>OX422217.1:52241220-53603720 GCA_949130495.1 Sambucus nigra | reverse complement strand
CACACACATATATATATGTGTGTATATATATATATATATATATATGCAGTCCTGCTCTTGTGCGAACAAGACCGCATTTTTAGAGTGCGGACCGAACATGTGCCACTTGGCAGTGAGCCTAGAAAATAGAGAGAGTGTGTGCCTATAATTTAGGTAATAATTTTCCGGCGCAACGTCAGGTGACACATGTCTGGTCCGCATAAGAGCACTCTCTCTCTCTCTCTCTCTCTCTCTCTCTCTCTCTATATATATATATATATATATATATATATATATATATATATATATATATATATATATATATATATATATATATATATATATATATATGTAGTACCGCTCTTGTGCGGATTGGTCCGCATTTTATGAGTGGAGACCGGACATGTGTCACTTGGCGGTGAACCCAGAAGAGAGAAATAGTGTGTCTATAAGTTAGTCAATAATTTCTAGGCTCACCGCGAGGTAACACATGTCCGATCCGCAATCTTAAAATGCAAACTGGTACGCACAAGGGCAATAGTATATATATATATATATATATATATATATATATATATATATATATATATATATATATATATATATATATATATATATATATATATATATATATATATATTGTACTGCTCTTGTGCTGACTACCTCGCATTTATGATTGCCATATGGATTGGAATTTATATTTTAAAGTCTTATATGGAAATGACTTAATTCCTTAAACATGGGAGTATATTTATGATTGCCATATTGATTGGAATTTATAACTTAATAGAATTTAAACTATGAACAAATGAAGAGATTGTGAATTAGCTAATGAAGAATACTACTGGTAATTATAGAGGAAATTGCCTATACATATTATAGGGATAAAAAAAATGTATTACTATGTATTTGTGTGGACATACCATATTTGTGGACCGTCCTATAGGCTCAAGGGTTTGCGTGTTCAGGCCGCACACCACATGTAGGCACAGGTGGGCTTTACGATGTGTAGGCTATATAGGTACTATGTAGAGGCTTCACCCACTAGAGGTATGGTTGGCACTGACCGTTCCTGTACTACCGCTGGGTATGGGCCGTATATAGGTGTCCTGCGTTGGGACCGCCCCCAATGTATGTGTGTTTGTGTTGTCCGCTTAGGAATAAGATAATTCCTTCGGACTTGCCGATAGAGCACGAATAGACACCAACGGTAGATGTCCTTGTCTGTCATATATATATGGACATATTTTTATATAAATTGACCAGAATTGATTTGAATAATTTGAATTGTCCAAGGAGAGTAAATAATATAAATGCATGAAATCCTGTAATGCATAACAGAAGCTTATTCTCTTCCGAAAGAACTATGAGACTATGATACTCAAATGATTTACTACCGTTATCCTGGTTTATAAATTGAGACACTGTCACCATTTATGATTTGGGAAATTTAGGGATGCGAATGATATTTTTTTTAGTTGAGGGGCGAGGTGTCATATGCACGTGAGAGTCGAAAAAGGGGGATGTTTATTGTGTATCGACTGTATTATTACATTCATATTTTATTCAGGTTAATTCTTTTACACCTCGGGCTCAGACCCAAATTTAAATATTTTTCCTCCCAGGTGATCCTAGACAGGGATAGTTGGATTGTGCTGTGGCAGTCCTGTAATCTCTCCTATTCTCCAGATTCAGTTTTAGTCTTCTTTTAGTGTAGGTGCTTTTGAGATTCAGTTATTTTTCATTTGGAATATTTGTAAGGGTATAAGCCCGATACACTTTTAATTCATGTTAGTTGGGATTTATTATGTTTGACTGGATTTTATCATTTATATTATTATGGTGGTGTGGTCTTTGAATTATTGTGTATATATATTCTTCATTTATAAAGGCCGAAATTGTGGATAATAATATATTTATATTTACTATGGTGCTGAGAATGGTATGAATTGACAAGAAAGCCCTATCTTCGGCGTATCGTGCTTGACCAGCCTTTACGTGAGAAAATAGGGGTTGTTAGACACACACACACACACACACACACACACAGACACACATATATATATATATACAGTCCTGCTCTTGTGCGGACCAATTCGTATTTTAAGAGTGCGGACCGGACATGTGTCACTTGGCGGTGAGCCTAGAAAAGAGAGAGAGTGTGCCTATAATTTAGGCAATAATTTCTAGGTGGACCGTGAGGTGACACATGTCTGGTCCACATAAGAGCATTATCTCTCTCTCTCTCTCTCTCTCTCTCTTTATATATATATATGCAGACTGGTCCGCATTTTATGAGTGGGTACCGGACATGTGTCACCTGGCGGTGAGCCCAGAAGATAGAAATAGTGTGTCTATAAGTTAGTCAATAATTTCTAGGCTCACCGCGAGGTAACACATGTCCGGTCCGCACTCTTAAAATGCAAAGTGGTACGTACAAAAGCAGTACTATATATATATATATATATATATATATATATATAGTACTAGGACCCAATCTCTAAATGAAGTTGAATCTTGTATTCGCATGTTCTTCGATAGGTTGAATACATGGCATAAACTACAAATATTTGATTTTTAATTGAGGCATTTATAATTTATTCTCTGCATCCCTTATAAACAATATGTAGGGTTTTATGAAAATCTCCACCAAAAAGAACTGTAATTCCTCCAAAAGGCTCTTCAAAAGATTTTTCATCATTGAACCGCATTATGTCTCTTAATGTTTTGTCAACAACTTCAAAACAATGGCAATGGTTATTAGGAGCCTCATCCCAAATAATTAGGCTTGTTTTCCTAATGAGCTCTGTAAGATGAGTCCATTGATGAATATCGCATGTTGAATGGACGTGAATATCAATGGGAATCTTAAATCTTGAATGAGCGGTTCGTCCACCGGGTAGTAGTAACGATGTGATTCCTGAAGATGCAACTGCGAGGAACACTTTTCCTTCTGAACGCAAATGTGCAAGAATTATTTTGTACAAAAAAGTTTTACTTGTGCCACCTGCCCTATTTACAAAGTAAAATCATCCTCTATTTTCATAGACGGATCGTATAACATGATTATAGACATCCAATTACTCATCATTCAATGCGTTGAACATGTTGTTATGGGCACATGCTAAAGAATTTGCATCGTACGAAAGTTCTTCTCTTAAGAGCCTATAATCCTTTTCTTGAATTAGTGTAGCATCCAAAAGTGGCATTGTTGAGAAATCTTTTAGGCATTTTCCATTTCTGTTCAAAATTTGGTCAATTTCATGAAGAGCATAATTCTTCAATTGATTTTCACTCAAAATAAGATCAGGCATCTAAGATTTTGATTTGACGATGAAGTAAATCTTCTGATAGAACCTTCCAATTTTCCTCCCAAAGTCTTTTTGGATCAGCAACTTCAAAGAAAAAGAAGCATCACGACAAATAGGTCACGTAATTGATTACCTGTAGCCCATTGTGAAGCTTGGTTTAGAGCGTCATGCCATTCTTTGTCATCTTCTTATAGCCCAATAGGGTAACATGCATCTTTGCATGTTGGATAAATAATTCCATCAACTGTCTTCACCTCATCGTAATTTCTTGCTCCGTGAACAAAGTTTAGGAGCATACGATGGTTAAATCTGTCATTAGAATGTGCATATACTATACGACCTAGGCAGGTGCCTAAATGTTTTCATCTAAACCATTCCTTTGACTGTGAGTCCCAAACCCATTTTGATGGAAATTCAACATAGGTTAACTCCCTCGCATCCGGGTGGATACAATTTGTTTGCATCCATTGCGTAAACATAGTCTTCTCAATATCTACCCTATCAATCACAGTATCGAGATTGTCAGAATATTTAAAAGTGATAACCTGCTTGTCCGGTAAATGGAATGTCAATCGCTCAACGCCGATGCTTCTATATTGTACATGAAGTTGATTAATTCTCCAGCAAGCTTCACATGAAGATAAGTAACGACAATGAAGGAATGTTTTAATCTCGTCGACCTCTAACATTTCGTTCTTACAATCATCATGATTGTGAATAATTGATTCTGTGAGCTCCATTATGGTTATGCCTGGGCCTTTACTTATGTACTTGAAAAGTACTTAATTGCCCTTGATTTATTACACCATTCCATATTTATTTGAGCTTGGTATTTGACTACCATGTTAGTATTGTGGGGAACTACGAATCTGTTATCAAGTCTGATTCCCATCTTCTCTATAAATATCCCATAATCTCTCCGTCTATAAATTCAGAATCCATTTTCATCAAATTTGGTCATGCTTGTGAATTTTTTGGGATTTTTTTGGTGTAACATCCATCTGCCATACAAGGAGAATGATGATTTATGTGCCCACAGGGGCCATGCAACATGAATTGTGAAACATACGTGTATCCAATCGGGTCGCTAATATAATCAGCTAACTCAGCATAAACTATCTTATCAATATCATCTGATGTTGGATGTTTTGCATCTGCATGTAGGAATAAAAGTATGTGGGCGTGTGGCAATCCTCATTTTTGGAATTCAATTGTGTAGAGCTATCATAAAAATTATATCTTGTTATAGTTATCGACATAGTATAGATGGGTAAGAACACAAATAATATAATTTTTAATAAAGGAACATTACTTATTAAATATAAATTACATACCTACCATTACATTCCCAAAGTGTTTTCCTTGTACTAAATCCTTCTTAAGAGCATCACGTTTAATTTTAAAAACTCGTGTGATAATATCTGGCCTATCCTCAGGCTTCTAGCCAGGAATGAGTTTGAGAAACTTTGTGATTTCGGCCCATTTAGGATTAGCCATGAAAGCGATGAATGGTTCTGGATTACCAAAGAATCTAGAAATAGCCATTGCATCTTGGAAATTTTGAACCATATAACGTGGACCTCCGGTGAAACTTGACGGAAGGATAATATTTTTACCTACAGATGACGGCGTTGAATCTCATTCAAGAACAACATCTTTCAACCCTTTATATAGCTCAGCCCTTAATCGTGGATGGTTTTTTCTAACCCATCTCAACCTTTCTTGTTCTATTCATGTATATGAATCAACAACATATTGTTGGAAAAGTATTGCTGAGTGCAAAACGGTGTTAACTTTATTTATTCTTTGATGCAAATGGTATCCGTAATATTCTCTCATTGTGACGCATTTTCGTTTGGTCTTACGTTTCCCAATGTTGTTTTTTTAAGTTATACCCAATTGATAACCATCTTCGCCATATGGGAGTAACAATGGGTATTGCATAGCCATAAATAATGGATGAAGATCGTTAATTCTTTGCAAATCATTTGACATATGGTAAAAAATAATATCTCTCATAACACTTTCCTCAGTAAAGTCACCAATAACGAGTGCTGCTATTTTGGAAGCAGTAGGCATATTCTAAATATCTGGGTCTTTGGAACGATTTTTAATCAACCTTATTCTCACAGGCATAACATTTGAATGCTCAAACCGCTCACGTGCCATTCGAAAAACGTTTTCAATCTCATTGTGCTCATCAATCATCGATAGTAATTTCAAAATAACTTCTCGATCCAACTTTGATGTCACCCTATCTCCTCCTAATAATTCTATTCGATTTCTCAACTCATTCTCCGTGTCATAAATATATAGTTGCACAAATTTTGGGGTTTGACTTTCAACTAGAAGCAATGAACCAAGACAATTATGGTTTTAGGCTCTGATGCTATATATATACGGTCCGAATACATTATTTATTTGATGATCAACTTTAGCTCCGGTAGAGGTAAAGGCAAACATTGAATTGCATGCTCTAATGTTGTCCTTGAATTTTGATGAACCCCCCTCATTTTCATAATCCAGTAGATCGTTCAAATCCGGGGTGCAACATTCATAACGGGTAAGATGATCTTTCATTTTTGGAAACATAATGAGAATTTTGGAGATGCAAGAGTACGATGCTTATCAGTTATGTCCTCGTACCATAGAATAACATTACAATTGTCACAAACTGCGCTAGGACCACTGAAATCCCACGCTTCATTAAACTTCCCTATAAAATCGATAAATTTTAGCATTTGTTAAACCATAATTGAAGTAAAGTCATTTTTTTAGTTTATTTAATGAGCGCTTACTAATACCGTACTTACTATTCGGCATCCTATTCAAATGATCCTTACTTCGATTCGTATGTTCCGATGTTGGCTTTGACCCTAAAGTTCATAGATACATAGAATACTCTTAAATTATATTCAAATTAAGAAAAAAATTATTTTTAATTTAAATACGTGTCGTACAGTTAATAAATAACTAACCTGACCCAGTTACAAAATTGAGTGATTCCGACGCATTGTCTACAAAGGTAATGGTATATACACAATTGTTACCGGAAGGAGTAATCACATTTGATGATTCATCAACAATCGTTGTTGTTATGACATCTCCATTTTCTAGTACTTTTGTTTGACACGTAATTCTCTTTTGTTTCTTTGTGGTAGCCCTCCTTCCCTTACTTAAATTCTCAGGATCGTAACTTAGATACCGAATGGATAGCATGTTTTGAACAGATGGATGTAGATTACATGACATATTACTTAAAGTAATACTTGTTGATGCCGTACGATGTAAGTTACTCGATCTCTTATGATATATATTCGTCCTACAACGAACTCTAGCTATGCGAGATTGGGACGCTTGATCCATCTAAGTTTAATGAAAATAACAATTCGTGTTTATAATAGCGTGCAAGATATATAACATGGAAATGGACTTTTCCTAGTAGATAATCACACAAATGGAACAAACATAACTACAAATGACATCTAAAAAAAGAGATACCGTTCCTTCAAGTTTTTAATATCATTGGAGTAGATAAACACACACACTTTAAACAAATATGGATAATACGTATAAAATAACTGATAACAGTTCTTTAATAAGCACTTGACATAAAATTCATTTTGAGATGGATCTTAATCATAACTTATATCATTGACATAATTTTTAACTCCTACATAACTATTATCATCTACCAAAATTTAAATCTATAGTGTTGAAATAAACATTTTGATCATTGACATCTAAGTAATGCTGCACATAATGAGTAAATTACTTATGCAATTCAGTAACTAAGCAAAAACTATGTATTATTACCACATAATTAAGTCCTATGAATAGAAACAAATAATATACCTCCCCCTGTTTCAAATATATATATATATATATATATATATATATATATATATATATATATATATATGAGCACTAATTAAATCATTATACTATATATTACTAAAACACAATCAATACATGAAAAGCTGTGAATATGTATAGCTTCTTATTTAATTAATCCTCTAGTACTTGTAATCATATGGTATGCATCTACAATTTCTTTTTCACAAACATATACTAATTCATTGTTGTTCTAATATTTGCAAACCTATTGTCGATTGTGAATTTGGATGGGGGATAATATCTTATAAAGAGATTTAAAGGGTGGGGTTGCTAGTGGTTCCAATTTGGAATAGGGATTCAGTCCAATAAAATGGTTTAATAACCCTTATACAGAGAGTTCAGTCCAAGTAAATAACAAAAATGACATTGGGGTGTTTTTAAGAAATTATAAATGGGGGTTCAGGGGTGCCTATAAACAACTAAATCTACACACCAAAATAGTTAAAGCTATATTGTTGAAATAAACATTTCGATCATTGACATCTAAGTAATGCTGCACGTAATGAGTAAATTACTTATGCAATTCAGTAACTAAGCAAACACTATGTATTATTACCACATAATTAAGTCCAATGAATAGAAACAAATGATATACCTCCCATGTTTCAAATATATATATATATATATATATATATATATATATGAGCACTAATCAAATCATTCTACTATATATTACTAAAACACAATCAATACATGAAAATCTGTGAATATATAGCTTATTCTTTAATTAATCCTCTAGTACTTGCAATCATATGGTTTGCATCTACTAATTCTTTTGCACAAACATATAATAATTCATTGTTGTTACAATATTTGCAAACCTATTGTCGATCGTGATGTTGGATGGGGAATAATATCCTATAAAGATGTTTAGAGGGTTGGGCTACCAGTGGTTCCAATTTGGAATATGGATTCAGTCCAATAAAATGGTTTAATAACCCTTATACAGAGAGTTCAGTCTAAGTAAATAGCAAAAATGACATTGGGGTGTTTTTTAGAAATTATAAATGCGGGTTCAGGGGTGCCTATAAACAACTAAATGTACCCACCAAAATAGTACATTTACTCATACACTATGGTTTTAAAGGAATCTACAATTCTACACATACACTAAAACTTCATTTAGGTCAAAGTGAAAAAACAAAAATACCATAACATCATAAAAATGATAACACAAAAATCATTTCATAATTATAGACAATTAAAAAAAATGCCTCGCAAAATTTTCAAGGAGTAAAAAAATTTAAAAGTAGCAGTTATAACATTTTTTTGGGAGGCTTCACACCCCATAAATATCAAATAACAAAATTCATATTACTTTCATAGTATTCTATAAACAACTTGGAATTTTCATTCAATTTTTATATCATTTCTACAGATAACATCATACAAATGACAACACAAATATCATATCATAATCATAGACAATTAAAAAAAATAACTCGCAAAATTTTCAATTGAATCCATGGATATTGAAAAGGCTTAAACACTACAAGATGTTTGTAAAGTAAGATCTCATGAACTGTTAAACAAATAAAGTCATGTAAAGTTTGTACGAGTTAAAAAGTAGCTAATTTTTCGATAAAATTTTGCAAATTCAATATTCGCCAATGATTCGAGGTGACAAATGTATGCCCAAAAAAATAAATTTCCCTTTATTTTTCTTTGAATCCTTTCATCAAACATCTACTATGCACTATATATATAGGACATTATCCCTAATTATTCATATTGTCTCTCAACACACTTTTACACAAATGCAATATAAGCTATTCGCTAATCTTTTTTTCTTCACAATATGAAACAAATATAATCGATAAAAATTAGCATATTCCATCTATGGCAATGAATCGATGTGAATAAAGTTTGCCTACCCATTCTTTTTCGTTCACTCATTTCATCAAACATCTTATGGGAAATATTTATATATGCCATATTACATAATATTTAATAATTACTCTCAACATACATTTACAAAAACACATAATATAAGCATTTGCTCATATTTTTTTTCTTCACAATTTTACACACATATAATCCATTCTTTTTTTCATCCGCGTAATTTGTAACAAATTGAATCATCAAATTATAAATATGAAAAATTAACACATTTTAATATATATACTAAGTATTGCTATTAGCCCTTCTCACACCCTTATATAATCCTACCTTTCTCATCTTGCCATATAAATCATAAATCATTCTTCATACAACATCTATACATTCAAATAGAAGGCCACAAATTTGTTTATCATCAATCTAAATTCATAAAATATTGTATACTTACTTGCTCAGATATATATGCTTCTGGAACAGAGCGTGATAATCCAAGCAGATGAACCTTGGAAAATTTGTGCGAATCCAAGTTATTTTAACTACAATATATATAAATAGAATAGCTGACATTCATATACATATACCACATACATACCTGGATTATCATTACTCCTTCAAGCTGCTGTTGGGTGTATGTGAGTAACTGGACGTCCATATTCATTACTCCTTCAAGCCGTCGTTGGATGTATGTGAGTAACTAGACGGCCGTCTTCATTTTCTCATTCACCCCCATAATTAATGAGATATTTCGTTATCTATCCAAAAAATCAATGAGATATTTCTCGTATTCATTCGTGGAGATGAATAGTCAATCATCAATTCAGATTATTTATCCCTTTCCTTCGTATATATGAGATGTACAAATCAATGACATCTATGCTTACGTGGATAACCTCATTGTTGAGGAGCCCTAAATGCTTATATAGCATTTTAAATTAGTATAGAGATATGTATAATCAATACAATTCATATCATGTATTTTACCCGTATATAAATATCTGCACCATATATACGTATCATCATATTACAACATTCACACACATGCGTAAATATATAACCATCCTCCCGAGTAGACACTCACCGGATGTTCTCTACAATGATATCAATCCAGGTATACTCATCCACCCAGACACCCTAACACGATTAGCTCCTCGAATCAATGAAACAAAATAAACGTAGTGGAGGCGGTCATAGTTCCCTATGAAAATGAGACCGAATCATACCAGAGACGTCTCACCCCTAAATATGGATGCTATGACCTGGGGACTATACTCGTCTTGCTCCTCAATCCAGGGGATTCACCCACATCGCGCAACCTCCCATGATAGCCCTAGAGAGGTATGTATTCATATAAATATTATTCACACTAATATTTATAAAGCACACAAATATATATATATATATAATTAATTAATCCAGGCTACTCCATGCACAATTTACTGTAACACTAGCCTGACATTCACAAGTCTATATACTGACTTGTAATTTAAATAATTCCCACATTTATTTAATTATCACTCGAGTTGTGTCACCCACCTAAATTACCTATACTTGCCCCTTCGGTTCAAAATTTCATCTTGTATAACTTATTCCTCAAATTACACTTATTAAGGTTGACACCCTTCTTATTTTGAATACTCCATAATTTATTATGTAACCCTATAATAAATTAACTCTGCCAAATCCGTGCCTAAGCAATCATAGCACTAACATCAAAATATCCGAGTCAATATCCCGACTCAATATTGAATTAATTACGCATTAATTAAATTATTATTGCGGCGTCGCTCAACCAATATACCTGAACCCGCTCACTTGGCCCGAAATTATAATATTCATAATTTGTTATTCAAAATTCTATTCATTAAGTCTTGCACACTTATTAATCTAAGGTTCTAAAATTACTCAATTTAAACCTTAATTTCCCCCTTGGGACTATCACCCCAAATATCCCATTACTATTACCAACAAATAACCCATATCTGTAACCACCAACAAACCCAATCTCCAAGACAGTAACCCAAACTGAACCCAACGCTAAAACAGTAGAAGGAAGAAATGGTGGATGGAAAAGTAATCTCGCTTGAACCATTTCGCCAGTCATTCAAACGACATTGGACATCACTCGAACGAAAAACCAGGACGTTCGAACGACCCTAGTTTACTCTCTCATCCATCTTCATCCTAAAACTATCCGCCATTAACGAAACTTACAAACCCAGAACTCATATTCATTTCTATAGCAACGATTTTACAACTATACAGAACCCAAGATTTCAAAACCCCAAATCTTAATTAGAGCATCCACATAGATTTAAGGTCAAATAATCGAATTCTCAAATCCTCTAAAAATTATAAATCTAAATTTATTGAAACCCAATTTAGATATCAACCAACCCAAAAATCATATGTTCTTATCACACCCACTATAATATGAATTGAAAACTGTAATTAATTTAAAAACAAGTTTAACCACTTGCCTTAGGGTTCATAGGGTCTGAATTCGTTGGTATAGATGATGATTATTTGATGAAGAACACACACATTTGTTCTTGATTTTGGCTCCCATGGTTTTTCCAATTGCACCCACTTTTCTCTTTCTCAATTAGGTTTTCTAAAATGTGTTATAGTTGCCACACCTTCTTATTTTTAGGGTTTAATAACTCAATCTCGTTTTTAAACTTGTGGAATTTATAAAAAGGGCCCAAACACTCTTATGTGGGTTTAAATATGCCTAAAAATATACCGAGACCCATTTGCTACCCATGGGTACTCTTTTCCAACTATTTCGACCCATCCGGAATCAACCGCGCACTTAGAATTGCCATCCGAATTATTTTATGACATTCTTCAATTTTGACCTCCAATGCGACACAAAAATAGTTCGAACAATTAAATCTCCATTCGCCAAATTAGATAGATCCTCTAATTTAAAAAAAAAATCTCCAAATCATAAATTTAATTTCTCCCAATAAAATAAATTATATTTCTCCCAAATATAATACAATTAAAAGTCCTCGAAATTATAGGGTGTTAAATTATCTTGTGCAAAAAAGTCTGTACAAGATATATATATATATATATATATATATATGTGTGTGTGTGTGTGTTGTGTGCGTGATTATGGTAGCATGTACTCTAGGGGCACATGGTTTGAGCCTCAAAATAGTAAATGTTACATCTTCACATGAGTATGTGTGCCTTATTAATTATATGTCAGAACTCTATCCAACTATGTTTGGGTTTCAAGTATATGTCCTTGGGGCACATGTTATCATGACCTGTGTATACATGGCATTGTACACTGGGAGCTAAATAATGATATTAGTCCTACAACCTTTTTTCTCATTATATATAATAAGCACCCAAAAGTGTTAAAATTATACCCCAAATATATGCATTTTAGTTACTAGTTCTGGGTGAAATTGGCGTCAGGCGTGTACTTATTTATCTTGTAGGTCAAATTTTTATTTGCGCTTTCAAATGCGTTCTATCAAGGCAAATGAGCAAGGATGCGGTCAACCAAGCCTAAACCCAACCCATTACCAAACACCCAATCCAAAACCATTTCTCTAACCTTTTGTAATTCCCCTTATGTGTATTTTATTTGAATTACTATTTTATTATTTTGAGGTCTTTTACATATTTTTAGCATTTTATTTATGTGCGTGTTGTTTTGCATATAGTAGTGTTTAAGTATTTTATATTATTATATTAGTATATATATATTTTTGAATATTATATTCTATAAATATATATAGATGTGTGTCATTAGTATATTTTTCTTCATTTTGTTTTATATTATTTTTAGTGTTATTTGTTTAGTTTGTATTTTAATTTATTTATTTTAGTATTAATATATTTTTACATTTGTGTGTTTTAGATTTTAACATCACTATATATATATATATATATATATATATATATATATATATATATATATTATAATAATAATAATAATTATTATTATTATATGTGCATAGTCCAAAATTAATGAAATCTCAATGACGACCTAACACTCATGAAATTTGTAATACCCCATACTTTTGACTATATTTATTTTGAGGATTAATTAATTAAATTGCGTATTAATTGGAAATTAATCCGGGTTATAAATACTAATGTGATACGAGTTAGTATTTGATTATGTGCATATATGATTATATATGAACTTGGTATTATAAAATTTGTCGTGGGATTTATATACGGCATTTTAGAAATTTTGTTGAGACACGTGGGACCGCCGCGTCACGGTATAATATTTTTGATAATAAAAAGTGAATTTAAAATCTATAATCCATATGGTCATTTTGAGTGCGCCAACGCGTCCGGAAGGGTCGAGATAGTCAGAAAACACTAGTCGGGGGTATAGTTTGGGTCCCGGGGTATTTTTAGGCCATACCGGTAACTTAAAGGGTATTTTGGTAATTTTACATTTTGAGGAATTAAAAGTGACGAAAATTAGAGATGTAAATCTGATGTGGATTAGACCCATTAAGCCCATTAGCCAACCCATATTAACCTAGAAAGCTACGTAGGTTATCATTTAGGTTTTCTAAGTCCCCAAATCAAAACCCTAGCCACCTTAAGCCACCATTGGAGAAGAGCTTGGAGAGAGAGGAATTTCTGCAGAAAACTGCATCTAGTCTACACCAAATTCAGAGACAACCAAGGCAAGTGACTTTATTCCATTTAATTTCTGAGAATGTTTCCTCCATGTTAGAAAATTTGGATTTATGGTTTGTTCTTGAAGAAAATATGAAAACCCATGTAGTTTAGATCATAGAACTTGAGAAATTGTGAAGAGAATTGCATGTAGTATGATAGGTAGATGTTTTCCCTTATAATAATTGTGATTTGAAGGAATTAAAACGAAATAAATTCTGGGATTTGATGAGGATATAAACCTAGGGTTCATGTTCTAGAGAAATTGGGAAAAGTGTAGAGATTTGTAAATTTGGTTGATGTTATGATGATTCAATCCTTGAAAACATGTTAGGAGATGATGTAAATATGTTTAGGATGAATTAGAGACCCTAAAACGTTGATTGGATGAACTTTGGAAGAGATTAGAATTGATAAAAATGGTGAAAAACGATTTTGGGAAAAATCTGGGCCGAAACTGGTAGCTCGTTAGAAGCAGCCCCCAGGTCGTTCGAACGAACTCGTTCGAACGAGCTTTTAACGAGTTGACCAGTCGTTACTAACGAGTAGGGATTTTGTTCGATATCTCGTTCGAACGAGATATCGTTAGAAGGGACAGTTCGTTAACGAACTGGGATCTCGTTCGAACAGCCTCGTTCGAACGAGACTTCTAACGACCTGACAGTCCAAACTCGTTCGAAGCCTCGTTCGAACGAGACTTCTAACGAGTTGACAGTTTGGTCCTTTTTGGACTGTTTTGACTTTTGGAGTTCCGTAAACTTGTTCGAGGATATAGATATCATTCCGTAGATGTAATAATGATAGATTTGGGACTTTTGGGTATTTATGAGAAGGAATTTACATACGAGAGTGTATTACATGGACGGTTTGGGTTGAGACGTGAGTGTCTACTACGACGTGAGATAATTATGGCGCGTTTAATTACAAACCGGAATAGTATGAATTGTGTTAATTATAAGATAGAATGAGAATATGTACTACGATTAAAATACGGTATTACTAAGATGTGTGTTTACTTAGTATTGGTATATGGATTGTGTGTATGACATACCTACCATACTTGCTATCACGGGAGGTTGCGTTCGCTTAGGACCCTCTATTCCTTGTGTGCCTACGGGGGGGATATAGACTGGTACCTCGATGAACATAGGTCATAGAAAGACTTATTGGGATATTAATAAGTCCGCTGACCGTGGGAGCGTGGGTATGTGCGTGACCCACGTGATGGTGACTGTGTTCGCCTCCACTATTTGTGATTTGTGTTATCTGGACTATTCCTGAGAGATTCGGAATATGTGATCCTTATGTACGTGATGTACCGGGATTGATAGCAGAGTATGTGTGCACCATAGCTTAGATTGCGGGGTGCTTGTATCGTATATTTATGATGTGTATAATATACATTAAATTAATGGGAATCCTCATGTTAATGTTGTAAAAATATTACGGTATTATTTCGAGTTACATAATGAGTTAACTGATAGTTATATCAATGGTATATTTAGTAACTGAGTTCACGTTAAAACCCTATTTAATTACGAGCGTTGTTATGTTAAATGGAACCAAGTATTATGGGTAGAACCCTTGTCAGTCTAGCTAGATACGTTGTCACTTAGCTAGTGGTATGGGTAGTTATAGATGGGTACTTGCGTTAGGAGTGCACAGTTAGACGAGAGGTGAGAATATAATGTGAGTGCACGTCCTAACATGTACTTTGCATTTAATGTTTTAAATGTTTTTAAAGCACTTGCAGGTTTTTAAAATATAACTCCACATTCGGGCTCTGACCCGTTTGCTTTTCGAATCTTTTTCTTTGTAAAACCATTTTAGGTGCCCAGCCACAAGGACACCAGGCATAGGTACTCATTCAGGTGACGAGTTGTAGCTGCTTGTGGAAGCTACAGGGATTTGCATGTAGACGCTTCTATCTCTTTGGATTCCAGAGTCACTATCTATCAGTTGTAGGGCATGTTGCCCATTTCTTTAGAGACATCTTTTACATTTCAGTTTTCAGACTTTAGCATGTATTGTTTCAGTTTATTTATTTCAGTTATGGGATTATAGTGAGGGGTTTCCTCCAGACTTTATTTATACTATTGTGATGGTTATTCATTTTACTTTAGCATGGTGAATGGTGTTATCTATTTCTTCATTTTACTTCTTGCATGTTAATCAGACTTAAATTAAAATTTGGCAACTTGCTTTTTAAATACTAGGTGGTTAGTAATAATAAAATGTTTTCGACAGTGATGCTATTAATTGAGCCAACTTGGCATTTTGAATTAATTTTATAAAGGAGTAGCTACCCGGTATTTAATTAGTCGGGGTGTCACAGGTGGTATCAGAGCATCAGGTTCTAGTGTCCTTTAGGATCTGTACGGCTATTATGTTTCTGCTACGTTTCTTTGATATAGAGCCCTATATTTTAGGACTGTTGTACTCTTTTTGTGTATGCTTCGTTCTTCAGCTATTTTAAGTTTATAAACCGTGAACTTATAAACTTTGTTCTTATTTCAGATGCCTCCACGACGTGCACGACGAGTTCCCAGGGATGCTACGCCCGAACCACAGCCCGCTCCAGTTCAGGGCATGTTGAACGCCGCTGAGGTTGCAGCTATAGTAGCTCAAGCGGTGAATGCCGCGATTGCCGTGATTCAGCAGGCACCACCACAGGCGCCGGTTGCCGCGCCAGTACAGGTTAATGCATTCCCGTCTGCTTGGGAGCGTGTACGTGACGCTTTTCAGAAAGCGCATCCGCCAGAGTTTGCAGGTAGCTCAGACGTGGTAGTCTCGAGCCAATGGATGAAGGACATACAGAGGCATTTGAGGATGCATGAGTGCACTGACGTTCAGAAACAGGTGCTAGCTACTTTCAAGCTAGTGGGATCTGCACTACAGTGGTGGGAGTCTATCACCGCCGCGGAGGAGAGGGATACCCTCACGATTCAGGAGTTCTGGGTGCGGTTCGACCGCAAGTACTTTCCGTCCGCAGTTCATACAGAGAGGAGGAGGAAGCTGATGAGTTTGAAGCAAGAGGGCAAGACAGTGGCCGAGTATGAGGCCGAGTTCACTAACCTGTTGAATATCGTTCCAGACGAGATTCCAACAGAGAAGAAGAAGATAGAGAAGTTCACCGACGGGTTGAATTGGAGGATCCGTCAACATCTGCTAGGGAACCTATCGTTGGCCACGTATTCTGATGTGGTTAACGCTGCATTATTGCACTGCCAGGACCACCGTTTTCATATGGCCGAGGGTAAGCGGTCGGGGGAGTCTAGCCATCAAGGCAGGACTGGAGGACATAGTGCCAGCGGGGCACAATCGGGTCAGGGGCAGAGACAGAATGAGCAGGTTACCCAGCAGGGGGATAATAAGAGGTTCCGGTCAGGGAACTACAGACAGGGACAGGGAGGTTTCCGTTAGGGCCATCAGGGTCCAAACGGCCATCAGGGCCAGCCGGGGCAGAATGGGCAACAGTTTCATCAGGGCCAGCAGGGCCAAGGGAGGAATGGTAATGGCCACCAGGGCCGGGGACAGCAGGGGCAGAGGGGAGGGAACTTCCCAGGAAAGTTCTTTTCTTGTGGCAAGACTGGCCATAAGAAGCAGGATTGTCCTGATAGGGGCAGGGCCCCACAGCAGCAGCCGCTAGGAACCACAAAGACCTATATTTCCCGCCTCTCTTCCCGCACCGCCACAGATGGCAGCATTGCCACCCATTCCAGTAGTCCCAGCTCAGCAGGGGCAGCTACAGTATGGACGTGTCTACAACGTTCACCAGGCTGCAGTTCCACAGGCACCGCCCGCGATCGAGGGTACGTTTCCTATCCATGGCACTATGGGTCGGGTGTTATTTGATACGGGTGCTACACATTGTTTCATAGCTACACACTTCGTGAAATCTTTAGGATTGTTAGCTACGGCAGAGAGCACAGTGACGTGTGTCGACTCACCATTAGGGAGTGGGTCACTTATTTTCTTTATATGCCGGGGAGTGGGGGTAGAGATCGGTGGTCTGGTATTGCCTGCAGACATGTTAGTGTTAGACATGCATGTTCACGATGTGATCATCGGTATGGATTGGCTCGTAGCATATAGGGCCATGATTGATTGCTTCAGCGGGAGCATTGTTTTTGCCATTCCGGGGCAAGAGATGTTTATAGTGGCGATGCCTCGCCCAGAGGGAGGATCGACCGCTCATCTGTATTACATAGAGGAGGATACCTCTAAGGAGGTTGTGATTCCTTTGGATTCGATCCCGGTTGTCAGGGAGTATTCAGATGTGTTTCAGGAGATACCAGGCTTACCGCCCAGTCGGGAGATAGACTTCGTTATAGATTTTCTACCAGGTACGAGACCTATAGCACGCGCATCGTACCATATGGCTCCAGCTGAGATGAGAGAGCTACGGGATCAGATAGAGCAGCTGTTGGGACAAGGCTTTATTCGCAGGAGTACCTCACCTTGGGGCGCTCCGGTTTTGTTTGTGAAGAAGAGGGACGGTTCACTGAGGTTGTGTGTGGACTATCGAGAGTTGAATAAGGTCACGATACGGAATAAGTATCCATTGCCTCGAATCGATGACTTGTTCGACCAGTTGAGAGGAGCTTCTTTCTTCTCGAGGATTGACTTGAGGTCGGGATACCATCAGTTGCGTATCAGGGAGGAGGACGTCTCGAAGACTGCGTTCTTATCGAGATATGGTTCTTATGAATTTCGGGTTATGCCTTTCGGCTTGACCAACGCTCCAGCAGTGTTTATGGACTTGATGAACAGAGTGTTCAGGGATTTCCTGGATCAGTTTTTCATTGTCTTCATTGATGACATTATGGTTTACTCTCAGACAGAGGAGGAGCACGCCGAGCATTTGAGGCAGGTTTTGCAGACACTTCGTCAGAACGAGTTGTATGCAAAATACGAGAAGTACGGGTTTTGGTTGAAGGAAGTCCAGTTCTTGGGTCACATTATTTCCGACCAGGGAATATCAGTTGATCCAGGGAAGGTATCAGCGGTGAGGGAGTGGGGACAGCCCACGACACCAACAGAGATTCGTAGTTTCTTGGGTCTAGCAGGATACTACAGGAGGTTTATTCGGGGTTTCTCAGAGATAGCAGGTCCTTTGACACATCTTACTCGTAAGGGTGTGCCGTTCATTTGGATTGATTCCTGTCAGTTGGCGTTCGATGAATTGAAGGACAAGTTGACCTCAGCACCTGTGTTAGCATTGCCGAGACCGGGAGTTGAGTATTTAGTTTACACCAACGCGTCTTTGCAAGGGATTGGAGGTGTATTGCAGCAGGAGAGACAGGCCATAGCTTATGCTTCCCGTAAGCTTAAGCCTCATGAGAAGAATTACCCCACGCATGATTTGGAGTTGGCAGCGGTAGTATTTGCCTTACGGATTTGGAGGCACTATCTTTTGGGGGAGAAGTTTCAGCTGTTCACGGACCACAAGTCACTACAGTATCTGTTCACGCAGAAGGAGTTGAATATGCGGCAGCGTAGGTGGCTTGAATTTGTGAAGGACTACCAGTTCAAAATCCAGTACCACCCAAGTAAGGCTAACGTGGTAGCAGACGCGTTGAGCCGCAGGCCAGCAGATGAGGTGGCAGAGGTGTGGAAAGCTAAGTGGAAGGAATTGGGACACCAGGATGCAGTGGCCCGATCTTTCATGTCTGTAATGACCATTACACCACAGATTATCACGAAGGTAGTACGGGCACAGGCTAATGACTCGTTCTGTCAGGAGCAGATAGTTAGATTACTAGCAGAGGGAGTCGAGTCCTATACCGTTAGCTCAGACGGGGGATTGCGCTTCAATGGGAGATTGGTAGTTCCGGAAGGGGAAGAATTACGACACGATGTTATGGCAGAGTCGCACGACTCACGGTTCGCGGTACATCCCGGAGGGGACAAAATGTACCAAGACATGAGACGACAATATTGGTGGAGCGGTATGAAGAGAGATATCGCTGAGTTTGTCTCGAAATGTGCCACTTGTCAGCTCGTAAAAGTGGATCATCATAGACCGGCAGGATTGCTACAGCCGTTGGAGGTTCCGGTGTGGATGTGGGAGAGCATATCCATGGATTTTGTCACGGGATTGCCTACGTCGCAGAGGGGTCACGACTCCGTATGGGTAATTGTGGACAGGTTGTCCAAGGTCGCTCACTTCTTACCCGTAAGGACTGACTACACTACGGGATAGTATGCCCAGCTCTTCATTTCAGAGATTGTGAGACTTCACGGTGTGCCCCTAAATATCGTGTCTGACAGGGACAAGATATTTGTTTCGAGGTTTTGGGAGAGTTTCCAGGAGGCCATGGGCACGGAATTGCGGTTGAGTACGGCTTATCATCCGCAGACTGATGGGCAGACAGATCGCACCAATCAGATGTTGGAGGACATGCTATGCATGTGCATTATTGACTTCGGGGGTGGATGGGAGCAGTACCTTCCACTGGTGGAGTTTGCTTACAACAACTCCTATCAGTTCACGATTGTCATGGCTCCGTTCGAGGCGTTGTACGGTAGGCCTTGTCGTTCTCCAGCATGTTGGTTGGAGGTGGGGGACAATAAACTGCTTGGGCCGGAAGTGATTCAGGATACTTCGGCAAGGATTGAGTTGATTCGGAGTCGCATTCGGGTAGCTCAAGACAGGCAGAAGAGTTATGCTGATGCAAAGAGGTTTTTCAGGGAGTTCCAAGTGGGGGACCAGGTTTTGCTCAGGGTATCTCCAATGAAGGGGATTATGCGATTCGGGAAGAAGGGGAAGTTGTCACCGAGGTATGTGGGGCCGTTTCCTATTATTGAGCGGATCGGACCCGTTGCGTATAGACTTGGACTACCGGAGCACTTGCATCGGATTCACGACGTGTTCCATATTTCCTAGCTGAGGAAATACCTTAGAGATGATTTGGCTCATTCTCACATTGTTGTGGAAGACATCGATCTCCAGCCAGATAGCTCCTATGAGGAGGGGCCAATTGCTATTTTGGACCGAAGCGAGAGGAAACTGTGGGCAAAGATAGTCCCGTTAGTGCGTGTTCAGTGGCGACATCACAATGTCGAGGAGTCCACATGGGAGCGCGAGGATGAGATGCGCGAACGTTATCCAGAGCTATTTTTAGCAGGTACTTTCTAGTTTCGAATTTCGGGACGAAATTCAGTTATTAGGGGGGAAGTATGTAATACCCCGTACTTTTGACTATATTTATTTTGAGGATTAATTAATTAAATTGCGTATTAATTGGAAATTAATCCAGGTTATAAATACTAATGTGATACGAGTTAGTATTTGATTATGTGCATATATGATTATATATGAACTTGGTATTATAAAATTTGTCGTGGGATTTATATACGGCATTTTAGAAATTTTGTTGAGACGCGTGGGACCGCCGCGTCACGGTATAATATTTTTGATAATAAAAAGTGAATTTAAAATCTATAATCCGTATGGTCGTTTTGAGTGCGCCAACGCGTCCGGAAGGGTCGAGATAGTCAGAAAACACTAGCCGGGGGTATAGTTTGGGTCCCGGGGTATTTTTAGGCCATACCGGTAACTTAAAGGGTATTTTGGTAATTTTACATTTTGAGGAATTAAAAGTGACGAAAATTAGAGATGTAAATCTGATGTGGATTTGACCCATTAAGCCCATTAGCCAACCCATATTAACCTAGAAAGCTACGTAGGCTATCATTTAGGTTTTCTAAGTCCCCAAATCAAAACCCTAGCCACCTTAAGCCACCATTGGAGAAGAGCTTGGAGAGAGAGGAATTTCTGCAGAAAACTGCATCTAGTCTACACCAAATTCAGAGACAACCAAGGCAAGTGACTTTATTCCATTTAATTTCTGAGAATGTTTCCTCCATGTTAGAAAATTTGGATTTATGGTTTGTTCTTGAAGAAAATATGAAAACCCATGTAGTTTAGATCATAGAACTTGAGAAATTGTGAAGAGAATTGCATGTAGTATGATAGGTAGATGTTTTCCCTTATAATAATTGTGATTTGAAGGAATTAAAACGAAATAAATTATGGGATTTGATGAGGATATAAACCTAGGGTTCATGTTCTAGAGAAATTGGGAAAAGTGTAGAGATTTGTAAATTTGGTTGATGTTATGATGATTCAATCCTTGAAAACATGTTAGGAGATGATGTAAATATGTTTAGGATGAATTAGAGACCCTAAAACGTTGATTGGATGAACTTTGGAAGATATTAGAATTGATAAAAATGGTGAAAAACGATTTTGGGAAAAATCTGGGCCGAAACTGGTAGCTCGTTAGAAGCAGCCCCCAGGTCGTTCGAACGAACTCGTTCGAACGAGCTTCTAACGAGTTGACCAGTCGTTACTAACGAGTAGGGATTTCGTTCGATATCTCGTTCGAACGAGATATCGTTAGAAGGGACAGTTCGTTCGAACGAACTGGGATCTCGTTCGAACAGCCTCGTTCGAACGAGACTTCTAACGACCTGACAGTCCAAACTCGTTCGAAGCCTCGTTCGAACGAGACTTCTAACGAGCTGACAGTTTGGTCCTTTTTGGACTGTTTTGACTTTTGGAGTTCCGTAAACTTGTTCGAGGATATAGATATCATTCCGTAGATGTAATAATGATAGATTTGGGACTTTTGGGTATTTATGAGAAGGAATTTACATACGAGAGTGTATTACATGGACGGTTTGGGTTGAGACGTGAGTGTCTACTACGACGTGAGATAATTATGGCGCGTTTAATTACAAACCGGAATAGTATGAATTGTGTTAATTATAAGATAGTATGAGAATATGTACTACGATTAAAATATGGTATTACTAAGATGTGTGTTTACTTAGTATTGGTATATGGATTGTGTGTATGACATACCTACCATACTTGCTATCACGGGAGGTTGCGTTCGCTTAGGACCCTCTATTCCTTGTGTGCCTACGGGGGGGATATAGACTGGTACCTCGATGAACATAGGTCATAGAAAGACTTATTGGGATATTAATAAGTCCGCTGACCGTGGGAGCGTAGGTATGTGCGTGACCCACGTGATGGTGACTGTGTTCGCCTCCACTATTTGTGATTTGTGTTATCTGGACTATTCCTGAGAGATTCGGAATATGTGATCCTTATGTACGTGATGTACCGGGATTGATAGCAGAGTATGTGTGCACCATAGCTTAAATTGCGGGGTGCTTGTATCGTATATTTATGATGTGTATAATATACATTAAATTAATGGGAATCCTCATGTTAATGTTGTAAAAATATTACGGTATTATTTCGAGTTACATAATGAGTTAACTGATAGTTATATCAATGGTATATTTAGTAACTGAGTTCACGTTAAACCCCTATTTAATTACGAGCGTTGTTATGTTAAATGGAACCAAGTATTATGGGTAGAACCCTTGTCAGTCTAGCTAGATATGTTGTCACTTAGCTAGTGGTATGGGTAGTTATAGATGGGTACTTGCGTTAGGAGTGCACAGTTAGACGAGAGGTGAGAATATAATGTGAGTGCACGTCCTAACATGTACTTTGCATTTAATGTTTTAAATGTTTTTAAAGCACTTGCAGGTTTTTAAAATATAACTCCACATTCGGGCTCTGACCCGTTTGCTTTTCGAATCTTTTTCTTTGTAAAACCATTTTAGGTGCCCAGCCACAAGGACACCAGGCATAGGTACTCATTCAGGTGACGAGTTGTAGCTGCTTGTGGAAGCTACAGGGATTTGCATGTAGACGCTTCTATCTCTTTGGATTCCAGAGTCACTATCTATCAGTTGTAGGACATGTTGCCCATTTCTTTAGAGACATCTTTTACATTTCAGTTTTCAGACTTTAGCATGTATTGTTTCAGTTTATTTATTTCAGTTATGGGATTATAGTGAGGGGTTTCCTCCAGACTTTATTTATACTATTGTGATGGTTATTCATTTTACTTTAGCATGGTGAATGGTGTTATCTATTTCTTCATTTTACTTCTTGCATGTTAATCAGACTTAAATTAAAATTTGGCAACTTGCTTTTTAAATACTAGGTGGTTAGTAATAATAAAATGTTTTCGACAGTGATGCTATTAACTGAGCCAACTTGGCATTTTGAATTAATTTTATAAAGGAGTAGCTACCCGGTATTTAATTAGTCGGGGTGTCACAGGTGGTATCAGAGCATCAGGTTCTAGTGTCCTTTAGGATCTGTACGGCTATTATGTTTCTGCTACGTTTCTTTGATATAGAGCCCTATATTTTAGGACTGTTGTACTCTTTTTGTGTATGCTTCGTTCTTCAGCTATTTTAAGTTTATAAACCGTGAACTTATAAACTTTGTTCTTATTTCAGATGCCTCCACGACGTGCACGACGAGTTCCCAGGGATGCTACGCCCGAACCACAGCCCGCTCCAGTTCAGGGCATGTTGAACGCCGCTGAGGTTGCAGCTATAGTAGCTCAAGCGGTGAATGCCGCGATTGCCGTGATTCAGCAGGCACCACCACAGGCGCCGGTTGCCGCGCCAGTACAGGTTAATGCATTCCCGTCTGCTTGGGAGCGTGTACGTGACGCTTTTCAGAAAGCGCATCCGCCAGAGTTTGCAGGTAGCTCAGACGTGGTAGTCTCGAGCCAATGGATGAAGGACATACAGAGGCATTTGAGGATGCATGAGTGCACTGACGTTCAGAAACAGGTGCTAGCTACTTTCAAGCTAGTGGGATCTGCACTACAGTGGTGGGAGTCTATCACCACCGCGGAGGAGAGGGATACCCTCACGATTCAGGAGTTCTGGGTGCGGTTCGACCGCAAGTACTTTCCGTCCGTAGTTCATACAGAGATGAGGAGGAAGCTGATGAGTTTGAAGCAGGAGGGCAAGATAGTGGCCGAGTATGAGGCCGAGTTCACTAACCTGTTGAATATCGTTCCAGACGAGATTCCAACAGAGAAGAAGAAGATAGAGAAGTTCACCGACGGGTTGAATTGGAGGATCCGTCAACATCTGCTAGGGAACCTATCGTTGGCCACGTATTCTGATGTGTTTAACGCTGCATTATTGCACTGCCAGGACCACCGTTTTCATATGGCCGAGGGTAAGCGGTCGGGGGAGTCTAGCCATCAAGGCAGGACTGGAGGACATAGTGCCAGCAGGGCACAATCGGGTCAGGGGCAGAGACAGAATGAGCAGGGTACCCAGCAGGGGGATAATAAGAGGTTCCGGTCAGGGAACTACAGACAGGGACAGGGAGGTTTCCGTCAGGGCCATCAGGGTCCAAACGGCCATCAGGGCCAGCAGGGGCAGAATGGGCAACAGTTTCATCAGGGCCAGCAGGGACAAGGGAGGAATGGTAACGGCCACCAGGGCCGGGGACATCAGGGGCAGAGGGGAGGGAACTTCCCAGGAAAGTTCTTTACTTGTGGCAAGACTGGGCATAAGAAGCAGGATTGTCCTGATAGGGGCAGGGCCCCACAGCAGCAGCCGCCAGGAGCCACAGAGACCTATATTTCCCGCCTCTCTTCCCGCACCGCCACAGATGGCAGCATTGCCACCCATTCCAGTAGTCCCAGCTCAGCAGGGGCAGCTACAGTATGGACGTGTCTACAACGTTCACCAGGCTGCAGTTCCACAGGCACTGCCCGCGATCGAGGGTACGTTTCCTATCCATGGCACTATGGGTCGGGTGTTATTTGATACGGGTGCTACACATTGTTTCATAGCTACACACTTCGCGAAAGCTTTAGGATTGTTAGCTACGACAGAGAGCACAGTGACGTGTGTCGACTCACCATTAGGGAGTGGGTCACTTATTTTCTTTATATGCCGGGGAGTGGGGGTAGAGATCGGTGGTCTGGTATTGCCTGCAGACATGTTAGTGTTAGACATGCATGTTCACGATGTGATCATCGGTATGGATTGGCTCGTAGCATATAGGGCCATGATTGATTGCTTCAGCGGGAGCATTATTTTTTCCATTCCGGGGCAAGAGATGTTTATAGTGGCGATGCCTCGCCCAGAGGGAGGATCGACCGCTCATCTGTATTACATAGAGGAGGATGCCTCTAAGGAGGTTGTGATTCCTTTGGATTCGATCCCGGTTGTCAGGGAGTATTCAGATGTGTTTCAGGAGATACCAGGCTTACCGCCCAGTCGGGAGATAGACTTCGTTATATATTTGCTACCAGGTACGAGACCTATAGCACGCGCACCGTACCGTATGGCTCCAGCTGAGATGAGAGAGCTACGGGATCAGATAGAGCATCTGTTGGGACAAGGCTTTATTCGCAGGAGTACCTCACCTTGGGGCGCTCCGGTTTTGTTTGTGAAGAAGAGGGACGATTCACTGAGGTTGTGTGTGGACTACCGAGAGTTGAATAAGGTCACGATACGGAATAAGTATCCGTTGCCTCGAATCGATGACTTGTTCGACCAGTTGAGAGGAGCTTTTTTCTTCTCGAGGATTGACTTGAGGTCGGGATAGCATCAGTTGCGTATCAGTGAGGAGGACGTCTCGAAGACTGCGTTCTTGTCGAGATATGGTTCTTATGAATTTCGGGTTATGCCTTTCGGCTTGACCAATGCTCCAGCAGTGTTTATGGACTTGATGAACAGAGTGTTCAGGGATTTCCTGGATCAGTTTGTCATTATCTTCATTGATGACATTCTGGTTTACTCTCAGACAGAGGAGGAGCACGCCGAGCATTTGAGGCAGGTTTTGCAGACACTTCGTCAGAACGAGTTGTATGCAAAATACGAGAAGTGCGGGTTTTGGTTGAAGGAAGTCCAGTTCTTGGGTCACATTATTTCCGACCAGGGAATATCAGTTGATCTAGGGAAGGTATCAGCGGTGAGGGAGTGGGGACAGCCCACGACACCAACAGAGATTCGTAGTTTCTTGGGTCTAGCAGTATACTACAGGAGGTTTATTCGGGGTTTCTCAGAGATAGCAGGTCCTTTGACACATCTTACTCGTAAGGGTGTGCCGTTCATTTGGATTGATTCCTGTCAGTTGGCGTTCGATGAATTGAAGGACAAGTTGACCTCAGCACCTGTGTTAGCATTGCCGAGACCGGGAGTTGAGTATTTGGTTTACATCAACGCGTCTTTGCAAGGGCTTGGAGGTGTATTGCAGCAGGAGAGACAGGCCATAGCTTATGCTTCCCGTAAGCTTAAGCCTCATGAGAAGAATTACCCCACGCATGATTTGGAGTTGGCAGCGGTAGTATTTGCCTTACGGATTTGGAGGCACTATCTTTTGGGGGAGAAGTTTCAGCTGTTCACGCACCACAAGTCACTACAGTATCTGTTCACGCAGAAGGAGTTGAATATGCGGCAGCGTAGGTGGCTTGAATTTGTGAAGGACTACCAGTTCAAAATCCAGTACCACCCAGGTAAGGCTAACGTGGTAGCAGACGCGTTGAGCCGGAGGCCAGCAGATGAGGTGGCAGAGGTGTGGAAAGCTAAGTGGAAGGAATTGGGACACCAGGATGCAGTGGCCCGATCTTTCATGTCTGTAATGACCATTACACCGTAGATTATCACGAAGGTAGTACGGGCACAGGCTAATGACTCGTTCTGTTAGGAGCAGATAGTTAGATTACTAGCCGAGGGAGCCGAGTCCTATACCGTTAGCTCAGACGGGGGATTGCGCTTCAATGGGAGATTGGTAGTTCCGGAAGGGGAAGAATTACGACACGATGTTATGGCAGAGTCGCACGGCTCATGGTTCGCGGTACATCCCGGAGGGGACAAAATGTACCAAGACATGAGACCACAATATTGGTGGAGCGGTATGAAGAGAGATATCGCTGAGTTTGTCTCGAAATGCGCCACTTGTCAGCTCGTAAAAGTGGATCATCAGAGACTGGCAGGATTGCTACAGCCGTTGGAGGTTCCGGTGTGGATGTGGGAGAGCATATCCATGGATTTTGTCACGGGATTGCCTACGTCGCAGAGGGGTCACGACTCCGTATGGGTAATTGTGGACAGGTTGTCCAAGGTCGCTCACTTCTTACCCGTAAGGACTGACTACACTACGGGACAGTATGCCCAACTCTTCATTTCAGAGATTGTGAGACTTCACGGTGTGCCCCTAAATATCGTGTCTAACAGGGACAAGATATTTGTTTCGAGGTTTTGGGAGAGTTTCCAGGAGGCCATGGGCACGGAATTGCGGTTGAGTACGGCTTATCATCCGCAGACTGATGGGCAGACAGATCGCACCAATCAGATGTTGGAGGACATGCTACGCATGTGCATTATTGACTTCGGGGGTGGATGGGAGCAGTACCTTCCACTGGTGGAGTTTGCTTACAACAACTCCTATCAGTTCACAATTGTCATGGCTCCGTTCGAGGCGTTGTACGGTAGGCCTTGTCGTTCCCCAGCATGTTGGTTGGAGGTGGGGGACAATAAACTGCTTGGGCCGGAAGTGATTCAGGATACTTCGACAAGGATTGAGTTGATTCGGAGTCGCATTCGGGTAGCTCAAGACAGGCAGAAGAGTTATGCTGATGCGAAGAGGTTTTTCAGGGAGTTCCAAGTGGGGGACCAGGTTTTGCTCAGGGTATCTCCAATGAAGGGGATTATGCGATTCGGGAAGAAGGGGAAGTTGGCACCGAGGTATGTGGGGCCGTTTCCTATTATTGAGCGGATCGGACCCGTTGCGTATAGACTTGGACTACTGGAGCACTTGCATCGGATTCACGACGTGTTCCATATTTCCTAGCTGAGGAAATACCTTAGAGATGATTTGGCTCATTCTCACATTTCTGTGGAAGACATCGATCTCCAGCCAGATAGCTCCTATGAGGAGGGGCCAATTGCTATTTTGGACCGAAGCGAGAGGAAACTGCGGTCAAAGATAGTCCCGTTAGTGCGTGTTCAGTGGCGACATCACAATGTCGAGGAGTCCACATGGGAGCACGAGGATGAGATGCGCGAACGTTATCCAGAGCTATTTTTAGCTGGTACTTTCTAGTTTCGAATTTCGGGACGAAATTCAGTTATTAGGGGGGAAGTATGTAATACCCCGTACTTTTGACTATATTTATTTTGAGGATTAATTAATTAAATTGCGTATTAATTGGAAATTAATCCGGGTTATAAATACTAATGTGATACGAGTTAGTATTTGATTATGTGCATATATGATTATATATGAACTTGGTATTATAAAATTTGTCGTGGGATTTATATACGGCATTTTAGAAATTTTGTTGAGACGCGTGGGACCGCCGCATCACGGTATAATATTTTTGATAATAAAAAGTGAATTTAAAATCTATAATCCGTATGGTCGTTTTGAGTGCGCCAACGCGTCTGGAAGGGTCGAGATAGTCAGAAAACACTAGCCGGTGGTATAGTTTGGGTCCCGGGGTATTTTTAGGCCATACCGGTAACTTAAAGGGTATTTTGGTAATTTTACATTTTGAGGAATTAAAAGTGACGAAAATTAGAGATGTAAATCTGATGTGGATTAGACCCATTAAGCCCATTAGCCAACCCATATTAACCTAGAAAGCTACGTAGGCTATCATTTAGGTTTTCTAAGTCCCCAAATCAAAACCCTAGCCACCTTAAGCCACCATTGGAGAAGAGCTTGGAGAGAGAGGAATTTCTGCAGAAAACTGCATCTAGTCTACACCAAATTCAGAGACAACCAAGGCAAGTGACTTTATTCCATTTAATTTCTGAGAATGTTTCCTCCATGTTAGAAAATTTGGATTTATGGTTTGTTCTTGAAGAAAATATGAAAACCCATGTAGTTTAGATCATAGAACTTGAGAAATTGTGAAGAGAATTGCATGTAGTATGATAGGTAGATGTTTTCCCTTATAATAATTGTGATTTGAAGGAATTAAAACGAAATAAATTATGGGATTTGATGAGGATATAAACCTAGGGTTCATGTTCTAGAGAAATTGGGAAAAGTGTAGAGATTTGTAAATTTGGTTGATGTTATGATGATTCAATCCTTGAAAACATGTTAGGAGATGATGTAAATATGTTTAGGATGAATTAGAGACCCTAAAACGTTGATTGGATGAACTTTGGAAGAGATTAGAATTGATAAAAATGGTGAAAAACGATTTTGGGAAAAATCTGGGCCGAAACTGGTAGCTCGTTAGAAGCAGCCCCCAGGTCGTTCGAACGAGCTTCTAACGAGTTGACCAGTCGTTACTAACGAGTAGGGATTTCGTTCGATATCTCGTTCGAACGAGATATCGTTAGAAGGGACAGTTCGTTCGAACGAACTGGGATCTCGTTCGAACAGCCTCGTTCGAACGAGACTTCTAACGACCTGACAGTCCAAACTCGTTCGAAGCCTCGTTCGAACGAGACTTCTAACGAGCTGACAGTTTGGTCCTTTTTGGACTGTTTTGACTTTTGGAGTTTCGTAAACTTGTTCGAGGATATAGATATCATTCCGTAGATGTAATAATGATAGATTTGGGACTTTTGGGTATTTATGAGAAGGAATTTACATACGAGAGTGTATTACATGGACGGTTTGGGTTGAGACGTGAGTGTCTACTACGACGTGAGATAATTATGGCGCGTTTAATTACAAACCGGAATAGTATGAATTGTGTTAATTATAAGATAGTATGAGAATATGTACTACGATTAAAATACGGTATTACTAAGATGTGTGTTTACTTAGTATTGGTATATGGATTGTGTGTATGACATACCTACCATACTTGCTATCACGGGAGGTTGCGTTCGCTTAGGACCCTCTATTCCTTGTGTGCCTACGGGGGGGATATAGACTGGTACCTCGATGAACATAGGTCATAGAAAGACTTATTGGGATATTAATAAGTCCGCTGACCGTGGGAGCGTAGGTATGTGCGTGACCCACGTGATGGTGACTGTGTTCGCCTCCACTATTTGTGATTTGTGTTATCTGGACTATTCCTGAGAGATTCGGAATATGTGATCCTTATGTACGTGATGTACCGGGATTGATAGCAGAGTATGTGTGCACCATAGCTTAGATTGCGGGGTGCTTGTATCGTATATTTATGATGTGTATAATATACATTAAATTAATGGGAATCCTCATGTTAATGTTGTAAAAATATTACGGTATTATTTCGAGTTACATAATGAGTTAACTGATAGTTATATCAATGGTATATTTAGTAACTGAGTTCACGTTAAACCCCTATTTAATTACGAGCGTTGTTATGTTAAATGGAACCAAGTATTATGGGTAGAACCCTTGTCAGTCTAGCTAGATACGTTGTCACTTAGCTAGTGGTATGGGTAGTTATAGATGGGTACTTGCGTTAGGAGTGCACAGTTAGACGAGAGGTGAGAATATAATGTGAGTGCACGTCCTAACATGTACTTTGCATTTAATGTTTTAAACGTTTTTAAAGCACTTGCAGGTTTTTAAAATATAACTCCACATTCGGGCTCTGACTCGTTTGCTTTTCGAATCTTTTTCTTTGTAAAACCATTTTAGGTGCCCAGCCACAAGGACACCAGGCATAGGTACTCATTCAGGTGACGAGTTGTAGCTGCTTGTGGAAGCTACAGGGATTTGCATGTAGACGCTTCTATCTCTTTGGATTCCAGAGTCACTATCTATCAGTTGTAGGGCATGTTGCCCATTTATTTAGAGACATCTTTTACATTTCAGTTTTCAGACTTTAGCATGTATTGTTTCAGTTTATTTATTTCAGTTATGGGATTATAGTGAGGGGTTTCCTCCAGACTTTATTTATACTATTGTGATGGTTATTCATTTTACTTTAGCATGGTGAATGGTGTTATCTATTTCTTCATTTTACTTCTTGCATGTTAATCAGACTTAAATTAAAATTTGGCAACTTGCTTTTTAAATACTAGGTGGTTAGTAATAATAAAATGTTTTCGACAGTGATGCTATTAACTGAGCCAACTTGGCATTTTGAATTAATTTTATAAAGGAGTAGCTAGCCGGTATTTAATTTGTCGGGGTGTCACAAAATTGTTCTTACTTTCTTCGATAATCTGGTCGGCCTCAACCTCATTTTCAACTTCCTGAGGAGCTAGCCGTACCACTTCAAATCCTACACCCCTAATAGTTGTTTAGTATCTGAGACTCATAATTTTTTTTAAGGAGAAAATGTTCTCAAAGACATGAGGGTTTCTTGTCCGAATCCTCTTAATTAACTCTTGTTGTATGTTGGAAAACCTTGGAGACCTCTTCAATGAAAATATTAGACAAAGGCTTTATCACAATTCAGTTAACGAAAAATAACAGTAAGAAGATAAAGAGTATATACAAATTTGGTTTATCCCACACCACTCACCCAAGACATGATTAATATGACCCTCTCGTTATGGCCAAACTCCCAATCGCAAGACAAAAATATGAATTTGTTCTTCCAACTGTGATTTCTCATATGCTCAACCTTTATCAACTTTAAATGTGAATTACGAGGCGAGAAATAGTAATAAACCTAAGACTTAGCATTATACTTAATACCGTACATTCTTTTAAAAATGTTCCCAGTGATATATATTCCAATGTGCATGCTCCAATAGACCATCGCACCCAAAATTATTCAGTAGGAATTTGGGGCGAGCTAACTAGGGGCCACCCCATATCCTGTGCAAATTAACGTAATAATTGGATGAAGGGGAAGACGAACCCCAACTTGAAAGGCCCAAACTAGTATGCACATTTCTTCAGCATTTGGATGATTATAGACCTTTGTGTGAGAGTCTAGTAATATGCAAGAAATGTTTATGTGAATAACATAATGCTCTCATAACACATTAAGCTCGTCATCGGTTATATCACAACAATAGTACCTAGACTCTATGTTAGAAGGGTCATACGAGTTGTCAGAAGTTCTCTCCTCAATAGGTGGTTATACAATTGGATAAGTGGTAGACCCAAGTCTATTAGGCATGACCTCTTCAGGAGATACCTCCAGGTCAATTATAAATATCTATGAGGCCGTATTTATAAAATTTCCACCATCAGGTTGGTGGTTAACCTCGTTCGTATTAGACGGGCCTACGAATTTAAGGATACTATACTCTATGTGTGGTGCAGACCCAACTAAGGAAGAAACCCTAGGCGTATAACGAGGATGAGAAGGATCATCCTCAGGACGAACAACTTGTAAGGTAACTATAGTCTCTTAGCTCCGAAGAACCTAGTGTAGATTTTATTGATCTCATGAATACGCTCTAAAATCCTTTTGAACCAAAAATTCTCGCTCATAAGGGACAAATTAATAAAACAAGAGAAGACATGGAGGCTAATTAACTTTAAAACTAACATATCGGTAGGAAAAGACCCGAGAAATAAAAAACAAGGTCTAACTCTAAAATACCCTATGCCAACCAACTCGATGGCCTCCTAAAATGTGTAAATTTGCAGTCAAATACAAACCAACACTCAAAGCCATTAATAATAAGCAACAACAAAGAAGAAATTGTAGTGAAATTGAAAAACTTGCAGAGAAAATCCTAAGGAACTACATAAATAAGAAAGGCATATGTGGATCCCTAAAAACTCAAAGGAACGAATTGAAAACGATCGAAATTCAATCCACTAACTCCAAAAAAGAAGAAATCTCGTTGGAAAGAAATGTTCCCATGCAAAATATGGCCAAAAATGGGGAAAATGGCCGAAAAAAAGTGCGGGGTTGAAAAATAGGGAAGACTCTCTCTAGTTTGCGTGCGATGGTTAGGGGAAGTGAAAGGTTTAACCAGATTAAAAAATACCTCTCATAGTTTTGAATGAAGCAACGATTACAGTTTTGAAAACTAACGTGATATAAACTTTGAAAACATAATTGTTGCCTGGAAATTAGCATCACATGTGGGAGATTTAAAAATATTCCCCCACATGTGCCGATAACTAACTTTATGATTACACTCTCACTCTCATGTAAAGCGTGCAATTTCTTGACCTATAAAAGAAGGCCATGTGTCACTTTATATTCTCTATCTTCTAACAACCTATAAATAGAATGCACACACATATTAAGGGGATCTGGATATTTTTCATATAACATTATGGAGAGATCTTGAGAGCTTATTCCTTGTATTAAAAATATCTTTTGCCTAGTAATCAACACAATTCTACACTACATTTGTGGATGTAGGCACCAAGTTGGGGCTAACCACGTAGATATGGTTTCCATTTTCTTCCTATCATCTTTTATTAATTTATGTAGTTAGTTTATTTTATATTTTATATATCTTATCTGTTATTTTCTTATAATTTGTATAGTTCAGCTAAGACAAATCAGTAGACGAACAACAATAGTTATTTAAATGCAAAGTAGTGTAACATGCATAAAAATATTAAATTAATAAAATTGCTTCTTCTATAATATTCTATCTTAATTTCTTGTTTTATTACTCTTATTATATTTTCTCTCTTTTTCGTGAATATCTCTTGTGCATCTCTTTAAAACACATGTTAGCCATAGTAATGAGGGTATGACACAATAATATAAAATATAGGGGCATTAGCTAGTAAATCCTTTAAAACTCAATTTATGTACAATCACTACAAGAGGTAGTCTTCTTGATATCTTAAATCCATAAAATTTTCACTTAACTAACGATAGGTCCATGCGCTATAAGCCATCTGTGTGATTCACCTATTTTACACTTATTAAAAGCTTAACCCTCTTTACCAAATCACAATTTTCACTGAAGTTACAAAAAACCATGATGATGGCCAATGGCTCTATATTCTCTTTGCATTCAACAAGTAATTTTTCTTCTTTCTCACTTTTTGTACATTCTTGGAACTTGAAAAAAAACTCATATATATCTACATATTTAGTGACTGAACATAAACATATATAGAAAAAAAAATAAAAAAATCGACGATTAGAGATATTTATTTTGAACAAATTTACCCGAATTATCAACTTTTAACAATCATTGATGATCTATAATCGTTAATCATGATACATTACGACCTTAAGACTAACAATATATATTTCAACTTTGAAGATGATTAAATGGATTTGATGCTTCATATTGCAGAAAAACTCTATTGAAATAATAATTAAACGTACCAAATTGTTGTTCATGATGTCTTTGTTAATGTAATAATTTTATATTTTGATGTTCTTATAATGATATAATTTTAAATGATTTTTCACCATGATATCTTTGTTATTATGAAATTCATTAACTGAATATAAAAAAATTAGGTAAAACAGATATTTTGCTTAATATGTCTGTTTCATTAAAATTGTAACCGTATATCTATCAATATAAGTACAACTATTTTATTGTAAATATTTGTTGTATTTTATAAAAAAATATCATAGAATTTTTTTTATGATTTAACTGGACTATTTGTTTGAAGTTTGTAACTGTATATATTATTCTTGTAACTACATCTATTTTTCTGTAACTGTATCTGTTTTTTAGTGACTATATCTAAATTTTTGTAAACATATCTATATTTTTGTAGTTATATATAATTTTTTAATTGCACACATGAGTGCAGAAAAATTCACAACAAAGAATTCACGAAAGCAATCACAAAACACAAAAAGTAAAGAAAATCACACACAACAATGATGTACGTGGTTCAGCAACTTACCTACATCCACAAGGAGGTTACTTGTTTTCTATTAAGTGTCTCTCAACGATTACAATTTGTCATCCCTTTGCCCCGGGTCAATGAGTACAATTTATAAATGCGTTTGTTACAGAGTTTGAGTTGTTTAAAAAACTCCATCATAGTGTGTGGATTGTCCATGAGGTGCTTGAATATCTCGACCGAGATTCTTGGCACCTGATTTGACCATATCTGCGAGTATCCTCCTTTAACTAAAACATGTGCGTAAAAATGAAGCCATGATTTGGTCTGGGCCATAACTCAAGTTATCTTGGTCGGCTACTCTCATGGGCTTGTAAAAAGTGGGCTCCCACAATCACCCCTGAAATCTTTGGCCTATTAACTATGGGCCAATAGATTTCAACTAGGTTGGAGGTCAAGTACTTAGAATATAGTGAGAGTTCATGATGGCATATTTTGAATAATAAGGCTTGAAACAAGAGCATGGTTATCTTAAAAAGAAACTACAGCGCCCAAAATCTTCCTAGGAAGTCGAAACTCATCATTTGAGTGCTTTGGTGACCAGTTGTTTCATACACAAGCGTTTGTTCATTTCTTCTGGTCGCACTTGCGCATAATCCCTTCCTTATCTCTTCTCTTGCTTCAAAAGTCAAAGTTTCTGTCTTTTCGTGCTTATTCAAAGCTTCGTTACCGCCTGTAAGTCATTATCCTTGCCTCTTTTTAATTCTTTTTCTCTGTACTAGCTAGTTACTATAGCTAGGGTTTCTTCTTTCTTTGTTTAGTTATGGAGATGTTGGATGGTAAATCTGTAGAATAATTTATGCGTAAGTAAAACATTCTAGATTGGGTAAAAATTAACTGTGCCCCCTCCCTCGTAATGATGCGAAGTTGATGGGGGGCATTGGATTCATACCCTGATGATAACTCAAGGGGGTTTGACTTTTCTCCCAAATGAGTTATTTCTTAGATGTTTTTTAAGTATTTTGTAATTGTTCCTACTCAGTGTGCCCCCAATGTATGGAAGATAGTAAACGGTGTACATAGGATATATACTCTTTATGGAACAAGGTTGGGACTTGTTGAGATATGTTATTGTTATGTGTTCTCAAAAACTAAAGAGGGTTTGTTGTATATAAAATCCAAAAAATCTGAGTGAATTCTGGTGGTTAATATTTCGGATTCCCATAAGGACTATTGGGAAAGTTGGTTCATCATGAGGAACTGGCAGAGTTCCCCATCATCGTAGGGGGAATGACCATGTGGTCCCGCTATTGTTTATTATGGATATTTCGAAATAGGTCTCTTCCTATTTTTTCCTTTCTACTAACTTCTTGTAGATTCTTATCATTCTTGTGGTTGATATTCCTCTTCTTTGCTAATACAGCTTGTGCCAAGAACCGAGAGCCTAACATTAGTGATATCAATAGTAAAGAGCTCATGAAGGCCTAGAACATAAATGAGACATTGGCTGAAGGTGAGCATCCTAGGTCGATAACCTTTCTCTTAGAATATAAGAACACAGGCACTAACTTTATTGCTTGACCAATCGATCAGGTCCGAGTTTTAAGAGCTCCAGAGGTAGGTCCTTCTGATCTGGTTTTTATTGAGGAGAAAAGTTTTAAAGAACAAGAAGAGGAGGTGAGCAAAGAAGAAAGAAGATGATGAGTATAAGTAAGAGGAGAAGATAAAACATAGGAAGAAGAGAAAGAAAAAGAAGAGAAAGAAGAAAAGTACACGGATCCTTTAATCAAGAAGAGGAGGTTGAGGCTTCCTGATGACGATGATGACTATACAATCTTATTTGATGGGATTCCTTATTTAAAATTTTCTTCTACAAACTCTCCAAGGGCAGTGATTTTGGCTCATCCGATAAAAGGGGAGAGAAAGAGAAGGAGAAAGAGAAGAAGAGAGAAAAAGAAGAGAGAGAGAGAGAGAGAAATAAATAAAAAGAAGAAGAGAAGAAGAAATAGAGAGAGAAAGTTGAGGCTAAGAAGAAGTTAGCCTTACAGCCTGCTGGAGGGACCATTGTACCTAGTCTTGAGGGGGCTAATGTGGGTGAATTCCCCCTTTTTGGCCCTAGACCTACTGAAAAGGTCGGTGATCACTGCTGATCACGAGCATTCCATAAGGCTAGGGGAAGCTCAACTCACCCTCAAGCCTGCACAAGGAATGGCTCTCTTAAGTCTTTCTTACTTGTTTCTTTTCTTTACTATTTCTCATTTTTGTTCTGATTCTCTATTTTTTTGTTCTTTCTGCAGATGCTGTCTAACTTCACTACCCTTCTTAACAATCATTCTCATAGCTTCAGAAGGGATAAATAATAAAAAAAGTCCCTAAAGGCCAAGAAGTTAGCCTTGGAGGCCGAAAATGTGGCCCTTGCCAATGCTGACTGATCATGGGAGCCTAAAAAGAGTGAGATGTTTAAGGCCAATGATGCTCTAGGGGCTGATCAGAAGGTTATTATTTTTGAGAAGTTTGAATTAATGGAGGCCAATAAAGAGTTTACTAGTAAGGTGGGCAAGTTAGAGGGAGACCTTTTCTCAAGACAAGGATGGTAGTTACAGTAAAGGATTTTACAAGGATTACGAGGATGCTGAGTGCCAGAGGGCTTATGCTTGCAAGGTCTCCTTCAAGAATGATGGATGGGACTAGGGCTTGAAGGCTGCTAGAATACCTACAGGTTTTGAACCCTTCGGTCTTCATTCCCCTGGTCCTGTCCCTTATATTGAAGAAAAAAAAGGAAAGGTCGACGACTAAGATGCTGGCAACACTAAGATCATTCCTGTTACAGTTGGCGGTAGTGTTGGTGTTGGCCAGGAATAGCAAGTGGTCGACATGGGGAAGACTAAAGTTAGGGAAGACAAGGTGAAAAACTAGGGCTTTTGTAAACTCAGAGTTTTCATCTTCCTTGTACAATTTAAGTTTCCTTGGCTTGTACCCTTATTTTGAGAACCTCATGTACTAGCCAGTGGCCTTTTTTATGTGATAATGAAATTCTTCCTTTTTTGATTCACGTGTTTATCTATTTACGTTTATGCTAATACTTGCTTATGGTTTGATGTGTATCATTTGTAGTCTACTGTTATAAATCTCTATATTTCTCCCAATTCTCAACTGGGGAGAATTCTTGGACCTGATATCAGCCTACAAGCTCACAAAACCTTTGTGAAAATATGTAAGTCACTAAGATCTAGGAACACACAATATAAAAACAAGACTAAAGTGATTGCAAAACTGATGGATAACCTCCAGGAGATGGAGGAGATAGGGTCCTCCTTTCAGGAGGAAGTTAATTCCCTGAGGTCCTAACTCCTGGAGAGGACTGAGGTCGATCAAGTTGGCAAGGTTCTATGGTCTAAAAATGATGCTCTACGAAAAGATATGGCGATCTTGAAATCTTTTATAGGGGTATTAAAAGACAATGTCAAGAAGCTGAGATACTCCTTTAAGGTAGAACCCAAAGACGTATGGGAGAAGGTTATAATGCTGGTTGGGCAGATGCCCCAGCAAAACTTAAGGAGGCTGAAAGCATTGATTTTTCTCGATAATGGTTGAGCGCTCTTAAAGAGGCGATAACTCTAAAGGAATCCAAGCTTTGGTACAAGTACCAAATTAAATGTCCTCCTTATAAACATAATCCTTTTTGAAAGATGATGAATGGATTCCAGCTAATGCTATTCCTCCCCAACTCTTGGATTAGGATCTAGACGAAGACATCGAAGAATTTTCTCCAAAGTCAGATAATGGTCAAAGGTCAGCTGTAGCAGAATATCTTTCTCGAAGCCCTAGTCCCTCTTAGGCTTTTATGTATATCTTTTTGGTCTTGTGGTTGTAACCTTGTATTTTTAATAAAGAAATTTCTTATGTTTTGAGCGTGTGCTAACTAAACATATTTTTTATTTTACATGCTCGTAGGTTACTTAGCACTTTTATTGACCAAAATGATATTTATTGGTCGATTGTAGGCTTTAGGTAGACTCATACTTAGTTTGAATAATTTTGGGCTTTTTATAACCGACTAAATGATGTTTTAAGTGTTGGCATTATGACTTTCATATGTTTGAACATTCTCCCAATCCAATATACCTAAGCATTATCATTCCATTCACTTTACCTTTTAGGTCGTGTCGTCATACTCCCTTAGGCCTAAGTGAGATGATGGGGAGAATGTACCCGTTTATTGGGCAATCCACTCAAGAAGCTTTTTTGTGACCAACAGATATTGGCGACCAACCAAAATTGGCTTTATTGCCTAAAGATCCCTAGAAGGGCTTTTAGTATTGACAGGGAAGCTCATGAGGCCTCTTATGTGAACAATAAGGGACTGCGGGTAATTTGAAGTGTTTGTATTATACTTGCCAACCCTATTCATCAAACATTCAAAATATGCATAAAGGAGATATCATTGGAAAAGGTATAAATTAATGAGATTTAATTGAGATGAGTTAAGCAAACAATGAAAACTTTAAGAATTGATGGGCCAGTCTGGCCTTTATTCATTGAAAATTATCTAATCAACTAACAAAATCTGTAATAAAAACTAAAAATTCTGCTAACTTAAAAGATAAAAAAGATCTAAAAGTAAAACTTCTTGAGATTGGTAGTCTTCCATGATCTTGGTATCTCCCTGCCCTCCAGCGTTTCCAGATGATACACTCCTTGAAGATCATCTCTAATCACTCTGAATGGTCCTTCCTAGTTTGGCACCCGTTTGCCATCTGATGGTTTTACGTCACTGTCAAGGACTTTTTGCAAGACAAAGTCTCAAATTGAAAACTTCCTCATATTGACCCTTTTATTGTACTTCTTGGCTAGTTGTTGTTTGTGGGAGGCCAAATTAATTAAGGGTAACTCTCATCGCTCATCTGCTAGGTCAAGTTTAGTGCATAAGCCATCATCATTCAGGCCTTGGTCAACTAGTGTGATTCTCATAGTAGGGAGACCTGCTTCTAAAGGGATGATAGCCTCCATGTTGTAAGCGAGGGAAAATGGTATTTCCCAATTTATTCCCCTAGGCGTTGTGATATATGCCCATAGAATATGAGGGAGTTCATCCGACATAGCACCCTTAGCTTTTTCCAATCATTTTTTCATCCCATCGGTCATAGTTTTGTTGGAAGCCTCCTCTTGCTCATTGCTTTGGGGATACGCCACAGAATTGAAATGCTGCTTGATGTCATGCTCATCGTAAAAAGCTTGGAAGAAACCACTTTTAAATTGTGTACCGTTGTCGATGTAATGGTTCTTGGTATCCCAAAGTGAGTTATAATGTTTCTCCATATGAACCTAGTCATGTCAGAGTCTCGGATGTTCGCCAATGGTTCTGCCTCAACCCATTTAGAGAAGTATTCAATGGAGACCAGCAAGTACTTTCAATTTCCAGATGCAATAAGTAGAGGTCCCATGATGTATAACCCCCACTAGGGGAATGGACATGGACTGGTAAGTGACTTTAGGTCATTGGTGGGCTGGTGAACCATGGGAAACTGCTTTTGGCACTTTTCACAATTATGAATATATGTACTGGTGTCTTTCTTCATGTGAGGCCACTAATATCCTTCCTTGATCTCTCGAAAGCCTAGCGATCTTCCACCTGCATGACTTTCGCATATGCCTTCATGAATTTTGCTAAATACTTGCTCGACATCTTGTGGGTGAACTCACTAGAGGTAGGGGCATGTGAATGACTTTTTATAGAGTTTACCTTCAGGGTTAAGGTAGAAATGAGCAGTCTTAACTTTGATTTGATGGGTCGACCTCTTGTTGTTTGGTAATACGTCACTCCGTAGATAATTGATGATATTATCCATCCAACTTAGGGCTTTATCTGTGAGGAGGACTTTCTCGGCTACGACTAAATGATCGATACCAGGCTATACGAGGAACTCAATCTTTATTGTCATTTTCAGGTCAGAGTTAATTGTTGAGCTTGGTGCTGCTAACACATCAACGTGATTGTTCGGTCCTCGTGAGAACTGCTAAATCTCCACCTACTCAAAGTCTCCCATAAGTCCTCTTACTACGTCAAGGTATGCTTCCATTCGATCGTGTTTGGCAATAAAATCTACGATCACCTTCTTGGAGACCAGTTTGGATAACCAAATACATTGAGGTGTCTTGCCCCCGGTAGTTTGGATTTTCAGAAACTGACAATCAACGCTTCATACTCAACTTCATTATTAGAGGCTTTAAATCCTAGCCTAATTCCCTTCTCGATTATTATCTCTTTGGGGGTAACAAGAACAATCCCCTTACTCTTGCCTCTTGTAATTTGAGGCTCCATCAACATACAGTGTCCAATCTTTGGACGTTGCATCACATGTGACCAATTGCTCTTTGTTTAGCTGATCTGCTGTCCGATCTCCTATTATCATCGTTCTGGGATAGAAGTGGATGCCGAATCTTCTGAGCTCGATCGACCACTTCGAAAGACACACAGAAAGGTCAGCTTTTTTTTATAATAGCCTCGAGTGGGTAAGAGGTGATCACTATTATGGAATGGGCTTCGAAGTAGTGCTTTAAATTCCTAAAATCAATTACTAGGGAATAAGTGAGATTTTCCAGAGGCAAGTACCGTTGTTCAGCATTTAGTAGCATCTAACTGGCATAGTAGATCGAATGTTATTCTCCCTCCTTTTCATAAACTAAGGCGGAGCTCACAACATGGTCTGATACCACCAGGTAAAGGTACATTTATTCTCCATCATCTGGAATTACCAATAGTGGGGTCTTACCAAGGTGAGACTTGACATCTTCCAAAGCTTATGAGCAATCTTCATTCCATACTAGGCCTTTGCTTTTTCTAGGAGCTAGAAAAATGGTCGGCAGTGCTCTAAAGACTTGGTGATGAAGCGATTGGGCATGGTTAGCATTCCAGTAAGCTTATGAACATCTCTCAGTGTTTGAGGAGTCTGTACCTTGGTGATAGCATCGATTTGATCTGGGTTTTCCTTAATTACCCTTTTACTCATTAGGTAGCCTAAGAACTTTCTTGACTGGACCTTGAATGAACACTTACTTGCATTAAGATTCATTCAGTACTTCTTGAGGATTTTAAAGGTTGCTACTAGATCTGAGAGGTGATCGGCCTTATTCTTTCTTTTGGCGAGCATTTCGTCGATGTACACTTCCATTATCTCGCCCATCTGTTTGCTAAACATCTTTGTTACCAATCTTTGGTAAGTTTCCCCTGCATTATTGAGGCCAAAAGGCATGACCTTATTGAAGTACAAACCAACAGAGGTTATAAAAGAGGTTTTATATTGGTCAGGCCTGGGCAGGGGGATCTGATGATATCCTAAGTAAGCGTCTAAAAATATCATCCTTTCATGTGTCCCTATGGCACCGACCAGTTGATCTATCTTCGAGAGAGGGAATCTATCTTTAGGACATGCTCGCTTTAGGTTAGTGAAATCTATACAAACATTCTAATTTCCATTGCTGTTAGGAACCACCACTGGGTTGGACAACCGTATTAGGAAACAAACTTCCCTGATGGATCATGCATCCAGTATCTTCCCAACCTTTATCTCTACTGCCTTGGCCTTTTTGGAAGGCATTCAGCGAGCCTTTTGAGTGGTGTTCTTTAAAGTAAGATCAATGTGTAGGCCATGGCACGCTAAGTTGGGGTCAAGCCTAGGCAACTCGTAAGGCTCCCATGCAAAAACATCTATGTTTCTTTTAAAAAGTACAACCAGTTCCCTTTTCTCATCATTAGTAAGAGGAGATCCAATCAAAAACTTCCTATTTCTCAAGTTGTCACCGGCTACAACTTCTTCCAGGCTTTCGATGACCCTATCTGCGGGGTGGATCTTGGTCTCTTTCACCCCAGGTCAATCATACCTTAGTTGATATTTAGAGATAATATCCCCTTCCTAGGCATTCTCCTAGGCATTCTTGAGTAACTTCTTTTTCTCATTCTTTCGGCGAATGGCTGTGATGAAATATTTTCAGGCCGTAGCTTAGTTGCCGTAAATTTTGACCACTCCATGATCTATAATGCATTTCATCTTATGATTAAAAGTGGACAGAACAACCTTCATGGCGTGGAGCAAGCCTCTACCCAAAATAGCATGGTATGGGGACTCAATGTCCACCACTAAGAACTCGATTAAGTTCGAGATGTTGCCTGCCCTAACTGGCAAGGTGATCTTTCCCAACGGTATGGTAATCCTTCCTTTGAATCCAACCAATGGAACATTGGCTTCTTTGAGGTCGGCAACATTCAATTTTAACTTATGGAATAGGTCTAGATACATCATTTTAGGTGAACTCCCCTGGTCCACAAATAGCTTGTCGACATCCCAGTTAACAATCCTAAGTATGATTTCTAATGCGTCATTATGAGGGATCCTTACATTGATAAAATCCTCTTCAGTGAACATGATGTGCTTTGTCTAATCAACATCTTCTGGTCGTCGATGATTTCCAGCCTGAGTGTTGGCTAGATCGATCTGAAAAGCTTCCTTCATGGGAGTTACCTTCTTAAGTTCCATTCTAACGACATTACCCTAAATCTATTTGAGGTCTAATGACCCAAGAAATACTACAAACTCATGTCTTGTATCTTAATCAAGGACATTGTCTGGCTTCTGGTCGCCATTGGCTGCGACCTTATCTATCTTCTTATCAACATACTCATTAAGGTGCACTTCCTATACTTGCTCTTCCAAATGTGACTTCATAGCTTTATAATTCTCAGTTCAATGACCACCCTCCTTCTGGAATGCACACCTCAGTGTGTTATTTCTCTTAGTTGGATCTCAGCCCATCTTCTTTGTCCATTTGATGAAGTGCTCATCATTGTTGAGAATCTTCTAAATGGGTTCCTTAAAGACTGCGTTGACAGTCTAGAACACTTTGAATGGTCATTCTTACTTCCACCTTTGGAGCCATTTTTACCCCTATTCTTTCTTCCATTTTTGTAGGTATCATTTTTCTCTGTCCCCTTGTTTACCTTCACTCGACCATTGTCTTCCCCATTAGGATGGACCACATCTTCGACCTCGGCGTACTTCTCGATACGGGCCATAAGATCATCGATGTTTATGCCTTACTTCTTAGTAAGAGATTGGTTCTACAGAGAGGTGGTAGGTAAGCCGGTTTTTAAGGATGCTATGAATACTTACTCCAAGAAGTACTCGATCTCATTAAATATATCCTAGTGTCTTTTAGCATAATCTATGAGGTTTTCCTGAGGCCTTTTCTTCATAGTGAGCAATGCATCCGGATGAGAATTGTTCGTTATGTGCCGTGAAAGCCTCTGCCAATGCTGCGAAGTTCTTAATCGACCTGTAAAGGAGCCTCTCAAACCACTTTTGTTCTACATAGTGTAGGCTAGAAGGGAATATCTTGCACATCAGTGCATTATTGTGGCTCTATAAGGTCATTGCCTGCCGATACTGCCTGGCATGGTCTATGGGATCTGTTTTCCCATCATAGATCTTGAACGTGGGGAAATTTCTTAGGGATCTCATCACGTTCAATTTCTATTGACAACGGGGACTTTATCTGAAGGTTTAGAGCTCTTCTAGTAAGCTCTCTAGTCAATCTGGATCCTCGATGCGCCAAATGTTAGTCCATCTCCTTACGGACCAGAATCCTCAAATCCTCACTTAGTCGATCACTATTCCTCTGGAAACTCTCCTGGTGTCCACGCTCTGATTATACTCGCTCCGATCTGCCACGTTCAGTTCTTTACTGGTCATGCCTAGTACTCCTTCCTCGGCTGGGGGAATCTCCCCACTGAGGGATAAGAGTTTTGTCTAGACACCGCTTTGTGTTTCTAGGGACATCTCTCTCCATTATTTCAATTCTCCTCTTAAGGCGATCATTTTATTTTTCTTTTCATCGAGTTGCCTATTCCTATTCTCGAAGTCGGGCTCCATGGCTCTCTTCTGAAGGTTGACTTTCTTGGCAAAAACTTAGGTTTGTTTGTTGGCGAATTTCAGACCTAACCCTGGGAAGGGCCGTCTCTTCCTAAATATCACTGGCTTGTGGAGTGTTGATGCTGTTGTGAGACAATGCTGGCTTTCTGGTGTTGAATACTTTTGTAGGAACACAATTCGTTTCCCATAGACGACGCCAATTGTGAGTGCAGAAAAATTCATAATAAAGGATTCACGAAAGCAACCGCAAAAGGCATAAAGTAAATGAAATCACACACAACAACTATGTATGTATTTTGACAACTTGCTTACGTCCACAGAGAGGTTACATGTTTTCTATTAAGTGTCTCTCAGCGACTACAATTTTTCATCCCTTTATAACGGGTCAGGGAGTAAAATTTGTAGATGCGTTTGTTATAGAGTTTGAGTTATTTAAGGAACTCCATCATAATACGTGGATTGGCCATGAGGTGGTTGAATATCTTGACTAAGATTCTTGGCACCTGATTTGACTATATCTGCGAGTATCCTCCTTTAACCAAACTATCCGTATATATATATATATATATATATATATATATATATTGAGATCGTTATTAAAATAACAAATGTATACATATATATTAAAATGAAATACTTAACAATATACTATACGTACTAAGGTTTCAGCATCAATCAAATAGTAATCGGTGACTCCACCTTTTGGAACAAGGGAGTTCAAGTGCATCCATTTTCCTTCGATGGTTACCAACACCAACAAAGACCAACGGTCAATTATATTAGCACCTTCGGTTACAGTACCATTCGTAGAAAAATGTAAAAATCTATAATTTCGTATTGTTTCAACAAATGATTATCGAGGTATATTTATCTATAACTGTCCTTGGAATCCCCTATATAATTCAACAACATAATACGACTTTGATAAATAATAAAAAATAATATATTCAAAAATTTAAAACTACGTAACTTTGTCACTCCCTACCCATGCATAACATTAGTAAAAGTAAAAATACATGTCATCCATTCACTTTACTTGCATTACTTATTTTTATATTTCCTTATCTTGCAGAAAAATAGTGAAAACGTCAATGACCTGATACATATGCAGAACATCACTTCAAACAAAATAAATAATTACTTATTATAAATAATTAATAATTATTACACAAAAATTAACTTACAGAACTTGAAATTGCATTCTGAAATAGCAATTCTTTAATATGTTCAAAATTTGTAGGCACACGATTATTTGAATTCCAAATGAAAGAACTGTTTTCTAAAAAAAACAAATAGCATATGACATTTAATTTAGAAGAAAATAAAAAAATTAAAAATTAAAAAGTATCTTAATATTAGAACCTATTTTCTTGCTGCACACGTACTCTTTTAATAAATTTTTTGTCATCACTGGGTAGCCACGTGACACCCGCCTTCTCATCGTCTAGCTTCCAAGATATAACATGTGCAATATCAACTTTATTAACGACATTATGTTCAACCTTCTTTTTCAATTTTTTATTTTCACCACCTTCAACTTTTTCTTTATTTTTTTATACATGAGACAACCATATCGACTCTCTAATTTAGAGACAAGCATTTATTAGTAGTTGCACTGTCAATAATTTGAACTCCTTTCTAAAACTTCACGATTTTATTCATCAGTTTGTCACATTCCTCGTTCTTAAGTTGTTACTTCCATGAATAATCAATATCGACATTCAATGCATCAATAATTGCATCTTTGGTTAGAGAAGACTGTTTGAAGTCCACCATCTCGATGCACAGATTCTCGATCAAATACTTTATTTCTTTAATTTTTGTTCCAGGTTCTCTACAGGTTTTACAAACATTGAATTAAAAAATAGTAATAAAAAAATACTTTAATTGTGAAAAAAATTATTGATAACTTCATACCATTCTTTAGCGCAATGATCTTTCTCTCATCCTCAAATTTTTTATTTTTCTCCAAAACACTACTCGACAACTGAATCTTCAATTCTCTATGTTGCTTTCGCAATTGATAATTTTCTGTAAAATAATCACTTTCAATTAATTCATAAAAATTAAATGCTTAATGTATAAATATAGTAACTGAAAAAACAATATTATATAAAACTAGTTACAAAATATTAACAACTACTTAAATTGGCTAATAATACCCAACACTATATATATGTTACACAATATTTTAACATTTTCATAAAAAGTTACACCAAAAGTATGTTAGAATCAAAATATTTTTCTATAACACATATAAACTAACAAAATGACTGATGAACAAAGTCATTAGCATAGTAACAAATATTATTGTAACAACCCCCATTTTCTCATGTAAAGGCTGGCCAGACTCAGTACGCCAAAAATGGGGCTCATCAACAATTTATACCATTCTCAGCATTGAAAAATAAAAATTTCTTTATTTTATATCAAAATCCACAATGAATAAAAACATCTGGAAAAAAATTGATTTAACACATGGATAATAAAAACTGAATCATCATACAATGGCCATAATGTAAAGCTAAGTACGAATGATATAAATAAATTATTGGGCTTATGACCTTTCAAATCCCAGTATGAAATAAAATAACAAAATACTGACGTACAACCTATACTAGAATCAATGAAGAGAAATTCACTACGTCCAGTGTAACTGTAAGCTTGATTATTCGTCAGTCCTGCTATCCATGCCAGTAAGAATACCCTTGGGGGGACCATTTATAATTTGGGTTAGAGCCCTAAAGATGCAAGGATTTTTCACCAGTAAATATGTAATGTGTTACTTACTCATACTTCACGTCTCTCCATCGATGCTCATATGTAAATAGTACCTCACATCTTATCTAGAAGCAGTCCTACTCGTATCCTTAAACAAAATGTCAATTGTAACATCCATTATTTAATTTGTCATGTAAAGGATAAACCATCTATCTATGTGTTAACTAAAAGTGGGTACGTATGTCTAACACCCCAATCCCCGAATGTATTTCATAATGTTGACTACACAATTCATACTTCTAGTCGTCTACCCTGTTAGAATATAAGTTTCATTATCTTAGAATACCAAATTATTATTCTCATTAAGAATTGGCTACCCCATTATTCATACTCTTTAATTATTGTCTACTTTCTTAGACTACCAAATTATTATTCTCATTAATAATTATCTACCACATTATTAATTAGGACTCATCTTCATCCTTAATTATCCACATCATTTTATTAACCTGACTTTATTATCATTAAACATTGTAACTATCTTTAGACTACGAGGGCACATTCCCATATAAGGCACACCATAATGTGTGTGTATATATATATATATATATATATATATATATATATATATATATATATATATATATATGAGACACATAAAGGCATATACCGTTGGTGTCTCCTTCGTGCTTTATCGACAAGTCCGGAGGAATCTCTTATCCAAAGCGGACACCACGAAACATTCATAAGTTAGGGGAAATCCCTACATGGGATACCCGTTCACGACCCATTCCCAGCAGTGAAGATGGTTGGTCAGCATCAACACCTACCTCTCGTAGATAGCGCCTATACATATTACCTATATGACCTACACAATCGCCAAGCCCACCTGTACTGGCATGTGCTACGCAATCCGAATGCACGAACCCCCAAGTTGATAGGACGGTCCACGAACATTGGTATGTCCACACAAAATAATATGATACATGTTATCATCCAGTATGTGTAAGCAATTACTTTATAACTACTTTAACCTAATGAAACATCAATCCAGATAAAATATAGCCTTCTTAGCTTAACAATAATATTTTAGTCAATTATTCCATAACTCATTTTAAGTCGTTATCCTACGACTACTTCTCGATTAAATATTACTCTCATACAATTCTTTTTGGACTTAAATCACATTTGCTTCATCATTTATTTCCCTTAAAATATATAGGTACGGTTATTCCCAAACTAACCTTATCGATAGAATCATAGTTATAGTTATTCCCAAACTAATCTTATCAATACAATTATAGGTACAGTTACTCCCAAACTACCCTTACCAGCACGATTATAGGTATAGTTTTCCCAACTAACCTTACCAATATAATTACTGATTTTAGCATATTATCCTCTTGACTTAGACTTAAATCATTCCCAATTATCACTAGATATTCGCTTCTTTTTACCTTTTCAATAGGGCTTATATGTACATATATAAGGACTCAACTACGGTGACTAAGGGTTATATGTACATATATAAAAAAATCCTCTAACATGGATTAGAAGTCTCACTCAACCTACTATCACAACCTTCGTTAACCATTTAGACTTAGCCCTCTAAGCTTGGGAATTATTGCTAGTTAACATTATTATACAGTAATCATTTGAGAAAATTAATTATTAATTTGAACCCCATACATTCAGCTTACCTTTAATAAGTGTTTCTTTTTATTTTAATTCACCTCGAATCAATCATAATATTATTACCGTATCTTTTAGGGCCTTATCCTCTAAGTGCACCTATCGAAATCACTCAAATTATCTAGGTATATCTCTACCATCTAGCCTACTTATTTCATATGGCTTTACACAATTTTTTTTATGTAAATCATCTTATTAGTGTAGTTAACTTGCATCTTAAGTCATCATGCATGAACCTTTATATCAGGAACCCATCCCGATCTAAATGCGTATATAGGTCCATAATAAAACTCTTAATATGTTTTAATAAACATTGCCCCTCACTTGTACAAATGTCCAAAGCTTAAACCATAAAATCAAGCAAAACTGAATTTCTAGGGAAAACTGAATCGATTCACCTCTTGGAAGAATCAATTCGCTGAGCAACCGAATCGATTCGCCTAGAAGGCCGAATCAATTTGCTCCTAGGCAGAAGCCCAGATCTACAACAAAAATCTATACACGAAAATATCATTCTCAAAACCTCTTCCACCAAAGATCATCAAAACGATTTACTATTCGAAACATAGTATGGATATAGATCCTAAAACATTATAGGTTTCTTATAAACATGATAAAATGTTAAATCCAACCCTAGATTATCATCAGATTATCAAGAATATGTCAAGAAATTATGAACATGAAATTTCCAGATTTCATCTTACACTACCCCTTTAATTTCCCGATTTATTTAGAGGGTTCTACATCATGTGTCTGTAAAAAAAAATCGAAACTAAATTACATGAATATGAACTATCATGAGGGATTATTGATCTAAGCATGCATCATATAATTATTATCAAATACTGCCCAAAATAATTAGTCCTTAGATATGCAGTCCCAATAAATAATTTATTTATAGTCTGAGCATAAGAATAACACAAATTGAATAAGAATGGCAGGAGAATCCTAGTCTGAGATTGGGTAGAAGATCCTCTCTTCCTCCTCCTAGGGTGTCCTTCCTCCTCCTCTTGGGTGGTTATGTCTAGGTTTCTTGAATGTAACTCCCAAATGAGTGTTTTAACTCGAATTAAATAATCTTAGTCTTCAATTCCCGAGTTGGGCTTGAAGTCCTGACTTTGGACCCCCAAATGAGCCCAAATACATATTCTAATCAGTTCGATAACTACCCAACTCATATATATATATATATATATATACCCCGGGACTATTGATCGAGTGGAAAAATCGAGCGTCCGTGCAATACGCTAGTCGTTATTATCGGCTTCCAACCGCAATACAAAAACCTAAACTTTAACTACACTCTTGCAGAGTATAGTGGTGAGTCTGCGTATCGAATTGTAATAACCAGCCATTTTGGAGAGGATTAAATTCCATAATTAAGTATAATTTGGAATTTGGAGAATTTCTCGAAATAGTGATTTTTGGGATTTTCGAGGATTTAAATCTTTTCGAAGGGTGTTATAAATTATTTTGGGACTATATAGGTCGAAGTAATTTAATTATATGTCGCCGTGGAGTATAGCGACAAAAGAAGTAAGATTTTGAGTAGAATACCGCATTTAATTATTTTGGGTTAGAATAGTGATTTGCGGTCAAGTACCTCAGATGGAAATTTCGACTGCACCATGAGTCTCGGAATATCCGAGATAGTCGGAAAAGAGTGTCTGATTGTCGAAAATGAGTTTCGGGTAATTTTGGAGTTAAATAGGCTCGTAATTGGGTAAACGAGTCGTTTTTGGGTTTTAAAAGGGATTAAACCCTTTTCTCCTTATAAAAGGAGGGAGAGGGGGAGAAAAGAGAAGAGAAAGAACAAATAAGAGAGGGAAGAGAGAGAGAGAGGGAAGAAAAGAGGAAAAAGGGGGAGATTCCGGCCAGCCTCCGCGGGATTCGGCTCGAGGTCGTCGGATTTTATCCAAGAGGCAAGTGTTTACTTGCTTTGTTTATTTTAAGAATAAATATCTCATATCATTGTTGGTATAACAAACCCTAATGATTTTGGGTTGGGTATTCGTGGATAAAATGGGTTTTCGGAAGATAAAACGAATAAACCCCTAAAATTGGTAAATTGGAGAACTTAGGTTTTAATTGAAATTAATTGGTGATTCCGGGTTCTAGGATGTTTAGAACCCGTATTATAGGTGTATTTGTAGTTGGTTGAAGTTGTAGGCCGTTTGGTGAAGAGATGGAAGCTTGGGGGAAGCTTCCATGGCCGAAACAGCTTCTCGGAGAAGAAGCTGCCCGACTTGATCGATCGATCGATCATAGGGGATCGATCGATCGAAGCCATCGATCGATCGACGGCCATGGGTCGATCGATCAACCCCTGCTGAAAGCTGACAATTTCTCTAGGATGATTTGGATGGGATAGATTCCATTTCATCTTTCTTTGAGGTTAATTAGGTGATAACCTAAAGGACCTTTTAGGACTTTATGGTCCATAAATTAAGGCAATTTAGGAGGGTAAAGTAAGGGTTTTTAGTATATAACCCTTAATCTATATTTTCGAGGAAAATAGAATAATTGTAGAAATTGATGGATTAGGGTTCCTAAATTATATTGGGGACTTCTAAATAACTAATTGGACTAGGTATAGTCTTTGGGGTTCAAGGAAACGAAATCCTTAACTCGTTGAATTTAAGGTTGTTCGGGTGAGATAAATCCCGATGATATTTCTCGTAGGCATACAGGCCTATATAATTATGCTTATAGAAAGCATAATTATATCGATTATCGTTAAGTGTATCCTAGGAGATAATTAGGATAATTTGGGAATATAGGTATGTGTGATTTCACTTAGAGTGAAGGGTATCATTGGAGATATCTAATAAATCCTTAGATGGGATTGAGATATAGAGTGATTATTAAATTAAGAAATATTTGGGTTTAGTATCATGCTTATATGAATGCATGATTATGATTCCTGGAGGGAATCTTTGGGATTATTGGTCATCGCTAGATGTTATAGGACACTATGGCCGTTTATATATATTCTAGGAAGAATATATAGGATATGTATATACTGTGTGATTTAGGTATATATGTATGTTATGATGGAAATGATTTTGAAAATGTAAAAATGAATATTTTCAAAATGCCAAATAAATGATTTTCATAATTGATAAAATATGGATTACACACCTCTCTAAATCGCTATCATAAGGGAAGTTGCGTGCGTATGGTGAAGCCCCCTGACAAATTAACGCAGGGTGGATATAGTCCTATAGGCCATGTGAGCGTTTGTTGATATATATTTTTCTGCGCTGGTTAGGCGATTCCGGGTGTGGTCTTGACTATCCCGCAAGCACATGGCCGCTTCCCGACGTCTTGCGATGTAGGATCCCAGGTTGTCTTATGATTGGCCCTGGAAGATGATAGCCATTTAGGGGCGCGCACAGTGGAGAAATCCGGACGGGCGGTCTTAGAACACGTTATATTAAAGCAATTCATGATAATGGATTGGCTTTAATTACATTTCCTGGATATAGGAAGGGAAATGGGATAAAGGTTTGGCTTCGGTAACACTTCCCGGATGGAAGAAGGGATGTGTAAGCATATGATATGATCAAAGAATTTTTATGATAATGAAAATGGCTTTGAATACATTTCCTGAGTATAAAAAGGGAAATGGGATGATTTAAAAAGGTAAAGCATTTTTATGATAATAAAACTGGCTTTAAAAAGAGTTATGATTTGTTAAAGCAATTCATGATAATGAATTGGCTTTTAAATATATTTCCTGAGTATAAAAGGGAAATGGGAAGTTTTGAGAAAAATGAAAGTATTGATAAATACTTGATATATGGATTCTCATTCCGGGAGATAGATCCGGATGGTTATGGTAAAGTATGTATATGTATAGATAAATGGATAAATCGAGTGCCGAGGTTCTAATGGATCCCGACGATCGACCTTGCCGCATAGTAGTATATCGGGGGGGTTCCTTGTTTGGATTTCGCTTTGCGAGACACCCCACGCACGAATATGGCATTGTGTTGAGACTGGGGAGAAGTTTAATCCTTAGTGCTCTAATATTATAAATGTTTATGGTATATATATTTCTTTCTGTACTGAGGGACCGGCGGATCTCGACGATCGACCGTGCCGCGTAGTAGTGTATCGGGGGGGGGGGGGGGGTTCCTTATTTGGATTTCACTTTGCGAGACACCCCACGCACGAACATGGCATAGCGTTGAGACTGGGGTGAAGTTTAGCCCTTAGTACATTGCTTGGACTATCTAGGATTGATAGTGGGTTAGTGATAGACTAGTTTAGCAAGATATCCTGACTACGATGTCTAGAGGGATGCGCTAGGAGTGCACTGTTAGTGGAGAGGTGAGGGGTATCTCAAGGGAGTGCGATACCAATTTAAATATGAGATAAAACTATTTTTCTAAAAATAAAGAATTTATGCACTTGCTAAATATTTTCAAAACTCGGTCTCTGACCCATTTTTCTACTCTCCTTTCTTTCTATATATTATATATATACATAGGTGTCCAGACACAGGGACGCCTGGATGGAAATTCTTTCGAGTCAGACGTTAGCTGCAGCAGCTGTGGATGCGTGCAGGATTTTCAGTAGACGCTTCCATTCTTGTAATCTAGATAGGAGGTATTGTAAAAACATTCGGGCCAATGGTCCACTTGCATTTAGTTATTCTTTCAGTACAACATTCGATATGGTTGTATATTTTGACCGAGTGTTCGGTTACTTTATTTCATTTCAGTTTCATTTACGCATAAACTGTGTGGATGTTTTATTTATTGTTGTTAAAAAGAGTAGTAAAGTTAAAATTTTGACACCGGCCTAATAGGTTATTAGTAATTAAATGGACTTTCGACAGTGATGCTAAGAATGATCCATATGAGACTCCTGTTTTAATTTGATATAGGAGTGATCGCCCGGTATTTTATTAGGCGGGGTGTCACAGATGGTATCAGAGCATAAGGTTCTAGTGTCCTTAGGAATCTGTGCGGACGTACTACGCTTTCAGCGTTGCTCTCGATTTGTTATAGAGCCTCAGGAATAGGATTGTTGATTTCTCTTGTGAGATTTCGTTCTCCCGCCATATTATGAGATTATAGAAATCTTTTGCGCGCTCATTTGAGAATCGTGTGCGGTGCTTGGATGGCAGCAGGAGGTGAGGCTTAGCTAGAACAGCTGGTAGAAGGTTGGGATGAGGACCTTAGTAGAGGTCACTCTCCCTATGGTAATTGTTAAGGATTTCGGTGGCGAATACTAAATAATAAGTAGTTATGAGTACCGCAGTACCGCTGAAGTGCAGAGTGGTACTAAAGTCGAATTCCTCATGGAAATTGAGGGTTCGAAAGGGATCTTACGGATAGTTCTAACCGTGAGTCCCCATGAATTAGCAGGATGAGAAGAATGTTGTTTTGGGAATTATTCGCCTAAGGTTCAGCCAGAGGCCGACGGTGAATAAAGAGTATTATGGAGAAGTGAACCTTGTACCTAAGTGATTTAGGTGCAATGAATATTGAGTCCTTTCCAAGAAGGATGGGCTCACTAAAGAATGGGTATGTTCAAGGACCCCATGGTTGGACATCCACTTGGGGAATTTGTTAAAATAATGTTGTTGTAATGAGTTTTACCTCAATCAAGGAGGTATTTTTGGCGTGGCTAGATAAAGTCGCGGTATTAGTTATCCCTGGACTCGTGTGTGTATCTTGAGTTTTATGGCGGCCTCGATAGCATTATATCATGCATGCCTATGTGTTGTCCGCAATAGTGGAGTTTTATTTTCCTTCATTCGCCATAAAGGCGGGTGTTGATATATTGTGTATATACATATATATATCTGGTTTGGGATACTCGTTCTATATGTTTATACGAGTATGGTATTATGATGAGTATAATACATTATGGTGTATTTTCGGAGCGATAGCAGGCTAAAAATGACAAGTCTATCGTGTCCATGGTTCCTGGAGGGAATAGGTTATTGTTGCGGTGTCTCACCTAGATATAGGTTGAGTTCACCTTATTTATTGTGGGATACGAAACTTCGATGAGTAGAGGTTTCATTATCGTGATTTGGGTATATGGCGACCTTATATATATAATTTAAGGCCGCAGGATTTGTGTTGAGCTGTAAGATTAAGCTCATTACTATTTGCGCAAGGACTTAAAAATGAGTGCGAGCGCAGGGTGGTATGACTCTTAGTTTGAGATAGGAGTTCAAACTACCTTTTTGTTGGATTAGGGGATAGGGATATCCCGGTTGCATGTTGAAATGACGAAACTCCATAACCAACGAAGTCAAGGGTTAATGTGTGGAGGGGTTTCTTGTTTGGATTTCGCTTTGCGAGACACTCCACACATGACTCTTAACGGCGTCGGGAGTGGGGATCTGTTATGGGATGCCAGAATGTTGATTTTGTGGAAAGGTCTTATAGTGTGGATGAACCACTATAGGCTATGAGCCACATGATATTGATATACTTATGGAGATATTGTGCTATGGAAAAGCACTAAAGTGGTCCCCTCGCCACAAGTGGATGGTTGAGGTTGGACTTAGAGAAATTGGTTTGAGGATAATAACCAGCCTTAATGAAAAGGCAAATTTTGAGGAGAGAAATTTTGGGTATTATGTTCATGACACTTTCTACAGAAAGTGGGCACTTCGATTGGTTAGGTTTCCTTCCATATGGGCGGAAGGATAAGATAGTAGGAATGCGTTCATAGGCTAGCCTAGTAGGATTTAGGACGTCCCGCTTGTGTGCCTTGGGTCGTTATATCTCGATGACCGACTACGCGAGGGAGTAGTGTAACGGGAGGGTTCCTTGTTTGGATTTCGCCTTAGCGAGACGTCCCACGCATGAAACCAAGCAATTGTCGGGAGTTGAGAGAGGCCTTGGGCACTAGGGACATACTTAGGATTATAGTAGTTTCGCGTATGTAGATATCGCATAGACTTTAGTATTATTTAGGACGTAAGTTCGTTAATGTTAGTGGCGCCGAGATTAGGAGAATTGATTTCGCGGGTTAGAAGAACCCATAGGTGAGTATTACACCGAGGAAAGGAGACCCTTATTGGGAGAGAGTGTTACGTGTCATACGTTCACTACGGATGTGCAGATGTGAACAAGTTGGAAAGGTGTATGGGCACCTTGGTAGGATGGTTTTATATACCGCCTGGAATAGAATGGGCATAGTATATAAGGTTGAAATTCATGCCGATAGGCATTATATGATGATGGGTATTATGTGACGTATAAGAGTCACTTTACGATCGTGGTAGTCGTGTACCTCATGGTTGGGAACCATTGAGTTAGTATCTTTCCCTTGAGGTTTTAGGATTTGTAGTGATCCTAGTTATACGGTGTAGGTTATATCTGAATTTCGAGGACGAAATTCCATTTTAAGGGGGGGGGGGGGGGGGACTATGTAATAACCCGCCCTTTTGGAGAGGATTAAATTCCATAATTAAGTATAATTTGGAATTTGGAGAATTTCTCGAAATAGTGATTTTTGGGATTTTGGAGGATTTAAATCTTTTCGAAGGGTGTTATAAATTATTTTGGGACTATATAGGTCGAAGTAATTTAATTATATGTCGTCGTGGAGTATAGCGACAAAAGAAGTAAGATTTTGAGTAGAATACCGCATTTAATTATTTTGGGTTGGAATAGTGATTTGCGGTCAAGTACCTCGGATGGAAATTTCGACTGCACCATGAGTCTCGGAATATCCGAGATAGTCGGAAAAGAGTGTCCGATTGTCGAAAATGAGTTCCGGGTAATTTTGGAGTTAAATAGGCTCGTAATTGGGTAAACGAGTCGTTTTTGGGTTTTAAAAGGGGTTAAACCCTTTTCTCCTTATAAAAGGAGGGAGAGGGGGAGAAAAGAGAAGAGAAAGAAGAAAGAAGAGAGGGAAAAGAGAGCGAGAGGGAAGAAAAGAGGAAAAAGGGGGAGATTCCGGCCAGCCTCCGCGGGCTTCGGCTCGAGGTTGTCGGATTTTATCCACGAGGCAAGTGTTTACTTGCTTTATTTATTTTAAGCATAAATATCTCATATCATTGTTGGTATAACAAACCCTAATGATTTTGGGTTGGGTATTCGTGGATAAAATGGGTTTTAGGAAGATAAAACGAATAAACTCCTAAAATTGGTAAATTGGAGAACTTAGGTTTTAATTGAAATTAATTAGTGATTCCTGGTTCTAGGATGTTTAGAACCCGTATTATAGGTGTATTTGTAGTTGGTTGAAGTTGTAGGCCGTTTGGTGAAGAGATGGAAGCTTGGGGGAAGCTTCCATGGCCGAAATAACTTCTCGGAGAAGAAGCTGCCCGACTTGATCGATCGATCGATCACAGGGGATCGATCGATCGAAGCCATCGATCGATCGACGGCCATGGGTCGATCGATCAACCCCTGCTGAAAGCTGACAATTTCTCTAGGATGATTTGGATGGGATAGATTCCATTTCATCTTGCTTTGAGGTTAATTAGGTGATAACCTAAAGGACCTTTTAGGACTTTATGGTCCATAAATTAAGGCAATTAAGGATGGTAAAGTAAGGGTTTTTAGTATATAACCCTTAATCTATATTTTCGAGGAAAATAGAATAATTGTAGAAATTGATGGATTAGGGTTCCCAAATTATATTGGGGACTTCTAAATGACTAATTGGACTAGGTATAGTCTTTGGGGTTCAAGGAAATGAAATCCTTAACTCGTTGAATTTAAGGTTGTTCGGGTGAGATAAATCCCGAGGATATTTCTCGTAGGCATACATGCCTATATAATTATGCTTATAGAAAGCATAATTATATCGATTATCGTTAAGTGTATCCTAGGAGATAATTAGGATAATTTGGGAATATAGGTATGTGTGATTTCACTTAGAGTGAAGGGTATCATTGGAGATATCCAATAAATCCTTAGATGGGATTGAGGTATATAGTGATTATTAAATTAAGAAATATAATCATGCTTATATGAATGCATGATTATGATTCCTGGGGGGAATCTTTTGGATTATTGGTCATCGCCAGATGTGATAGGACACTATGGCCGTTTATATATATTCTAGGAAGAATATATAGGATATGTATATACTGTGTGATTTAGGTATATATGTATGTCATGATGGAAATGATTTTGAAAATGTAAAAATGAATATTTTCAAAATGGCAAATAAACGATTTTCATAATTGATAAAATATGGATTACACACCTCTCTAAATCGCTATCATAAGGGAAGTTGCGTGCGTATGGTGAAGCCCCCTGATAAATTAACGCAGGGTGGATATAGTCCTATAGGCCATGTGAGCGTTTGTTGATATATATTTTCTGCGCTGGTTAGGAGATTCCGAGTGTGGTCTTGACTATCCCGCAGGCACATGGCCGCTTCCCGACGTCTTGCGATGTAGGATCCCAGGTTGTCTTATGATAGGCCCTGGAAGATGATAGCCATTTAGGGGCGCGCACAGTGGAGAAATCCGGACGGGCGGTCTTAGAACGCGTTATATTAAAGCAATTCATGATAATGGATTGGCTTTAATTACATTTCCTGGATATAGGAAGGGAAATGGGATAAAGGTTTGGCTTCGGTAACACTTCCCGGATGGAAGAAGGGATGTGGAAGAATATGATATGATCAAAGCATTTTTATGATAATGAAAATGGCTTTGAATACATTTCTTGAGTATAAAAAGGGAAATGGGATGATTTAAAAAGGTAAAGCATTTTTATGATAATAAAACTGGCTTTAAAAAGAGTTATGATTTGTTAAAGCAATTCATGATAATGAATTGGCTTTTAAATACATTTCCTGAGTATAAAAGGGAAATGGGAAGTTTTGAGAAAAATGAAAGTATTGATAAATACTTGATATATGGATTCTCATTCCGGGAGATAGATCCGGATGGTTATGGTAAAGTATGTATATGTATAGATAAATGGATAAATCGAGTGCCGAGGTTCTAATGGATCCCGACGATCGACCTTGTCGCATAGTAGTGTATCGGGGGGGTTCCTTGTTTGGATTTCGCTTTGCGAGACACCCCACGCACGAATATGGTAGTGTGTTTAGACTGGGGAGAAGTTTAATCCTTAGTGCTCTAATATTATAAATGTTTATGGTATATATATATTTATATATATCTTTCTGTACTGAGGGACTGGCGGATCTCGACGATCGACCCGTGCCGCGTAGTAGTGTATCGGGGGGGTTCCTTGTTTAGATTTTGCTTTGCAAGACACCCCACGCACGAACATGGCATAGCGTTAAGACTGAGGTGAAGTTTAGCCCTTAGTACATTACTTGGAATATCTAGGATTGATAGTGGGTTAGTGATAGACTAGTTTGGCAAGATATCCTGACTAGGATGTCTAGAGGGATGCACTAGGAGTGCACTGTTAGTGGAGAGGTGAGGGGTATCTCAAGGGAGTGCGATACCAATTTAAATATGAGATAAAACTATTTTTCTAAAAATAAAGCATTTATGCACTTGCTAAATATTTTCAAAACTCGGGCTCTGACCCGTTTATCTACTCTCCTTTCCTTCTATATATTATATATATACATAGGTGTCCAGACACAGGGACGCCTGGATGGAAATTCTTTCGAGTCAGACGTTAGCTACAGCAGCTGTGGATGCGTGCGGGATTTTCAGTAGACGCTTCCATTCTTGTAATCTAAATAGGAGGTATTGTAAAAACATTCGGGCCAATGGTCCACTTGCATTTAGTTATTCTTTCAGTACAACATTCGATATGGTTGTATATTTTGAACGAGTGTTCGGTTACTTTATTTCATTTCAGTTTCATTTACGCATAAACTGTGTGGATGTTTTATATATTGTTGTTAAAAAGAGTAGTAGAGTTAAAATTTTGACACCGTCCTAATAGGTTATTAGTAATTAAATGGACTTTCGACAGTGATGCTAAGAATGATCCATATGAGACTCCTGTTTTAATTTGATATAGGAGTGATCGCCCGGTATTTTATTAGACGGGGTGTCACAGATTGTATCAGAGCATCAGGTTCTAGTGTCCTTAGGAATCTGTGCGGACGTACTACGCTTTCAGCGTTGCTCTCGATTTGTTATAGAGCCTCAGGAATAGGATTGTTGATTTCTTTTGTGAGATTTCGTTCTCCCGCTACATTATGAGATTAGAGAAATCTTTTGCGAGCTCATTTGAGAATCGTGTGCGGGGCTTGGATGGCAGCAGGAGGTGAGGCTTAGCTAGAACATCTGGTAGAAGGTTGGGATGAGGACCTTAGTAGAGGTCACTCTCCCTATGGTAATTGTTAAAGATTTCGGTGGCGAATACTAAATAATAAGTAGTTATGAGTACCGCAGTACCGCTGAAGTGGAGAGTGGTACTAAAGTCGAATTCCTCATGGAAATTGAGGGTTCGAAAGGGATCTTACAGATAGTTCTAACCGTGAGTCCCCATGAATCAGCAAGATGAGAAGAATGTTGTTTTGGGAATTATTCGCCTAAGGTTCAGCCAGAGGCCGACGGTGAATAAAGAGTATTATGGAGAAGTGAACCTTGTACCTAAGTGAGTTAGGTGCAATAAATATTGAGTCCTTTCCAAGAAGGATGGGCTCACTAAAGAATGGGTATGTTCGAGGACCCCATGGTTGGACATCCACTCGGGGAATTTGTTAAAATAATGTTGTTGTTATGAGTTTTACCTCAATCGAGGAGGTAATTTTGGCGTGGCTAGATAAAGTCGCGGTATTAGTTAGCCCTAGACTCGTGTGTGTATCTTGAGTTTTATGGCGGCCTCGATAACATTTTATCATGCATGCCTATGTGTTGTCCGCAATAGTGGAGTTTTATTTTCCTTCATTCGCCATAAAGGCGGGTGTTGATATATTGTGTATATACATATATATATCTGGTTTGGGATACTCGTTCTATATGTTTATACGAGTATGGTATTATGATGAGTATAATACATTATGGTGTATTTTTGGAGCGATAGTAGGCTAAAAATGACAAGTCTATCGTGTCCATGGTTCCTAGAGGGAACAGGTTATTGTTGCGGTGTCTCACCTAGATATAGGTTGAGTTCACCTTATTTATTGTGGGATACGAAACTTCGATGAGTAGAGGTTTCATTATCGTGATTTGGGTATATGGCGACCTTATATATATAATTTAAGGTCGCAGGATTTGTGTTGAGCTGTAAGATTAAGCTCATTACTATTTGCGCAAGGACTTAAAAATGAGTGCGAGCGCAGGGTGGTATGACTCTTAGTTTGAGATAGGAGTTCAAACTACCTTTTTGTTGGATTAGGGGATAGGGATATCCCGGTTGCATGTTGAAATGATGGAACTCCATAACCAACGAAGTCAAGGGTTAATGTGTGGAGGGGTTCCTTGTTTGGATTTCGCTTTGCGAGACACTCCACACATGACTCTTAACGGCGTCGGGAGTGGGGAGCTGTTATGGGATGCCAGAATGTTGATTTTGTGGAAAGGTCTTATAGTGTGGATGAACCACTATAGGCTATGAGCCACATGATATTGATATACTTATGGAGATATTGTGCTATGGAAAAGCACTAAAGTGGTCCCCTCGCCACAAGTGGGTGGTTGAGGTTGGACGTAGAGAAATTGGTTTGAGGATAATAACCAGCCTTAATGAAAAGGCAAATTTTGAGGAGAGAAATTTTGGGTATTATGTTCGTGACACTTTCTACAGCAAGTGGGCACTTCGATTGGTTAGGTTTCCTTCCGTATGGGCGGAAGGATAAGATAGTAGGAATGCGTTCATAGGCTAGCCTAGTAGGATTTAGGACGTCCCGCTTGTGTGCCTTGGGTCGTTATATCTCGATGACCGACTACGCGAGGGAGTAGTGTAACAGGAGGGTTCCTTGTTTGGATTTCGCCTTAGCGAGACGTCCCACGCATGAAACCAAGCAATTGTCGGGAGTTGAGAGAGGCCTTGGGCACTAGGGACATACTTAGGATTATAGTAGTTTCGCGTATGTAGATATCGCATAGACTTTAGTATTATTTAGGACGTAAGTTCGTTAATGTTAGTGGCGCCGAGATTAGGAGAATTGATTTCGCGGGTTGGAAGAACCCATAGGTGAGTATTACACCGAGGAAAGGAGACCCTTATTGGGAGAGAGTGTTACGTGTCAGACGTTCACTACGGATGTGCAGATGTGCACAAGTTGGAAAGGTGTATGGGCACCTTGGTAGGATGGTTTTATATACCGCCTGGAATAGATTGGGCGTAGTATATAAGTTTGAAATTCATGACGATAGGCATTATATGATGATGGGTATTATGTGACGTATAAGAGTCACTTTACGATCATGGTAGTCGTGTACCTCATGGTTGGGAACCATTGAGTTAGTATCTTTCCCTTGAGGTTTTAGGATTTGTAGTGATCCTAGTTATACGGTGTAGGTTATATCTGAATTTCGAGGACGAAATTCCATTTTAAGGGGGGGGGGGGGGACTATGTAATAACCCGCCCTTTTGGAGAGGATTAAATTCCATAATTAAGTATAATTTGGAATTTGGAGAATTTCTCGAAATAGTGATTTTTGGGATTTTCGAGGATTTAAATCTTTTCGAAGGGTGTTATAAATTATTTTGGGACTATATAGGTCGAAGTAATTTAATTATATGTCGCCGTGGAGTATAGAGACAAAAGAAGTAAGATTTTGAGTAGAATACCGCATTTAATTATTTTGGGTTAGAATAGTGATTTGCGGTTAAGTACCTCGGATGGAAATTTCGACTGCACCATGAGTCTCGAAATATCCGAGATAGTCGGAAAAGAGTGTCCGATTGTCAAAAATGAGTTCCGGGTAATTTTGGAGTTAAATAGGCTCGTAATTGGGTAAACGAGTCGTTTTTGGGTTTTAAAAGGGGTTAAACCATTTTCTCCTTATAAAAGGAGGGAGAGGGGGAGAAAAGAGAAGAGAAAGAAGAAAGAAGAGAGGGAAGAGAGGGAAGAGAGAGAGAGGGAAGAAAAGAGGAAAAAGGGGGAGATTCCGGTCAGCCTCCGCGGGATTCAGCTCGAGGTCGTCGGATTTTATCCAAGAGGCAAGTGTTTACTTGCTTTATTTATTTTAAGCATAAATATCTCATATCATTGTTGGTATAACAAACCCTAATGATTTTGGGTTGGGTATTCGTGGATAAAATGGGTTTTCGGAAGATAAAACGAATAAACCCCTAAAATTGGTAAATTGGAGAACTTAGGTTTTAATTGAAATTAATTAGTGATTCCGGGTTCTAGGATGTTTAGAACTCGTATTATAGGTGTATTTGTAGTTGGTTGAAGTTGTAGGCCGTTTGGTGAAGAGATGGAAGCTTGGGTGAAGCTTCCATGGCCGAAACAGCTTCTCGGAGAAGAAGCTGCCCGACTTGATCGATCGATTGATCATAGGGGATCGATCGATCGAAGCCATTGATCGATCGACGACCATGGGTCGATCGATCAACCCCTGCTGAAAGCTGACAATTTCTCTAGGATGATTTGGATGGGATAGATTCCATTTCATCTTGCTTTGAGGTTAATTAGGTGATAACCTAAAGGACCTTTTAGGACTTTATGGTCCATAAATTAAGGCAATTTAGGAGGGTAAAGTAAGGGTTTTTAGTATATAACCCTTAATCTATATTTTCAAGGAAAATAGAATAATTGTAGAAATTGATGGATTAGGGTTCCCAAATAATATTGGGGACTTTTAAATGACTAATTGGACTAGGTATAGTCTTTGGGGTTCAAGGAAATGAAATCCTTAACTCGTTGAATTTAAGGTTGTTCGGGTGAGATAAATCCCGAGGATATTTCTCGTAGGCATACAGACCTATATAATTATGCTCATAGAAAGCATAATTATATCGATTATCGTTAAGTGTATCCTAGGAGATAATTAGGATAATTTGGGAATATAGGTATGTGTGATTTCACTTAGAGTGAAGGGTATCATTGGAGATATCCAATAAATCCTTAGATGGGATTGAGGTATATAGTGATTATTAAATTAAGAAATATTTGGGTTTAGTATCATGCTTATATGAATGCATGATTATGATTCCTGGAGGGATTCTTTGGGATTATTCGTCATCGCCAGATGTTATAGGACACTATGGCCGTTTATATATATTCTAGGAAGAATATATAGGATATGTATATACTGTGTGATTTAGGTATATATGTATGTTATGATGGAAATGATTTTGAAAATGTAAAAATGAATATTTCCAAAATGGCAAATAAAAGATTTTCATAATTGATAAAATATGGATTACACACCTCTCTAAATCGCTATCACAAGGGAAGTTGCGTGCGTATGGTGAAGCCCCCTGACAAATTAACGCAGGGTGGATATAGTCCTATAGGCCATGTGAGCGTTTGTTGATATATATTTTTCTGCGCTGGTTAGGAGATTCCGGGTGTGGTCTTGACTATCCCGCAGGCACATGGCCGTTTCCCGACGTCTTGCGATGTAGGATCCCAGGTTGTCTTATGATAGGCCCTGGAAGATGATAGCCATTTAGGGGCGCGCACAGTGGAGAAATCCGGACGGACGGTCTTAGAACGCGTTATATTAAAGCAATTCATGATAATGGATTTTCTTTAATTACATTTCCTGGATATAGGAAGGGAAATGGGATAAAGGTTTGGCTTCGGTAACACTTCCCGGATGGAATAAGGGATGTGGAAGCATATGATATGATCAAAGCATTTTTATGATAATGAAAATGGCTTTGAATATATTTCCTGAGTATAAAAAGGGAAATGGGATGATTTAAAAAGGTAAAGCATTTTTATAATAATAAAACTGGCTTTAAAAAGAGTTATGATTTGTTAAAGCAATTCATGATAATAAATTGGCTTTTAAATACATTTCCTGAGTATAAAAAGGGAAATGGGAAGTTTTGAGAAAAATGAAAGTATTGATAAATACTTGATATATGGATTCTCATTCCGGGAGATAGATCCGGATGGTTATGGTAAAGTATGTATATGTATAGATAAATGGATAAATCGAGTGCCGAGGGTCTAATGGATCCCGACAATCGACCTTGTCGCATAGTAGTGTATCGGGGGGGTTCCTTGTTTGGATTTCGCTTTGCGAGACACCCCACGCACGAATATGGCATTGTGTTGAGACTGGGGAGAAGTTTAATCCTTAGTGCTCTAATATTATAAATGTTTATGGTATATATATATTTATATATATCTTTCTGTACTGAGAGACAGGCGGATCTCGACGATCGACCATGCCGCGTAGTAGTGTATCGAGGGGGTTCCTTGTTTGGATTTCTCTTTGCGAGACACCCCACGCACGAACATGGCATAGCGTTAAGACTGAGGTGAAGTTTAGCCCTTAGTACATTGCTTGGACTATCTAGGATTGATAGTGGGTTAGTGATAGACTAGTTTAGCAGGATAGCTTGACTAGGATGTCTAGAGGGATGCGCTAGGAGTGCACTGTTAGTGGAGAGGTGAGGGGTATCTAAATATTTTTCAAAACTCGGGCTCTGACCCGTTTATCTACTCTCCTTTCTTTCCATATATTATATATATACATAGGTGTCCAGACACAGGGACGCCTGGATGGAAATTGTTTCGAGTCAGACGTTAGCTGCAGCAGCTGTGGATGCGTGCAGGATTTTCAGTAGACGCTTCCATTCTTGTAATCTAGATAGGAGGTATTGTAAAAACATTCGGGCCAATGGTCCACTTGCATTTAGTTATTCTTTCAGTACAACATTCGATATGGTTGTATATTTTGACCGAGTGTTCGGTTACTTTATTTCATTTCAGTTTCATTTACGCATAAACTGTGTGGATGTTTTATTTATTGTTGTTAAAAAGAGTAGTAAAGTTAAAATTTTGACACCGGCCTAATAGGTTATTAGTAATTAAATGGACTTTCGACAGTGATGCTAAGAATGATCCATATGAGACTCCTGTTTTAATTTGATATAGGAGTGATCGCTCGGTATTTTATTAGGCGGGGTGTCACACGAATCCACTGGGAGTTAGGACATGTGAACGTGACGACAAAGGTAAGGTAGTTTAATCCTAAAGTTGATATTAAAATAAAATAAAAGAAAAAGATAATTGATTTTTGGATTTTATCTATGAATTAACTAAATTCAACTAAATTAACCTACGCATTCAAAATTAACTAACCAAGAAGGAATTAATATGAATGAAGAAATGGGTTAATAATACACTCCCCCAAACCCTGGTGTGTATGCCAGTACAAAATTAGTCATAAATTAGATAATTGATCAGACCCAGTCTTTAGTACTCCAAAGCATTACATATATAAGGTTCAAGCCCGCATCATACATAATCAAAGAATGAGTAAAGCAGTGTTGCAATAGTTCACGCGTGTTGCATCCTTAAGCACCCCGGTTACCTAGGGCAAACGAGGTCAAAAGGTCTACAATGGTTGTGAAACTATACAACACGATCTAATCACTTATTTAATTTAGAGGACAAATTTTAAATCTATGCATACCACATCGGGTTGGGTTCATGCATCCCCACCCTTAAAAACTTAGCTTAACATGATTAATGTGAAAGAAAACTTAAAAGTGAAAGTGCAGGAATTCATAACTAAATCTAGAAAATTGAAAACATGACTTGAATTGGGATTGGAAAACTAGAAAGCAACAATTAATTAAACTAACTAGGAAAGCAGTAAAGACAATAAATTAAAATTACTTGCAATGGATGAATGATGAATCTTGAATAGATCTTTGAATCTTGAATAGTAGCCAAACTTCAAAACTAGGGTAGAAGAATCCTTTAAAAACTAACTACAATCCTCCTACAACGTGAAGTAACAAAACTTTTTTTCTTCCTACTAGGGTTTGCCCTTTTATAGATATCAAAAAAGACTATTCCCATGCCTCTCCTTGTTTTACAACTAATAAAAATGAATTAAACAAGAAATTTCAAGAGTTTTGACTCTTCATTTCTGAAAATGACTTTTCATTATCGCAACTTCAAAACCTCGTAACTTCTTCACTGTAGCTCGGATTGAGGTGCCGTTTTTACAGTGTTCTTGTAATTGGAATATCTTCAACTTTCCAATTCGACCCACCTCCGGACTAAGGCTGCAAAATTACGAAAATTCCCTTGAACTTCACATTTCCTGCTTTCTTTCACTGTTTTGAGTTCAACTTCGCACTAACTTGCATGAAATACCTATAAAGCACATGATAAATACACAAAACACGAAATACTTGCCAAAGGGGTTAGTAACATAAATACGAGACAAATGCAAGCTATTTACTCTACATGAGATCATAAAAATACCGAAATTAAGGGGCTAAATATGAAGAATATGTGCCTAATCAACTATACCTAAGGGTCTAAAATGCCCGAACGAGCCCGTAATACCTCTCAAAGTGTATCTCGAATATTTGTTTCCCAAAAATATATTTAATTGTGACGTGGCACGCACCAATACTTTTTACTCAAAAATAAAATCCCTTTTGATTTATTCCAAAACATTTAAGTTATATCTCTAAATCTTATAAATAATACTGAGTCCAATTACAAACAACCTCGATTAATTAATTTCAATGAATTAAATTAATCCTTATTAAATTTATTTTATTCCCCAAAATACGGGGTATTACATTCCCCCCCCCCCCCCCCCCCCACATAATGGAATTCCTTCTTCAGAATTCAATGTAGCATTAAGTCACCTTTTATTTTGCACCGTTAACTTATGTTTATACTCAACTAGTCCACACTCACATCCCGTGAGATAAATGAAAAGGCTCCTCCATGCCTATCATAAAATCATAGAGGTGACCATATATATATTCCACCTTATATGAAACACATGTCATTAACAAAGATGAATGACATATATACATCTAATATGTACCATTTATACCAAGCATATCCATATAAAAAGTATACCACCACATTAGTACATGTAAAAAGAAATAACCATCATAGTATCCAACTTCCCTTAGCTCCCGACTTTTGCCAATTCATACGTGGGATGTATCGCAAGCGTAATCCAAACAAGGAACCCTCTTGATACACTACTGAACAACTTAGTCAGTTGATGAGGCTCATGTGACCAAGACAAAAATAAAAATAAAAATAACCATTTACGGTAATCATGTCAATTTTAATATTTGCTATTTTCTTAACCAACCAGTTATTCTGCTATAAGATTTACGCCAAACTCCTTTAGGTAGGACATTCCTCTCCCGTGTTTAACTTGAAGAGCCCTTAGTCATTTCTGAGTCCCCAAAGGCATACATATCCTAATCAGGTCTACCATTACCACTTTAATGACAATGTCACTATACCAACATTACACACGATCATAAATAATTTCAATAATCGAAGTTATCACTAGCCTTACTTCTTCTTTGTTGCTTATACTCTCTAAGGCTATACTTTCCCAAATCATACCATCGCATCATCTCGCAAACGATTCCCCCCCCCCCCCCCACACATAAAAGACCATTGCTCCCACCTGAGCATCCCACGATTTATTCCATAAATTTTGGTTTATTCACACGTATTGATCTCCTTGAGTTATTCAATTTTTTTTATTTTTTTAAATTACACTCACATGTTTCTTCCCTAATGTAACAACCCTCACTTTTGAGAAATTTATTTTATATTAATTTACTGTGTGAGGTAATTATATGAAATAATGGATGATGGAGTAAATATCAACAAAATGAGTTAATAAAGAATATTTACTAGATTGTTTCATATTTACTGTTACGTGTATGTAAATATCCTCATGTTACGTTTTATAGTGTTGTATGTTTTAAACAACATTTATGACATAAATGAAACCAGAACTTGAAATGACTTAAATATTTTCGGATGACAATTTAGGGGGCGTAGTTAGTCCCGAAATGTGCGAGATAGTCAAAATAAGTGCCATATTGTATTTTTGTGTTTCGGGCACTTTTGACTGGTTATGGCTTAAATTCATAGTTACGAGTCATATTAATGAGATATTAACAATTTAAGTTGGGAAATTTAGGCTAAGGACACAATTTAGTCTTGCAAAGCCTTACATTTCTTAAGTGTGTATTACTAAACCTAGAGAGAAGGAGAGAAGAAGAGAATTGTGGAGAAAAGAGAAGAAAAGGAAGAAATTGAAGATTGAGGCTTGGGATTGTTGCTACCATAAAGAAATCTGAGATTTCAACTTCAAGGAAAGTTTTCTACTTGCTAATATATGATTTAGGGTGAATAAATAGTGTGATTGTTGTGTATGTAAATCAATTGAACAAATATGGATTTTATGGATTTTGTGGTGTTTGAGTCCTAATCATAGTTTAAATTGATGATCATGTGGAGAATAGTACTTGATAATCATGTAGGATGGTTTTGGTTAGAATAATGGTGGTTGATGTGTGTAGAAATGGAGGAGAAATATGTTTTGGGGAAAAACTAGGGTTCATAACCCGTAGCCCCATTCTTGGCAAATTCGCAGGGGCGAATCGATTCGCCCTTCTTGCGAATCGATTCGCTAAGGGGTGAGGCTAGAGGTCTGGGAACCCGAATCGATTTGGGTTAAGGCCGAATCGATTCGGCCTGAGGCAGAAAGTTGGTTTCTCCATCCGAATTGATTCACTTTTGGGCGAATCGATTCGGCCCTAGGGCGAATCGGTTGAAAATCCTGCTGTTTTGAGTTATTTTTCTAACTCAATTTTTACCCTTTTCTTTTAGGTTTAGGAATTAGGAACCTTCTTGTATGAAGTAAACTTGGAGTCCTAGAGTCTTAGATTAGTTAGGTAACTACCCTATATTAGAAATGGCTTAAATAGGGCTTGTTCCGGGGATGTCCAAATTGATATTAAGGTATTATTTTCCTTTAGTAAATTAATGTGACACTAGGAGTTATAAGGTTATATTTGGGGACTTTAGAAGCTCAATTGAGGTATGCTAGACTTTGTGGTATATAGTAACGCCATAAATTCTTGGAGAGTGAATAAGAGGTCTATTAATCATTGAGGTTATAATGATGGTATAAATAACTTATGGCTCCGGATAAAATGTGTTTTATATATTGAAACGTAAATAAAAATGGTAAATGATAATTTACTTAAACACACCTCTCTAAATCGCTATCATAAGGGAAGTACGCGCATGAGGTGAAGTCCCCTGGCTAGTGAATGCGAGGTGAATATAGTCCTCGACCATATGATCAGTTATTATGTATTATGTATTTATTGTGCGATGTGGGGTAATTCGGGGTGTGGTTATGACTCACTCGCAGGTATATGGACACTTCCCGACGTTGCATTGTAGGATGCCTAGGTTGTCTTGTTTGATAGGCCCTGGAAGATGATAGCCATTTAGGAGCGCGTCCAGTCGGAAAACTCGGAAGGACGGTCTTAGAATCGTTATATATAGTTGAATATAACTATTCTTATTCAGGTGGGACTTGATTTATGATAAATGCTTTAAAGAGCAAATAACTTTGATTACGTTTCCTAATGAGATATGGAACAATGAAATGAAACATTGTAAAGGATGAAAATTCTTAATTAATGATAGTTTATTTATATCCTCTTGCTTAACTTGATTAAACTTATGATCATTTAATTGCCTTAGATTATGAATTGTGTTTTAGTAGGTAGGTTCTCATCACTATTAATCATGATTAACTGTTCATAGCTGTCATACTCTTTATTCATCTGGTGATCATATAAAACCGAGCCCTGACCCGTTCATATTTCTTGTTGTGCATGAATCTTGTATTCGCTCAGGTGCTCCGTCGCAAGGACGCCCGTATTGACTTACCCACTCTGGTGTCTTGGAGCTGCAACACTTTGCTGATGTTGTGGGTTATTTTGTTATAGACGCCTTCATTTTCGTACTCTAGTTATGTTCGGGTCATTTATTCGGGCGTGTGTCCCAAGCTTTTGTACTTGCCTACTGTAATGTATTATGTAACTTAATTTAATGGTTGTAATATGTTGTACGAGTCTGTTAACCGACAACCTATTCAGTTATTGTGTTATATATGTACTGTTCAGTTTAATCCTTGTAGATGACATCCACCTTCCTTTCAAATTAGGTTGTTTAAATTCTTTCTTTAATTTATAAAATAAAAAATTTGACAATCCGTTTTCCAAAATAATGGGTGGTTATCCCGTATACTTATTATATTGTTGTGATGCTGGGAATGGTCCATCTATGATTCCTGTTATTATTGGAGTATCGGGCTATCCACCTCTTATTTTGATAAGTGGATTGTCACAGATGGTTTCAGAGCATCACGTTCTAGAGACTTTAGGATCTATACGGGCTTGTCATGATCTACCGTAGCGTTCTTTGATATAGAGCTTAATGTTAAGACTGTTTTGTTGCTTGTGTTGCGATCTTTTGCAAAATAGATTGTTTTAAATAGTATTTTAACTCTAGTGTTTCCTTGTCTCAGATGCCGCCTAAGAGAGGTCGCCCTGCTAGAAGGAATATAGTTGTAGAAGAGGAGGTAGGTCCTCCACCGCCACATCAAGGGACTATAAATGCTGCAGAGGTAGCAAATACTGTGGCCCAAGCGGTCAACGCAGTGATGGCTGCCGTGGTTCAGCAATTGCCACAAGCTCATCAACAACGAGCTTAAGATGTACAAGCTCCTGGGGGACCTTCTCCATGGGAGAGAGTTAGAGAATCCTTTTTAAAGGGCCATCCCCCAGAATTCCAAGGAGGTTCTGACGTCATAGTAGCTAATCAGTGGAAAAAGGATATGCAACGCCATCTACGCATGGTAGAGTGTAGTGAGGAAAGGAAACAAATCCTTTCTACTCTTAAATTAGTTGGAGCTGCACTACATTAGTGGCATTCGATGACTGCACCAATACTTTTTACTCAAAAATAAAATCCCTTTTGATTTATTCCAAATCATGAAAGTCAAATCTCTAAATCTTAAAAATAATATTGAGTCCAATTACTCACAGCCTGGATTAATTAATTTCACTGAATTAAATTAATCCTTATTAAATTTTATTTTATTCCCAAAAATACGGGGTATTACATTCCCCCCCCTTATAACGAAATTCCGTCCTCGGAATTCAAAGTAGCATTAAGTCACATTTTATTTTGCACCGTAAATTTTGTCTATACTCAACTAGTCCACACTCACATCCCATAAGATAAATGAAAAGGGTCCTCCATGCCTATCATAACATCATAGAGGTGCCTATATATATATATATATATATATATATATATATATATATATATATACACACACACACACACACACACACACATATCATCAACAAAGATGAATGACACATATACATCTAATATGTATCATTTATACCAAGCACATCCATACAACAAGTATACCACCACATTAGTACATGTAAAAAGAAATAACCATCCTAGTATATGACTTCCCTTAACTCCCGACTTTTGCCAATTTCGTGCGTGGGACGTCCCGCAAGAAAAATCCAAATAAGGAACCCTCCCGATACACTACTGCACAACTTAGTCAGTTAACGAGGCCCATCGTCCCAAGACAAAAATAAAAATAAAAATAACCATTTACACTAATCATGTAAATTTCAATATTTACTATTTTCCAAACCAACCACTTATCCCGTTATAAGAGTTACACCAAACTCCTTTAGAGTTAACCGACCCTACCATGCCCGATATTTCACTTACCACAACTTAGGTAGGACATTATTCTCACGTATTTAACTTATAGAGACCTTAGTCATTTCTAAGTCTCGAAAGGCATACACATTCTAATCAAGTCTATCATTACCACTTTAATGACAACGTCACTATACCAACATTACACACGATCATAAACAATTTCAATAATCGAAGTTATCACTAGCCTTACTTCTATTTTGTTGCCTATACTCGCTAAGGCATTACTTTCCCAAATCATAACATCGCATCATATCGCAAACGATTCCCCCCCACATAAAAGACCATTGCTCCTGCCTGAGCATCCCACGATTTATTCCATAAATTTTTGATTATTCACACGTATTGATCTCCTTGAGTTATTCAATTTATTATTATTATTTTTTTAAATTACACTCACATACTCAACTTTCTAAAGTTTCTTGAACGACCTAATTTCCCATTGAAATTTATTCTTTCAAATCTAGGCTCACCCATAAACTGTCTCATAATAATTCTCACGACTGCGGTGATCACGAATTCCTAATCAATCTTTCCCTTTAGACATGACCACAACTCATAGCAGTCCACATAATATTAACATATTCCACATAATTAAAACTGCATTCCATGGAAATACTCCAATATAGCTATTAAATAGGCCTAAAATAACATAAGCTTTCCAAATACAAGGTCTATCCTTTCATATGTATGGACAAAACCCAAGTGAACACTAAGTCCCAGTATCAGACAAAACATATCCCATATACTCCAAAGTAGTAAGACATCTTATTTACTACCGATACTATCATTAGTTTCTTTCTCCGTAATAGTTTAATTTATTATCCGACACCCATCTCACTGTGGGTCCTTATCTTAGTGAACTAACCTTTGCTGGTGCATTATTGGACATGACCACATCCTCAAATTCTCTAAATGTCTTCCTTTAAATTACTAGGCACCAAATTATTTAAACTCCTAGAAATTCTCACAAGTGACTGACCCACACCAAGGCCTATATGGCCCTCACTCCAAAGCTGACCCCTTCCTAAACGGGTAGTAATGACTCGCAAAGATTACAACGATTCCTAATCATAGGGATCTACATCAAAGGATATAAAGCTGAACGTAACGAGCTCAAACACGGATCGTAAGGACACTAGAACCGTGCTCTGATACTAACTGTAATAACCCGCATTTTATCACATAAAGGCTAGACAACACTAAATGCCAAATATGAGGTTCATCAATAATTTATACCATTCTTAGTACTGAAAGAATAAAAATTTCTTTATTTCATATCAAAATCCATAATGAATACAAACAACTAAAAAAATTGATTTAACACGTGAGTAATAAAACCTGAATCATCATATAGTGTCCACAGTGTAAAGCTAAGTACAACTGATATAAATAAACTCTTGGGCATATGCCCTTACAAATCCAGGTAACAAATAAAATAACAAAATACCGACGCACAAACTATACTAGAATCAAGGGAGCAAAATCCATTACGTCCAATGTAACTGCAAGCTTAATTCATCGTCAATCCTGCTACCCCTGCCATTAAGAATACCTGGGCGAAAAAATATTTATAATTTGGGTCAGAGCCATAGAGATGCAAGGATTCTTCAATAGTAAATATGCCGCCTAAATTTCTTACTAACTCATACTTCACGTCTCTCCATCGATGCTCACATGTAACGAGTACCTCACCTCTCATCTTGAAGTAGTCCTACTCGTATCCTCAAACAAAATGCCAATTGTAACTTCCATTATTTAATCTGTCCTGTAAAGAATACTCCATCTAGCTATGTGTTAACTAAAAGTGGGTACTTATGTCTAACCCCATTCCCCAAATGGATTTCATAATGTTGATTACACAATTTACATAGACTCGATGCATATTCTAACATCATAATATTCCATAACTCTTGTATATATCTTTAGACCATTTAATGATTTAATTCATACTCCTAGTCATCTACCCTGTTAGACTATAAGTTTCATTCTCTTAGAATACCAAATTCTTATTCTCATTAATAATTGGCTAACCCTTTATTCATTCATTTTAATTATTTTCTACTTTCTTAGACTACCCAATTATTATTCTCATTAATATTTGTCGACTAAATTATTCATTAGGACTCATCTTCGTCCTTAATTATCCACAACATTTTATCAACCCGACTTTATTTTCATTTAACATTGTCTACATCTTTAGACTAAGAGGGCACATTCCCATATAAGGCACAACATAATGTGTAAATATATATATATATATATATATATATATATATATATATATATATATATATATATATATATATATATACGACACAAAAGACATCAACCATTGGTGTCTTGTTCATGCTCTATCAACAAGTTCGGAGGAATCCCTTATCCAAAGTGGACACCACAAAACACACATAAGTTGGGGGCGGTCCTTACGCATGATATTAGTTCACGGATCATAGCCAACGGTGATAAAGTCTAGTCAGCGTCAACACCTACCACTCGTAGATGGCGCTTCTACGTAGTACCTATATAACCTACAGAATCGCCAAGCCCATCTATGCCGGCGTGTACTATGCAGTTCAAACGCACGAACCCCTAGTCGATAGGACAATCCACGAACATTAGTATGTCCACACAAAATAATATGATACATATTATTATCCAATATGTATAATCATTTACTCTATAACTACTTTAACCCAAGGAAACCTCAATCCATATAGAATATAGCCTTAGTCAATTATTCCAAAACTCATTTTAAGTCGTTATCCTACGACTACTTCCCGCTTAAATACTAGTCTCATATAATTCTTTTTGAACTTAAATCACATTTGCTTCATCATTTATTTCCCTTAAAATATATAGGTATAGTTATTCATAAACTAACCTTATCGATAGAATCATAGGTATAGTTATTCCCAAACTAATCTTATCAATATAATTATAGGTATAGTTACTCCCAAACTACCCTTACCAGCACGATTATAGGTATAGTTATCCCCAACTAACCTTAACAATATAATTACTGATTTTAGCATATTGTCCTCTTCACTTAGACTTAAATCAATCCCAATTATCACTAGTTATTCTCTTCTTCTTACCTTTTTAATAAGGCTTATATGTACATATATAAGGAGTCAACTACGGTGAATAAGGGTTATATGTACATATTTAAGAAATCCTCTAATATGGATAAGCAGTCTCACACAACCTACTATCACAATCGTCATTAAACACTTAGATTTAGCCCCTAGGCTTGGGATACATTCCTACTTAACATTGTTATACGATAATCATTTGAGGAAATTATTTATTAATTTTAACCCCATACATTTAACTTATCTTAAATAAGTGTTTCTTTTTATTTTAATTCACGTCAAATTAATCATAATATTATTATCCTATCCTTTAGGGCCTTATCCCCTAAGTCCCCCTACCGAAATCACCCAAATTATCTAAGTATATCTTTGCCATCTAACCCACTTATTTTATATGGCTTTATTCATGAATTTTTGTGTAAATCGTCTTATTCGTGTAGCTATTGCATCTTAAGTCATCATGCATGCACCTTTATATCACGAACCCATCTCGATATGTGCATATAGGTCCACAATAAAACTCTTAATATGTTTTAATAACCATTGCCCCTCACTTGGATAAATGTCGAAAACTTATACCATCAAAAACAAGCAAAACTAATTTTCTTGGCAAAACTGAATCGATTCGCCTCTTGGCCGAATCGATTTGCTGAGCAGCCGAATTGATTTTCCTATGATGTCGAATCGATTCGCTCTTGAGTAGAAGCCCAGATCAGCTACGAAAATCTATACACGAAAATATTATTCTCAAAACCTCTTCCACCTAAGATCATCAAAACGATTTACTATTTGAAACATAGTATGGATATAGATCCTAAAACATTATAGGTTTCTTATAAACATGATCAAACCTCAAATCCAACCCTAGATTATCATCAGATTATCAAGAATTTGTGAATAACTTATGAACATGAAATTTTCAGATTTCATCTTACACCATATAATACCCTGTATTTTTTAGGGATTTTATTTTAATTATGGAATTAGGATTAATTAACTTAAACGGAGAAAATTTATTTATAAATTAATCCGAATTTAAATTTAATAATTACTAGCGTGACGAGATTTAGTATTTATTGGTGATAATTATGTTGAATAATACTTAGTGAGTAAAGTAATATATGATTATGAAAATATTATTATGTCCAAGAGTGAAAAATACGGCAGTTGCAATACACTTAGTTGGACGCGCATGTGATTCGTGTAGGTATTACTTTATTGGGTTAAAGAATAATTTATTTTTAAGTAACTCATATGACCATTTTGAGTGTGCCGACGAGTCCGGAAGGATTGAGATAGTCAGAAAACTCTACTCGAGTGTTTTATTTGGATTTCGGGGCAATTTAGGCCAAACCGACACCCTGGAAGGGTATTTTGGTCTTTTGAGATTTTTGGGGATTAAAATGGATGAAAATAGATAATTAAAAAGAATTTTACGTGGGTAATAGGTTGTCTTTCAGTTTCCAAACCTAAGTGAGAGAGAGAGGGAACCAAAGAGGGAGAAGAAGAACTCCATAGGTGCCCTGGGATAAAGACTCAAGTTCTCACAACAAAAATCACACCAACGCGTAGATCGTGAAGAAAGTATGACCCCTATACTAGTTTCATTCAGCGAACTAGAAGTTCAAAAAAAGGCAAGTGTTTATCTTGCTTTATTTTAGAGCATATAATGTCCATGTTAGATTAATTGATGTTTTAATCATGATATTAGGAATTTGGGCCTCAAATTGGGTATTAATCTTTAATTGAGAGTATAGGTTTGCATGTAGTTGAATAACCATGTTCTGGGTATGATAAATCTGGGTTTTATATGTTGATTTCAAAAAATTAAATCTGGGTTTTAAATTATTGTTAATGGGGGCTATATGAATTTAGAGCTTTTAAAGATTTGAGGAATTTATTTTAATCCCTATTATAATTCCAAGGATTTGATGTTAAAAATGGGGTAAAGAATGCCTAATCTTGTAGGGAGATGATTTAAAACCTTTAAATTGGTATTGATATAGATTAGCGTGGGTGTTAGATGTTGGAAGAGGGTGAAATTCAAAGTTTAGAAGGTAGAAGACGATCTCGGAATTCTCGTTTGAAGACCTCCCCAGGTCGTTCGAACGACCTTCGAACGAGAATTCCAACGATATTACTAATGAGATTTTAGAGTTCGTTCGTTGTGAGATTTTTGTTCGAACGACCTCGTTCGAACGAGAATCCCCAGGTTCTAACGCGATTTCAGAAACTCTAATTTTTGCCCGGACGAGTTAAAAATTCTTCTAGGTTATTTCAAGTGAGAGAATAGGACCTACGCTATTTTAGAGTAGCTTTATTTTATAATTTAGTAGTGAGAAGATTTGTGTAACTACTAAGGGAATGTGTTGGAGTGAGGGAGCCTTAAAGAGTATATACAATAAAGAGATAAATCGTACGGTTAAATTATTGTGAGTAGTAGAGACGATAATACTACATATAAACTTGGGGACTTAGGTTATGTGAATACCTAATTAATATAATAAGTTGTGTGTATACTTATTGACTTAACTATTATGTGTATAACATACCTTCGCTGCTTGCTATCGGGTGGAGGTTGCGCGTTGTGGACGATCATGCCTTGAGGAGCCTTCGTGTGGGATTTTGATTTGTACCACTAGAGCATAGAACCTAGGTACGGGCTATCTATGAGAATGATAGTGATGATGGTCGTATGGGTGCGCAGGTATGTGGGTAGCCCATCGGCTTGGGACTATGTTCGCCACCAATATGTGTATTTATTTTGAAGGTTCACGAGAGATTGAACCTATAGTTCTTAATCCAATAAGCGATGCACCAGGACATGACAACAGAGTATGCATGCACCGCAGTTGTGTCTCGGGGTGCAGTATTGTATATATATATATATGTATATATAATAGAGTGTATGTGTATATATACTTGTGACACTATCTACTGTGTGAATTAAGTAGACATGAATAATAATGAAATATGAAATGAATTAAGTTTGTGAACACTTTATATATATTAAATTGAAAAAGTGCTTATCCATTTTAAAGAGAAATTGATTAGAGGCATTATGTATATTGCGAGGGAAATATATGGGAACGATATTGGGCTATGATTAGATGTTAGTCGGGAACGAAGTAGTTAGTATGGGAATAAAAACTAGTCGGGTTTGATGGTATGTTAGGTGTACACATTAGATGAGAGGTGAGCATCTCAAGTGAGTACAATAATCTAACATGACTAATATATGTGCTATTAGCTCACTTTAAGAACTTGCTAATTTTTAAACTATTTTCAACTCGGGCTCTGACCCTTTTTCTGCAAATCTCTTTTCTTGTCAAATTATTTTAGGTGCCCAGCCACAGGGACTCCAAACATAGGAGTTCCATTCACTCGATGAGCTGTAGCTGCTGTGGAAGTTATAGGATCTTGGTAGTAGACACCTCTACGTCCATCATTTCTTCCTTTTGAGCTACTTCATCAGTTAGGGAATGTTGCCCCTTTTCTATTTAGATATTCTGAGATATTAGATTTAGTTATTTACTTCTTTTAGTTGTGTGTTTATTTCTATTAGATTATTGTATTTGGGACTTATACTGGAAGTGTTTACTCCAATTACCTTTATTATTGCAGTTATTTTCTATCATATGAGATTGATATGAATGGTGAATGTTTAATTATTTTGCTAACCTAATTTTATATTAATTAAAAGATAAAATTTTGTCATTAACCTTTTTAAATATTAGGTGGTTAGTATTTAATAATAAAGTTTTCGAGAGTGATGCATAATCTGAACCAACTGGATATTCTGATTTAATTTAATAAAGGACTAATCACCCGGTATTTAATTAGGCGGGGTGTCACAGGTGGTATCCTAGCATCGGGTTCTAGAGTCCTTAGGATCTGTGCAGCTTATTATGCTTTTCGGGTCGCTTTCTTTGATATAGAGCCCTATATTTAAGACTGTTGTATTCATTAATTGGGCATTTCACGTCTTCAGCTATTTGAGATATTTACGGTGGACTTATAAAGATTCTCTCTTATTTTAGTTGCCTCCCATATGTGCACCGCGAGCCAATAGGGATGCCTAGCTCGAGCCTCATCCAGCTCCGGCCTAGGGCATGATGAATGTTGTGGAAGTTGCCGCTATTATAGCCGAAGCGGTGAATGCAGTATTAGCTGTGGTATAGCAGACCCCACCACATGCACCAGTAGTGGCTCCAGCACCAATCCATGCTTTCCCTTCTGATTGGGAGTGCGTCAGAGATGCCTTCCAGAAGGCACACCCTCCAGAGTTTCGTAAGGACATCTGATGTAGTAAAGGCAAGCCAATAGAGGAACGATATACAGAGACACCTGAGAATGTATGAGTGCACGGAGGTGCAAAAGAAGATTTTGGCTACCTTAAAGTTGGTGGGAGCAACGCTACAGTGGTGGGAGTCCACTACCACTGCAGAGGAGAGATACAACTTGACTATTCGAGAATTCTGAGTGTGGTTTGACCCAAGTACTTCTCTTCTGCCGTGTAGACCGAGATGAGGCAAACATTGCTAAACCTTAAGCAGTAAGGGAAGACAGTTGATGAGTATGAGGAAGAATTTACTGATATTCTGAATATAGTGCTAGATGAGATACCGAAAGAGGAAAAGAAGAACCAAATGTTTATGTATGGATTGACTTGGAGGATTCACTAACATCTGTTAGGGAATCTTTCATTGGCTACTTATTCTGATGTGGTTAATGTTTATCTATTACACTTCTTAAACCACCGCTTCCATCAACATGGAAGCAAATGAGTCGAGGAGTCCATCCAGCAGGGCCGAACATGAGGTAATACTTCTAATGGGGCACCAACAGCTCAGGAACAGGTCCGTCAGAGTGAGCAGAGTTCCCATAGGGGGACCCTGCTGAGCGATTTCGTTCTGGAGATTTAAAACAGGGGCAGGGAGGTTTTAGACAGGGCCATCAGGGTCAACCTGGTCAGTAGGGCGGGCAGGGGCAGAAGCTTTTCTAGAAGTGACAATAGGGCTAGGGTAGGGGTGGTAACGGACATCAGGGCTGAGGATAGCAGTGGAAGAGGGGAGGACAGTTTCTCGGGAGGTGGTTCACTTGTGCAACACTATCTACAATCATCAGGATTGTCCTCATAGGGGTAGAGCCCCATAATAGCAGCAGGGGCTCGTTTGGAGCCCCAACGACCAATATTCCCAACTGCCCTCCCAGCACCATCCTAGGTACCAGCTTTACCAGCCATTCCAGTAGCTCCGATACAGTAGGGACAGCTGCAGTATGGGCATGTCTACAACGTCCATCAGGCCGCGATTCATCAGGCCCCGCCCATAGCCGAGGGTGCATTTTTTATCCAGGGGACTATGGGGCGGATATTAGTTGACATGGGGGCTTCACATAATTTCATTGCCACTGGTTTTTCATGCGCCATAGGGTTATTAGACATGGTAGATAACACATTTACTAGTGTAGACTAACCAATTATCTATGGGTCTTTGATATTATTTATATGTCGGGGAGTAGGCATAGAATTAGGAGATTGATTTTACCTGTCGATATGCTAGTTTTAGACATGCACGAGTATGACACTATTATTGGAATGGATTGGCTAGTTCCGTATAGGTCTATAATTTATTGCTATAGCCATGGTATTGTGTTTGCCATACCGGGTCAGGAGATATTTTTGGTGGAGATGCCTCGTCCTGAGGGAGGTTCATCGACCCATTTATGTTATATAGAGGAGGAGACCTCTAAGGTAGTGGTGATATCGCTTGATTCGATTTTGGTTATTCGTGAGTTCACAAATGTATTCCAGGATATACCGATATTACCGTCCCGCAAGGAGATTGAGTTTGTGATAAATTGGGCACCAGGCACTCGTCCAATATCCCGTGCACCTACCCGTATGGCTTCGACAGAGATGAGGGATCTACAAGATCAGATTGAGCAGTTGTTGATCAGGGTTTCATACGTAAGAGTACCTCACTTTGGGGTGCTCCCGTGTTGTTCGTGAAGAAGAAATATGGGTTTCTATGTTTATGTGTTGACTGTCGAGAGTTGAATAAGGTCACGCTATAGAAGAAATATCCGTTACCCCGAATCAATGACCTATTCGACCAATTGAGGGGATCTTCTTATTTTTCGAAGATAGACTTGAGGTCGGGGTACCATCAGTTACGTATTAGGGAGAAGGATGTCCCTAAGACTTCTTTTCTGATGAGGTATGGATCTTATGAGTTCAGGGTTATACCATTTGGGCTAACCAACGCACCGACCGTCTTCATGGCCTTGATGAACAGGGTGTTCAGAGAGTTCTTAGATAAGTTTATCGTTATCTTCATTGATGACATTCTGATTTATTCCCAGATTGAGGAGGAGCATGTCGATCATCTGAGGATGGTTTTACAGACTCTACATGAGCTCGAGTTATATGTTAAATATGAGAAATGTGGATTCTGACTGAGAGAGGTTCAGTTATTGGGGCACATTGTTTCTACGGAAGGGATATCGGTAGATCCCGAGAAGGTGTCAGTGGCGAGGGAGTGGAGATAGCCCAGAACACCGACTGAGATTGTAGTTTCTTGGGGCTGGCAGGATACTACAGGCAGTTTATTCGGGGATTCTCGAAGACAGCGAATCCGTTGATAAACTTGACTCGCGAAGCGGTGCCATTTATATGGGATGATGCTTACCAGTTGGCTTTTGACGAGATGAAGGACAAGCTGACTTCAGCACTAGTTCTAGCACTACCCAGACCAGGGGTGGAATACCTGGTTTACACCGATGCATCCTTACTAGGACTTGGGGGGGGGGGTGCTTTAGCAGGAGGATAAGGCGATTGCTTATGTTTCCTGTAAGCTTAAGCCTCACGAGGGGAGTTAACCCACCCACGACTTGGAGTTAACGGCAGTCATGTTTGTATTGCAGATATGGAGACATTATCTCTCGGGGAGAGATTTTGCCTATTCATAGATCATAAGTCACTGTAGTATCTGTTCACACAGAAGAAGCTGAATATGTGTCAGCAGAGGTGGTTTGAGTTTGTGAAGGACTACCAGATCGACATCCATTACCACCCAGGAAAGGCTAACATGGTAGCAGATGCGTTGAGCCGTAGGCCAACAGGTGAGGTGGCCAAGGTGTGGAAGGAGAAATGGAAAGAACTCAAACATCAAGATGCAGTTGCGTGCTCATTCATGTCAGTGATGGAGGTGACACCCGAGATAGTTACCAGGGTGATACAGGCTCAGGAAGTGGATTCCTTCTATCAGGATCGAATTATCCAGCTTCTAGACAGGGGAGAAGAGTCATTCTCCATGAGCTCAGATGGAGGTTTACACTTTAATGGCAGACTAGTAGTTCCAGAGGGGGAGGAGTTATGATATGCAGTGATGGCAGAGTCGCACGGTTCACGATTTGCGGTACATCCCAGAGGGGATAAGATGTACCAGGACATGAGGCGCCAGTATTAGTGGAATGGAATGAAGAAGGACATCACCGAGTTTGTTTCGAAGTGTGCCACTTATCAGCTGGTCAAGACAGACCATCAAAGATCGAGAGGATTACTACAGCCATTAGAGATCCCTATGTGGAAATGGGAGAGCATTTCCATGGATTTTATCACAGGGTTGCCTACATCACAAAGGGGTGACGATTCCATATGGGTGATTATGGATCGATTGACCAAGGTAGCTCATTTTCTGCCAGTCTGGATTGACTATACTACGGGGTAGTATGCTCAGATCTTCATTGCCGAGATAGTGAGACTCTAGGGGGTCCTCTTGATATTGTGTCTGATCGAGATAATTTTTTTTATCCAGATTTTGGGAGAGTTTCCAGCAGGCCATGGGTACGGAGTTATGATTGAGTTTGGCCTATCACCCGTAGACAAACGGACAGATAGAGATGACTAATCAGATGTTGGAGGATATGTTGCGGATGTGTATCCTTGGTTTTAGAGGGGGATGGGAGCAGTACCTTCCACTAGTGGAGTTTTCTTATAATAACTCCTACAAGTTTACTATTGGCTTGGCTCCATTTGAGGCGTTATATGGCAGACCTTGTCGTTCCCCAGCATGTTCGCTTGAAGTTAGGGACAACAAGATAATTGGGCTGGAGGTAATTCAGGACACCTTGTCTAAGGTTGAGTTGATACAGAGTCGCATTCGGGTTACTCAGGATAGGCAGAAGAGTTATGCCGATGCCAAGATGTTCTTCAGAGAGTTCAGTGTGGGGGATCAGGTGTTGTTGCGAGTATCTCCTTTGAAGGGGATAATGCTGTTTGGGAAGAAAGGGAAGTTGGCACCGAGATATGTTAGACCATTTCCTATTATTGAACGGATTGGGCCAGTAGCTTACAGACTTGGGTTGCCGGAGCACCTCCATAGGATTCATGATGTGTTCCATATTTCTTCGCTGAGGAGATATCTTTGGGATGACTTGGCCCACACATATATTTCCTTAGAGGAGATTGACCTATAGCCCTAAAGTTCCTACGAGGAGGGGCCAGTTGCTATCCTAGACCGTAGTGAGAGAAAACTGAGGTAAAAAATAGTGTCGTTAGTACGAGTGCAGTGGCGGCATCATAAAGTAGAATAGTCTACTTGAGAGCGTGAGGATGACATGCGGGACAAATATTCTGAGTTATTCCTACCAGGTATACCTTTATTTTGTTCTTTTTCGAATTTTGGGACGAAATTCCATTATTAGGGGGGAAGTATGTAATACCCATTTTTTAGGGATTTTATTTTAATTATGGAATTAGGAATAATTAATTTAAATGGAGAAAATTTATTTATAATTAATTCGGATTTAAATTTGACAATTACTAGCGTGACGACAGTTAGAGTTTTTTGGTGATAATTATGTTGAATATTACTTAGCGAGTAAAGTAATATATGATTACGAAAATATTATCATATCCGGGAGTGAAAAATACGGCAGTTGCTATACACTTAGTTGGGACGGGCATGTGAGTCGTGTCGGTATTACTTTATTTGGTTAAAAAGACAATTTAGTTTTAAGTAACTCATATGACCATTTCGAGTGCGCCGACGAGTCCAAAAGGGTCGAGATAGTCAGAAAACTCTACCCGAGTATTTTATTTGGATTTTGGGTCAATTTAGGCCAAACCGACACCCCAAAATGGTATTTTGGTCTTTTGAGATTTTTGGGGATTAAAATGGACGAAAATAGATTATTAAAAAGGAAGTGTACATGGGTAATAGGTTGTCTGTCAGTTTCCAAACCTAAGTGAGAGAACCAAAGAGGGAGAAGAAGAACTCCATAATTGCCCTAGGATAAAGACTCAAGCTCTCACAACAAAAATCACACCAACGCGTAGATCATGAAGAGAGGATCACCCCTATACTAGTTTCAATTAAAGATTAATTGATGTTTTAATCATGATATTATGAATTTGGGACTGAAATTGGGTATTAATCTTTAATTGAGAGTATAGGTTTGCATGTAGTTGAGTAACCATGTTCTGGGTATGATAAATCTGGGTTTTATATGTTGATTTCATGAAATTAAATCTGGGTTTTAAATTGTTGTTAATGGAGACTATATGAATTTAGAGCTTTAAAGATTTGAGAAATTTATCTTAATTCCTATTATAATTCGAAGGATTTGATGTTAAAAATGGGGTACAGAATGCCTAATCCTATAGGGAGATGATTTAAAAACTTTAAATTGGTATTGAGATAAATTAGCGTGGGTGTTAGATGATGTAAGAGGGTGAAATTTGAAGTTTGGAAGGAAGAAGACGATCTCAAAAATCTCGTTCGAAGACCTGCCCAGGTCTTTCGAATGACCTCGTTCGAACGAGGATTCCAATGAGAATTCCAATGAGATTACTAACGAGATTTTAGAGTTCGTTCGAAGTGAGATTTTTGTTCGAACGACCTCTCTCGAATGAGAATCCCCAGGTTCTAATGATATATGAAAAACCCTCATTTTTGCCCGGACGAGTTAAAAATTCTTCTAGGTTATTTCAAGTGAGAGAATAGGACCCACACTATTCTGGAGTAGCTTCATTTCATAATTTCGTAGTGAGAATATTTGTGTAACAACTAAGGGAATGTGTTGGAGTGAGGGAGCCTTAAATATTATATACGATAGAGAGATAAATCATACGGTCAAAGTACTGTGAGTAATAGAGATGATAATACTACATATAAACTTGGGGACTTAGGTTATGTGAATACCTAATTAATATAATAAGTTGTGTGTATACTTATTGATTGAACTATTGTGTGTATAGCATACCTACGATGCTTGCTATCGGGTGGAAGTTGCCCGTTGTGGAAAATCATGCCTTGAGGAGCCTTCGAGTGGGATTTTGATTTGTACCACTAGAGCATAGAACCTAGGTATGGGCTATCTGTGAGAATGATAGTGACGATGGTCGTATGGGTACATAGGTTTGTACGTACCCATCGGCTTGGAACTATGTTCATCTCCAATATGTGTGTTTGTTTTGAAGGTTCGCGAGAGATTGAACCTATAGTGCTTAATCCAATTAGCGATGCACCAGGACATGACAACAGAGTATGCATGCACCGCAACTGTGTCTCGGGGTGTAGTATTGTATATATATATATATATGTATATATAATAGAGTGTATGTGTATATATACTTGTGATACTATCTACTGTGTGAATTAAGTAGACATGAATAATAATGAAATCAGAAATGAATTAAGTTGCTGAACACTTTATTTATATTAAATTGAAAAAGCGCTTATCCATGTTAAAGAGAAATTGATTATAGGCATTATGTATATTGGGAGGGAAATATATGGGAATGATATTGGACTATGATTAGATGTTAGTTGGTAAAGAACTAGTTAGCATGGGAATAAAAACTAGTAGGGTTTGATGGTACGTTAGGCATGCACATTAGATGAGAGGTGATCATCTCAAGTGAGTACGATAACCTAACATGACTAATATATGTGCTATTAACTCAATTTAAGCACTTGCAAATTTTTAAACTGTTTTTAACTCAGGCCCTGACTCGTTTTCTGCAAATCTCTTTTCTTGTCAAATTATTTTAGATGCCCAGCCACGGGGACACCAAGCATAGGAGTGCCATTCACTCGACGAGCTGTAGCCGCTGTGGAAGCTACAAGATCTTGGTAGTAGATGCCTCTACATCCATCATTTCTTCCTTTTGAGATATTTCATCAGTTAGGGCATGTTGCCCCTTTTCTATTCAGATATTCTGAGATATTGGATTTAGTTATTTACTTCTTTTAGTTGTTGGTTAATTTTTGTCGGATTATTGTATTTGGGACTTAGACTGGAAGTGGTTACTCCAGTTACCTTTATTATTGCAGTTATTTCCTATCATATGAGATTGATGTGAATAGTGAATTTTTAATTATTTCGTTAACCTAGTTTTATATTAATTAAAAGATAAAATTTTGTCATCAACCTTTTTCAATATTAGGTGGTTAGTATTTAATAATAAAGTTTTTGACAGTGATGCATAATCTGAACCAACTGGATATTCTGATTTAATTTAGTAAAGGACCGATCATCCGGTATTTAATTAGGCGGGTTGTCACACACTACCCCGTTAATTTCTAGATTTATTTAGAGGGTTCTACATCATTTTTCTACAATAAATCTCCAAACTAAATTACATGAATACGAAACTATCATGAGGTTTTGCGGATCTAAGCATGCATCATATAATCATTATCAAATACTGGCTCAATTAATTAATCTTTAGATATGCAGTCTTAACATATGACTTAATCCTAGTCTAAGCATAGAGTTAAAATTAATATAAGAATGACACAAATTCAATAAGAATGGCAAGGGAATCCTTGCCTGAGATTGGGTAGAGGAGTTTCCCTTCCTCCTAGGGTATCCTTCCTCCTCCTCTTGGGTGGTTATGTCTAGGGTTCTTGGATGTCACTCCCAAATGAGTGGGTTAACTCTAATTAAATAAAGTTAGTCTTCAATTCCCTAGTTCGGCTTTACTTCCCAACTTTGGACCCCCAAATGAGCCAAAATACATAATCTAATCATCCCGATAACTACCCAACTCATATATATATATATATATATATATATATATATACCTCGGGACCATTCCTAAGGGTCTAAAATGCCCGAACGAGTCCGTAATACCTCTCTAAGTGTGTCCCAAATATTTTTATCCCAAAAATATATTTACTGGTTACATGACATATGGCAATACTTTTTACTCAAAAATAAAATCCCTTTTTATTTATTACAAATCATTACAGTTAAATCTCTAAATCTTATAAATAGTACTGAGTCTAATTACCCACAACCTTGATTAATTAATTTCACTGAATTAAATTAATCTGTATTAAATTTATTTTATTCCCAAAAATACGGGGTATTACAATTATTATATAAAAAAGAAGAAAAAACACATGCCATCAATGTATGTTTGAGTCAGATGGCTAAGTTGTTCTTCCCTGTAACTTAATTCAAGTTTTATGTTGTCCAATTCTTTTTCTTTCTCAATCAATTCATTATCAAATTTGTTTTTCAAGCTTAAAATCTCCTACTCCAAAATTTCTTTATCTACATAAAATCAAAACAATTAGGGATGAGTAAAATTATAATAAAACAAACTCAAATTGTAATAGATAAAAACTCAAAATAGTACCTTTGCCGGCATCATTTGAAAAAACCAACATTTGTTCATTGAGTTTCTTCTTCCATAAAAATCTTTAACAAAATACTCATCAACACTTAAAAATATAAAGCTATAATAAAAAATGCTAAAAATCACTACACCAAAAATAGAAAATAGGCACGCACTGATATTAAAAATCTGACACAGTTTAAAACCGTGCCAAATTCTGGCACGATTTAATGACAATCTGGCATAGTTTAAAACTGTGCCAAAATTTGGCACTGTTTTAAAGTGTGCCAAAATTGAATACACTTAACTAAAATATAAAACACCATAACTAAAGTGTGCCAAAAAATTTTGAGTGTCTCGCTCTCTCCGTCCTTTCTCAACATCAAGCTCCCGCTCTCTCTATCTCTCTCTCTCACGCTCAAGAAAATTCAGAAAAAGGGGGGCCGACCAATTCAGATGTGGCCGATTTTTTTTATAGCAGTGGGGTTGGAGAGGTTAAAAGTTCATCGCCTTGTATCAACCAATCTAAGGTGGGTATTGATTGTAAATCATTAGTTTTAAAAGAACAGTTGGCTCACCTCTCTCTCCAGCCCTCTTAGTTTTGCTGATTGTTTTGTTATGGATTTATGTTTTTTTTCTTAGTTCTTGGTACAATCCTAGGGTTTTCCTTATTTTTGTGATTGTTTTAATTTTGTTAAATACCCAAATTTTATTTATCCCTATGATCATTTTTCAGTCACTTGGACCACTTATAGATGTGGATTGTGCTTTAGTCCATGGAGGTATGTGATTCCTTTAATGTTTTTTTCTCTAATTCACACACACACACACGCGCGCGCATATATACTCTACTAGTGGTAACCCATGCGATGCATCGGAAAGTGTAACATGTATCTAATTATTTAATATATATTTATGAAGCTATATACAATAGTTGGTGTACATTATTAGTTCTCTATCATCAATGACCAATATCATTTCATGACCGTGCGATTCTTCTGCAATAGACACCATTAAAAATCAATAGTGGATTTAAAAATGAATATATCCATGAATATTACATGAATAATTATAAACATTATGTAACTAAACAATCTGTGATTTTCCACCCAACCCCTCTTTTTACTACCAACAAACAATACTTGAAATTAAAATATTCATTACGCATCCCACACATAAATGAAAATAATAAAAATATAAATGGAATTAATAGATTGAAACAACATCGGTGCATTGTGGGTCAAACGTCTACAACTGGCAACTACCAATTTTGATTAAATATTATAATTGACAATAAATCGCTGCGGAATTTCAACCATAAATCCGGTTTGAATGAAACAACAACTTAAACAGTCCGCACATTATATGTAACTTGTGCTCCAAAGAGGCTTTCCAAACTGAGGCAAAACCTTTTAGACATTTACAACTCAACAAATCCGTGTAATTTCTGATATCTCCACCTGAAAATAAATCTCACACCATACAATCAAAGTGAAAGAACCATGTTATTTCCAAATGCGTTTGAAGGCACCAATTACAGTGCATTAAGGTTCTTAGTAATCTTTAGTTCTCAATAAACTCATGTACTTGAATAACTTAAAAATGATATAAGACATTTTTATAGTTGCACCCAAATAGTATAAAGCAAACATAAGCACATACAAATATAAGACCTTTTTAAAAATCAATGATTATTTTTTTAATCAAATAGCTGCAAATCCATAACCCAACTGGCAATGAGTTATGGTATTAGAAGCTAAAGAGGCCAAGTATATACAAATAACTTGAAGAAAAATTTAAGTAAGATCATTAATGACCGAGCAGCAAGTACCTTGAGCAACCTACTTGAGAACCAAGAGTGACAACCCGTGGAGTGTTCTGACTAAAATGGACCGCAAACTTCTATAGCCAGGCATTGCCAACAGGTAAGGAGGTATTACTAAATGAAAAATTCAGCATAATTTTTCTTAGGTGAATAATTGTCATCTTCCATGTGGAGAAGACTTGTAACTTCTTAACCCACAGGAGTTTGTCCAGTGTAAGTTTATATCCTTTTTCGTACCCAGAAAAATATGTTCTTGAAAACTCGAATCTGCAACCTCAGATTTGTGTTGATTTTGCAACTGCCTGTCCTTGTTATTTTTCACAAAAAATCTCCCAAACACAGGTATTAAAAGATATACACATGCTAATAATTCGTTTACAATGTAAAACACAATTTTCATGAATTTCATCAACAACCTTCTTGAAGTAATATCACTGGTCGAATCATCTATTCGTGGATTAAGATGAATATTAATCCCACCACCAAGTAGTTCAATTGGGCTGCAAATAGATGCATGAGTGCTTACTGCTTCTTAGTTGATCACTCACTTGCAATAAATGCATAATACTGTCACCACACAACCCTGCATCCAATCCAGACTTGACAGGAATATTTTTTCTATTTAAAACCTTAGAAATAATTGGCTCAACTTATACATCATCATCATCATCAGAATTACTATTAATTTTCCCCAAATCTATTGATTCTCAAATATGTACCAGCTTCATTAGTGTTAGATCATTCCAAGGTCTCTTGTCTGATCCAAGGTACCCACCTTTATTTGGGCCAGAGCAGGCTCCACCATGAAAATTTGGCAATTCGCTAGAGTCTATAACATCCAACAACCTATTCCAAAATTTATTGCCAAGCACATGCATCTTAGCAATCGTTTTTTGGATCAAGAAGGACCTTTTTTGTGTTTCATAGAAGCTTAAAGCCATTACCCGAATTAATAATGAACATCTGATGTAATGTCTCAAGATAGTTGTCACCATCTATTTTCTGCATGCGCATAACCAAATCATGTGCAATATAGCCGAAACTCATCCAATTCTGCACAATAACAAAAAATGAGATCCCCTTTAGGCTTGAAGAAATGGAAACTAAGGTGATTTTGACTTATCCCCTCTGATATTTAAGAGACTCCCATTTTCAAATCATTAGCCCCCCCCCCCCCCCCCCCCCCCCCACCCCCACCCGAATGCACAGGGGGTCTCAAAATGAAATTTATACTTATACAAATATTCACACGCTCTAGAAAAGTAGTATAACCAAATCACAAAGTTTATATCTCAAGGGTCAATATTCTTTCTGACAAACTAAAGTGTGTGGGTGTGGTTAAGTAAATGCACATAAATATGTAAGCAACCAAAATGTTGATTATATGAAAGTGAAAAAACTCAGTAACTCTAAGAAGATATAATAAAAAAGATGATATCATAAGAAACTCCAAAACTAATATAGGTGGATTGTGAAGGGTATTATATATCAACTAAGAAATTGTTGATTAAATATTAAGTGAGGTGACTCAGTAAACACGCGAGGAAATATGAAACATTTTTAAAAATTTAAATAAATTAAATCCCACATAACTCACCAAATGCTTTCCTTATCCATAGTAGGCCATTATTTCTTTCTTCAATAAATTCTTTCAAGTAACTTTAAACAACCCAACCTTCAGATTTCAATAGATTGTTCGTAGAATGTTCTGCTTTAGAGATTGGTCGTGGGTATGGTGAGGTCGGTGTGTATCATCTACAGAGAGGGAGTACTCGACCGACTTGGGTAGACCATCGACCTAGATCAGATCAATCACAAAGTCTGGATGATTTTAGGTTTTCATTATGGTAATAACACCATCATCATTACCGACTCAAGACATAATAAACCACCTGCTTTGTTGATCAGATTGAGACCGCTGATTTTTTAGACGCACCCGAAATGACATGTCACGACTTGTTGCCAAGTCTAGTTAATATGGATATATCATACACGGGCCTAGTTGTTTTGTAGGTGGAAGTTCATATATGTGAGTCTGTGTTATATGCATGGGGGAGATTTATGGATATGTTCCTTGTTTGGTTTGTCTACCACTGTAATGCGTAAGAGGCTAAGGGTTGATAATTATTTCCTCTTTCCCCTTAATTGTTTTGTTTAAGTTGGAAGAGATACCATTGTCTGTTTTGCACATTCAATATCCTGATGGGCCTAATCATGGAGTTCCTAATGACACCATTGTTGTTCGTGAGATTTTGAAAAGGACATATAATCTACTAGCCAGTCTTGGACCAATTTTGGTGAACTGTAGTTTCATCTTATATTTCTTTTTTTTTCTCCTTTTCATTTTTTTGGGGGTGGGGGGGGATTTCAATCCATAACAAGATTTTTTAGGGTTCAAGATTTTTGATATTTTTGAGGTTGCGAAATTCATCATTGCTTATTGTCAACAATGAAATTTTGCATTCAATTTTAATAGCAAGCACAGTGGCCAAGTATTTATTATCAGAGCCGTGCTTTTTAAGATTAACCTAAGTATGATGCTCCACTGAATGAACATTCGTCAAAACCCTTCTCCCTCTAATAATAAACCCAGTGATGCTCTTCATCTTCCATGAAAATGAAAAATTGAACTACGTATGGACACAAAACACCTTCACCAAGGTATCTTATATGTTATGTTCCTTTCTGTTTGAAGTTATGTATTTCAATATTTTTACCATTTATTCACAAAGGTATTTTATATGTTAGGTTTCAAATGGCTTAATACATTTTTTTCAGACTTTTAAATGATCCCTAAATTCCTTTCCCTTTTCTCCCTCAATTCCACATGCACATTTTATATCTGCTATTATTTTTTTATACTTGAGTTTTATTTTTTGAGTTCATTTTCATAACTTCAATGTTGTTTATCCCAACCCCAAATTATCTACTGGTTATTATTGGTGTTCTCAATTCCTTTTCTTATTACTGATGTTCTCAACTCTTTTTAAGTTAAATATATACTGATATTGCAGTTCTTCTTAACCATGAGACTATTTATGAAATTAGTTGTAAGTCGATGGACATTGAGTGCCCAATATATACAGCTGAACATTACAATTCTTCTCAACAGATTGGTATTGGATGCTAATGAATTCCAAACAAACTTGGTCCTTTCCCTCTCGTCCATTTCACTATCTACTTCTATGCCCCTATTATTTCTGCAAAAAAGGTATACCATGATCAAGTTTCAGTAACATAAATTACCAACAACGCTTTCTAGCCGTTGTTCATGATGTCCAAATGAAACCCCCGTCACGGGAAGTACTCAGTGTGCTGTTTGATGTCGATTAACATTTTTTGCATTCAAGTTACTGATGAAAAGTTTACTAGACTTCTATTATGTGTAGGAATGGGGGTTAATGAAATGAATTCATGGGAGTGGTGTGCTGGAGCTTCTAAGTAGTCCTTCATAGCTTACTTGTAAGCTTTTATTCTTCTTATTATTAAAATGTGTGCTCATTTTATTCGTGCTACTACTTAATCTTATGATCATGATATCCATTGACAGGTACAAATTTTATTATATTTTCTCGGCCAAATTTTTTTATTGGTGGACCATATTACGAGTTCATGTGCCAATCAACCTCGATCGACTTCTTAGCCAAGTACCACTTTGATTTCAATGTGTGCATACACGAAGGTTCATCACTTCCCTATCCTTTTCAATCTCTTTATTTTATTAGGCCGCATTACTGTCCAGGATAGTAGTTATTATTTATTAATAGGGTAGTTGAATATGATTTGATCTAGTGGTTAATGTTTCGAATTAAAGTGTGACATTGTTTGACCAAAACGGGAAACTTTTGAGAAGTCATGGCACGGAGAGTTCATCGGGTGGCTATCAAAATGCAAATGAAATCTGGTTAGTCTCAAAGTCTCAAATTCTCTTTAAAAGTTGTAGTATTAAATAGCAAAATGACCTGAAATAGAAGAAAAAAGTAGCCAAACGTAAAATGGCTTAATTTATAAGCTTATTTAATCAAATTGGTGGAAGGGATTTGCAGGTGATTTGGTTTTGGAATTTTCTGTTACTGTTTGGTTTATTTTAAATCTTAAAACATGTTGGATTTAATGAATAAATAAATGAAACTATGTCAAAATTTTCTAAATTCAATAAACATTCTAAATTGATTAAAAACATGTCGTTAGAGGGTAAAAACCCAAAACAACCCTCAAACGATCCCGAAGAGGCACAAACACCTCACACGGGATAAGTGTAACACGTAGGAACTTACCACCTAGTCACGGTTTATGCCAGCATTTATCTCATAGTCACGGGTCTCCCGGTTTGAGAATATGACGATAATTTAAAAATATCTAGACTATGCTTAAAAGCAAGCCGTTAAAAGGGTGAAAATCCTAACCAGTCCCGAATGGCTCTGTAACATGAACACCTTGCACTGGATCAATCTAACTTGTAGGAATTGACCACGTAGTCGCGGGTCTCTTGGTTTGTGAATATGATGATAATTATAAAATATCTAGAATAGGCTTGAAAACCTGTTGTTAGAGTGTGAAAATCTAAATCAGCACTCAAACGGCCCCGTAAGAGGCACGAACACCTCGCACGTGACCAATGTAACTCATAAGAACTGAACACGTAGTCACGGGTCTCTCAGTTTAAGAATATGATGATAATTTGAAAATATCTAGACTTAAGCTTCAAAGCATGTCGTTAGAGGGCCAAAAATCTAAACATTCCTTAAATGACATCGTGACAGGCACGGACACCTTGCACGAGACCAATGTAACTCATAGAAACTGATCACATGATCACGGGACCCCCAATTCAAGAATATGATGATAATTTGAAAATGTATAGACTTAGCCTTAAATACATGTCATTACAAGGAAAAAATTAAAAAAACTCTGAAACGGCCCCGTGAGAGGCATGAACACCTCGCACGGGACCAATGTAACTCGTAGGAACTTATCGCGTTGTCACGGGGCTCTTGGTTTAAGAATATGATGATAATTTGAAAATATATAGATTAGGCTTAAAAATATGTTGTTAAAGGGTAAAAACCTAAACTGGCCCCCCAAACGGCCATGTAAGAGGCGTGAATATCTTGCACGGGACCAATGTAACTTGGAGGGACTGATCATATAGTAACGACACAATCAGTTCCCACGAGTTACATTAGTCCCGTGCAAGGTGTTCGTGATTCTCACGGGGCCAATTAGGGGATGTTTTGCATTTTTGCCCTCTAACGAGTTTTCAAGTTTGAGAATATGACGATAATTTGAAAATATCTAGACTTAGACTTAAAAACATGTTGTTAGAGGGAAAAAATGTAAAACATCCCCCAAATGGCCCCGTGAGAAGCACAAATACCTTGCACGAGACAATTGTAACTCTTAGGAACTGATCGCATGGTCATGGGACTCCCGATTTGAGAATATGACGATAATTTGAAAATATCTAGGCTTAGACTTCAAAGCATACCATTAGAGGGAGAAAAATTAAAACAGCCCCCAAACGGCATCGTGAGAGGCACGAACGCCTCGCACGGGACCAATGTAACTCATAGGAACTAACCGCGTGATTACGAGACTCTCAGTTTGATAATATGATGATAATTTGAAAATATCTAGACTTAGGCTTAAAAACATGCCGTCAGAGGGCAAAAATTTAAAACAACCCGAAACGGACCCGTAAGAGGCACGGACACCTCGTACGAGACCAATGTAACTTATAGGAACTGACCGTGTGGTTACAGCACCCCGTTTTGAAAATATGATGATAATTATAACTCGTATATTCAATTTTTCAATTTGAATATGATTTTTTTTAAATTACTTGGTTACTGATATCATCTCTTTTTTGTATCTTATTTTTTTGCAGTATAACATTTTATCGTTAGCTTTTATCCATGTGGAACACACGAAGAAGTCAATAGCTTAAAAAAAGGGGGTTGTTTGTTTAGTGTCGTTAATGTTTAGGATTCTATTTTTTTATGTGCTATGGTCATGCGGGTTTTTGTAATTTTATTGTTAACGTTTATGGTCGTACTGGCTTTTGTAGTTTTATTGTTATATTTTATGGATGTGTGGGCTTTATATTACATAGATTTTATATTAGCAGGTTCTAAAATGTCCAGAAAATAGAGGAAATTCTGCCCAAATTTTTTTTGGGTTTGTGAACTATTAAGACTTGTAATATTTTAAAGTTTTTATGTACATTAGTTTATCAATAACGTGCGAGATTGGCAATTTGTGTTTTTTTTTGGTTTTTTTTGGCAAATAATAAATATTTTTTATATTAGCTTTGGAATTTGATGATTTTCCTGATTTGTTTTCAAATAATTATTTTTTTCTTTGATCCAAAATTTTGGCACAGTTCAAAAGCGTGCTAAAAGTGTATCAAATTTTGGCATGATTTTGAACTGTGTCAAAAGTGTACCAAAATTTACTCAATCTAGCACAGTTACAAACTGTGCCAAAAGTGTGCTAGCAATATCAAATTTGGGCACAGTTTAAAAGTGTGCCAGAAGTATTCATGTTTGGTCAAATCTGACACACTTTTGAACCACCGTGCCAGAAAAAAAATGGCCATTGTGAAACAGCTGATTCTCGTATAGTTCAAAACCGTGTCAGATTTTATTTGGCACAGTTTTAAACCTTGCCAGTTTACTGTTTTTGGTGTAATGAATAAACACACATATATTAAATGTTACCTTCGATCCTCTGATTATACCCCGGTTCACGACTGTATTTTTTTCTTTTAAACTTGAAATTTCATCCTTATGACAACTTTTTCTCTGTATGTTATAACATAAAAATCATGAAACTTCGCATTACTAACTATAGTTGTATAAAAATTAATTATTGTAACGAAATATGTAATTACATTTGAAACTATATGTAAATTACCACATGTAACTATTATATGGATTCATCAATGTAACTTCTTGTGCATTTATGAATGTAAAATAAAAATATACAAATAGTACTGTAGTTGTATCTAACTTTAAATGGTGTAAATGCATATGTAGTCATTTTAACTATTTCTATATTACTAATTGTAGCGGAAACTATATAGATTAATGTAACAATATATGTAACTAAAAGTTTAAGTACAGATTAGGAACTACCGTAAAAATATACTATAAATAAATAAAGCAATATTAATATTATTATCTTTGGCCAACAAAATTACACATCTCTTCATCAACATATATTTTTTCTTTCAAACTTAGAGTTTCTTTCATAAGTGACTTTTTATCTGTACATTAAGAACATGTAATTAGGAAATAAAAACATGTCATAATGTAATTCCAAAAACCAATGTAACCTATTTCCATAACTAGGTGTAATTGCATGTACATTAATTAACGTAATTGTATCTATATTGGTAATTGTAAATGTACGTTTATTCATCAATAAAACTGTATGTAAATTTATAAGTGTACATTAGGGGTGGAAATTCATGTTTTTGGTTGTAGGGCCGAAACGACAAGGATTTTTCAGACACGACACGAATTCGTATTTTTTAGTTGACACGAACACGACCCAAAGAAAAACGATGCAACACAACATGACACGACACAAATAACACGATTTCTCAAATTTCCAACTAAATTAAACATAAATAGACATGATAAGAAAAATAAAAATACGATTAACACGACAAGATACAATAACACGACTCATAATTTTGACATGAACACGGAAGGACATGACACAACCTCGTGTCAAAAAAACCTGATACAAACACAACACGAACACGAAATATCATGTCGTTTCGTGTCGTGTTTTGGCGTCGTTTCCTAGTGTACATTTAAATATATTAATAATAACGTCACCATATCTCAATTAGAAAGTGTAATTGTATTTGTAATCTTTGTAACAATATATGCAATACTAATGGTAACAGTAGCTATATTAGTTAATGTAACTGTATATGGAATTACAAGTTCAACTATACCTACATTATTAAAACTAACCCACATCCATACTCATTAATATAATTGTTTATAGATTTATAAGTGTAAGTGTAAATGTAAATGTATCAACAGTACTGTAACTGTGTCTCAATTAAAAATTATAACTAAATATGTAATCATTGTAACTATATTTGAATTACTAAGTGTATCTATATCTACATAAATTATGATAATTGTATATGTATTTATAATTGTAATTATACCTATATTACTAATTGTAATCGTATCTGCATTCATCATAATAATTATACGTCCATTTAAAAGTGTAATTTTAAATGTAATAATATTAGTGCACCTGTATTTGAATCAAGGTTCTAAAAAACACGTGGCGTGACTGAGACGGGGAGTCCAAGCCTTAAGCCTTTGAAGCCTAGGCGGACCTTAGGCGTAAAAAGGCGTGAAAAGGCGTTTAGGCCTTTTTAACATATTTTTAACTATAACAAGGCGATTAAAAATACTAAAATGGTACATAGCTTAAAATATGTCTGAATAAATGTAAACTAAAATACTATTTTTTTAAATACTAAAAAAATACAAAAAAACGCGCATTTTTTTGGACGAGAGGTAGAGAGGTTTGGGATACCATTTTTCTTTTGATTGTTTGAAATGAGATATTGTTTTTTTAAATGTCTTTAAAAGGAGATATCATTTCACTAAAGCATTTTTATTCGAAAAAAGTGCACCTTAAGCCTTTTACAAAGAATAAGGCATAAAAGGCTCAAGGCGGAACGTTTTTACCAAGCCTCAAGCCTAGGGGAGTCTAGGAGGATCCTAAGCACCCCTTTTAGAACACTGATTTGAATTATAAAATGTGTAACTGCATCTGAATTACAAAATGTGTAACTATATCTTCAATACTAACTAAAATCATACACACATTACTGAATGTACTTGTATATGCATTTAAAAGTGTAATTATATTACTAAAACTAAATATCCCAAAATCTATATTCATCATTTTAACTATATGTACCTTGATAGATGTAAATGTGAACATAAATATAATAATAGTATTGTATTATATATAAATTAAAAAGTATAATTGTATCTGCATATTCATCATCGTACGGATAAATATAAATAATATAGCATGATACATATTATATATTCAACAATAAATTTTTTGAAAAGCCCATTACAAATACATATGATTACAAAAAATTCTAACTTCAATTACGATACACTTACAATACTCTTTCTAACATATATTCTAAAAAACAAATAAAAAAATATTACGTAGACATCAAAGACGCATTAGAGTACAAACAATGACACTAATAAAAACCCTGATTTGGATTTTAAGAGTAAGTGTCACTCAACCTTGCATGATTTCTTCAACATTTTCTTGAAATAATGAATTTTGTTTTTTCTTACTTTTGACTTCACGTTCCACACTCTTGTTAACTGCATAATCGGAACGAACAAAAGAATTACAACTACAAAAATGTAACAACACTACTATGTATATCTTACTATATTAACTTAATTGTGTATATTTTTAAAGATATTATATGATACATCTACAACTGCAAAATTTCTTACCTTAAAAAAGATCTAAGAATATCATTTAGTTGGAAATGGTTTTACCACTAAAATCTTTGAATCACTGTTCTAAATTCACATTCTCTAAACCAAAATAATCAAACCAATTTTTTAATGATAATTAAAATTCTTTGAGTATAATTAGATTACAAGCATTACATGATAAAAAATTTACATTCAGTTAATCTCTTTATTTTCAACCCTTCTACCTCCCATTCATAAGTGAACATCGAAATTTCATTTTAAATATTGTCCAGAACCTATAATCAATAAAATAAAAGTTTATTTTTCAAACATCACATTTAAATAAGCCAAATTAAGATAAATGGCTATAATACAATGCATAATACTAACTTTTGTTGTCCTATATAAGTTTACCTTACACTATTGATTCCAGCTTTTCTCAATCATACTCGTGTGCCATTTAGTCTGGTCAATTTACCTCCTCTAACATGAAAGTTTGTTGATTAAAATAGAAACTTCTTCAACTTTGATTTCATCATAGAAATGAAATCATATTTTCGTTTCTCTGCTAACTTCACTACAACTTCTAATTTTCTCTCCAACACATTCACTATGTCATCATTCATTCTACTTCAAACTTCAAACTTCAAACTCTTTCTTTTAAAAAATTTCAAAGTCTGTTATTATCTCCTTCAATTTGATTGCATTGGATTTTATATCATCATCTTTCATTCTTAGCTTTTTTAACATTGATTCTTTCATGCCGTTAATTCTTCTCACTCTTTCATCTTTGGCATCAAATATTTTCTTTGTCAAAGATTCCAATCCATACTCACAAAAATCTTAAATGAATTTTTTCAAACTACTCAACTTTTTTTTTTGTTCAGATAAAAATTTTCACGACCCTTCATAACTTAATCAGCAGTACTCTTCAAATTTTGCATTTTTCTTTGGTTTTACTCAATAACACTTTTATTTTCTCTAATCTCATTTATTAAATTACAAAACTTGACTTCCTTCTAATGTAACTCTACAACCTTCTCTTCAAGATGAATTTTCAAAGAATAAATCTCACCATTTGCTTATTCAACACCATAAACCTTTTCACTCAATTCATTCTCCAATTTAAAAATCTTATCCCTAAACTCCTTCTTTTCTTCCTCCGATTTTCTCAAAACTTCTTCATTACATTTAAATCGAGATTTACGCGTATATTCCAATTCAGTTTTCAATCCATCAAATGATTTTTTGGATAATTCCACATCAATCCTCAAGCAATCTATCAAGCTCTGGAGCTCGATGTTAGGTTCCTAAATATAAATCATCTAGCCTTTTGTTTTTATTTGAACGCATTCATTAATTTTTTATTCCATTTCAGTAACTACTCTCATCTTTTCGTTACCAACATCATCAAAGTTTTTCGCTGTAGAATCTCTCTCATACTCGAGATATTAAATCAGTCTCACTTTATTTACCTATAAAACTGCAACATCCTTTTCAGATAAAGCTTCTTTAAACCTTTCGATCAATGAGTAGTTATGAGATGCATCGGTAGGAAATATAACATCGTTTGAATCCATAACAGGTACACTACATATCGGAGATGACACATTTGGACCAATATTATTTTCATTCTCTCATTTTGATTCTTCATTGTAATTCAAGTTCTCATATGCCTCAGCATCAGAAAGTATAGTAAAACTTAATTGACTGATATATAGTGACTTGGAGAGTAGGATAACCCTGATTTCATCATGATTGTATATAGGGTATCTAAATTCTTTACTACCTTCCCTATCCTTTCCACCATTCTCCTCCATCTCATAAGTTTTTTCACATCTCTCAAAAATTATTGTGTCTTCCCTAAATTGGTGTAGCTTAATGTTTAAAAGGATTGGTACATATTTTGAAGACTATCAATAAGAACAGTTTCACCTATCAACTGATCATTGTTATCATTCCCATCACAACTATCAAAATGATTAAAAACTATGCTTTAACCATCTCTATTATTCCCAGTAACATCCCCACCTTTTTCTTCACCCTCACCGTCCTTATCACTAACTTCTCTTTGTACATCATCATTTCTTCTACCAACACTGATATACATAGCAACATCCATAATTCTAAAATAATTAACAAAACCCTCTTAACCTCAGTCGTTTACGCAACACTCACTAACTTAATAATAACTCTAGTATCAGGATAATGTTGATCTGTTCTTGAACTTTCTTCACCCAAATTCACTACTTTATCCATACTCAAATTCCTTTTTTATTTAAATTTAAATCAAATTCTTCTATCACCTTTAACTTCATTCCTTTTCTCCGTGGGGCTATTAGCCTCCATAACCAGATCTTCAACCTTCTTCATCCTCTTGGCCTTTCTTTTATATTTCTTTCGATTCAACACATCATAACTGATGATGCTCGAAATAGCACCACCAAATTAGGTGTTGTTAAGATCAAGCTAGTGATAACAATGGCAGCACATGAGTGAATATATAGTAGAATGAGGTAAGGAGAAGAGGAGATCCACTAGTATATAAGTGGTTCAGCCAAAGGATGGCCTACGTCCACTGTGAGTGTGTGAGAATTGCACTGGATGAAGGCAATAATGACCATAGATACAATCTCTCAAGCTTTGTCTCTCTACTGTGTATACAAATAGAGTTTTAGCTAGAGTAGCAATTATCTATCTCTCTCCAAGGTAGGAGAAGACATGTATTTATAGTTCTTGGGGGTGTAGTGTACCCCCCAAGCATGCCATGAGCATGTGTGAGTTAAATACACTAATCATAGGTGGACACATGGTTGTGATACAGGTAAGGAATGATGACCAAATATTCTCCCACGTGAGGGGAATAATTCGGTTATAACTGAATTACCACGTGCTCCAAGTCTTCCATGTGCTTGCGTATGCTCGGACTTGTAATGCCACTTATTGTAACCTTGGCCTAGCTGAGTACAAGGTTGGAGGTGTTCGATAGTTTCTTTGTACTGTCAATAATTAGTATGACCTCGACTTGGGAGACTGACCGAGGTTAGGCATGAGGTAGGATTTAACGTCAGCTGAGGTAGGGTACGACATTGGCATAACTTGATCTCATAAGGCTCCATTAGCCTCGATTGCTGGCCAACCGAGGTTGGTCAATGAAGATAAGATCTTACAAAAGATGACCTTTCTGGTGGCTGTCATGAGCTTCCTGTTAGCTCGGTTGTGAGACAGGCCAAGGTTAGTGACCTTGAGTACGACATTACACTTTGGGAATATCAATCACCCCCTAGAACTTAGTCTCCTATGTGAGTGGGTGACTAAGGGGTATAAGAGTCAGGATAATGAAGGGACATTTGGATGTCTTAGGGTTTGGAGTGGTTCCTTGGATACATGTCATTCACTGAAGTGGCTTGCGTTTTCCCCAAGGCATAACAGTTTTAGGTGGAACCTTTTGGGTTTCCTAGGGTAATGATTTGGGTATTGGGAATTGTGCCCCATCATTGCGAAGGTTTAAAAGCCCTTCTCTTTCCTTATTATCTCTTTCTTCTTCCTTTAGCTTCCCCGCCTATAGTTTTATTGCAACTATAATTTTCTCTCAAGCCCTCTATTGTTGTGCTACGATTCAAGGTATTATTTTCTTCATAATATCTTCCTCCCTTACTCGCGACCAGTCAGGTATTGCTTTCGACCTTACTTTTTCCATTTCTGGTAATTACTTTTATAGTTTTAGTTTTTCAGTGGTCTTTTCCTTTTTTCGACGAGGCTTTCTACCATTGTTGAGTGGCTATAAGGGTTAGTTTTGTAACACTTGAGTGACTTTGGGGGCATACAAGGTCATCTAGGGGTTATTTCGGCTAAAAATACTTCATTTTTATTTTCTCGGTGACCCTTCGGTCATCTTCTCCCGTGACCTATCTTTGGGAGTTCTTGGTGTTCTTATTTGAAACCCTTTGGATTCCATATTTTGATCTTAGTTTAAATATCACAAGTTGTTTGCCTGTTTGTCCTTTTTTAGTTCAAACTCTAAAGTGTAATGTCATCTTCTGAATGCTCCTACCTTTGTATAAACTAATTGAAGAATTCCCATCTCTGCGTGAGAAGACCTTCGAAAAGATTAGGCAGATAGAGTTGGACCAAGAGGACGCTCGTAGGGATGAGTCCTTTACCTTCAGACAAATCTTTCTTCCACCCTTGAAGGTTATATACCCTGATCCTGTAGAGACTGCTGAGCCTGAAGAGGTTCCTGAACCAATGTCTGAGGATAACTTTTCTTCAGACCCAATGTTAACATCTGAGATAGGCAAATCTATAGATTCTTTTCAAGAGGCTACGGATTATTCTCCAAGGCAAGGTGGGGTTTCGGAGGAAGCCGAGGTTTAAAGTCGTGCCTCATCCCACCAAGATGCTAGAACTTAGCATTGATCTTCCTTTGTTGAAATCTTAAGGCCTAGTGTGGAAATTCCCCCTCCTATTGATTCCATTCCTTTATCGGTTGCCACCGGGGTTGAGTTTGTGAAGAGGTTTCCTGGTGGTCCCCCTACAAGTGCCCAGGACGACGTTATTGGGGGTGGTGATGATGATGAAGGTAGAAAAGTTGATACTTCTGAAGCGGAAGAGTATGGGAGTACCGTAAACGAGTACAACCTTCTTTTTTTCAGACACCTCTATTCCATAGATTCTTCAATCATCTTTAGGAAACCTCTGAATGATGAGAGGGCCTTCGATGGACGAGATGGCCAAATTTGTGTTTATGAGAAGATGTTTAAGTTGGGTTTTCGTCTTCCTATCCACCCGACCATCAGAGCAATACTTTCACACATAAATCTTGCCCCTTCCCAACTGTCCCCAAATGCCTTGAGGGTTATGATTGGGGTCATCGTCCTTTGGAAGTCTATTCAGCATTTAGACCTTCCAGTTAGAGTTTTTACCGATTGTTATGTTCCCTCATCTGCTAAAAATTACCCTAGATACTACCACTTCTTAGCCAGGAAATCAGAGAAGAAAATGATCGTTGTTACCCAAACTTCAAACCATAATTAGAAACCTCGGTACTTATTTGTTTCTAAGGCATGGGAGTTTGCTTCAGACGAGGCTTATGGATCCTTGGTTCCAAGGACCCCTCTGGGATGGGGGAAAGTCTCGCTCGAGGATAAAGCCGACCTTGGTCTTAGTGAGGATAATTAAAAGAACATTGAGGACCTTCGCAATCAAGGCGAGAAAGGTTGTCTCATTAAATATGCACATTTGATGATCCCCTATTACCTTTTTCAGACAGGTTTGGGGGTTGGTCCCCTAGAAGAGCTTCCTAAGTCTTCAATATTTTTATTACCAAAGTTATGTCTTGTATATTTTTTACCTCTGAATAACTAACTCAGAGACTTGTCTTTTACAGAGCGTCCAGCAGGCATCTCAGATGAATTTTGGGAGATGTCGGTTCCTAGCCTCATGATGCTTATGGAGAAAAGAGGTGGCAATAGTGTACCCCCACCTAACACAAAAAAGAGTGTTAGTGGATCTAAGGCCGATGCTAGTAAAAATAGGAAGCCTTCCATTGAGCCGGCACATATGAGGCCGAGAAATACTCAAGAAAAAGACTGGGCCATACCCATTTCTACTGACGATGCCCTGGATACTCGTCTATCTCAACTCAAGATTGGAGATAGCGTGATCGGCCATAGTCTGAAAGTTATCGACGCTATTGGCACCATAATAACTGAGGAAGATAAGCGTTTTATTCGTGCCTTGGATGTCCCTTCATTGACCGAGTTTTATCTTCACAAATCAATCCAGGTATCAGTTTTTTGATCTCTCCCAAGTGTAACATCGGCTTTTTAGAAACTATAACTCATATGTTCGTACGTCTGATCTTCTTCTGCAAGGTGTCTATCTTTTCATCGTCTTGTTGAGTGGACTTTGAAGAAGATGCCCCTATAAAAAAGGGTAAGGAAGCTGAGAAGGTTGAGGCCTCTCTTAATGTAGAGGTTGAAAGGCTGAACGGAGTCATCAAAGAGAGGGACAACGAGATGTCTCAGCTCAAGAAGGACATTGGCAAAGCTCTGAAGGCCAAGGACAATGTTATTCAATCGAAGGTTGATGCCGCGGTCGAAGTTGCGTTGGAAGATGCCTCAGTGAAAGTCATTGAGGACTATAAGGTCCCTGACGAGTTCTTCAGCTTCATCTTTGAGTACCTAGAGAGGGGTATCAAAGCGATCGATAAATGGGCAACCATGAAGGAGAGTGAGTCTGGGAGCTTGACTGTCGAGGACTTTATTGGAGGTTGAAGACAATGATGATGCTCCAGTCCAGATGGCACCTCTTGAGGTCACTAAGACAGAAGATGGTACCCATCATGATGACGGAGTTGAAGTTATAAATGTCAGTTGGTCGGCTCTTGCTGAGGCATAGGCTACCTTACTGATTAACTTTTCGCTGTTCATATTTTTTACAGTTGTAATTTTTGATGAATTTTATCTGTAACTCTTATTTTTATGAACTCTAATGGTAGCTTCTTGACACTTTGGATTGTAATTCTGAATCCTCTTTATGATGATCATAACTAGTTCAACTTCTTCAGATTCTATTACCTCATACGATGTTTTGTTTGAAATTTATATGTTGGTGTTGTTCTATAATTGTGATGTTTTGCCTCATATTTTCGCTAATCTAATGATGTTTGAGGTCCGAGGTCATCTAATTGTGATGTTTCACCTCTTATTTCTCAATATAAAAAGGTATGAGGTCACTAAATTATGATGTTTTACCTCTTATTTTCACCAAACAAAAAAGTTTCGAGGTCACCAAATTATGATGTTTTACCTCTTATTTTACCAAATAATGAGGTTAAAGGTTTGAGGTCACCAAATTATGGTGTTTTATCCTCATAATTCAACAAATTAATGATGTTAAAGGTCTGAGGTCACCAAATTATGGTGTTTTACCTCTTATATTTTCACTAAATAATGATGTTTAAGGTACAAGGTCACCAAGTAAATGATGTTTCACTTCATAATTCACCAAATTAAAAAAGTCCCAAGGTCACCAAATTATGATGTTTTACCTCTCATTTTCACCAAGTAATGATATTTAAGGTTTGAAGTCACCAGGTTAATGAGGTTTCACCTCATAATTCACCAAATTAGTGATATTAAAGGTCTGAGGTCGCCAAAAAATGATGTTTCACCTCATAAATCACCAAATTAGTGATGTTTAAGGTCTGAGGCCACTAAAATATGGTGTTTTACCCTCATACTTTCACCAAACTAATGATTTTTAAGGTTCGAGGTCACCAAGTTAATGATGTTTCACCTCATACTCACCAAATTAATGATGTTTAGGGTCTGAGGTCACCAAGTTAATGATGTTTCACCTCATATTCACCAAATTAATGATGTTTAGGGTCTGAGGTCACCAAAATATGGTGTTTTACCCTCATACTTTCATCAAACTAACGATGTTTAAGGTTTGAGGTCACCAAGTTAATGATGTTTCACCTCATATTCACCAAATTAATGATGTTTGGGGTCTGAGGTCACCAAAATATGGTGTCTTACCCTCATACATTTTCACCAAATAATGATGTTTAAAACATATTATAACAAAAGTATCAGCACAACATTGTTATCTTTTCATTAACATCCTCCGTATAAACTGATACATGTATTACAAAAAGAATATAATAATTGCAACATCATAAGTAATATTTCTTTAAGTGATCGGAATTCCAAGGGTTGGAGAAATGTTCTCCTTCAAGATTTTCTAGTCGGTAGGTACCACCTCATCAATTACCCTATAAGGACCATGCCAATTAGGATGGAGCATATTTGTTTTTTTCCACGTCTTCTTCAGGACTAGGTCTCCCACAGCTATCGGCCTTGACTTCACCCTCTGATTGTAGAATTTCACAGTTCTCTGCTGATAGGTTTCCTGTCTTATCTCTACATCCTCTCTTCTTTCCTCAATCAAATTAAGATCAAGTCTTCTATCTTCCTTATTCCTTTGAGGGTCATATGCCTGAACTCTATGAGTGGAAAGTCCTATCTATGTTGGGATGACAGCCTCTGAGCCATAGGCTAACATGAATGGAGTCTCTCCTATTAGTGTCCTCATTGTTGTCCTGTAGGCCCAAAGCACATCATATACCTCCTCTATCCATCTTTATTTGGCCTCTTCCATACTCTTTTTTATCCCACCAAGGATTTTTTGATTTATGACCATTTGTCTGGGGTCAGCGAGGAGAAGAGAAAAATTTCTTGATCCCTACTCTTTCACATTATTTTTCTAAGGAAACATTCTTGAACTCGGTTCCATTGTCTGAGATGAGGGTATTTGGAAGGCCATACCGGCATATAATGTTTTTCCAGTACCCCTGAGTGATTATTCTCTTAGCCAATGGTCTCCCTCCTATGAGACTTGAACAAGATCCCTCATTCACATCATGCAGGATGTGTGGAACCTCTAAAGGGTGGACACATCTGAGGAGAGGGTGCAGGAATCCCTTTTTATGCAAGACATATCCTACAATTGAGAATTTAGAAAATCTGAACCTTAGCTTTCTCCTTTCTAACTTCGACTCTGACATCTCTCCCTCTCTGATGTATCTGATAAGACGATACATCCATGAGGATCATATACTCAGATTTAGGCAAGGTCTAGCAGCCTCTTCCTCTTCAATGGTCAGCTTGAGCAGAATCTCAACTGGTACTGTTCTCCATATGTCTGTCCTTGTTGCTGAGGCTAACCTCGCGAGTGCATCAGCTTGGCTATTATCTAGCTAAGGTATCCTCTACATTTTTACTTCCCTTAAGCTTTCTATCATCGTTCTCACCCTCTTCAGGTATCTAGCCATCCTTTCATCTTTGGCCTCATACACCCTCAGGATTTGGTTCACGACCAATCTTGAGTCACTGTGGACTAGGAGCTAGCCAACACTGAGGGCTTTTGCCAAAGAGAGTCCTGCTATTAATGCATCATACTCTGACTCATTCTTGGAAGCTTTAAAGTTGAACCTCAACGCATATTTAATATCAATACCATCTGGTGCTGACACTATCAGCCCTGCTCCACTTCCGCTTTCATAAGATGACCCATCAACGAAGAGGTACCAAATAGTTGCATTTGAAGATAAGTTTCCCTCTGATAGGGTCCCCTGATTGAAGAGGTATCTCTCTTCCTCATTCTCAACTATTCTCTGCTTGTCTATACTTGTCTTGACCTCGTCTAATATTTGGTCGACGTTTCTCTCTTCTGGCTCACGTCCAACCTCTTGATTAATCTTAACCTCGACCTCATCCCAAGTAAACTAGGCCACAAAATCCCTGAGTGCTTGTCCCTTCATGGTAACCCTGGGTTGATAGATAATATCTTATTCTTCCAACTCGATTGCCCATGTCATTTACCTTCCTGACTTATCAGGCTTATGGAGGACCTGCCTGAGTGGGGAATCAGTGAGGATGACCATGGAGTGGGGTTGAAAGTATGGCTTCATTTTCTTAAAATCATGTATCAAAGCATAGGCTAACTTTTCCATTCAAGGATACTTCTACTCAGACCCCTAGAGTGCCTTGATATTGAAGTACACTGGTATCTGCACTCCATCCTCTTCTCTTACTGTTGCAGCACTGATGGCTGACTCTGAGACAGCTAAATATATGTAAAACTTCTCTCCCTGAATTGGTCGAGATAGGAGTAGAGGGGATCTGAGGTAGGCCTTAATCTCTTTGAAAGATTTGTCATATTCCTCATTCCCTTCGAAGGCTTTTCTAAGAACTTTGAAAAAAGGAAGACATTTATCTATGGCTCTTGACACAAACCTGTTAAGTGCCGCAACTCGTCCGGTTAGCCTCTGAATGTCTTTGATGGTTCTGGGTGTCTTCATATCTATCAAAGCCTTGATCTTCTCAGGGTTAGCCTCTATTCCCCTTTGGTTGAGGATGAAGCCCAAATATTTCCCTGCTCCTACCCCGAAGACACATTTGGCCGAGTTGAGATTCATTCTATATTTGTCCATGGTGTCAAAAGTTCTTTCAAGGTCGGCCAAATGAGTGTCGGTCTTCAGACCCTTCGTCAGCATGTCGTCCACATACACTTCCATGGATTTTCCTATCTGATCCTCAAACATCTTATTTACAAGACGTTAGTAGGTCGCCCCTACATTCTTCAGGCCAAAGGGCATGACCTTGCAGTAATAGGTCCCCTTGTCTGTAATGAATGTTGTCTTCTCTGAGTCATCCGAATTCATGAAGATTTAGTTGTACCCAAAATATGCATCCATAAAGCTCATAAGCTCGTGTCCTGTTGTGGCATACACCATCTAATCTATATGAGGTAAGGGAAAGTTTTCCTTTGGGCAAGACTTATTTAAATCAGTGAAATCTACACACATCCTCCATTTCCCATTAGCTTTGGGCACTATGACAGCGTTAGATAACCACTCCGGGTATATAACCTCTATGATGAACTTGGCCTCTTCAAGCTTTCTAACCTCATCTCTAATGACATCATACTTCTCTCTTGATTATATTCTTCTTCTCTGCTTGATGGTCCTAGAATCCTCTATAACATTGAGTTTATAGCACATAATATTAGGATCAATACCTGGCATGTCTGTATGGTTCCAAGCAAAGATACTTTGTCTATTCCTTAATAGATTCACTAGTTCCTCCTTGATATCAGGCCTTAGGGATTTGTCGACTTGGATAGTTTTTTCATCTCTTCCTCTTTGAGGATGATGCATTCTACCTCCTCTGTGGCCTCTCCCTTTTTGAGTTTCGTTTCATCTCTAGGATCAAGTGTGTCGATGTTGTACGTGGTTGTTTCCCTCTTATGAGCCTCTCTCTCTTCTGCAGAGTTGAAGTAGCATTATCGTGCCGACATTTGGTTACCTTGCACTTCTCCTACTCCATTGGGAGTCGGGAATTTTAGCATTTGGTGGACCGTTGAAGGCACGACCTCAAATTCCTTGAGGGCTACTCGTACCATGATGAGGTTGTAGTCTGAGAAGGAATTTTCATCCATCACAAAGAAATTGATTTATATGGTCAACCTCTTAGGCCATTCATATCCTATTCTCACATCCATTTCATACATACCTAATCGATGGACCTTTTCACCACTGAATCCAATCAAGGGATGATGATAAGGGACAAGCCTAGTTCTAGTGAGGCCCAAGCTCTTGAAATAGGGCCAAAACATAACGTTTGCAGAACTTCCCCCATCAACCAGGATCCTTTGAAGTTCACACCCATGCACCCTTGTGGTGATAACTAAAGGGTCATCATGGGTAGCAAAGATACCCTTGAAATCTAGTCGTGAGAAGCCTACCACGAGGGTGTCCATATCTACCTTCTTTCTCTTCTCATGATTAACCTTTGTAGATGCCAAGTTCACAACCTCGACTTTAGTCACTGCTTTAGCCTCTGCCACATGATCCTTGCGATCAACTACCTCTGAGCCACCCCCTACTAGTCTTCCACAGACAATGTTCACAATAAAAGAGATCATATCGACCCTCTTCACTGGGACATTACTTCTTTTGGTTGAAGGTAAGGGTTATCGTCATCATCATCTGAGCCATTACCTCTTCTGGCAGGGTCATCTTCCCGATATTTATCATTTCTTTTCTTTTTAGGGTCGTCTCTTCCCCCCTTAGGAGGTCTACCATCCACGTACTTTCTGAGCTTTTTAGACTTCAATATTTTCTCAATCTCGTCCTTCAGGGCGAAACACTTATCAGTTAGATGGCCGTAATCTTAATGAAACTTGATCCATAGATTCTTGTTTCTCTTATATGGAGGAGCCTTCAGCTACTCTGGCCATCTAGGGGATCTATAATTCTGTATTTTATTGAGGATGTGTTTGCAGCTCACAGTTAGAGGAGTATGGTGTGCAAACTTTTCGTCTAGAGTCCTCTTCTTTTTATCCTTTTTCTTTTGAAATTTCCCACTGCTACTTCCATTATCATCCTCATACTTCGCAACCATTGCTTCTTCTGTGTTCATGACCTTTCAAGCTATTGCTAACAGCTCGGCCATAGACTTAGGAGGGTCTTCATCAAGCTTCCAAAGTAGCTTTCCCTTCTGAAGCCCTCCAATAAGGGTTGTCATGGCTATACTCTCTTCATAATCTTCTAATTCCAACTTTTCCTTATTGAACCTAGCGATATAGTGCTTGGGGGGTGAGGTATACCCCCCAAGCATGCCATGAGCATGTGTGAGTTGAATACACTAATCATAGGTGGGCATCTGGATGTGCCACATGTAAGGAATGATGACCAAATGTTCCTCCACGTGAGGGAATAATTCGGTTATAACTGAATTTCCACGTGCTCCAAGTCTTCCATATGCTTGCGTATGCTCGGACTTGTAATGTCACTTGTTGTAACCTCGGCCTGGCTGAGTATAAGGTTGGAGGAGTTCGATAGTTGCTTTGTCTTGTCAATCATCAGTACGACCTCAGCTTGGGAGACTGTCCGAGGTTAGTCATGAGGTAGGATGTAATGTCGGCTGAGGTAGAGTACGATGTTGACATAACTTAATCTCATAAGGCGCCATTAGCCTCGGCTGCTGGCCATTCGAGGTTGGTCAATTAAGAGCCAACTTTGCAAAAGACGACCTTTCTGGTGGCTGTCATAAGCTTCCTGTCAGCTCGGCTGTGAGATAGGTCGAGGTTAGTGACCTTGAGTATGAGGGTACACTTCGGGCATATCAATAATCTCCAACAAGAGTACTCTTTCCAACATTGACATCAACTAATGACAAGATAACATAATGTTTTTATTTATAATATTAGCATAAATAAATAAACCACTTGACTTAATTTCACAGATCGTCACTTTATTTTTACCTACTCATGAGACAACATCTGTAAGTCAGTAGTGCTTAATAAATGATGAATGTTACCTGCACGATACTTTCGATTGACAGGTCCATTTCCCTGTCAATCGACAATGTGTCTAGGGTCACCTGTTGATTGTAAGGGATAAGGATATGTCAATCGATCGTCCCCCTACCCTATATAAGGAGTGCACGAGCTCACTTTAAGTCACACCTCAGATCCATGAATATTAGTGATCTCAGCATCATTCTTCTGTGATCAGTGAAGTTTCCTTGTGTGAAATTCCTTTTCATCTTTCATTCCCATCATTTTCATACCAAATTTTGCAAAAATCTCCTTCTGTCTCAACCAACATTCATCTCAACTTGCAATAAATCATATCAAAGATCAAGATCAAGCCTCAAGTCTCCAAAGAAGGCCCATTTACCATTTTCTCTCTGTAAATTTCTTTATTTTTGAAATAATGTAAAAAATTCTCAATTTATCTTTTATTTTAGATCATAGACATCAACATCTCATCCTTTATTAGTAATATTGCACATACTTTATTTTCTATTAAAAACCCAAAACAAAGAAAAAGATGGTTACACCTATAAATTCTAAGGGATTATTCACCACATTTTCTCAAAACTGAAAATATCTTTCCTCCACAAGAACATATAATAACTCCCATTTGATTGTATGGGATAAACCCCACCCTTGTGCCGCATGCGAACTACATGGACTTTGATGCCTTTATAGGCTATGTAGGCATTTCGGATTAAAACTCGAGACTCCAGTCCAATTTTTTGATTTTCCAATTTTTCTATTTTCACATTTCCATCCTTTTTATTTTATCTACATATTACTCATATATATCATACTTGTGATTTATATTAACAAATATTATCATTTCATCGTAATAATCAATATCTCGAGAAGCGTATAGATAATATTTTCTAATTATTATTTTTGGGAACATTCCTATGGATGACCTCACTCTATCTTTTCCATGATATGAGTCGAGCGATTCTGATCCCCATCTATATATACATGCACACACACTTCACGAAGAAATTAAGAAAAATAGTAACATAATCCCATTAGGGGCCGAAAGGGTGGGATGGGTGCCTAACACCTTCCCATTTGGTAACTTATCCCCCGAACCTCTAAACTATTAGTTTCATAAGCATTAATTTTTCTTTGATGTCGCTCTCTCTAGGCGGTGACACGTTCATTTTCCCGTTTATTGAAAATTAGGTTGGTGACTCCATCTCTTTACATCACCCCACATCAATGAATGCCGAAGCGCTTCTAGAAAAGAGGGAGAGACCTTCTCTCCCTCTCCGAGTGCACATGCATGAGCACTGGAACCCCGAGAGAGGAGGAAAAAGCTAAGGAGTGATGGCCACAGTGGTGAATCCATTGGGGATAGACTTTCTTGAGGGTACTAGACTCTGCTGGCATGGGTGTTATAATTTTCTACTTGTGTGCGTATGCACCTACCTGCATCTTCCCCTTTTTCTCCTCTGTTACTTCTTGTATATATCTACTTCATGCTTATATCACTCCTCACTCACACACTTGAGGATATTCTCCATGTACACATCACACTACTCACAAATAGGATCACTTATATCCACATGTTGCACACACCACTTAGAATATACATGCTTAGGTGTCATTAGCACACACCTCCACTTATCACACTTATATATATCAATGCTCACTCACAATTATCACTCATCCATTGTAGTTGATCCATGCTTAGGTTCATTACCACACACTCACTTACATATATTCACACATCACTCACTCTCACATATCCATGCTTAATGTAATCTTCATGCTCCATTCTAGATTTACTTTTCATGGTACTTGTACATTCTTCCCTATTAGTATAGTACTCATAATGCCAAATAAAAATACTCTCCCCATAATATACTAATCAAGAATCATGCATTTTGCACACTTCATCACCAAAGAGCATGACTATTGACCAAAATTTTATCCCGTACTGAGGGGTAACTTTGTGATGGGTGCTAGTCAGGAAGGTCGCACTTAGTCCAAGCAATATGACTCTTACCTTCCATTGGCCAATATGACTCAGGTATATCAAATGGCATGTCCACACGTACCGATTGCCCTCAAAACCAAGACGTATATCATGGAAGTCATGCCAAGGGGGACCTTTCTGCTAACCCAACAACTGTATACCCTCATATAGGCATCAAACCTAAGTCACTCATATTTAGATTGCCCATTACTACCCAAATATCTATCGAAATGCCGGGATGGCACGCTGCCCAAATTTTCGGGTGATTTTGTCTTTTCCAAAATGTGACCCTATACATGAGCCCGGGAACAAGTCAAACCATGTTTTACATTTTTAAAACTCAATTTTCCCAGGCACGGGACCCGTCCGGCATTTCTTTTGCATTTAGGTAAACCTAATACAAGTGAAAGCATAATAATAATAATAATAATAATAATAATAATAATAATAATAATAATAATAATAATAATAATAATAATAATAATAATAATAATAATAATAATAATAATTATCATGAGACCCTTTTGTCACTTCCCCTCCTTCCTTACCAAAAGTGCCAATTTTTTTTTCTTTCCCCTCATTTCAAAATACCAAAAACATTTTTCCTCATTTAACAAAAAAATACCAAAAATATTTTATCCTTCCTTTTCCAAAAAATATCAAAAACATTTTCCTCTTTGTTCTAAAAGATTCTTCCCTATCTCTTTCAAAAATAAATTTGAATCATTTTCCTTCTCAGGTCAATCGCATACTCGACCCTTGGCCTGGCTCCCTATTGGATTCGATCTTCTGTCAAATCACCCCGAAGCTCAGTTAGTTATCCCGCTACTTCCTCCGAGTTCAAAATCTACTTTCACCAACTTTCTATGGATAAGTCAAACCAAGTACCGAATGTGCAACCTAATTTCATGACGGTTCTAGTCCAACTTACTGCCAAGATTGATGACCTTTGAACCGAAGTTCATGAGCTAAAGTACAAATGAGTCCCTATTACCAAAGAGCCCAAGGTCCTCTTCCCTCGCGATATGCGTCTGGGTCTGCCTGCACCTGAGCCTATTTGGGTCCTGAAAGAGTACCAGCACGCTCCATATGCCCCTCCTACCAATGGGCTACTTCCAGCTCAGATCACTATACCGAATCTTGCCCTGTCAAGGGTTAACCTGCCAGTGACCATCAATTCAAAGAAAAAAGAATCGAAGAAGGTTACAGTGGACCATAAGATATTGACCAAGAAGTTTGACTAAGTCTGAATCTCTCTAAACTACATGGATTACACCTATATGTTTCCTTATCCTAAAATAAGGCTGCCGAAAGAGTTTAAGATTCCCTACATTGAAAAATTCGGGGGTAGAGGCCCCTCAATTGTTGTTCTCCAAAGTTACCACCGATCCATGACTCTCCTATGTGCCTCTGAGGAAATAATGGCCTATATGTTTCAACAGACTTTGAAAGACGATGCTTTTCATTAGTTCCTATCCCTAAAAGAATCTAGAATTCGCAGTTGGGAGGATGTAGCCCATGAATTCATCTCACAATACAAGTAAAGCAAGGACTTTGAGGTTACACGTCGTGATTTAGAACATCTCAAGCAGAATCCCATAGAAACTGTCAGTAATTTCATAGCAAGGTAAAGGGAAAACGCGACCACCATGACCAACCGGCCTTCCGAAGATTAATAAGTTTGTATTGTGAAAAAGATCTTATTAACCCATGTCCAAGCGACAATGGGAGGATACTATTACCCCTATTTATGATCCCTCTAAGAAGTCGGAGTGGAGATTGAAGAAAGTCTTGCCAAGATAGAAACTGAGCCAAAGAAAGTATCCAGACACTTGACTCCCAAAAAGTATGAGAAGCCTGCTAATATCACAGTTTTAACCATCAATAACATCTCTTAGCTTACCACTTCATGGGCACCAAAAATCCACCCTAAACTAGTTAAAAAGGAATACACTGAGCTTCATGCTCGCCTCTCCAAAGTCTACCAAGACCTCTTGAGCTAAAATCTCATGAAGCCATTGGACCCTCATCCATTGCCAAACCCACTTCCTAACAATTTCAAACTCAATGCCCATTGTGATTTTCATCAAACTGTCGACCATACCACCGATCCATGCTTCCATCTCCGAAATATAATTCAATGTCTGATTGATAGGGGTGTCATTTCCCCACCAACCAATCCTAAGACAAACACTACTCATAATCCTCCCAAAATATGCAAATGCTATCTTCCTAGAAAATGACCCACAATTTGATCCATCTAACCAGATTGTACTCAGTAAATTGCCCATCATACCTGTATATTCAATTATACCCCTTAAAGTTTCCCCATATTTTCTCCCACACCCTACGTGTTATGACGATCATGCCGTGCCGCTTCTTATAAGAGCATGCATTGTCGTTCGTATTCATTTTGGGGAAAAAGATATGGAATTGTCAATGGTACTGAACTAGCTCCTAGAGTTCGGGCTGGAGTTACCCTATGAAATGATCATTAATTGCCAACAATTTAGCACACTATTCATGGAAGCCCAGAAATGGGCCCGCAAGTCATATAATTAGGTAGTGCCCACCGATGAAGTCAATTTAGATAATGTTGTCCAGATTATGGCAGACTCTTTCTGACGGACTGATAAAATTTATAGTATGTTTGAACTACTCGATATTTTGAAACTAAAAGTATGGTTGGTCCTTTCATTCCTGTATTTCCTTATTGAGTGGGAGGATCTATATAAAGAGGCTGTTGAGGTTGTAGAAATGCATTGACTTCTTATTGAAGGATGACATCGTTGCCACAGAATGGGGGACGAGTTTGATAACTCAAATGAGGAACCAAGTTAGGAAAATATCAGTCTAATATTCGAGTTACAGACACTGGGGCTGACACTCTACATAATCCACTCAAGTGCTAGCTCGTCGGATTCGTCCATCCTGATCAAGACTACTAATGCACCCTTCCTCAATTAGAATGTTGTACCAGTTCCACCTGCTAAAATACAACTTGACCCAAATGTTTATCCTATATTTTTTTTATTCCTCCTTGTTTTGATCATGATGTAATTGAGACCTCATTTGATGAGGTTCTTAACGCTATTTTTCCCAAAAATGAAATAAACGAAGATTTTGAGTATCATATTATGCCTTGCATTTATTGTCTTGTATTTAATCATACTCTTGATGATGATGATTTTACATATGAATTATTCTTAACTAATCTTAATAAGGTTAATAATAAACAACATAACCGTGTTAAAATTAATGAAAATGAAATTATTGTTATTAATCTCGATTTTAGTAGCCAAATGGGCAATATTAGGAAAGGGTTCACCCTTGACGAGCATAAGAGCGCGCAACTCGAAGAACTACTGAAGAAATTTATTAATGTATTTGAATGGTCCTATGATTAAATGCCCGATATTGATCCCAAAATAGCTCAACACGAGATTTCAACACTCCTAGAATGTAAATCAGTCAAACAAAAATTGTGAAATCTCCGCTCGAAATGGTCGCTCAAGGTTAAGGAAGATGTGGTCAAACAGTTGAACGCAGGTTTTATCCAAGTGATAGAATATCCCACATGGTTAGCCAACATTGTGTCCGTGCCAAAATAAGGAGGAAAGGTTCGCATATGCTTTGACTATCGAGATTTGATCAAGGCCTCTCCAAAGGATGATTATTCGCTACCCAATACCGACATGATTGTGGATAACATGGCTAGTCACACTCTTGAGTCATTCGTTGATGGGTTTATCGGATACAATCGGATCAAGATGCACCCTAATCATCAAGAAAAAATTGCATTCATCACCCCTTAGGGAACCTTTTGTTAAATCGTTATACCATTTGGTCTAAAAAATGCGGGGGTTACCTACCAAAGGGCTTCCATAACCATCTTGCATGATCTGATACACAAAAAGGTTAAGGTCTATGTGGACGATACGATTATCAAATTTAAGACTCGGGAAGGTCATATTTTCTCTCTCCGTATGTTCTTTGAATGATTGCAGTGATATTAGATGCGACTTACCCGTAGAAATGTGTTTTTGGCATTACCGGAGGAAAACTTTTGGGATTCATAGATAGCAAGAAAGGGATTGAAGAAGATCCTGTCGAACTGAAAGTAATACTCGTAATGCTACCCCCCAGAACGAATTTTTTTTTTGAGGATTCTTAGGAATATTACAGTATATCAGCCAATTCATTACCCATTTGACTTTTATTTGTGAACCCATCTTCAAAATCCTCCGTAAGGGTTTAACCAAAGTATGGAATGAAGCCTATCAGTAATCCTTTGATTGAATCAAGAAATATCTAACTCGGCCTTCAATACTCATGCCACCGCCGCCTGGTCTCCCTCTACTCCTATACTTGACCATAATATACACCGCAGTTGAGGGGCATCTATTATGCCAGTCACAAGTTTTCTGGGTACGAAGTCAGCTACACTGCCTTGGAGAAGGCATGTGTCTCCCTTGTTTGGATCACTCAAAAATTACGTCACCACCTCACTTTTCCTATTAGACACGTGTCACTAATGGATCCTATCAAATACCTACTCGAGAAGCCTCCCATATCTATTTGAATGGCTCGATTGTTAATGTTGTTAGCCGAGTTTGATATTGTGTATGTCATGCAAAAAGCCATGAATGGGAGAGCCATTTATGACTACCTTGCTAATTACCCCATAAAGGAAGCCGATGGTTGGATCTCTAAATTTTTGGATGAAGATATCCTTTGTACCTACCAAGAAGACCTCCGGTAGTTAATGTTCATTAACGGTGTGACCAATAAAAAAGGATACATCATTGGGATACTCCAGATCACCCTGATGATTCCCACATTCCCATTTATAACAAGCTAGATTTATCCTGCACTAACAACATGACTGAATACAAGGCGCGCACCGTAGGCCTCAAAGTCACTCTCAAGAAAGGAATCCAATGACTAGATATATACGGGGATTCAACCCTCGTCATTGGTCAGGTCCTTTGAAGATGGAAAGTTAAGGAATAGAAGCTCTTACCCTTTCACATTCACCTAGAGGAGCTGGCCTCCAAGTTTTAAGCTATCACATTCACCTACTTGCCCCGATCAAGGAAAAACTTAGCTGATGCCTTTGCTACCTTGGACTCCATAGTCGACATACCTGAGGGAATAACGATGGCCCCTTCCTAATATAGAAATAAGCCAAACTCACCCACTGATACCACATTGAGCTCATCATATAAGAGGATCCTGATATGTGCCACTGTTGGCGTTATGATATTTGGTGCATCCTTAAGCTTGGTAGGTACCCCTAAGATTTCAATAAGAAATACTGAGCTACCCTCTGCAAGCTGGCTTCCCAGTACATTGTCTACGATAGAGCATTGTTCAAGAGAAACTCCAATAGTACTCATTTACACAACATCACAAGCGCTAGCATTAAAGAAATGATGAAAAACATTCATAACGGGGAGTGTGAACACCATATGAATGTCCATCGCTCACTAAGAAGAACAGGGTTACTATTGGACTACTGTGGTTCAGGATTGCATTTCCTATGTTCGAAAATTCCAATAGTTTTCAATCTCTAGAACTTGTCTACATGGGAATTATACAACACGACCTCTCCCTGGCCGTTCTCCACATAAGGCATTGATATCATAAGGAAAGTTACACCTAAAGCCTTCAATGGGAACGAGTTCATCCTTGTTTCCATTGATTACTTCACCAAATGGGTTGAACCAAGTCATACATAGTGATGAATGCCAAAAAAATGGCCAAGTTCATTAAAAAAAATCATCTGTCGATGTGGGGTCCCGCACGAGCTAGTGCCAGACAACGTGTTACATTTCAAGGTAAAAGTCACAAAATTGGTCGACAAGTATGGGATTCGAAGACATAAATCTTCTCCCTACCAACCATAAGCCAATGGTGCAGTTTAAGTTGTCAATAAGAACCTTAAATCAATCATTAGCAAGATGACAGAAAGATGTCGAGATTGGGCCGATAGGATCCCTTACGCCCTCTAGGGCTACCACACTACAGTTCGAGCATCTACAGGGGATGTCCCTCACTCTCTAGTATACGATATGGATCTAGTCCTACCTGTTGAACAAAAAATATCTTCACCACGCATCATGATTGAGAGCGAGGTCAATGAATACGATCGGCATCAGAGCTGACTTGACGAGTTCTCACTCTTGGATGAAAGGAGCCCAAAGGCCTTATATCATATATGGAGGTACCATGTCCAGATAGAGAGATCATTCAATGATAGATTTAAGGACCATGGTGTTCGAGAAGGGGATTTAGCCCTCAAATAAATTGTATAACTCGTCTAAGACCCTAGAGGAATGTTCAAGCCGAACTGGAGTCCCTACATCGTGAAAAAGATCCTATCTGGTGGCGCTGCTATACTCACTGACCTTGACGGAGAATAGATGTCCCATCCAATCACCCTGTACCATCTCAAGAAATTTTACCCATAGTCCAAAATCTCGATGCGCTTCGACTCCTCTCAACTCCCTTCTATTCTAAAAAAATCTTCTTATCCCTCTACTCAGAACTACGTGGAGCCTGATCCTCTAAATATCCTTTGTTCTTTTAAAAAATTAAACTCAAAATTTTTACAAAATCTCCAGAGGTATGTAGGCAGCTTATACGCTTTACACTGGCACGACCCCGTTCTTTTTCACAAAATTTCTATTCTTTTCTTATCTCCAAGAACAAAATTTCCTTTTATCATTTACATGAACAAAAGGATTATATATGCCTTAGATATTGGTATAGATAATTCAAATGTAAAACTCATCAAGTGGCACAACAACATAATTTAATTCCGTTTCGGGAATTTTTGGTACGATTACTAGAAATATCAGCGTAGGGAGTCAAACAACTACCACTCGCCAACCTAACTCTCCTACGAAAGAAACCAAACGAAATTACTTCTAAGATAAGCTAACTAAAACCTTCCCAAATTTATTCCCATGACAAAATATATAACCAAACACTTAAAGCTTCCCAAATACCATCAGTTTCACCCTACTCGCAGCTACCACAAGATCCAACCCCATTATCATCTATATCTCCCAAACTTCTTATGCATGGATAGTATGCCAAAGGATATCCATTAAACGATAATCCAAGACCATCCATCTTAGAGGAAGTCAGTATGCCCACTCCATAATGTCAAGCATGGAAAACCATCTCTGCCCGGTTTCCTCGGCGTACATCTTAACTACTATCCTCCACCACAAACATTTAATATAGTCCCCAAAAACATACCAAACTATACCGGTAGATCGAGAAGGGTGGGTCAACGGCTAATGACTCTCCCACAAAGAGCCCAACCGCATTCGCATGCCTTCATTCAAGTAATCCACGTAAAAGAAATCCAAGATATGAGAAGCCACAATCTGCTCCCATTCGACTTGGCGCAGGAGTCGCCAAGTAAAATAAAAAGAGGTGTGTTAGAGGCCAACTAACCGAACATACTGTTATTCTCCTAGTTATAAAATGGCTTGCAACTCTCCCCACCAGGGTATCGACTAGCACAGACATCGAGCCACATGGTCCACAAACAAATTTACCCAATTCTGGATGTTTGGGACAAAATTGATGAAATATAGAGTGAAGAAATTGGGCATAAATTCCAAGGGATATTCAGCGGGACCGCCAAACGGAATCTCTCAGAAAGCCACATGAATAACATAACTAGACTACCTCTCAAAAAATCAAAACGACCTTCCAGCAAAGCATCTAGAACATTTAGGGTTTGTGTCAGTATTATCACAACGGAATTGCGATGATATGACATCCATGCATTAATGGAAGAAATTTGAGGATCCACCCCCAAAAGTAGCTTCAAAGTTAGGCTAAGGGTGAGAGCTTAGGCATAGCTTGTATAGTTGACATCCCGCAGATGTACGGAAAATAATATATTTGGGAGGGAGATCATTCCTTCAGTAACCACTGATCGAGCCACTGAGGGTGAGATATGAAGAAATTTTCCCAACACAACACTGAAAGACTGAGAGAATTTCGACATGGCTGCCGCCACACTGGGGTTTACCCGTAACATAGAAGAAAATTACTCATAGGTCGGGCAGAACTTGTCCAAGACAAAATGAAAAACATGATCCTCGGGGCACCGAAATTGTACTGCTGCCAACAGCATGTTCCAGTCAATGAGATGGTTGCGCCACAAGGAAACCCGACGCAAGTTAAAGCGTCATAGTTTACTTTGTACGAACACGTGGCCTCTAAATTCATGAGATAAGAGTCAAATTCCTCACTTATGGGAAGGGCCATTTAGGAAAATAATAAGACACAAGAAAGAAATAATCAAGAGAAATAAACTGTGGATGGGTGAAGAAAAACTCTCCAACTTACCCACTTTTATACTTGAAAAACTTGGCTAAAGGGAATGATCCTACAAAATCCAGATGGAACTCTACCCCATAAGGGATAAAGTAGCTGAAGAAAGTGAAATCAAAGCCTTGGGGTAATATAATTGGACCGACCATTCGATAGGATTGATAAGGGGTATGATGGTCGACATTCTCCAATTTTTACAAAATTCCATTTTTCCTTCTTTGTCAAAACCAAAAAATTCAATAAAATAATTTTTAAAGAATTCAAAATTCTTCTTTCATATATTTAACTCATCATGTTTTAAACTAAACTCTAATCCTTTTTACGGTCTCGACAAATAAAATAAAAAGTGCATGATTAAGTCATTTAACGCGAAGATAAATAAATAAAATCCCATTCCATTTCATAAATATATATTGTAATCATTACAATTTTTTTGCAAAAAATGAGAAAAAGAATGGGACTCATCCCGATCTCCCCAAAACTTTCTTTATCTCTCTCTTTCTCCCCCCTTACGAGGAGCCTCCATTGCCCGATCCATATCCCTCCTCTGACGAAGCAGATGGCACAAAATAGGAAGGAACCGGGATTGAATCTTGAATATGAGTTGTCGTAAAATCCACCCCGTCCCAAATGTCCCTAAGCAAGGTAGTCGACTGTGACACCCCGAATAATTAAATACCGGGTAGCTACTCCTTTATTAAATTAATACAAAATGCCAAGTTGGTCCAGTTAATAGCATCACTGTCGAAAACATTTTTATGATTTCTAACCACCTAGTATTTAAAAGTGAGTTGCCAAATTTTAAGTTACTCTGATTAACATGCGATAAATGAAATATAAAAGAATAACATTACCATATACCATAAAGTCCCAATAAAATAACCAACAAATAAATAACAAGTCTGGAGGAAAACTCCTCACAACAATCCCAATATGGAAATAATAAAACAAGTCTGCATCCTGAATTAATTACATGCCAAAAGTCTGAAATTCTGAAATAGGAAATGTTTCTAATAGAAATGGGCGACATGCCCTACAACTGATGAAATCTAAATATAGAGTCAAGTAGATGAAGCGTCTACTAGCAAAGTCCTGTAACTTCCCTAAACAGCTACAGCTCGTCACCTGAATGAAAATCCTATGCATGATGTCCTTGTGGCTGGGCACCTAAAATGGTTTTTACAAAAATAGATTTGAAAGCAAACGGGTCAGAGCCCGAAAGTGGAGAGTAGTTTTAAAAATAGCAAGTTCTTTAATGACAATAAAACAACGAATGCAAAATACATGTTAGGACGTGCACTCGCATGAAATACTCACCTCTCGACTAATTGTGCACTCCTAACGAATAGTACCCATCTAGGTGATATTTTTATCTAACTAAACTGACACGAGTTCTATCCTTTCTACTCGGCTCTCATTATACATTCTAACGTCATCAATTAAGTAGAGGGATTTACTTAAACTCAGATTCTCAATTATTAGCAATACAATTTATTACAGGTTATCCCTTTATTGTTACTCAAAGCGTTTCTGTATTTATACGCACAATACCAACATGAAAGTTCTCATTAATTTAAGTGTATATTAGTCACGCCATAAATATACAATACAAGCACCCGAGACTAAGCTGTGGTGCACACATACTCTGCTATCCATCCCGGTACATCACGTACATAAGGATCACACATTCCGAATCTCTCAGGAATCGTTCTCAGATAATAGCACATCACAAACAATGGAGGCGAACACAGTCACATCACATGGGTCACACACATACCTACGCTCCCACGATCAACAGATTTATTAACATCCCAATAAGTCCTACTCTGACCTATGTTCTCGAGGTACCAATCTAAATCCAGGCAACACAAGGATTAGAGGGCCCTAATCGAACGTAAACCTCTCGTGATAGCAAGTATGGTAGGTATGTCATACACATAAAATCATATACATATACTAAGTATACACACATCTTAGTAATCACCGTAATTTATTTATGGTACACTTCTCATTCTCGTACCGACTTATAATGTTACACAATTCACATGTTCCCGGTTAATTCAATTATTTAAGCCGTCAATAATTCTCGCATCGTAATAGTCACTCACGTCCTATTTCACAATTTCCATTCAATTCAAATCACACTTCTATGTTTTTCTCCTCAATATATCCAAAATATCCCAACTATATCAATTTATCATCAAGGGAATGTTAGCTCTACAATTAAACAAGGTTACGGGACACACAAAATCAAAACAGGCCAAAAAGCCTAATAGAAGTCTCGTTCGAACGAGGCTGTTCGAACGAGAGATCGTTCGAACGAACTGGGAATCTAATGAGATCTCGTTCAAACGAAAGACATCGAATGAACATCCCTCTCGTTAGAAGTCAAACTGTCAACTCGTCTCGTTCGAACGAGCTCGTTCGAACGACCTGGGCAGGCCTTCTAACAAGGTGACAGTTTGAGCCCAGAAAATTCCTATTACGTTTTCCAACTTTTCTTCACCTCTAATCTAATCTATATGTCATTCCAACAAGGTTTCAAGGTTTCTAATCATCCTTAAACATATTAAATTCGTATTACAAACTTTATATGGGGTCTAATCATCCCAAACAACATCAAATCATCAAATCACTCTAATATTCCCCAATTTTTAAGAACATGAACCCTAGAAATTTAAAGTCTTCCATAGTTATAATTAAATCCGTTTTTGATAATATAAAAGATGTATTTCTATCAGAATTATCACCCTAACACAATTCTACATGCAATCTCCTCATAAAAATGTAATTTTTTTAGTTCCAATTCAATGGGTCTTTATCATTCTCCAAGAACAAAACAATTGTATAAATTTCCTACGCATGGAAGAAACATTCTTTTCAAATAACATAATTAAACCACTTGCCTGTAATCTTTCTCTGAATATGAGGTTGAATCTTGAAGGTTGAATTGTCCTCTCTCTCTCTCTGCAGAATTCTCTTCTCTTTCTCTCTCTACAAATTTCTTCTCTAAGGATGACAATGGAGGTGGAGGTTGGTTTTTGGCAAGTTTAAGGTTTCTAAACTTCTCCCGTAGCCCACTACCTAGATTGGGGTTGGAAATGGCTTAGTGGGTTAAGACTAAGTCAGATTTTTAACTCTAATTTTCGTGGGTTTTATTTCCCAAAATTCCCAAATTACCAAAATACCCTTCTAAGTTGCTGGTATGGCCTCAAAATGCCCCGGGACCCAAACTAAACTCCCGGCTAGTGTTTTCTGACTATTTCGACCCTTTCGGAAGTGTTGGCGCACTCAAAATGACCATACGGTCAATATAAATAAAATTTTCTTTTGAATAAAATAATTATATTCCTGACGCGACTGTCAGACGCGTCCCAACAAAATTTCCAAATTGTCGTATTTCAATCTCACGACAAATTTCATGATTCAATATTCATATATAGCCATATATACTCATTAAAATCAAATACCAACTCGCATCTCGCTAGTATTTTTATCCGGATTAATTTCCAATTAATACACATTTAATTCAATTAATCCCATAAATAAATATCATAAAAATACGGGGTATTACATCGACACCCAGACATGCTGTAAGAAAAATAAAAAGAGAAAATCAGTCATCTGAAGCAAAAGATAAATAAAAAACAAAGACAAAGGGTAAAGTTATACGTCTGACTAGAGGACACCCTCTGTTAGCCACAACACCACTAGGTTCATTACGTTGGGATGATGTTGCATACTCAGTGACCCTCCCCCAGGAAGTCTAATGTTGTATGAGGGAGGAGCGAGTTGAAGAAACGAAACCTCTGACATCACCACCACTGTTGATGTTGACGTACCACCAATTTTTTGGGCAGACCCCACTGGCCGACTCGTACCCTTTCTGAAGTTAAGGGAGGAGGAGGCATATTCTCCACAACATAGAAACTTGATGGCATCAGTTATCTCATCACAAAATTAAGGTAGTTGTAAGTCACAACCATGTCCGTGTATAGCGAATAGGTCTCGCTAATCATCGTCGCCACCCGGGCCTCCTTCGACATCTCTTGAACCTACCTTATATACCTCGAGGGCATCACTTGAGGGATCACCACCTTGTCCTCCACAATCTTCCAAAATACTCTCTCTCCTAAAATCCAGGAGTAGCCAAATTTGTGCACTAACAGCCGGTGCATCTGCACATATCCTTCGATCACTCCCGTATGCTGGATGGCTACCCCCAGGGATAGAAGGTCACCTACGTTTTTCCAAGATAAAGTCAATACTTGCACAAAGTAAACACAAAAGAAGAGGACTTAAAAGGAGGAAAAATATAACCTAATCTCTCGTCTGGGAATTCAGAACCTGATGCACTGCAGCCAAGGAAAGAGTCCTCTTTGACTGCCAGTTAGACTTATGCCACCAATACATTCGGTAGAATCCCCCCCACTGACTCATCACGTAAACCAATCAAGCGGGAATTGAGTCCAATCACTCATATAACCACGTCTGCAAAAGGACAAGAGTTAACAATCAAAAGGAAATGAAGGGAAATGCACAAAGGAAAAATACAATAAGAAAATTACCTCTATAAGATACATGTCTCCAGTAAAAGTCTACCGACAGAACTGGATAAAAGCATCCAAAGATGAATAAAGGATCACCGAAGTCAGGCTCCCCCATTCAAAGAGAGGGGTTTTTTAAAATACCCTCAAGTATGGTAGAAACCATAACTGGATGATGTCGCTCGACGCCACTAGGAATCCGTCGAGCAATAAAAGAATGAATAAATGAGTCATATGACAAACATGTAGGCCATTGGTCTCATCAATCTGTTGACTCAGTAAAACCTCTCGAAGAAGAGATATATGAATCGAGTCCCACAAGACTATTCATCCAACATCACCCAACACCGCCTCCACTTCCGTTGGTATCACCTTTAGGGACTAGTCGACCTCTATCTGGGTCTCCTCATAGTCTATCCCCAGTAGCTCCTAAACATGAATAGGATTCACTGTCATCTCACTAAAATCCAAATGAATGGTGGGGGTAGTATCCCACCACCTCTCTCCCGGGGTGCATATAACAACTGTTGAGCGGGCCGTCTCATCCAATGCAAATGTTAGATGACTAAAACAACAAAAGAAACCATCCAATGCAGCATTGTAGGAAGGTTCTCTCTCACGTCTCTGAATCCTATCGTCCCCTGAGATAGAAGACTCATCACATAAATTTCAGTTTGTCAAACTAGAGGAACCCTTTGTCAAAATTTGAAAGAAATAAGAAAATGAAAATAATAAAAAGGAATGCCAAAAGTCTCGCAGTACTTACATAACCCTCTGGGTCCTCACCATACACGACCGATGGTGTGAAGGATCGCTCAGAAGAGTACGATCATTGACGCGACTTAAAAAGTGTTCTAAAGTGCGCTCTTATCTAAGCTCAAGTCCAAGCCTTTCGCTCAAGTAATAATCCCGGTAAGTCGAGTATCGATCCTCACGAAAATAGGACGAGAAAATCGTGACGACGTTTGGAGAGACGGAGAATCCTAACTTGACTCTAAAAGAAGTGAAAAGATGCTTTGAATGGGAGATTAATTATGAAATAAATGCAATATTAAAACCTAACTGGACTAAATACTAATGAAATGCAGTTACGCTAATTAATCTAAGAGCATATAGAAAATGTATGAAAAACCTAACTACTAATGAGAACAATAGGTTAGGACATAATCCTCCAACCCTAGTGCATTTACTGACGTTAAAATCAACACTCGAATTGAATAAATGGTTCAATATAGTCTTTATTAATTTTAAGCATTATATATATGAGGTTCAATCCCGCATCATATATAATCAAAAGTAAGAATAAAGCGGTGTTGAGATAGCTACACGCGCGTTGCATTCTTAAGCATCCCGGTTACCTAGGGCAAACGAGTTCAAAAGTCCTACAACGGTTGTGATCACCACACAACACAATTTGACCAAATATTTCATTCAGAAACTTAATTTTATACATATGTAAAGAACATCGGGTTGGCTCCATGCATCCCAACCCTTAGAAACTTAGCCAGACATAACTAAACTAAATAAAAAAATAATTTTTGAAAAAATAAAACATCATATTATATGGAGAATGGGGAAGAAGAATGTACTAAATAAAAAATATGACTATTCTAAGGAAAAACAAAAGGATTAAAGGAAAAATATTAATTGTATCGAAGAAATCCCAGAAATAAAACCTCTATCTTCACTCAAAATTCACTCTTTGACAAAACTAGGGTTTTTGGTTACAAAACCCTTCTACTATTGCTGGAAATCTAATTTTTTTGAACCCCTAATATTTTGTACAACCTTGAATAAATAGTCTCCGGAATTTAAAAGAGATTGAGCCAACATAAAACTCTAATAAAGAAAATGAAATTCTGAGAAAATCCAAAGTAGTCCGGATCGGCGGGACTGGGCGATCCGGATCTCTCCTTTATTTGAGTCAGGCATCTGCACAGGGGTGGTCCGGATCCTTTATTAAAAATAGGTCCGGACCTTTTTTTTCATTTAGAGGTTTTGTTGCCAACCGGTCCGGATATTTTATTTTTAATAGGTCCGGATCACACTTGAAACTCCTCCAGAACTTTTTATCTTGACTTTTCTCATCTTCAAATGATCATAACTGTTTCACCGTAGCTCGGATTGAGGTGCCGTTTTTTCTAGTATTCTTAAAATTGAAAATATTCAACTTTCCAGTTGGCCTCACCTCCGGACTAAGGCTTAGAAATTACAAAAATTCCCTTCAACTCCCCATTTCTTGGTTTCTTTCATTATTTTTAGTTCTCTCTCGTACTTTCTTGCATGAAATCTCTATAAAACACATGAGAAATACACAAAACACGACATAATTGCCAAAAGGGGTTACTATCATAAATATGAGACAAATACAAGCTATTTACATCGCTCGGGATCATAAAAATACCGAAATTAAGGGGAAAAATGTGAATAATTTATGCCTAATCAAACCCCCCTAACTTAGAACTGTGCGCGTCCCGATCAATGTAAAAGCATAAGAGTATGAGTTAAGGACCATTTAAAAACTTTATTGGGATAGAATACCTTTTTTTGAAGTCAAGCGATTGCATTTAGCGTATGCAACAAGCCTTTAAACCCCTAGGTTACCCTAGTAGGACGAGTTGTGTCTTGTGAGGGTTTGCAGTGAATAGACCCACAAAAGTCATTTTTGACTCAAGGAAACATCAAAATACTTAAAAACTGAACAATTTAAACTCTCCACAAAATAGTTACTTGTAAATTCATATTCAACGGCCTCAAATCATAGTGTGTGTGTGTGTGCGAAGCCGAAAATCAAACCGCCAATTTCCACTGACTGATCATTACGTTACTTTCCGAAAAATTATTTTATTTCGAAATCTCACGGATACAGTTACAAATGAATCACTTGGAATGTGAATATTTCTCTCGATACGGGTGATTTATAAGAGTAAATATAACGGAACACAAGTTTACGCACACAATTATGAAAGACGGACTTTATTTGAGTGAAGAAATCTCTTCATCGGGTTACGGTAACTGGGAAACGGGAGACATCATCTCGTATTCTCACCAATTAATCTCTTTTATTATCTTTTCGTGTCTTAGCTCTCCACGCCATAATTAATTTCGAAATTCGGACTCGATTAGGACTTTTTTGAGATTAAAGTGTATTGGGTAACATGGAAATGGTTGGGAATTTCAGAATTGGAAATTATTCTTATGATGTCCATTAGTGCTCTTTCAGGATTTTTGCTCATTTTTTCTTCATTTTATATTTTTTTCTAATTTTCTTTTCTTGCTATTTTTGTTGAGAATTTTCCCTTTTTTTCTTGCCCTTTTTTCTTGCCCCTTTTTGTACTAAATGTCTGAATTTTTCGTTTTCACCATTCTGAGCTAATTTGGTGTTTCGGGTTAATCAAATGAAAAGGGAAACATTTACTCATCTCAATTAGGTTTGCAAAGGGGATTATTTTTCACAACTTCTTATGGCTAATATTTTTGGGGGGGCAAACGAGGGCCTACTTCATTGTCCAAATTGCTAAATGCTTTACCATATGCGTTTCGGGAGAAATTTAAGTTTAAAGATATATTTAGCACGCTTTTTGAGACAACATCTCACATATGTCCCATAACCGATCAAAACAAAGGAATATAGATCATCAACAACTTTTATAAATGCTAAATGGAAATTTGAGTTAACAATTAACTCAGATTGATTTTAAAACTCAGAAAAATCGATAGGCTCGAAATCTCATCGGGTTGATAAACTCCACACTTATTCGTTAAGTCGTCAATTTTTGCTCAATTTCCATCTTTGGTCAATTTCGGCATAGTGATCTTGATTTTTACAATTTGAGACTTTAAACAAAATTTTGGTGATATTTTAGAAAATTTTAAATTTAAATTTTTATTTATTTTGAAGAAAAATGTTTTTGGCTTTTCAAATTTTTTCAATTTTTTTTTTCAAGTTTTTGGAATTTTCTAAATTTTTTTGGACATTTTAAAATTTGTGAAGTTTTTAAAAGACGCACTTGTTACCCCCCCCCCCCCCCCCCAACCTTAGACTTTTGCATTGTCCTCAATCAAAAGGACTAAAAATCTAAAGAAGATCAAATAATAAGTGTGACAAATAAAACAAGCAAATATTTCAAATGCAAAAAGACACAAAATGACACTAACACATAACTCAATAATGCAACAAAAATCACCCCATACGCGTCGTGGGTGCGACGACCTCTTATCTCTCCACAAACTCACCCGACCCCATGAACGAGGTCCAATGCTCTCCTCGTCTCTTTCGTCTTCATATCGTAAACCAATAATCGAAAGGAGTTGGGACCTCGCCCATAGATAAAGGAAAGACCGGGAGAGTCGTCATGATTAATCATAAAGGGATCCTCATGATGCTTACTCAAAGTGTGGTCTACATGCGCTGACTCGAAGGGAACACCTAGGTTTCTTTCAATTTTTTGAACTCATGGGTCCGGCCCTAAGTCGGATGAAACACAACTTTTCTCCTCAATCGCCTCCGGGATCTCAAGTGGTATGGGTGGATGGTCACAAAGAAGGAATTCATCTATTTTATCTTTCCATTTTCTTTCTTAAAAGTGACTACAAGAGTCCAATAGGGATTGAACTTCAACAGTAAGGCTCTCTTCCACCGGCCCGAATTCTTTTTCAAAGTCTTCAAGACTTATATCTCCTAATTCGCTCTCTCTAGTGTGTTTCGAACATTCTCTTTCACTCTGTTATGAAGACTTCTGTGATGTGGAGGGATGTTCATTATGAAGGAATTCGTCTATTGTATCTTGCCATTCGCTCTCATCCAAGTAATTAAAGGAGTCCAATAAAGGTTGGACTTCTACATTCAGGCTCTCATCCACATGCCCAAATTATTTTTCAAAATCTTTCATGCTCACGTTCCCTAACTCTCTCTCGTGAGTAATGCCTACGTCCTCGCTTACTCTCTTGATCTCTAACTCCGCTATTTTTCTCTCCTCTAACCACTCTATCTCTTGCTCTCAATTGCGGTCACTACACACACCTCCCCCACCTTTCTCTCATCATCAAAACTTCCGCTCTCATTTGATGAAATAAGGCACACCCCTAATGGCTCTCTCTTGTGGGACCTCTCATGCTCGTGTACCGTCTCTTCCATAATATCCATTTCTTGTAATTTTCCATAATCACCCTCAATATTGGTGATGTTAAAGATATTTTTTTCGAGGGGTCATATTCCCGAATGTAAGTTGCATGCGCCCATTTCGAGTGTTGATCAAGGCATTAGCCATAGCTAATAATGGACGACCTAAAATGAAGGGGACATGACTTTTCACTACAACGGAGGGCTCCTCATCCCAAATAAAAAAATCCACCGGGAAGTATAATGTGTCAACTTGGACAATCACGTCCTCAACGATTCCCCGAGGTATCTTTACTGAACTATCTGCGAGTCGGAGAGTCATGTTTGTGGTCTTAAGGTCCCCTAAACCTAATTGCTTATAGATGGAATATGGGATCATATTGACACTCACACCTAAATCTATTAGATCTCTCTCAATTCGATTTCCTCCCATGATGCACGAAATAGTGGGTGAACCCGGATCTTTGAATTTGGGTGGAAGGTCACTTGATAGTATTGAGCTTACATTCTGTGCAAGGAACACATTTTTCTTTACCTTTAGATTTCATTTCACCATAAGTAAGTCCTTAAGAAACTTAGCGTACGCGAGAATTTTCTTTATGGTATCGAGAAAAGGTAAATTAATCATTACTTGCTTCAGAACATTTAACACATCTTCACCAGAGGAATCTTTGGCGTGATATACTAACCGTTGGGTAAACGGCGCGGATATGGGGGGTTTCACTATGACTTAGGGCTCACTGTTGTTCTCGTTATCACTCTCATTCAAGGAGGCATCTTCGGCCTCTTTCTTGCTGGGAGAAACCTCCTTTGCCTCTAGGCGTGTCGTGTGGGAAAGGTGTTGCTCTTGATTTGCATTAGAAATAGATCTTACACTAGTTTGACGTTGGTGAGGTCTTTGGACTTGGGCTGGAAACTTACCCTTTTCTTGGATACTTAAAGATGATTGCAACCTAGATATATTCGCATTTATGTTGGTGAACATGCGCTCAAACCTAGCATTGGTTGCATTTGGGGATTGGATGAATTGATTCAAATTATCCTCAAGAGATCTCTGTGGTGGGGTAATGTATGGGCTTAGAGGTGGTGCTTGCTGAAATTAAGGAGGGGTGTAGGTAGAGCAATGTGTGAATTAGGATTCAACGAAGCATGTTATTAACCATAGCTAAAACAAGGATGGTTTTTCCATGAGGGGTTGTAAGAATTTCCATGTGGGGAACCGAAATTACCCTTAAATTCTCCTACACCACTCACTTGCTCTTGAAGCATGACCTTGTAGCCGGGTATCGTCGGGCATTCCTCTGTTAAATGTCCCACCTCACAAATAACACATACCTTCTCAATGGGGGTGTGGATAGGGCCAGTTGGTTCTCTCACACGTGCAACGAGTAATTCTCTCATGCCTTTCTCAATTTGATCGAGTCGATGGTCCAACATGGTATCTTTATCTACGTTAAATAGACCGAATGCCGATGGAGTGGTGGCCTCTTGGCGAGTTCGATTATGAGTTCTAGGGTCAGATGTATCCCATGATTGAGTGGTGTAGCCGACATACCCCAAGTGGAGCTCAGCATCATTAGCGTCTAATTCGATAAAGGGGCCATCACACATTGTTTCAACAAGTTGTTTGGAGTTGATGTTCATCCCTTGATGGAAGAACGAAATGATTTGTTGTTTATCAAGTCCATGATGAGGGCATGAAGTATATAACTCGTTGAAATGATCAAACGACTCATTTTCTAATTATCGAAAGGTTTGAATTTGAGCCTTAATGGAGTTCATTCGATGTAGAAGAAAGAACTTTTTGAGAAACTTGGATTGTAACTCATTCCACGACGTAATCGAATTAGAAGGTAAAGACCATAGCCATGTCTTAGCGTTATCCTTGAGAGAAAATGGTAAGAGCTTGAGGCGGATCACATCTTTCGTGCATACTTGATCGCTGAACATCTCACACGCCTCTTCAAACTCCCGAATGTGGAGATAGGGCTTTTTCGATTCCATTCTATGATATGTGGGAAGTATTTGTATCATTCCATTCCATAAATGGAATTTCCCCGCATTATATGGGAACATAATGCATCCCAGAGTGACTAATAACTCAATGTACATGAATTATCTCAAGGGTCGATAAGGTGCCTCTCCCTCACCCGCGCCTACGCTTTCGTGTTGTGACATGGCTCTCTCACTTAACGACTCGGTATCCTCACTCGGTGCACTAGGAGCGTAACCTGAAGTATAACCAGATGGGTAGCTTGATAATGAGTTTAGCGGTGTTGGAGCTAGAATCCAGAATTGAGGATTGTTAAGCGTGTGTTGGCTATCTAGGTTGTACTCGACAATCGGCTTCTCGTGAATGTGCGTAGGAATGATTTGAGGAGTTTGGTGTGGATTTTGCATTAACAAGCTTTTGAGAGATTTTGTACCTTTTTTTCTTTTCTTTTTGTATTTTTAATGAATTTTTGGTCAAGGTCATGGATTAACTCAATCTAACATATAGTCTACCCAATTCCCCGGCAACGACCCCAACAACTTAACGCGACTTAAAACGTTTTCTAAAGTGCATGCTTATCTAGGATCAAGTGCAAGTTTGTCGCTCAAGTAATAATCCCGGTAAGTCGAGTATCGATCCTCAAGGAAATAGGACGAGAAAATTGTGACGACATTTGGAGAGACGGATAATCCTAACTTAACTCTAAAAGAAGTGAAAAACTATTTTGAATAGGAGATTAAGTATGAACTAAATGCAATATTAACATCTAACTGAAATAAATACTAATGAAATGCAGCTACACTAATTAATCTAAGTGCAGATAACAAATGTATGAAGACTTAACTACGAATGAGAACGATAGGTTAGGACACAATTCTTCAACCCTAATGCATTTACCGATGTTAAAATCAACTCTCCAATTGAAATAAATGATTAAATCCAGTATTTATTAATCTCAAACATTATATATATGAGGTTTAATCCCGCATTATATATAATCAAAAGTAAGAATAAAGCGGTGTCAAGAAAGCTACACGCGCGTTGCATTCTTAAGCATCCCGGTTACCTAGAGCAAACGAGATCAAAAGTCCTACAACGGTTGTGATCACCACACAACAAAATTTGACCAATTATTTAATTTTAAAACTTAATTTTATACATATGTAAAGAACATCGGGTTGGATTCATGCATCCAAACCCTTAGAAACTTAGCCAGACATAACTAAACTAAATAAAAACACAATTTTTGAAAAAGAAAACATCATACTATATGGAGAATGGGGAAGAAGAACGTGTTGAATCAAAACAAATAACTAATCAAAGTAAAAATTGAAGGATTAAAGGAAAAATATTACTTGTATTGAAGAAATCCCAGAAATAAACCCTCAATCTTCACTCAAAATTCACTATTTGACAAAACTAGGGTTTTTGGTTACAAAACCCTTCTACTACTACTGGAAATCTAATTTTTTTTCAAACCCCTAATATTGTGTAACAACCTCGAATAAATAGTCTCTAGAATTTACAAGAAATTGAGCCAACTTAAAACTCTTAATATAGAAAATGAAATTATGAGAAAATCCAAAGCGGTCCAGATCGGCGGGACTGGGCGGTTTGGATCTCTCCCTTATTTGAGTTAGGCATCTCCACAGGGGTGGTCTGGATCCTTTATTTAAAATAGATCCGGACCTTGTTTATCATTCAGAGGTTTTGATGCCAACCGGTCCGGATATTTTATTTTTAATAGGTTCCGATCGCACTTGAAACTCCTCTAGAACTTTTTTTCTTGACTTCTCTCATCTTCAACTGATCATAACGTTTTCACCGTAGCTCGGATTGAGGTGCCGTTTTTTGCAGTGTTCTTATAATTGAAATATATTCAAATTTCTAGTTGGCCTCAACTCCGGACTAAGGCTGAGAAATTACAAAAATGCCCTTCAACTCACCATTTCTTAGTTTCTTTCATTATTTTGAGTTCTCTCTCGCACTTTCTTGCATGAAATCTCTATAAAACACATGAGAAATAAAAAAAACACGACATAATTGCCAAAAGGGGTTACTATCATAAATATGATACAAATACAAGCTATTCACATTGCCCGGGATCATAAAAATACTGAAATTAAGGGGATAAATGTGAAGAATTTATGCCTAATCAAACCCACCTCACTTAGAATTTTGCGCGTCCCGAGCAATGTAAAAGCATAACAGTATGAGTTAAGGACCATTCAAAAACTTTATTTGGATAGAATACCTCTTTCGTAGTCAAGCGATTGCATTTAGCGTATGCAACAAGCCTTTAAACCCCTAGGTTACCCTAGTAGGACGAGTTGTGTCTTGTGAGGGTTTGTAGTGAATATACCCACAAAATTCATTTTTGACTCAAGGAAACATCAAAATAATCAGAAACTGAACAATTTAAACTCTCCACAAAATAGTCACTTGTAAATTCATATTCAACAGACTCAAATCAGAGTGTGTGTTCGAAACCGAAAATCAAACTGCAAATTTCCACCGATTGATCATTACGTTACTTTTCGAAAATTCATTTTGATTTTAAAATCTCACGGAAACACTCACAAATGAATCACTTGGAATGTGGATATTTCTCTCGGTACGGGTAATTTATAAGAGTAAATATAATGGAACAAAGTTCACGCACACAATTATGAAAGACGGACTTTATTTGAGTGAAAAAATCTCTTCATCGGGTTACGGTCACTGGGAAACGGGAGACATCATCTCGTATTCTCACTAATTAATCTCTTTTATTATCTTTTCGCGTCTTAGCTCTCCACGCCGTAATTAATTTCGAAATTCAAACTCGGTTAAAAGTTTTTCCGGCTTAAAGTGCATTGGGTAACATGGAAATGGTTGGGAATTTCAGAATTGAAAAGTATTCTTATGATGTCCATAAGTGCTTTTTCGGGCTTTTTCCTCATTTTCTCCATATAGTATGATGTTTTGTTTTTTAAAATATTGCTCATTTTCTCTTCAAAGCGGTTCGGATCGGCGGGACTGGGATGTCCGGATCTCTCCCTTATTTGAGTCAGGTACAGGGGCAGTCCAGGTCCTTTATTTTTAATAGATCCAGATTGCCCGTGTTTTTCATTCAGAGATTTTGTTGCCAACCAGTCTGGATCTTTTATTTTTAATAAGTCGAGATCCCACTTGAAATTCCTCCAGAACTTTTTTTCTTTACTTCTCTCATCTTCAACCGATCGTAACTTCTTTATCGTATCTCGGATTAAGGTGCCGTATTTTCCAGTGTTCTTATAATTAAAAGCTCTTCAACTTTCCAGTTGTCCCCACCTCCGGAATAAGGCTGAAAAATTATGAAAATACCCTTCTACTCCCCATTTCTTGGTTTCTTTCATTATTTTGAGTTATCTCTCGCACTTTCTTGCATGAAATACCTGTAAAGCATATGAGAAATACACAAAACACGAAATACTTGTCAAAAGGGATTACTAGAATAAATATGAGACAAATTCAAGATATTTACACTGCACGAGATCATAAAAAATTGAAATTAAGGGGATAAATGTGAAGAATTTATGCTAATCAATCATTGACAACAGGCTCAAACAGATCAAAAGCGTTCTCATTACCCAATGCTAAAGGCACCCTAGCCCACCACTCTAAATGTGCCTAATCATCAACACCTATCCACGCCATATGGGTAACGCTACTTGAAAAATCTGACATTTTCTAAACTCAAATGAAGAAAGAATGCCGGAGTAGATCACCGAAGCGAAAATAAGAAGCTAAGAAAGAAGGAAGCTATGAAAAATGAAGAGAATTTGCCCATTTTTATAGGAGGCTAAGGCATATGCCGATTGGCAGTCCCCTGGCAGCCACTGATCAGCACTGCCGCTTCCTCTTCCCTAGGTAGTCCGAAAGACTGTGCCACAACTGTTTGGCAATTCCTACAACCTGTCGGTCGGTAACCCCCTAAAATTTTGTATAAAAAATTCCCAAAAATACTAAATTCCAAAAATTCCCTAAAAAATTCTTAAAATTACTAAAAAATATTGGAACATTTCTTCACCAAGAAAACCATTTTCTCAAGCTCCCAAGTCCCTAGTTGGATTCATGCCACATTTTATCCCCAACTTAAAACTCTAAACATCAACGCACCCGCATTCCAAAACTTACCCTAACTCCCCGGTAAAATCCCCAAGACCTCAAACTTTGTAGAAATCAAAGTCTCCTTAGTAGAGTTGCCCGTTTCCCTAGCAGGAGTCCCCAAATAAAACTCTTTCCCAAAAGAATTCGAATTTCCTCCAAGTAAAGCTAAATCTCTCCCCAGCAACGCATTCCCCCGCGGAATCCAAAAACCTCAAGTTACCAACTGTCTCCCAAAATGGAATTTCTAGACTAAGATTTTCAGCTCCTATCTAAAGGACATAATCCCCAAATAAATATCTCTTCCCCAATAAATTCTATGAAATTTAAGATTCCCCACGATCCAATTTAAGGTCCTCAGTATTGACCTCGACCCCCAGAATTCATCGCTCCCACTCATGGTCCTCAGAATTGACCTCGACCCTTAGAATTGGTGGCCCCTACTAAAGGTCCTGATAATTTACCTCGACCCTCAAAATTCATCGCTCCAACTTAAGGTCCTTAGAATTGACCTCAACCCTCAGATTTGGTCGCTCCTACTTAAGGTCCTGAGAATTGACATTGACCCTCAGAATTGGTCACTTTAAGGTCCTCAAAATTAACCTCGATCCTTAGAATTGGTCGCTTCCATTTAAGCTCCTCTGAATTAATATTGACTCTTAGAATTGGTTACTCCCACTTGAGGTCCTCAGAATTAACCTCGACCCTCAGAATTTGTCGCCTTCACTTACGGTCCTTATAATTAACCTCGACCCTCATAATTGGTCCTTCCCTCTTAAGGGCCTAAGAATTGACCTCAACCTTCAGAATCGGTCGCTCCTACTTAGGGTCCTCAAAATTTACCTCGTCCCTCACAAATTGGTGGCCTTCACTTAAGGTTCTCAAAATTGACCTCGATCGTTATAATTGATCATTCTCATTTAAGGTCCTCGGAATTGACCTCGACCCTCGGAATCAGTCGTTCCCACTTAAGGTCCTTAGAATTGACCTCGACCCTCAGAAATGGTCGCTCCAACTTAAGGTCCTCAGAATTGACCTCAACCCTCAGAATTAGTAGCACCACTTAAGGTCCTCAAAATTGTACTCGACCCTTAGAATTGGTCGCTCCAACTTAAGGTCCTCAAAATTTACCCCAACCCTCAGAATTCGTCACTCCACCTAAGTTCCTTAGAATTGACCTCGACCCTCATAAATTGGTGCTCCTACTTAAGTTCCTTAGAATTGGCCTAGACTCTCAAAATTGGTCGATTCCACTTAAAGTCTTAAGAAATGATCTTGACCATCATAATTTATTGCTCCTACTTAAGGTCCTTAGAATTGACCTCGACCCTCAAAATTAGTCGCTCCCTATTGACCTTGGCCCTTATAATTGGTCGCTCCCATCTTTGGTCCTTAGAATTGACCTCGATCCCATGAATCATCCATCCTAAGCATTACCTTAGGTCCTCATAATCAACCTCAACCCTCTGAATTGGTCATCCTTATCCCTTAGGTCCACGAAATTGCCTCTTTCCCCAAAACATCATATGGCATCTATTCAACGACTTTCACTTTTTCCAAGCTCACCCATTGAGTAGATTCATAAACACCACATTTTAGGACCCCCTAAGTCTCACCTTAGATCCCTTATACCTCCTCATTTCAGAACCCCTAGGTCATATTCTAAGTACTGATATAGAGGACATTAGGCGCTCCAAGCCCCATTTAACTCCAATCAACTCAATCCTTAGAGCAAAAGCTGAATGAATCTTTAAATGGATATTAAGTCCCTTTCCAATGGTTTGCCCCGTGCATGAAACTTCATAACAATTCAGACGAATGAACCATTTTACTACTAAAAACGGATCTGGAGGCCTTCAGGCTCTCCCGGGCCTCGATTTAATCCTAATTAACTCCATCGTTAGAGAGAGATCTCAACTGATCCTCAAAGTGAACTGAAACCCCTTCCAATAATCTGCCTTGTAATCCAAATGGCATAACCGTTCAGATGAACGATCCATTTTCTCTCAAAAACTGATTTGGAGGCCATCGGGTGCTCCCGAGCTCCATTTGACCAAGGTCAACTCTTTAGCTCAAATAAGACTGAATGAATCTTAGAAGGGCACTGAATACCATTTCTAACGGTCTACCCCGTGTGCAAATATGCCTTACGAAATTGATGAACCACCCATTTTACTCCAAAAGGTCATCGGGCGATTCCAGGCCTCATTAGACCAAAGTCAACTCTCTGAACTGAGAAAATATCTTGAGAACGTTGAAGTTCCTTGCATAAAATTTCCAATGTTCCACCCCATGCGTGATTCTAATTTATAGTTTGGACGAATGACCCATTTCTGTTCGACAATCTCCCATCCAAAGGACCAAAGGGTGCTTCTAAGCCCCGGTTAACCCAAAGTCAACTCTTGAACCCTAGAGCATCCCAAAGGACTGTTGGAGGTCTCTGAATTAACTTCCTAAGGGCATGCCTCGTGCATGATTTGGATTTATGTAATGCATTTTAGGACCATTGTTTCGAAAAAATCTCCATGAGACAGTCGATTGGTAGATCCATTTCTCTGTCAATCAGTATTGTGTTTAGGGTCACCTGCCGATTGGTAGGGATAGGGATAAGCCAATCGGTAGTACCCATAACCTATATAAGGAGGGCATGATCTCACTTCCAAGGGACACCTCAGATCCATCAATATTAGTGATCTCAGTAACATTCTTCTATGATAAGTGAAATCTCTTTATATATAAGTCCTTTCTATCTTCCATTCCCATCATTTGAATACCTAATTAAATAAAAATATCATTCTCTCTCATCTAACATTCATCTCAAATTCTAAGGAAGCTCATCAAGGATCAAGATCAAGTCTCGTATCTAATGAAGGCCCAAATACTGAAACGGCCCTTTAGTGTACTTAGGTAAAAAACAACTTTGTTCAAATTTTTAGTTAAAACCAGATCTTAACTTCTTAAACCCTAACCATGCATCTAAGTGATTAAATCCATTCGATGAATAAAACATGCGATAAATTTCAGGAAAAAATCCCCGAAGGGCAAAACCTTTTATTTTCACAATAATTTTATAAGAGTACGGCTTACACGAATTATAATAAAATTACAATGTGACATATGAAATACCCGCAGGTGTCGGTTTTGATGTCTCGGCTGGAACTTTCCCTTTCCAGGAGGGCAGCAGTGAAGAAAAGAATGGTTCCTTCACAAGATACTTCGTAAGGTCTCCTTCTACAATAGCATGCAGCTCTTCGGTTGTAGAGTTCTCCTCACAAAGTGCAACACGATGTGGTGAATGAATTATCTTTCGGTAAACACGTTCAAGATCACCTAACTTTGGAATCGAGTAATACAATCTTGAATAAACACCGAAAGATGAAAAACTTTTTTAGGAATAAGTTTTTCTAAAATGTTCTGCCTGCAGAAACGTTAACAAATATATTTTATTTATAACTGAGCTGCACAGAGTCCAAGAAAACGAGAACACAAAAATCAAGGCGAAAGGTCGTTCGAGCGAGATGCCATGTCGTTCAACCCGCGACATGCAATGTCGTTTGAACGATACTCAATCTCGTTCGAGCGAGACACAGTAAAAAAATTTTATTTTCTTTTTAATTTGATCCTCGAATTTTATTAGACTGTTTGCAACTCAGAAATAATTTTTTAAAATGATTTTAATTCCCAAACGGTTAAATCACCTAGTATTTAATCAATATACACATTACTCAACTACACATAAGTATTCATACTTGAGTGATATTAAACAAATGAAACAGTCTTGACATGTAATCTTCTTGAAATCTCTGATTGAGCATTCTTGGACTTTGAACTAAGTTTAAGGCTTTTAAATAGACTCCATGAATAACTAGCCTAGACTTAATTTATTTTGTCCGGAATTAAGCCAATTAAACCAAATGAATATACTAAGAATTATGTTCTTACAAATCTCCCCCTTTGGCTATTCCGGGACAAAAATAAACAGATCTATATGCCATAACCAAATACATGTACATGACCAATACCAAACTCACAGAAATATATAAAGTACAGGACATAGTAATGAAACTGAATAAACGGTAGGCATCTGAATCTGTCTCTGAATGGTAATCATCTGTATCTGTCTCTGTATGTGATGTATAACAATGAATATCTAAATCTCTGAAAATAATACCTACACACACGAGACACAACCAAATACCAAAGTGAAGTATGGAGGAAATAAACTAATATAAACTCGTAATAAATACTCCCCCTACATCACGTATATCTCCCCCTTTTTGCCTGGAATAGACAAAATAAGGGACAAACAACCAGATATATCAATAACATATGAGAGTGAATCATCATATCTAGATAATCAACAGCATTATGACAATGCTTATGCTAACAGAATCATAATAATAATGCAAGAATCACTAACAATCGCAAAAGAAGACAGTACATCCATGTCATAAATATGAAGATACAACTGATCAAAAGAGTACATCATATCAGAGAGAAAAATAAGATACATCAGGACTATGGATGTCTCATATACAAAACAACAACAACATCTAGGCATCAGCAGTATCATGGTGGAAGAAATATGTCCAAGTCCAGATGAACCGGCTCCCTTCCGTTGCTCTCTCCGCCGCACCTCATCAAAAAATACTGTCATCCTGGACTCAGCACGAGCACGGGCATTAGTCTCAGCATCAAATCTAGTCATGATATAATCATACAATCTGGACTGGGCAGCTACCTATGCCTTTAAAGAATAAACCTCCTCCTCTATAGGACGTGTAGGTGCAGGAGTGGGGGGTGGTGGCGGAGTAGTCGTGCTCGGACTAGAGTGAGCAGAGGCCTGACAAGGATCAGCATCAGGGAAGACTCTCTCTGAGGGTGGATCTCTCGCTCTTGCTGTCTGTGGCAAATGGCTCTCAAAACGACCGAAAGTAGACTGATTAATAATACCAGGTGTCGGTAGACGCAAATCACCCTCTAAAATCGGGACACCAAAAGAAGTGAAAATGGTGGAAATGAGAATCCCATAGGGAAGAGCAGGACGGACAGGGATGGAACCATGGACGGTGACAGAAGATATGACTCTAAGCATGATAGTCGGAAGATCGATATCCCACCCCTGAGAAATATGGTACATAAAGAAAACAATGTCTAGCCCAATCTGAGTGTGATTTATTCGAGGATAAATGGATGAGGATACAAAGCGATTGAGTACACGAAAAGAGGATGAAGCTGGCGATGATACATCGTAGACCCTGCTAGAGGAATCTCCCAGAAATAATGCCGCTAAATCTCATCATAAGTCGGTTCATCGTCACAATAACAAGGGAACACAACGATTGGGACTTGAGGAAGGTGCAGAACATCTGCAATGAGATCTGAAGTGACGAGAATAGGAATGCCATGAACAGAAGAAAAAATCCCCTCGGGGTGGGGAAGGGCAGGGAAGAAAAACTCTTTGAGCTCTCTGAGCTCTCTGAGCTCGAGCAGAGGGTGGTGCCTCAGCGAGTCGCCCGATAGGGGCACCATGGCATCTAGGAACCATGACAGAAATGTGCAATGTGAGATGTAAAAACAAATATCTCGAACACACGCACACCTAAACACCTATCTCCGTACAAACGTCCAACGGAACCACCGCAAACACCAGCCACAATCACAGTCAAAATCAGTAATAGAACTAAGAATTATCTCAAATCAAGTAAGGAAGTTCATTGTTACCTCGAAACCACTGAAAAAAGAAGAGAATATGCCGGAGATACAGTAAACCCAACGAGATACAACTATTGAGAACAACTGACTGCACCACAGCTCCTTCGCTGAAATAGAAGAACAATGGACAATTTAGACTCACAATGGGTATCAATGGTTGATCTAGGCGCTGTAAGAGAGATGGTATATGATCAGAGGAGAGTAAAAGAGGAGAGATAGGAGAGAATCGAATCTTTTTCAGTGAAAATGGCAGAAAAATGAGCGTAGAGCTGCTATCGTTTGAAGCAGTAAAGCGCGACAAAAAGGAAGAGAGAACGATGGCTTAAAATGAAAACCTAATCTCGCGAGAAGTCATTTGAACGACTTAAGAATGTCACTTGAACGATATAACATGTCGCTCAAATGATTTAGGAAGTCGCTTTAACGACGTGTTTGCGCGACATGAGATGTCGTTCGAACGAGAAATCAAATTTTCTAGAAATACCCTAACAACTTGCAGTATTTTCCCAGCGAAAAAATTATCCCAAAATAATACCTGGAACACATAAACAGACTGTAAAACAGAAACACAAAAAATAGAAAAAAATAGAAAAAAAATGTAAAAGGAGAAAAGTGAGAGTTACATGTTAACAAGGTACTAATGTGATCAATTAAGAAAGATGATTGATTGGGAGGGAACTACAATAAATGAGCCATCATTTCAATACGTTGAATCGATCAAAGAGTTCTTATTGATAGCAAGGAATCATCAAACTTTATCAAAGCCATGTGAGATAAAAGGTGTGAGTTTGATGAACTAAACTTAATCAACATGCATACAAGTTCAGATTGTTGACGATTCTACAAACAATAGCGTCATGATACGATGTTTCAACATAGGATTCGTGGTGCAAACCCGTTTACTTTAATTTCCAACCAAACTCCCTCAATATATGAATTTTTTTGAGATCTTTAGAAACATTTATCAATCTCTACTTAGAGAAAGTCCTATTGCCCCCAATTTTGGCATCGATTTCTTTTTATTGCCCTGATTTTCTTTTGGGCTCTTTTAAACGGTGGCTTTCATGACGAGTCAATTTTATACTCTTGCAGCCCTTTCCCGTGAACACTCATTATATTTTCAATTCAAATTCTCACGGAAACGGTTCTTACAAGCACACTTCCTCCTTAAGTTTACTTACGCATTGATGACAAAATTGAGATATGAACGTCTCACCAAACTCAAATATGTAAGAGAAGTCAAACATCCATATAAACTCGTGCTTGTATGCAAGGATGGCATATAAGCAAAGTCGAGTAAAAAATGCATATCAACATAGGAACAACCCCATAGTGCAAAGGTTAAGATCATTCTAGGCATCAATAATAATGACCAAAAATCCTAGCCCCAATAAAAATGAAAGAAGGGGGAATCAAGCACACTAATATCCCGATATTAATCATGTAGCTTCACGACTCAAAAAAAACCAAAAATCTTTTTGTATTTTCAAAAGTTTTATAAAAAGAAAAATCTTTTTGTATTTTTCGAAAAGACTCAAAAACAAGAATCATGCCATAACACTAGCCAAGAATAAGGAAAGGAGAAGATACTAGTGTATGAAAAATTGACAAACAATCTCAATCGAACGAGGACAAATGAGGAGAACCACGAGCAAAGATGCGAGAATCATAAATCTTTAAGCCTAACGCTTCCAAATCCGACTTCCTAACCCAAGTAGGCGTGAACCGACGCGAAGAGATATTGGGAACCGGAATAGCTTTAGACTTTCTAGGAGCATTCTTAAGGTCGTAGAAAAATCGTCTGAGATGACCTCTCCTACCGCAATGTGTGCAAGTGTAGATACGGTGAGGAGTGTGTCCTATAGGCTGATTGTACCTCATGTTACTAGGTGGCTCTCTCCAAAGGTTTCTAGGCAACTTTCTTGTTTGGGTGGTTTTGGCCTTGGGAGCAGGTGAGATATGATTATTAAAGACAATACCTCTCCGATTATCTTTGATTTCGATAGTGCCTAAGATTTTTTCTAACTTTTCAGACCTTGCCTCCAAATTGAACTTAACTTTACTCGAATCTCTTAGTTTTTCTTCAAGCTCACCTATCCTTGACTCAAGTAAACGAGTAGAATTTTCAAATTTCAGAATTTCCTTTTTCATAGTCTCCATCAATCCTCGAAGAGTATCTCTCTCACCCTTGACATATTCTAACTTCTCTCGAATTTTCTTTTCTTGTGCCCTAAGATCCTCAATTAAAGAATTGGAATTATTTATTTCTATGGCACGTTCTTTTCACAAGGCTGCTAGTTTCACGTTTGCTTTCTTTGTTTTTAAAGTTTCTTCATATAATTCTTTGAAAGCAGTTTGCAAATCTCTCTCGTCTTCGCTCTCATTCTCACTCACCTCCTCCTCACTCTCGTATCAACTTCAGTGGTTGTGGAAGACTCATGCAAAGGTAAGTCTTTATCACTAACATGACTATACACATAGGTGGAAAGATCACGCTTACTAGCAAAAAAATATTCTTCTTATGGATCACTATCACGAAGGGAAGAAACGTGATGTATCGGTTTATTAAAATTCTCCCTCAGTTTAGTGGGACACTCATCTATCCTGTGACCAAAACCTTCGCAATAAAGACATTTTTCACAATCACCTTTATTGACAAGTTTTATAAGACCAGTTTTCATGTGTGATTTCTAATTAGATGATTCAAACAAGTGAATTCTAAAATCATCAAATCCACCGAAAGGCATACCTAAGGACACGGGATCACAAACATAATAAAATAGTGCAACAAGCTCTGATACCAATTTGAAACGGCCCTTTAGTGTACTTAGGTAAAAAACAACTTTGTTCAAATTTTTAGTTAAAACCAGTTTTTAACTTCTTAAACCCTAACCATGCATCTAAGTGATTAAATCCATTCGATGAATAAAACATGCGATAAAAGAAACAATTTTAGGAAAAAATCCCTGAAGGGCAAAACCTTTTATTTTTCACAATAATTTTGTAAGAGTACGGCTTACATGGATTGTAATGAAAATACAGTGTGACATACGAAATACCAGCAGGTGTCGGTGTCGATGTCTCGGCTAGAACTTTCCCTTTCCAGGAGGGCAGTAGTGAAGAAAAGAGCGGTTCCTTCACAAGATACTTCGCAAGGTCTCCTTCTACAATAGCATGCAGCTCTTCGGTTGTAGAGTTCTCCTCATAAAGTGCAACACGATGTGGTGAATGAATTTTCTTCTGGTAAACACGTTCAAGATCACCTAACTTTGGAATCGAGTAATACGATCTTGAATAAACACCGAAAGATGAAAAACTTGTATGGGAATAAGTTTTTCTAAACTGTTCTGCCTGCAAAAATTTGAGCAGATATATTTTATTTATAATTGAGCTGCACAGAGTCCAAGAAAATGAAAACACAAAAATCGAGGCGATAGGTCGTTCCAGCGAGATTCCAAGTCGTTTGAGCGAGATGAGATCTCGTTCGCGCGACATGCAATGTCGTTTGAAGGATACTCAATCTCGTTCGAGCGAGTCACAGTAAAAAAATATTGTTTTCTTTTTAATTTGATCCTCGAATTTTCTTAGACTATTTCAACTCAGAAATAATTTTTTAAAACGATAAAACGATTTTAATTCCCAAACAGTTAAATCACCTAGTATTTAATCAATATACACATTACTCAACTACACATAAGTATTCATACCTGAGGGATCTTAAACAAATGAAACAGTCTTGACATGTAATCTTCTTGAAATCTCTGATTGAGCATTCTTGGACTTTGAACTAAGTTTAAGGCTTTTAAATAGACTCCGTGAGCAACTACCCTAGACTTAATTTATTTTGTCCAGAATTAAGCCAATTAAACCAAATGAATATACTAAGAATTATGTTCTTACAAATACCCTTTTCTCTCTTTAAATTTCTTTATTTTCACATTAGTTTCATAAATTCTCAATTTAGCTTTTATTTTAGATCATACACATCAATATCTCATCCTTTATTAGTAATATTTTACATACTTTATTTTCTATAAAAACCAAAAACAAAGAAAAAGAGGTTTAAGGCTATAAATTCCAACGCGATTACTTACCACATCTTCTCAAAACAAAAAATATCTTTCCTCCACACACATATATAATAAAATCATGATTGAATCTATGTGATAAACCTCACCCTTGTGCCGCATGTGAACTATGTGGACTTTGATGCCTTTATAGGCTACGTAGGTGTTTCGAGTTAAAACCTGAGACTCGAGTCTAATTTTTCTATTTTCACATTTTTATTTTATCAATATATTACTCATATATATCATACTTGTAATTCATATTTGCATTTTATCTAACGAATATTATCGTTTCATCATAACGATTAAGATATCGATTAGAGCATAAATCATATTTTCTAATTATTATTTTAAGGAACTTTTTTTGGGATGACCTCACTCTATCTTTTCCATGATAAGAGTTGAGTGAATCCAATCTCCATTTATATATACATGCATACACACTTCATGGAGAATGTAACACCCCATATTTTTATGATATTTACTTATGGGATTAATTGAATTAAATGTGTATTAATTGGAAATTAATCCGGATAAAAATACTAGCGATATGTGAGTTGGTATTTGATTTTAATGAGTATATTTGGCTATATATGAATATTAGATCATGAAATTTGTTGTGAGATTGAAATACGACGATTTGGAATTTTGTTGAGACGCGTGTGACTGTCGCGTCAGGAATATATTTATTTTAATTAAAAGTGAATTTTATTTCTATTAACCGTATGGTCATTTTGAGTGTGCCAATGCGTCCGAAAGGGTCAAAATAGTCAAAAAACACTAGCCGGGGGTTTAGTTTGGGTCCCGGGGCATTTTTAGGCCATACCGACAACGAAATAGGGTAGTTTGATAATTTTGGATTTTTGGGAATTAAAACCCACGAAAATTAGGAATTAATATCTGATTTGGACTTTACCCACTAAACCCAATAACAATCCTAAATGACTTAATGGGCTACGGGAGTTATTGGAATTAGTTCCAAAAGTTTCCTAAGGCAAACCCTAGCCTCCATTGTCACCTTGGAGAAAAAGACTTGTAGAGAGAGAGAGAGAGAGAACAAATCAACCCTCATCAATTCGACATCAAAATCAGAGAAATACATAAGGCAAGTGGTTTAATTTACATTATTTTGCAGTGAATGTCTCTTCCATGCTTAGACAATTCTAAAATTATATTTGTTTGGGAGATTGATGAAAACCCATAAAATTGGAGTTGTAAATTTAATTTTGGATATAGGTTTGCATGTAGAAATGTTATTGGATGATTGAACTAAAAGAATTACTACGTTTTGTGTTACAAAAACGGATTTTATTAGGCTCATTGATGATCTAAAATTTCTAGGGTTCATGTTCTTGAGATTGGGGAAAATTTAGAGTTTTGATATTTGAATGATGTTTAGGATGAATTAACCCCACAAAACACGTTAGTATATGACCTAAGTGTGTTTAAGAATGATTAGAAGCCTTGAACAATTGTTGGATTGATGTTTAGATGAGATTAGAGATGAAGAAAAGATGGAAAAATGAGAATAGGAAAATCTGGGCTCGAAACTGGCCCCTCGTTAGAAGACCTGCCCAGGTCGTTCGAATGAGCTCGTTCGAACGAGCTTCTAACGAGTTGACAGTTTGCCTTCTAACGAGAGGGATGTTCGTTCAATGCCTTTCGTTCGAACGAGATCTCGTTAGATGTCCAGTTCGTTCGAACGAACTCTCGTTCGAACAACCTCATTCGAACGAGACTTCTAACGAGCTAACAGTTAAGGCTTTTTGGCCTGTTTTGATTTCGCATGTCCCGTAACCTTGTTTAATTGTAGAGACACCATTCCCTTGATGATAAATTGATATAGTTGGGACATTTGGGATATATTGAGGAGTAAAAACTAGAAGTGCAATTCGAATTGAATGGAAATTGTGGAATAGGACGTGAGTGACTATTACGATGCGAGAATTATTAACGGCTTAAATAATTGAATTAATCGGGAACTTATGAATTGTGCAACATTATAAGTTGGTACGAGAATGATAAGTGTACCACAAATAAATTATGGTGATTACTAAGATGTGTGTATACTTAGTATATGTATATGATTTTATGTGTATGACATACCTACCATACTTGCTATTACGGGAGGTTTACGTTCGCTTAGGGCCCTCTAATCCTTGTGTTGCCCGGATTTAGATTGGTACCTCAAGAACATAGGTCAGAGAAGGACTTATTGGGATGTTAATAAGTCTGTTGATCGTGGGAGTGTAGGTATGTGCGTGACCCATGTGATGTGGCTGTGTTTGCCTCCATTGTTTATGATTTGCTATTATTAGAGAACGATTCCTGAGAGATTCGGAATGCGTGATCCTTATGTACGTGATGTACCGGGATGGATAGCAGAGTATGTGTGCACCGCAGCTTAGTCTCGGGTGCTTGTATTGTATATTTATGTCGTGACTAATATACACTTAAATTAATGAGAACTTTCATGTTGGTATTGTGCGTATAAATACATAAACGCTTTGAGTAACTAAAGGATAACCTGTAATGAATTGTATTGCTAATAATCGAGAATCCGAGTTTAAGTAAAGCTCTCCATTTAGTTGATAACGCTAGAATGCATAATGAGAATCGAGTAGTAAGGGGTAGAACTTATTACGGTTTGGTTAGATTTGTATGTCACTTAGATGGGTACGGTACGTTAGGAGTGCACAAATTAGTCGAGAGGTGAGTATTTCATGTGAGTGCACGTCCTAACATGTATTTTGAATTCATTATTTTAATGTTATTAAAACACTTGCTGTTTTTAAAATAATCCCCACTTTCGGGCTCTGACCCGTTTGCTTTCAAATCTATTTTTGTAAAAAACATTTTAGGTGCCCAGCCACAAGGACACCATGCATAGGATTTTCATTCAGGTGACGAGCTGTGGCTGTTTGTGGAAGTTACAGGACTTTGCTATTATACACTTCATCTATCTTGAGTCTATATTCAGCTTTCATCAGTTGTAGGGCATGTCGCCCATTTCTATTAGAAACATTTCCTATTTCAGATTTTCAGACTTTTGGCATGTAATTAATTCAGGTTATATTGTTTTATTTAGTTCAGTGGTGGAATTGTTGTGAGGAGTTTTTCCTCTGGACTTATTATTATGTTGTTGTTTATTCTATTTTTTTGTTATGGTGAATGGTTGTTATTCTTTCATTATCCACTTATTGCATGTTAATCAGAGTTAACTTAAAATTTGGCAACTCACTTTTTAAATACTAGGTGGTTAGTAATCATTAAAATGTTTTCGACAGTGATGCTATTAACTAGACCAACTTGGCATTTTGTATTAATTTAATAAAGGAGTATCTACCCGGTATTTAATTAGTCGAGGTGTCACAGGTGGTATCAGAGCATCAGGTTCTAGTGTCCTTTAGATTCTGTACGGCTTATTATGTTTCCGCTGAGCTTTCTTTGATGTAGAGCCCTATATTTTAGGACTGTTGTATTCTTTTGTATATGCTACGTTCTTCAGCTATTTCAAGTTTATAACTGTAAACTTATAAACTTTATTCTTATTTCAGATGCCTCCACGACGTGCACAACGGGTTCCCAGGGATGCAACGCTAGAACCACAGCCCGCACCAGTTCAGGGCACGATGAATGCCGCCGAGGTTGCAGCCATTGTGGCCCAGGCGATAAATGCCGCACTAGCTGTAGTTCAGCAGGCACCACCTCAGACGCCAGTAGCCGCGCCAGTTCAGGCACATGCATTCCCATCTTCTTGGGAACATGTACGTGATGCGTTTCAGAAAGCACACCCACCGGAGTTCGCAGGTAGCTCCGATGTTGTGGTTTTGAGTCAGTGGAGGAAGGACATTCAGCGGCACCTGAGGATGTATGAGTGCACCGATGTCCAGAAGTAGATACTAGCTACCTCAAGCTAGTTGGATCTGCACTGCAGTGGCCGGAGTCTATTACCACCGTGGAGGAGAGAGATACTTTCACGATCCAAGTGTTTTGGGTGCGGTTCGACCGCAAGTACTTTCCGTCAGCTGTTCACACGGAAATGAGGAGGAAGTTGATGAATATTAGGCAAGAAAGTAAGACTGTGGCTGAGTATGAGGCCGAATTCATAAATCTATTGAATATTGTTCCGGATGAGATACCAACAGAAGAGAAGAAGATACAGAAATTTACAGACGGGTTGACTTGGAGGATCCGTCAGCATTTGTTGGGAAATCTATCGTTGGCCACTTACTCTGATGTGGTTAACGCTGCACTGTTACACTGCCAGGATCACTGCTTTCACATGGCTGAGGGCAAGAGATCGGGAGAGTCCAGCCATCAGGGCAGGACTGGAGGACATGGTGTCAGTGGGGCACAATCTGTTCAGGGGCAGAGACAGGGTGACCAGGGTTCCCAGCAGGGGGATCACAAGAGTTTCAGATCGAGAAATTTCAGGCACGGATAAGGAGGTTTCCAGCAGGGCCATCAGGGTCCGAACGGCCATCAGAATCAACAGGGTCATAATGGTCAACAACAGTTTCAACAGGGCCAGCAGGGCCAGGGAAGGAACGGTAACGGCCACCAGGGCCGGGGGCAGTAGGGACAGAGAGGGGGGAACTTCCCGAGGAAGTGTTATGTTTGTGGCAAGACTGGCCATAAACACCATGACTGTCCTGATAAGGGCAGGGCCCCGCAGCAGCAGCAGGGTGCTCGACAGGAGCCGCAGAGACCTATGTTTCCCGCCGCCCTCCCGGCGCCACCACAGATGGCAGCATTACCCCCCATTCCAGCGGTCCCAGTTCAGCAGGGACAACTGCAGTATGGGAGAGTATACCAGCTTCAGCAGCTCCACAGGCCCCACCCGCGATTGAGGGTATGTTTCCTATCCATGGCACTATAGGTCGGGTTTTGTTTGATACGGGGGAAATGTATTGTTTTATAGCTACACATTTTACGAAAGCCTTAGGGTTATTAGCCACGGCAGAGAGCACAGTGACGTGTGTAGACTCACCATTGGGGAGTGGGTCACTTATTTTCTTTATATGCCGGGGAGTGGGGGTAGAGATTAGTAGTTTGGTATTACCTGCAGACTTGTTGGTATTAGATATGCATGAGCACGATGTGATTATCGGTATGGATTGGCTCGCAGCCTATAGAGACATGATTGATTGCTTCGGTGGGAGCATTGTTTTTGCCATTCCGGGGCAAGAGATGTTTGTAGTGGTGATGCCTCGCCTAGAGGGAGGCTCGACCGCTCATTTGTATTACATAGAGAAGGATACCTCTAAGGAGGTTGTGATTCCTTTAGATTCGATCCCAGTTGTCAGGGAGTATTTTGATGTGTTTCAGGAGATACCAGGCCTACCCCCCAGTCAAGAGATAGACCTTGTCATAGACTTATTACCAGATACGAGACCTATAGCAAGCGCACCGTACCGTATGGCTCCGGCAGAGATGCGAGAGCTACGAGATCAGATTGAGCAGTTGTTGGGTCAGGGGTTTATACGGAGGAGTACTTCGCCGTGGGGTGCCCCTGTGTTGTTCATAAAGAAGAGGGATGGATCGTTGAGGTTGTGTGTGGATTACCGAGAGTTGAATAAGGTCACGATACGGAATAAATATCCGTTGCCCCGAATCGATGACTTATTCGACCAGTTGAGGGGAGCTTCTTTCTTCTCAAAGATTGATTTGCGATCGGGATACCATCAGTTGTGTATCAGGGAGGAGGACGTCTCGAAAACTGCATTCTTGACAAGATATGGTTCCTACGAGTTCTGGGTTATGCCTTTTGGTTTGACCAATGCTCCAGCCGTGTTTATGGACTTGATGAATAGGGTGTTCAGAGAGTTCCTAGATCAGTTTGTCATTGTCTTCATTGATGATATTTTGGTTTACTCCCAGACAGAAGAGGAGCACGTAGAGCATTTGAGGTAGATTTTGCAGATGCTACGTCAGAACGAGCTGTATGCAAAGTATGAGAAGTGCGGGTTTTGGCTGAAGGAGGTCCAGTTTTTGGGAGACATTATTTCAAACCGGGGGATATCTGTTGATCCGGGGAAGGTATCCGCGGTGAGGGGGTGGGGATAGCCCACGACACCGACTGAGATCCGTAGTTTCTTGGGACTAGCAGGATACTACATGAGGTTTATTCGGGTATTTTCGAAGATAGCAGGTCCTTTGACACATCTGACTCGTAAGGGTGTGCCATTCATCTGGAGTGATGTCTGTCAGTTGGCATTTTATGAGTTGAAGGATAAGTTGACCTCAGCACCTGTGTTAGCATTGCCGATACCGGGAGTTGAGTATCTAGTCTACACCTATGCATCCTTGCAAGTACTTGGAGGTGTATTGCAGTAGGAGAGTCAGGTCATAGCTTATGCTTCCCGTAAGCTAAAGCCTCATGAGAAGAATTACCCCACTCATGACTTGGAGTTAGCGACAGTGGTATTTGCCCTTCGGATTTGGAGACATTATCTTTTGGGGGAGAAGTTTCGATTGTTCACGGACCACAAGTCCCTACAGTACCTATTCACGCATAAGGATTTGAATATGCGGCAACGGAGGTGGCTTGAGTTCGTGAAGGATTATCAGTTTGATATCCAATATCACCCGGGGAAGGCTAACGTGGTAGCAGACGCGTTGAGCCGTAGGCCAGTAGATGAAGTGGCAGGGGTGTGGAAGGCAAAGTGGAAGTAGTTGGGGCACCAGGATGCAGTGGCCCGATCATTCATGTCAGTAATGACTGTTACACCACAGATTGTCACGAGAGTGGTAAAGGCACAAGTAGATGACTCGTTCTATCAGGAGCAGATAGTTCGATTATTAGCAGAGGGAGCCGAGTCCTATACCGTTAGCTCAGACGGGGGATTACGCTTCAATGGAAGACTAGTAGTTCCAGGAGGGGAGGAGCTGCGACACGAGGTGATGGCAGAGTCACACGGCTCACGATTCGCGGTACATCCCGGTGGGGACAAAATGTACCAAGAAATGAGACGTCAGTATTGGTGGAGCGGGATGAAGAGAGATATTGCCGTGTTTTTTTCTAAATGCGCCACTTGTCAGCTAGTAAAAGTGGATCATCAGAGACCGGCAGGACTTCTACAGCCATTAGAGGTCCCGATGTGGATGTGGGAGAGAATATCCATGGATTTTATCACGGGGTTGCCTACGTCACAGAGAGGTCACGACTCCATTTGGGTAATTGTGGACAGGTTGACCAAAGTCGCTCATTTTCTACCCGTAAGGATAGACTACACTTCGGGACAGTATGCCCAGCTCTTTATTGCAGAGATAGTGAGACTTCACGGTGTGCCCCTAAATATCGTGTCTGACAGAGATAAGATATTTGTTTCACGGTTTTGGGAAAGTTTTCAGGAAGCCATGGACACGGAATTGCGGTTGAGTACGGCGTATCACCCGCAGACCGATGGGCAAACCGAGCGTACAAACCAGATGTTGGAGGACATGTTGCATATGTGCATCATTGATTTTGGGGGTGGATGGGAGCAGTATCTTCCACTGGTGGAGTTTGCTTACAACAACTCCTACCAATTTACCATTGGCATGGCTCCATTTGAGGTGCTGTACAGCAGACCTTGTCGTTCCCCAGCATGTTGGTTGGAGGTGGGGGACAACAAACTACTTGGGCCGGAAGTGATTCAGGATACTTCGACAAGGATAGAGCTGATACGGAGTCGCATTCGGGTAGCTCAGGACAGGCAGAAGAGCTATGCTGATGCGAAGAGGTCCTTCAGGGAATTTAAAGTGGGGGACTAGGTTTTGCTCAAAGTATCTCCTATGAAGGGGATTATGCATTTCGGGAAGAAAGGGAAGTTGGCACCGAGATATGTGTGACCATTTCCTATTATTGAGCGGATTGGGCCGGTTGCGTATAGACTTGGGTTACCGGAGCATTTGCATCGGATTCACGATGTGTTTCATATTTCCTCGCTAAGGAAATATCTTAGAGACGATTTGGCTCATTCTCACATTTCTTTGGAGGACATCGATCTCCATCCAGATAGCTCCTACGAGGAGGGGCCGATTGCTATTTTGGATCGAAGTGAGCGGAAACTGCGGTCAATGATAGTTCTGTTAGTTCGTGTTCAGTGGCGACATCATAATGTCGAGGAGTCCACATGGGAGCGCAAGGATGAGATGCTCGAACGTTATCCAGAGTTGTTCTTACCAGCTACTTTCTAGTTCCGAATTTCGGGACGAAATTCTGTTATTAGGGGGGAAGTATGTAATACCCCGTATTTTTATGATATTTACTTATGGGATTAATTGAATTAAATGTGTATTAATTAGAAATTAATCCGGATAAAAATACTAGCGAGATGCGAGTTGGTATTTGATTTTAATGAGTATATTTGGCTATATATGAATATTGGATCATGAAATTTGTCGTGAGATTGAAATACGATGATTTGGAATTTTGTTGAGACGCGTGTGACAGTCGCGTCAGGAATATATTTATTTTAATTAAAAGTGAATTTTATTTCTATTAACCGTATGGTCATTTTGAGTGTGCCAACGCGTTCGGAAGGGGCAAAATAGTCCGAAAACACTAGCCGGGGGTTTAGTTTGGGTCCCGGGGCATTTTTAGGCCATACCGGCAACGAAATAGGGTAGTCTGGTAATTTTGGATTTTTGGGAATTAAAACCCACGAAAATTAGGAATTAATATCTGATTTGGACTTTACCCACTAAACCCACTAACAATCCTAAATGACTTAATGGGCTACGGGAGTTATTGGAATTAGTTCTAAAAGTTTCCTAAGGCAAACCCTAGCCTCCATTGTCACCTTGAAGAAAAAGACTTGTAGAGAGAGAGAGAGAGAGAACAAATCAACCCTCATCAATTCGACATCAAAATCAGAGAAATACATAAGGCAAGTGGTTTAATTTACATTATTTTGCAGTGAATGTCTCTTCCATGCTTAGACAATTCTAAAATCACATTTGTTTGGGAGATTGATGAAAACCCATAAAATTGGAGTTGTAAATTTAATTTTGGATATAGGTTTGCATGTAGAAATGTTATTGGATGATTGAACTAAAAGAATTACTACTTTTTGTGTTACAAAAACGGATTTTATTAGGCTCATTGATGATCTAAAATTTCTAGGGTTCATGTTCTTGAGATTGGGGAAAAATGTAGAGTTTTGATATTTGAATGATGTTTAGGATGAATTAACCCCAAAAAACACGTTAGTATATGACCTAAGTATGTTTAGGAATGATTAGAAACCTTGAACAATTGTTGGATTGATGTTTAGATGAGATTAGAGGTGAAGAAAGGATGGAAAAACGAGAATAGGAAAATCTGGGCTCGAAATTGGCCTCTCGTTAGAAGACCTGCCCAGGTCGTTCGAATGAGCTCGTTCGAACGAGCTTCTAACGAGTTGACAATTTGCCTTCTAACGAGAGGGATGTTCGTTCGATGCCTTTCGCTCGAACGAGATCTCGTTAGATGTCCACTTCATTTGAACGAACTCTCGTTCGAACAACCTCGTTCGAACGAGACTTCTAACGAGCTGACAGTTTAGGCTTTTTGTCCTATTTTGATTTCGTATGTCCCGTAACCTTGTTTAATTGTAGAGACACCATTCCCTTGATGATAAATTGATATAGTTGGGACATTTGGGATATATTGAGGAGTAAAACCTAGAAGTGCAATTCGAATTGAATGAAAATTATGGAATAGGAAGTGAGTGACTATTACGATGCGAGAATTATTAACGGCTTAAATAATTGAATTAATCGGGAACTTATGAATTGTGAAACATTATAAGTCAGTACGAGAATGAGAAGTGTACCACAAATAAATTACGGTGATTACTAAGATGTGTGTATACTTAGTATATGTATATGATTTTATGTGTATGACATACCTACCATACTTGCTATCACGGGAGGTTTACGTTCGTTTAGGGCCCTCTAATCCTTGTGTTGCCCGGATTTAGATTGGTACCTCGAGAACATAGGTCAGAGAAGGACTTATTGGGATGTTAATAAGTCTGCTGATCGTGGGAGCGTAGGTATGTGCGTGACCCATGTGATGTGACTGTGTTCGCCTCTATTGTTTGTGATTTGCTATTATCTGAGAACGATTCCTGAGAGATTTGGAATGCGTGATCCTTATGTACGTGATGTACCGGGATGGATAACAGAGTATGTACGCACCGCAGTTTAGTCTTGGGTGCTTGTATTGTAGATTTATGGCGTGACTAATATACACTTAAATTAATGAGAACTTTCATGTTGGTATTGTGCGTATAAATACAGAAACGCTTTAAGTAACTAAAGGGATAACCTGTAATGAATTGTATTGCTAATAATCGAGAATTCGAGTTTAAGTAAAGCTCTCCATTTAGTTGATAACGCTAGAATGCATAATGAGAATCGAGTAGTAAGGGGTAGAACTTATTACGGTTTGGTTAGATTTGTATGTCACTTAGATGGGTACGGTACGTTAGGAGTGCACAAATTAGTCGAGAGTTGAGTACTTCATGTGAGTGCACGTCCTAACATGTATTTTGCATTCATTGTTTTAATGTTATTAAAACACTTGCTGTTTTTACAATAACCCCACTTTCGGGCTCTGACCCGTTTTCTTTCAAATCTATTTTTGTAAAAACCATTTTAGGTGCCCAGACACAAGGACACCATGCATAGGATTTTCATTCAGGTGACGAGCTGTAGCTGTTTGTGGAAATTACAGGACTTTGGTAGTAGACGCTTCATCTATATTGACTCTATATTCAGCTTTCATCAGTTATAGGGCATGTCGCCCATTTCTATTAGAAACATTTCCTATTTCAGATTTTCAGACTTTTGGCATGTAATTAATTCAGGTTACTTTGTTTTATTTAGTTCAGTGGTGGGATTGTTGTGAGGAGTTTTTCCTCCGGACTTATTATTATGTTGTTGGTTACTCTATTGTTTCGTTATGGTGAATGGTTGTTATTCTTTCATTATCCACTTATTGCATGTTAATCAGAGTTAACTTAAAATTTGGCAACTCACTTTTTAAATACTAGGTGGTTAGTAATCATTAAAATGTTTTTGACAGTGATGCTACTAACTGGACCAACTTGGCATTTTGTATTAATTTAATAAAGGAGTAGCTACCCGGTATTTAATCAGTCGGGGTGTCACAGAGAAATTAAGAAAAATACTAACATAATCCCATGAGAGACCGAAAGGGCGGGATGGATGCTTAACACCTTCCTATTTCCTAACATAGCCCCCGAACCTCTAAACTATTGGTTTCATTAGTACCAATTTTCCTCTGATGTAGTTCTCTCGAGGCGACGACATGTTCTTTTACCTGTATTCTGCAAAATAGACTGGATACTCCATCTCTTTACATCACCTCGTATTGACGACGATCAAAGCGTTCCTAGAAAAGGGCGTGAGACCTTCTCTCCCTCTCTTAGTGCGCGCGCGCGAGCACTAGAACCCCAAGACAGGGGGAAAAGCCAAGGAGGGATGGCCAAAAAATATATTCCATTGAAGAAACCATGGCACAATTGTTGGTCTCTCACTTTCAAAAAGAGTCGTGTTCTCACAAATTCATACTACAAGCATTAATATCTAATTGTTAAATTAATATTGATGGAAGTATACCTAAAAGGTTGAAAAGTGTAACTAAAATTATTTATTAAAATGCATGTGTGTTAATTTTTATAATTGTAAAATCATTCAACATTATAATTGTATCTAACTTCGAAAGTGTAATTGTATTTGTTTTCATGAATGTAACTGTATCTAACTTCAAAAGTACAATTGTAATTGTATCTAAATAAATACATTGAAATTGTATTAGTTCTCATTATTACAATTGTACCTAAATAAGTGTAACTGTAACTAATTTCATCATTGAGACTACATTTAACTTACTAAGTATGAGTGTACATGCTTTCCTCATTGTAACCGTATATAACTTAATATTTGAATATGTACCAATCTTCATAAATGTAACTATATATATTTTTATCTTTGTAAAAGTTATCATAATCTTATACCTATCTAAATAAATGAATATGTAATTTTATTTCTTTTAATAACTATAACATTTATCATTGTAATAAACATATCTACATAAATCCAAAGGTAACTATATATGTTTTCACTAATGCAACAATACATAAATTAACTATTTTAACTATATACGTTTTCATCGTCGCAACTATTTTTAACTCAATCAGTATATATGTATCTCATTTCATTATTTTTACCGTATTTAATTTAACAAATGTAGCTGTATATGTTTTCAACATTGCAATTGCATTTAAGTTCATATATGTAATTGTACTTATATTAACTAATGTAATTGCATCTCTTTTAACTATTATATGTCTATCTAAATTAACAGGTGTAATTGTATATGTTATCACTATAGAAACAATATACAAATTAATATGTGTAAGTAAACATAGTTTTATCATTGTAACTATATTTAAGTTAATATATGCATATATATCTATCTTAAGAAGTGTAAATGTGTATATTTTCATCATTGTAAAAGTTATCACCATATTAAATCTATCTAAATAAATGAATATGCAACTCTATTTGTTTTAATTATTATAACATTTTTTATCGTATTAAATGTATCTAAATAAACTGTTACATAATTGTATTTGTTCTCGGTAATACAAGAGTACATAAATTAACTATTGTAACTGTATATGTTTTCATCGCCGCAACTCTATTTAACTTAATAAGTATAAATGTATATATTTTCATTATTCTAACTGTATCTAATTAAACAAATGTAACTGTATTTATTTTCAATATTTTAACTGCAGTTGACTTAATATGTGTAATTGTATCTATATTAACTATGTTATTGTATCTGTTTCACTATTGTAGCTCTATCTAAATTAATAGGTGTAATTTTATCTGTTTTCACTATATAAATAGTATACAAATTAATAAGGGTAAGTATGCCTATTTTCATCATTATAACTCTATCTAACTTAAAAAAACACACCTATTAATAGGCATACTTACACTTATTGATTTGTATACTATTTATATAGTGAAAACAGATAAAATTACACCTATTAATTTAGATAGAGCTACAATAGTGAAACAGATACAATAACATAGTTAATATAGATACAATTACACATATTAAGTCAACTGCAGTTAAAATATTGAAAATAAATACAGTTACATTTGTTTAATTAGATACAGTTAGAATGATGAAAATATATGCATTTATACTTATTAAGTTAAATAGAGTTGCGGCGATGAAAACATATACAGTTACAATAGTTAATTTATGTACTCTTGTATTACCGAGAACAAATACAATTATGTAACAGTTTATTTAGATACATTTAATACGATAAAAAATGTTATAATAATTAAAACAAATAGAGTTGCATATTCATTTATTTAGATAGATTTAATATGGTGATAACTTTTATAATGATGAAAATATACACATTTACACTTATTAAGATAGATATATATGCATATATTAACTTAGATATAGTTACAATGATAAAAATAGGTTTACTTACACATATTAATTTGTATATTGTTTCTAAAGTGATAACATATACAATTACACCTATTAATTTAGATAGACATATAATAGTTAAAAGAGATGCAATTACATTAGTTAATATAAGTACAATTACATATATGAACTTAAATGCAATTGCAATGTTGAAAACATATACAGCTACATTTGTTAAATTAAATACGGTAAAAATACTGAAATTAAATACCAAGATTGCCCCTATATTGAGCCCTAGTTCCTCCTTTTGTGTTTGATTCCTCAACTGTAAAGTCACTATTCCATTGAAATTCCTTCGATTTATTTTTGACACATTCTGAACAAATATTTTTCGTATCAGTCTTAGGTTTATTTTTATTCAAATCACTTAATTTCACAGAAATTTCTAAAGATTGAGACTTAGAGCCAAACTTTTGCATTCCTGGCGAACTTGACATCGTTTTTGATACATAGACAACAATTTCAAACGAGAAAAGTTAACAAAAACAATGAGAAGAAATAGTTACAATTATTAGCAAAACATATGCACCTATAAACAATTACAACTATAAATAGAGTTATTACAATTTAACAATTAAAACAGTTACAAATATATGAGACATTAATTATAACTGTAAACAGTTTCAAAATAAAAATAGCTCGAGTTTGTACATTACAATTACACAAATCAAACAATGATGGTATACAAATAGTTAGATGAACACCTATATTGCCCCGTACTTACAATTACAATCAATTACACAAATAACATTTACATTTGTTATGTGATGATAATGAACATTTACAACACAATTACACAAACACTTACAATTACTTTTACAAAAAAGTTGCAATGATAATATTTAGAATTCCAATATTGTAGTTATAAACAATTATACAAATAAAAAAATTACAATTATAAACATTTATGCAAATGAAATAATTACAATCACAAACATTTACTCAAATACTAGTTACAATTCCTATCTCATAATAAGGACTTATATTTATATATTAATATTATATAAAGTAACACAACAAACATAATTAACCCAAACTATAAACTATTACAAAAACATATACAACTACAAATAGTTACAATTTATACAAAGTAAAATGTAAAATATAGTATACCTTGATTAATGTAAGTGTACCTGTTTTGAACATTCAATCTATATCTCTTTTGACCATTTCATCTGTATCTAATTAAATATAATTAATTGTATATTTTTTCAATATTGTAACTATATTTAACTTAATATGTATATTGTATCCTTATTACGTAATGTAATTGTACCTAACTTAATAAGTATATTTTACATATCTTTACTATTGTAACTCCATCCCAATTAATAAGTGGAACTATACTTATTTCAAATTTTGCAACAGTATACAAATAATCATTTGCTTTTGCAATGTTGGGTGAAGATGGGTCTATGGGAAGTTTACTTCTCGCTTAGCAGGATTACATGGGTAATGCCGGAGTCGGTGAAGGCTTTGTTCGAGAATTAGAAGTGTGGCAAATGTTGGAAGGTGATCAGAAAGGTATGGAAGATGGTCCCACACCCTATGTTTTTGATAATTTAGCGGGACAAAAATTCAATATTCTTTGAAGGGAAGGAATGGGCATCAGGGAGGATTTAATACCTATTTCTGAGCTCGTTGCTGGTATGGTATAAAGAGTGGTACAACACTTCTCTTCCTTTGTATAGTGGGCCAGGTAATTTTGGTGATTCTCATGGGGGGATTTTTTGTTAGGGATAATCAATTTGAAGTTTCATATTTTTTTATGGGTACACTTGTATACGGGTCCACGCCCCGTTGGCTGCCAAATATTTATAATACATTGTAACTGTATTTATCATAATAAATGTATCTCTTGTCATTATAATAATATCACAATAATATATCATATACAATTAAATAGATACAATTTATATAAAGTAAAAAATAATGCACAATTAAAAATAAATAAATAAATCTATATCTATTAAAAATAAACCTAAAAGCAATAATAATTACACATGAAATAGATACAAAAACAAACAGTTAAAAAATTCTTTAAAAGTAAGACGATTATTTCATATTGATCAGAACAAAATAGATGTATCGAAGAAATATAATTGGGTCATATGTCAATTACATATATGGAATTGAATTTATATCTTATCAATAAATGTAATATAAATCCAAACATACCACAACATTTACAACTAAAAACTTAAAACATATAAGAACACAAAAAATATACTGATTATTATACCAAATTATGTAAACAACTATAGTACACAATATAATTTATGAATATATACAACAATACAACTAAGACAAATAAATGAACTACACTTAACATAATAAAATAGAGCATTTACACAACAATTGAAAATGTATAAAAATGGAACATTAACATAATAAAAATTGCAAGAACAATATAAAACACAAGTCGAAAAGAATAAAACAGAGCATTAACAGAATAATCCAAAATATATAAAAACAGAACATTAATAAACATAAATCGCAATAATAATATAATCGCAAGAACAATATAATACATAAAAAAAAATACATAATGTATGAAACAACGCCCTAAAATAATAAAATGCACACATCAATCATCATCACAATAATTCAAATATCTAAACCACACTAATCGCAAGAATAATATCTTCAAATAACTATCTCCAATAATCTATATCTGATGTCAAAAAATTTAGGGCAAAAAACATTACCCGCTACACCAAAAAGACAAAAATGTCACTTTTCAGTCGGCCACCCTTGTCACGGTCAATGACCATGAAAAAAAATACGCATTTTTTATCACGATCATTGACCGTGACAAAGGCTTATCATGATCAATGACCATGACAAGACCGTGACAAGTATAGTTGTCACGGTCTTGTCACAGTCATTGACCGTGACAACCTTATAAACTTGTCATGGACAATGACTGTGACAAGTCTGTGACAACTTTGTCAGTAAATAAACCCTCCCTCTTCTTTTTTCCCACCATTTTATATTCCCTCCATTTCTCTGTCTCTCTCTAAGCGACTGCTTTCTCTCACTCTCTACCAGTTATTTTTATTCTCTCTTTCTCTTTCATTTGTTATATGTGTGTATGTGGGTGTCTATGTGTTCGTGTGTGTGTGTGTATTTGTGTATATGTGCGTGTACATAGGTGTGTGTGTGCGTGAACATGGGTGTGTGTGTGTGGTGGGCGGGAGGGGGCAGGGGTGGTGGTGGTGGGGAGGGGGGGTACATGGGTGTGTGTGAGAGGGAGGTACATGGGTGTGTGTGTGTTAGTGTGTGTGTGTGTGTGTGAGTGCATGTGCATTTGTGTGTGTGTGTGTATATGTAGTGGGGCAGGGGTGGGGCATTTTTGTGTGTGGGGCGGTGCAACAACCCTCATTTTTGAGAGCCTATTTTATACTTATTTACCATATGGGGTAATTATATATAAAATGTTGGAATGTGGAGTAAGTATTAATTTGATGAGATACGTTAATATTTACTAGAAAGTTGTATAATTACCATGTGTGCAAGTAAATGTTTCCATATGGTGTATTATTGTGTCATGAGAATTAAAATGACAATTTGGCTTAAAATGGAATCGGAACTTAAAATATATTATAAAATTTCCAAATGATAATTTGGAGGGTACAGTTAATTCCGGGAGGTGCGACATAGTCAAAATGTGTGCCATATTGTACTTTGAGGTTTTGGGCAATTTTGACTGGTTTTGGTATATTGCGTATTAGAAATCATTTTATTGCGGTATTATCCATTTAAAGTTGGAGATTTTTGCTTAAGGCCACATTTTAGGCTTGTTAAGCCTTCCATTTATCTTATTTCCTTTAAGAACATTTCTAGCCCTAAAGTGAGAGAGAGAGGAAGGGAACTTGTGGAGAAGGTGAGAGATTGAAGATTTGTGGAGTTATCTTGCATTCCTGTTCATCAAAATCTAAGATTTGAAGCCCCAAGGCAAGTTTTCTACTTGCTATTATATGGTTTAAGGTGGATAATTAGTGTTGGTAGATAGATGATAGTTTTGGTTTAATGTAGTTATGGTTTTGTTGGGATTTATGAGTTTTGATGTCTTTGGAAGAGATTTGATTATGGATTGATGTAGAATAATGTAGTTGGAAGCATTTAGGATCATTTAGTATCAGTAAATGAGGTTGGTTTGGTTTGGTTGAAGTTGGCTTTGGGCTTAGCTTGAAAATAGGAAAGATTGGTCTAGATCTGCAATGACCGGTCGACCGCGGTCCTCAGACCGATCGACCGAGCCTTCGGAAGAGGGCACACTGCTTTCTTTCAAAGGCATAAAATTTTAGGTGCGGTCGATCGCGGTCCCCTTACCGGTCGACTGGCCTTGCCGAAGTGAGCTTTCTGCTTTTCTTCTTAAGAAAAAACATGAGATGCGGTCGACCGCGGTCTTAGGACTGGTCGACCGATCCCCTGTTTTCTTCCTAAAATCTTATTTTCATTTCTTTAAATCTTTTCTTTTCATAGGGACTTAGGAACCTTATTGAATGAAGTAAACCTTGGCTTTTAGAGTTCTAGTTGAGTTTGGTTGCCACCCCAGTGTTGACTGGATTCTATTGGGGTTAAGTCCAGGGATGTTTATAAGTGATGTTTAGGCATCACTTCTCATTTTACACCTTAATAGGTGGATAGGGGTTGTAGGCCCATGCTTGGAGACTTTAGGGGCTTAAATTGAGGTATATAAGACCTTAAGATTCGGGAACAATTGTGATCCCTTAGAGAATTATTCGAGGCATACCCTATGATGGATATTAATGAAATATTTATGATTTTGTTTTCAGATAAAATGAAACACACATATGTTAATGGAAATGAAAAATGGGATTTTTTTTAGTAAATGCTAATTTACTTAAACACACTTCTCTAATAGCTATCATAAGGGAAGCTCGCACATGAGGTGATGTCCCCTGACTAGTGAATGCAAGGAGACTATAGTCCTCGGCCATATGCGGTTTTATTATATGTTTTTTTACGCTAGTGAGGTAACTCCGGGTGTGGTTATGACTCACTCGCAGGCATATGGCCACTTCCCGACGTGCGTTAGGTGCCCAGGCTGCCTTGTTTGATAAGCCCCTGGAAGATGATATTCATTTAGGGGCGCGCCCAATGGGGAAACTCGGAGGGGCGGTCTTAGAATCGTTATATGTATAAGAATATAACTTTTCTAAATTCAAGTGGGACTTGAGATATGTTTATTACCACCGAATGTATGATGGTAATGATATTCCTGCTAAGGAATAAGAATTGAAAAGAAATGAGAATAATAATGATATTATATTCCTGTTAAGGAATGGAAATTGGATTAAAGTGGCTATGAAAGATGGAAGCTTTTAACTTAATCATGCATAATTTAATTCTCTTAAATAATTTAATTATAGGCATGTCATTTTAACTATCCCATCTATGATTCATGATTAGGGTGTTAGATATTTCGTCTTCATCATTCGTGATTAACTGTTCATATCTATTATGCTTCTTATTCATCTGGGAACTATATAAAAATCGGGCCCTGACCCATTCATTTCTTCCATGTTGTGCATGTTATTGTATCCGCCCAGGTGCTCCTCCGGAAGGACGCCCGTGTTGATATTTCCACCCTTATGTTTTCGAGGAGCTGTAAGATTTGCGGAGATTATAGGATGTTTTGTTAGACGCCCTCATTTTTGTAATTCTAGATATGATCGGGTCTGTCATTCGTGCGTGTGGCCCAACTTTGTACTTGTTTAATGGATGTAATATGTATCATATTGAAATGTTGTGATTCATTTTGTGTAGATGGACCGACAGCTTATTCGGTCCTCTTCTTGTACATTTATTATGGGAGGTTGATATATATATGTATGTTATCTTGGAAATTCCACTATCTTTTAGAATGGGTTGCTAAAATTATTTTTTAACTTAATCTTTTAATCAAATTAAATGTTTTGGCAAGCCGTTTTCTGAATTATTAGGTGGTTTTCCCGTATACTCGTGTTATATTTGTGATGCTGAGAATGATTCCCATCCATGATTTTCGTATTTATTGGAGTATCGGGTTGGCCACCCCTTATTTTGGAATGCGGGTTGTCACAGGCGGGGGATTTTATGCGTGTGTGCAGGTGTGTGTGTGTGTGTGTGTGTGTGTGTGTGGTGGGGCAGGGGGTGTGGGGTAGGGAGTGTGGGGTGTGGGGTGTGTATCCGTGTGTGTATATGCGTATGTTGAAATTAATTGGTGTTTAGTTTAATATTTTTAATTAATATGTGTTTAATTTAATACTTTCAATTAATTGGTGTTTAGTTTAATACTTAAAATTAATTGTTAATGTTGATTTAGGATTTGAAATTAATGTTTAGTTTAGGACTTGAAATTAATTGTTAATGTTGATTGGACATTATAAATATTGTTTCTTTATTTTTATTTAAGTTTGAAATTGATATTGTTAAATTAATTGAGTAGATGAATTAGCTGGAGTACGGGATACACATTTGTTGGTTTGTTGTTGCTGTTGGATTATATTGGACGGAGGTGGTTGGATATGGAAGTTGGTTGTTAAATTTTTTAAAAATACTTAATTTAATCAACACAAATAAATACATAAATAATTATATTGTCTTAATTTGTTGAGCTGGTTAATTTTGGAAGTGGCACGACCACTGGATTATTGTCAAAATGGGGGGAGGGGGAGTTTTCGACTTTTTTCTAAAATTACTTTCTGTCACGACCCGTTCGAGAGTGGCACGACCACGGACTTATCATAATTAAATGAAACATACCTACAATTACACATTGTGAGCATGGATACTAGCCTTCTAGGTCTTATGCGTACGCATTCAATATCCCTTAGACCCGTTCGAGAGTCATTACTCATGTAATGAGATCATTCGGATTGTCCCATTTGGACAGTTTGGGAATGCATAATTTATGTATAATAATATTCTTAGTGGCTTACAGTTGTTACTTTTGGAGGAAGTTTTGCAGTCGTATCCTAATGTTCTCTGAGTACATACTAGATTGGCAAGTGTGAGTATTATTTCAATTGATCAATTAAAATAACCCTCACACTTACCAATCTATGTCGTGTACTTGGAGAACTATGGTGATATGCTGCCGAATTTTTCTCAAATCGCAACAATGTGCATGAGCTGTTAAGTATATTACGAAAATATGCGGTCTTGAATGGGATAGGACCACTCACCCATTAGAGGAGATGGAGGAAATATGAATTACTATTATAAATTGAACTTTAAAAATAGAATATAAATAAGACATAATTAATTGAAATATACTATAAATAAAAGTTTTGTTTATACTAATCCACGAATATACGCTTCTTACCTTTAATTGGTGATTGTTTGTAGTAGCTGTGATGGGATATCCTAAATACAAAGAGTGGATGGGGGAGACAAATAGATTGGGGGATGTGTTTCGCAGAGGTGCTAATGAATTTGTGAAATACACAAATAAATGTTATAATAATGAAGAGTTTCCATGTCCGTGTGCTAGGTGTAAGAATGGTAAGGTGTTTGGGTGGAAAATAGTTGAACTACATTTGTTAAGATCGGGTATGCAAGATAATTATCGATTTTGGAGTTTTCACGGTGAATTGAAAGTTCCTTTTATCCCCGAACAACCTTCACAACAACCTTCAACAAGTAGGATAGATGTATAAGGGGACGACGTAGATCATAATATGTTAGAGGATTTAGTTGATCACGCGTACGGAGTTCATGAAGTGGAGGAAAATGAGGTCAATGACGATGTACAAGGTTTAGGTGCTTATGAAGATATCACAATAAACCTTGACGATGACTACCAAAGTTTAAAATTTGAGGCGACCCAACCGTTATACTCTAGCTTTGAAAAAGATAAAACAACTTTACATGCCATGGTTGGTTTGCACAGTTTGAAGACGCAATACGATTTGTCTGGAAATAGCATAACAAGAATTCTGAATTGGATGAATGGCTTACTACCCAAGGAGAATATGCTTCCAAATAGCAACCTGTTATGAAGAATAGTTTGAAAGGTCTTGGAATGAAGTATAAATCGATTCATGCTTGTGTGTATGAATACATACTATACCGAAAGGAGTATGAAAATCTCGATCATTGTCCGGAATGCGATGAACCTAGATATGTCCAATCTACTGGAAAGGAAGTCACAAGATCAAAAGTGCCTCAAAAAGTGTTGAAATATTTTCCCGTTGGGCCTAGATTAAAGAAAATTTTCACAGTACCATGGATAGCGGAGGCAATGACTTGGCATGCTAGGGCAGAAGTAAGGGATAATCTCATGCGTCATCCTATTGATTATACATCTTAGAGGAGGATGAGTTATGAGTATCCCAATTTCGCTCAAGAACAACGTAACATTCATTTGGCTATATCAATAGAAGGTTTCAATCCATTTGTAAATCTAAGAACTCATCAGAGTGTATGGCCAGTGATCCTATCCCCACTCAACCTCCCTCCTTCACAGTGTATGAGACCTGAATTTTTGATGCTATCTTTGTTGAACTTGCAAAGGATTATGAATTATGCTACTTATGATTTACATAAGTGTAAGTCCCATAATTGGCATGTGATCATCCAATTGGTTCCTCTATTGTTTAAGCATTGTTTCTCCAAGCACAAGTATTTGTGGAGGGCTATTATGCAAATTAGTATCTGCTTCTCACTTTTATGTGAGAATGTAGTCAACCAAGAACACATAGTGGCCGCAAAATTGGCGGTGACCGGAGCAATTTGTGTGTTGGATAAGTACTTTCCCCCAACATTTTTTGACATAAGTGTTCACTTTTTGGTACACCTATGTGACGAGGCACTTCTTTGAGGTCCAGTTAGATATCGGTGGATGTATCCATTTGAAAGATGGATGAAAGTTTTTAAAGATTACGTCAAGAATACGTGATAAATTGCAGGTTCAATTACAGAGGAATACTTCACCGTGGAGTCATCAATTTATACTCAGGAATATATGCCTGACACGACCAGCGTTGATGGCATTGATGAGTTCGTCGATGAGGGTGGTCATGTGATGGAAAAATGAGTGAAATTTAAGAGTTTGCAATATGAACAAGTAGCTCATTATCTATTTGACACACATGAAGATGTCGAAGAATAGAAAAAGTAAGTTTAAATTATTTTAAGTTTTACATTATTTTAGATTATTTTATACATGATTAATTTTTCGTCACATTAATTGTATGCAGAAAATATCAAGCCTGCGAGAATAATAAAAGACGAAAATTAATGGCACAATTAGACAACGATTTTAGGCATGGTTGTCATACGAGGTAATTATAATGAAAACGGTTGTTATGTAATGTTGCATTACAATAAAACTTTACAAATAACCTAGTTAATTTATCTCTATTCTCAGCTCTTAAAGACGGGTGATGCGACATCAAGGCTTGCTCGTCTAGCAACTGGACCCTTGTTCATGGCACACGAGTACAAAAAGTATCGATTAAACGGCTACATATTCGGCACAATGGTGCAAGAGAAAAATACAAATGTATAGAACTCGGGCATTTCATACAAGGCTCTTACTTTCTTTCGAGCGAGCGCAAAAGATAAAAATCTCGTTGAAGCTGAAATGACTTACTATGGTGTAATTCGAAATATATTTGAACTAGGTGTATACCTGCGCGATAGGCAGGTAAACGATTGTAATAGTCATTTCACACACATGGAATATACTTGGAAGGATTGGTCGGGCCATTAATTTTTTTTCAAGTTCTCTACATACTTAATTCTGAATATTTTATCCTTAACACCAAACTTTAAACCAAACAATTCTCAGAGGGAACTAAAACCCTAATTCTATTGAAAAAAATTGTAAAAATATATATTAGCTACTTGGTAACTATAAAAACTCACAAAAATCTCATAATAATTCTCATATTTTCTTACACATATGATTATATTATCTGCAAATCATATTCAACACAACAACGGTATATAAAATCAAAATTCAAAGCAAATAACTCAAATGAAAAACCTAAGAGAACATAAATATTGAACGGGTTTATAAAGATCTATACATATAAAAGAATCATCTTGTATATAAACAAAGAATTCAAAGAAAGTAAAATGAAAACCTATAAAACACAAAAAGAAATCAATCTTTCTTTCATATTTGAGATTCACATATAATAAACTTATGTTCTCCTATGATCCAATTGATTCAACGACTGTTGTGTACCATCAAAAGGTCAAAATTTACTTGGGATCTCCCTTGATTACTTTACTAATCAATCTATTGCACTTGGACCTGAAAAACAAATATGAATCCATACATTTGAAAATAACTTATTTAAAGATAGAATAAACCATATCCATAATACACATGAATGTTAAAATTTCCAGAAATCTTGAAGATAAATATGTTTATGTCTATTCTATATAACGATTCATATAACCGTTTTGTTTTCAATCGTCAAACTTTTGTTAAAAATGGAGGGGGAAAACTTTGATGATATCAAAACAGAGAAAACAAATGCCTTAGCCAAGTTACAAAGCATTGTGAAACTGTTAGTATGTTGGACATGATAAAAAAACATACAAGTTTTTGGTAGTAATCTTTGGTCAATTACCTAATAACTAAAGAATCTTGAATCAGATAGTTAAACTGGATTTACACAGACTAAATTATGTTGGAGTTTGTGTTTAATCAATTAGACCATATATATTTACATAATGTTATGTCAAAATTTATCAAGATTAAAGGAATAAAAGTGGGGATAAAAATAAAACCTCAACAAAGCCTAATTGGATATATTCACATTCCGATGGCCCAACATGATTGATTAAAATAAATACACCATTTTGGATCATCGGGTATAGTAGTTACCAACATTAGAAAAAAATAAGATATATGAAAAACTACACTCAAAAGTAAGTAGGATGGTTGTTGTGAAAATAAAAAAATAAAATAAAAGGTTGAGCACAGTAATGTATTGATCATATTGTGTCAATATGTCCATGTTGACATGTTAAGACCATCAAAATCTCAACAACACTATTTTAATAGATTCTTTCATCCTTTGTTCCTAACAAAATTGAGGAAGAACAAATAAGAATATAAAAAAAATTCTAATCAAGTTCAATAATTGTGTAATTAATTATTTAACTATTGTGGGTCGTGAATCAATGTATTTAACCCGCCCATGTTTTGATAGGTTTGGTTTGGGGTATAAATGTCCCCTACCAAGCTTGCCCCTATATGTTACGACGAAATTGCAAATTCATAATTAATTGTGATTTTTATTTAAATTTAAATTACAGTGTATAAAAATGTATAAAAACCAAAGGAATTGATTTTAGAACATACAAAATGTAATAATACCATAAGATTTCTTCTAAAATTAACAAAATTAGAATCCTCACGATATTTGCATCAATACTAATTATAGTAAAATGCTACCATGTCCAAGACTTCAAAATCCTAAATAAATTAGTATAAACAATCAAGAAGTCACCCCAAAAAGACCTAATGACAACATAAAATATTATAGTTACTAAGGAAATCACATACCCAGAAGCATAAAAAAGTCTTGGAAATTTGTGATTCGAATACAAAAAAGAAATGATAAATTAATAAATGTTATATGGAAATATGAAGTGAAGAGATAGATTGATATAAATGAGCTTCTTATGAGTCATCAGTTGATGGTTGAGATAACTAAAATACCACATGAGTCATCAACTTCTTATGCAATTTGCAATTAAAAAAATATGAAGATAAACCGTAGACCCAATTCAGAATAATTGATGAAATTGAAAAGTGAAAGAAAATGTAGGAAATGAATCCAATAACTTGTAATGCTCAGTATTTAATCACAATTTCGATAACATCCACTTTCATAGAAAATATTTTTAAATGATTATGGACATTAATTACCCAAGCTGTCGAAATCACAAATACATTGGAGGTTCATTTAACTGAAATTGTAAAAATGGTGTGGCTAAGAAGAAACAACTGAATGAAAGGCAAAGCAATAAATTTGAGCTAATAAACACCACATGCTTCCAGATAAGACTTCACTCCTTCTTTTCTAACTCCCCCATTCTCTCTACGATTGCATGCATGTAAAAATATAAGTCAGTGTCAAGGCCAATTCATACAATTATAATTTTGTTAAAAAATCCAAAAAAGGAAATAATATTTTTAAAGTACGACATACACATTTTAAAGAAAATGTAATTTAACAGTATGCTAAGGAATGCAGACACATCAAAGCAGTGCGTAAAAATGATGTGTATTTCTCATTTTCTCCATTTATCGAGCCTTTTTAAACTATCGGTATTTAACACATGTTGATATTATTGGAACATCTAGTCTTACATGTAAAGTGAAACTTGTAGCATTATATTATACCAAAGGCAAACGACTCAAGAGATAAAACAAAAGGGAAATTTAATGTTTTAGTGAAAATTTCACAGAAAAATAGATCAAATCCTTTCTTCAATTTATATAAGCCACACTATTTTTTCAATTTATATATTTCATCGGCTTCTTGACATTTCTGGGTTGTAAAACACTTAAATATATAACAAAAATGAATATGAAAAACATGACTCAATATGCCACTGGTGAAAAGAAATCAAATCTTGAATAAAAGAGATCTTTGAATTTCCATATGAAATCAAAGATCATTTCAACAAACCATATATGGAAAAAAACTTACATTATGAATTCCACACAAAATCTGTCAACGTACATGTTGTGAAGCAATTAACGCCCTGGCCATGTTTAATCCATTGACTTGCAATCTAGCAGATCCACTCTCTGAAAATAAATAAAAACTCAATGAATTAGCAATTAAAGCATACCCAAACACATCTTCTTTTGTTGTTGTTTTTTCAAACTCTTGACATTCTCTTTACAAACACATGCATATCATACAAAGACGATGGTGAAAGAGAGACAGAGAGAAATCGCTGCTGAAATCAGACGATCGAAAATCGTTGCTGAAATCTTGGTAATGGAGATCGTTGCTGAAATCTTGTTAATGGAAGTCGTTGTTGATCGTGAAAGAGAGACTCATAAAAAGGATGGTGGATGAAAGGAGAGGAGATGTGAGCTTAAAAAAACCCAGTTGAGTATCTAAATTCCAAATGGGAAAAGTAAAAAACTACCTACAATTTGGAACCTCTTTAACAACACAGGAACAACCCCATTTTCCACTTTTTTTTCAACAACACAAGAACATCATATTTAACAAACAAAGAAGATTCAGCTCGCCCAAAATACAAATAACCCTCTCCCAAATTCTTAACAAACAAATAAACATAAATCTCAAATGGAGAATATTTGTATGTGATATGAATAGATCTATTTGGCGGAGAGTGAGAAAATAAACCTGCCATTGATGAAGGAGAGGAGGCGACCAAAGGGTATTGGTAGGGGGCACAAAATCATAAGGATGTGAGGGTTTGGGGGGAGGGGACACAGTAGCATGATGAAAGGGTATAAGGGGATAGTGCTTACTGTGTGATTGAAGAGTTGTTGAGATTGAATATAGAGAGGGGGGTATGAAGGGTTAAGATGACACCAAAAGTCTCTACAACTGTGAGCAGTATAAATGTAGAAAGAAGGAGAAATGATCATATTTTAATTTCTTCTGCCATGTGGATACTCTAAGAAAAGAGGAGTTTTAAGGCTTGTATAGCATTTTAAAGTATATAAAAGATAAAAGATTGGACAATGTAAGCTTCAAAGATGTTCTATTTTACTATGATTGGGTAAGAGTTGAGGATAAAAATGCTTGTAAAGTTTATCATGGCACCAATTTGATCATGGTTGACTTGTCCAAGTTGAAGAGTAACAAACACGTGAGCGATGAGTCATTTGTTTGTGCATTTCAAAAGGTCACCCAAGTGTTTTACTCAGAGTATTTTAACAATGAGCCATGGTCAATCGTCCTACATGCGCCAAAGTGTCTAAATAGTAGTGTGGATGACTTGGCTACTCCTAACCACTATCAATCCATTTTTTATGATAACCTGAATTTGAAACAATTTTTTAATTTGTAATAAGTATTCCAATTTAGCGCATGTACTAGTGTTTTATTATTATCAAACATCGGTTTAATGCTTTTAATTAATTTGTACTTGATCATTTTCACTCTTTTTATCTCTCTCTTTCCTTTGTATATGTGTGTGAGTTAAACAGTAAAAAGTATTCCAAACATCGATTTAATTCTTTTTATTCATTTGTACTTGATTACATTATCGCATGTACTATTTAGACTTAATGTTTTCATGTCTTCTTCTAATTCATTTTGAATTTGTACTAATAACAAATTTTTTTACAGAAAATGTCTCCTTCAGGGATTAAAGCGAGGATGATAATAATGATAATGACGATGTCTTCTGGGCCCGACGATAGCAAAGGCGACAAGGGCTCCTCGACCCCTACGCTCCCCAAATGGGGAAAATTGGGAATGGTCGTTGAGAACAAGATGGGGATATTATCTAGATCCCTCGAGCTTCTAAAGACGATTATCGGCCCAGGCTACACTAGTTGGAGGGAGGTGCCAAATGAGCTCAAGTTAGCTATTTGGGCGGCACTACAGGTAATGTGTTTATATTTATATTTATATTTATTCGCAACTAACATTATATTTGTTTGACAGGAACAATTTAGCCTGGCCCCAGAACTCCGCAATTTTATCTTGGAGAAGTTAAGGGGGAAACACAAGACATAGAAGGAAAATTTGTGGGGCCGGTACTTTGTGAAGACCTGAGACTTCATCATCAAAATTCATGATTCCGTCCCGCCGAAGGAGCCAATCTCATTGGAAAAATGGCAAAAGTTCAATGACAATGAGATCGAGGAGCGATGATTAGCAGCTCGCCAATCAGGGAGGGCAAATCAGGTGAAAAAGACGAACGTGCACTACTCTGGCCGGACGTCTTACACCGTGGTGGAGCAGGGGATGATGGTAATTTTTTATGTTTATATAATTACAAAAATATGTTATTATGCATTATTTTACTTTGCGATCCCGATACTAATTTTGCATTATTTTATTTCAGGGGACGGGGAGTGGCCCTGGGGGTAGGCCACATAGGCTTGATGCCTATGTGGAAATTCAGACGAAGAAGGGGAAGGATAAGGAGGTTTCCCTGAGTGTCGCGGCCACGATTGTAATTAATCGGATAGTTTACTTTTTGTTAGTTACGTTATAATTTTTTTATTTACTTATATAACTAATTGTGTGCTTTTTGTCATTTCAGGAAAATCTTAAGGAAGTGCATGAGTTGCAGTCCGATGCCGACAATGCATCTTTATCCACGGACGCACTCAGCCAAGTGCTTGGCGTTGATCGTAAGGGGAGGATAAGGGGGGTGAGCTCGCGGGTGGCCAAATCTAGGATTAACGGATTGGAGACGAGCAACACCCGGTTGGCTCATTAGGTGGACTCGCATGACGTGAAGCTATCAAGGTTGGAGGCGAAGGTCCAAGATATGTTCTCATTCGTGAAGCGTTTGTTAGGAGGAAAGGGAAAGGTCAAGGGGAAGGAGAAGGTAGTGGAGGAGGACGAGGACATGTACATTACTGCTTCACCTCAAATATATGCGGACTCACTGATTGATGATCCAGTCCCCTACTTAGTGCCCGTCGATTGGTCTATCTCAACAATTAATTGGCCGAGCATGTTTATACTCGATGTATTTGATGGCATGCGGATAGGGAGGGAGTTGAGGTACCCGAATACCGCCCAGGGTATTTTAGTTCATGAACGTGAACTTTAAGACATCGAGACCAAGGTACTCGCCACACGTGTGATAACCGGGAAGGAGAACGCCCCATTGTGGTTGCACTAAAAATGTGGCATGATTCATATTAAGGGGTGTCTCAATGCGTTTGTCGTGTGGCCTTACTTCCTCCTCAAACCTACAACATGATATTATTTGAATTTATTTTATCTAGACACTTGGATTATATTTGTATTGTTTTGATTTATTACATTTTGGTTTCGATATGGAATTATATATGAAATGATTTGGTGCATTCTTTCTATTTTACTTGGATATATGTTATCTAAACAGGTACAATTTTACTATAACATGTACAAATATACTGCTAGGCAGTGGCAGTGGCCAAACTGCCCAGCTGATTATTTTTAAATTCAGCCCAGATTTGTCACGGTCATTGACCGTGATAATTATTTTAAAGGCTGTCACGGTCCCTAACCGTGACAAATCATGTCAAGGTCAAAGACCATAACAGGACCGTAACAAGTCTAATGAACTTGTTATGGACAATGACCGTGACAAGTCCGTGATAACAAAAGTTATCACCCCCAAAATTATCACGATCATTGACCTTGACAAGTCCAACTTGTCAAGGTTAATGACCGTGACAATCCGAAAGATTTGGTGTAGTGACTACACAAAAATATAATAACATATATACAAATAAATAACAATGAAAAATATTTTTCAATACTATAAGCAAGCAACAATCATTAAATATTAAACAAAAATACAAAAAATACTCCAAATGTATAAAACATAGCATAAATAAAATTAAACACGAACATCAATCATCATAATATAATAAATAAAGCTTACATCGATATTGAATGAACAAAGACTCAAATCTCTAAACCACAATTGCGGGAATAAGATCTTCAAACTCTATTGCCAAAACTCTGTCTCTCTCTAAAAGCTCTGAAAATTTGAGAAAAAATAAAGAAGAAGTTAAACGAAAAATAACCTAATCAGACAAAAACCGTAAACATGTATCATGCGACTCCTAAATGTTATTTTAGACCAATGGCAAATTTATAAATATCTGTATTAAACTAGCGGTGGCAACAATTGTTAATATCAAGTCTTTTGCGGAAAATTATTAACTAAACATGAGAACAATTATACATGGTGGACTTATTGAACAATTCACAAAACGTGTGTCCTGATCGTACATTACCATAAGGTTAAGAGATTTTTCACCATCTTCCACTAAAATATATTGATTTGTAACTGAAAAATATGAATAAAATAATCGAACCTAAGTTGATTCAGAAAATATATAAAAGAACATTTTAGATTCAGATCTATAAAACATCCCATTTTATAAGACACCAAATTTTTGCAGGGTGATACAGGAAATTGATTTGTGAATAAAAAATCAATAAAGAAAGAGAAAAAATAGAACACAAAAAAATCCAAATCGAACTCTAACCATCAAAAAATTGGTTCGGACCAAAAATATGTAATCATCATAATTAAAACCCTAATCATAAAAATCAAATCCTATATTTAGAAGAAAATCATGTATATACACAACAATATTATTGGCTCGATTCAAAAAAGGTTAGAATATATAATCACCAATCATCATAATCGAAACCCTGATCATACAAATCAAATCCTAGATTTTAAAGAAAATCATGTATACACACAACAATATATGTTGGCATGATTCAAAATATGGAAAGAATAAGGGGGTAGAGAGATCCAAGGTGCTGAATTTGGTTGAGTGAGGTGATGGCTGGTCCAGTGAGGGTAATGGTAGTAGTGAGAGACCGAAATCTAGTGGAACTTGAGTTACTTATGTTGGGGGAGAGAGTGGGGTAGATATTATCAATTTTCAAAAGTGTTTGAACGTATGCTTATATGGATTTTAAAATAAATAATTTGATTGGAATTTTTAATGGTAGTGGTCAATGAAAATGTAAGGACATATTTTTATAGTCCATAGTTTACATAAAGTATGCCGTATAGCTCTACAACCATCGAAGAAGTTCATGATCATTATTCATGAAGACGGATCCAAATTTCAAGTATCTTGAACATATGCGCGACATGAGGTAAAATTTCAAATATAATGTGTTTAAGTTTCATAAATATTTTACTTTAGTATTGGGATATTATTTATAAAATATTTTTTATATTAAAAAATGAGGCATTTTAGGCTAGATTTATAAAACTAGTGTGAGCCGGTTCGGTTTGCAATGTTTGGCCTCGGTAATGGAAAAGTGAACCGGTTCTCCTTTTATAAAGGCCAAACCAAACTAGTTCGACGCGCCCCTAGTTATTTATTTTTTCTATAAATACCTATTTTAGGAGTGTTCTTCTTTAAGACTGTGGGAGAAATTTTTTGAAAGACTTACTACAACAATATTCAATTATAAAAGCCTAAACACTTGTCTTGATTCACCAAAAACATCCCAATCCTTTTGTGAATCATTTGTGGAACCCAAATACTTCTTGGAAGTTTGTCCTTTATGAAGTGCCATCTCTACTACTGGATTGGTAGTTCTTGCGGGGGTTGTTTGCTGATGACTACGGTCATTGAGGTTCTCGAGAGGATTATTTATGGTGCTAGGTTGTGGCCTATGCGTGTGTTCTGTGGAATATTCATTGCATTTTCTGTAAGTGTGTTGTAAGTTCCGATTTGGAAATATTTATTGAAATAAAGGTTCAGCCCTTTTGGGGGATTTTTTTTTTGAAACTATTCGTTCCCCAATTTGAAATTTTTTATTGTTTAATTTGCATGGTTTGATTTATATCACATCGATGCATGATTAGGGTTTAATTAATTTGGATCAAAGATTGACTCTAATTAAATAAGTTTTATTAAATTGTAAATTTGTGAATTAAATAAATAATCGATATCACACACTTTACAAATTGGTACCAAAACTTTAGCTCGAATTTTATACCTCTTCAAATAGGTATTAGAGCAGGTTACTCTAATTTACTTAGTGATTCTTTTTTCACAAAATTATTGTGATATCGATTTTGTTGAAAAATTTGAATTTGAAAAATTTCGTAATTTTTCCGATGGAGAACTTATATAATAAGTTGCCCATCTTTGATGGAATTAATTATGCTTATTGTAAAGCCCGCGTGAAATATGGTTTAAAAGCTATTGATGAACGTGTTTGGATTGTTTGTGAAAGAGGGTGGACTCCTCCCACTTTCACCATTGAGAATTTCACAAATCTCATATCTGTGTCGGACTGGACTGAGGATGACTATAAATGGAGTAACTTTAACTTCTGTGGTGTGAGCGTTATTTTTGGAGTCGTCACCCCTGACGAGTTCCACTTTATTATGATGTGAACCACGTCGAAAGAGGTATGAGATATCCTCCAATTAGCACATGAGGGTACCAACGCATTCAAGACGTTTAAGTTAAAAAATTTGACCACCCAATTTAAGACAATCATGATGTCTGAGTCTGAGTGTTTTGACGAGTATTATGCTAGGTTGTCGGACATAGTCAACACGAGTTTTAATTTCGGTGAGAAAATTTATGACACAAGAGTTGTTAAAAATATTTTGAGCTCACTTCCATCCCATTTCATTCCTATGGTCGATGTTTTAAATTCTTTGTGTATTTTGGATACACGTAGGTTAGAAGAACTCACATGAGATCTTTAAAAATATGAGATTGATATGTTTCCCAAAACCGTTAAGCCTAAGGATAGAGGGATTCCACTTAGGGCCAAATCTAAGAAGAGTGAGGAAAAGTCCAAGAAAAGAGAAAAGAATAAGAAAGAAATAATGTGTGAGTCTGAGTTTGAGGGCGAGTTTATATATGATGATATGGCCTTATTTGCAAAAAAATGTAAAATGTTTCTCAAATTTTCAAATGAAAATTCTTTCAACAAAAAGTTTTTCGAGAAAAATAAAAATAAAGAATAGTCTAATGAGAGCGGTGAGAAAAAGAAAGATGAAGAGATGCGATGAGATGTTTTAAGTGTGAGGGTAAGGGGAACAAAGCGTTTGACTATTCCAATATGCAAATGAGAAAGGGCAAGAAAATTGATATGCCTACCATTCTTAGTGATAGTGACAATAAGGTGAATGATTATGGGGATGAATCATCACATGGTATTTGTGTTTCCTTTATGTCTAGTCACGTGATCCCATCTAGTTTGTCCCACGATGATGATGAAACTTGTGTTCATGAGAGCCCTGATGATGATTTGAGTGTTTGAGTGAGTGTGAGAGTGAGATTGGATGTGAGGATGAAAGTGAACTTCAAATAGCATTTAGGGACTTGTACGTAGAGACCTTAAAGATGAAGAAGATGAATAAGGAGTTAGGTCTTAAGGTGTTAGATTTGATAGAGAGATAGAAGTTTCGAGGGGATGCGAGGCGTCGTCGAGTCAACTCGAGAAAGTGAAGATTTCTTTGAGTGAGCAGTTGATTGTCGTAGGTAGGGAAAAGAGTGAACTTAAAGCCCGTGTGTCCCACCTCGAGAGAGATCTCGAATGTGTCCAGGATATCAAGGTCACAATAGAGGACACATAAGAAGGCTGGTAAGATGCTCATCGGTCTCTCTTTGGGTATTCTTGAGATATTAGGAATAGTTTATGACGGTGCTTCCACTTCCCATGTTGCACCCAAGTTGATTCCCTAGTTTGTGATATATCCATATGGCTCCCAACCAAGCCCACCTAGACATCCATTACCCGATAGGAGAGTGCGTCCTAGACATTTTAAGAGAGGTGTTCCTAGGTTCGTGTATGTTTGCACCTATTGTAAGAAGAGAGGGAACCTTAAAGAATTTTGTCTTAAGGTGGGTAGTGTGTCACATTGATTTTTGTTCCCACCCACACACCCAAACATGATAGTTTTCATGATCCTGTGCATCACATGAGAAAGTTTGCACATATTCGAGAGCAAGTTAAGTTTTTTGTCAAATCTTCACATGATTTGATGGATGTTTTTTATAGGATGTCGCCACCTTTGGAAAACTCCTCCGCACCTAACAGTTGAGGTTTAAACTTGTTTGCTAGCATATGATGATTTTCATGATGATATTTTATGCCTATTTCTAGTGTGTAGCACTTTTGTATTTATTTTTTTTCCATTTTTGATATATTTTTGGAAAAATCAAAAAGATTTTTGTTTCTTAAAATTTTTGAAAAAAGACAAAAAGGTTTTCTATTTTATTTTGAGAAAAAATTGACAAAGCCAAAAAGATTTTATTTTGATAAAATTCTTAGAAAAGGACAAAATGATTTTGGTATTTTGTTTTTACACCATTTATGGATGGACATTTAAGATGACCAAGTCACATCATCAGTCATATCCATGTGACTATTTGATAGAGTTTTGAGACAATACATCATTTCATCTATGTGCTTTATAATATTTGGAGTCATTATGATGAGATTGGTAATTACTTTCAACATGCTTGACTCATGATTTCCTTTAATGCACACGTGGACAAATTTATTTGATTATTGTACTTGTCTATCACATATTGGTTGAAATATTTCCATCTCAATCTTATCTTAAAACGAACCATATGCGATAAAACTTGACAATGAAAGTAGTGCATGTAAGAACCGTTTTGTGTGAAGATTTATTTAAAAAGGGAAAAATGATGAGTGAACACGGGAAATGGCTGCGAGTGAATAATAATTACTTCATGAAACGCAGCGTTTGAAAAGAGCTCGAGAAAACATTAAGGAAATAAAAAGATAAATATTCCAAAAAAAAGGGGGCATTAGGATTTAGCTCACCTCAATAGAAAAATAAATGCATTATTATTTATGAGGGTGTTTGGATGAAAACATATCAACGGGTTTGCACGACCTGACAAAGTCTTGAAAAACATTACATAGTTTTAGATGTTATTAGTGTGGAATCATTTCAGACTTTGATTTGTTGATTAGATTGAGTCGATGTCATTTTAATTAAATAATTTTTACAACTAAGGACAATTCTAAGCTCATTCGTTAGGAGTTTTCATATTCATCGTGCACATATGTTATGTATGTTTGAGTTGATTTACCTATTGAATATGTTCACACCCATTCATTCCGTTTCCATGATTTGGTTATCTTAGTGTAGAGTCATGGTGTGTGTTGTTTTTGTAAATTTTCTTTGCGTAAAATTTTTTGAAAAATCAAAAAGAGTTTGTGAATCCTTTTGAGTTTACCCTTACATGAGCGTAGTTGATTTATTCATGATGATTTTCTATGCCTTTCGTGACACTCGTGCTTATTTTTGTTTATTCTTTTCCCTGTCTATTTCAAACAAATAAAAAGGGGGAAAATTAATTATGGATTATGGGGGAGTGCAAGTTTGCATTATGGGAGAGATTTGAGATTTGATCTTTGTTTGATTTGATTTATTATATCTCATTTCAAACTCGATACGTCCTGAAGGTATTTATTTTGTTTATTGTGTATATGACTTTAATGATCATTTGGATAGCACACAAACGAAGTGCAAGGAATGCAATGAGATTTGAAGATTTAAAAGTTGTAGATTTTTGAAGAATTTGAAGATTTGCACTTTTAGTATCTTTCCATCTTTTGGTTCCAAGGGAAGGGTATTAGATTTGTGTAAGATTTTTTTGATTTGATAATTCGAATTGTTTTTATTTTGTACCGGCATAGATACAGGGGGAGATTTGTAAGGAGATATTTCTATAGTCCATAGTTTACATGGAGGATGTCGTATACCGCTACAACCATCGAAGAGTTCACTATCATTATTCATGAAGACGGATTCGAATTTCAAGTATCTTCAACATATGCGCGACATGAGGTACAATTTCATATAGAATGTGGTTAAGTTTCATAAATATTTTACTTTAGTATTGGGATCTTTTTTATAAAATATTTTTATAAAAAATGAGGCGTTTTAGGCTAGATTTATAAAACTGGTGCAAACCAGTTCAGTCCCAATGGGAACATGTTCGATTTGTAATGTTTAGCACAGGTACTGGAAAAGTGAACCAGTTTTCCTTTTATAAAGGCCAAACCAAACCGATTCGACGCACCGCCTTAATTATTTATTTTTTATATAAATACCTATTTCAAGAGTATTTTTCTTTAAGAATTTGGGAGAATGTTTTTGAAAGACCTACTACAACAAGTCTTCAATTTTAAAATCCCAAACACATGTTTTGATTGACCAAAAACATCACAATCCTTTTGTGAATTATTTGTGGAACCCAAATACTTCTTGGAAGTTTGTTCTTTGTGGAGTGCCATCTCTACTACTGGATTGGTAGTTCTTGCAAGAGCTTCTTGCTGACGATTGCGGTCATTGAGGTTCTCGAGGTGATCAATGTTGGTGCTACGTTGAGGCCTATGTGAGTGTTTTGTGGAATATTCATTACATATTTATGTAAGTGTGTTGTAAGTTCGTATATCCAAAAATTTATTGAAATAAAGGTTTTGCCCTTTCGAAATTTATCCTAAAATTGTTTGTTCCTCGATTTATCATTTGTGATTATTTAATTTGCATCGTTCTATTTATATCTTATAGATGCATGACTAGGGTTTAATTAATTTGGCTGAAAGATTGACTCTAATTAAATAAGTTTTATTAAATTGAAAATTTGAGAATTAAATAAAGAATCGATATCACGCACTTTGCACATTGGTATCAGAGCTTTATCTCAGATTTTTTACCTCTTCAAAGAATAAGAGTGACATAAACTTCATTTCGTATTAACATTGGAAATTGACATAAACTTGATAACCCGTGAAAAATAGGGTTTTTAAGGTGATCTACAATAATAAAGGACTTCAGACAATTAACACAAAAATAAAATAAAATGGTTCCTAAGAAATAAAACTTATTATATATATAATTTATTCGAGCATCAATCAATCCATTAAATAATATAGTTCGATAATAGTTCCTTTATCGTAGCTTATATAATTATGGTAGGATCATAACATTGCTTCTTATTTTCTTTAATATTTTCAAATGGAAATGCTATTTGGAACCCCCATCCCCGTGACCCCAGGTTCAGAAGATGGCTTAAGAAGATGATATGGCATAATCCCAGCTCCTTTTCGATTCTTTAATTTGCAATCAGTATTTCTTTCATTTATAATCGCCTCAATCACCTTCAACCTCGTACAAAAAGTCTCAAATGCAACTTGATGTGCTGGTTTTTATCCCACGATGGCTCCATTATTCCACCAATATACTGTTCATCGGGTGAATGGGTTGACAAAAAAATTATAAGTTCCATCACTTTAATCGCTTGAGCCGGAAAACAGGAAAAAAGTGTCTCTCCTGGTCGTTTAATGAAGTTATTCCACTCATGATCAAATTTGTCTTCACAAGTCATGTTGGTTCTCGTAATGGTGGGTCGGTTTGGGAAATAAACAACATAATCATATTGGCCAAAGTTAACGGCAGTGTGGTGACCAGATGTTACCCATATGATGGTAGTGGGGATCCCAATTGTAATACCCCGTATTTTTAATGCTATATTAATTTGGGGATTTATTAAATTTAATGTGAATTAATTATTTAATATAAATCCGGAAATTAATTATGTTATAATTATTAACGTGATGAGAGTTAGTAATTATGGGAAATTTGTTGAATATTACTAATGAGCAAAGTAATATATAATATTGGTTCTATGAAATGTCACGAGTGAATGAAATGACAATTTTGGAAATTTGAGTCGGGATGCGCCCGTGTCGCGCCGGGATTAAATATTGATGAATAAAAGTGAATAAATTATAAGTCACCCGTATGGTCATTTCGAGTGTGTTAAAGTGTCCGAAATGGTCGAGATAGTCAGAAAAGTATATCCGGGGGTTTAGTTTGGGTCTCGGGGCATTTTTAGGCTTAATTAGTACCCCGGGAGGGCATTTTGGACATTTCGCTTTTTTGGGTAATTAAACCCACAAAATTTCAAGGGTTATATCAGATGTATAAGGTTACCTTCTAGGCTTAAAACAACTCAAAACTTTATAACGGCCATATGAGAGGGAAGGAGGAAGCTTTCCAAGGCCAAAAAGTCACCCGATTGCACCACCACCACCACCAACACGTAGATCGCGCGACGGGGAACGCAACCATACCAAAATCGTCCGAAAATCAGAATTCTGAAAATCCTAGGCAAGTATTTATCTTTCTTATTTTCGTTAATGCATCATTCATGTTAGCCTAGGGTGATTAGGATGAGTTTTATAGAAGAAAACCCATGTTGGAGATAGGAAAACCGCATGTAGTTATGATTTGATTGATAATCTGGAAACCCCTTTATATGTAGAGGCTTAACCACGAATTTATGATGCATTAGGAGTAGAATTTCTGGGAAAAGACTGATTAGAACTATGTCAAAGAGATTTCTAGGGTTCTTGAGATTTACATGAATTTTGGCCTGTTAATCCATGGTTATTAATGGAAATTTGCATGCTTTACATAGGAGATGTATGATATGGGTTTATACTCTTAGAAGTACAAATTTTTGGACGATTAGGAATGAAAAATCTGGATTTGGATGAGGTTGTGTGTTAGAACCCATAACTGGCTAACTGTAGAATTCGCCATATCTGCTTGATCGATCGATCGAGCCAAGAGCTTCGATCGATCGAAGGTTTGATCAATCGACCCCCAGACCTCGATCGATCGACCCCTCCTGGAAGACTTAAATTCCTGTTTTAAAATTGTTGAATTGATTCTAAATGAAGAATACTCCTTAGACATCCTTATTAAAATATTTTGGGAGATAAAGATGACCAGTAGGATTTATTAATGATTAAGGGACCTTTAATGTAAGGCGAAATTTGTATTTTTGGGGTGTTTATATATAAGGGACAATGGAATTTTGTATTAAAGGGAGAGATACGTAAAATGGTTACGATAGAAAATATATGAATACCTACTGAGTTTTACACTTAGGAGGATAGAGTCCATGAGTGTTACGTCGTAAGTCGAAATAATCCCTCAAACTAAAGTTAGAGATGAACCGTTATACGTGATAACTAATAATAAAAAATAAGGACAAATGTCGTAATTATGGGATTTAAGATGTACCTAATTTGATATGGTAATATTAGTATAGTTATATGACTGTGTTTATGCATATACTATCTATGTGTGAAAATCGTGTCTGCGCTACTTGCTATCCCTGAGGTTACCGTGCTGGGACAGTCTTATCTCGATGGGACATTTATGGGGGATATTAACTCGTACCGTAGAAGATAGAAATCCTTGGTACAGGCTATCGGATCGATAGTTCAGACGATCCTAAGAGACGTGGGGGCATGTGCTATCCTCTTAGGGACTTGGAATCTATGCTTCACCTTAATATTATTTGTGTATGTGCTAATACAGTTCGAGAGTGATTTCGAATTTGTATTGCCCTTAGTACGAGTGATACGGGGATTGGATAGCAGAGTATGCCCGCGCCATAGTTTTTATGTGGGGTGCTGTTAGAATATATATATTATACGAGTATTTAATATATATATGAAATTCTAAAATTTGGAACTGCCTACAGTGTTATGGTAAGTAAGACATGTATAATGACTCGAATTGGAAATACTTGTTTTGAAAAAGTATAATATGACACTGAGAAATTTATTAATAAATAAAGTTAAAATGAGAGCTTTGTTACTGAATGAAATCTTCCTCTTAAACAATTATATTGTTCAGTTTTAAATCTTACGAGTAATCTAAGATAAGTTAAACCATTGGGAAGTTTAGTGCGATATAAGATAAGATAATCCGTTGGGAAGGTTAGTGCGATAGGCGTGCACATTATAAGAGATGTGAGAATTTCTCAAGAGAGTGCCGCCCTAATATGTTGTTGCATTGGCCTGTAAACATTTCAAATACTTGCTAAATAAATTTTAAATCATTTACACTATCGAGCTCTGACCCATTTCTATTTCTCTTTCTCTCTTGTATATATATGTATATATTACAGGTGCCCAGCCACAGGGGCGTCTTGCGTAGGATCCTTTGGAAGGAACGCGTTGCAGCTTAGGTGGGAGTTGCAGGCCTCTTGCTTAGACGACTGCATTTATTTGATTCCACTCCTAGAATATTCATTTAGTGGGGCATGTGTCGCTCCTTCCATTATGCAGTTGTTTTATTGGACATTGTGATTCAGTTATTTCTAGTATTGTCACTATGGGATTTATTACTGTCTGGATGTTTTACTTTAAGTTTAAAATGTCGGGATTTAGTTGTTGAATGTTTAAATTATTTGGATTATATGTTCCAGGATAATTGTGGTGTGATTCTTTAATATTGAATTGTTGTAAACATTTAAATCTTGGGTTATAAAATAAAATTTGGAAAGTAATCTCTAAAAATGGTTTTGACACTTAGCTTAATTAATTAGGGTGTTTAAATTGGAAAAGTTATTTTCGACAGTGATGCTAAGAATGAACCAACTGTTCACCTTGATTTAATTTAATAAAGGAGTGATCCCCCGGTATTTAATTAGGCGGGGTGTCACACCAAAGAGGTCTTTTGGGAAATTTTTGTTTTTTTTAAAATACAAAAATATTTTTGATTTTTTTTTGAGAAAAAATTGAAAAAGCCAAAAAGATTTTATTTTGATAAATTTTTTGGAAAAAGACAAAATGAATTTTGTATTTCGTTTTACACCATTTATGGATGCACTTATAGGATGACCAAGTCACATCATCATTCTATATCCATATGAGTATTTGATAAAGTTTTGAGACCATACATCATTTCATCCATGTGTTTTATAATATTTGGAGTCATTGTGATGAGATTGGCAATTACTTTGAACATGTTTGACTCATGATTTCCTTTAATGCACACGTGCATAGATTTATTTGATTATTGTACTTGTCTATAACATATTGATTGAAATGTTTCCATCTCAATCTTATCTTAAAACGAACCATATGCGATAAAACTTGATAATGAAAGTATGCATGTAAGAACCGTTTCCCGTGAAGATTTATTTAAAAAGGGGAAAAATGATGAGTGAAAACGGGAAAGGGATGCAAGTGAATAATAATCACTTCATGAAAGTCACCATTTGAAAATAGCTCAAGAAAAAATTAAGACAATAAAAAGATAAATATTCAAAAAAAGGGGGGCATTAGGATTTAGGTCCTGACAATAGAAAAATAAATGCATTATCTTTTATGAGGATGTTTGGATGAAAATATATCAATGGGTTTGCACGTCCTGACAAAATCTTGAAAAATCATTACATAGCTTTAGAAGTTATTAGTGTGGAATCATTTTAGACTTTGATTTGTTGATTAAATTGAGTCGATGCCATTTGAATTCAATAATTTTTACAACTAAGGACAATTCTAAGTTCATTCGTTAGGAGTTTTCATATTCATCGTGCACATATGTTATGTATGTTTGAGTTGATTTACCTATTGAATATGTTCACACACATTCATTTCGTTTTCATGATTTGGTTATCTTAGTGTAGAGTCAAGGTGTGTGTTGTTTTTGTAAATTTTCTTTGCTTAAATTTTTTTGAAAAATCAAAAAGAGTTTGTGGATCCTTTTGAGTTTATTCTTGCATGAGCGTAGTTTATTTATTCATGATTATTTTCGATGATTTCCATGACACTGCATGCTTATTTTTGTTTATTCTTTTCCATGTCTATTTCAGACAAATAAAAAGAGGGAGAATGAATAGTGGATTATGGGGGAGTGCAAGTTTGCATTATGCAAGAGATTTGAGATTTGAGATTTGATCTTTGTTTGATTTATGATATCTCATTTCAAACTCGATACGTCACGAAGTTATTTGTTTTGTTTATTGTGTATAGGACTTTTATGATCATTTGTATATCACACAAATGAAGCACAAGGAACGCAATGAGATTTGAAGATTTAAAGATTTAAAAGTTTTAGATTTTTGAAGAATCTGAAGATATTCATTTTTAATATCTTTCCGGATTTTGGTTCCAAGGGAGGGTATTAGATTTGTGTAAGATTTTTTTGATTTGATAATTTGGATTGTTTTTATTTTATACCGGTATAGATATATGGGGAGATTTGTAAGGACATATGTTCATAGTTCGTAGTTTACATGGAGGATGCCATATACCGCTACAACCATCGAAGAAGTTCACTATCATTATTCATGAAGACGGATCCGAATTTCAAGTATCTTCAACATATGCTCGACATGAGGTACAATTTCATATAGAATGTGTTTAAGTTTCATAAATATTTTACTTTACTATTGGGATCTTTTTTATAAAATATTTTTATAAAAAATGAGGTGTTTTAGGCTAGATTTATAAAACTAGTGTGAACCAGTTCGGTCCCAATGGGAATCGGTTCGGTTTGCAATGTTTGTCCTAGGTACTGCAAAAGTGAACCGGTTCGCCTTTTATAAAGGCCAAACCAAATTGGTTCGACGCACCGCCTCAGTTATTTATTTTTTCTATAAATACCTATTTCGAGAGTGTTTTTCTTTAAGACTTTGAGAGAACGTTTTTGAGAAACCTGCTACAACAGGTCTTCAATTTTAAAAGCCTAAACACATGACCAAAAACATCCCAATACTTTTGTGAATTATTTGTGGAACCCAAATACTTCTTGGAAGTTTGTTCTTTATGGAGTGCCACCTCTACTGCTGTATCGGTAGTTCTTGCGAGTCATTGAGGTTCTCGAGGTGATCTTTGCTGGTGCTAGGTTGCGGCCTATGTGAGTATTTTGCGGAATATTCATTATAGATTTATATAAGTGTGTTGCAAGTTGGTATTTGCAAAACATTATTGAAATAAAGATTTTTCCCTTTCGGGGAATTTATCCTGAAATTGTTTGTTCCTCGATTTTCGATTTGTGATTTTTTAATTTGCATGGTTCTATTTATATCACATAGATGCATGATTAGGATTTAATTAATTTGGATGAAAGATTGACTCTAATTAAATAAGTTATTTTAAATTAAAAATTTGCGAATTATATAAAGAATCGATATAATGCACTTTACAAATTGGTATCAGAGCTTTAACTCGGATTTTTTACCTCTTCAGACAATAAGCGTGACATAAGCTTCATTTCATATTTACTTTGGAAATTGACATAAACTTGTTAACCCGTAAAAAATAGGGTTTTTAGAGTGATCTACAATATTAAAGGACTTCAGACAATTAAAACAAAAATAAAATAAAATTGTTCATAAGAAACAAAACTTATTTTATATATGATATATTTGAGCATCCATCAATCCATTAAACAGTACAGTTTGATAATAGTTCCTTTATCATAGCTTATATAATTATTCTAGGATCATAACATTGCTTAATATTTTCTTTAATATTTTCAAATGGAAATGCTATTTGGAACCCCCATCCCCGTGACGCCAGGTTTAGAAGACGGCTTAAGAAGCTGATATGGCATAACCCCAGCTCCTTTTCGATTCTTTAATTTGCAATCAGCATTTCTTTCATTTATAACCGCCTCAAGCACCTTCAACCTCGCACAAAAAGTCTCAAATGCTAACTTGATGTGCTGGTTTTCATTCCACGATGGCTCCATTATTCCACCAATATACTCTTCATCAGGTGAATGGGTTGACAAAACATCTAGAAGTCCCATCACTTTAATCGCTTGAGCCGGTGATGGAAAGCACGATAAAAGTGTCTCCTCTGGCCGTTTAATGAAGTTATTCCACTCATGATCAGATTTGTCTTCACAAGGCATGTTGGTTCTCGTAATGGTGGGTCGGTTTGGGAAATAAGCAGCGTAATCATATTGGCCAAAGTTAACGGCAGCGTGGTGACCAGATGTTACCCATATGATGGTAGTGAGGATCCCAATGAGGTCGTTTTGGGTTTTGAGTTTTGGCCACCATGGCTCATCTTTTTTATCACCGTGGCCAACATTTCGTATCTCGAACCACCATGATTGGAGTTCTATGTCAGATTCGACCATGCTAGCAATGGGGTAGTAGTAATTGACGTAGTTCGTAACCCATTGTTTGATGGCATCCCATAAGATTAATCCATCACTTGCAAAAGGGTAGTCTTCAATAACAAGCTTTAAGCCGTAAGGAGCTGTTGGGTCTTCCACTGCCATTCCCCTAGCAATTGACAAATTTAATGAAACCTTCACTTAAAAGGTAATTTCCAAATGTAATCATGTGTAAAAAATGCAAGAAAAATAAATATCTAACCTAAATGTCTGAAGGGGTCATAAAATTGATATGGGGAAAACGAAAGATGTTGCAAGGATAACCCTCAGTGTAGATGGTTTCTAAGGCATTATAATAAAGTATAGATTATGTACTTTTCGGACATCAAATAATATTGATTATCGATATAGGACAACAAATATTTCGTTTTCATTTTTAGTCTTTATTTTCAAATTAAATTGACACGTGGCATGCTGTGATTGGTTAACGTTTTATGAATATAGGCCCACGTCAGCAGTTTTATTAAAAAATAGAAACTAAAACTATAAATAAAATGTTTGCTGTCGTATTTCCAAAATACATATTACAATAGGTCATAAATTTACAAAGTCCCAAAGTGTAGGTAATAAAGAATCCAAAAATATGATAAAAATGGGGGAGGGGAAATATTTATTAATTTTTGAAGGTGTTAAACCTATAAAAAAAATAATTACCCTAGGGCTAAAAAATTCCAATTCAGTGGATTCAAGGCCACGATGCTTGTGGGGTTTAAAGGCAATGGATTCAAAATACTTTTCACAGTCAATTATTAATTTTACTTTCTAATTTTACTTAATATAAAAGTTAATGTACATATATTTGCGATATTTAGAATCTTTTTGTAAACAATGTGTAAAATATAATTTTCTCACTTGTTATATGTCCACATGATTTAAAAAAATATACATTAGAGATGCTTTTAAGATACACTACATGTTTTGGGTAAAATATAGGTAGTGAGACCCACTTTGACCAAATCATCGTAAATTTCCATTAATATCAACACCATTCTTCTATACCGAGACTAAAATATTCGAATTAAACAATAGCTCCAATTCAAATAATAGTTAACATGAAAACATATTTACATATATCCGAGCCTTAATTTAAATGGATTAATGGGACTCTCATTTTACCAAAGAGGGATTAAATATTAAGTACATAATTAAATATTATATCATAATTATGAAACAACAACGAAGTCCTTCTTATATGTAAAATAACAATGATATCCTTGCTAACCATGTTAAGTAAAATATAATTTGCCAGGGTGGAAAAAAGAAAAATAAAATTTTGAAATAAAATATTTCGAAAGAAAATAAGGAATTCATAAAGCAAGTGATATTGTTTAGGCTAGGGATAATTGTGTAAATTACCTATTAATGAGGTCTGCCGGCAATGCCTCGTGGTCAAAACGCCACTGCAAATCATAAGCCACGGAGCTAAGCTCCATTGAATATTTTCCAGGTGAGAAATTACTTTCAATGCCACCATCTGCACTTATGAGGTTTTTTCGAGCCCAAGCGTTGATCTCCATCGTGTAGCGAAAATGAGGGTGCAATAGTCTATAAATTGGGTGCATTATACTAAGTTGCCGATTGGTTGCAATTATATAAGGCTCGGCGGCACAATGAGTCCTTAACCTGCAATCCAAACAATTTAGTCCAAAAGGGAAGACATTTGTGTTATATATCTATACCATTTTTTCCTAGACTAAATAGTTAGTTTATAAAACTCACTATGAAGCATATGAAGTTGTGAGGCAAAAATATGATAAAGGCTGCCTCTAAAGATATAAAGCACAACACCAATTGTTATTGTTTTATGAGGTGGGAAAGTGAGCAACAAAGATCAACAAATCTAAGTTCACAATTCCTAAATAGAGATTGTAGAGTTTCATTTTTTCCACAAAATTTAGCACAACATAAGACCCAAGTGTAAATGGGTGCCTCGAGCGCGAAATTTTAAAAATTAAAGAGTATTGGATTAATGGATATTTGTGGGGCATAGCTATTTAAAAAAAATTATCCCGGTTTTAGAGCAATAAAATCGCTTGTGAGAGACCCAAGTGTAAAATTCTTTTTTGCATCATGTGTTATTCTTTTAATCCGGAAACATGTTTAAGGGATTCCTTTTTACAACAATTGATATTATTCAAAAATATTTGTCGAGATAATTTAAACAATATTTATACTTTTTATTAATTATTAAGCAACACTTGTGTCTAAATTTTTTTGCATCTCGATGGTTTACATTTGAAATCCACGACTACCAAAAATTTGGAAAATAACTATCAGAGAAAACAATTAAATAATATAGTATTCTTGTGTAAACCTTATATTAATAAATAAGTTACTATTTTTGTGTGTGTAGTTTTGTGTGAGGGAGATATCTACCAATGGCTAACTAGTTGGTGATAACCAGAGTCATGAGAAAGGACATGAGCCTTAGCCAACTTCCAAAGCCAAGCACTAGTGCCATCCAAACAAGGCCTAAAAACTTCCTTCCACTGAGGCTTATCATCGGTCAGTGGCCGAGTTAACTCAATGGCTAGTGGCTGCAACATTCCGTCATCTGTTAAGAACATCACCGTCCTTGACCCGTACAAGGTTGTTCCTTTAATCTCTCTTACTTTGTTCACGTAAGGCAACAATAAGTCATGGTAGTCTAACATGAATAACCTTTTTTGGTGTAAGGCCTGCATGAATGCATGTACATTTTTTTACACAAATTAACATATATCATATATAAATAATTATACATCTGGATAAGCACATATATACCTCATGTGTGGACCTACAATTTTAAAATAGTAAAAAAATATTTTTGCATTGATTTTTTGGGTGTTATTTAAAAAATTCACGGAACGCCCCAAAAAACCAATTAGTGCAAAACAATTTTCTTGCTATTTTTAAAAAAAATCTATTTAAAATGTATTTCCTTTTCAGTAGATTAATACATCAACTAAAAATATTTTTTTTACAATTGTTAAAAAATAGATTTGCACCGGTGGTTCTCATTAGGCCATCCAGAGCGGGACGATGAAAAAAGTTGGAAATGTATATATTTACACCTCCATTTGCAAGGGTGAAACCAAAGTTTAGCACTCAAAAGTTCTCTGGGTAGTGGGTTCACCTTGGACGAATAACAATTTACCACCTAGCGGGTTGAAATCATCTTTACAGATTTATTTTTAATAAAAAAATCTAGGCGGAAAATATTTTACCCCCCACTAGTGCGAGCCCCATTTACATAATGTCTAACCGGAATGCAAATTTATACCGTCTCTCCACAATTAAACAGGAAAATATGCATTGTTTCCTACCCATTATGGGAAGAAACAATACAATGCATGAATTGCCCTATGCGAATGGGCATATGTAATTGTATGATCTTTTAACGGTTTCTTCTTTACCTGCTCAAGAGTAATGTCTTCATTGATCTCATCTTCAATCATCGCTTTGGTGATTGCAGATTCCGGTGGTCCGTACACTTTGGGGTCTAGTTTACTTCTCAACGGCCATTCCTACACAAATGTACACATCATTATAGCGTTAAGTTGTTATATTTCTATTAAGACATTATTAGATTAAGGGCTAAAACATGAAGTTCTATAATAGGGCCTTAAAATTAAGGACCTTTACACTTGGAAGCACACTAATTATTCATATTTTCTCATTGTGGTAAACTAATTATTGTATTTACTAACTGGGGGTCATTTTCACCTTTAGTGGCAATTATCATTGCTAAAAATATTATAAACCATCGCTAAAAGTTGTTAAATACGAAAACTAGTATACTCCTATGAGTAAATGACCCTTAAAATTATAATTTAATTCAGTTTTTTGAATCTATACAAAAGTGAAGAAATAATTCCCATTCACTAATTAACATTAGCCCTTTATCATGTTTTGTTCAAATTAGGAAAAAAAAAAATTGTTATAATTTAGGAAACAATTTAGAGGGGTATTGGACAAAAAAAGTGAACTAGGTGAATTTTCTATACCAATTTATGGGATTTCATATGCAAAATAGAGTCACATGGAACATACTTGTTGACATTTGGGTAAATTTATAGAGAAAAAAATTAACGGGTTTGGCATTTTTGCTCATTGTATCTCCAAGATACTCCCAAGTTATACAAATTTGTCAAAAATTTTATATTTTTAAATTTGAATGAAATTTGATTAAATGCAAGAACTCAATAGGTGCAGGTTCTTTTCTTTAATTTTTGTAGTTTAGGATGGTGTAAGGGGTTCGCTTTCATTAACACTTTTAGCAAAGAATTATAGAATCATTGATTTATTGATTTGCTACTTATTCTAAAAAAATATTATATACTTCTTTCATCTCAAATTAATAGTCGATATTTATAAACGATAGTTTTTAAGGATATCCTTCATTATTAGTCAAGATAGTGGCTTCTTCACTATCATAAAATTTACGTCGTTGTTTAAATCCGAAAAAGAAATGAGAACTATTAATTTAGATTGTTCCAATAAAAAAAATATGACTATTAATTTGGGACGGATGAGCGTAAAGTATTTCTTTTAGATTGCGCATGTCTTTCTTTGAAAATAGAAGGTAAAATGAGGCCACGAGTGTTATTGTAAGGTAAATGAATGGCTACTTATCATATTGAAAAACTCTCGTACATTAACAAGAGCAATGCATGAATTAAAGCTAATTATAACTTGAAGTAAGGACTTTTCAAATTTAAGTGAATATCATTTTTTAAAGGTGAACTTAGGTATCATCGAGGATGGTGATTGAACGTAGCCCCCCAATTATTTTTGCTCGACTGAAATGTTGATGAACAATGAGCTCTAAAGAAGATTGTAATTGTTAAATCACCATTATCCTAATTTAGTTTGTGTAACTAGTTTGGTCTTGAAGTGGGGTGGAGCTAGAGTTTTGCATCCGGACGGGTAGGGTTAATGGTGATTTCTGGGGTTGGGGGTGGAAGCCCAAACGCCAATTTTTTTTTAGGTTATTTTTTAGTACTCACGAGATAATTATTTTAAAACTGATTACATATTGTATTAATTAACTATTATATAAATACCTAAAATTTAATATTATAAAAAGTCCCAAAATTAATAAAAGCCAGAATTTCAACATTTCAAATTAAAATAAATAAGTAGCAATAAAGCCCTAATTACAACAATAAAAACTTTAAATAGAGACCCAAATTTGATAAAAGACCTAATTTCAATATTTAATGGGGGAAAAAAACAAAGTTGCATTATAATTTTAAATTGCCGTGTGTTTTTGTAGGGAAGAAAGATGATGTGAGCCGGATTTTGTCTGTGAAGAGGAAGGGAGGAAGGGCTGAACTGAAATTATACAAAACTTACCACTGGCTGGTGCCCCCCCCCCCCCCCCCCCCCCTGTTTCTACCCATGGTCTTGAAAACAAATGTTGGCTTATTTTACATACTTAAAAAACTTATTTTAGAAGTACGATGATTAAATCCCCTCTTATAAAAATCTTCCCTCTACTTATAGTCACTATATATACTAGCAGTGTAATCAGTTAGGTTCTTTTCTCATTCTATATATTCTTTTCTATTTCTATTTATCTATAGTATATATTCATAAAAGTCTCTTTAAACGAGGGGTTGACACGTGAATGTTTTAATTATATAGAAAAAGAAGTAAGAACTCTTTTTAAGTCCCTCACATTTGTAATCATTTGACTTTACGTTGTGTCATCGTATCGCGTGTCATTTTTGTCAAATTTGCATTTATTACATGTCCTATCCTCTCTCGATGTCTCTAACCCGTCTTTTGATTTTTAGTGCGATAATTAATGTTTTTTGTTTCGTAACTAATTTCAAGTATTTCAAAATTCTATAGAAATATTGAAAACATATATGAAAAAATGTAGTGGAACATACCGTGACCAACCGTATACTACAAGGGTTGAGACCAGCAAGCGTTTGCCGACAAAACTCTTCATCTCTTAACCAAGAAAATTTATCTCCTGTAAGCAAAACCATGATTTAATCTTAATAGGGGAAAATTCAATTAATCCCTAGAGAATATATATATATATATATATATATATATATATATATATATATAAACCCATATTAAAGATTGTACAATATATAAAAATAAATAAAAAAACACTTTTACTAATATAACAAAAAAGTGAGAAAGAAAAGATAGAAGTGAACAAAGTAGCATTTTTTATATAAATAATCGGTTAAGATGTTTTCCTGGATAATTAATATCATATTGAGCTTAATTTTTAACTCTAGAACTAGTGTTTATTTAAACTTAAATAACAATGCAATTATCACTTCTTTAACTTTATACATGCTCTAGTGTAAGGAATGCATGTAAAAAATTAAATTCCAATGATGTCAGCCACTTGGAAGTAGTAAGATTTAAATGTAATAAATCATATCTACATGTGAAACTTTGAAATAATAAGTTTAGATTGTAAAGTAGTGAAAAATGATGATATGAGATTTTGTGCAGTAAAAAAAATAAAAAGGTAATGAAAGTGTTAGTATGCATGTGGGGAGAGAGAGAGCGTACTAGCCACCAATTCGGGTGTTTGAAAGCGCAAGACATACTTCGCAAGATCCGTAATATATTTGATAATTCTCGGGAAGAAACCCTCGCGAATGTGTAGGGGAATCGTTTCCAAATCGATTTTAACCTCTTGCTTGAAGAGTAGGTCTATGTCGACAAAATTTTCAAACTTTTTTTCCTGGTGAACGATAGAAGGAAACACAATATGGAACAATACATCTAAAATGAATGTTGTCCCTTTTACATCTAAGAAGGTTTCATCTCTGGGGACATAACTAGCTTGCATAGGGTCAGGCCCTCTCTTCGAAGATGGATCTGCATTACACATAAACAAAATTGACTCGAAGTTAAAATGATTTTCACCATGTAACTTTTCAATTAAGTCCAAAATACTTAAGAAAATTATATTTACATATTCATATTTAAAATTTATAGTCATACACAATTGAAAATAACTAAATAAGTGTATACACTATATACATTAGATTTTGGAAAATAATTTTGACTTTGTTGATGTGGGTGTGGGTGTTGGGGTAGGAAGGGCGAGGGTGCTCTTATAATATTGGGATCTAAATTTGAGATTTAGAGTGTTAGGTAATTTTTTCCTTACAAATTTTTAAAAAGTATAACTTCACATATACAAATTTTATTTTTATAAATGTGATAATTTTTAATCTACAAATCGAGCCGTAGCAAACAAGATCCATATTCAATCTATAAATCTTTAAAGGTAAAGATGACATGTTTAACAAATTTTTGTGAATACCAAAAATATTTACTTTGTGTGTAATATTAGCATAGTTTTATCTGTTGTGCCTGAACTTTCAGATCTAAAACATTTCATTTATAGTGAACATAGTAAATATTTACAATAATTGTAAAATAAGTAGAAGAAATATTTTAAGTGTGTTTTGTGCTTCAATACTAACACAGTATCTTGCGCTTATAGTAGACACATATTACGAGAGTTATGGTTTACACCGTTTGTTAACATTTCAAAATAATAAGTATTTAGTTTTCTATTGAATTCTTCCTCTTAGTTATATAATCTTTCATCGAAGCCATTAAAATTTACTTTCTATAAATAATTAGCATTATAGAAAATTTTCAATAACGAATAAAATTTCATAATCACAGAAAAGATTTGTTGTCTTTACGTTTCATTTTTCCTTCATCTTTTATGCATTGAATGATCCCAAAAAACGTAAACCAAATGGAATAAAACAAGTTACACAATCACATGACATAAGTATTTACGTGGTTTGTCAATGGCCTACGTCCACAGAGTGTTTCTCCTTTCTTATTACTCTAATTCCACTAACAAGAATTACATGCCTCTTTTCCTTGAGGTAAGTGTTACATTTATAGAGGAAGAAGTGCTTATGACATGCAGGTTTCTGGAACTTGTTGATGCAGTTGTGGTCTGATTGTACTAATCTTTTGTTAAGATCCTTGTTAGTTGGACTCTTTTGTATTGTTATTTCAAGATTCAATCTTTTATCTCATTATGTCGGGCAAGTGTTATCCAGTCCAAATCATTTGGGTTGTTATACTAATTCTCCCACAATTGCCCATAAAGTTTTGTGACTTGAATGGGGAGGAGAGGTTTGATCGTCGTTGAAAAATGCACTGGTTGGTTGAGGGGGTTGGTCGCAATCTAAGAAGGTGAAATTTGTCCATTTTTGGGAAGAACTTTTTTAGGTGAAAATTTTATGTTATTCTGCCCATTGTAACCTTGAAGGGTATGCTCGTAATTTCTCACATTAGTTAACGGTACGCTAGCAAAAATTCAACTTAAAAGTCGAAGCATCTCTACCAATTACGACCTTGGATTCTAATTTAAATGATGAGACGCTTAGGAATTTGAACCAAGTTACCAAAGGTTTCCAACGGCCAATTTTCCCCATCACCTCAACTATTTAAAGCATCGGTTGTTTCTTCAAATTTCTTCATTTGTAAGTTTCCTTATTTCTCGTATCCTCGGTTTTCTTACAACAATACTTTATTTTTCCTCATTTTTGTCGCTTTTTTTTTCTATATTTGAGAAAAATGGTTTATGTCGTGAATGATAGAACTTTAGGAGAATTTAGGGGTAAACAGTCCATTCTTGATTGGGTAAATGTGAAGTGTTCTGATAAACTGACCGATTACTATAGCATTGAATGAGGTCACTAGGTTCATACTATCTTGGTGGCTGAAAGGAATCCCATAACTCAGATATTGCTATTTTATGGTCAAAGACGAATGACAACGTCTTTTATTTGAAGGTAGGAATAACGGATAGTCTTTTACTCGTCAATCTTCCAACTCCATTAAGGGATATTGGGGTTATGGGTTCATTGCCAGGAATTGGCAATAACTACCCATTATTGAGGGTGGTGAACTATACAATGGGTTTGTGTGGCCTTCTAGAGGGAGGAGAATAGGTGATGATAATTTCTCTTCGAATTATGTCATTGCTTGTTGATGGTTAGATGAAATTAATACTAATGTTTGTTTTCTTATTTATTTTGTCCAGATGGGTCAAAGAAAAAAGAGCCTTATAATTTCAACTATAAGGATCTTATTAAGGTTTGGAAGCTAAGGAAGCCTTTGGTTCTAAGTGAATAACACCCAAGGTCAGTGTCCTTTTTTCTTAATTATATCAATTCCACGTCCATCTTTACAGCTAAACACGTGGATTCCATTCCTGAGATACCAGTCCCTTCAACTACTGAGAGAACTTCTAATGCTTTTACCTCATCCCCTTTTGAACTCGTGAATATGAATACCACCTTGGTATTGAGGAGGAAAATATTGCTCCAAGAAATAGAAACCTTACTCTTGTAGATGAATTAGACCTCCCCACATCGCTAAGGGCAAAGGTCACCAAAAGGAAGGAGGTCTGAGGTACCTCTAAGCTCGTTACTCTTGTGGATTCTCCTGATAAGGAGAAGACGAAGAATTATAAAGCCACTCCATATTATTATTTCGTTATTTCTATCGAGAAGGTGGACAAACCCAATATAGGGAAGGGTCACCAAACTATGTCGATATCCAAGAACCCGTCTTTGGCCCCTAGTCTACTGAGGGTGGCTATTCTGACGCTGGGCTGAGAGCAAGTTGATAGGTTAAAATCTGATTAACTTACTTATCACACCTCACATGCTTTATCTCTGGTAAGTTTAATAACTTTTGGTTTCATTCCTTTTTTATTTTGATCGTTGTGTTGACTTGTCGTCGTCTTATCTTTACATTTTGTGGTAGACTCTATTTCCATGCTCGATAGGGAACCAAACAAGTTAAGACCAACAACGACCTGACGAAGCCCTTGGATAAGAGCCAATAGTCTCTTCTCATTGCCAAAAATGAATGTGATGATGAGAAGAAGTCCACCGACTTTGAGATGTCCATGTTGAAGATGGAGCATGATCCAAGCTCTCCACCACGAGAGGAAGAAGGAGATAAGGCTTTAGGTAAAGACCAAGCAAATGGCATAGACGATAGTTTGACAGATGCCTTGATCGGAAATGCCCTAAAACCCTAAAGGCAGGTGAAGGAAAAGGATGCTCAAATCTAGTTAGAATTAGCTTAGGTCCCAAAACTCCTCGTATTCTTATGATTTTTAATGTTTTTAAGGGATTGTCCCACTCTAGATCTAATGGAAAATCCACTATTAATGGCTGGATGAAGTTAGAAATTCTCTAATTCGTTTTGGTTATTAGGGTTGTTAGGAAACTCCTATTTGGAACTTCACCCTTTAATCTTGTAAGTTTTTTTAACGCAATTATCATTTGACTATTTTTTGGAATAAACGACCTCCTTTTATGGTACATAAATAGGTCACGCATATTTTTTTCAATTAGTCATTGAAAAATTTAGAGATTTAGACTTTCAATTTCCAAACATTTAATGGGTGACAATTCCATGTATATTTTAAATTGTATTAAATCCTATAATCACTAGAAAAACCACCTAATAACCACTAAAAACCCTCCCATGTCGTCTCTAACCTCACCTCTTCATTTCTTCAAAGAATGACACGTGTCTCATTTTCATTAATACAAGACCAACAATAAAAAAACGATTACCTATGATTGATTATAGATATATTTTTTAAATTAGGACCAAATACTTGCACTCGATGACTAAACACTTTGTCTCTAAATTTATTGCATGTCTCTTATAAAAAGCCTTTATTTATTAAAATACATTACATGACTTTTTATATATCTTCGTACTAAGCATCCTCATTTATTGAATCCCAAGTTGTAGCGAAATGCACTTTTGGGTAATATGCTGCAAAATTTAATTTTCATTTTAGACTGTAAAAAAAACTGTAATATTGGCAGTGAAACTTTAATTTTAAAACAAAAAAATTACAGCTGTGAATTTACTTTTTTGGAAGTGTGTCAATCGGAGTTATGGTGGGTGGAGGCTTAGATATTTGACCACCAGAAGATTGAAAGTCTGTAGTTCGGAGTAAAATATGATTCAACATGGTAAAAAGTAATATGTTGATATACATTTTTCCATATTTAAAACTAAATGTTATTCTCTATTTTTGTTTAAAGTTTAATAACTATAGAGTGTGCACTTATTGATAAAATTAACCCAACAAAAAATTAATTTTAAATATGTAAAAAATATTTTACCATTTTACTTTTCCGTGCTATCCAAACCATTTTCCCCGAAACCAAATGGATAGAATATCAAAATCTTTCTTACTTAGCTTTGAGGATATTCCCTCTATATGCATAATTTAGTAAAGGGGGACACATGTTGAGCTAGGATCAAAGTGGATATCTAGGCCCACCCAAATACCAATCCAAGCTAGTTATTCAAAAGTCGGTCTAATCTTAACATTTATTACCTTATGTTGTTGCAAAAGCCAACAAAGGTATATTTTTTAATTTTTGTTTTTAATATATCTAACATTGTTGTTCATTAATATTTTTGAAATTATTGAATGAATCATAATAGAACCTTAAATAGTAACATATACCTAAATATATATTTCTCAGATTTGGCCATTTCAATGTGGGCTCACAAAACTTCCCAATGTCGTTAAATAAAAAATCGGGCTTGCAAATTTTTTCAAACCCTCCTTTCGACCTTTTTAACTATTCCAAAGCTTTATATTTTGGAAGGGTTACCTATTAGTATGAACTACTATGGGCTTTTTCCTGCCACTTAAATTTAAATTCTAATTATATATATATATATATATATATATAGGAGGGACTTTTGGCCAATCTAACTGAGATTGAAGGTTGGTGAGTTTGATTTTTATCAACTTGCGACTGGGATTAAATTTGGTGAGTTTTGATTTCTCCCAACTAACAGTTGAGATTAATATCACGATCCCAAATGCATCTGTCCAATTTGAACCCACTTAGTACCTCGAGCCTCTTAATATGTACCATCTTTCACTCACTCATATTCATTACCATCTTCCACCCACTCCTTCAAACTCATCCATACAACATTTCTCTTTTCTCGGTCACCTTTTCAGACGCATCCATATTTCTCTACAATATATTCCTCTCCTTTCTCTATTCTTTCCTCCATCCTCAAGGGTACCCATCTCACTCGACTGAATCCACCACAACAAGAGAACTGGATTATAACATATCTCACTTGGTTGAATCCCACGGTGTTATGGGGTGGTGTTCAGCAAAGTTGAACAGTGTTAGAGAAAAAGGGGGTTACTACATTCATTTTTGTGGGTCCTCAAATATATCTCAATCGATGCCTTTAAACAGAGGACAATATCGTTGAAAATTAAACTTGTTTTTGAATTAAAATAATTGGGCGTTATTAGTTAGTATTTTTGGGTTAAATGTATGGCTTGTCTAATTAGTTAGTATTGGGCCTCTATAAAGTTAGACCCATTAAGAGTGATATTTTTCCAAGAACATTCTAGATCCCTCTTGTGTATTGTGGAGAGTGTAAGAAATAATAGATTAGTGAAGATAGATGTAGAAGGTTCTAGAGATTCAATCTTGGCCCTTGATGTAAATTTAATCTTCACCATTCATTTGAGTTGGAGGATAGTATAAATAGGGGTGTTGTCTCCACATTTTGTATCAAGAAAAATTTAGTGAGTTATAATAAAAGAGTTCCTTTCACCAAATAGTTCTCCACTCTTCTTTCTTATATTGCCCCCTCTCTCAAATATATATAAGCCACATTTTCCAACAAAGTGGTATCAGAGCCAAGGTTCTAAAATGGCTAATGGTATGGTTCCTTTACAAATCCCCCAACTCACCAAAGACAACTACAACCATTGGAGTATCAAGATGAAGGTGTTACTCGCTTCTAAAGATGTTTGGGAGATCGTTGAAAAAGGCTACAATGAGCCTCAAGATGAAGCCACCCTATCTCAAGCTCAAAAGGATAGATTAAAAGAAGCAAGGAGGACAGATCAAAAGGTCCTCACTCTCATTCACTAAGAATTGGATGAAGGTACGTTTGAGAAAATTGCGTTTGCCACAACCGCCAAAGAAGCATGGGAGACTCTACAAAATTCTCATAAGGGGATTGAGAAGGTAAAGAAGGTTCGTCTCCAAACGCTTAGAGGTGAGTTCGAGTCTTTACATATGAAAGATTCCGAGTTACTTTCAGATTATTTTGCTAGAGTTTTGGCTATTGTCAATCAATTAAAAGCTAATGGTAAAAATATGAGTGACACACGGGTGGTAGAAAAAATCCTTCGCTCTTTAAGTTCCAAGTTTGACTATGTTGTTGTAGCAATTGAAGAATCTAAAGATACGGATTCTATGAGTATTGATGAACTCATGGGATCCTTAAAAGACCATGAAGAGAGACTTAACAGAAAAATTCACGAGACTTTAGAGCAAGCTCTTCAAACAATGCTTACTCTAAAAGAAGGAAGAGAATACAACAACGAATGGAGCCAAAGAGGAAGAGGAAGAGGTCAATTTCGAGGAAGAGGCGGTATGAAGTTTTTCAACAATGAAAGGCAAAACTCATATCCATCAAGAGGACGTGGAAGAGGGGGCATCACAAGACCAAGGTATGAAAAATCTCAAATTAAGTGTTATAATTGTCAAAATTTTGGTCATTATGCTTCGAAATGTAGAAGTAACGCTAATATTGTTGAGGAAAAGGCTAACTATGTTGAAAAGGAAAAACATGAGGATTCGACCTTGTTATTAGCATATAAAGGAGAACATATTGGGGAAAGCAAGACGTGGTATCTTGACACGGGAGCAAGCAATCATATTTATGGCAAAAAGGACATTTTTGTGGAACTTGATGAATCGGTAAGGGGCAATGTCACTTTTGGAGATGAATCAAAAGTGCCGGTGAAAGGAAAAGGTAAAATTTTGATTCGTATGAAAAATGGGAAGCACCAATTTATTTCAAGTGTCTACTAAGTGCCAAGCATGAAAACAAATAGCTTGAGTCTAGGGCAACTCTTAGAGAAAGGTTATGATATCCACATGAAAGATCATAGTCTTTCTTTAAGAGACCAAAGAATGAATTTAATTGCTAAAATACCTATTGCAAGAAATAAAATGTTTTTGCTAAACATTCAAAGTGAAGGTACAATGTGTTTAAATGCTTGCTTTAAAGACATGTCTTGGCTTTGGCACTTAAGGTTTGGGCATCTAAATTTTGGTGGCTTAAAATTATTGCATAACAAAAGAATGGTTAATGGGTTGCCTTCCATTAATCATCCAGATCAAATATGTGAAGGATGCTTACTTGGAAAACATTCTAGAATGAGTTTTCCAAAAGAGTCAATTACAAGAGCAAAGAAGCCCCTAGAACTCATTCATACCGATGTGTGTGGCCCTATTACTCCGTGTTCTTTTGGCAAAAATAAATACATTCTACTTTTCATTGATGATTTTAGTAGAAAGACATGGGTTTATTTCTTAAAAGAAAAATCATAAGTATTTTATTCTTTTAAGAAATTTAAAGTACTTGTGGAAAAAGAAAGTGGTTATGAAATAAATTCTATGCGATCCGATAGAGGAGACGAATTCACTTCTAAAGAGTTTGAAAAGTTTTTTGAAGAAAATGGGATACGTCGTCCTTTAACGGTTGCATACTCACCTCAACAAAATGGAGTTGCTGAAAGAAAAAATAGACCCATTTTAAATATGACTCGAAGCATGTTAAAAAGTAAAAGAATGCCAAAAGAATTTTGGGCCGAAGCTGTGGATTGTGCCGTTTATCTGTCAAATAGAAGCCCCACTAGAAGTGAGTGGAATAAAACTCCACAAGAAGCATGGAGCGGGAGAAAACCCAGAATTTCTCATTTTAGAGTATTTGGGAGCATTTCATATGCTCATGTGCTGGATCAAAAGTGGACAAAGCTTGATGACAAGAGTGAAAAATACGTATTTGTTGGCTACGATTCACGCTCCAAAGGCTACAAGTTGTACAATCCAATCAGTGGAAAATTCATCACGAGTAGAGATGTCAAGTTTGATGAAGAAGGCTCGTGGAAATGGGATACCTAGGAGGAAAACTATGACTTTCTTCCTTTATTTGAAGAAGAAGATGAAGATAGCAGTACTGGAGATGTAGAAGAGCCTATACGCCACATCCATCACCACCATCATCCACTCATGGAGATCCATCATCAAGTCAAAGTTCAACTTGAAAGAGCCCCACGTTTCAGAAGCTTGGATGCAATATACGAGGTAACTGAAAATCAAAATGATATAACTCTCTTTTGTCTTTTTGTCAATTGTGTACCTATAGGATTTGAAGAGGCCATACAAAGTAAGAGATGGAAGGATGCAATGGATGATGAGATAAAAGCGATTGAGAAGAATGACACATGGGAGTTGACAAGTCTCCCCAAAGGGCACAAAGCTATTGGAGTCAAATGGGTGTATAAAGCTAAGAAGAATGCTAAAGGAGATGTGGAGCCGTACAAAGCAAGACTAGTTGCCAAAGGATTTAAGAAACGGTATGGAATTGACTATGAAGAGGTATTTGCTCCAGTTGCTCGTCTTGAAACCATAAGATTAATTATCTCTTTAGCAGCTCAAAATAGATGGAAAATCCATCAAATGGATGTGAAGTCTGCTTTCTTAAATGGACATCTTGAAGAAGAAGTATATGTAGAGAAACCCATGGGTTATGTTGTGAAAGGCAATGAAGATAAGGTGTTAAAATTGAAAAAGGCATTATACGGCCTACAACAAGCACCAAGGGCTTGGAATAGTAGAATTGATCAATATCTTCATAAAAATAGTTTAAAAAAAAGCCCTTATGAGCATGCCCTATACACAAAGGTGAATGGAAATAAAGATATTTTAATTGTTTGCTTGTATGTGGATGGTTTAAACTTCACAGGAAATGATGCAAAGATGATTGGGAAGTTTAAGATGGCGATGACCAGAGAATTTGAGATGACCGACATTGGGCTCATGTCCTATTATCTTGGCATAGAAGTGAAGCAAGAGAAAGAAGGAATATTTATTTCTCAAGAAATCTATGCAAAGGAAGTTCTCAAGAAATTCAAGATGAATGAATGTCAGCCCGTAAGCACTCCCGTGGAATGTGGAACCAAGTTGTCAAAGCATGAAGAATGAGAAACAGTATATCCAACATATTTTAAGAGCCTCGTTGGAAGCTTGCGATAATTAACATGCACAAGGCCCGATATCCTCTTTGGAGTTGGACTTATCAGTCGTTATATGAAAACTCCAACAACAACACACTTGAAGGCTGCAAGAAGAATCCTTCGCTATGTCAAAGGTACAATTGACTATGGATTATTTTATTCAGTCTCTAACAGTTTCAAGTTTGTTGGCTACAGTGATAGTGATTGGGGAGGAGACTTAGATGATCGAAAAAGCATAAGTGGGTACGTGTTCTACATGGGAGACGTTGCATTCACATGGAGTTCAAAGAATCAACCTATTGTCACTCTTTCCACTTGTGAAGTTGAGTACGTCACCACAACAAATTGTGTGCGTCATGCAATTTGGTTGAAGAATTTATTGAAAGAGCTTAACATACCTGAAGATACGGTTGAGATATGCGTCGACAACAAATCGACGATTGTATTAGCAAAGAATCCAGTTTTCCATGACAGAAGCAAGCACATCGACACAAGGTATCACTACCTTCGTGAATGTGTGGAAAAGAAGGAGGTACAATTGAAGTACATAAAGTCTCATGATCAAGTTTCCGACATCTTTACCAAGCCATTCAATCATGAAGTGTTCCACAAGCTACGAAGACTACTTGGAGTTGCAAAACCAAGTTTAAGAGAGGGTGTTGAAAATTAAACTTGTTTTTGAATTAAAATAATTGGGCGTTATTAGTTTGTATTTTTGGGTTAAATGTTTGGGTTGTCTAATTAGTTAGTATCGGGCCTCTATAAAGTTAGATCCATTAAGAGTCATTTTTTTTCAAGAACATTCTAGATCCCTCATGTGTATTGTGGAGAGTGTAAGAAATAGTAGATTAGTGGAGATAGATATAGAAGGTTCTAGAGATTCAATCTTAACCCTTGATGTAAATTTAATCTCCACCATTCATTTGAGTTGGAGGATAGTATAAATAGGGGTGTTGTCTCCACATTTTGTATCAAGCAAAATTTAGTGAGTTCTAATAAAAGAGTTCCTTTCACCAAATAGTTATCCATTCTTGTTTCTTATATTGCTCCCTCTCTCAAATATATATAAACCACCTTTTCCACCACAAATATATCTCAATCGATGCCTTTAAACAGAGGACAATATGCATGGGTTTGATTATGTTTGGATCTAGGGTTTGATTGTGTTTGGGTTTCAAAAGCTTGGATGCGTGTTGTCCCATCCGTGCTGGGTTTTTGTTCATTTTTGTAGGGCCTACCAAAGTATATGCATAATCAACAAGGAGGTAAATGACCATATATATTTTTCCATTTTTTCTGTTGGTCCCATCACACTTCTAACATGGGCAGTGTTAAAAAAGGAAAACGAAATGGGTCTACACTTTGTAACTGGGTTTTTTGCTCGAGAGAAAAGATATCTCTCATTCTACGAATCACCACAAACTTCCATCTCTCACACTCTCTATTTTTTATGTAATAGAGGTATACATGATATAAGTTTCTCAACCTCAATATGTTTTCCTAACTGCCAGCAATATGTAACCTTCCTCCACATCTTGGTTATGGTAACGAACCATTGCTTTCTCTCTCTCTCTCTCCCTCTACTTGATAATGGTTGCGATCCATTTTGTTACCTTGATTCTTGGGTTCATAAATTATTTTATTGATTGTTTTAAAGAAGTTTGAAGTATTTAAAAGTTTTGTTAGTTCTAACAGCATTCGTAATATTTTTATTCAAAACCTACTTTATACATGGATGTTGATTTTTTTTTCCAGGTCTTTATAGATCGATGCAATGATTACAATGCTATTAATTATTGATAACATAAGAAGTTTAGTAGCAAAGACACCTTTACCATCGTTGTGGTCACCGGTGAGTAGGGAGGAATATGGGTTAATATTTACAAGTGGTGTAAAAAGAAGATCCATTTGGGTTTGTTTCGTAAGTTTTTGATCTAGGATGTATACTTGAACGCCGTGAAACCCACTTCGGTATAAAAACACGCTCAGTACGGTAAACACGCTCATGTATAAAGAAGACCCGCTTCTTAACTTGCTATATTATTTACTCACATTTAACTGTATTTTTTAAAAATATAGTTGTGAAATTAATTTTTTTTATAAGTTTGATAATGTCTTCATAAATAATAATGCAATTAATGTTCAGAAGAACTAAAGAAAATAAATCTGCTTTTCTAAATTTTACATTTTTTATCGTTTTCTCTTGATAATTTTATCTTTTTTCGGGTGTATTTTGTTGTACAAATTATATTTTTTTTAAGTTTTTGCATTGAACTGGGTTTTGTAGATGACGTCCTGGGAAGTTTCTGATTTGCTGGGTTTTTTATTTTCAATATCAAATTAAAAAGATCATAGTAAAATTAAGATGAAATTAGTGTTTTGTCTTCACAATGTTTTCTTCTTCTTAAAGAATTTCTCTACATTCATTTTCTTCTTAAAATAAATTGCCTAATCATCATTTAACACTTGCCTCTTTCTTTTTTGTGTTTTGTTACTTCCGTTTTTTTTGGTAATTGTTTTATATATTGAGGGTATGGATGAAGGCAGTAAAGGGGTTGGATATCTAACTCTGTTTAGAGGTATGGAGGAAGGCAGTATAGGGGTTTAAGGGCTTGTTTAGTTTGCAACTATAATTCTGTTTTTCGTGTTTAAATAACATTCTGATAAGAATCAGCGTTTGACAATCTGTTTTTTAAACACAGGATTATAATATTTCTGTGTTATAATCAAGTTTTTTCAGAAAACAGGTTTAGGGTGTTTTATAACTTTTTTTTTATTTTTTATTTTTCAACTCAAAATTATCCATTCTTAATATTTTAATGCAGTTATACCTCAATATATAATATACATACATAATACATTAATATGTGTGTAATTCTTATAAATAAAAAATATATCTTTACATGTACACAAAATTACGTATGGAATATGTGTGTAATTTTTATAAATAAAAAATATATCTTTACATGTACACAAAATTACGTATGGAATAATATAAAATTAAATAATATTATCAATAGATACACGATACTTATATATAGTTTTATACATGTATTATTAATGTATGGAATAATATAAAATATACATATAGTACATATGTATTAAAAAATATTATCAATTAATGTATGTATATAATTTTATAGTGAATTATATATATATATATATATACATGATTGCCAATTTTATCAAATTTTCAAAAAATTGTATTTAAAAACAAGTTTACCAAACGCACATCAGTAGTTATAAACACAAAAGACTGAATTTTAAACTGTTTTTAAAAACATCATTTAAATCGAGTTTTCTGAGTAGCGAACCAAACGGGCCCTAAGCTTTTTCTTCAATTGTTTTATGTTTGGAGGTGAAAACGTGTTGGATGAGTAAGAGGACCCTATATATGTATTTCGTCTTGATTTGACTAAAACATAATAAATGTGTATATTACGCGCGTGCCCAAGGAGAGAAGTTCAAAAAGATTTTTGAAGTAAGTTAATCAAGCAGCAGGATGGGACTGACCAAGTCATAAAAGATAGGTGTGAAATTACAAGTGCGTGGCTCGAGGTGTACTACTACTGCCGATAGAGTTGTCTTGTCCAATGATGATTAATAAATACGCTGATAAAAAGAAGACATCGTAGCAAAAATCTCCATTTTTCACAACTGACCTCACCACCATTGTTCTCGCCTCCACGGGTATCCTACACCTTTCTCACACAGTAATGCCCCCAAATTAACACTTTCATCTTTTTACATTAGGTTGACAAGGGCACATGTCAATGAAAATAAAATTCCCAATAATGTGCCTGAATATTCTTATTAATATTCATAACATTCTTACATAATCATTTTACATTAGGTTGAATAATCAAAGTAAAAATAAGTTTATTTTGCTTTTATTTAAAATATTCCTAATATAATATATCAGAATGAGCAATTTGATAATATAAATGGGTTGTTGAATATTATTTTTATAAGAGCAAAGCACCCATACAAGTCATTGTCATTTAATGGTAAATATATTCAATAAAGTATATTAATTTTGATATTATTTTCATATTTTAATTGGTGATGATATTTTAGATATTAGTGAAGTGTAGTTAACGACAACAAAAAGTTTCCATGGGTTATCTGATTGACAGGTTATAACCTATAGCATTAGTTTGTTGGAGGTGCAAATGCACTAGAACAAATATGAAATTCTGTTTAAATTTCGGGGCAATTTCATGTATTTCGTGTCATGTTAGCATTCTTCAAATACACACAATACCAATTAAGTAAACTAATAAATTTTAAGATTGTACTGATAAAAGAAAGAAGATGAGTTCTTCTTTCTTTTTTTATTACCTTCCTCGCGTATGTATAAGACCGAATCCATGTCTTTTAGTCAAAATAAGAATACACGGGAGTTTGAAAGAAGAAAAATCTTTCAATTTATAAATTCCAATTCTTTGAAAATTTTTTGGAGTCCGGCCGCGAGGTCAAAAATTGGAACAGAAATATCATTTGATTCGTCGATCCTCAAAAAAAGAAATAAGCAAAGTTCCGTCGTTGAGTGACAAATGGGAAATTTATGGAAAGTTACCGATGTTTTAAAGACTATTTGTGTAGTTTTAGTTCCTATAATTTCACATATCCATTATATCCTCAACTTTTAAGCAAGAAGTATGGATCTATATATGGAGAGGGATAAAGACAATTCACTTGGTGTGTCATCATTTTGGGAGATGCTATTCAAACATGTTCTGCTTCCTTTTTTTTTATTATGTATATAATGTGTAGGTTTTGATTTTGAAATGTATCATTTTTATTGTGAATAGAATCAATCCTAAATATGTGAGGAGATGTTGAACATTATAATCTGCTTGAAAGCAATACAACTCTTATTCAATTTTTTTTTCATGTTAAAACACATTAATTTTAACGAATTTTAATTAAACATATATTTTCACCATGCCATCGGCACGGGCACATCCTAGTGGATATATATATATATGTGTGTGTGTGTGTACCTTTTTCAGTCTTTAGACGACCTGTTCTACAACGTCTTGGATATGGGCGCTCTTTACCACCTAGTATTGGTCTCTTTAAGTCATCACCTTTGTTTGGATCACCGAGGTCATTGTACACATCATAATCGTAAATCCTTTCAAATTTCTTACGTTCTCCTTCCCCATTACCTCGCAGAATTATGAGCTCTTTTTCTCTCAGCTTCTTCACCCCACTTGGTGTTTGGGATGTTAGATATGACTGGGACAAAAAATGTCATTATAATTGGTAAATGGTAGATACATTATAGCCAAACAAAAAAGTATATAAAAAACCCGACAAGAAAGTGATAAGAAATAGATTTATGAATTTCCATTTTGTTAGAAATACAAATAATTTTTAATTTAAAAGTTAAAAAATAGGAAAAGTCCTGAGACATTAGATAAAAGGTCAAGAGTTTAGTTCTTTAAGTTTAAAATAAAGGGTTATGCATGTGACGAGTTTTTATAGAGCATTCCTAGAGTCTCTTGTAAAGGCTATATAAGCGAAGTAAGTTCCTTTATAATGTAAGAAAAAAACAAGCAAGTGAAAAAGAGAGAAAAAAATGAATGATTGGAAAAAACAATGCAAAAAGTTTCGTCATTCTGGTTATAATTTGTAAAAAATATTTCCACTACCAATTAAAAAAAATTCCCATCAAGTGGTATCTGAGACAGGGAGCCATGGTGATTGAAGAATATTCAAATAGAGTTTGTGAGTGAAAAATTGATGTTCAACAATTACGATCAAATGAGGAGTATCCTCACTTCATATTTCAAAACATGTAATTTATGGGAGGTGCTTTGTGAAGAACCAACCAGAGAATTCTCGAGAAGAATTGATGAAATGAAAAAGGAAAAGTACTCAAAATTTCTCAAAAAACAATACTTCAAGAAATTTGGAATTATATTGAAGGATCAAAAAGTGATATTTGGAGAAATATAGAGACCGTTGCCTCAAACTGTGAATGTGAGAATTTGTCGATAGAATATTGACTATAAATTTTTGAAGAAGACGAATGGATAAGTGAAGATTTTGAAGAATCCACTATGGAGATTGTTGAAAAAAGTTATGTCAAAAAAGTTGCAAAACTTGAAAAAAACCAAAGATTGAAAGAATCAAGAAAAGAAAAAGAAATGAAAGAAGAAAAGTGTGAGAGATATCGATGAAGAAATTATTTACCATGTTTTTGTTAATCCAATGGATGAGGAGTTTGATTAAATTTATGAAAAATAATTATGGTAATTTTGAACATATTTTAACATGAATGTTCAAAGCGAAAAATTTGACAAAAGGAAGTTTTCTTCACAGTTTGGTACAAAAAGTAGTTTTAGCGACACATGTAAGGTGAATATGGAGTCGTTCTTTGATCCAAGCGAACGAGAAAAAAAAGAAGCAAATTTGCAGGTCAAAAGAAAATCAATGGTGCACACAGGTAGAGAAGAAAATCAATCATATCAACTTGAAGATATTACACATGTGTATCATTTCAAAAGAGATGGCAAATGAAAAGGCTGCAATTGAAGATTGTGGGATATAATATCAAGTTTTGATTGTCAGCAAGGGGCCTCATTGGTGAACTTTAATCAGTTCAAGAATCTTATGCAAATTACAAATTAAGAGGAGATGTTAAGAATATAAATAATTTGTAATTAGAAAAGTTAAAAATAAAAAAGTTAAAGAGTCATTAGATAAGAGTTTAACTTTTAATTTGAAAATAAATGGTTATATATTTGAAGTGTTTTGGTTGAGGATTCCTAGAGTGTCTTGTAAAAGTTATACAAGTCAAATTGATTTTCTTTGTAATGCAAGAAAAAAAAGTAAGGAAATGAAAAGGAGAGAAAAGAAAATGAAAGGACTGAAGAAAGTGAAATATTTCCTCTGTCAATTAAAAAAAAAAAATCAACAATTTTGTTATAGATATTGCTACTTGATATGAGATTATATCCCCTTATATATATTCACTACGCGTACAGTGAGTCTTTAAATATCCTAAGCTATGGGATAAATAAATTAGCTTTTTGAGTTCTCTTACCAAATTTGTGGAGGAAGATGTTCATAGTGAGTGTTTATCTCTCTCTACTAAAATTTATCAAATCGTTCATTGGATAAGTAGATGAAAATGAGTAGGGAAATTTACAACTCCCTTGCTAAATTAAATATTTGAGAGTAAATTATCATTAAGTTCACTTGTTATGTCACTAGCGTGAATTTGTACAATAAGATAATTAGTATTTAAAATTTGTCAAAATATTTTTAGTATTTAAAAGTTGTTTACAATATACTCAAGATTACTTTGTTAAAAAATATATAAAATATGTCTCCAACTATTTATAGAACTGCCATAACTTCCTCATCATGTGTGGCCGAAAATGTAGTTGAAAACATTCCTTTGGGAGGTCATTTAAATTTATCAATTTGAGAGAGAGAGAGAGAGGGTCACCTTGTTAGTGAAAAAAACTCTATTTTCAGGGTTATCAGACTTTTTATGAACCCACGAATTACAATTGATGGTAATGTTACCACTGGGGAAGCCATCTAGGGCTATGCTATTGAAGTACAACTCCTCTGTGTTATTATTCTCTACTATTACAGCACCAATCTCTCCAAATCCTTCAGGTACTTGAAATTCTGCCTCGTACTTAATCACATTATTATGGTCTTCGCTAACCCACTTGGCAGTAGTTTGGACTGTTGGCTTCTCCCTCCCAGTTTCTTGAGAAATACAAAATCGAAGAGATTTAGTTAGCTATTTTTAATGAACGTGAAGGATTTCAGATAACAAAGAGGATCATAGTAAGTTGTAAAAATGATAAGAGGAAGAAAAAATCACTAATGATTGTCTATGTTTTTGTGGCTAAAATGATAATGTCATTCTCTAGTTAAAATTTGGTCCCAAAACAGGGGTACCTAGAAGTAATCAAAAATCAAACAAATCTCCATCGTTATAAAATAGAATATATTTTTGTTGGGTAAATTTCCCTCATTTTGAGGTACCATAAGGTGTCCGGGACAGCATTACGCGCACCTCGACTAATCTCCACTCGCGGATCAGTGGCCAGCCGCTGACCCCCAGGTTGTTTGCAACTGCCGAGGTTCGAACTGAGGAGCAAACCCAGTCGACCTTGGAGCCTTAGTACTAGTGCGCTACCACTAGACCAAGTCTGGGATTATAAAATAGAATATATAGAGATAGCATAAAGCTACTATACATCATCATTCCTACATTATCCATACATATTATTTTGTTTTAGGTCCTAATTTTTTTTAATATTTTATTTAATCCGTGGAGTTAATCTTCCAATCAATACATGTTCAAAAACTTTTATCAAAATACAATTTCTAGCTATTTTCTAAAAATTTAATAAATAACTGCGAAAAATACCTTATTTATAAGGGTCTGCAACAACAGAATTTTGTGAATTTATTAAAAATAGCTAGAAAATGTTTATCGATCTAATTATTTAAACATGTGTTGATTGAAAGGTTGATTTCAATACAAAATAAAAAAATTTGAAAAAGGGTTTATTAGCACCTAAAACTAAGTATGATGTATGGTGTGATGTAAGAGAAACTATCTTTCTCTCTCTATGTGTGTGTGAGAGAGAGAGGATACCTGACGGGTCCCCTATTAATGGGCACAAAAATGGATCCTTTTTCAAAATACCCAAAGGATATTTTTTTTGTATGGTGTTTAAACATTCCAAGTGCTTGTAAAAAATATCAACCCAAAATGTATTTTTTTGCTATTTGAAAAAAACAGGTCAATTATTTGATAGTTTAATTTGACCCATTTTTTAAAATTAACAAAAAAATGCATTTGAGTTGATCTTTTTTACAAATTTCTTGAAATGCTTAAACACCATACAAAAAATGAAAAATTAAAATATTTTTTGTTTTGATATTTTTTAAAAAAATCTCGCTTTTTGACCTGTTAAGACGGTCTCATCTAGGATCCCCTCTCCTCTCCTCCCTCCCCCCCTCTCTCTAGATAGATTGATTTCATTCATATTATTATAATAATTATTTGGTTGTAAAATCTTGACACTTCATTCTTTTGGCCAAACACAACATTGGCACAAGTTTGCGTATTTTTATGCCGTTTTGTGTAATTGATTGACAAACACTCGACGAATTATAAAAAAAAAATTGACTTATAAAAAAAGTTTACAAAAAAAGTAATAATAATAAGGAAAATGATAACATGTTTGGACCCTCAAAATTGTAAGTATTTGAGCTCCACATGAGTATTTGTTCCCTATTAAATATATGTTGGAACTCTGTCATATTATTTTTGGGATCTCTTAGGGCGCATATTATTAGGACCCTAATAATAATAATAACGACTTACTTGGATCAAGCTCTAAAGCAACAAGCTCCAATTCGAGTTCGTTCCTAGAAAATAGAGACCTATCAGATTTATCATTCATGCGTCGGGTAATTTCGATTTCCGAGAGAAGCCAATCACTGGCTTTCTTAACCATTACCACCGCGTTAACGGTGATGAACATCTCCTTGGTACTATTTGGCAACACTTTAATTAAGCTCGTGCCATCCACGGATGCTTTTATTATTCTAGTGCGAAAGGACATGCATTTTTGGCGGAGCAATGCGCGCTTGTCATTGTGGGGGACCGATAATGGAGGTTCACCACGGGAGATAAATGGCTTGTGCCATGGAAATAGAGCTTGTGGGGTGGCGTTTGCTACCTGCCCGGACAGCATTGTGGCTTTGGTTTGTTTCGTAATTCTCAACTCGTATAGAGAGTTTGAATTAAGGCTTGGTATGGAACTTGTTTGAGGACTTGGCTCTCTTTATATAGGAGAAGGATAGTAAAAATTTATGATCGTAAATGCATGGAAACCACTCATGTACATTCATTACATTTTCAACTATATTGCAAGTAAATAAAGGCTAGGTCATGCATGGTGGCATAATTAATTAAATTACAGCTCGAGACATTTATATCACGATGGTCCCTCACTGTCGAAATTCATCTCCAACTTAACCCGATATAAATACGTGGGAGATGATTATTGTACCAAGAGGAGACTTTGTGTACATGGGTGCTATCCATTGGTTAGGCCCTCCCTTCAAAAGGACGTTTTTGTTTGTTTGTAATAATTTTGGTCTGCTTTCCCATTAGGGGTGTGTTAAATGGGGAACACATTATGTTGAATGCAAAGCAACCTCCAATTAATTTCAAATTTTATTACACCTCATTATTTTGCCCTACCTAAGTGCAAAAAAATTAATTCAAACCAAACCTTCTGCCATCTCGTAGATCCCCACCAAGAATATCTTAGTTGCTTTGTATAATTTTAGTAAGGGTCTTTATAACATGTGACTTAAGGACGCACACTCTTAGAATTCATAAATAGTAGGGAGAAGGTTTCGACATACATTTAAAAAAATACAGATACTCATGTGTAGTCTTCAACTTACTATTTTGAGGCTCAAAATATGTGTCCTAAGGGCACATGTTATCATATTACTTTTAGTATTAATCATACCTATAAAAAAAATTCAAATTAAAAATCTACACTACTTCTTTCGGCACTCGAATGATAACTTTCAACTTTCTATGTAAATTTTATAAAGACACGCGAAAACAAACACGTGAATAGTAACTATTTATTATGAATATATTTTTTGAAAAATAAAATCTTGAGTATTGATTTTGTTTGATAGATATCAGGAAGAGCTTTTAAAAAATATATATTCTATAACAATTGAAAATGTAAGGTTAATGATAAAAAAATACTAAACAAACATATCATTTTAAAGTATTAAATTAGAAAAAAAATAATGTTGTGCATATAATCAAGGTGTATCATACAACTTAATTTTAACCTTTATAGAGTTGTCAAGGGCTTTTGCACAACAGTAGAGGTAAACATTAGAAAGCAAGCTTTTGGAAGCAAATTGGGAGAGGAATGCTTGAAGATTTGAAGGAATAGAAATTGGGTTCCAACTACAAGTGGCATCATCTTCATCATGATTAGATTTTCATCTCCATCTTGTCAAGGCAAAATTTATTTTTACTTCTCCACTTTGATATGAATAATTTATATTAGAATTAATGTAATTGACTTACATAAAATAATTGAATAATTAGATTGAGAATTCTATATTTGATTTATAAGTATATTTTTGAATTGTAGGGATTGGATTTGTAAGTATAATGCTTGAACTATGATTCCAGTGTAACTTACACAATTGGATAATTAATTATTTTTTTTTTAATTTATTGTGTTATGAGATTTCAAATTCGTTGTATTATAATCATTTTTTCATTCGTTTTTGATAAAAAAATGATAAGAAAAAGTTGTATAAAAATTAACCTCTAAGGGAGAAAAACCCGTATACATAGGGTACACATTACAACTATTAAAAATCTACCCCAAGGAGGCCACAACCAAAAACTACCAAAACTACAAGTCATATGCAAATCCTCCACGAACTCTAAAAAGATAGGAAGAGTTGCGACTCCTTGTGCCAACTCCAGAAGGTATTCAGAAAATTATATCGAATTCTAGTCGGCACAGTCTCCAAACCTTCAAAACATTTTTTATTTCTTTCCTTCCATATAGTCCAAAAGATACAGTAAAGAACCGGATGCCTGTGATACCCCGCCTATTAAAATGACAGGTGTCCAGCTCTTTACTAAAATAAAACAGGAATCTCAGACTGGCTCATTCATAGCATCACTGTAAAAAATTAAATTAATTACTAATAACCTATCAAGCCTGGTGTCAAATTTTAAAAACTTATTAACTTGTTTATGAAAACTTCCAATCACACAACAAGCCGTGACAATAATAAAACTATCCATTCACCACGACAATAAATTGAATATAGAATAAATGCAATAATCAAAGTAACCAAATAATACTGGGTAAAGGTCTCAATACAATAGTCCATTTGAATTGAAATACAATAAATTCTAAATAAAATAAACACTGTCTGGTAATGTGTGACATGCTCGAATAACAACTGACTGAAATCCTACTTAGAAATTAAAGATAGATGCGTCTAGTCAATCTATGCACACATCCACATCTGTTGCTCCATCGTCTGACCGGTAGGAGTGATCAAGTCTGGCGTTCTTTTGGCTGGGCACCTAAAAAGTTTTGGAAAAATATGTTGATAGGGGTCAGAGCCTAAAAACCATTTGAATAAATATTTTTCAAGTATTTAAAATACAATAATAAATATGCAATGTTAGCGTTCATACTAAACTAGTGTCGCACTCCCATGATATAATCCTCGTCCCTCATCTATAGTGTGCATCGAACACATGTATTTTAAACGCCCTAGTTATGCTACCCTTCCTAACTAGTATCAACACTTATCTTAATCCCATACACTAAGTTGTAGTCAAACTATGTCACATGTATTTATTCTCTGCTTTAAATTCTTGTTTAGGTAATACATGTGCTAAATCATTTAATTCTCATCGTTAACCTATACATATAACGTCAACCCAGTCATTAATTCAATATTCACGCATTCATTTTATTCATCCGTAACACACATATATGTAAATACATATCACATCTCGTACACACACACACACACACACACACACACACATATATATATATATATATATATATATATATATATATATATATATATATATATATATAAATATATACCCAGAGCTTAACCTCGTAAATGCATTCTCACCCATATATTAACCCGACTCCCGAATACATAAGTAGTCATAATTAATTCACAAACATTATTATTATTATCGACAATAAGCCGTTTTACGCTAGCTCGTATCCCGATTATATTCGAAATTCCAAACCAATTTAATTAATTAATTTTTGAGTGTCGTTCACCCTAACACCCATATTTCCATACCCCCGATTTTTTTCTCGACAACCCAAGGTAAAATAATGTCCTATAAATTTTCTAAAAGTCCTAATCTCATCTATGGACCTCCTAGATTACCCCGGACGCCAACCGTTCACGAAAGCATTAAAATACTCAATCTGGGCTGAACAGATGGAAATAACTGGTTCCCACTAGTTCTAGCCTGGGCGGTCTGTTATGTGATGGACAAAAATCCCCGATATTTTACATGATATATGGGCACCAATCAACATCCACTCCCCACCTAACATCATCCCATCAATTCTAAACATAAAGAAACACATTCTTATGTCCCAAATAATCCAATAAATACTAACCCATGGGTTTCGACATAAACAACAAGAAATCAATCTTTTTCTTAAATAAATTCCAAGGATCTTTAATTCCACCATGAACCGTTAAAGATTACATCTCCTATACGAATCATTATCAGATTTTATTCAAGATCATATATTATATATATAATTTAATATCAGATTATATATATGGGATTATAATTAAATCATCTACTATAATATCATTCCCAAAATCTCATATTTATCATGTGAATCCCACCCAAAATTTCATATTTTTCACTAACTCTAATATGAATTCAAGACATAACATAAAATATCAAAGAAAATTTAAACATTTTTGTTACATTGTTAGAGATTCTGTATTCCTTCTTTGCGAGCCCTCTTGCATAAGAATCCTAGCCCGGAATTATCCCAATCTCTCCCCGGAATGACCTTCTTGAGTTTCTCCTGAGTTATCCCTTCTCTCTCAATCCTAGGTATTTTAGAATGGTGGAATGGATGTCCACTCCATCCACCATACTTAACTATCCCCTAATCCCGAAATTACGCTTTGGGTTGAGTGTAAAATGACTCGATCATCCCTACACGGGTTCTAAATGATCTAAAAACCCTCGGAATCCTAATACCACTCCCGGGTACCTAATTTTGACTATCTCGACCCATCTCGGATCATCTGTGCACTTGAAATCACCCTTTGAGTAATTTAACATCAATTTTCAATCTTAATCCCAACACGACCCCACCATGCGTCCCGAATGAGATACCGTCAACCCGTTGATTTTAATCACTTACTACGTAATGTAAAATAACATGTTTTTATTTACTTACCACAGAAGTAAATATAATAACACATAAATATTAATCCAATACTAACTAATTAAGATTTATTCAATTCACTATATTTCTCAAATTAATTAAATTATGAGTACAATTGTAATTTAAGATATTCCTAAAAATACAGGGTGTTACATACTTCCCCCCTTAAAAATAAATTTCGTCCCTAAAATAAGGACATACCTGGTACCAAGAACTTTGGATACTTACCCGCATGACATCGTCACATACCCAAAATCAACTCATGGCAATATTGTGGTGCCTCCACTATACACCCGCTAACGTTACCTATTGAAGGCCTACTCTCTATGGTTCAAGACTAGCGACAAGTCTGTTCAATTCATTTTATACCTATATACTACATCGTTCTTAAGGTTTCACCTTGATGACGACACACAAAAAATTGTGAAACTTCTAAAAATGCTCCAATAAGACGAGCCTATAGACCACTCGCTCCATCATCTCAATATTGAGGAAGGCCCCACTTCCCTAAGTTCCAACTTCCCGTCTTGCCAAATAACATAACTCCCTTTATAGGAGACACGTCAGACTTCAAAAACTTCAGTTTGTGATAATGAAACTCTTATGGCGTTCCTGAACTACACGAAATAATTTTTGATTAATTCAATCCTTGCCGACAAACTCTGAATCACATCCGGTCAGAGAAGTTTGTTATCCTCCACATCTAACCAACCAAAGGGCGGAAGATAAGTTCTCACGTACAAAGCCTCAAAAGGTGCCTCGCCAATAATAACCTAGTATGAGTTATTATAATCAACTCTTCCAACGATAATTACTCCTCCTACTTACCCTAGAAATCGAGAATACACATCCCTCGCATATCCTTTAACATTTCAGTCATCCCTCCCGTATGCCCATTAGTCTACGGGTGATACACCATACTCAAAACGCAACTCCGTCCCCATTTCTTATTGATAATCCCTATCAGAGGTGAGACTCAAAGATCTTATCCTGATCCACAATAATATTGGGCGACATCTTGTGCTAGCTCATTCCATTTCTTCACTGAAATGTTAGACACATTGCCCAATAGTGTAACACCCAAATTAACAATAACTGCTCCATCTCAGTCAACTAATTCCACAAACCCAAAGGAAATCTTGACCCTTTCGCGAAAATGGTAACCCAAAGATGAACTCCATTAGTTTCTTATCCATTACGTCACTAGAATCACCAAGTATTGTAAAACTCGTTGATCGCCTAGGACAAACCTTTTCCCCTCTAAGGAGTGGTGCACCCGGACAAACTTGGATATGTCTCACTCCACACTGACCCACATGCTTTTCATCCCACATTAACACAGTTTTGGTCTTTAGTCCACGAGTCTAGTACCTCGGTTATTATATAAGTATCTAGTTATAACTACGAGTTGAAAGTTATATTTTGATTTAAGACCAGTCACTACAAGAAAATTTGGTTTTAGCAACGATTTTTTTAGCAAGGAATTAACTTTCGTTGCTAAAAGTGTATTATTAGCAAGGCAAATAGAAAAATCGTTGTTAAAAGTATAATCTTGTTATAAACATTTAGCAAGAAAATATTTTCCTTGAAAAATGTAACTTTTAGCAACGATTTTAAAATCCTTGCTTAAAATATGACGGTAAAATTTCCCTCCTTTTTTTAATATCCAAAATATTTACTGCAACGTTTTAATTATTTTCCTTGCAAATAATAAGACGTACATTTAACACAAAAAAAGCCCCAAAGTGTCTTTCTCTCTCTAAAGCCCAAACCATCGCCACTCTCCAAACCCTCCCCCTCCCCTCGTCTCTCCAAACCTTCCAAACCCTTCCCCCTTGGCTCTCCAAACCTTCCAAATCCTATCTCTCCAAACCCTCCTTCTTCCCTATCAGCTCCATCTCCGACGGTAAGCCCTCGCTCCTCTCTCTCTCTAACACACGAACACTCCACATATTAATGAGTTTTAGTTTTTTTACTGTTTCATGTTTTGGATTAGAATATTGCAGACCTATTACTTCTCAACTTCTCATCTTCATGGTGGACAATCAAGAAATTGCTTATAAGGTAAAACCCTAATTTTATTGTTTATTTTCCAATTGACAATGATTAATTGATGGTGGTAATTCTTCACACGTGTAATCTTATACATTATAAAGTTCAATGCCCAAACAGATTGTTTATTTATTAGCAATATGATAATATTTGAAAAAAGCTTCTTCTTTAACTGTACCTGGCGGGCCTTATTTTTTTAGGAAATTTAAAGAAATTTTGGTGTTCTGAGTGTTGAGTGGATATTAACGTGTTGGTTTCAGAAAAAATATTATAAACTTATATTTTTGTGTGTGGTTTATATCATTAAAGTGTGGCTTTAATAGAAACAAAAATCATGGTTTTATGTTTTGGTTTGTGATTTTACTCTGAATGTGTGTGGGTGTGTATTTGGTAATATACCAGGTAAGTACACCATGGGAATAATGAAGATGATATGTTTGTGTGTGTGTCGGGTTGTGTTTTAATTCTAGAAAGAAGTTGTGGGGGGAGGTTATATGAATCCATGTAAACTATATAAGTGGGTCGTTTGAAAAGACAAGATGAATGGATGGTGTGTTAGTAGATATGTACAATTAATAGGTATGTACAATGAATATGTTCCTGTTAACAATCATAGGTAGGTTAAAAACAAAACTCATTCTCATTTAACTTCTTGAGTTTTAGTTTGACGATGTATGTGTGTAATTTTGCGTCATGGTATGTTTGTGTTGGCATTATTGTACCCATTTAAATATTTCTTAACACCCACATGAGTATGAGAAATAAAAGAAAATAAAGCGTCTGTGTTCCGCTCCTCATGTTTGATGTATAATGGTGTAGTTTTAAGTATTAATATCATAAATTAGTCTAGTATATATTGATTATATCTTTATACATATTCCTCTTATATTTCATGATAGTAGATGTCGACATATTTAATTTCACAAAGTGTCTATGTCTCCATTTTCCTCCCCTCGGGATCTTGGTCTATTTCGTGGACAAAAGGTCCCCAGCTCTTGAAACATAACGTAAACATAGTAGCACGAACAACAAGTGCGATTAATGAAAACCACTATGTCATTCTCTGAATCCATTCTCAATACCTTGTCTTTTTTGTTTGAAGAAATCTTAAATTTGTTATTAATTCTAACTCTTCAATAACATAATCATCTTCTTATAATTCATTTCAATTCTGCTTTTGCAACAATCAATAGAAAGAACAAACACCTATCAAAGTTCATAAACTATAACATCCTCTGATTCTCATTCTTTGCTCTTAACCCCTCTTCAATCACCATCAAACCAGCACAATCATCTATAAAAATTCTTAAACTATACCATCCTCTACTTCTTATTATGTGAAGACAATCTATGTATTGAAATGCAAATCAATGGGGTACTCTTCATCTCCAACAATAAGGTAGTAAGACCCCTCTTTAATCACCATCAAACCATCTTCATGAGATTTCCTAAGGTGCTCAGAAGGGTTAATTACAAATTCAATCTCAATTCTCTCCCCTGCAATCAAGCTCACACTCTAGAATGTAACCAGTTGCTTTATCGCATCCCCTTTTCTGAGGTCAGTCCGTTTTGGGAATAGAAATATTGGATGCTTATCGTCCATCTCTCCATTATTATTAACTTCTATAGTTTTTGTAAACTTTGCCTTCTTGCACAACTCGGCCCCCACTTTTGAAACAGATATGTAACCGATTGAACCTATGTTTTTTTTCTAAGCACAGTTGACAAAATTACAGCCCACATGATATGTTGCATTTTTCACATAGCCCTGTAGAGCTTGGAGAAGTGTGACATTTTTACAAGGACGGCCCTCGTAGTTTCCTAGAAGTGTTTCTGCATAATTTGTGTTGGGGTGTATTACTGTAAGTGATGTGATTTTATTCAAAAGTAGGAGTAGTTTGCCTGAGTTTTTTAAACGGCCAATAATGTTTTAGTGGTTTCAAAGGCGAGGTTTTGGTGCTCTTGGCTGCAAATTTGGTTTCGTCCTGGGTTGGACAAGATCTGTTCAGTTGAGTTGAGATCGAACAAGCCTAGCCTCATAATGGAGAAGACGTTGTGAATGGCCCTGTCTATTTCTGATTCGGATAGTTTATTATGTTGGACTACCAGTTTGGTGTAGTTGTTCAAGTAAGAACCACAGTTCACATCCATGCCTTCTTTGAGATCTTTGGCAACCGCGTCTTCTGGTTGCTCAACATAACCTTGAACATCATTAATAAAAGCCACTACATCACAATCTGATACGATACACCCTCGGAAACCCCACTATCCACTAACAGTCTTGGATAAGAGATCGTAATTGGCACAGTTTGGGACTCCGCTGACTAGGTTATAAACACACATTGTCCCACTTGCTTTTCCTTCTTGTATGCAGCTCTAGAATGGTGGCTGGTATATATCTTCCATATCTTTCTCATTCACTTGAGCATCAAACTGAAAATGAGTGATATTGTTCCAGTTCTCCAAATCATAGGCAATGTAGTGTTTACAACAAGCCGCGACCCAAAGGTGGCCATCCTTGAGCTCTCCACCTTCAAAACCATCACCTTGAATCCCTCTCACATATGAAACTGCATACCATCTAGCAACCAATGGATCTTCTCCAGGTGTCTCTTTCCCTCTCCCCCATATTGGGTCCCTCAACAGATTTACGTTTGCTGCCCGAAACGCCATGTGAATCTTGGAGATAAAGGGTTGAACATAAAATTTCGTCACAAAAATATTTCATTAAGTGCTTCTGGGTTTAATTCCATTAAGTGCTTCTGGGTTCAATCTTGGAGATTAATCTGATCATAGGCAGTTTGTCAATGCTTCTGGGCTCTGAACTTGAGTTATTGCCGGCAAGTTTGCTATATTGGGTAAATGGATTGAGCCTGACCGTTGATAAGGAACATCATCTCTTTAGAATTATCTTTTCTAAAAGAGCATGTGAGATGGTATCATTGGGAGGATGAGAAAAGGCAAGTGAGGTATCACCACTTAAGCCTAATAGGAGATGAATGACATGCTCTGATTCTGTGAGCAAAAACAAATAGTTGATTAATGATGAGGTTTAAGCACTATAGTTTAAAAATTAGTATGTAAAATTTGCAGCCACTATAAGAATACAAGGAAGGATGAATGTTTGAATAACATGAGAAAATAACAGATGATATGGTGAACTATGCTGTAAAACATTTTTTTATTCAGTAGATAACTGAAGTTGCCAGTAGGGGTGAATCCTGTCATATACTTATTAAACATAAGACAACAAAAAAGAAACACGAAGACAAAAATACTAAAGCTACAAAAATAGGAATCAAGAATTTTTTTTTTGTTTTGGTCAACTAAAATCATCTTTGACGAAGTAATCATACTGAAAATCCAACTACCTTTTGCGAGAAATAGCTCTATTTGTCGTTCCTTGCGTGTCTTTTTAAGTCCTTTTCTTCAATTGTAATATATGTGTTGCTTAAAAATTAATACTAATTTCTTTTGTTGGTCAGATGATTAAGAAGGATGAGAACATAAACCGGCTTCAAAATTACCTGCAAGAATGTAACAAAGACTTGTCTATCATGAGGGAAATACTACCGAAAGTGTTCGAGGAGAGAGATTATATGTGGGAGGAGGTGAAGCAGTACAGTGAGAAGACCATGTTGTTGAATTCTAAAGTTGATGTATTAAAGAAGAGGATAGAGGCCCTCGATGAGGACAAACTCCATAAAGAAGGTCAGATCACTATTCTGAAAGACACCCTAGCCAAACCTTTTGATCTTCTCACGAGTCCATATTCTACCCGAGAATTCATGCTTGTATGATATATATGGGAATTTTGATTTTTGGTTTTCTCGGTGTTAATACTTTTACACTTCTGGGATTGTGTTTCTCTGCTAGTTTCTTTACTTCGTTTTTTTTATGCTTATTACAATTTCTCATTGCGTATGTCCTTCATGCTAGTTTCTAACGTCCAAATCTATGTGTATATACACGTGTACTCTTACATTAATAGTTACCCCAAAAGTCATTTACAAATAAGGTCAACAGTCAAACGTCGGAGACTCATGGAGGCACCATTTTGTAGACATTTTTTTTAACTGACGTTAAAGCATTTAATGCTTTTTTTTCATTCGTCGCCCCTAACATAACATGAGAAGATGAACTAGTCTGGGATTTTCAACCCTTCTATGTACCCAAAAAATTATGTCTGTTTCTTTTCCCAATTAGTTCGGAGATCACTCTTTAATTCACTTATCCCCTCATTTTTCTAACGTAGATTTCCCAGGAACCATATTGACTCATTAACACTGTGAAGGTTCCTGGCTCAGCATATCCAATTAATGGTGTCAATGGCATCTACAACTACAATAAAAAATTCTACTCAGGTAAATATCTTCGTTATTCTCCTCAAATAGACCATAACAATAAACATGGTCTATAAATCTGTGTTGTAGCGGCAAATGGGTGATGCTGTAAGGTTTTTTTTTTGGTTAGAGGTGAAATATCAAACCACTAAGTAATGCTCATATAATCTGATCTAAAAGACCATCCGAGTCAAAACTGTGCCAATTTTCTAGTGATGTCAAGCAATCATCTGCGTGTTCCACCTTATTCAGAAACGCAGGTTCTTCATTGAACCCCGAGTATGCAGTTTCTCCCTTTATCTCGTTCTAAAACGCTCAATCCACAGCCTCTTCAAACCCCAATCGCCTGTTCAAACTCCATCATCGCCTCTTCAAATCTAGTAGTAGAGGTAATATTATCATGCCATATTCACAATTTATGTTTAGGAAACAATTATAGTAGTAGAGGTTAATATTGACTTATGTGTTAGCATGTACTTTGCATATATCTTACTCTTTCAACCCAAATTTAATAGTCATATTTTCTTTATTAGTCTATCCAGAATATATAGTTAGGTTTCTTAAAATAGTATATAAAAAGAGGTGAAATTACGAAGTAACCTATTCCCTGGTCAGAGGAATTTTCCTTGAACAATGATGCTTTCTTGTATTCAATGAAATTTGTTTACTTTTGTACAACCAGTTTCTTATGCCCAGCTTGCAAGAAGTATTCAGGAGATAGATGCTACATCCGATCTAGTATGCATCCATTTACTTCTTGCCCTTTACCCCATTCTTTCCATGTTTTTGTTGGATATTTAGTAATTTTTTTCTCTGATTTTTCTTTTGCATTGAAAAGTTCCCGGAAGGAGTTAATACACCATGTGCTCCCCAAGCTCACTGACTACAATTTAGTTGACCCTTCATTGACACCATCTCTACTTATGGCATGCACTTACTTCTCTTTGTTATTTCTCATATCGAAACTCCATGTTTCTAAATGGCTTAATGATACTAATTCGTTGAATATTCAATGATTCTATAAAGTCTTGTACACATATGTGAGTATTTAAATCTGTATGGCTCTACTAATAGACTAATTTGATTATGATCTAAAGTAGTTTGAAATTTTTTCGTGTTGTATCTTTTAGGATTTTGACTAATCTGATTATCCTTTTCTCTACATATAGCGAAAAAGCTGGTTTTACATGTGATCATGATTTTTCGGTGCTCATCAAGCTTGGATTTCTTGCGATCAATGAGGTAAATCGTGATTTGATTAGTCGAAACTCCGATTTTGTGACTAATCATTGATTGAGTAATACTCACATTTGTCTCTTGCACTTGGTGATTTATTTATTGAAGAAACATCAATTATTAAGGATGGAAATAAGAAGTAAATGGTTCGAATTGACAAATAAGAGAGTAGAGAGAAACTGACTCATAATTGATTTATTAGATAAAAATATTAATGGGGCCATCATAAGGGAAAAAAATGTTACATACATTAGAAAATCTAAAACTTGGGGTGATCATGGCCCCCCTGGCCAAGTTGTGCCGTCTCCACTGACATGGAGAGAGATACTTTGTTTCTGCAATTACCCCGGAGTGAAAAAGAGATAGACAAGTGGACCAAAACAAAGTCTCATTAATATCTGATTGTGTGGAGACTCAGTTTCCTCACTGCATTTATGAATAGTTGTTTAATATCATTGGGCGTTTTGTGTTACCTGATCTTGACATTGATACTGTGTTGTTTGGGTGTGACCATTATTATGTGGCAGATTTTATGTTGACAATATTCCCCTCAGAGAGATCAGAAAGACCAAAGCACTTGGTGGGGACTTCCCTTCAAAACCAATGTCTTTGTATGTAACTTCCATTTGAGAATACCTTAATTTTATTATTGTCACATGGGCCTCACAGTAGTCTTCCTTTTTTTCGGTTTGGTTTAGTCTTCGTTAATACAGAAAAACAAGGGGGAGGGGATGGGGATGGGAGGAAGTATAGATTTTTGTCAAGGTTTGGGGTCAGGTGGTGGTGATGGGGGGAAGTATTGAATATAGTGATTGCATGAATGATGTGGTATCGCAAACTATTAAAATTTTAGTAAATGGTAAAAATAGTAAGAAAAAAATGAGTTGGAGGAGAGAACGAAACTTATTTTATGAAGATAAATATCTGATCACCTTGGAATAACATATTTTCATAGCAGATCCGTAATTATAGTATCAAATTAAATTTATAAATAATTCTTATCTGTGAATGTGGTTTAGTTGATGATGCATCATACTTTTATAACAATTCTTATCAACACAATAGTGAAGTTGAGTTTTTTCATTCTTCTCTTCTCTCCCTCGCTCGCAAACGCAGCCCCCTGCAACAGGGGCCCTGCTGCCGAAGCCAAAGCAGAGCAGCTTCTCTCTCACCCCTGCCAGTGACGTAGCCCCCTTTACCTTTTCATCCAAGCAGAGCAACCAGCATTTTGAGTATGTTTTGTTTTCAATAGATGTCATTAGTTAATTAGTTTTTAGTTGTTAGTATGCTGAATTTTTTTTAGTATAGGCTGAAATTTTAAGTTATTGTTGTTAGTATGCTGAAAATTTTAGTTAATTAGTTTAGTTATTAGTATGCCGAAATTTTAATTAGTAGTTGTTAAAAAATAATTTTTTGCTGAAATTTTAATTTGTCCCCAAAATTAGTTGTTGCTGAAATTTGTATTAAACTTTAATTTTAATTAATAACTAAAAATCAAATTTGAAATAATGTTTCAGATTTAGGTAATTATGTTGAAGTATTTCAAAAAAATATACGAAGAAAGTTCAAGTCAACCGCCACCTACACCATTTGCAACTAAATCACCTTTGGCATGATATATAATAGGATAGTGTTAACAATTGGAGGGAGTCAGCTCTGATTCTAACATCGATCTTGTCCTTGGTAACTGGAATATGGTTGATAGGTAAATTTTATTTAATTTATCTTCCTTCCTTTTGTGTTCTATTAGTTCCTTGTGTCCGATTTTGTTGAACTGGTAAGAATGTTAGTTATATCCTTGTGCAACATTTGTTATTATAAATAGTGCTTACTCCATGGACTTAGAAGGCATAAAGCTCTCCCAAGAAGGCATGATACCATCTGCCAACTTTTTTATTCCTAATTAGCAGAGTTGTCGTCAATCTTTTATTTGTTTAATCCTTTTATGGGTTGTCACAATTTATTTATCAGTAATAAATAACAGAAGAAATCCCTAAAATGTTTGCAACGATATCATTACTTAATAGAACTTATAGGTTGTTAAATTTTAATTTATGTGGATACATGTACTTACGTATTTTATTTTCATATTTTAATAGACAGGTAATGCATATGAAACGCCGAAAGGACAAATTGAAGTATTTTATCATACTCATTGGACAAAGGACAACGGGTCGATTAGTGAAGAAGCAGAGTCTGACTATGTAAGTATGTAAAAGAAAATAATTTTACATGCTTAAACATAAAGCATTATTCCCAAGCCGTGCGGGCTTGATTGATTTTTGTTGAAATGGGTGTACGTGAATTGTTGGATTTTTTATTTGTGTCGCAACAGGTTGGATTTCATGAATAAATAAAGGAAATTTTGTCGATTTTTTTAAAAAAATAAAGTGAAATCGGTGGAAGGAACGCATTGATGATTTCCTTGTATCTATAGTTGTTGGATTAGTGATTTGTGTGTCACAATATGTTGGATTTCTTAAATAAACAAAGGAATCTTTGTCGATTTTATTTTTTAAAGTTTAAAAAAATATTCAAACCGATAGTGTAACATATTATTTTCTTTTTCCTTGTAGAAAGAGAGATTGAATTACAAAAAAGCTCGAAAGATTCTGATCAAGCATTAATCTGTCAAAGAGTCCTTGGAAAGAGGTCGGGATACGTGAAGGGTGTTGGTACTCGACCTTTGAAATCATTATGTAGGCAAAATTTTGATTTGGAAAACAAAACGTTACAAACAGAGATCGTAGATTTGAAAATCCTAGTTCAAAGTCTTGTGTCAGAGATGGCTACAATGAAGGCAACCTTACTGCTAGATAAAGACGTTGCTGCCGAGGAAGATATTCTTGAAGGATCTTTTGTCCCTTCGAATCAAGCTGCATGATGACAAGTGTTTATTTATCATTTTGTTTATGATGAGAAAACTAGTTTAAACTCATCTCTTAGTTATGAAGTATTATTTACTTTTGAGCTTCATTGTGACATGAACAGTAGTGTATTTATGTTTTGAATATAATATAACATCTTTTAATTTTGTGTGTTTACTTAATTTTCTTTTTATTTATTTCATTATTTAATATAATTCTGCAACGAAATAAATGTTACAATGAAAAAAAGTGTTACAACAGACTATTAGAAACGAAGAATTGACATTTGGTGAGGAATTTTAATTCCCTCAAATTATCTTTTGCAATGATTTATTAATATCTTTTGCAATAAAATATTCATTGTAAAATATTTTTAGTCGAAATACGAGAAATTTTTTGCAACTAAAAAGTGTTTCAAATGACTTTTAGCAATCTATAATTAACATTTGGCAAGGAATTTTAATTCTCTCAAAATATCTTTTGCAAGGATTTGTTAGTATATTTTGCAACGAAATATTCGTTGTAAACGATATTTTGTCAAAATACGAGAACTTTTTTGCAACGAAAAAGAGTGTTACAAAAGACTTTTAACAATGTAAAATTAACATTTAGCAAGGAATTTTAGTTCTCTCAAAATATTTTTTACGAGGATTTATTAGTATTTTTTGCAACGAAATATTCATCGCAAAAGTTTTTTAATCAAGATATGAGAACTTTTTTGCAACGAAATTTTTTGTTTTCCCCAACAAAAAATTTCATTGCAAAATATGTTTAGTGACGATGACAAAATTTCCATGCAAAAGATCTATAGCATGATGGGTAGTGCGAGGAATGCTGCAAGGAAAAAAAATTGTTGCAAAAGGTGTTTTGCAACGAAAACATACCTTTTGCAATGATTTTTTTCCCTTGCTAAAAGCCATAATTCTTGTAGTGAGTGGAGCTGATGGTGTCATGAGAGAGCATTGGAAATTTTCTTCTTTTCCCGGTAAGTTGAAGGGTGGAATGATGTTAATGAGAATTAAAATTTTGATTTATGGGGTAATTGAGAATACCCAAGTATGATAGCCATGCTGTGAATGCGAGGGCGACATGATTATGTGTACTACATGTGAAACGTATGTGATGTTTACGTTAATATCCGTGGATTATAGGGTGTGTGGTCTCCCTAGTTAGTTGATTTCAAAACCATCCGAGATAAAAGGACGTGGGAATAGATGTGACGAATATATGCCTGTGGGGCAGTCATAAATAAAGCCAGAATGGTATGATGGACCAAATGTCATTTAAGAATGACGATAATTCAAGTATATGTGTGCAATGAGAGTTGGCACACCTGAAATGGGTTGAAAGGCTATGAGAAGCCATTTACAAGGATATCTCTTGAGAAGAGGAAAATTCTAAATATTGTGAAATTTGGAGCGGAGTCTAACTCAGTTGAATGTTGAAAGTGGCTTGTGCATAAATAGAATGGTGATGTCAATAAGTTATGAAGAGATCAAAAGTGGACCTTGTGGCGAAAAAGTGCATGGGCCGAAACTCTTGGTATACCCCAGGGAAGAAGGGGAGCATAAGTGCCACTTAATGTGAGACGTTATAAGTAGAACTTGGTGTTTGGTGAGACATCGTGAAATGTATTCGGGTGCACCACTCATAGATGGAAATAGGTTGGTTCGGGATGGCCAACCCGAACTTTTGTATCAAGCTGACAATTCCAATGTTGGAATGGGAAGACATGCAAGTAAAGGAGTAGTGCACCGGTGCGAGGTGCCGCATAATATGATTGTGAATTAGGATGAGATCCTTGAACCCCACCTCCGATAGGAATTTTTGAGAAGCAGTGGGGATGACGTTTTATTTTGGGCAACTCGTGTCATCTATGGCCCGATGAGTAGACGAGAGGTGACTGACAACTATTAAAGTGGTATGAATGCAATTCTAGAGTCACTGTGATTAGCTTACTTTCGCAACTGACCTAACTTGTAATTGAAGGAAAGCATAATATGGTAATTGGGAGAAGAAATTACCTATTGGTAGAGTTATGTGTAGCCACTCGTATTGTTTGTCGTGGACAAGGTTCCTATTAATGTTTTGTGTGAAAAATCCTAGTTATTCTCCCTTTGATTGTTTAGAGGTGAGCGAATAAATATACTTTTGGATTGGATGTGATTTAGAGTCCATTGTTAAGAAGGGCATTAACCACAAACTGTATTGGGGTGACTTTGGAGCGTCGTAAGAGTTATGTCACCATGGAACGAGATTTGAAGGACCGATTGGAGTGGTCCGATGTTCTTATGGTTTCTCTCGGGATGGGAGATTTGTGGTGGGATTGGACACGAGAAGCTAACACTTAGTGATGTGCGGATTTCCAATAATATTAAGGCAATAGAGCCAGTAATTTATGGGCTCGTCTTATTTGGATCTCGTTGGTAGAAGCACAATATGTAATATATCGTTATTAAGGTGAATAGCTTATGACTGATGGAGTATATCGGTACGAAGATAATTGAACAAGCTTGTTGTAAAGCTGGGGCTATAGTGTGTAAGCCTCTAGACAAGTGGGTACCACTAGTGAGCATATAGTGGAATGACCCTTATGTTAGTATGATTTGATTTTGGGTACTAGAGCGGGTGTTTTGGTTGTGATCCAAAGTCTTTGGTACCGGTTTCATCAAAATTTTGAGGATGAAATTCTCTTGTAGGGGGAGAATGTAATATCCCGTACTTTTATGGATATTTAAATTATATGAGTGGGTGTAATTTAATAATTTGAGAATTTAAAGTAAATAATATGGACTAATTAAATTTCATGTCACATCTGAATAAAAGCGACAGGTGATGTTATTTTATGCGAAAAACACGTGTAGAGATGTGTTGGGTTTAAGATGTGAATTTTTGTTAAATGTCTCGAATGGAGATTTCAAGCGCACGATTGGTCTTGGAAGGTTTGAGATAGTCAGAATAGAGTACCTGGGGGTAGAGTTTGGATCCTGGAGACTTTTTTTAACTAGTAGGGACTCGCAATTGTGTACACGAGTCAATTTTGGGTTTAATAAGGGGATAAGTCTTATTTCTCTCATTTAAGTCACGAGAAAGAGAGAAAGACGGAAAGAAAGGAAAGAAAAGAGAGATAATAAGAAAGGAAGAAGAAAAAGGGAGAAAAAAGAAGATTTTCGGCCAAGCTCCGGCGGATTCCGGCACGAGATCATCAGATTTATCCAACCATACAAGTGTTTAACTTGTTTTAATAATTTAAGTGTGTTTATTATTCATAATTATAGTTAGTGATGAAAAACTATAAGATTTTAGGTTTGGGATCCTTGTACAAAAAGGGGTTTTTGGAAGATTATGTCATAAGAAATTGATGTGATAATAATCCCACATGAAATATAAGTTAAAAATCCATGTTAATGGTATAAATTATGGTGAGAATTTGGAAGAAATGAAAATGGTGGGTTTAATAGAACTAGGGTTAATTCTTAGATCAATTGATGAATCCCAAGAATAACTTGGTATGTTGGGTAAATCATAGTGTGTAGATGTTATTAATGTGGTTGGGTGATGTTAGAATCCATATAATTTGGATTGGATGAGTATAAAAATGAATTTTGTCAAAAGAAAAAATTTGGACCGACCAGATCGGTCCATTTTTCTTGGTAATCGATTCGGTCAGGTGACCGGACCGATTCATTTTTCTTGGAAACCGATTCGGTCCGATTTTGTCAGAAAAACTGGAAAAGTTTTCTTGGATTAAAAGGATTGGAGAAGAATTTCCTTTTTGAAGTAAGATATTAGGCAATCATAAATAGAGTGAGAGGACTTATAAAAGAGTAAATTGGTGTTATATAAGTCTCGAGTTAGTTGGAAAGATCCAGGGTTTAAATTTAGGAATGCTCGAGACGAACGACAGTCGAGGAATTATTCGGCGGGTTCGTACATATATATCTATGCGTGTAGAATATATATGCCGATTATATGTGGGTAGAATATATACATTTGCTGAATATAAATATATGAGTAAATCCTACAATGCGAGTAGGATGGTATAAGAATACTAGCTAGGCGTGAGAAGCTACTATTCGAAAATAATGAATGTGAGAATTGTATCATAAGTGAGTGAATACTTATGGGATTCAAATAATTTGTGTGTATACTTATTAATCTATACGAATTGATATATTCGTGATTATAGGCTAATGCCACGAGAGATAGGCATGGATAGACGGATATGATATATATATATATATATATATATATATATATATATATATATATATATATATATATATATATATATATATATATATATATATATATGGGTGTAGATACAGTATATATATTATGTGATTTTAAATATATATGTGTGTGAATGATATATTTATGTGAAGCATACCCCTCTAGTGCTATCATGGGAAGTTGCGCGATGTGGGTGAGGCCCTGGCTTGAGGAGCATGAGAGTATAGTCCACAGGTCATAGTCGTCCATTATTTATATTGTGTGATTTTATTCTGGGTGAAAAGTCTTGGGAATGATTCGTTCTCACTTTCAGGTGAGGAGCTATGACCGCTTCCCATATGTTGTGATTTTTTTTTTACCAATTCGTTGTGAGAATCTGACTGCTGGTACCCATGATGATATGTGAGTAATTCCCTAAAAGATGATAGCATTGAGAGACTGCATCCATTGCATTATGGCTCTGAGGGATGGTTGTTATATTTATATAGTGTGTGATATATAAGTATGGATATACTTGATGTGCATAGTATATTGTGTATATATATATATATATATATATATATATATAGAGAGAGAGAGAGAGAGAGAGGATCACAAGTGGACCTACAAAGCAGACTTTTTAATGGACCTTAACAAAAAACACCTAATAACTCATTAATTTTAATTCATATAGTGTAATTGGTTCGCTCAAGAATCAACGGATATGGGTGTGACTCGAGACCTTTTACCTCGGGGGGATGGGGAAGGGGGAATTGGGGGGAGTTGTACAAAAATATTCGATCGACACGCGTGTTTGTTGTTGCTGGCGCAGACCAATTATAACATATAAATTAAAATTAATGGGTTGTTAGGTGTTTTTTGTTAAGGTCCATTAAAAAGTCTGCTTTTTAGGTCCACTTGTGATCCTCTCCCTATATATATATATATATATATATATATATATATATATATGGGCTGAAACAAGGAAAGAAATGTGAGTTAATTTCTGGTGTATCCGGGAGTATAAAATCCGGAATTATGCTGCTGTAATTAGCACCACCAGATTAAAATGAGATTATGAGAAGCTTAAGCTCAATCATAGCACAATAATGGGGATAAATGATATGACAAACCAATATGCATGTATATATGTGAGAGTATGAGATGAGGATAAGAGGATGAACACAATTATATAAAGTGGTTCAACCAATTAGGCCTACATCCACTTTGTGAGTGTGTGAGAAATTCACTAAACAAGTGAACTAATGGCCATGGATACAACACTCAAGCTTTCTATCTCTATGTATAAAAATGAGCAGAGTTTTAGCTAGGGTTTGAATAAGTGATCTCTTATCCTAGAGAAGATGAAGAGTATATATAGGGCTTGGGGGTGTAATGTATCCCCTAAGCATTTAGTCAACATGTCCATGAGGAGACTCCCATTAAGATGAGGACACCTATCATTGTCACATGTAGAGGATGATGATTAAATATTGCCTCATGTGCTAAGAAGATATGGTCATAATGGTTTGTCCACGTGGGATATGCCATGTTGGCATATTGTATTGCTCATACGGTAGATGTCGTCTAAGGGGTCTCAGCCTATCCGAGTATGAGACCCCTGTGCAGCTCTTCTTAACGTTCTGGTGGAAGTGTTATCTTTTCTAGGTATATTCAGCCTAGATGAGAAGAAGCGATCGTGTAAGGTCTCGACTGTATAATAGACGAGACATGTCTTTATTAATGAGATGTCGGCCTGGAGTCTATCATCCTGTTCCTGGCTCAGGCTGAGACTACCTTAATGCTGGAGAGGGCCGAGGTCGAGTTGATGAGTCGGTCATCCTGGTCCATGTTAAAGCTGAGATGACCTTGATGCTGGAGAGGGCCGAGGCTGAGTTGATGAGTCTATCATCCTGGTCCCGACTGAAGCCGAGACCACCTTGATGCTAGAGAAGGCCGATGTAGCTGATTATGGTCATATTCTGAGACGATGACGAGGCCTCTTATAATAGACTTTTGGCCGAGGTCGAGTCATCTCATGGTGATTTGTCTGATAAAGATCCTCGACTTCTCTATCGCGGACGAGGCCGAGGAGACCTTTGGCCACTTATGCGGTCACTGTATGATGAGACTTTGGAGTTATAAGCTAACATATAGGCCGAGGCTGACGTCTTCTGTACTGACCCCTTGGCCAAGGAAATTGCCATGATGGATGAGGTCGAGGGGATTTATTGTATGAGTTCACCAACACTGAAATCCTTTGTTGTCCTATGAGATGAGGACGAGGTCCTATGAGGATGGGTGCAAGGTCGAGGACGAGGCCTCCAAGACTGGTCTACGATCGAGTCATATTTATCCCAAATGGATGGTCTGCCACTGGTCGGCCTTGGATAAGGGGCCCAGCTCTTGGTTGAGGATATATTTGGTATATCAATCATCCCCAATCCCTTAGTCTTGAATATGGATGGAAGGCTGAGGGATAAAGTGTCTTTGGGCCAAGAAGTTGATGAGACGTCCTTTCATATGTCAAGCCTAAAATGTTGCATGATGACCCAGAGTTATTCGATAGTCATTTTGTGGAGTGGCGTGCTGCCCACTGTCATGGACAAGGCCGAGGGGGCTTAAGTTATAAGACCTCTGATGCTAGAATAGTTAATTGTACTCTGAGATGAGGATGAGGCTCTATGAGTATGGGTGCACGACCAAATCATTACTTGAACAAACTGATGGTCTGCCGCTGGTCGGCCTTGGCTGAGGGGATCCTGTCCGAGACGAGGCCGAGATGATGAGCAAATACTCTTATAGGACGGTTGTTAGTATTGAGATCATTGGACGTGTTGTCCTGGACGAGGACGAGGAGTCCTGAGGTTATTGATGTCGCCACTCTATGATGAGACTTGGGTGTTATGGGCCAGTATTAAAGTCAACACCGAGGACTCTTGCGCCGCCCCCCATGTCGAGTCATAATATATATTTGTCTGATAGTTGTAATGTCTTCACATCTTTAGCCGAGATGAGTGTAACCATAACTTGATTTTTCAAGTTTGAGATCACCAGGTTAATGATGTTTCAAGTTAATGATGTTTTAGATATGAGGCCTCCAAGTTAATGATGTTAACTCTTATGTCCACAAGTTAATGATGTTCCGGATATGTGGTCACTAAGTTAATGATGTTAACTCTCATGTTACCAAGTTAATGATGTTTCAGATATGTGGCCACCAAGTTAATGATGTTAACTCTCATGTCACCAAGTTAATGGTGTTTTAGATATGAGGCCACCAAGTTAATGATGTTAACTCTCATGCCACCAAGTTAATGGTGTTTTAGATATGAGGCCACCAAGTTATTGATGTTAACTCTCATGTTACCAAGTTAATGGTGATTCAGATATAAGGCCACCAAGTTAATGATGTTAACTCTCATGCCACCAAGTTAATGGTGTTTCAGAAATGAGGCCACCAAGTTAATGATGTTCAAACTCATGTTCTTCTTAGTCATTGATGAGGGACTAACCAAATTAATGATTTTGAATTTGAAATTCACCAAATTATGGTGTTTGATCACATCCCATCTCGTCATTTTGACAGTGTATGGACGAGACGACCCTCAGCTATACACTGTCATTTGCCAATAGAGTTTCCCTCCAAATTAATGATGTTTTATGTTTCTTCTCATCCTTAGCGGAGATGAGTATAAAATGACGTCATTAATTTGGATTCACCAAATTCTGGAGTTTGATCATGTCCCCCCTCGTTATTTTAAAAGTGTATGAATGCGAGGTTTTCTCTCCCATACACAGTCTTTTGCCGAGAGAGTTTACCACCAAATTAATGATGTTTTATGGTCTAAGAAGAGTTCAAACATGCAACTTAATGTTTCATATGAAAAGGAGATGATAGGACACACACCATTTTTCATTGTCTTTTTGTTATAAGAAAGATAGTCGATACATATAAGGTGGTGAATATATTAAAACTCACTTAACAGAGATAACACTCGCCTCAGTTTGAGATGGCGGAGGGTCGATTTCATGAGTTAAGAGTTGTTGGTCAGCTCCTACTGAAATTTTTACACAGCCGACCCTTTGGAGCAACATCCTATGGTGGGAGGTCAGGGTCGGCTTCCCCACAATTGTCGAATTCTTTATCGTTTGTGTTTATTTGGACATATCATCTCGGATGGCCATACTTTTTCTTGGAATCATTATTATCAACACTTTTATCAACATACTGTGACACCCCGACTAATTAAATACCGGGTAGCTACTCCTTTATTAAATTAAACCAAAATTCCAAGTTGGCTCAGTTAATAGCATCACTGTCGAAAACATTTTATTATTACTAACCACCTAGTATATAAAAAGTAAGTTGCCAAATTTTAATTAAAGTCTGATTAACATGCAGTAAAAGATTTAATGCAAGAATAATATCACCATACACCATAACGAAGTAATAGAATAACCATCACACGATATAAATAAATCCGGAGGAAAAACTCCTCACAACAAATCCCACAACTGAAATAAATAACGAAATACTGAATACTAAATCAATACATGCCAAAGTCTGAAAAACTGAAATGGAAAAGTCTCTAATAGAATTTGGGCAACATGCCCTACAACTGAAGAATACTGAATATGGAATCCAAATGGTAGAAACGTCTAAAAGCAAATCCCTGTAGCTTCCACAAACGGCTACAGCTCGTCACCTGAATGAGTATCCTATGCATGGTGTCCTTGTGGCTGGGCACCTAAAATGGTTTTACAAGAAAAATAGATTTGAAAGCAAACGGGTCAGAGCCCGAATGTGGAGATATTTTAAAAACCTGCAAGTGCTTTAAAAACATTTAAAACATTAAATGCAAAGTACATGTTAGGACGTGCACTCACATGAAATTCTCACCTCTCGTCTAACTGTGCACTCCTAACGTAAGTACCCGTCTAAAATGACACAAACCACTAGCTAAGTGACATCATATCTAGCTAGACTGACATAGGTTCTACCCTTATTACTCGGTTCCCATTAACATTATAACGATCTCAATTAAATAGGGGCTTAACGTAAATTCAGTTTCTCATATAAAAGTGATACACCTCGTCATAGATTATCCCTTTTATGTTATTCCATAGTTATACATAATACCATACGAAAGTTCTCATTTTACTAAGTGTATATTTTCCACAACATAAATATACAATATAAGCACCCCGAGACTAAGCTGTGGTGCACACATACTCTGCTATCCATCCCGGTACATCACGTACATAAGGATCACATATTCCGAATCTCTCAGGAATAGTTCACAGATAACAACATCACAAATAATGGAGGCGAACACAGTCACATCACATGGGTCACGTACATACCTGCGCTCCCACGATCAGCAGACTTATTAACATCCCAATAAGTCATTCTCTGACCTATGTTCATCGAGGTAACCAGTCTAAATCCGGGCAACACAAGGATTAGAGGGCCCTAGGCGAACGCAAACCTCCCGTGATAGCAAGTATGGTAGGTATGTCATACACACAAATCATATACCAATACTAAGTAAACACGCATCTTAGTAATCACCGTAGTTTAATCATAGTACTTATCATATTCTCGTACCAACTTAATATATATACAACTTATATAATCCCGGTCCATAATTATACGCGCCATAATTTATTCTCACGTCGTAGTAGGCACTCACGTCTCGACTCAAATGTCTATTTGATTTAATCCACACTTATATAATTTACTCCTCATTATATCCAAAATGTCCCGAGTATACCAATCCATCATCAAAGGAATGTTATCTCTATCATCGAATAAGTTTACGGGACCCCCAAAATCAAAACAGGCCAAAAAGGCCTAAACTGCCAGCTCATTAGAAGTCTCGTTCGAACGAGGCTGTTCGAACGAGATTTCGTTCGAACGAACTGAGCTATCTAACGAGATCTTATTCGAACGAGATTATCGAACAAAAATCCCTCTCGTTAGAACCCCAAACTGTCAACTCGTTAGAAGCTCGTTCGAACGAGTTCGTTCGAACGACCTGGGTAGGTCTTCTAACGAGTGACCAGATTCAAGCCCAGAAATCCTATCTCGTTTTTCACCAAATTCTACACCCCAAATCTCAACCAAAATTCGTCCCAACAATGTTTTAAGGTCTCTAATCAATCCTAAACATATCAAGGTTATATACTAACGTGTTTTAAGGAATCAGATCATCCTAAACATCATTAAATCATCAAGTCTCTTCACTTTTCCCCAAATTTTTCAAGAACATAAACCCTAGAATTTATAATCATCAATTTACTCAAATTAGATCCGTTTTTGTTACAATCAACATATATTAACATCAGGGTAATCATCTCTATATGATTTTACATGCAATTTCTTCTCAAAATTTAAGTTCTAAGTCCAATTAAAATGGGTTTTTATTAAACTCCCAAGAACAATTTGATTTATGTATATTCCTACACATGGAAGAAGCATTTTCTATAATAATTAAAATTAAACCACTTGCCTTGATTCAATCTCTGATTTTTGATGACGATTTGCTGCAGTTCTCTCTCTCTCTCCAAGCTTTCTTCTCCAAAGGTGGCTATGGTGGCTAGGGTTTGCTTTGGGAAAGTTTTGGAAACCTAATCTAATAACCCCCGTAGCTTATTGGGTCATTAAGGGTTGGTTAGTGGGTTTAGTGGGTCAATTCCCAATCATATAAAAACTCTTAATTTTCGTCACTTTTAATTCCCAAAAATACAAAATTACCAAAATACCCTTTATGTTGCCGGTATGGCCTAAAAATACCCCGGGACCCAAACTAAACCCCCGGCTAGTGTTTTCTGACTATCTCGACCCTTCCGGACGCGTTGGCGCACTCAAAACGACCATACGGTTAATAGAATTTAAATTCACTTTTATACTTAAAATAATTATATCCTGACGCGACTGTCTCACGCGTCCCAATAAAATGTCCAAATTGTCGTATATCAATCTCACGACAAATTTCATAATTCAATAATCATATAACATCATATATACTCAATGTAGTCAAATACCAACTCACATCTCGCTAGTATTTTATCCGGATTAATTCCCAATTAATTCTCATTTAATTAATTAATCCCAAAAATAAATATCGCCAAAAATACGGGGTATTACATACTTCCCCCCTAATAACAGAATTTCGTCCCGAAATTCGGAAGAAGAAAGTACCTGATAAAAACAACTCTGGATAACGTTCGTGCATCTCATCCTCGCGTTCCCATGTGGACTCCTCGACATTGTGATGTCGCCACTGAACACGCACTAATGGAACTATCTTTGACCGCAGCTTCCTCTCACTTCGATACAAAATAGCAATCGGCCCCTCCTCGTAGGAGCTATCAGGCTGCAGATCAATCTCCTCCAAAGCGATGTGAGAATGAGCCAAATCATCCCTGAGATATTTCCTTAGCGAGGAAATATGAAACACATCGTGAATCCGGTGTAAATGCTCCGGTAACCCGAGTCTATACGCAACTGGTTCAATTCTCTCAATAATAGGAAACGACCCCACATACCTCGGTGCCAACTTCCCCTTCTTCCCGAAATGCATAATCCCCTTCATAGGAGATACTCTGAGCAAAACCTGGTCCCCCACTTGGAACTCTCTGAAGAACCTCTTCGCATCAGCATAACTCTTCTGCCGGTCTTGAGCTACCCGAATGCGAATCCGAATCAACGTAACCCTTGCCGAAGTATCCTGAATCACTTCCGGCCCAAGTAGTTTGTTGTCCCCCACCTCTAACCAACATGCTGGGGAACGACAAGGCCTACCGTACAACGCCTCAAACGGAGCCATGCCAATAGTGAACTGGTAGGAGTTATTATAAGCAAACTCTACCAGTGGAAGGTATTGCTCCCATCCACCTCCAAAGTCAATAATGCACATGCGTAGCATGTCCTCCAACATTTGATTTGTGCGCTCTGTCTGCCCATCGGTCTGCGGATGATAAGCCGTACTCAACCGCAATTCTGTGCCCATGGCCTCCTGGAAACTCTCCCAAAATCGTGAAACAAATATCTTGTCTCTGTCAGACACAATATTTAAGGGCACACCGTGAAGTCTCACAACCTCTGAAATGAAGAGCTGGACATACTGTCCCGTACTGTAGTCAGTCCTTACGGGTAAAAAGTGAGCGACTTTGGACAATCTGTCCACAATTACCCAAACGGAGTCATGACCCCTCTGCGACGTAGGCAACCCCGTGATAAAATCCATGGATATGCTTTCCCACATCCATACCGGAACCTCCAATGGCTGTAGAAGTCCTGTCGGTCTCTGATGATCCACTTTTACTAGCTGGCAAGTGGCGCATTTCGAAACAAACTCAGCAATATCTCTCCTCATACCGCTCCACCAATACTGGCGTCTCATGTCTTGGTACATTTTGTCCCCTCCGGGATGTACCGCGAACCGTGAGCCATGCGACTCTGCCATCACCTCGTGTCGTAATTTCTCCCCTTCCGGAACCACCAATCTCCCATTGAAGCGTGATCCTCCGTCTGAGCTAACGGTATAGGACTCGGCTCCCTCTGCTAGTAATCGAACTATCTGTTCCTGACAGAACGAGTCATTAGCCTGAGCCCGTACTACCTTTGTGACAATCTGCGGTGTAACGGTCATTACAGACATGAAAGATCGGGCCACTTCATCCTGATGTCCCAACTCCTTCCACTTTGCCTTCCACACCCCTGCCACCTCATCTGCTGGCCTACGGCTCAACGCGTCTGCTACCACGTTAGCCTTACCCGGGTGATACTGGATATCGAACTGGTAGTCCTTCACAAACTCAAGCCACCTCCTTTGCCGCATGTTCAACTCCTTCTGCGTGAACAGGTACTGTAGGGACTTGTGGTCCGTGAACAATTGGAACTTCTCCCCCAAAAGATAGTGCCTCCAAATCCGTAGGGCAAATACCACTGCCTCCAACTCCAAATCATGCGTGGGGTAATTCTTCTCATGAGGCTTAAGCTTACGGGAAGCATAAGCTATGGCCTGTCTCTCCTGCTGCAATACACCTCCAAGTCCTTGCAAAGGCGCATCGGTGTAAACCAAATACTCAACTCCCGGTCTCGGCAATGCTAACACCGGTGCTGAGGTCAATTTATCCTTCATTTCATCGAATGGCAACTGACAGGCATCACTCCAGATGAATGGCACACCCTTACGAGTCAGATGTGTCAAAGGACCTGCTATCTTCGAGAAACCCCGAATAAACCTCCTGTAGTAACCTGCTAGACCCAAGAAACTACGAACCTCCATTGGTGTCGTGGGTTGTCCCCACTCCCTCACCGCGGATACTTTTCCCGGATCAACAGATATTCCCCGGTCGGAAATAATATGTCCCAAAAACTGGACCTCCTTCAGCCAAAACCCGCACTTCTCATATTTTGCATACAACTCGTTCTGACGTAGTGTCTGCAAAATTTGCCTCAAATGCTCGGCGTGCTCTTCTTCTGTCTGGGAGTAAACCAGAATATCATCGATGAAGATAATGACAAACTGATCTAGGAAATCCCTGAACACTCTGTTCATCAAGTCCATAAACAGAACTGGAGCGTTGGTCAAACCAAAAGGCATAACCCGAAACTCGTAAGAACCATATCTCGACAAGAACGCAGTCTTCGAGACATCCTCCTCCCTGATACGCAACTGATGGTATCCCGATCTCAAATCAATCTTTGAGAAGAAAGAAGCTCCCCTCAACTAGTCAAATAGGTCATCGGTTCGAGGCAACGGATACTTATTCCGTATCGTGACCTTGTTCAACTCTCGGTAGTCTACACATAATCTCAGTGAACCGTCCCTCTTCTTCACAAACAAAACTGGAGCGCCCAAAGATGAGGTACTCCTGCGAATAAAGCCCTGACCTAATAGCTGCTCTATCTGATCTCGTAGCTCTCGCATCTCTTCCAGAGCCATACGGTACAGTGCGCGTGCTATAGGTCTCATATCTGGCAATAGGTCTATAACAAAGTCTATCTCTCGACTGGGGGGTAGGCCTGGTATCTCCTGAAACACATCCGAATACTCCCTAACAATTGGGATCGAATCTAAAGGAATCACAACCTCCTTAGAGGTATCCTCCTCTAGGTAATACAAATGAGCGGTCGAGCCTCCCTCTGGGCGAGGCATCGCCACTACAAACATCTCTTGCCCCGGAATGGAAAAAACAATGCTCCCGCTGAAGCAATCAATCATGGCCCTATAAGCTACGAGCCAATCCAAACCGATAATCACATCGTGAACATGCATATCTAATACCAACATGTCTGCAGGTAATACCAAACCACCAATCTCTACCCCCACTCCCCGGCATATAAAGAATATAAGTGACCCACTCCCCAATGGTGAGTCTACACACGTCACTGTACTCTCTGCCGTAGCTAAAAATCCTAAGGCTTTCGCAAAATGTGTAGCTATAAAACAATGTGTAGCCCCCGTATCAAATAATACCCGACCCATAGTGCCATGGATAGGAAACGTACCCTCAATTACGGGCGGTGCCTGTGGAACTGCTGCCTGGTGGACGTTATAGACACGTCCATACTGTAGCTGCCCCTGCTGAGCTGGGACTGCTGGAATGGGTGGCAATGCTGCCATTTGTGGCGGTGCGGGAAGAGCGGCGGGAAACATAGGCCTCTGCGGCTCCTGGCGAGCACCCTGCTACTGCTGCTGTGGGGCCCTGCCTCTATCAGGACAATCCTGTCGTTTATGGCCAGTCTTGCCACAAACAAAACACTTTCCTGGGAAGTTCCCTCCTCTCTGCCCCTGCGGTCCCCGGCCCTGGTGGCCATTACCGTTCCTCCCTTGGCCCTGCTGAAACTGCTGCCCATTCTGCCCCTGTTGGCCCTGATGGCCGTTTGGACCCTGATGGCCCTGACGGAAACCTCCCTGTCCGTGCCTGTAATTCCCTGATCTGAACCTCTTCTGATCCCCCTGCTGGGATCCCTGCTCACCCTGTCTCTGCCCCTGAACAGATTGTGCCCCACTAGTACCATGTCCTCCAGTCCTGCCCTGATGGCTAGACTCTCCAGATCTCTTGCCCTCAGTCATATGAAAGCGGTGATCCTGGCAGTGTAACAAAGCAGCATTAACCACATCAGAATAAGTGGCTAACGAAAGGTTCCCTAACAGATGCGGACGGATCCTCCATGTCAACCCGTCGGTGAACTTCTCAATCTTCTTCTTTTCTGTCGGTATCTCATCTGGAACGATATTCAACAGATTCGTGAACTCGGCCTCATACTCGGCCACGGTCTTACCCTCCTGCTTCAGATTCATCAGTTTCCTCCTCATTTCCGTATGAACAGCTGACGGAAAGTACTTGCGGTCAAACCGCACCCAAAAGTCCTGAATAGTGAGAGTATCCCTCTCCTCCACGGTGGTAATAGACTCCCACCATTGCAGTGCAGATCCAACTAGCTTGAAAGTAGCTAGTACCTGCTTCTGAACGTACGTGCACTCATACATCCTCAAGTGCCTCTGTATATCCTTCCTCCATTGGCTCGAGACTACCACATCTGAGCTACCTGCAAACTCTGGCGGATGCGCTTTCTGAAAAGCGTCACGTACACATTCCCAAGCAGACGGGAATGCATTTGCCTGTACTGGCGCGACAATCGGCGCCTGAGGTGGTGCCTGCTGAACTACGGCAATTGCGGCATTTACCGCTTGGGCTACAATGGCTGCAACCTCAGCGGCGTTCATCATGCCCTGAACTGGAACGGGCTGGGGTTCAGGAGTTGCATCCCTGGGAACTCGTCGTGCACGTCGTGGAGGCATCTGAAATAAGAATAAAGTTTATAAGTTCACTGTTTATAAACTTAAAATAGCTGAAGAACGAAGCATACACAAAAAGATTACAACAGTACTAAAATATAGGGCTCTATATCAAAGAAAACTTAGCGGAAACATAATAGCCGTACAGATCCTAAAGGACACTAGAACCTGATGCTCTGATACCACCTGTGACACCCCGACTAATTAAATACCGGGTAGCTACTCCTTTATTAAATTAAACCAAAATGCCAAGTTGGCTCAGTTAATAGCATCACTGTCGAAAACATTTTATTATTACTAACCACCTAGTATATAAAAAGTAAGTTGCCAAATTTTAATTAAAGTCTGATTAACATGCAGTAAAAGATTTAATGCAAGAATAATATCACCATACACCATAACGAAGTAATAGAATAACCATCACACGATATAAATAAATCCGGAGGAAAAACTCCTCACAACAAATCCCACAACTGAAATAAATAACGAAATACTGAATACTAAATCAATACATGCCAAAGTCTGAAAAACTGAAATGGAAAAGTCTCTAATAGAATTTGGGCAACATGCCCTACAACTGAAGAATACTGAATATGGAATCCAAATGGTAGAAACTTCTAAAAGCAAATCCCTGTAGCTTCCACAAACGGCTACAACTCGTCACCTGAATGAGTATCCTATGCATGGTGTCCTTGTGGCTGGGCACCTAAAATGGTTTTACAAGAAAAATAGATTTGAAAGAAAACGGGTCAGAGCCCGAATGTGGAGATATTTTAAAAACCTGCAAGTGCTTTAAAAACATTTAAAACATTAAATGCAAAGTACATGTTTGGACGTGCACTCACATGAAATTCTCACCTCTCGTCTAACTGTGCACTCCTAACGTAAGTACCCGTCTAAAATGACACAAACCACTAGCTAAGTGACATCATATCTAGCTAGACTGACATAGGTTCTACCCTTATTACTCAGTTCCCATTAACATTATAACGATCTCAATTAAATAGGGGCTTAACGTAAATTCAGTTTCTCATATAAAAGTGATACAACTCGTCATAGAGTATCCCTTTTATGTTATTCCATAGTTATACACACAATACCATATGAAAGTTCTCATTTTACTAAGTGTATATTTTCCACAACATAAATATACAATATAAGCACCCCGAGACTAAGCTGTGGTGCACACATACTCTGCTATCCATTCCGGTACATCACGTACATAAGGATCACATATTTCGAATCTCTCAGGAATAGTTCATAGATAACAACATCACAAATAATGGAGGCGAACACAGTCACATCACATGGGTCACGCACATACCTGCGCTCCCACGATCAGCAGACTTATTAACATCCCAATAAATCCATCTCTGACCTATGTTCATCGAGGTAACCAGTCTAAATCCGGGCAACACAAGGATTAGAGGGCCCTAGGCGAACGCAAACCTCCCGTGATAGCAAGTATGGTAGGTATGTCATACACACAAATCATATACCAATACTAAGTAAACACGCATCTTAATAATCACCGTAGTTTAATCGTAGTACTTATCACATTCTCGTACCAACTTAATATATATACAACTTATATAATCCCGGTCCATAATTATACGCGCCATAATTTATTCTCACGTCATAGTAGGCACTCACGTCTCGACTCAAATGTCTATTTGATTTGATCCACACTTATATAATTTACTCCTCATTATATCCCAAATGTCCCGAGTATACCAATCCATCATCAAAGGAATGTTATCTCTATCATCGAATAAGTTTACGGGACCCCCAAAATCAAAACAGGCCAAAAAGGCCTAAACTGCCAGCTCGTTAGAAGTCTCGTTCGAACGATGCTGTTCGAACGAGATTTCGTTCGAACGAACTGAGCTATCTAACGAGATCTCATCTGAATGAGATTATCGAACGAACATCCCTCTCGTTAGAACCCCAAACTGTCAACTCGTTAGAAGCTCGTTCGAACGAGTTCGTTCGAACGACCTCGGTAGGTCTTCTAACGAGTGACCAGATTCAAGCCCAGAAATCCTATCTCGTTTTTCACCAATTTCTACACCTCAAATCTCAACCAAAATTCGTCCCAACAATGTTTTAAGGTCTCTAATCAATCCTAAACATATCAAGGTTATATACTAACGTGTTTTAAGGAATCAAATCATCAAGTCTCTTCACTTTTCCCCAAATTTTTCAAGAACATAAACCCTAGTATTTATAATCATCAATTTACTCAAATTAGATCCGTTTTTGTTACATCCAACATATATTAACATTAGGGTAATCATCTCTATACGATTCTACATGCAATTTCTTCTCAAATTTTAAGTTCTAAGTCCAATTAAAATGGGTTTTTATTAAACTCCCAAGAACAATTTGATTTATGTAAATTCCTACACATGGAAGAAGCATTTTCTATAATAATTGAAATTAAACCACTTGCCTTGATTCAATCTCTGATTTTTGATGACGATTTGCTGCAGTTCTCTCTCTCTCTCCAAGCTTTCTTCTCCAAAGGTGGCTATGGTGGCTAGGGTTTGCTTTGGGAAAGTTTTGGAAACCTAATCTAATAACCCCCGTAGCTTATTGGGTCATTATGGGTTGGTTAGTGGGTTTAGTGGGTCAATTCCCAATCAGATAAAAACTCTTAATTTTCGTCACTTTTAATTCCCAAAAATACAAAATTACCAAAATACCCTTTATGTTGCCGGTATGGCCTAAAAATACCCCGGGACCCAAACTAAACCCCCGACTAGTGTTTTCTGACTATCTCGACCCTTCCGGACGCGTTGGCGCACTCAAAACGACCATACGGTTAATAGAATTTAAATTCACTTTTATACTTAAAATAATTATATCCTGACGCGACTGTCTCACGCGTCCCAATAAAATGTCCAAATTACCGTATATCAATCTCACGATAAATTTCATAATTCAATAATCATATAACATCATATATACTCAATATAGTCAAATACCAACTCACATCTCGCTAGTATTTTATCCGGATTAATTCCTAATTAATTCTCATTTAATTAATTAATCCCAAAAAGAAATATCGCCAAAAATACGGGGTATTACACATACCTTCTGAGCTTTCCCTTCTTGAGGAGATTCTCAATATTGTCCTTAAGGGCATTACATTTGTCAGTTGTATAACCATGGTCTTCATGAAACTTACACCATTTACTCTGGTCCCTCTTATGTGGAGGAGCTCCCAGCTTCTCAGGCCATATCAAGTCTCTATTTGCTTTAATCTCATTTAAAATTATATCAAGACTTACTATGAGTGGAGTGTAGTCGGAAAATTTATCATTAACCGACCTCTTCTTCCCGTCCTTATCCTTGGCTTTATGAGACTTGCTTCCACCATCTTCATCTTCTTCCTTGGCATCCATGGATTCCTCTGCCATTATGACTCTCCTGACCGTAGCTAGGAGTTCTTCCATGGATTTTGGAGGATACTTAGCCACCTTTCATAGGAGCTTACCCTTGTGTGACCCTCCCATTAGGGTTGTCATTGTGATGTTTTATTCATAGTCTTCGACTTCTAGCTTGTCCTTATTAAAATGGGCTATACATTCCCTCAGAGTCTCATCCTTCCCCTTTTTGATGTACAACAGGTGGGTCGTCTGCTTCCTAGGTTTTACCCCAAAGCAGAAGTTGTCGACAAAACTATCGGCCAACTACTTGAAACTCCCTATTGAGTTCTTGGGAAGGGAGGTGAACCATATGTGGGCTGCCCCTATCAACGTGATAGAGAATGCTCGACATCTCATCTCGTATAATATTGAATAGATGTCAGAGGCCGATTGATACATCTCCATATAATGGACCGGATTCATGCCCCCGTCATACTTTGGAGTAACTATCGATGACTTGAACTTGGCCGGGGTTGGGTAACCTAATATTTTTTCCATAAAGGGAGAGCCTTCAGCATATCCCCTCTGCAAGGGATCTCATCTCTTCATGATATCAACTATTTTATTCTCCAACCTCTGTATGGATTCATTCTAAGGCTTGTCAGCTACAACATCGGCATTTGCAGGGATAACATTTTCCTCGTCCCCTTCTCTATCGTCCGTCCGAGCTGACCGTTCTCTGTTAACTGGACGTGTTGAGGGTACCCTATCTGCACCCCTAGGTCGACTATTGACCTGTCTTTTCTCCTCTAATCCTTGGGGGGTTTGTAGTTGTCTCTCCTCTAATTTCTTCGTGAACCTAAAACACTCCTTGATCTGGAAAGATGGTTGCCCATACCTTTTTGAGGTCCAAGCCTATCAAAGGACGACCCCCTACTTAGCTTATCCAAGGTTGATTGCCTTGGTCTGTAATCTTGGCCTTACCTATCCTCTCGACTCGACCTACTTTCTCGATCCCTGCTTTGCTGCAAGGGATGGATGGTTCCTCTATATATATGGTAGGGCTCCCAACACTCCCTCTCTTCCTTATTTTCATATATGCCATCCTCATATTATTCATTACAAAGTCAATGACCTTGCCTCCCCAGGCATAAATGCCTAGGGTCCAAAACTTCTTTCCGTCTCTGATGAGGAGGGAGGTCTTTTCTGGAGCCTAGGGTGGTCCCCTGGCTTGCTGGTCCAAAACATCTTCCCTAGCGGCCGGAGTTACAAACTCATCTCTGGCGCCAATGGGTCTTGCCACCAGATTTTGGCTAAGTGCAGTAAACTGGTCTTGCATTAGGCGTTGGATAGCTATGAGGGAGCGGAGCGTCATCACTTCCTCATCCATTTCTAACTGAGGCGGTGCTTGACCAGAGCTAGCACTAACCCCGGGTCATGGTATTAGCTAATTCCGAGGAGGAGAGTGAGGATCCATAGCCATTGGTGTAACTGTATGAGCTGTGAGCTGATGAAGGCGAGATTAAAAGCTCAATCAGAGCTCATTCAATGGTGAAACAACTTCCACAAAGAGGGAGGACTAGTTCACCGCTAGAGACTCCGATGAGTATAAGTTAAAACAAGGAAGAGATAACTATCGTCATTCTCACAGACGATGCCAAATTCATGATGCTATAATTAGCACCAACAAATTAAGATGAGATTATGAGTAGCTTAAACTCAATCACATAAAAATAATTGGGATAAAAGATATGATAAACCAATATGCATGTATATATGTGAGAGTAAGAGATGAGGATAAGAGGATGAACACAATGATATAAAGTGGTTCAACCAATTAGGCTTACATCCACTATGTGAGCGTGTGAGAAATACACTAAATAAGGGCACTAATGGCCATGGATACAACATTCAAGATTTCTCTATATATATATATACAAATGAGCGAGTTTTAGCTAGGGTTTGAATAATTGATCCCTTATCATGGAGAAGATGAAGAGTATATATAGGGCTTAGGGGTGTAATGTACCCCCAAGCATGTAATCAGCATGTGCATGAGGAGACTCCCACTAAGATGAGGACACCTGTCATTGTCACATATAGAGGATGATGATGAGATATTCCGTCACATGCTAAGAAGATATGGTCATAATGGTTTATCCACGTGGGATATGCCATTTTGGGATCTTGTACTACTCATACGGTAAATGTTATCTGAGGGGTCTCAACCTAGTCGAGTATGAGACCCCCATGTAGCTCTGCTTGACATTTTGGTGGAAGTGTGGTCTTTGCTGGTTATGTTAAGCCTAGATGAGAAGAAGCGATCGTGTAAGGTCTCTACTGTATAATAGACGAGACATGTCTTTATTAATGAGATGTTGGCCTGGAGTCTATCATACTGGTCCCGATTGAGGCCGAGACTACCTTGATACTAGAGAGGGCCGAGGCCGAGTTGTCTGTTATCCTGGTCCCGATTGAAGCCGAGACGACCTTGATGCTGGAGAGGGATGAGGCGGTGTTGATGAGTCTATCATCCTGGTCCCGACTGAAGTCGAGGTCACCTTGATACTGGAGAAGGCCGATGTAGCTGACTATGGTCATATTCTGAGATGATGATGAGGCTTCTTATAATAGACTTCTGGACAAGGTCGAGTCATCTCATGCTAATTTATCTGATAAGGATCCTTGGCTTCACTGTCGCAAGAGAGGCCGAGGATACCTTAGGTCACTTATGCGGTCACTGTATGATTAGACTTTGGAGTTATAAGCCAACATATAGGCCGAGGCTGACGTCTTCTGTGCCAGCCCCTAGGGCGAGAAACTGCCATGATGGCCTAGGCTGAGGGGATTTGTTGTATGAGTTCACCAACATTGAGATCCTTTGTTGTCCTCTGAGATGAGGATGAGGTCCTGTGAGGATGGGTGGAAGGCCGAGGACGAGGCCTCCAAGACGGGTCTACGACCGAAACATATTTGTCCCAAATTGATGATTTGCCAATGGTCTGGCCGAGGGGCCCAGCTCTCGGTCGAGGACATATTTGGCATATCACAGAATAAAAGTGCGTGAAAAATATATAAAGATGAGAATATTATATTTGAGATAATAACCCTAAAATGTGAATAGAGTAATAACTAGTGAAGGTTATCCATAATGAATGGTTATATGAGAAGCAAGAGATTATAATTGCATAAGGTTGGGCAAATGCTTAGAATATTTTCTATATGCGAGGCATTAGATAGCGTATGATGGTTTAGTTGTTGTGAGAGATTAGTTAGGCGGGGTAGCTTAACTAGGGTGTTTTAAAATACATGCGTTAGGTGCACACTGTTAGATGAGAGGTGAGGGGCATCTCATGTGTGTGCGACACAAGTTTAAATATGGAGAGTACATTATTTAAGTATTAAAGTATGTTAAGCACTTGCTAAAATATTTTCAAAACCCAAACTCTTACTCGTATCTATTTTTTTTCCCTTTGTATTCTTTTTAGGTTTCCAGACATAGGGATGCCTGGAAGACTATTCTTTTAAGTCAGGCGTGTTACTGCAGCTCTGGATGTTGGCAAGAAATTATTTTAGAAGCTTCCATCCTTGTGATCTAGATAGGAGGTACTGTTGTAATAATCGAACATGTTGCCCAACTGATGTCATTTACTTTATTTATAGCGATTTTATTTTAAGCGCATTCGATATGGTTATATAAATGTTTACCGAGAGTTATTGGTTATTGATTTAATTATTCCATTTGTTGATTATATTCCTGCATGAATGGTTTTATTTGTGCATTAAGTTTCAACAGATTTGAAAGTTTAAAATTTTGACGCCAGGCCTAATAGGTTATTAGTAATTAAATGGTTTTCGACAATAATTCTAAGAATGAAACCATTTGATATTCTTGTTTAATTTGATATGGGACTGATCACCCAGTATTTTATTAGGCGAGTTGTCACAATATCCTAGCCGATTGCGTACAAACCTGAAAGGTAAAATATAATATACATTAAGCATTAAGCATTAAGCTTAGTGAGGTACTCCTTCCCTACAATGAAATAACAGTTCTATATCAAATCTATGGATATAAAATCCAAACAGTCCTGCCCATTATGGCAATAACAAAGCCTAGACCATAAGTTCCAACAAATCCTTGTTATATGACAAAATAAATCATTGGATCTTTATCCAATTCCAATCCTGGATTATAAGACCCAAATAAATCAAGGATATTTGAATATCCAAACAAATCCTGAATACCAAAGTATTCAAACCAATCCTGGATAATTTTATATCCAAACAAATCTTTCTCTTAGATCTATATCCATATCCATCATATCATTTTCATATCCATATATGAAATAATCATAAGTACATTCACCTTGGTAATTTATCTGGCTTTTCCTTTTCCTTTGTTCGGCACTTGTTCAACTGGTTACTCTTTCCTTCCTATCATTCTTAAAATATTAGTATCATCATAATAATACTAACAATCCAAAGAATAACTCAAACTTAACTCAATTCATAATCATCATATGATTCCATTCAAATCATTTATCATAACTGAAGTTTCATCTAAATTCATGTTAAGATATTTAACATATCCAAATCATAGTCCAGACATACTTTGATTTCTTCTTGGTAATCCAATCCTTGTCATATTAGGTTTCTAACACAAAAAAGGTACATCATTTCAAGTTTTATAGAGCAAGATATGCCCATTTCTTCACTACCCGACAAAACTGCCCTAACCGCCCTTTTATCGTTCAGTCAACTTCCAAGAATTTTCACAATTTTAATACATCATAACTTTCTATGAAATTCCACCCAATTTCATAAAACATATTGTGTAATACAAAATTAAAGTTTCATAATTTTTAGAGTTCCTTTGCTATGGCAACCAAAACTTCAAACACAATGTATGCATACTTACCCTTTTTGGGGAAGATTTTACACCTCAACTTCAAACTATCACTCGAGATTCATTCCTTGGTCTTTTTACATAATTTTCTGTTATGATTTGAATATATGAGTATATTTTAATCTCCAACTATAATTACTCAATTTGAGTATGTATACGAAAAAATAGAGAAGTTTGAATACACAAGGTTTTTAATCGAAGCAATATAAAGGGTTTACACCTTAACTTTCTTTAAACATGTATCTATCCATACATATACATAAAAGCATGAAAGTTTAGCAAACAATTGATGATTTATATAATTTAAATTAATAACACAAAAAATTATAACTAGATGCATTGAAAGTGCTATAACAGAATAAATGTGACTTCTCAAATAAATCAATTTTAATTGAGTGCCAACCAAACCAGTTTTAATGAAACCCAAGTTTTAATTCAGTCCTAACACGTGCATCTAAGTGATATGAAATCATAAGGCAATAAGCATGCATAGGAAACTAAATAATAGGATAGTCACATTATGAGGAAAAATCATCCATGGGGGAAAAACCTTTTATTCCACTATAATTGTAAATCACAACTTACACGGTTATAATGAAATAGATTTTTGGCACACAAATACCCTCAGGTGTCGGTCGGTGTCGTTAATAGTGGAACAACCGTAGATACTCCATAAGAACACGCAGTTCTATCTTCATCAAAGATTCACATGCAGCGAACCTAAATGACTGCAGTCTTCGGCAATGAATCCACACGCAGTGAATCCACATGGACACGTAGTCAAAATATCGGTGTAGGTTATCCTACCTACAAGAGTAAACTTCAACAAGATTGTATCTTAGATTACAAAACAATTCACTAAAGATTGGGATGTTTTGTGAATGGAAAAACAAAAGGTTTAAAGTCCTTAAAGAAGAAGACAAAAAATATTTAGCAGAAGCAGTTTCGTCTATATTTAAAACCACAAGTCTTCTTGTGAAAAAAGGAGTTGGAGACTCCTATTTATAAAAAACTTAAGGCGGTGGGTCGTTCAAATGAAACAACATGTCGTTTGAACGAAATACACTATCCTTTGAATGACATGAATACTTCGCGTGACACGCTTTCGTTTAAACGACATACGATGTCGTTAGAATGACCTATCAAATGATATTTCATGCCACGATTATATATAATTTCGATACGAACATGTGGCCATCAGTTTCATATTTTTCTGATTTTTTTTAATTAGTTATGATTTTTCTACAGAAAGGTGCCCGAGAACAAAATCTTTAGATAGAATGAATTAAAAAAAATTAACAAAAACATTTAAACATCCCAAGCACTTTTAAATGAACCGTAAAGGGACTTAAATACGTTCTCACCGAAATTTATCTTGCAGAGGTTGGAATGTTGAAGAAGCTTGATATTCGGATCTGTCTCAATGCTTGAATGAACTTGAATAATTCTTCGATGGTTGTAGCGGTATAAGTCATACTCAATTGTGAACTTGTGATGTAAAATAATGTCCTTACATGCATTGATAGAATTACCATAGGGACTTTTATGTAATTTTCAATTGATTTTTCTCAAATATTCTCCTCACTTTCTTCGATCCAAAGCATCACAATTATTTTTACTCAAGCTCCAACTCTCCCATGGATGAATTTGCTGAAGGAGGAGGTTATTACAAGGGTTTAAAGTCTTCCAAACCCACCTCCCTTTCCAACCAATAATAACAAACTATTTGTTATACAAATAAGACAAATACTACTTAACGAATGGACAAATTTACCCCTATTTCGTAATTTCAGCATAACTCTTTACTCGAACCTCCATTTTACACACCATTTGTTGTGTTACAAAGCTAATTCATATATATACAACTATATATTTTTCACCTCAAGTCAATTGTAATATTATGATGGTCAAAAATAGTCTCCAACATGAACATTCCTATCGAAATCTTCAAAATTTTGTGTTTGTAACTAATTCGATATTTCATGCTTTATTAAAGCAGGATTATACTAAACATAATTATATAAAATTATATATATTAATAACACATTACTCATATAACATAATCTAAGCATGATTCAAATACTAATTAATCATAATTATATCTGGGTTATCACAACTCTCCCCCCATTAGGAAATTTCATCCCTGAAATTTCCATACCTTGGTTGTTCATATAAAACAAATACGGATATCGCATTTTCATGTTAGCCTCGCTCTACCATGTAGATTATTCCATGGAATGCCTTTTCCACACAAATTTCATACGTGGAACCACTTTGGATCTCAATATTTGTTCTTTCCTAGCCACAATAGCAAGTGGTTCTTCCACATAGCTCAAGTATTCCTTCAACTCAATAGGTTGTTCCGCCAATACATGTGAAGCATCCTCTACATAATTTCTCAACATAGAAATAGGAAAACATCTGTGACACCCCGCCTAATTAAATACCGGGTGATCAGTCCTTTATTAAATTAAAGTCAAGGTGACGGTTGGTTCATTCTTAGCATCACTATCGTGAAAATATTTTTTTTTCCAATTTAAACACCCTAAATAGTTAAGCTAAGTGTCAAAACCAATTTAGACATTACTTTCCAAATTTTATTTAAAACCAATAATTTAAAACTTTACATAATTCATAATTTAAGAATCATCCAACAAACATACTAGAACAAACAATCCAATTAATTAAACGTCCAACTAAGTAATTCCAACATTTAGAACTTAAAGGAAAAACATCCTGACAGTAATAAATCCCAAAGTGTAAATAATGGAAATAAACAAGTCACAATATCCCATAGACAACTGAACAATGGAAAACGGCGGCACATACGCAACTGAATAAATAGAGCTAGAAGTGGAATCAACAAATGAGGTCGTCTAAGCAAGAGGCCTGCAACTCCCACCTAAGCTGCATCGCGTTCCTTCCAAAGGATCCTATGTAAGACGCCCCTGTGGCTGGGCACCTGTAATATATACACATATATACAAGAGAGAAGAAAAAATGGAAACGGGTCAGATCCCGATTGTAAAAACGATTTAAAATTTGTTTAGCAAGTATTTAAAATGTTTAATTGCCAATGCAACAACATATTAGTGCGGCACTCCCTTGGGAAATTATCACCTCTCTTCTAATGTGCACACCTATTGCACTAACCTTCCCAACAGTTTAATTGATCTTATCTTAGGTTGCTCGTAAGACTTAACTGACACATTTCAATTGTTTAAGAGGTTAATTTCATTTGACAACAAAGTTCTCATTTAAACCTTATTTGCTAATAAAGTTTCTCAGTATCAAATTATACTTTTCAAAGCACATATTTCCTAATTGAAATCATTATTCATTTCTCACTTACCATAAACACAGTAGGTAGTTTCCACATTTTAGAATTTAATATATATATTAAATACTCATATAATATATATATTCTAACAGCACCCCACATAATAATTATGGTGGGAGCATACTCTGCGATCCAATCCCCGTATCACTCGTACTAAGGGAAATACAAGTTCAGAATCACTCTCGAACTGTATTAACATAAACAGAAATAATATTGAGGCGAAGCATAGATTCCAGGTCTCTAAGAGGTCAGCACATGCCCACACGTCCCTTAGGACCATCTGAACTATCGATCCGATAACCTGTACTAAAGGATTTCTATCTTCTAGGTTACGAGTCAATATACCCCATAAAGGCACATCGAGATATGACTGTCCCAGCGCGGTAACATCAGGGATAGCAAGTAGCGCGGGCATGATTTTCACACGTATATAGTACATGTATAAACACAGTCATATAAATATACTACTATTACCATATCAAGTTTAGGTACATACTCACGACCCATAATTATGATATTTGTCCTTATTACTCATTATTTCTTTATCACGTATAATGTTTGCCTCTTATCTTCGTTCGTGGGATTATCCCAACTTATTAAGTGTCACTCGTGGATTTCTATCCTCCAAAGTATAATTTCAGTAGGTACTCATTTATTTTCCAACGTAACTACCTTACGCGTCTCCCCCTTTTATACATAATTCCATCGTCCCTCATATGTAAACATCCCCGAAGAATGTAAATCTCGTCTTACATTAAAGGTTTCATATTTTTAATAAGTCCTACTGGTCTTCTTTATCTCCCAAAATATTTTAATAAGGATGTCCAAAGATTATTACTCACTTAAATTGAATTCAACTATTTAGAAGGGGAAAAATGAGTCTTCCAGGAGGGGTCGATCGATTGATGGCAGGAGCTCGATCGATTGATGCGTCGATCGATTGATGCGTCGATCGATCGACACTCCTGGTTCGATCGATCGATCGACACTCCTGGTTCGATTGATCGATCAAACAGGTATAACGAATCTGCAGAAACACCAGTTACGGGTTCTATCATCTAATATCCTCCAAATCCAGATTTTTAACACCCAAACTCCCAGAAATTCGTACTACAAATATTATAAACCCACATTAGCAATCTTCTATGTAAGGCATGTGAATTTTCATCAATATCCATGGATTAACGGGCCAAAACTTATATAAATCTCATGAACCCTAGAAATTTCTTTAACTTTGTTATAATCAGTCTTTTTCCAGAATTTCTACTTCTAATCCATCATAAATCCGTGGTTCAACCTCTACATACGAAGGGGATTTCCAGATTATCATTTGTATCATTACTATATGCAATTTTCCTATCTCCAACATGGGTTTTCTTTCATCAAGCTCATCCTAATCAATCCTAAACTAACATGAATGAAGCATTAACAAAATTAAGCAAGATAAATACTTGCCTGAAATTTCAGAGTTCTGATTTTTGAGGGAATTTGGTGTGGTCGAGATCCTCGTTGAGCGATCTACCATTTAGCGGCGACGGCGGTGCAACCGGAGGGGTTCTTGGCCTAGAACTCTTTGGGAAGCTTCTCCTCTTCCTCTCCCATGGCCGTCATTAGATTTTGGTTATGTTAACCCTAGAAAACAACACTTTCCATATGATATAACCCTAGCAAATTCGTGGGTTTAATTACCCATAATTACGAATGTCCAAAACTCCCTCCCGGGGTGCTAAATAGGCCTAAAAACGCCTCGAGACCCAAACTTAACCCCCGGGTACACTTTTCTGACTATCTCGACCCTTCCGGACACTTTGGCACACTTAAAACCACCATACGAGTAACTTATAATTTATTCACTTTTGTTAATCAATATTTAGTCCCGACAAGACACGGGCGCGTCCCGACTTAAATTTTCAAAATTGTCATTTTATTCACACGTGACAATTTTTATAAAATAAATCTCATATATTACTATACTCATCCAGTAACATTCAACAAATTTCCAATAATTTTGTAACTCTTGTCACACTACCAAATATTTAAAACAACATTCCGGATTAAAATTAAATTAATTTATCTCAATTAAATTTAAGAAATTCCTAAATTTAAGAGCCATAAAAATACGGGGTATTACATACTTCCACCCTAATAACGGAATTTGTCCCGAAATTCAAAAAATAAGGCCTACCAGGTTGCACAATTATGGATATCCTTTTCAGTACGCAAACTATCTACATAGTAAGGCGCTGAATCACTATAGCCCCTTCCTCACAGCAAGTTTGTTTAACATTCTCATTGGAGACACTTCACATGGTGCTCCTAACCGAAAACATTCACATAGGTTACGCCTATACATTATAAATTTCCATTACTCACTATCATTGGGAGGCCGCACCTCACTACATGACAACTACTTGTATTTATTTATATACAAAACTCCCATTCTGACAAAAACCATACGAACATTTGACCACTCTTGTTCACTTAAAACAGTCGTGGAATTCCACCATAGTTATCGAATTATTCCCGACCGACCCAAATTTTGATTATCCACTCACCTCTAAACATACAGAAGGAGGATAGTTGAGGTTCTTTCATACCAAAACCTTAATAAGCATCTCGTATGTGACAAACCGTTACGAGTGCTTCTACAGAGCATTCCTGAAATCACCGTAACAAGATTCCAAAGTTTCCTTCACATGGCTCCACTAATCTTTAATCACCGTGCGCCTATTCCCTGGCTAAGGGTGATACATCCTACTCAAAATGAAACCTTACCTCCGCTGGTTCCTGAAATCCCATATCGAAGGCGGAATTCACAAACCTCATCCCGATTCAGAAATGAATACTGTACCGGACCATGTACTGGCGCGATCTTTCCTTTCAAAGGAAGTCTGGGGCACACTAGTTAATATTGTAAACCACTCCAAAGGAATATCAATCACTTCCTCCTTGGGCGACTTAATTCACATGTTTAGATGAATCCCTTGATCTTGTTTTGAGGATGGTAACCCATCCAAGAACTTTATCGAATTTACTGACATCTTCCAATTGCAGGAATTGTCGATGAACACAAAATTCTCTGGTTGATTCTCGTCTTCCAACCAAACCCTACCTATGGGCGGTGCATGTAGAGACTACTCCCTACATCCCGCTAAACATCGATTTTTCCTTGAAATGTCTCACATTAAGTGACACGTAATACTCCCCTTCCTTCCTAGGTGTATGCCGAAAGTTCCGACCCGTGCTCTTTTCTCCACGAAGCGCACTTCTGGATCTTTTATACCATATTAACATCATTAATCTTTTAGCGCAAGTCTCTCTCACACTTGACTAATAACAACTCCGCTCCGAGTGTTCTTCATAATAATTAAATTCTACTCTATTCAAGGAATACCCCTTCTTAAATGGCTTACCACAGCCTTCCAATCAAATTAGGGTGTGCTATCCTAGTTGCACACTTATGTATGGATTATCTCCCCTCATGTCACGTTTAATCCACTCTATCACTTCCACTTCGTTCTGTTAGTCCCACAACCATATATTTCACACATCTATTACCATGTCCCTTCAACTCGGACGATTTTAACATCAGCTAACCAAGATGCCCACATTTTGTAACACCCCGACCACCCTAGGAGGGGGAACGGCGCGCTACTCATCTGTAGAACTAACTAAATCCAACAAAATATAAGTAATAGGGCATTCAAATTCCATGACAACAAAAGAGGAATAACAAACCTCCAGCTTCTTCAGATAAGCACAACAATTTTCCCCAAATAGGTACAGCAACCAAAATAAACCACTAACGCTCCATTCATCAAAATAAATACAAGTCATCTCTTTTGCATAATAAAAATTCTTTCCAGCTACTCCATGCTAAAAATCATCCCAACTCTTAATTTACCTTGTGTTCTGAACGCGGTTACAACACTTGGATACTCTCAATCACCCTAGAAATCAAAATTTTTAAATCCTTCTTATCATCGTTCCACCCCTCAACACGTGGGGATAGCTTTCAATGCTTTCTTACCACATAACCGGCTCCACTGGCCTTAAATCATGATTCAACTTCTAACTTATAGGTATAATTACCTACCCCTAGTACAACCTAGGTACCTAAATCACGGACTAATGACCAAACATCTCCCTAATTCCAACCTTACGCTAAGTTTCATGCGTGGGATGTCTTGCAAAGAGAAATCCAAACAAGGAACCCCCCCCCCGACACACTACTACCTAGCATTGTCGGTTATCGAAATCCGTTCGGTCCTCCGTCCATAGCATGTACCCCTTTATTCCGTCTCTTGACAAAAAAGTTACATTTCTTCCCGTAATTACACTTAGCAAAGAACATCTCACCAAATTGCACTATCGTTTAGTATTGGTTGGTGGTAATTGCATTCCATAAACCTCAAATACATACAATCGAAATTCTCAAAATCCCTTTCCCTAATAATATATGTGTAACTCTTAACTCCCGCATCTCTAGGAGATAGATATAACAATGCACTCTTTCTATCACCAAGTCCTGAGTGCCAAACATAATACCGAGTTAAATCTTTTCGCTCAACAGTAAACCCGATACATACTGAATCGTAACGACAAGGTCCATGCATACATCGGTATCGAATATCTCAAGCCCACTATCCGCTCCGAAGTCTCTAGGATATATAATACAAGTGCGAGTCCGACCTTTTTGTAGGTGAAGCCTCGCCAAAACAAAACATGCTGCACTAATGCAACCACTCCGATAGCCTTGCAATAATTGCCCACTATCGTATTAACCATTTCTATAATGTTGTAATAAACATAATATCATACTCGCATATCGCATCACTACAACGAGTATCCTCAATAGAGTACATAACACTATTAATATACTCACTCATCCTCCGCGGATAGCACTAAAGAAAAATCCCGCTACACTAGGGAAAAATATTCACATAATAATAACGTTTATAATTATACACATTAAACTCGTCTCACCTTCTAATCTAGCAATGAACAAAATTTGGTGACTAGCTCGTGTCACATAAACATGCCTCATCCTCTGAGGATACAACTTATACTTCCACCTTGGCAAACGTTTTGACTGCACAAATGGTTTTCGGACGTAACACGTCTACTCAAACCAAACAAAACTACTTTAATCGTTGTCTTTTACTAGGCACCGTATTCTTGTCCCCTTACTCACTTCGGAACATATTATCATGTGCGATCTCACTCCCCACAAAATACCTCAACACACAATCCACTTATCACCTGTCCTACTAACCACGTTAGGATTGTCCTTCTCTCAGACTTTAGGAGACTCGATTCCTGTTGGCTACCCCAATTATTCCCTTAGCTTTTTAGGCCATAAAGAACATGTCACTACCTACAATAGTCCTTACTGAATTTGCCATCACTTGGTAAAAAAAATTCAACTATCTGAATCATTTAAATGGGTCCCCTGATGTGTATCCATACCCCTTTTGTGGTGCTACACCACCACCGTTGTATTTAGTCTTAGTCTCGACTAAATTCTTCGATTCTTTTAGCTCCCCACCCCCACAAGGGAGCATTTCCATTTTTATTGACAAAATACAACATTGTCAACCCATGAATCGTCCATCCATCAGAATTTTCTCTTTGAGTGTTATCAATTATTATTACGAGTCGATCTCCCACTTGGATCCGTTTCCTCCACTTGTATCTACATCTCCCGATACAAAATTCGCCAATGATTAAGATTCATATTCACAAATGGACCTCTATAACGTCCTCTTGTGATGAGTTCAGGACAACGTTCACTTCTAATCCTGAACATCTGATGAAAGAACATACGGTCAACACTGTACCTAAGGTTCTCCTATAGACATAGCATTCCACTTCTAAAATTGGTGGTTGACTCCCATCATTATAACTTCGTTCCGACAACCAAGAAAATTTCTAAATTTTCACTTTCAGTTAGCCACACTCCGTCCTATATTTAAACCTTTGGATACTTTACCTCCTTTGGTAAACACATACAATTCCCGCATTTCTAGAATTCTCACTGACAGTTCTCTACACGTTTTGTAACACGTTGGGTGAGTTTACTCTTGCACCTGATTCGACTATAGCAGCATTTGGAAATCATGGCTGCGCCTTAGTCACCTTTCTAGTCTTGGCTCGTTGTGCCATAAGGGAGGTGACCTCGACAATGGTCATCATCCTCGGATATATTTTACAACCTCAACTGAGCCCTACCTCCTGATGTTCGCTTAACGGTCCTCTTCTGACATCCGTCATTGCTCAGCATATGCACACATCTGAATGAAATTAAAATTCACTAACGTATATACGTCATAGCAGGAGAACGAAGTCTCATCAAAGAAATCGATAATCCTAAACATAGGGCTCTATATCAAACAAAGCAACGCTGAAAGCATAATAAGCCGCACAGATCCTAAAGGACACTAGAACCTGATGCTCTGATACCACTTGTGACACCCCGCCTAATGATATACCGGGTGATCAGTCCTTTATTAAATTAAAGTCAAGGTGACAGTTGGTTCATTCTTAGCATCACTGTCGTGAAAATATTTTTTTTTTCCAATTTAAACACCCTAAATAATTAAGCTAAGTGTCAAAACCATTTTAGACATTACTTTCCCAATTTTATTTAAAACCAATAATTTAAAACTTTACATAATTCATAATTTAAGAATCATCCAACAAACATACTGGAACAAACAATCCAATTAATTAAACGCCCAACTAAGTAATTCCAACATTTAGAACTTAAAGGAAAAACATCTTGACAGTAATAATTCCCAGAGTGTAAATAATGGAAATAAACAAGTCACAATATCCCATAGACAACTGAATAATGTAAAAGGGCGGCACATGCCCAACTGAATAAATAGAGCTAGAAGTGGAATCAACAAATGAGGTTGTCTAAGCAAGAGGCCTGTAACACCCACCTAAGCTGCAGCGCGTTCCTTCCAAAGGATCCTATGTAAGACGCCCCTGTGGCTGGGCACCTATAATATATACATATATATACAAGAGAGAAGAAAAAATGGAAACGGGTCAGAGCCCGATTGTAAAAATGATTTAAAATTTGTTTAGCAAGTATTTAAAATGTTTACTGGAAAATGCAACAACATATTAGTGCGACACTCCCTTGGGAAATTCTCACCTCTCTTCTAATGTGCACACCTATCGCACTAACCTTCCCAACGGTTTAATTGATCTTATCTTAGGTTGCTCGTAAGACTTAACTGACACATTTCAATTGTTTAAGAGGTTAATTTCATTTGACAACAAAGTTCTCATTTAAACCTTATTTGCTAATAAATTTCTCAGTATCAAATTATACTTTTCAAGGCACGTATTTCCCAATTGAAATCATTATTCATTTCTCACTTACCATAAACACATTAGGTAGTTTCCACATTTCAAAATTTAATATATATATTAAATACTCATATAATATATATATTCTAACAGCACCCCACATAATAATTATGGTGCGGGCATACTCTGCTATTAGTCCCCGTATCACTCGTACTAAGGGAAATAAAAGTTCGAAATCACTCTCGAACTGTATTAAAACAAACACAAATAATATTGAGGCGAAGCATAGATTCCAGGTCTCTAAGAGGTCAGCACATGCCCACACGTCTCTTAGGACCATCTGAACTATCGATCCGTTAGCCTGTACCAAAGGATTTCTATCTTCTAGGGTACGAGTCAATATCCCCCATAAAAGCACATCAAGATAAGACTGTCCCAGCGAGGTAACCTCAGGGATAGCAAGTAACACGGGCATACTTTTCACACATATATAGTATATGCATAAACACAGTCATATAATTATACTAGTATTACCATATCAAGTTTAGGTACATACTCATGACCCATAATTATGGTATTTGTCCTTATTACTCGTTATTTCGTTATCACGTATAATGTTTGCCTCTTATCTTCGTTCGTTGGATTATCCCAACTTATCAAGTGACACTCGTGGATTTCTATCCTCCAAAGTATAATTTTAGTAGGTAATCATTTATTTTCCAACGTAACTACCTTACGCGTCTCCCCCTTTTATATATAATTACATCGTCCCTTATATGTAAACATCCCCGAAGAATGTAAATCTCGTCTTACATTAAAGGTTTCATATTTTTAATAAGTCCTACTGGTCTTCTTTATCTCCTAAAATATTTTAATAAGGATGTACAAAGATTATTACTCACTTAAATTGAATTCAACTATTTAGAAGGGGTAATATGAGTCTGCCAGGAGGGGTCGATCGATCGATGGCAGGAGCTCAATCGATCGATGCGTCGATCGATCGACACTCCTGGTTGGATCGATCAATCAAATAGGTATAGCAAATCTGCAGAAACACCAATTACGGGTTCTATCATCTAACATCCTCCAAATCCAGATTTTTAACGCCCAAACTCCCAGAAATTCGTACTACAAACATTATAAACCCAAATTAGCAATCTTCTACGTAAAGCATGTGAATTTTCATCAATATCCATATATTAACGGGACAAAACTTATATAAATCTCATGAAACCTAGAAATTTCTTTAACTTTGTTCTAATCAGTCTTTTTCCAGAATTTCTACTTCTAATCCATCATAAATTCGTGGTTCAACCTCTACATATGAAGGGGATTTCAAGATTATCATTTGTATCATTACTATATGCAATTTTCCTATCTCCAACATGGGTTTTCTTTCATGAAGCTCATCCTAATCAATCCTAAACTAACATGAATGAAGCATTAACAAAATTAAGCAAGATAAATACTTTCCTGAAATTTTAGATTTCTGATTTGTGAGGGAATTTGGTGTGGTCGAGATCCTCGTTGAGCGATCTACCATTTAGCGGCGACGGCGGTGCAACCGGAGGAGTTCTTGGCCTAGAACTCTTTGGGAAGCTTCTTCTCTTCCTCTCCCATGACCGTCATTAGATTTTGGTTATGTTAACCCTAGAAGACAACACTTTCCATATGATATAACTCTAGCAAATTCGTGGGTTTAATTACCCATAATTACGAAATGTCCAAAACGCCCTCCCGGGGTGCTAAATAGGCCTAAAAATGCCTCGAGACCCAAACTAAACCCCCGGGTACACTTTTCTGACTATCTCGACCCTTCCGGACACTTTGGCGCACTCAAAACGACCATACGAGCTACTTATAATTTATTCAGTTTTATTAATCAATATTTAGTCCCGACACGACACGGGCGCGTCCCGACTTAAATTTCCAAAATTGTCATTTTATTCATACGTGACAATTTTTATAAAATAAATATCATATATTACTATACTCATCCAGTAACATTCAACAAATTTCCAATAATTACTAACTCTCATCACGCTAGTAAATATTTAAAACAACATTCCGGATTAAAATTAAATTAATTTATCTCAATTAAATTTTATAAATCCCTAAATTTAAGAGACATAAAAATACGGGGTATTACAACATCATGTAATCGGGATAACTCTGGTTGTAATGATAACTTATAGGCAACCATCCCGAATTTTTGAAGAATTTTATAAGGTCCAATATAGTGTGGACGTAACGTCCCTTTCTTTCCAAACCTCATTATTCCTTTCCACGTAGATATCTGAAGAAATACATAATCCCCTTTTTGGAATTCCAAATCTTTTCATCATTTATCAACAAAACTTTGCTGTCTTCTATGAGTCGTTCTCATTCTATCTTGAATAATCTTCACTTTCTCAGTGGTTACTTCAATTAACTCTAGACCCTCTATCTTCCTTTCACCAACTTCACCTCAACATATCGGTGTACTACATCGTCTACCATATAACGCTTCATATGGCACCATACCAATGGTAGATTGAAAATTATTGTTACATGAAAATTCTATCAAAGCAAAATACTCATCCCAATTACCTTTGAAATTAAGCATACAAGCACTAAGCATATCCTCCAAAATCAATATGGTTCTTTCAAACTGCCCGTCCATCTGAGGATGAAAAGTTGTACTAAAATTTAATTTAGTTCCCATAGCATATTGTAAAAGTAGGGTCCCTATCTGAAACAATAGAAACATGTGCTCCATGCAATCGAATAATCTCATTAATATACAATCTCGCATACCTATTAACTATATACGTAGTCTTAACTACTAGAAAATGAGCTGACTAGGTCAATCTATCCACCACTACCCAAATTAAATCTGACCCCTTCTGAGATCGAGGAAGCCCAACCATAAAATTCATTGTTACATGATCCCATTTCCAATTCAGTAATAACAATGGTTGAAGAAAACCCACAGGTTTCTGATGTTATACTTTCACTTTATGACATATAAGGCATCTAACAACAAAATTAGTTATTTTCATCTTCATATTATTCCACCAATAAGGCTCCTTCAAATCCTTATACATTTTAGTACTGCCAAAAAGCATAATATAAATGGAATTATTAGCCTCATCTAAAATTTTCACTTTCAATCCACCCACATTAGGCACACATAGCCACTTCTTATACAATAAAGTGCAATCATTAACAATACAAAAATTTCAGACTTGCCATCTCCGACATCTTTCCTTTTCTTATCTAGAATTGGATCCTGACTTTGCAATTCATGAATACGGGTAGCTAACAAAGGCCTCACGCTCACATGAGCAAAGAATCTGTCCCCATTTGCTAGATGAAATTATACTCCCATCTATCTAAATTCCATAACGTGGGCGACTCTAACACACTGAATACTAGATAACTTTCCCGAAGCCTTTCTACTCACAACATCTGTAACTACATTTTCCTTCTCTGCACGGTAGTGAATTATACAGTCATAATATTTAATTAACTCCATCCACCGCCTCTGCCTCAAATTCAATTCTTTATGAGTAAATAAATACATAAGACTTTGATGGTCAGTAAAAATTTCACACACTTCACCTTACAAATAACGACACCACAATTTTAGAGTAAACACAGTAGCAACAAGTTCTAAATCTTGTGTAGGATAATTATGTTCATGTGCATGCAATTATCTAGAAGCATAAGCAAAAACCTTACCATGCTTCATAATAAAAACAACCCAACCCTTGATGTGAAGCATCGGTATAAATAACAAAACCATCTCGACCATATGGAATAGTGAGAACATGTGCGGTTACCAACCACTTTTTCAATTCTTCAAAACTATTTTTACAATTAGAATTCAATTCAAACTTAACATCTTTTTGGGTTAATTTAGTCACTGGCAAGGCAATCAAAGAAAATCCTTTTACTTACCTCCTATAATACCCAACCAAACCTAAAAAACTCCTCACCCCAGTCACATTATTGGGCCTCTCCCATTTTACAATAGCTTCTAACTTTTTAGGATCAACATATATACCATCCCCATAAATAACATGGCCTAAAAACACAACGTGTGATAGCCAAAATTCACATTTTCTAAACTTAACATACAATTGCTTATTTTTTAACACATTCAAAACAATTTTGACATGCATTTCATGCTTAACCATATCACGTGAGAAAATCAAAATATCATCAATAAAAACTATCATAAATGAATCAATAAAAGGATGCAGTACCCGATTCATAAGATCAATAAATTCAGCTAGAGCATTAGTCACTCCAAAAGGCATTACCAAAAATTTAAAATGACCATACTGAGTACGAAAAGTAGTTTTAAAAATATCACTCTCCTTCAACCTCAACTAATGATAACCTAATCGTAATTCTATTTTTGAAAACACCGTAGCACCCTATAACTAATCAAACAAATCATCTATACGAGGTAAAGGATATTTGTTCATAACAGTAGCTTTATTTACTTGCCTAAACTCAATACACAAATGCATAATACCATATTTCTTTTTCACAAATAAAACTGGTGCACCCCACGGAGACACACTAGGATGTATAAACCGCCTATCAAATAGCAACTGAATCTGAGTTCCTTCAACTCAGTAGGCACCATTCTATATGGTGCAATATAAATAGGGGTTGTCCCCTCTACCAATTCAATACTAAACTCAACCTCTCTCTGGAGGTAACTTATGCAACTCACCAGGAAACACTTCTAGAAAATCTCGTGTAATAGGAACATCAAATAATTGTAAATCCCCCTTCCTAGTGTCAAGAGCATATGCAATAAAACCCTCACAACCCTTACTCAACAATTTCCTCATTTGAATAGTAGAAATGATGAAACTGGGAATAATTTTCCTTTCCCCCACAAATTTAAATTCAGGATCACCAGGCATATTAAAATCAACTTCCTTACAGAAACAATCTATAGATGCATGATATTTAGATAACCAATCCATTCTCAAAATTATATCAAAATCAAAAATATCCAATGGAAGTAGATATATAACTGCATCTCTAGCCCCCACAGTTAAAACACAATCACGAAAAACATTTACAGCTATAACCATATCCCCCATAGGCATATAAATACCCAACCCCACATCTAAACGAGCACATGGTCTATTCAGATATATAGCAAAAGCATACGACACAAAAGAATGTGTGGAAACGGGATCAATCAAAGCATAAGCACTTCTATTAGTAACAGAAAGTGTATAGGTCACTATATCCGGAGTAACCTGAGCCTCTTTCATCGTAAAAACTCGCCCACCTAGCCTAAAATTACTACCTTTTCCTCTGCCCATACTCCTTGCCCCATTTCCTAGAGGTAACATTTTGCTTGCTGCTTCATTAGGTACTGGTGGAGTCTCTGCCAACTGCGGACAATTCCTCTTAATATGCCCTTCCTCTTTATAATGCGGACATTCCAGTCCCTTAAGCTTAGGACACTCAGATTTATAATGCCCTTCCTCTTTACAAAAGAAACATGTAACAACTCTCATTGGGGCCTCACCCCTTTCTGGCGTTCTAATTGAACCCGGAGATCATCCACCCCAGGTATCTCTACCAAATATCCTTTGGCCTCTACCACTATATCCACCACCTCTCTTAAATTTATGAGGTTCCATCTTAATACTTCCACCCTCACCTCCCTTAGACTGAGATGCGTCGAATCTACTTTTCTTAAAACTCTCTCTACTCGCCACCCCTTGGTTCATTTTCCTTTCTGCTAGTACAACTTTATTCACTAAATAAGAATAGCCTTCTAACTCATAAGTACCCACTCTATTTTGAATGGGCCAGATCAATCCCTCTTGTAACTTACTACATTTTTCTTCCTCATCCTCCACATACTTAGTAGAAAATCTAGGCAAAGCTGTAAATTTAGCCTCATACTCCTTCATAAACATTTTCCCTTGGGTCAAATTTAAAATTCCCTAACCTTCTCCCTCCTATAAACTTTAAGAAAATACTTAACATACAAAGCTTTAATAAATTCAACCCAAGTAATAACATCAATACCTTCCATCCTGGGCACCAAATGGTTGCTGACTTCCCACCAATATTTGGCCTCTCCTTTCAGCCTAAACACTACCAAATTCACTTTTTGGTTATCTGGAACTTTCATCACTACAAAGATAGTCTCTATATCTCTAACCAACATCTCAACTTCTGTAGGTTCAACTGACCCTGAGTATTCCGGAGGATTCAACTTCAGGAACTTTTCATGCATGGAATCTTTCATTTCCTTCCTTGCCTCTTTCTTAATTCTAGCTACAGTCTTTGATTCAAGATATTTAGTCTGTTGTTCTGCCATTAATGCCATATTCCATTCCTATTGTTCTTCCATCCTCGACATTGCATATTCCATTATTTTCATCTCTATAGGCTGCTCATGCTCTCTAGCCCTTCCATTAACACTCTGCTCTATTTTAGTATCCTTTGTATGAGAAGCTACTCCCTCTTCTCTATGTTGTCGATTCCCAGGTTCCATCTAGAATTATCAGTAATACAACAAAGTTCAAACAACCAACATAAATAGTTTATAATACTAAATTATTGGTTAGTACATAAACAATTTAACAATATCAAAGCGAACCAATAACTTCCATCTAACTGCCGCACATGTCCAGAATTTATAACCTAGATGCTCTGATACCACTAATGGTCACAACCCAAACCCAAATCCATTTTTAATCATTTATTTTTATTGTAAGTAAATCAAATTTTCATCCCATTTGAAATATAATTCATTTATCAACATTTTCATGCATAATGTACATAATAAACATAATATTGTTCTTTGTATCATAACAAAATTAACATCATAGTCATAATTAAGCGAGCATACAATACTACGATTAACTATTAGAGTCATCAAGTTAAACCACTCAAACTCAATATGTACTATGTGTGAGTATAGTAAAATTCTTAGTGTGACAGTAACAAAATCCCCATATTTAAACCCCAGCTCTGCTTAATGGTGCAACTCTCAAAATCACCGATTATACGGTAATCTAGCTAGAAGCGTACAAACTTGATAGGTTAAATATAATATACATTAATCATTAAGCTTAATGAGGTACTCCTTCCTTGTAATGAAATAACAATTCTATATCGAATCTATGGATATAAAATCCAAACAATCCTGCCCTATATTGCAATAACAAATCCTGAAATATAAGTTCCAACAAATCCTTGTCATATGACAAAACAAATCATTGGATCTTTGTCCAATTCCAATCTTGGATCATAAGACCTAAAGAAATCTTGGATATTTGAATTTCCAAACAAATCCTAAACACCGAAGTATTCAAACCAATCCTTGATAATTTAATATCCAAACAAATCCTTCTCTTAGAGCTATATCCATAACCATTATATCATTTTCATATCAATATATGAAACAATCATAAGTACACTCACCTTGGCAATTTATCAGGCTTTTCCTATTCCTTTGTTCGACACTTGTTCAACCGGTTCCTCTTCCTTTCCTATCATTCTTAAAATATTTGTATCATCATAAGAATATTAACAATCCAAAGAATAACTCAAACGTAACTCCATTCATAAGCATCATATGATTCCATTTAAATCATTTATCATAACAGAAGTTTCATCTAAATTCATGTTAAGATATTTAACATATTCAAATGATAGTCTAGACATACTTTAATTTCTTATTGGTAATACAATCCTTGTCATATTAGATTTCTAACACAAAAGACGGTACATAATTTCAAGTTCTCTAGAGCAAGATATGCCCATTTCTTCACTACCTGGAAAAACGTCCCTTTTATCATTCGGTCAACTTCCAAGAATTTTCACAATTTTTATACATCATAACTTTCTATGAAATTCCACCCAATTTCAGAAAACATATTGAATAATTTAATATTAAAGTTTCATAATTTTTGTAGTTCATTTTTTATGACAACCAAAACTTCAAACACAAGGTATGCAAACTTACCCTTTTGGGGACATATTTTACACCTCAACTTAAAACTATACCTAAGATTAATTCCTTGGTATTTTTACATAATTTTCGGATATGCTTTGCATATTTGAGTATATTTTATTCTCCAACTAGATTTACTCAATTCAAGTAAGTATACAAAAAGATATAGAAGTTTGAATACACAATGTTTCTAATCAAAGAAATATAAAGGGTTTACACCTTAACTTTCCTTAAACTTGTATCTACCCATACATTACATCAAGGCATGAAAGTTTAGTAAACAATTGATGATTTATAGTGTTTAAATCAGTAACACAAAAAATATAGCAAGATTCATGGATAGAATTACCTTAGGGACTTTTATGTAATTTTCTATTAATTTTTTTCAAATTTTCTCCTCACTTTCTTCTTCCAAAGCTTCACAATTATTTTTCCCCAAGCTCCAACTTTCGCATGGCTAAATTTGCTTAAGGAGGAGGTTATTACAAGGGTTTAAAGTCGTCCATACCTGTGACACCCCTTCTAATTAAATATCGGGTGATTGGGCCTTTATCAAATTAAAACATATTTGTCATATGGTTCATTTTTAGCATCACTGTCGAAAACAAAATTAATTACTAACCACCTAAGTTAATTAAACTGGTGCCAAATTTTATCTTTCCAATAAATAGGATAAAAGAATAGTTTGAAAACTAAAACAACATACACAAGATACTAGAATCCAAATGATCACTAATATGTAAAAGCATTATAAACCATCGGCTAACTACAACCAAGATGCAATCCACAATCCAACTACTAAGTAACACTGATACAAAACTGGAAATGCAATGTAGTCAACTGACAACATGTTTACATATGAAATACAAGAATGAGATCATATGCTAGATCTTATTGAAAGAGTTGAATACTCAATAATCGTGTCAGCATCCACAATGCTACAACTCCGAATCCCTGAAATGAAATCAAGTATGGCGCCCTTATGGCTGGACACCTAAAAGGTTTTGAAAATATTTATAGCAAGAGTTAGTACTCGAAGAAGTTTGAAAACATTTAAAAAGTAATTTATCGCAATTAAAATCGGTTATTGATTACACATATGAGGTTCACGCACACTCCCTTGAGTCTCCTCAACTTTCATATAATGTGCGCACCTAAAGTTCTATACTTATCTCACCTAGCTATCTCGACTAAAGTATATAATCGATCTTATCAATGGTCTACACCCCCGTACAGCCCATACAACACACTTAATTTTTAACATTCTCGCACATTATTCAGTTTTCATATAACGTTTACATATGTTATGTTTAATCATCATAATCAAGTCTCCTTACTTAATTCGTAAAGAATTTCAGATTTATCATTCGACTTCCATAATTAAGTTTCACTACTCAACTATTTTATAGATTTTCCCAATCCATTCTTAAATCTCAAAATTAAGTTTCTCTCTACTTAAGTTATCATTTAGATGTGTGTGTGTGTGTGTGTGTGTATATATATATATATATATATATATATATATATATATATATATATATATATATATATATATATATATATATATATATATATGTCATCTAGAAGTCTACTTTCGCACCTAAGTAGAACATCATGAAGTATATATTTCACACACAATATATATACTATAAGGATTATCGGTCCGAATAATCATCGACCCCAATCATCCTATCATTTACGTTGGTCCGGATATCCCTCGACCCCAAAGTAAATGTTATGCATATGTATATTGGTCCGAATACTCATCGACCCTAATATCTTACATCTTCGAATTCGGTCTGGATAATCATCGACCCCAAATCGAGATTTCATGTATTGGTTCGGACAATCATCAACCCTAATATAGAATTTAGCATACTTTAGGTATCCACACAACCTAAGTATCAATATAATAGGTATTCACACAACCTAATTATTTACACCTAAGTACGTAATATTTTTCTCTTTAATATTCATCGTACTTATCATTTATTTACGAATTCAATTCACTTTTGTAATTAGTTGAGTGTTCACACAACTCTAAAATTCCCTTATTATACACCTACTACTCTGTATCAAGTCCCTACATAGGTATAATAACACTCCTAAGATCCCCTTCCATAATTGGTAATCCTAGAAAATTTAACCAAGAAAAGAACCCAAAATCTGCCAGGGTCGATCGATCGAACAAGTGCATCTTCTTCTTCTTCTTCTTCTTCTTCTTCTTCTTCTTCTTCTTCTTCTTCTTCTTCTTCTTCTTCTTCTTCTTCTTCTTCTTCTTCTTCTTCTTCTTCTTCTTCGATTTTTCACCCTTTCTGATTTACTCAACTTTCATAATTCTTCACAAAATTCACATCCTATTATTCCTAACTATTTCTACATGAGTTAGGATGATTTCTAATGTTTCAAACGCATTAAAACTTCACTAAAATCAATCAAGAATGAATCAAACCCTCAAAACTCTTTCATAATCTAGTTTTGTGTTCATCCATCAAATTCAATTTAAAACACAGATTTAAATCCATAGTAATAATCAAAACTCTTCTGATTTATAATACTCTAGAGATATAAACCCTAACTACATGCAATTTTACCCAAACATGAAAACAATTGATACTCTTCATCAAGGTTTTGAAATGAAAATTATTCTATTCATGAAATCCCTACACATGGGTATTATAACTTCAATTTAATTTAAAATAAACACTTGCCTTTGTTTGATTGATATAATTTTGTGGTTATTGGTTGATGATTGATTGCTTCTTCTCCTGTCTTCCTTTCTAATTGTCTTGTGGTGCAAGAAACCCTTCACCAGCTTCACAATTCCCTCCTTAGGCTTTGGGAAAATGGTTCTCTCTTTTCTCTAATGGCCTCCCTAATCTTTTGTGTTATGATCCCTGACCCCAATCTATAAATATTAGATATATGGCTCTAAATTTCGTAGGTCCCTTGACCACTTTTTGAAAAATGATCGTAACGCACTTAATAGGTGCCGGTTTGGTCCAAAATTGACCCGGGACCCAAACTATACTCCCGGGTACACTATTTTGACTATTTCGACCCATTCGAAATCATTAGTGAGATCTAAATTTCCATCTGAGTCAATTAAAATGTATTTCTCATTCCTCACCTCAAAATAGTCTACACACGACTCCCTGTGTTATAAACTAGAATATGCATATATCACTCGTTATGCTGTATTATAATAATCATTATTATTTACTATTCACACTTAGTAAATTTAATCAAACTATTAATCAGTATCTATATCTCGATTAATAATCACATTTATTAAATAGATCACATTAAATTACTTCACTCACGTAATTTAAACAAAACTTATTTTCCTAATTAATTTTTGAATTAATTCAATAAAAATAGGCAAAAATACGGGGTATTACATACTTTCCTCCTCATAAAGGAGTTTCATCCCCGAAATTAGGACAGACATGCGGTGAATAACTCTAGATAATGCTCTAGCATGTCATCCTCCCTCTCCCAAGTCGAATCCTTAATATTGTGGTGACCCCACTAAAACTCGCAACAAGGGCCCCACCTTGGACCATAGTTTAAGCTCACCACGATCTAGAATAGCCACGACCCTGTCCTCAAATGAGATGTCTGGCTGTAAGTCAATCTCCTCAAGTGGAATGTTCTAGAAATCTCTCTCGCTGCTCCTGTACTTCTTCACTGAAGACATATGGAACACATCGTGTATTCGCTGAAGATTCTCTGAACGTTCCAATATGTATGCTACCGATCCCACCCTCTCTATAATAGGAAATGACCCCTCATAGATCAGTGATAACTTCCCTTTCTTCCCAAATCTCATAATCCCCTCCATAGGAGATACTCGAACTAACACCTGGTCGCTAACCTCTAACTCTACAGGTCTCATGTCGGCGTCGGCATAACTCTTCTGCCTATCCTGAGCTATCTGAATGCATCCTCGAATTATTTCAATATTGATAGTAGTCTCCTGAGTCATCTCGGGTCCTAATAACTTGTTGTCCCCCACCTTTAACTAGCATGTGGTGGAATGACAAGGTTGTAATAACCCTCACTTTTGATAGCCTATTTTATACTTATTTACTATGTGTAGTAATTAATTATAAAATGATGGAATGTAGAGTAAATATTAATTTAATGTGGAAAAGGTTAATATTTACTAAAATGTTGTATGATTACCTAGTGAGTGGTTAAAGGTATATCCATGTTGTGATGTATAGTGTCATAAGAATTAAAATGACATTATAGTTTAATATGAAACCGGAACTTAAATAAGTTATAAAATTCCCAAATGATAATTTGGAGGGTGTAGTTAGTCCCGGTAGGTGCGAGACAGTAAAAATAAGTGCCATATTGTATTTTGGCATTTCGGGCACTTTTGACTAGTTATAGCTTGAATGTGTAGTTGCATAGCATTATATCACGTATTAGTCATTAGAGTTGGGCATTTTAGACTAATGGCCCGATTTAGTCTTGCTAAGACTTACTATTCCTCTTAAGACCAAATTGTTAACTTAGAGAGAAAGAGAGAAGAGGAAAGCTTTGGGAGAAAAAGAGAAATTTGGAGATTCAAGCTTGGATTGTTGCCTAAACCGAATCAAATCTGCACTTGCAAGGTCAAGGCAAGTTTCCTACTTGCTATTATATGATTTAAGTGGATTAATTAGCATTGATAGTTGTGGTTATGTATGGTTTATGTAAGTTAGGGTTTTATTCAAATTTATGGGCTTTGAATCTTTGGAAGTTGAATTGATATGATTTTGAGGTAAATTATGATTATTGGATGTATTTATATCAGTTTGTAGGAATGAAATGATAGGAAATTGAGTTGGTTGAGGTTGGGTAGAATTTGGAGTCCAAGACTCCATAGACAAAACTTGGAATTTCTGTAGAACCGAATCGATTCGGCGTCACCGAATCGATTCACTGAGAGGCAATTTGCAAGCTTGGGTCATCCGAATCGGTTCGGCTATTCCAAATCGATTCGGAAATTATGCAGAAACTCAATTTTCCTGGACGAATCGATTCGTCTAATCCGAATCGATTCGCCTTCATGAACCCAAATCGATTCCGTTATTCCGAATCGATTCGGATCCCCTGAAAAAAATTTCCTTTGTTTTTGTTTCTGAATTTTAACCTTTTTCTTTAGGAATAGGGCCTAGGAATCCTCTTGTATGAAGTAAATTTAGTGTCCTAGAGTAGTATTTGAGTTTGGTCGCCACCCTAGATTATAATGGGTTCATCTGGGGTTTATTCCAGGGAGGTTTAAAGTAATGTTAAGGCATTACTTCTTTTATTCAAACTTTTAGAAGTTATGAAGTTAAATGCCCATGCTTGGAGACTTAGGGGCCTATCGAAGTTATATGAACTTTGGGAATTATAGAATCATAATGATCATTGGGAGACTAAGCCGGGACTTGAAACTTGAGGAATATTAATGATGATAAACGATGAGAATAGGTTCAAAATAAAATGAACCCAAATGTTTAATGAGAATAGGTTAAAAGAAAATGAACCCAAATTGTTTAAAGATGATAGGTTTGAATAAAATGAACCAAACACATGGATAATGGAAATGGAAATTGGTAATGAATATGGAAAATGAAAATGAGATTTAAAAATGTAAATGTTAATTTACTGATACACACCTCTCTAAATACTATCATAAGGGAAGTCCGCGCGTGAGGTGATGCCCCCTGACAAATTAACGCAGGGTGGATATAGTCCTAGGACATATGAGCGTTGCTTTATGTATATGTATTTTTCTGCGATGGGTAGGAGATTCTGGGTGTGGTCTTGACTATCCCGTAGGCATATGGCCGCTTCCCGACGTTGCCTTATGAGCCCATGTTGTCTTGTATGTGATAGGCCCTGGAAGATGATTGTTATTTAGAGGCACGTCCAGTGGGGAAACTCGAAGGGGAGGTCTTAGAATCGTTATATGTATAAGAATATAACTTTTCTGCATCAAGTGGGACTTGATGGATATATATGCCATAAAGAGCATGGATACGTGCCATAAAGAGCATGTGAATAAGATATATGCCATAAAGAGCACTTGATATAACTTGTATTCCTATTAAGGAATGGATAAGATAAAAATGGAAGTGATAATAAATGATGGAAAATTTTAATTAATGAAGAGAAATTATATCTTCTGGATTTAACCAAATAAATGGTTTTATTCCTACTAAGGAATGTAAGAAGGAAATTCTAATCGGATTAATAGTTCACATGCCATATTATAATCCTTGTCATTCATGCATAACTGTTCATTTCTATCATGCTTTTTATTCTTCTAGTGATCATATAAAACCTGGCCCTGACCGGTTCATTTTCCTTGTTGTTGACATGATTGTATCAGCTCAGGTGCTCCTCCGTAAGGACGTCCGTTTTGATATTCCATTCCTTCGCGCTTGACGAGCTCTAAGAATTTGCGGATCATTAGAGGATGTTGAATTAGACGCCTTCATCTTTGTGTTCTAGATCGTATCGTGTCTTAACTCGGGCGGGTGGCCCAAACTTTTTTATTTGATTAATGAATGTATTATGTAGATATTAAAATGTTGTATTGTGTTGTATGTAGCTGTGGACCGACAGCTTCTTCGGCCCTTTTGTGTACATTCGTTTTAGTTGTAATATATATACTCTTTTGGATTTCCACTTTCTTGTCAGATTGGGTTGTTTCACTAAAATTTTTAACTGGTTTTAAAATTTTCAACTTTTTGGCAACCCGTTCTCTGATTTATTGGGTGGTTTTCCCGTATACTCAGTTTATTTTTAGTGATGCTGAGAATGATATCCATCCATGATTCCTATTACGTTTGAGTATCGGGCTGGCCACCCCTTATCTCGGATTGCGGGTTATCGCAGATGGTATCAGAGCATCAGGTTCTAGAGTCTTTAGGATCTATATGGACTTGTCACGTTCTACTGTAGCGTTCTTTGATGTAGAGCCTAATGTTAGGACTGCTTTGTTACCTATGTTTACGATCTTCTGCAAAATAGATTATTTTATATAGTATTCTAACTCTATTGTCCCTCTATCTCAGATGCCGCCTAAAAGAGGTCACCCGACAAGACGCAATAGGGTTGTAGATGAGGATGATGGACCTCCCCTACCGCCACAAGGAAAATTTAATGTTGTGGATGTGGAAAACATTGTGGCTCAAGCGGTTAATGCGACCATGACAGCAGTGGCTTCACAAGTGCCACAGGCCCAACGAAGAGCGCCAAATGCCCAAGTTCCGACGGGACCTTCTCTGTGGGAGAGAGCTAGGGAATCCTTTCTAAAGGGTCAGCCCCCAAAATTTGATGGGATGTAGGATATCATAAAAGCAAAACAGTGGAAGAGAGACATTCAACATCACCTATGTATGGTGGAATGTGGTGAGGATAATAAGCAAGTCCTCGCTACTTTTAAACTCGTTGGTGCCGCATTACACTAGTGGGAGTCCGTGACTACGCTAGAACAGAGGGATACATTGTTGATTTCTGAATTTTGGGTTTTGTTCGATCAAAAATACTTTCCTCCCGCAATAAAAGGGGAGATAGGAAGGAGGTTGAAAGACCTTGTGCAAGGAGAGAGATCTGTGGCAGAATATGAAGAGGAGTTCACCCGGTTGGCAAGTTTTGTACCAGATGAAGTGACTCTCGAGGAAAAAAAAGTTTCGTAGTTTATGAGAGGCTTAAACTGGAGAGTCCGGCAACACTTATTGGGTAATCCGGCTTTACAAACTTTTGGTGAGGTAATGAATGCAACTCTATTACATTGCCAAGAGCATACATTATTTTTGCAAAGTGGCAAGAAAGCCTACGTGGTGGGGAAAGTGGGAAGGCCTGGAGGGCATGGGATTGGAGGGGGAGCATTTCCCTCATCCCAATCGTTGGATAATAAGAAGAAAGGGAGGGACCCTCAGCAAGGGGATTCGTTTAAGAAACAATGCTTCGAAGGGTCTATTACGGGTGGCAACAACAATAGGCCTGATCAGGGTGCTTTGTAATATGTAGGTCGGGGTGGTCATGGAGGTAAAGGCCATCCGGGCCAAGGCGTTACCCAGTTTAGAAATAACAGGGGTCGAGGTCAGGTGGATATGAAGGGACGGTGCTTCTATTGTGGGGAGGCGAGTCATTATAAGATGGAGTGTACTCAGGTGATTGGGTACCAGTTTCCTAGGGCTCCGCAGTAGCCATATGTTCAGTTTCCACCTCCGGTACCTATTATGGTTGTTCCTCCGCAGCAGGGACAACTACAGGATGGGCGTATTTATCACATTCGGGAGGCTATACTTCCTCCAGCTTTGCCGGCATCGCCCGCTCTTGAGGGTAAGTTTTACTTCAAGATTACTTGAGTTGTGTGTTATTTCGATGAGGGTGTCACACACTCCTTCATTTTTATGAGCTTTTCTCAGATTACAGATTTGATAAAGTCTGCTAAGAGTATTTCTACTAGCGCTGAGTTTTTATGAGTGATGGTTCGCTCATTTTCCTTATTCGTAAACTTATAGGAATTATTCTTGGTAATTTGTGCTTTGAGGCCGATTTACTCGTCCTTAACATGGTCGAGTATGATGTGATATTGAGTATGTGATTGGTATAACTTATCTCCACGACCAACAACGTTGAGTAGTAGCGTATAGGAGGGGTTCCTTATTTGGATTCCTCTTTTGCAGGATGCTCCACGCGTGAACCTCAACAACATTGGAAGTGGGGAGACGTTATTCTTTTTTTTCTTTTAGTTCATTTCATTTTATTTTATTTTTATTTCATTTTTGTTGGTTAAGAGATGGGTTGATAGGTTTAGCCGAATCACGTAGAAGAGTGATTAAGGGCTATTAAAGTGCGAAATAGAAGCACTGCATATAGTTCTCTCCCTTGATCGATGTGAGGGGGACTGAGATACGAAGTCGAATTAAGATTTAGGGTTATGACTTGGTAAGGAGGATATTTAATAAGATGTATATATGTTATGGGGTAAATAATTGTAAGTTATAGAAGTAGAATCTTATTAGTAGGGTTGAGAGTTAGAATCTCTTCGGTCCCGAACATGTGTCTTAGACCTTTATATCTTGATGACTGATAACATAAGGTAGTAGTGTAACGGGAGGGTTCCTTGTCTGGATTTCGCTTCGGCGAGACGTCCCACCCATGAAACTGAGCAAATGTCGGGAGTTAAGAAAGGTCTTGGGCACTAGGGATATACTTAGTATTAGGTATATACGACTTAGATAGGATATAGGTAGCTAGACTTTAGGATTATTTGGACATGAGGCCTGTAGGGCATGTGACGTTAGTTAGGAGGGTTGTCAGGAGTTGACCACAAATAGGTTGTGTGTTAACTCTATGAGGGGTTGATTCCCTAGTAATGAGAAGTGGGGGATTTCGAGAGGTTTGGCAGGTTAGGCCGAAGGAGATGAGGCCCCTCGTAGTAGAGTGTTACGGAGGAAACAAAAAGGTGAATTGACTCGCACTCCTGAGCCATGTTGTTAAGCTCGAGGGTGGATTCAATTGACAAGTCTCTGCCAGGATGGGGAGAAATAATATTGGAGAATAGAACCATTGTTTATGCGCCTCATAAGTTAAGACTTGTGGGAAGTATCATCCATGTTTGCATTAAAATTCATCGTGGGGGTGATCGCCGTATAGAAAGGGAGGTACTACTTCCTGGGCAGAAATTTAGTCTTTTATGCGAATGACAATTCGTTGCAAGATGTCGTAGGAGAGACAAGGGTTGTTAAGACCACATATACCAGTTGCTGACTGTGGGAACATAATCCTACTCTGTTGGCTCTAAGGGTGGGGTGCGTTTCCCCGGGGGATTTGTTGTCCCGGATGAGAAGGACTTAAGAAGGACGGTAAGTCGAGATATGCGCCGCCAGTAATGGTGGTCGGGCATGAAGAGGTTGTTGGAGTGCATGGGGTGCCTTTGAGTATAGTTCCGATCGAGATAAGATTTTCGTTTCCTATCTTGATAAAAATTTTAAGAAGCTATGGGAACCAAATTGAGGTTAAGCACTTCTTATCATCCTCAAACAGATGGCTAGACCAAAAAGGGTAAACCATATGTTGGAGGATATACTCCTTATGTGCGTACTTGACCTCAAGGGTAGTTGGGAATCGTGCCTTCCGTTAGATGGATGTGCTTATTATGATTCAAAACAATTTACGGTTGGGATGGTACCTTATGAAGCCTTATGGTAGGCCTTGTGGATCTCCCGCTTGTTGGTTGGTGGGGAGAAATCATGAGTTCCTTGGACCGAAATGATTCGGGATACTCCTTCGAAGATCGGGCTTATTCGAAATCGTATTCGTATAGCCCAAGATCGATAAAAGAGTTATGTCGTTGCAGAGAGATGGCATGTGGAGATGGATGTCGGGGACCAAGTGTTGGTGTGAGTGTCGCCTACGAAGGGCATTAAGCGTTTTGGACAGAAGGGGAAACTTGCACCGCGTTACGTTGGACCTTTTTCCTATTATTGTTTAGGTGGGTCCGGTAACCTATTAACTTTATTTACCGAACAATTGCGATAAGTTCGTGACGTGTTCCATATCTCCTCTGTAAAGAATTACAAGAGATGTGATGGTGCCTTTAGGCAAATTCTTTTCGAAGATATTGAGTTGTAAACCGATGTTTCTTATGAGGAGCAATTAGTTGCTATTTTAGAACATGGAGAGAGTAGCGATTGAGATCGCGGGCAGTACCTTTGGTTATGGTGCAATGTAGTCATCATAGTGTCGAGGAATCGACATAGGATCGCGAGGATGACATGCGGGAAAAGTATCCACGTTTCTTCTTGCAAGGCACACCTGAATTTTGGTGGCAAAATTCCCTCATAAGGGGGGGAGTATGTAATAACCCTCACTTTTGATAGCCTATTTTATACTTATTTACTATGTGTAGTAATTAATTATAAAATGATGGAATGTAGAGTAAATATTAATTTAATGTGGAAAAGGTTAATATTTACTAAAATGTTGTATGATTACCTAGTGAGTGGGTAAAGATATAGCCATGTTGTGATGTATAGTGTCATAAGAATTAAAATGACATTTTGGTTTAATATGAAACCGAAACTTAAATAAGTTATAAAATTCCCAAATGATAATTTGGAGGGTGTAGTTAGTCCCGGTAGGTGCGAGACAGTCAAAATAAGTGCCATATTGTATTTTGGCATTTCGGGCACTTTTGACTAGTTACAGCTTGAATGTGTAGTTGCGTAGCATTATATCGCGTATTAGTCATTAGAGTTGGGAATTTTAGACTAATGGCCCGATTTAGGCTTGCTAAGACTTACTATTCCTCTTAAGAACAAATTGTTAACTTCGAGAGAAAGAGAGAAGAGGAAAGCTTTGGGAGAAAAAGAGAAATTTGGAGATTCAAGCTTGGATTGTTGCCTACACCAAATCAAATCTGCATTTACAAGATCAAGGCAAGTTTCCTACTTGCTATTATATGATTTAAGTGGATTAATTAGCATTGATAGTTGTGGTTATGTATGGTTTATGGAAGATAGGGTTTTATTCAAATTTATGGGCTTTAAATCTTTGGAAGTTGAATTGATATGATTTTGAGGTAAATTATGGTTATTGGATGTATTTATATCAGTTTGTAGGAATGAAATGATAGGAAATTGAGTTGGTTGAGGTTGGGTAGAATTCGGAGTCCAAGACTCCATAGACAAAACTTAGAATTTCTGCAGAACCGAATCGATTCGGCCTCGCCGAATCGATTCGCTGAGAGATAATTTGCAAGCTTGGGTCGTCCGAATTGGTTCGGCTATTACGAATCGATTCGGAAATTATGCAGAAACTCAATTTTCCTGGCCGAATCGATTCGCCTAATCCGAATCGATTCGCCTTCATGAACCCAAATCGATTCGGTTATTCCGAATCGATTCGGATCCCCTGCAAAAATTTTCCTTTGTTTTTGTTTCTGAATAATAACCTTTTTCTTTAGGATTAGGATCTAGGAATCCTCTTGTATGAAGTAAATTTAGTGTCCTAGAGTAGTATTTGAGTTTGGTCGCCACCCTAGATTAGAATGGGTTCATCTGGGGTTTATTCCGGGGAGGTTTAAAGTAATGTTAAGGCATTACTTATTTTATTCAAACTTTTAGAAGTTAGGAAGTTAAATGCCCATGCTTGGAGACTTAGGGGCCTATCGAAGTTATATGAACTTTGGGAATTATAGAATCATAATGATCATTGGGAGACTAAGCCGATACTTGAAACTTGAGGAATATTAATGATGATAAACGATGAGAATAGGTTCAAAATAAAATGAACCCAAATGTTTAATGAGAATACGTTCAAAGAAAATGAACATAAATTGTTTAAAGATGATAGGTTCGAATAAAATGAACCAAACACATGGATAATGGAAATGGAAATTGGTAATGAATATTGAAAATGAAAATGAGATTTAAAAATGTAAATGTTAATTTACTGATACACACCTCTCTAAATACTATCATAAGGGAAGTCCGCGTGCGAGGTGATGCCCCCTGACAAATTAACGCAGGGTGGATATAGTCCTAGGCCATATGAGCGCTGTTTTATGTATATGTATTTTTCTGCGATGGGTAGGAGATTCTAGGTGTGGTCTTGACTACGCCGCAGGCATATGGCCGCTTCCTGACGTTGCATTATGAGCCCATGTTGTCTTATATGTGATAGGTCCTGGAAGATAATAGTTATTTAGAGGCGCGCCCAGTGGGGAAACTCGGAGGGGCGGTCTTAGAATCATTATATGTATAAGAATATAACTTTTCTGGATCAAGTGGTACTTGATGGATATATATGCCATAAAGAGCATGGATACGTGCCATAAAGAGCATGTGAATAAGATATGTGCCATAAAGAGCACTTGATATAACTTGTGTTCCTATTAAGGAATGGAAAAGATAAAAATGGAAGTGATAATAAATAATGGAAAATTTTAATTAATGAAGAGAAATTATATCTTCTGGATTTAACCAAATAAATGGTTTTATTCCTAATAAGGAATGTAAGAAGGAAATGGTAATCGGATTAATAGTTCACATGCCATATTATCATTTTTGTCATTCATGCATAACTGTTCATTTCTATCATGCTTTTTATTCTTCTGGTGATCATTTAAAACCCGGACCTGACCGGTTCATATTCCTTGTTGTTTACATGATTGTATCAGCTCAGGTGCTCCTCCGTAAGAACGCCCGTTTTGATATTCCATTCCTTCGCTTTTGACGAGCTATAAGAATTTGCGGATTATTACAGGATGTTGAATTAGACGCCTCCATCTTTGTGTTCTAGATCTGATCGTGTCTTAACTCGGGCGGGTGGCCCAAACTTTGGTATTTGATTAATGAATGTATTATGTAGATATTAAAATGTTGTATTGTGTTGTATGTAGCTGTGGACCGACAGCCTATTCGGCCCTTTTGTGTACATTCGTTTTAGTTGTAATATATATACTCTTTTGGATTTCCACTTGGTTGTCAGATTGGGTTGTTTCACTAAAATTTTTAACTGGTTTTAAAATTTTCAACTTTTTGGCAACCCGTTCTCTAATTTATTGGGTGGTTTTCCCGTATACTCAGTTTATTTTTTGTGATGTTGAGAATGATATCCATCCATGATTCCTGTTATGTTTGAGTATCGGGCTGGCCACCCCTTATCTCGGATCGTGAGTTATCGCAGAGGTCTCCCATACAGTGCCCGAAATGTTTCCATCCCAATAGTAAATTGATACGAGTTGTTATACGCAAACTCTATCAATGGAAGGTATGGCTCCCAACCTCCCCCAAAATCTAGGATTCACATCATCAGCATGTCCTCTAGCATCTGATTCACCCTCTATGTATGACCGTCCTTCAGGGGTGATATGCCATACTTAATCTCAAGTCAGCACCCATCGCCTCCTGAAAGCTCTAGTAGAAATGCGACATAAATACTCTGTCTCTATCATACACAATATTAATCGGGACTCCGTGCAGCTTAACAATCTTTGAAATTAATAGCTGCACGTACTGCACTTGTCAGTTCGAACTGGCAAGAAGTGGGCAACCTTGGTCAACCGATCCACTATCACCCATATCAAATCATAACCCCGTTGTGAAGTAGGTAGCTGTAACACCCCGCTTATTCAAATAAGAGGTGGCCAGCCTAATATCCCAATAAATGTAGGAATCATAGATGGTCCATTCTTAGCATCACTGTCGTTAAAATAATAATACGAGATGACCACCATTTATTTGAGAAAATGGATGTCTAATTAATTTGTAAGTTTAAATAAAACCATTTAGACAGTCCAATTTATAAAAGAAGGTGGATATAAATGAAGGCATACAATAGTTTAATTATCATACAATAAAATGATAACCGAATAAGCTGTCGGTTAACAGACCAATACACCAGTTACACCAAGTATTACAAATAAATATCACAATATATAAGCAATTACAAAACTTGGGCAACATGCCCGAATGTTTCGTATGATCCTAACTAGAGTATACAAAAGATAGATGCGTCTATAACAAGAATCCTACAACATCCGTAAAATGTTGTAGCTCCCTGACACTGAGAATGAGGGATCATATCGGGCGCCTTTGCGGCGGAGCACCTGAGCATAAAAGAGAACCACACAAGAAAAAGAAATATAAACGGGTCAGGGCCCTGTTTGATATGATATAAGTGTGAATAAAATGCACGACAGTTATGAGTGATAACATCATAAACAATTTGGATTCGTTCATCAATAATAATCATCCTCACCTCTCATCTAAATGCACATCCTAGCATCCCACTAGATCATTATAAATTAAACTACCTGTTTAATTAGGAGAAATAACTGAATTCCATAATCATGCTTAACTTACAATGATGAGTATACATTAATGCAAAAGAATATAACTTAGTTTCAACTTACTAAGATTTCCTTTTTCAGATTTACATGATATGACTACACAGTTCCATTTCTCATTAGGAAACTTATTCTAAAGTAATTGATTTATAAAATGTTCTTCCCATTATAAAATACCACTTTCATAAGAATAGTTATAATCACAATATAACGATTCTAAGACCATCCTTCCGGGAGTCACCCCACTGGATTCGCCCCTAAATAGCTATCATCTTCCAGGGCCTGACACCAAGACAACCTGGGCATCCTAAATCGCATGACGTGGGAAGCGGCCATATACCTTCGACAGTGAGTCATAACCATACCCGAAATTACCTCACTTCGAAAAATAACATCACAATATATAATGACTGGTCCTATGGCCGAGGACTATATTCTCCCTACATTTAATAGCCAGGGGATATCACCTCATGCGCGTAACTTCCATTATGATAGCATTTAGAGAGGTATGTGTGCATTTCAATATCTCAAGATATGCCAATTTAAAACATCCACTTTTAAATTTACAAAGTCATTTGTGCTTAGTAATATGTGCCAATTTAAAATATGCATTTCTTATTCACGAAATCATGTATTATAAACAACATAGGCTACCAAGTACAATTATCGTCATGCTAGTCTCCAAGAGTGCAAAGCAATACCATAAGCCCCCAAAGGGTAATGTTCCTCAATACTAGTGTCCAAGAGTCCTAGACAATACCATCCCACTTCCCCTGTCCTAGGCTAACTTCCTATATAAAATGAGACATTAACCACTATTGAATAACCCTCGAAATAAGCCAAATTACCCTCATACTAATCTAGGGTATTAATCCCCCTAATATAGACCCCTAAAACTCTTTATTACTTCATAAGAGAAGGTTTCTAGGTCTTAAACCTAAAAGAAAAGGGCTAAAAGAGAAGTTGGAAAAACCCTATAAAATAATAGGATTTTCGAATCGATTATAGGATTTTCGAATCGATTCGCCTAGGGCCGAATCGATTTTCCCTTGATAATGAATCGATTTGCCCAAAAGCGAATCGGTTTGGCTGAGAAAACTATCTTCCTATCTCAGCCCGAATCGATTCGTCCTTAACATGAATCGATTCGGTTCCTCAAACCTATAGCCCCCATCACCAGCGAATCAATTCGCTGAAGAGGGTGAATTGATTCGCCCTGGTCGAATTGCCCAGTTAGGTCTACGGGTTGTATGAACCCTAAAATCCCCAAAACCTAATTCTTCTAATAAATCCCAACATCATCAACTAATAATTTCATCAAATCATTCCTACACATTTCCTAACTAATATCTTCAACTCAAATCAAATTTAAATAAAAGATTAAGGGTTTAAACACAAAACTTATAAAAACTCAAATATGGTTTAAACCTAAAAAATACAGCTATTTATACAAATTATCCACACTAAATCATACATTTGCAAATTAGAAACTTGCCTCAAGTTTGTAGTCTCAGATTCTCTTCCCGTAGCAACGATTCCAAACTCCAAATCTCTAATTCTCTCTTTTCTCTCCATTTCTCCCAAGCTCTCTATCTCTCTTTCTAAGTTTAAAACACAAATGAGAGATAAAATGCTCTTGGAAGACTTAAATGCCCAAATACACTAAGTCTAACATTTAAATGCTACTACACAATCAAAATGACTCGTAACAACATAATTAAGTTATAACCGATCAAAAGTACCCGGAACTCAAAAATACAACTTGACACTTATTTTGACTATCTCAACCATTTTCGGACTAATCGTAGCCTCTAAGTTGGCATCCGGAATATTATACAATATTTTATGTTCAACCATCATATTAAATCATTTATTATGATCCAATTGGAATATAAGTCATAATCGTCGCTTAAAGCACACGACGCAAAAAACACAATATGATGCTATCTACATCCACATAACAGTAAATGTGCAAAACTTGGTAAATATTATCTTTTAAATCACTCAAAATAATATTCACTTCAACTTTCTTTATTTTATAAAATTAACCCACCAGACAATAAATATAAAATAGTCACTCAAAAGTAAGGGGTATTACCGTAGCCCAGTAATAAAATCCATCGAGATGCTCTCCTATTTCTACACAGGAATCTCAAGTGGTTGTGGCATCCCTAAAGGTCTATGATGGTCAAATTTTACCAGTTGATAAGTAACACACTTTAAGACAAACTCTGTTATGTCTCTCTTCATGCCGACCCACCAGTACTGTTTCCTCATATCCTGGTACATCTTGTCCCCACCGGGATGTATCGTAAATCTAGAGCTATGAGACTCAGTCATAAGTGCACGTCTCAAGTCCTCACCCTCGGCTACTACTAATCTCCCATTAAAGTGCAGGCCTCCCTTAGAGCTAACTAAGTAGGCCTCTGCACCCTCAGCTAATAATTGTCGTACTCTGTCCTGACAGAACTGATCCTCTGCCTGTGCTTTCACTACCCGCATAACAATCTGGCAAGTGGTAGTCATAACTTCGATGCATGCTCTAACAACCTCATCCTCCTACTGGATCTCACTCCACTTTACTTTCCACACATACGCTAAGTCTCCTGTAGGTCATCGGCTTAACGCGTCTGCCACCACATTGGCCTTACCAGGATGATACTGTATATCAAACTGGTAGTCCTTCATAAATTCTAGCCACCGCCTCTGCCTCATATTCAGATCCTTCCGTGTGAAGAGATAATAAAATGACTTATGATCTGTGAATAATGTGAATTGCTCCCCCAATAGATAATGTCTACATATCCTCAACGCAAAAATGACCGTTGCCAACTCTAGGTTTAGCTTTCAAGACACATAATTTATCGTGGGGCTTTAGCTTTTAAGACACATAATTTATCGCCCTCTCTTCCTTATGCAACACACCCCCAAGTACCTGTAAGGATACATCCGTGTAGGCCCGATACTCTACCCCACTCCTAGGCAAGGCAGGTATGGGTGTTGATGTCAATCTATCCTTCAACTCATCGATGGCCAACTGACATTGGTCACTCCACACAAATGGTACTCTCTTACGAGTCAAGTTCATCAAAGGACCAGCAATCTTTAAGATCCCTTGATGAAGCGATGGTAATATTCAGCCAACCCTAAGAAGTTATGAATCTCGATCGGTGTCATGGGCTGCCCCCACTCCCTCATCGTCAATACCTTGCTCGGATCAACATCTGTGCCCTTATCGAACATAATGTGGTCGAGAAACTGTACCTCCCAAAGATAAAATCAACATTTAATAAATTTGACGTACACCTGATGGTCCTGTAACATCTGCAGAACCATCCGTAAATGCTCGACATTCTCTTTCTACGTCCGTGAGTAAACTAGGATGTCATCGATGAATCCTATCACAAAATAATCCAAAAACTCCCGGAATACTCGGTTCATAAGACCCATGAACACTGTAGGCACATTGGTGAGCCCAAATCGCAAACCCTGAACTCGTAGGATCCATACCGTGACATGAAAGTGGTTTTAGGAATATCCTCCTCCCGAATACGCAACTGGTGATTGCCTGACCTCAAATCGATCTTGGAGAAGTACGCAACCCCTCTTAACTGATCAAATAGTTTATCAACCTAAAATAATGGATACCTATTCCATATTATCACCTTGTTCAGCTTTCTGTAATCCACGCACAGGCAAAGGTAACCATCCCTTTTCTTCACAAATAATACTGGAGCACCCCAGGGTGATGTACTCTGCCGAATGAAACCCTGACCCAAGAGCTACTGAATCTGATCTCTCAACTCCCGCACCTCTAAGGGGGCCATGCGATATGGTGCTCTGGCAATCGGTCTCATCCCTGGTACAAAGTCGATGACTAACTCTATTTATTGGCTCGGTGGCAACCCAGGTATTTTCTGGAACACATCCTCAAAATCCCTCACTAAAAGAATTGAATCTAAGGGGATAACCACCTCCTGGGAGGTCTCCTCCTCGATGTAATATAAATGAGTGCACAATCCTCCCTCAGGATGAGGCATCGCCATAAGAAATATCTCCTATCCCGAAATAAAAAAGACAATAGTCCTCTCATAGCAATCTACTGTCGCTCTGTAGCATACTAACTAGTCAATACCTATAATCACGTTATACCCCTCCATATCTAACACTAGGAGGTATGCCACTAAACTCAGTCTCCTAATCATATTATTGACTCCTCTACAGATGGCATATATCAATGAACCACTCCCCATCGCTGACTCTACACAATAGATTATCGGTTATCTCTAATAAATCGGCGGCTCGTGCAAATCTAGTCTTAATAAATGAATGAGATGCTCCAGTATCAAAAAGTATTCTACTTTCAAATCCATGAGTAGGAAACACACCCTCTACTGCAGGTGGCGTCGAAGTTGCTGGAGGCATAGGCACATCCCAGACGTTGAATACACGCCCGTAGTGCATCTGGCCTTACTGTAGGGGTGGTGCTCGAGCTGGAGCCTGCTGCCCCTATTGGGAACCCTGATGGTGCGCCCCAATAAGCTATGGATAAACCCTACTCTTATGACCCTACTAACCACAAGTAAAACACTGCCCCTGACCCTGCTGGCTACCCTTCTGGTCCCCAGGCCTTGACGACCCTGAGGAAGCTGCTGTTGCTGGCCCTGTCTTTCCAATCCGTGTCCGTCAAATCTAAATCTCTTGGTAAAGTTCCCCTACCTGGAGTTCTGCCCCTGTGTGCCCACTGTCTGCTGCTGCTGGGCTGTTGTCCAACTAACACTGCTCCTCCTAATCTTTCCCTACTGCATAGACTATTCTCCCCTCTTACTTCCCTTCCCATGGCAATGGAAGTCCTGACAATGAAAAAGTGTCGCGTTAACAACATCAGTATACATCATCAATGCGGGATTACCAATCAAATGTTACCTGATCCTATAGGCCAAGCCATCCAGAAACTTTACCTTATTCCTCTCTTCTTTTCTCACCTCATATGGCACAAATTTTTCCATACGGGTGAACTCCTCCTCATAATCATCAACTGAGCTATCACCCTGACATACCTCACCAAATGTCTTCCTCATCTCTGCCTCCACTGCAGGCGGAAAGTACTTGCGGTCAAAATTCACTAAGAACTCTGAAATAGTCATTGAGTCTCTCTCCTAAGCGGTGGTCACTGACTCCCACCACTGAAGGGCTGCCCATGCTAACCTGAAGGTGTCCAACATCTGTCACTGAACCTCACTGCAATCTAGCATGTGCAGGTGTTGCTGAATGTTCTTCTTCCATTGACATGCCTCCAAAACATCTGTGCCACCCTGAACTCTGGCGGATGGCCCTCTTGGAAGGTCTCTATGATTCTATGCCAAGTGGGTGGCCCTTGTTGGGCCGAAATAGCCGGTGTTGTGGGCTGTTGAGCCTGAGCCTGAGGGAAGTGGGATGTCATGGCCCCCATAGCTATCTCTAATGCCTGAGCCATTATCACTGCCATCTGAGTAGTATAAATCATCTCTGGTGGTGGTGGAGGTACTTGCTCCTCCTGAGGATCCTCCCCCACCTCATCTCTGGTTGCGGCCCTCTCAACTCGCTCTATCCTCGACGACATCTGAAAATAGATCGAATTATATGAGTGCACAGTTTATACAAAATTTAATAGCGGAAGTACGATATGTCAAAGCACGTAAAGATATAAGCAACAGTTCAAATAATAGGGCTCTATATAAAACAAACGATACGCTAAAACGTAGTAAGTCGTATTGATCCTATGGACACTAGAAACTGATGCTCTGATACCATCTGTGACACCCCGTCTAATTAAATATCGGGTGATCAGTACTTTATCAACTTAAAACTGGTTTCTCATATGGTTCATTCTTAGCATCACTGTCGAAAAACAAATTAATTAATAACCACCTAACTTAATTAAACCAGTGCCAAATTTTATCTTTCCAATAAACAGGATAAAAGAAGTGCTTCAAAACTAAAACAACATATACACGATACTAGAATCCAAGCAATCACTAATATGTAAAAGCATCAAAGTCATGCCAAATAAATCATCGACCAACTACAACTAAGCAATAATCCACATCCAACTACTAAGTAACACTGATACAAAACTGGAACTACAATGAAGTCAACTGACAACATGTCTACATATGAAATACAAGAATGAGATCCTATGTTAGATCTGAATGAAAGAGTCAGCTACTCAATAATCCTGTCAGCGTCCACAGTGCTACAACTCCTAATCGCTGGAATGAAATCAAGTATGGCACCCTTGTGGTTGGACACCTAAAATGTTTTGAAAACATTTTTATATCAAGAGTTACTACTCAAAGAAGTTTGAAAACATTTAAAAAGTAATTTTTCGCAATTAAAATCGGTTATTGATTACATATGTTAGTTTTACGCACACTCCCTTAAGTCTCTTCACCTATTATATAATATACACACCTAACGTTCTATACTTAGCTCACCTAGATATCATACACAAGCTATCTCGACTAAAGTATATAACCGATCTTATCAATGGTCTACACCCCCGTACCACCCATACAACACGCTTCATTTTTAACATTCTCGTACATTATTCAGTTTTCATATAACGTTGACATATGTTATGTTTAATCATCATATTCAAGTTTCACCACTTAATTCATAAAGCATTTCAGATTTATCATTCGACTTCCATAATTAAGTTTCACTGCTCAATATTTTATAGATATTCCCAATCCATTCTTAAATCTCGAAATTAAGTTTCTCTCTACTTAATTTATCATATATATATATATATATATATATATCATCTACAAGTCTACTTTTACACCTAAGAAGAACATCATGAAGTATATATTCCACACACAATATAAGGATTATTGGTCCGGATATCCCTCGACCCCAAAGTAAATGTTATGCATATGTATATTGGTCCAAATACTCATCGACCATAATATCTTACATCTTCGAATTTGGTTTGGATAATCATCGACCCCAAATGAAGCTTTCATGTATTGGTCCGGATAATCATCGACCCCAATACAGAATTTAGCATACTTTAGGTATCCACACAGCCTAAGTATCAATATAATAGGTATTCACACAACTAAATTATTTATTCCTTTACGTAATATTTTTCTCTCTAATATTCGTCGTACTTATCATTTATTTTCGAATTTAATTCACTTTCATAACTAGTTGAGTGTTCACACAACTCTAAGATTCCCTTCCTTTACACCTACTGGTCTTTATCAAGTCCTTACATAGGTATAATAACACTCCTAAGATCTCCTTCTATCATTAGTAATCCTAGAAAATTCAACCAAGAAAAGAACCCAAAATCTGCCAGGGTCAATCGATTGAAGGATTTGGTCATTCGATCGACAAGGATTTGGTCGATCAATTGACTCAGTCTATCGATCGACATACATGAGCCGATCGATCGATCGAACATGTGCAACTTCATCTTCTTCAATTTTTCACCCTTTCTGATTTACTCAACTTCCATAATTCTTCACCAAATTCACATCGTATTATTCCTAACTATTTCTACATAAGTTAGGATTATTTCTAATGTTTCAAACACATTAAAACTTTACTAAAATCAATCAAGAATGAATTAAACCCTCAAAACTCTTTTATAATCTAGTTTTGCGTTCATCCATCAAATTCAATTCAAAACCCAGATTTAAATATGTAGTAACAATCAAAACTCTTCTGATTTACAATCCTCTAGAGATATAAACCCTAACTATATGAAATTTTATCGAAACATAAAATCAATTGATACTCTTCATCAAGGTTTTGAATTAAAATCAATATATTCATGAAATCCCTACGCATGGGTATTATAACTTCAATTCGATTGCAAATAAACACTTGACTTTGATTGATTGACATTATTCCATGGTTCTTGGTTGATGATTGATTGCTTCTTCTCCTATCTTCCTTTCCAATTGTCTTGAGGTCCAAGAAACCCTTCATCACCTTCACAATTCTCTCCTTAGGCTTTGGGAAAATTCTTCTCTCTTTTCTATAATGGCCTCTCAAATCTTTGTGTTATGATCCCTAACCACAATCTCTAAATATCAGATATATGGATCTAAATGTCGTAGGTCCCTTGACCTCGTTTTGTTAAATGATCGTAACGCCCTTAATAGGTACTGGTTTGGTCCAAAATTGACCTGGGACCCAAACTATACTCTCGGGCACACCATTCTGACTATTTCGACCCATCTGAAATCACTCGTGACCTCTAAATTTCCATCCGAGTCACTTAAAAATATATTTCTCATTCCTCACCTCAAAATTGTCTACACGCGACTCCCGGTGAGATAAACTAGAATACGCACATATCACTCGCTATACCGTATTATAGTAATCATTTATTATTTACTATTCACACTTAGTAAATTTCATCAAAGTATTAATCAGTATCTATCTCTCGAATAATATTCACATTTATTAAACAAATCACATTAAATTACTTCACTCGCGTAATTTAAATAAAATATACTTTCCAAATTAATTTTTGAATTAATTAAATTAAAATACAAAAAAATACGGGGTATTACAATACCCACTTCCCTTTCCAATCAATCAAAACAAACCATTTGTTATACTAATAAGACAAATTTTCCCTTGTTTCATAATTTCAGCATAACTCTTTACTCAAACCTCCATTTTACACACTGTTTGTTGTGTTATAAACCTAATTCATATATCTACAACTATAAAGTTTTCACCTCAAGTATATTGTTATATTATGACGATCAAAACTAGCCTCCAACATAAACATTCCTATCAAAAGCTTCAAAATTTTGTGTTTTTAACTAATTCGATATTTCATGATTTATTAAAGTAGGATTTGACTAAAAATAATTATCTAAAAGTATATATATTAATAACACATTAATCATATAACATAATCTAAGCATGATTCAAAGACTAACTAATCATAATGATATCTGGGTTGTCATAAATGTTGAGTTCTCGCTCCTTCCTTATAACCCCTGTAGGAGAGGATCTCCCCCTCGGCCTCTTTAAAATCCCCCTTACCATGTCTTCCTATTTTTTCAAATAACCCCACCGATTTACTTTCACTCCCCTAGTACAATACCCCTAAAATCTTACTAAAGCCTCTGCCCATCCCTCCGGGTCTTCTACTCGCTCCTCCTCCTCCCTTTCCCTATATTCGTCATCCTATCTTGGAATTTCAATCTTTACCCATAGTTTGGCATTATTCAAATTCGTAAAATTACTGACCCCACTTGGTTCACCTATGACACACAATGGATGCCCCTCAACGAAATAATTATTAACATTTTCACTAACTACCACAATAGCCATTTTACTTTTAACGAGACCTTCTTCCCTCTTTCCAGCTTCATCGTTTTTCTTCTAACAACTCGTATGATATTGCTTGTGCCTTCAGTTTTGTTCTTGCCTACCCCTTTATAAATGACTTACCCAAATTAATACCTTGATATTTTTTAATCCCAACATGGATTTCCCATAATAAATATCCTTGCGTATGTTTTTTTATCACTATTTGCATATTCACCTAGTGATCTATTCAACTTACCCATTTGAGTATACTCTTTAACTTTATCTCTCAACCAGCTCCCTTTCCCCTTGCTTTTTTTTTCTCCTCTGACTCCTTTTTATATCCATTCGAAAAAGAATATCCATTTTTTATTTTGATTCGCGACTTTCATCAGTGAAAAAGTGAGGCATCACTTTTTTTAATTCAACTTTTGTAACAAGATTTCTGGTCAAGACTCCCCTCTGATGTCCATCGAAGTAAACTTTCCCATATTTTTTCTCATGGCTATAATATTACCCACCTTCTGGTTTTTCCTATCATGGACCAGATGCTCACCAATTTTCATACTCCCAACATTCCTTCTCTTTTCCAAAACCCATGCTCCTATGTTTCTCTCCACTTGTTCCATCCTACTGACACACCTCATGCTTTCGTTTCCCTTTTCTTTTATCGACGTCACTCCGACGAATGTTGGCCTAGTGCTATGCTCTTCTACGATATCTACTGAATCCAGACCTACCCCTCCCTCTGAACTAGTTATCTTAGCCGCACATGGTACTAAAAGGCCCACTAGAGTTTCATCTAGCACAGATTTCTTCTTATGTGATGCTAGGCATGTGAATATCCCCACAGTAGTAACACACATAGTTTTTGTTTATATATATTAAAAATGGCTTTTGCTATTTGTCCCACATCGGTAAGGAGCCAACTTTTGTAATGGTATATTTAGAATGTTTGTGGAACAAATGGGCAAGCCCTTTGGGCATTAAATGTTTTGTGGGTATAGGTAGGGGACTTAGTGGGCCAAGTCACACGCGGGAGCCGCCGTCGCCGTTCGTCTGGCCCGGTCCGTGTTCGTGTCTGGGTCTTGGGTCTTGGGCTTGGGCTTGGGCTCATTAAGAAATAATTTTTTGGATAAATTAATTGACGATTTTTGAGCTTTCAAAATTATTTTTAACGAATTTTTAATTCCGAAAAGAAAAAAAAACGTGATTGATTCCGAGTTGAATTTTTCAACCCAGTTGCCCACTTCTTTTCGGATCTTTCTCTTCACGTATTTTTACCAACGTCTTTTTTGTTGCCCCATAAAAGAGGTATTCCACCTCTATTTTTTTGGCAGACCTGATCTGCAACTTTTACAAACACAAAACTGCTTCTGAATTTTTTTTCTTCTACCCTGGAATAATAAATCCTCCCCAGATTTATTATTAGACTTGAGCAATTATTATGAATGGATGTACATGAACCGAATTGATTCTTATGCTTTATCAATCCGTATTTATTGATCATTGGAGGTTGTTTTATCCTGGGGGTGACGAGACGATTGAGACTGTAAGCACACTTTGGGAAGAGCCGCCAAACACCTTAAAGAGAGCGACATTGTCCGTGACTCAGCCATGTTCTAGAATGTACCTGCTTTTGGGATTTCTTACACTTTCTTACTCAGTTTTATCTGCTCCAAAATTGGGTAATTTCCTTCCTTAATTTTGCATTTAATTTACTGCTGCTACAACAATTTTAAGGTATTTTAGACATTCTTCCATGGACGAAAATCACTCAACCAATCTTAACAAGCCTTTCAAATATGAAGGTCAACATTTTAAACGTTTGAGCAAAAAACTTCTATTTTATTTAACTACGAAAAAAGTCGCATCTTGTGTTAAATTTAACAAACCCGTAGTGAATAATCCACAAACTATTGAGGAAAGCAATACTATTAGGACTTGGGAAGAAAATGATTTTCTGTGCAACAACTATATTTTGAATGCTCTAAGTGATGAACTTTATGACTATTATGCCAATTATAAAACTGCAAAAGATGTTTGGGATGCTCTTTTAAAAAAATATGACACAGAGGAGGCAGGTGCTAAAAAATATGCCATTAGCCGTTATTTGAAATTTCAAATGACGGATGAAAAATATGTTGTTGCTCAAACCCATAATTTACAAGTGATTGCCCATGAAATTATTTCTGAGGGCATGGCTTTAGATGAGAAATTTCAGGTGGCTATGATTGTTGTTAAATTGCCTCCAATGTTCAAAGAGTTCAAAAATATTTTGAGGCATAAGTCTAAAGAATTTTCACTAGAGTCACTCATTACTGAATTGAGAATTGAGGAGGAATCCCGAAAATAGGACTACAAAGATGAAATTCTTGTTGTGTCTAACAACACAAATCAGAAAAAGAACCATACTCCAGTTGTTTAAAAGGCAAACGGGAAAAATATGCAATTTCAGAAAAAGAGCCACAACTAGAATTTTAAAAATCAGACTCAGACTCATAATAAGAATAAGAACCCTGGAAATGGACAGTCTAGCAACTCGAGATAGTTTCTCTATTTCAAGTGTGGCAAGCCTGGCCATATGGCTCACAAATATCGCAATGTGCCACATGCATAAGCGAATTTGACCGAAGAGGACCTATGTGCTATAATTTCTGAAATCAACATGGTTAGCGATGATGAAGGGTGGTCGGTGGATACTGGATCTTCCTGCCATTTCTGTTATGACCGTACTCTTTTTAAGACTTATTATGAGACTGCAGATAAGAAGGTGTTGTTGGGTGATTCTCACTCCACTGAGGTTACTGGTACGAGAAATGTTGAAATAAAGTTCACTTGGGGAAAAACTGTTATCCTCAAAGATGTTCTTCACACTCTTGAGATAAGGAAAAATTTGGCTTTGGATTATCTTCTTAACAAAGTTGGCTTCACTCAAACTATTGGTGCTGATTTATTTACTTTGACCAAAAATGGAATTTTTGTAGGCAAGGGTTATGCCACTGATGGGATGTTTAAGTTGAATGTTGATGCTATGAATAAAATTTCTCCTTCTGCTTATATTGCTTGTTCATTTAATATTTGGCATTCTAGACTTTGTCATGTTAATAAACGACTTATTAAAAATATGAGCACTTTAGGATTAATTCCAGAATTATCATTAAATGATTTTGAAAAATGTGAATTGTGTAGTCAAGCAAAAATTACTAAGAGACCACATAAATCGGTTTTTAGAGAATCTGAACACTTGATTTAATTCATACAGATATTTGTGAATTGGATGGTGTCACCACTAGAAATGGCAAAACGTTATTTTATTATTTTTATTGATGATTGTTCTGATTATTCATTTGTGTATTTAATGGAAAAAAAAGTGAAGCGTTTGACATGTTTAAAATTTTCTTAAATGAAATTGAAAATCAATTTAATCGAAAAATTATAAGGTTATGTAGTGATAGAGGCACTGAATATGATTCTGCACCATTTATTGAATTTTATAAAACCCACGGTATTATTCACAAAAAAACTTCCCCTTATTCACCCAAACGATAAAGTTAAAAGAAAAAAAAGGATATTAACGGAATTAGTTGTTGCGATTTTATTAAATTCAGGGGCTGCCTCACATTGGTGGGGTGAAATTATTTTGAGTGTGTGTGTGACACCCCGCCTAATAAAATACCGGGCGATCACTCATATATCAAATTAAAATAGGAGTCTCATATGGTTCATTATTAGCATCACTGTCGAAAACCAATTTAATTACTAATAACCTATTAGGCTGGTGTCAAAATTTTATTTAACTAATATTTTTAACCAAACCATTCAATTTAAAACATTCACACAGTTAATATAAAGACAAAAATGAAATAAAATAATCGAACACTCGGTTAACATCATACAACCATATCGAATGCCGCACTAAAAGGCGGTAAAAGAATAAATGCAGTTGGGTTATTAGCCTGAATGTTTATACATTACCTCCTGTCTAGATTACATGGATGGAAGCGTCTAAAGTAAACCTACATGCATCCACAGCTGCTGCAGTAGACATCTAAGTTGAAAGAACTGTCATTCAGGCGTCCCTATATAATATATATATAGCAAGAGAGGAAAATATGGAAATGGGTCAGAGCCTGATTTTGTGAAAATATTTTGCAAGTGCATAAATGCTATTTTTATAAAAATAGATTTATCTCATATTTAAATTAGTATCGCACTCACCTGGGATACCCCTCACCTCTCTTCTAAAAGTGCACGCCCAGCGCATTTCTAACAATTTTCCTAGTTAAGCTACCCGGCCAAACTAATCCGTTTAACCCAATCTCTAGCCATCCTAGTTACCCAGATTACAAAGGGCTAAACTTCTCCCTAGTCTCAACACTATGCCATATTCGTGCGAGGGGTGTCTCGCGAAGCAAAATCCAAACAAGGAACCCCCCCGATATTCTACTACTTGGCAAGGTCGATCGTCGAGATCCATTAGACCCTCAGTACAAAGCGTATATATATATATATATATATATACATCTCCATATTCACTTTTATATACTTATCACCTTTTAAGTCCGAATATAGTCTCCCGGAATGAGATTTAAATCTATCTTTCTTTTATCTCTTTACTCTCATAAAGATATATAATATCTTGTTCTCATGCACAAGTAATATACCATACTCACCGGTATAATAATAATCTCAAATATACCATACACACACAGGCATAATAACCATCCCAACGAGCTATAATTCGAGGATGCAGTCTCATTGTGCCGATCCAAAATTCGGGTTTTACTCACTATACCACGGTACCAAGCCAGACTCACTCAATGGTCATGGTAAAATATACACAACGTTGGAGGCGGTCATGTTCACCCTGCAAGTGGAGTACGCACATCGCACTTGAACGCGGGACGATAATGACCTGGGGACTATACTCTCCCTGCTCCTCAAGCCAGGGGATTCACCCACATCGCGCAACCTCCGCGGATCGCACTAGAGGAAAATATATATATACTCTGGCAGTTCCAACCCTATACCAAAGGAAAGCCCGTGGAAATCAGCCTCTAAAATACACATATATCAATCACACACAGATACATATGTATTTGTATCATATAATATATATACTTTAATCTCATAGTATATATATACTATATATTACTCCTCGAATATATATATATATATATATATATATATATATATATGTATGTATGTAGCCATAATTGCCAATCTCATAATAATATTTAAGTATTCTCTCTCTTAAATATCACTCACACCTTAATTGTCATTTAAGGACTTGTATATAAACCCAAATGTACTAATTCATACAAATTAGATAAGTATACCATCAACTTATCTTAATTCTCATAAGTATCGCACCACTTAATATAATCATCATCAATAGACGCGTCTGGCCACTACTAACTCTTCTTTAGCCCATATCCCAAATTTATCCTAATAGTCTCGTAGGATTTACTCAACCAATATCTATATAATTATGTTTTCCCACACCCATAATTATATAAGCCTAAATGCCCATTGAAATTATCCAAAGGAATATTCGTCCCCCGAACACCCTTAAGTTAAATAGGTCATGGATTCCATTTCCACGAACCCAAGGACTACATCATGTCCATATAATCAATTAGAGGTCCCCACCCTATTATAGGAACCCCTACATTCTAATTCCTCAATTTATCTATTGTCCTCGAAAATATAATTTTAGGGTCACACACTTAAGACACTCTCTTAACCCCCATCAATTCCCTCAATTGGGGGATTATTTACTCCCCCAAGATTTCTTATTTACTCACATAAATAACCTCGAATCAAATTAAAATTGGATTTCATCCCATCCAATTAACCCTAGGAAAATTCGTCAAAATTTCTGTAAGGACGCAAATTTCCAATTGAGTCCTTTGTAGTTTTGGCTCAATTCCGAACAAAAATGTTTGCATCATAGGATAGAGTATATTGATCATCTTTCAAGCCTATGATGTGTTTGTTGAAGACATAGTGGCAAAGAGTATAAAGCTTCATCATCATGCCGGTTTCGTGCCTCGTTTATACGTCATCAACCATAGTTCCACGCTCCCAAGGTATGAATGCAATTACATATATATATATAGGAACTTGGAACTTGTTTATTAGGTGTTAGGTTTAATTACAACTGTGTTTTATTTTCAGAATGAATTATTTAAAACTTTAAAATAAGTTTATAAAGTTTTCTGGGCTAAAAAATGGAATATTCAAACTTTCTGGTTTTTCGTTCGATAGAGTCGTTCGAATGAGTTTGTCGTTCGAACGAAAATATCGTTCGAACGAACATGCCAATGACTTCCCATTATGGCATACTGGAACTCCGTTCGAAATGTCGTTCTAACGAGATTGTCGTTCTAACGAGATTTCTAACGAGCTTCTAACGAGTTCATAGTGGAACTTCATTAGAAACCTCGTTCGAACGAGAATGTCATTCGAACGAAATGTCGTTCGAACGAGATGCCAGGCGAGAACAATTTTGGGCAGTTTTAAGCATTTTTTTCTCCCACTTCCCCACTTGTTTCTTAACCAACTTTTCTCAGACATTATTATGTGCGGGAATAATATTTTCCAACTTAACTTTTCCATTCTATTTCATCTCTTAGAGAGTGTTTGAGAGCAAAATTGTTTAAGGAAAATGTTCATGCTTTGAGTGTGTTTTTATCAAAGAAAAAAATATACATCACTCTAGTTTACACCCAAATTAGTTTCTTCCAAGTTCCCATATTCATATATCTTGCTTGGAGTTTGGCACCGGGTTCATCTCTTCTTTTCAAAGAGGAGTTTCGTGAAATCTTCTACATCCCATAAAGAAAGAAGAAGAGTTTTTGTTGCGGCATTACCCACTTGGAGAAAGGCTCTTTGTTCGGGTGACGGTGACCATACATAGTCCGATCGGTGGACTCCGAGACCGCGATGAAGCTCTGTGGTTATCCGCTAGGAAGAGGTATCTACAAGAAGAAGCGTCGGGTCTTGAGAGGGATCGAGTCGTGTGCTGTAAGCCTTTTTGTCTTGTATTTGTAAATTTTGTATCTAGTAGATTTGTGGCTAGGGCCGTCCGAGGTTTTTTCCCGTCATGGGTTTTTCCCCGTACATCGCAGCGTAGTGGATTAATTATTTATTTTGTCTTTTGCAAAATCACCTAGAATGCATGCTTAGGTAAAAAGATAAAATTGGTTTAATTTAATCTCTATGTGTTTAATTTGGTTCTAATTAATTTTAGGTAATATATAGTTATTTAATTCAAGTGTCTTGTTAAAATTGGTTTAGCTTAATTTGATATAATTGCAAAATATGACTTAGGCAAATTCTAGGATTGAATTAATTGTGTTTATGTGAAATTTAAATTAGTGTGTCTGTGTTTTAATTTAATTTCACTTGGTTTAATTTTAATTTTGAAGTAAATTAAAATTTGGCGTTATTGTTGAACCATCACACATCTTTATGCTTCCGCATCGTGTTTCATAAAAGGAAATAAATATTTTAATTGAGAAAATTAAAAATCGGGGGCCTCGCGCACCAACCAATTTGTATCAGAGCATTGAATTAGAAAAGAACCACGTTCTCAAATTGGTATCAGAGCCAAAGCGAAAAATTATTTCGTTAAAGATCCTTCAAATAATTTTTGGCTAAAATGGAATTTTCCCCATTTTCAAAATTTCCTATTTTCAATGGATCAAACTACACGTATTGGAAAGCGCGTATGAAATCGGCACTAAAATCTATCTACGGGAGAGTTTGGATGTCTGTTGTTAACGGGTGGTCCCCACCAACTTATTTAGTTGAAAATAAATGTGTTCCCAAACCCGCCAATAGATGGAGTGAGAATGAGTTTAAACTTTCAGATTTTAATTCCCGAGGTTTGAATGCCTTGTTTAGCACTGTCACACCGGATGAATTCTGATGCATTATGACGTGTGAGACCGCTAAAGAAGCTTGGGATATTTTACAACTCACTCACGAACGTACAAGTGTCGTTAAAGCTTCGAAACTCCAAAACCTCATCACTCAATTTGAAACTATCAAAATGAACGATAATGAAACTTTTGATGAATTATATGCTAGATTGTCTGATATTGTCAATTCATCTTTTAACCTGGGAGAGAAAATACCCGACAACCGAGTCGTAAAGAAAATTTTAAGGTCCCTACCCGATAGATTTATTCCAAAAGTGAACGTTTTAAATTCTTTACCAACTTTAGCCTCTACGAAATTAGAAGACCTCGTAGGTGATTTACAAACCTATGAACTAGACATGTTTCCCTCTAAATCTGAAAAGAAAATTGAAAAGGGCATTGCTTTAAAAGCCCGAAAAGAGAAAATTGAAAAGGGCGTAGCTTTAAAAGCCCGAAAAGAGGTCAAATAAGTAGTAGAGAGTGAGAGTGATAGTGACTCAGAAGACATGGATTTATTAGCTCGCAAATTTAGAAAATTTCTTAAATTTAACAAAGATAAATTTAAAAATGATTTTAAGAAATTTGAAACATCTAAGTATGACAATGCCGAGAAGATCCCTGAACCTATCAATGAACAATTAAATAGGGACGAGTCTAATAAGTGTTTTGGTTGTGAAGGTTATGGACATAGGGCTTCTGAGTGCCCCACTAAACTAAGGAAAGAGGGTAAACGACCCATTTCATATAATGCGACCCTTAGTGATAGTGATAAGGAAGAGGGACCCGATTCCTCCACTAAGCCAAATTTTGTGGCTTTTATGGCTAGTCATGTGAGTACTGAAAGTGAATCTTCTCATGAAGATACTCAAACTCATGACACTTTCGAGGTCAAAGTTTTTGATTCTGTTATTTTTTATGATAGTGAGAGTGGAGAAGAAAGAGAGAGAGAAAATGAAGAAGAGGTTAATGTGAGTGAATTTCAAAATGCTTTTCAAGATCTTTATAAAGAATCTATTAAATTAAAAAGAGCTAATTTGAAGTTAGAAGCTTGTTTAAGAGAGAGTGTCAAGGTCGTTGATGATAGTATGTTTGTTGAAGACCTTAAGACACGAGAGAAAGTTCTTCTAGAGAAGCTTGAATATATAGAAGGCGAGAGAGATAACCTTAGGGGTTTAATGGAATCCTTGAAAAAGGAGCTTCTTGCTTTTGAAGAGCGAAATGTTTTATTAGAGTCTAACATTTTAGAATTGCAAAATAAATTAAAAGACTCTAGTAATGTCAAATTTGATTTGGAGTGTCGTTCGGAAAAATTAGATAAAATCTTAGGAACGGTCCAAATTAAAAATGACATGTGTGGTTTAGGCTTCAATTTTTGTAATGAATCTACTATTAAAACCAAAACCTACGTTTTAGGAGAATCTACTAGGAAAGCTTTTAGAGATCACTCCTTAGGTAAATCTTTTCGACATGTTTTTACTTGTACACATTGTGGTCGAAAAGGTCATCTTAGAAAATTTTGTTTTGATCTTAAACAAATTCTTAGAAAATCCCAACGTAATGCAACCAATGTATTTAAAATTCCTACACCCCAAGATAGTCATTCTTCATTAATTTGGGTTAGGAAATCCGACTTGGTTGCCTTGCAAAATAGGATTTTTGATTCTCATTTACTTTCACATGCTTCCTCCCTTGCTAAATATAAAGGATGAATTTGTTTGTGTTTGCATACTTTAGCGTTCGTACTTCATGCTATATTCACATGCTAAATGTATGCCTGTTCAATCATTTTCTAGTTTATGCCCCATGCTTAATCACATGCTTGAACAATGATCTTTGTTTATCTTTTGTATCTTATTTATTCATTTTTTTTGCATTAAATGAAAAATACAAAAAGATTTTTGTTTATCATTTGGATTTTATCTCTTGGTAATTTAAGCTTAATGAAAAATTCAAATGATTTTTGTTTATTCTTTTGAGTAAAAAAATTTTTTTGTTAAAAATTTTAAAAACTCAAAAATATTTTATTTTGTGTGTACTTTAGTTTGACACACTTTACGTGTCATATACTTGTGTTTGAATCCCATCTTTTACGCTCCCACGTGGCTAGAACTTGTGGTTTAGATTATCAATCCTTAAAATGTTCTTTACCATGTTTTATATGGAGTAGTTGGATTTTGTGTTGATTAAATGGATTCTATTTTTATATGCCTCTATTCACACATGCACGAGCTCTTTTGAAATTTTAACTTCATAGGTATATTTGAGCTATGTGGGGTGTTCTCCTTCCAATCTTGTCATCTACATATTTGTGACTTAGGAGGACTAGTGCATGTCAAAATCCGTTGCAAGTGAGATTTGAGTGAAAAATGAAAACATGATAAATATAAATGTGCACGGGGAAGGGCTCCGAAAGGACTAAGTGATCATTTGCGATTGTAAGCCACTGTTTTGAATGGACCTAAAAGAAATATGTGGTCCAAAGGCCTAAAAACAGAAAATATGGCAATAAAAAGAAAAACAATTGCCAAGGCCTATGCTTGATTGATATATTCATTCAAAATTAATATAAATGCTTATTGAGGGAGATTGGATGGTATATCAACGGTTTGCACAATGTCCGTTTATCCTAGTTGCGTATTTCATGTCATGGCTCTATTGGTTTGTAGAATCATCAATATGCTAGGCTTGTATGCATTGTGTATGTTTGTTTATTGAGTTCAATCTATACTGTCACATGAGGTTATATTTAAATGTGATGAAGTTTGCAATCAAATGAGAACTCCATGAATGTTCATTAAGTTTTTGGGTCTAAATTTAATCGTTACTAGTTCACACCCCAACACTTCCGTTTTCAAATGACACATTTTTTCCATACGAGTGTGCAAACTTATTGTATTTTGTGTCATGTGTGTCTTTATATCTATATATATGTGTGTGTGCATTCTTGATATATTTATAGTACATATATATATGATATTTTGTTTTTGCCTTTGCCTTGCTTTCTAGTCCTTCTATGCTTATACTTTCGTTTTGGTATCTATCTTGGATTAGTTATGCTTTTGTTGCCCATTTGATTTCATATCTTATCACTTTAAGCTTCAACATGCTTTTATATTTGTTCTTTATCCTTTGCCTATTCTTGAACAAAAAGGGGGAGAATGAAATGGGGAGAAATGGTATCTTATCCTATTATAATCTTGTCTAAGTTTAGGAGATTTAACTTAGGGGGAGTAGCTAACTTCTTGGGTTAATCATTTTGATAAAGAGGAGAATTAATTTTGGGGGAGTATTTATTTTAATTGCTTTAAATACTTTGATATTCCTTATGCATTTGATGAGTTTGCTTAAGTGTGCAGGACTTATTCTAAAGCGGCATCTTTCAATGGAAAAGCATTTGATCCTTGGGTTGAGTCAAGTTTGGGTGGGTTATGTTTTGAGTCTAGTTGAGCTTGACGGCCCTTTAGGATTTTTGTATAGTTTTTGTCCCGGAATAGCCAAAAGGGGAGATTTGTAAGGACGCAAATTTTCAATTGAGTCCTTTGTAGTTTTGGCTCAATTCCGGACAAAAATGTTTGCGTCATAGGATAGAGTATATTGATCATCTTTCAAGCCTATGATGTGATTGTTGAAGACGTAGCGGCAAAGAGTATAAAGCTTCATCATCATGCCGGTTTCGTGCCTCGTTTATACGTCATCAACCATAGTTCCATGCTCCTAAAGTATGAATGAAAATATATATATCTATATCTATATGTATATATATATATATATATATATATATATATATATATATATATATATATATATAGGAACTTGGAACTTGTTTATTGGGTGTTAGGTTTAATTAAAACTGTGTTTTATTTTCAGAAATAATTATTTAAAACATTAAAATAAGTTTATAAAGTTTTATGGGCTAAAAAATGGAATATTCAAACTTTCTGGTTTTTCGTTCGATAGAGTCGTTCGAACGAGTTTGTCGTTCGAACGAAATGTCGTTCGAACGAACATGCGAACGACATCCCATTATGGCATACTAGAACTTCGTTCGAAATATCGTTCGAACGAGATTGTCGTTCTAATGAGATTTATAACGAGCTTCTAACGAGTTCATACTGGAACTTCATTAGAAAACTCATTCAAACAAGAATGTCATTCGAACGAAATATCATTCGAAAGAGATGCCAGACGGGAACAGTTTTGGGCAGTTTTAAGCAGTTTTTCTCCCACTTCCCCACTTGTTTCTTAACCAACTTTTCTCAGACTTTATTATGTGCGGGAATAACATTTTCCAACTTAACTTTTCCATTCTATTTCATCTCTTAGAGAGTGTTTGAGAGAAAAATTGTTTAAGGAAAATGTTCATGTTTTGAGTGTGTTTTTATCAAAGAAAAAAGTATACATCACTCTAGTTTACACCCAAATTAGTTTCTTCCGAGTTCCCATATTCATATATCTTGCTTGGAGTTCGGCACCGGGTTCATCTCTTCCGTTCAAAGAGGAGTTTTAGGTTTTCTTCTACATCCTATAAAGAAAGAAGAAGAGTTTTTGTTGCGGCATTACCCACTTGGAGAAAGGCTCTTTGTTCGGGTGACGGTGACCATACATAGTCCGATCGGTGGACTCCGAGACCGCGGTGGAGCTCCGTGGTTAATCGCTAGGAAGAGGTATCTACAAGAAGAAGCGTCGGGGGTTGAGAGGGATCCAGTCGTGTGTTGTAAGCCTTTCTGTCTTGTATTTGTAAATTTCATAGCTAGTGGATTTGTGGCTAGAACCGTCCGAGGTTGTTTCCCGTCTTGGGTTTTTCCTCGTACATCGCGGCGTAGTGGATTAATTGTTTATTTTATCTTTTGCAAAATCACCTAGAATGCATGCTTAGGTAAAAAGATAAAATTGGTTTAATTTAATCTCTATGTGTTTAATTTGGTGCTAATTAATTTTAGGTAATGTATAGTTATTTAATTCAAGTGACTTGTTAAAATTGGTTTAGCCTAATTTGATAAAATTGCAAAATATGACTTATGAAAATTCTTGGATTAAATTAATTGTGTTTAAGTGAAATTTAAATTAGTGTGTGTGTTTTAATTTAATTTCACTTGGTTTAATTTTAATTTTGAAGTAAATTAAAATTTGGTGTTATTGTTGAACCATCACACATCTTTACACTTTCGCATCGTGTTTCATAAAAGGAAATAAATATTTTAATTGAGAAAATTAAAAATCGGGGGCTTCTCGCACCAACAAATTGGTATCAGAGCATTGAATTAGAAAAAATCACGTTCTCAAATTGGTATCAGAGCCAAAGCGAAAAATTATTTCGTTAAAGATCCTTTAAATAATTTTTGGCTAAAATGGAATTTTCCCCATTTTCAAAATTTCCTATTTCCAATGGTTCAAACTACGCGTATTGGAAGGCGCGTATGAAATCAACACTAAAATCTATCGATGGGAGAGTTTGGATGTCTGTTGTTAACGGGTGGTCCCCACAAACTTATTTAGTTGAAAATGAATGTGCTCCCAAACCCGCCGATTGATGGAGTGAGAATGAGTTTAAACTTTTAGATTTTAATTCCTGTGGTTTGAATGCCTTGTTTAGCGCTGTCACACCGGATGAATTCCGATGCATTAAGACATGTGAGACCGCTAAAGAAGCTTGGGTTATCTTACAACTCACTCACGAAGGTACAAGTGTCGTTAAAGCTTCGAAACTCCAAAACCTCATCACTCAATTTGAAACTATCAAAATGAACGATAATGAAACTTTTGATGAATTCTATGCTAGATTGTCCGATATTGTCAATTCATCTTTTAACCTGGTAGAGAAAATACCCGACAACCGAGTCGTAAAGAAAATTTTAAGGTCCCTACCCGATAGATTTATTCCAAAAGTGAACGTTTTAAATTCTTTACCAACTTTAGCCTCTACGAAATTAGAAGACCTCGTAGGTGATTTACAAACCTATGAACTAGACATGTTTCCCTCTAAATCTGAAAAGAAAATTGAAAAGGGCGTTGCTTTAAAAGCCCGAAAAGAGAAAATTGAAAAGGGCGTAGCTTTAAAAGCCCGAAAAGAGGTCAAACAAGTAGTAGAGAGCGAAAGTGATAGTAACTCAGAAGACATGGCTTTGTTTGCTCGTAAATTTAGAAAATTTCTTAAATTTAACAAAGATAAATTTAAAAATGATTTTTAGAAATTTGAAACATCTAAGTATGACAATGCCGAGAAGATCCCTAAACCTATCAATGAACAATTAAATAGGGATGAGTCTAATAAGTGTTTTGGTTGTGAGGGTTATGGCCATAGGGCTTCTGAGTGCCCCACTAAACTAAGGAAAGAGGGTAAACAACCCATTTCAAATAATGCGACCCTTAGTGATAGTGATAAGGAAAAGGGACTCGATTCCCCCACTAAGGCAAATTTTGTGGCTTTTATGGCTAGTCATGTGAGTACCAAAAGTGAATCTTCTCATGAAGATACTCAAACTCATGACACTTCCGACGTCAAAATTTTTGATTCCCTTATTTTTTATGATAGTGGGAGTGGAGAAGAAAGAGAGAGCGAAAATGAAGAAGAGGTTAATGTGAGTGAATTTCAAAATGCTGTTCAAGATCTTTATAAAGAATCTATTAAATTAAAAAGAGCTAATTTGAAGTTAGAAGCTTGTTTAAGAGAGAGTGTCAAGGTCGTTGATGATAGTATGTTTGTTGAAGACCTTAAGACACGAGAGAAAGTTCTTCTAGAGAAGCTTGAATTTATAGAAGGCGAGAGAGATAGCCTTAGGGGTATAATGGAATCCTTGAAATAGGAGATTCTTGCTTTTGAAGAGCGAAATGTTTTATTAGAGTCTAACATTTTAGAATTGCAAAATAAATTAAAAGACTCTAGTAATATCAAATTTGATTTGGAGTGTCGTTCGGAAAAATTAGATAAAATCTTAGGAACCGTCCAAATTAAAAATGAAATGTGTGGTTTAGGCTTCAATTTGTGTAATGAATCTACTATTAAAACCAAAACCAACGTTTTAGGAGAATCTACTAGGAAAGATTTTAGAGATCACTCCTTAGGTAAATCTTTTCGACATGTTTTTACTTGTACAGATTGTGGTCGAAAAGGTCATCTTAGAAAATTTTGTTTTGATCTTAAACAAATTCCTAGAAAATCCCAACGTAATGCAACCAATGTATTTAAAATTCCTACACACCAAGATAGTCATTCTTCATTAATTTGGGTTAGGAAATCCGACTTGGTTGTCGTGCAAAATAGGATTTTTTATTCTCATTTACTTTCACATGCTTCCTCCCATGCTAAATCTAAAGGATGAATTTGTTTGTGTTTGCATACTTTAGCGTTCGTACTTCATGCTATATTCACATGCTAAATGTATGCTTGTTGAATCATTTTCTAGTTTATGCCCCATGCTTAATCACATGCTTGAATAATGATCTTTGTTTATCTTTTGTATCTTATTTATTCATTTTGTTTGCATTAAATGAAGAATACAAAAAGATTTTTGTTTATCATTTGGATTTTATCTCTTGGTAATTTAAGCTTAATGAAAAATATAAATGATTTTTGTTTATTCTTTTGAGTATATATTTTTTTTTGTTAAAAATTTTAAAAACTCGTAAAGATTTTATTTTGTGTGTACTTTAGTTTGACACACTTTACGTGCCATATACTTTTGTTTGAATCCCATCTTTTACGCTCCCACGTGGCTAGAACTTTTCGTTTAGATTATCAATCCTTAAAATGTTATTTACCATGTTTTATATGGAGTAGTTGGATTTTGTGTTGATTAAATGGATTCTATTTTTATATGCCTCTATTCACACATGCACGAGTTCTTTTGAAATTTTAACTTCATAGGTATATTTGGGCTATGTGAGGTGTTCTCCTTCCAATATTGTCATCTACATATTTGTGACTTAGGAGAACTAGTGCATGTCAAAATCCGTTGCACGTGAGATTTGTGTGAAAAATAAAAACATGATAAATATAAATGTGCACGGGGAAGGGCTCCGAAAGGACTAAGTGATCCTTTGCGATTGTAAGCCACTGTTTTGAATGGACCTAAAAGAAATACGTGGTCCAAAGGCCTAAAAACAGAAAATATGGCAATAAAAAGAAAAACAATTGCCAAGGCCTATGTTTGATTGATATATTCATTCAAAATTAATATAAATGCTTATTGAGGGAGATTGGATGGTATATCAACGGTTTGCACAATGTCCGTTTATCCTAGTTGCGTATTTCATGTCATGACACTATTGGTTTGTAGAATCATCAATATGCTAGGCTTGTATGCATTGTGTATGTTTGTTTATTGAGTTCAATCTATATTGTCACATGAGGTTATATTTAAATGTGATGAAGTTTGCAATCAAATGAGAACTCCGTGAACGTTTTTTAAGTGTTTGGGTCTAAATTTAATCGTTACTAGTTCACACCCCAACACTTCCGTTTCCAAATGACACATTTTTTCCATACGAGTGTGCAAACTTATTGTATTTTGTGTCATGTGTGTGTTTATATCTATATATTTGTGTGTGTGCATTCTTGATATATTTATAGTACATATATATATGATATTTTGTTTTTGCCTTTGCCTTGCTTTCTAGTCCTTCTATGCTTATACTTTCATTTTGGTATCTATCTTGGATTAGTTATGCTTTTGTTGCCCATTTGATTTCATATCTTATCACTTTAAGCTTCAACATGCTTTTATATTTGTTCTTTATCCTTTGCCTATTCTTGAACAAAAAGGGGGAGAATGAAAGGGGGAGAAATGGTATCTTATCCTATGATAATCTTATCTAAGTTTAGGAGATTTAACTTAGGGGGAGTAGCTAACTTCTTGGGTTAATCATTTTGATAAAGAGGATAATTAATTTTGGGGGAGTATTTATTTTAATTGCTTTAAATACTTTGATATTCCTAATGCATTTGATGAGTTTGCTTAAGTGTGCAGGACTTATTCTAAAGCGGCATCTTTCAATGGAAAAGCATTTGATCCTTGGGTTGAGTCAAGTTTGGGTGGGCTATGTTTTGAGTCTAGTTGAGCTTGACGGCCCTTTAGGATTTTTTTATAGTTTTTGTCCCGGAATAGCCAAAGGGGAGATTTGTAAGGACGCAAATTTCCAATTGAGTCCTTTGTAGTTTTGGCTCAATTCCGGACAAAAACGTTTGCGTCATAGGATAGAGTATATTGATCATCTTTCAAGCCTATGATGTGATTGTTGAAGACGTAGTGGCAAAGAGTATAAAGCTTCATCATCATGCCGATTTCATGCCTCGTTTATACGTCATCAACCATAGTTCCATGCTCCTATGGTATGAATGAGGTTATATATATATAGGAACTTGGAACTTGTTTATTGGGTGTTAGGTTTAATTAAAACTGTGTTTTATTTTTAGAAAGAATTATTTAAAACTTTAAAATAAGTTTATAAAGTTTTATATGCTAAAAAATGGAATATTCAAACTTTCTTGTTTTTCGTTCGATAGAGTCTTTCAAACGAGTTTGTCGTTCGAACGAAAATGCCGTTCGAACGAACATGCGAACGACTTCCCATTATGGCATACTGGAACTTCGTTCGAAATGTCGTTCGAACGAGATTGTCGTTCTAACGAGATTTCTAATGAGCTTATAACGAGTTCATACTGGAACTTCGTTAGAAAACTCATTCAAATAAGAATGTCGTTCGAACGAAATATCATTCGAACGAGATGCCAGGCGGGAACAGTTTTGGGCAGTTTTAAACCGTTTTTCTCCCACTTCCCCACTTGTTTCTTAACCAACTTTTCTCAGACTTTATTATGTGCGGGAATAACATTTTCCAACTTAACTTTTCCATTCTATTTCATCTCTTAGAGAGTGTTTGAGAGCAAAATTGTTTAAGGAAGATGTTCATGTTTTGAGTGTGTTTTTATCAAAGAAAAAAAATATACATCACTCTAGTTTACACCCAAATTAGTTTCTTCCAAGTTCCCATATTCAGATATCTTGCTTGGAGTTTGGCACCGGGTTCATCTCTTCCGTTCAAAGAGGAGTTTTGGGTTTTCTTCTACATCCTATAAAGAAAGAAGAAGAGTTTTTGTTACGGCATTACCCACTTGGAGAAAGGCTCTTTGTTCGGGTGACGGTGACCATACATAGTCCGATCGGTGACTTCGAGACCGCAGTGGAGCTCCGTGGTTATCCGCTAGGAAGAGGTATCTAAAAGAAGAAGCGTCGGGGCTTGAGAGGTATCGAGTCGTGTGTTGTAAGCCTTTCTGTCTTGTATTTGTAAATTTCGTATCTAGTGGATTTGTGGCTAGGGCCATCCGAGGTTGCTTCTCGTCTTGGGTTTTTCCTCGTACATCGTGGCGTAGTGGATGAATGGTTTATTTTATCTTTTGCAAAATCAACTAGAATGCATGCTTAGGTAAAAAGATAAAATTGGTTTAATTTAATCTCTTTGTGTTTAATTTGGTGCTAATTAATTTTAGGTAATGTATAGTTATTTAATTCAAGTGACTTGTTAAAATTGGTTTAGCCTAATTTGATAAAATTGCAAAACATGACTTAGGAAAATTCTTGGATTAAATTAATTGTGTTTAAGTGAAATTTAAATTAGTGTGTGTTTTAATTTAATTTCACTTGGTTTAATTTTAATTTTGAAGTAAATTAAAATTTGGTGTTATTGTTGAACCATTACACATCTTTACGCTTCCGCATCGTGTTTCATAAAAGGAAATAAATATTTTAATTGAGGAAATTAAAAATCGGGGGCCTCGTGCACCAACAAATTGGTATCAGAGCATTGAATTAGAAAAACTCACGTTCTCAATTTCTGAAGGGTCGATCGATCGACCCTTGGCCGTCGATCGATCGATGGCTTCGATCGATCGATACCCTACCTTCGATCGATCGATCAGGTCGGGCAGCTTCTTCTCCGAGAAGCTATTTCGGACATTAAAGCTTCTCCCAAGCTTTTGTCTCCTCTCCCGACATCCTACAACCTCAACCAACGACATATACTCATATAAAAAGATGTCTAAACATCCTAGAACCCCAAACCAATAATTAATTTCAATTAAATCCTATGTTTTTCAACTTGGAACTTATTCAAGGTTTATTCGTTTTAACTTCTGAAAACTCGTTTTGATTCGCCAAAACCCATCCCAAAACTCTTTTGGTTTATCACTACCAACTACAATATGAGATCATGCTTTAAACAAAATAAGCAAGTAAACATTTACCTCGTGGATAAAATCCGACGATCCCGAGTCGAATCCCGCGGAGGTTGGCCGGAATCTCCCTTTCCTCCTCTTTTTCTCTCCTCCTCTCTCTCTTATCTGTTTTCCTTGTCTTCTCTCCCCCTCTCCCTCCTTATATAGGGAGAAATAAGGGTTTATAACTTTTAACCCCAAAAATGACTCGTTTACTCAATTACGAGTTACTTTTACTCTAAAATTTCCCGAAACTCAATTTCGATAATCGGACACTCTTTTCCGACTATCTCGCCCATTCCGAGACTCACCGAGCAGTCAGAATTCCCATCCGAGGTACTTGACCACAACTCACTAATTTAACCCCACGCGACTTATTGCGGGTTTTTCAATTAAAACCTTACCTTTTGTCGCTTTACTCAACGGCGACATATAATTAAAATACTCTGACATATTTACTTAATCTCAAAAGTAAATATATCACTCATCGACGATCACCAAATCCTTGAAAATCCCAAAAATTACTATTTCGGGAAATTCTCCAAATTTCCCATTTACACCCATTTATGAAATTTAATTATCCCCAAAATTAAGAGTTGTTACATACTCCCCCCTTATAACGAAATTTCGCCCTCAAAATTTGGATATAACCTACACTGCTACCCAGGACCGCAGATTCCACAATGTCCTAGTACTCCCAAAATCAAAGGGTGCTAACACGATGGTCCCTTACCATTTTCCACCTATCTCAAAGTGTACTTAAACGTACTAGCTTCACCAAAAGCTCTTCCAAATTTCTATATACTAACCCACAACAATGACATGTTACTCCTATTGCTTCTTCAACTTTCAATAAGAGGAACGAGTCTATAACTACTGCTTTAACATCTCGCAAAAGTTGGTTCTCTTGTTAACACTCTCTGCGTCCTCTCGTCCACAGCATGACAACTGATTTCCTTTAATAAGGTAAACTTTCGATAGTCTATTAAGACTTGACTACTTCCGATAGTCTCGTCGCTTATCTTGCGTGTGCTACCTCTTATTGTCCCCTATACAATTGGAATATCGCGTACCTCTCACAACATTCCATTCAACCAACTTCAATCTCATCATGACTGCCTTGTGGTATCATGTTCAACTTTATACACTAAGCCTCTTCTATTGCAGGCGGTATATAAAATCAACTTACTAAGGTGACCATACACCTTTTTTGCCGTGCACATCTACAAATCCATTGTGAACGTCCGACACATAACACTCTCTTTAGACAATGGGCCTTACTTCCTTGGCGTAGTACTCACACATGGGTCTTCCTAACCCACAAAATTCAATTCTTCCTATACTGGAAAATCCAATCATTCTCAAGGTTAACCAACCAATCTTCTTGTGGTTAACTCAGAACTATCTCCTTATTGGCGCCCCTAATCCTACTGGCACCTCTTTCCAAAAATTCTAAGATCAATGTGTTTCCAACACACGTAAAACTAGTATTGTCCTAAATATCCCTAGTGCCCAAGGCCTCTCTCAACTTCTGACATTTGCTCGTTTTCATGCGTGGGACGTCTCGCAAAGCAAAATCTAGACAAGGAACCCTCCCGTTACACTACTCCTTCGCCTCGTAGGTCATCGAGATATAATGGCCTGAGGCACATCAGCGGGGCGTCCTAAATTCGACATCGCTAACCTAACAAACACTCTTCGACCACTACATCCTTTTATTCTAACGAAATGGACATTTTAACTAATCGGGCGCCTATGTTTTTCCAAGATGTTACTACCATCTTACCCAAAGCACATTACCTCCAAAATTCTCCTTCTACACAAGGACTGGCCATAAGCCTTTAAATAAATTCCTCTTTCCTTGCCTCACCCCCATACTTGCGGGGATAAAAACATTTCAGTGCTTTCCCATAGCACTTCTATCTCCATATACATACAATCATCACACGGTTTTCAGTCCATAATGTTTTCCCTACACTAGCTAACTGTTCATCACAACCAATACCCTTGCATCCTATAACATCTCTCCACTTCGATGTCGTTAAGGTTCATGCGTGGAGTGTCTCTCAAGCGAAATCCAAATAAGGAACCCCTCTAATACACTACTACTTAACTTTGTCGGTCATGGAGGTCCGTTAACTCGAATCTGCAACCGGGATAGTCATATCCCCTATTTCAACAAAATGTGGTTTGAACTCTAATCTCTATCCAGGAGCCACACCACCAAGCGCTCGTACTAACACTAATTTTTTGTGTAACCAATAATGAGCTTGAACTCACATCTCGACAATTAATCTTGCATACCTTAGATCACACCTATAAGGTGGCCACACACTCGAATCACGATATTGAAACATCTTCTCACCAAAGTTTCATCTACCCCTAATAATAAAGGCGAACTCAGCCTGTATCCAGGTGAGATATCACAACAACAACCTGTTCCACCCTGGAACTGCGGACACGATAGTCTTACAATCTCTAGCCTGCTATCTCTTCAATAATACCATAACATATTATACTCACAATATTACGATACTCGTATAGCACATATAATACGAGTATAACAAGCCAGATATATATACAAAATACCAACACCCGCTTTTATAGCGAATGAAGGAAAATATAACTCCGCTAGTGCGAAAAACACATAGGCCTACATTATACAATGTTATTGAGACCACCACACTACTCAATTTACATACACGAGTCTAGGGCTAACAAACACCTCGACTTTATCTAGCCATGCCAATTATACCTCTTCCTTCTGAGGTAAAACTCATAACAACGTTCTTGCCAATTACCCTAGCTACTCCATAAGGTTCCCGAACTTAATACACTTGCCATAACTGAACCAAAATTACCTTAATCAATGCCCCATCTGGGCACCCTAATCTTGTCCTTTACTCCTAACGGGAAAGGACTAACCGTGTGGTTCCACACTCCACGTTACTCTATTTTCATCACGGTCCTTCCTGACCATGATAAAGTTATCAGTATCATCTGAATCTATAGCCTCGCTCCTTACAATCATCTTACTAGTCCTCTTATCTTCTGCGTCAAAAGGAAACTCCACTACCGGATTTAACAACCCTGTTTCAACAAATTTCCCCACGTGGATGTCCACCAATGGGGCACATGAACACATCCATAGTTTTCATAAGTGTTAGCAACACTTCTCTAGTGAGCCTATCATTCCTTGAAAGGACTCTCCCTTTATGGTACTTACCTCAACTCAGTACAAAGTTCACTTATCCTTAACTTTCTTTATTCACTGTTGGTCTCTGATCGATCCTCGCGTGAATAATTGAAAATTGCATTCTTTTCATTCTCGCTAAATCTGGGGAACTCACGGTTAAAAATTATCCATGAGATTCCTTTAGGAGCAAAACATCCTGCTCCCCCATGGGTGATGACCATCATTTTCACCATTTCAACATTGCTCTAGCAAGTGAAAAATTTTCCTCAAATTTTCACGTATGGGTATTTCCATACCCAGTTTTAAGCCCAAGCTTCCGAGCCTTCTACTTCCACTGGGTAGTGCTACACTTACTTTGCACAACCTAACTTCAATGTATGGTCCTTATCAAAGAGCTCTTTCAAACCCTTAACTTTACTGGTTCATTCAACTTTAGTACCACTATCTACTATAGTAGTACCTGGGTACTCATAACTACTATACTTTAGTAGTTGTTTCCATAATCCTTAACCAATGACACAAGGGGAGTGACCTCTACTATGGTCCTCATCCCCTACTTCAACCAACCGCTCCAATTAAGTCCCGCCTCCTGCTACCCTCATCACGGCCTTCCTTGGTCGCTCTTCCTCGATCAGCAGACGAACCTTAGACGAGCATGCCAAAGATTTACTATGATTTCACAATATGGCAGGAGAACGAAATCTCACAAGAGGAATAAACAATCCTAATCATAAGGCTCTATAACAAATAGAGAGCAACGCTGAAAGCATAGTACGTCCGCATAGATTCCTAAGGACACTAGAACCTGATGCTCTGATCTCATCTGTGACACCCCGCCTAATAAAATACCGGGTGATCACTCCTATATCAAATTAAAATAGGATTCTCATATGGTTCATTCTTAGCATCACTGTCGAAAACCAATTTAATTACTAATAACCTATTAGGCTCGCATCAAAATTTTATTTAACTAATCTTTTTAACCAAACCATTCAATTTAAAGCATTCACTCAATTTATATAAGGACAGAAATGAAATAAAATAACTGAACACTCGGTTAACATCATACAACCATATCGAATGCCGCACTAAAAGGAGGTAAAAGAATAAATACAGTTGGGTTATTAGGCTGAATCTTTATATATTACCTCCTATCAAGATTACAAGGATGGAAGCGTCCAAAGTAAACCTGCATGCATCCATAGCTGTTGCAGCAGACGTCTGACTCCAAAGAAGTTTCATCCAGGCGTCCCTGTGTCTGGACACCGATATAATATATATATATACAGCAAGAGAGGAAAATATGGAAACAGGTCAGAGCCCAATTTGTGAAAATATTTTGCAAGTTCATAAATGCTATTTTTATAAAAATAAATTTATCTCATATTTAAATTGGCATCGCACTCACCTGGGATACCCCTCGCCTCTCTTCTAAAAGTGCACTCCTAGAGCATTTCTAACAATTTTCCTAGTTAAGCTACCCTGCCTAACTAATCCATTCAACTCAATCTCTAGCCATCCTAGTTACCTAGAGTACTACGGGCTAAACTTCTCCCTAGTCTCAACACTATGCCATATTCGTACGTGGGGTGTCTCACGAAGCGAAATCCAAACAAGGAACCCCCCCCCCCCCCAATACACTACTACTTGGTAAGGTCGATCGTCGAGATCCATTATATATATATATATATATATATATATATATATATATATATATATACCATAATCATATATATCTCCATATTCACTTTTATATACTTATCACCTTTTAAGTCCGGATATAGTCTCCCGGAATGAGATTTAAATCTATCTTTCTTTTATCTATTTACTCTCATAGAGATATTTAATATCTTGTTCTCACGCACAAGTAATATACCATACTCACCGGTATAATAATTATCTCAAATATACCATACACACACAGGTATAATAACCATCCCAACGAGCTATAACTCGAGGATGCAGTCTCATAGTGCTGATCCAAAATCCGAGTTTTACTCACTATACCACGGTACCAAGCCAGACTCACTCAATGGTCATGGTAAAATATACACAGCGTTGGAGGCAGTCATGTTCTCCCTGCAAGTGGAGTACGCACATCGCACTTGAACGCGGGACGATTATGACCTGGGGACAATACTCTCCCTGCTCCTCAAGCCAGGGGATTCATCCACATCGCAAAACCTCCCCGGATCGCACTGGAGGAAAATATATATACTTTGGCTGTTCCAACCCTATACCAAAGGAAAGCCCGTGGAAATGAGCCTCTAAAATACACATATATCAATCACACACAGATACATATGTATTTGTATCATATAATATATATACTTTAATCTCATAGTATATATATACTATATATTACTCCTCAAATATATATATATATATATATATATATATATATAGCCATAATTGCCAATCTCATAATAATATTTAAGTATTCTCTCTCTTAAATATCACTCACACCTTAATTGCCATTTAAGGACTTGTACATAAACCCAAGTGTACCAATTCATACAAATTAGATAAGTATACCATCAACTTATCTTAATTCTCATAAGTATCGCATCACTTAATATAATCGTCATCAATAGACGTGTCGGGCCACTACTAACTCTTCTTTAGCCCATATCCCAAATTTATCCTAATATTCTCGTAGAATTTACTCAATCAATGTTGATATAATTATGTTTTCCCACATGCATAATTATATAAGCCTAAATGCCCACTGAAATTATCCCAAGGAATATTCGTCCCCCGAACACCCTTAAGTTAAATAGGTCGTGGATTCCATTTCCACGAACCCAAGGACTACATCATGTCCATATAATCAATTAGAGGTCCCCACCCTATTATAGGAACCCCAACGTTCTAATTCCTCAATTTATTTATTTTCCTCGAAAATATAAGTTTAGGGTCACACTGTGACAACCCGCTTACTAAAAAAATAGGTGGCCAGCCCAATACTCTAATAATCACAAGAATCATAGATGGAAAATTCTCAGCATCACTGTCGATTAAAATAATAGTACAAGATAACCACCAATCATTTTAGAAAACGGACTGTCAATAAAAAAAATTGCAAGTAAAAGAAAAACACTTAGACAATGCCACTTACAAAAACGATGGATATCAAAAACCAATAAATAAAGAATGATAATAGAATAAATAATCACCGAATAAGCTTTCGGTGAACAGACCAATACAAATAGTTACACCGAGTATTTCAATATAATAAATGAATGCACAGCATGGGCAAACACGCCCGAATAAATGAACTGAACATAACTAGAGTACAAAAGATAGAGGCGCCTAAAACAAATAACCTACAACATCCGCAATATGCCGTAGCTTCATGACAACTGGAAATGGATAGGTCAATACGGGTGTCCTTGCGGTAGAGCACCTGAACGTACAAAGAGTTGCATGCAAAATAGAGAAATATAGACGGGTCAGGGCCCGGTCTGATATGATTACCATGTGAATAAAATGCATGACAATTAAGTGCGTAATTCTCTCGCAATTAACAATAATATAATTTCTCACCTCTCAATATAAAATCAACCTAGCGCAATATCAATGAAAATGCTCTAGTTAACCCAAGTACTAAGGCCTAATTTCTCCCCACCCTCAACACTATGCCCTTATTCGTGTGTGGGGTGTCTCGCAAATCGAAATCCAAACCAGGAACCCCCCGATACACTACTACTAAGCAAGGCTGATCGTCGAGATACATTAGACCCTCAACACGTAATCATTATAAACATATGTGTATGGAGGTCTCATCTACAGCTACTCAAGAAGAGATAAAGAAACCCATTCACCATCCAAAAGCATAATTCATATTTCCTCTTAAGGAATATATATAAATTTCCAAGTCCATTTCATAATTCTACATGCCCAATTCCTATGTATTTCTTTAGGAATATATATATATATAAGACACAAAAGATACTCCTAAAGGAATAAATAAAGTTACAAATTGTAAATGTTTTATATGTGGCGACCCTAACCACATTAGACCAAACTGTCCATACAGAAATAAACCTAATAATAATTCTAAAATTCAAGAAAAAATCAATATTTTAGAAGATATCGAAGATGAACTAGAAGATACTATAGAATTAGAGAGTATATACGACGAATATGAAGAAATCGATAATATTAGTATATATAGTATAGAATCTATAGAATCCAACAACTCTAGTGATAATGATATAGAAACCTTAGAACAAAGTTTAGATAGTTTAAATCTTTGTTATAATATAGAAGAATGCACTTATAAATATAATCAATTTCAATTATTACAGTTAGATTGTATCAAATGTAAAAAAGAGTATAAAAATCTTTATATATGCGAAAATTGTAGACAAAGATTATGTACAAATTGTTATAATACAGAAATACTCACACCAAAAGAACAAATAAATAATACTAATAAAACTGCTTTAATAACATTTCCTATAAAAATAAAATTTGCTAATAAAATATTAGAAACAACAGCAATGTTAGACACAGGTGCTACTAAAAGTTTAATTCATAAAGATTTAGTAGAACAAGAAGACTCTAAAGATTTAAATTACCCTGTCTATATACATCAATTCAATAAAGATGCTATACCAATAACTCAATGTATACAAAATATACCTATATATATTAATGATGAACAATTTATTTTACCACAAACATATATAACAAATGTAAAAAGCCACCATCCTTTTATATTAGGATTAAATTTCATTCAGTCATTAACCGGAGGATTTATGTATACACCCTCGGGAATACAATTATTTAAAAAAGGTACACATATTATACCTAACAATCAATCTACCACTATAAAGCAAGAAAATAAATTAATTCTCAATAATAATATAATCTTAGAATCAATTGAACAAATTGAAGACATAAATTGTAATAAAGAATTAGATATAGACTACTTAAATAACTATTTTCGCTTTAACCCAGAACCAATTGGATGTAAATATAAATATGAACATGTCCACTTAAATGCTGTTAATAAATATGATACGATGATATTTATAGAAATACAATCAAACAAATTTCAAAATTTTATAATAACCAGACCTAACCTAATATTTCCAAACAATCCCGAGATTGCAATAGAAATAACTATTAGTTTATTACTCGAATATGGTATGGTAAGTAGTATTTTAATACCCCCTCCATGGGATAAAATTGATTTTAATTTCCCAAACAGTCTAAAAGACGCACTAGCAGAACTACAACCTAACTGGAGAGGCTTAATTTTAACTAAGGGGTTTTATAAAAGAGATTGCTGATTGCTTGATGCTTGATAGTCGTCTGAGATGTAGAGAGATGTGTTGTCTGAGGTGTGTGCTGATTTACTTTGGTTGGTTTTGTTAAAATGTTTGACTATGTTATCACAGTCTGTTCTTATCAAAAAGGTTTTGCCTAAAAATAATTGAAATTTTTCTATTGTATTTATAACGCCTAAAATTTCTAAGTCGGTAGAGGGTAACCTACCTTGTGTTTCATTAAAATTACCAGAACAATATTTACATATTTGCTCATCGTTTTTATTACTGTCTTGATGAGGTCTTTGTAGTAATATGCCTGCCCAACCTAATGCTGATGCGTCAGTTTGTATTATTTTATAATAATTTTCTAATGGTAAATTTAATGGTTCTAAAGTACTAATAATATGTTTTATTTTTTGAACTAATTTTATATCTTCATTATTAAAATATTTTTGTCCATTTTTTCCTAACTTGCTGTATAATGGACCAACTAATTTAGATAAATTAGGTATGAAGGATCTACAATAGTTTAATAGGCCTAGAAAGGCTTGTAATTTTTTGGTTTCTTCTATTTTGTCCGGGAATTCTAAAACCTTTTTTACAATATGTTCTTGTAATTCTATTTTACCTCCTTTTATAAAAAGTCCTAAAAAATCTATTTCTTGTTTTTCTAAGTGCATTTTTTTGCTGCTGATAATTAATCCTTGGTTAATAAATTCTTTAAAAATTATTTCTAAATGATTTCTATGCTCTTGCTTATTGTTACTGAATACTAGTATGTCATCAATATATACTATACAAAAGTCAGAATGTTTTTTAAAGATAGTATCCATTTTATTTTGAAATATTTGTGGTGCATTCTTTAAACCAAATGGCATGACTAGCCATTCAAAATGTCCTTCTGGACAAGTGAAAGCTGTCCATTCTATAGATTCCTTTTGCATTCTTATCTGCCAAAAGCCAGATTTACAATCAAATTTAGAAAAGTATTTTTTATTTTGTATTTTATTAATTAATTCATCTTTATTGGGTATTTTATAACTATCATCATAGGTATTGTCATTTAATCTTTTATAATTTATTACCATTCTTGCTTTATTTCTTTTTATTTCACTGTGGTTTCTTACCATAAAAGCGGGGCTTCTATGTCTACTAGTGCTTTTCTGTATTACTTTTAAATTTAATAGTTCTCTAATTTGTATTTTAAATTCCTCTTGATCGATTATTTCGCAAGCAATATCTTTAGTCTTTATAGTTATATCAGGATTTATTATATTTAATTTAGCTTCTATTTTATTTTTATTCCAATGTTTTTGAGGGTCTTCGCCTATTATTTCTGTTTTTTCTGCTAATCTGATTAAATCTTCTAATTCTAATTTAGTATTCTTAAAAACAATTTTATTTAGATTATTGCATTCTATTTTGAGACAATCACTTTCTTCAAGATATTGTAAATAGTTATTTAAGTAGTCTATATCTAATTCTTTATTACAATTTATGTCTTCAATTTGTTCAATTGATTCTAAGATTATATTATTATTGAGAATTAATTTATTTTCTTGCTTTATAGTGGTAGATTGATTGTTAGGTATAATATGTGTACCTTTTTTAAATAATTGTATTCCCGAGGGTGTATACATAAATCCTCCGGTTAATGACTGAATGAAATTTAATCCTAATATAAAAGGATGGTGGCTTTTTACATTTGTTATATATGTTTGTGGTAAAATAAATTGTTCATCATTAATATATATAGGTATATTTTGTATACATTGAGTTATTGGTATAGCATCTTTATTGAATTGATGTATATAGACAGGGTAATTTAAATCTTTAGAGTCTTCTTGTTCTACTAAATCTTTATGAATTAAACTTTTAGTAGCACCTGTGTCTAACATTGCTGTTGTTTCTAATATTTTATTAGCAAATTTTATTTTTATAGGAAATGTTATTAAAGCAGTTTTATTAGTATTATTTATTTGTTCTTTTGGTGTGAGTATTTCTGTATTATAACAATTTGTACATAATCTTTGTCTACAATTTTCGCATATATAAAGATTTTTATACTCTTTTTTACATTTGATACAATCTAACTGTAATAATTGAAATTGATTATATTTATAAGTGCATTCTTCTATATTATAACAAAGATTTAAACTATCTAAACTTTGTTCTAAGGTTTCTATATCATTATCACTAGAGTTGTTGGATTCTATAGATTCTATACTATATATACTAATATTATCGATTTCTTCATATTCGTCGTATATACTCTCTAATTCTATAGTATCTTCTAGTTCATCTTCGATATCTTCTAAAATATTGATTTTTTCTTGAATTTTAGAATTATTATTAGGTTTATTTCTGTATGGACAGTTTGGTCTAATGTGGTTAGGGTCGCCACATATAAAACATTTACAATTTGTAACTTTATTTATTCCTTTAGGAGTATCTTTTGTGTCTTTTATGTCTTTTTTATGGAATGTACGTTTTTTGTACCATGGTCGTTTTCTTTTAAACTTATTATATTTATAAGGTTGTTTAAATGTTTTACTAGGTCTTAATTTGTAATTTTTATATTTATATTTCTTTTTAGTTTTGTGTTTGTTGGTATGTTTATAATGTTTATTTATTATACGCTTTTTATCACAACCATATTGAGGTGGTAAATCTAATTGTTGGCATGTATGATAATATTGTTTCCTGATTTCTTTACTTTCTCTTAATTTTCTACATTCGGATTTTAGTGTGTTATAGACCATATTAACTCGTGCTCCTATAGATGCGTCTGTTCTATTTTCTTCTATTTTGTACCAATTTTTCCATATTTTTTCTCCTATTTTTCCTGGTATTTTTTGTATGTATCTATCTAATAAACTTATATCATTAGTTCGTCCTGTTTGCGTCCAATATTGTATGTATTTTCTAGTGTACTCTCCTATATATTCTAGCCTACAAATTTGCAATTGTTCTAAATTTCTAAGTGCTTCTGTTTGTTTTTCAGTGATTTGTATTAATCTATTTCCGCCTAGAAAAGAGGCTTTTATGAGATTGGTAAATCTTTCGATATTAAAATTTTCTTTAAAATTTAAATAGTCAGTGCCTAATTTATATGTTAAATACCAATTTGATACGCTACCTTGTAAAGTATTTTCAAAATATGATTCACTTTCGCTTTTGTTAGTAAATTCTATTAGTGTAGTGGTTCTAAAACATCCCTTTTCCCAAACTTCTATTGCGGTTTCCCAGTCTAATGGGTTTACGTCATCTAGATTTAATATACTGCCATATTGATTTATATTAGAACTAGTGTCAAATACATATCTACTTCTGCTCTTATTACCTGGTGTTGGTTTAGGATTTTCATTGTATGGTTCTCTTGTTGCTCCTAGATGTTGATGGGTTGAATAATCGCTAGTGGGTGTTTTTGAAGTTGATGTTGAGGTTTCAGTAGTTTCTTCTGCTGGATTTATTTCTTCTAATATTTTTACCATTTCTTTTTCGTTTAGAAATTTATCGAATCCGATATTTATTATTTTTTGTTTATTGTCTTCATTAGATCCCTCTGCACAGTATATCGAAATTATATCCTCTTTATTATTACCATATTTTTGTTCTAATTGTTCGGTAGTGAGATGATCACAGTCATCAAGTATAATATCGTATATTTTATCTTCTAATAGATTAAATAAGTGATCTTTTTGTTCCTCGACAATTAATACATTAATTTCTTCAATTAATTCTGTGTTGTCGTCTTCTTCTATATTCTTATAGCGACTAAATCTAATACTACTTTGTCCTACTTGATTTTCATATATCTTATTTTTTTCTGGTTTTTTGGTTTTAGATGTAATTAGCGTAGGTAATTTCCATTCTACTTCTTCATAAATACTACTATCTATTTTTTGTGCTTCTATCATTTCGACATATTTACTGTTAAATGATTTTACAATACAATCAAATTCTGCTTTAAAGTTTATTTTATAATGATTAAATACTTTTCCCATAAATAGAGTATGTACTAATAGATTATTGTAGTTTCCCGTCATATTATATCCTCGTGTTCTTATTGCTATTTTAATGTGTTTACCGAATTCATTTATATCTATACAATAATTAGGTATACATCCTATTACTGCCGCATTATGTGATAGGTCTATTTCAGCGCTAGCTATTTGTGCTTGTTTATGATTATCCCATCTATCGTCATAAATATATACTAATACTTTAGTTCCTGCTTCTAATCGAGTTAATCCTATTAATCCTATAACTATTACTCCTAAATGCATAAATTTTGCGTCTATTTTTTCTAATTGTTTCGTTGATTCATCAGTTATTAAGTCTAAAATTATTTCACTATTGATAGCTGATATTGTTCGTTGACTGGTGTGATTAAAGATTTTATTAGTGAAGTCTAGTAAATTCTTTTGATATAATTGTTGTCCTTTAGTCTTTTTAATACCTTTTTCTATATATTTTTGTGTGTTTTCATTTTGATTATAGATATTTTCGATGCGATATATTTCCTTTCCTTTATTTGTTGATGAAGATGTCATCTTTAGAATAAAATAGGTTTAATTTCTTTTTAAACGGTTTAGGGTCTGTTGTTAAATGTTTAAATTTTTCAACTAATTCGTCTAGATTTGCTTGCTCTCTTGCTTTTTCTTCTTTTTTATTTTGTTGTTTTATGAATTTTTCTAATTCGGCTTTTATTATAGTTATGTTATTATTGATAACGTCTAAATAGCCTTTTATATAGTCTTGGTTTTCTTCGATTTTTCTAATTCTTTCTGTTAAGTTATTATTGTTCATAAAATTACCCTAATCTTCCTTTTTCGGCTAATATACCTAGTCTTGTTTCAAAATATATTAATCTAGTTTGTAAGTAAATAATATTTTGTTTAGTTTCGTCTTTTATTTGTGTATTTTGTTGGATTTTATGATTCTTACTTCGATTTAAAATATTTAGGAAATCTTTACTAATACTTAGTAGTCTTCTTGTAATGTCTATAGAGTTATTAATTCTTTGTTTTTCTGTTTGCATTAAAATCTTCCTTGCTCGCTTAATATTCCTAATTTAATTTCTAAAGATAAAACTATTTTTTCTTGTTGTTCTATTACATAAACAGTGCTATCTACTAGATGATATTCTTCAAATTTTAAAATAAGTCTTAAAAAGTTATATTGAGTTTTAATTATATTACGGCGGTGTTCTATTTCGCTTCTTAAGATTTGTTTTTGAGTTAGCATAAAGTTTAAAATCGACCTTTTTCTATTAATACTGCTAGTTGATTTTCTTTTGCTAATTGTCTTTCTTGGTTATATTCTATTATATATATTGTTTGTTCAATTAAATCGTAACGCTGATATTCAACTATTTGTTTTAAAAATTGTCTTAAATTTTTAATTGTAATTCTACTATGTTCGATTGAATTTCTTAGTTGTTGTTTTTCTGACCACATATACTAAAATCTCCCTTTTTCACTTAGTATTTCTAATTCTAACTGATATTGATAAATTCTTTCTTGTGCTATTTTGATAATCCACTTATTAATAGTAGCTTAGACAATCACTTTCTTCAAGATATTGTAAATAGTTATTTGACACAAAAGATACTCCTAAAGGAATAAATAAGATTCAGATGATGACTCAATGGATTCTGTATCCAGAGACAATATTGATAATTTAATGCAAACAGAAAAACAAAGAATTAATAACTCTATAGACATTACAAGAAGACTACTAAGTATTAGTAAAGATTTCCTAAATATTTTAAATCGAAGTAAGAATCATAAAATCCAACAAAATACACAAATAAAAGACGAAACTAAACAAAATATTATTTACTTACAAACTAGATTAATATATTTTGAAACAAGACTAGGTATATTAGCCGAAAAAGGAAGATTAGGGTAATTTTATGAACAATAATAACTTAACAGAAAGAATTAGAAAAATCGAAGAAAACCAAGACTTTTTTATGGAATGTACGTTTTTTGTACCATGGTCGTTTTCTTTTAAACTTATTATATTTATAAGGTTGTTTAAATGTTTTACTAGGTCTTAATTTGTAATTTTTATATTTATATTTCTTTTTAGTTTTGTGTTTGTTGGTATGTTTATAATGTTTATTTATTATACGCTTTTTATCACAACCATATTGAGGTGGTAAATCTAATTGTTGGCATGTATGATAATATTGTTTCCTGATTTCTTTACTTTCTCTTAATTTTCTACATTCGGATTTTAGTGTGTTATAGACCATATTAACTCGTGCTCCTATAGATGCGTCTGTTCTATTTTCTTCTATTTTGTACCAATTTTTCCATATTTTTTCTCCTATTTTTCCTGGTATTTTTTGTATGTATCTATCTAATAAACTTATATCATTAGTTCGTCCTGTTTGCGTCCAATATTGTATGTATTTTCTAGTGTACTCTCCTATATATTCTAGCCTACAAATTTGCAATTGTTCTAAATTTCTAAGTGCTTCTGTTTGTTTTTCAGTGATTTGTATTAATCTATTTCCGCCTAGAAAAGAGGCTTTTATGAGATTGGTAAATCTTTCGATATTAAAATTTTCTTTAAAATTTAAATAGTCAGTGCCTAATTTATATGTTAAATACCAATTTGATACGCTACCTTGTAAAGTATTTTCAAAATATGATTCACTTTCGCTTTTGTTAGTAAATTCTATTAGTGTAGTGGTTCTAAAACATCCCTTTTCCCAAACTTCTATTGCGGTTTCCCAGTCTAATGGGTTTACGTCATCTAGATTTAATATACTGCCATATTGATTTATATTAGAACTAGTGTCAAATACATATCTACTTCTGCTCTTATTACCTGGTGTTGGTTTAGGATTTTCATTGTATGGTTCTCTTGTTGCTCCTAGATGTTGATGGGTTGAATAATCGCTAGTGGGTGTTTTTGAAGGACACAAAAGATACTCCTAAAGGAATAAATAAAGTTACAAATTGTAAATGTTTTATATGTGGCGACCCTAACCACATTAGACCAAACTGTCCATACAGAAATAAACCTAATAATAATTCTAAAATTCAAGAAAAAATCAATATTTTAGAAGATATCGAAGATGAACTAGAAGATACTATAGAATTAGAGAGTATATACGATGAATATGAAGAAATCGATAATATTAGTATATATAGTATAGAATCTATAGAATCCAACAACTCTAGTGATAATGATATAGAAACCTTAGAACAAAGTTTAGATAGTTTAAATCTTTGTTATAATATAGAAGAATGCACTTATAAATATAATCAATTTCAATTATTACAGTTAGATTGTATCAAATGTAAAAAAGAGTATAAAAATCTTTATATATGCGAAAATTGTAGACAAAGATTATGTACAAATTGTTATAATACAGAAATACTCACACCAAAAGAACAAATAAATAATACTAATAAAACTGCTTTAATAACATTTCCTATAAAAATAAAATTTGCTAATAAAATATTAGAAACAACAGCAATGTTAGACACAGGTGCTACTAAAAGTTTAATTCATAAAGATTTAGTAGAACAATTATTTTTTACAGGAGGGAACAGTGATATTAATATTAGAAACAGTCAATGAATTGAACTATAGCTTACGAATAGCCCTCAAGTCCACAGTACTACAGAGAACTGTAGCAGCCCAGTCAAGCCAAAAACCTAACGAGAGGTTACACAGCCTACGGCAATATCAAAGCCTATGGCTCAAAACGGCGACAATGGCAAATCACAGGACACCGGAAAATTCATAAACGGAAGATCATTCCAGAGTTTGTTTAAACTATTTATATCAATATTAACTTGTAAAACAATTCCTCAAGGATCCTTTACTAATATATTAAAATATTATAAGAAAATTATCTAAGTACTTAGAGTGGGTTTCCCGAAAGTACTAATAAGAACTTGAAATATTAATATTAAATAATAAGCATGTGAATACAAACTTTAATTTACAGATAATATTACAAAACAAGCCATAAAAAACTTGAAATAAAACTTACAATTACAGAGATTACAAGCTTAAGGTAACTGGAGAGGCTTAATTTTAACTAAGGGGTTTTATAAAAGAGATTGCTGATTGCTTAGATAATTTTCTTATAATATTTTAATATATTAGTAAAGGATCCTTGAGGAATTGTTTTACAAGTTAATATTGATATAAATAGTTTAAACAAACTCTGGAATGATCTTCCGTTTATGAATTTTCCGGTGTCCTGTGATTTGCCATTGTCGCCGTTTTGAGCCATAGGCTTTGATATTGCCGTAGGCTGTGTAACCTCTCGTTAGGTTTTTGGCTTGACTGGGCTGCTACAGTTCTCTGTAGTACTGTGGACTTGAGGGCTATTCGTAAGCTATAGTTCAATAACATAACTATAATAAAAGCCGAATTAGAAAAATTCATAAAACAACAAAATAAAAAAGAAGAAAAAGCAAGAGAGCAAGCAAATCTAGACGAATTAGTTGAAAAATTTAAACATTTAACCAGAACAATATTTACATATTTGCTCATCGTTTTTATTACTGTCTTGATGAGGTCTTTGTAGTAATATGCCTGCCCAACCTAATGCTGATGCGTCAGTTTGTATTATTTTATAAGAAGCGAAATAGAACACCGCCGTAATATAATTAAAACTCAATATAACTTTTTAAGACTTATTTTAAAATTTGAAGAATATCATCTAGTAGATAGCACTGTTTATGTAATAGAACAACAAGAAAAAATAGTTTTATCTTTAGAAATTAAATTAGGAATATTAAGCGAGCAAGGAAGATTTTAATGCAAACAGAAAAACAAAGAATTAATAACTCTATAGACATTACAAGAAGACTACTAAGTATTAGTAAAGATTTCCTAAATATTTTAAATCGAAGTAAGAATCATAAAATCCAACAAAATACACAAATAAAAGACGAAACTAAACAAAATATTATTTACTTACAAACTAGATTAATATATTTTGAAACAAGACTAGGTATATTAGCCGAAAAAGGAAGATTAGGGTAATTTTATGAACAATAATAACTTAACAGAAAGAATTAGAAAAATCGAAGAAAACCAAGACTAATACCAGCTGACCCCTGGTACATGATAAAAGAAAATTATAATATGAGAATATTTATTCCAAAAAACCCTTTTAATAGAAATTCAACATATTTTAATAAATCCCAAAATTCTACAGACACCGAAGAAGCACTATTCAGTGAACGAGAAAGTAACTATCACTATCTAGCTTATAGACATACGGATTCAGATGATGACTCAATGGATTCTGTATCCAGAGACAATATTGATAATATGATGGAACCTTAATAGATGCAATCATAAATATTAAAGATGCAAGAGATAAGTCACTAATACGTAAGCCTACCATCAGCAGACGACAAATTAATTGACGTAAGCAATGACGCACGAACCCTTATCACAGATATATATTAAAAACCAAAGTTGAAACTATTCTACCACAAGAAATATCTGAAAAAATAATAAGATTTGCACAAGAAAAAGATATTAGTAACTGGTTATATATTCAGAACTATTTTCGCTTTAACCCAGAACCAATTGGATGTAAATATAAATATGAACATGTCGGGTTCCATCATATTATCAATATTGTCTCTGGATACAGAATCCATTGAGTCATCATCTGAATCCGTATGTCTATAAGCTAGATAGTGATAGTTACTTTCTCGTTCACTGAATAGTGCTTCTTCGGTGTCTGTAGAATTTTGGGATTTATTAAAATATGTTGAATTTCTATTAAAAGGGTTTTTTGGAATAAATATTCTCATATTAAAATTTTCTTTTATCATGTACCAGGGGTCAGCTGGTATTTCAGTCATTATATTATATACTTTGTACATTAATAACAAATTTTCTGTTGCTTCTTTTCCTTGTATTAAGGAACTATTATCACTGACTTGTACATAATAGTTAGATATTTTATCTTTTCGATGTTCAATAAAGATATTGTGCCTGCTATGTATAATTTGTCCAGTTCCAACCCATTCGGGAGGAATACTTTCAATTATTAATAATATATAAGGGGAAGTAACCCTTTTAGGTTGTAGTTCTGCTAGTGCGTCTTTTAGACTGTTTGGGAAATTAAAATCAATTTTATCCCATGGAGGGGGTATTAAAATACTACTTACCATACCATATTCGAGTAATAAACTAATAGTTATTTCTATTGCAATCTCGGGATTGTTTGGAAATATTAGGTTAGGTCTGGTTATTATAAAATTTTGAAATTTGTTTGATTGTATTTCTATAAATATCATCGTATCATATTTATTAACAGCCAAATTCAATCGAACATAGTAGAATTACAATTAAAAATTTAAGACAATTTTTAAAACAAATAGTTGAATATCAGCGTTACGATTTAATTGAACAAACAATATATATAATAGAATATAACCAAGAAAGACAATTAGCAAAAGAAAATCAACTAGCAAATGTTTTATATGTGGCGACCCTAACCACATTAGACCAAACTGTCCATACAGAAATAAACCTAATAATAATTCTAAAATTCAAGAAAAAATCAATATTTTAGAAGATATCGAAGATGAACTAGAAGATACTATAGAATTAGAGAGTATATACGACGAATATGAAGAAATCGATAATATTAGTATATATAGTATAGAATCTATAGAATCCAACAACTCTAGTGATAATGATATAGAAACCTTAGAACAAAGTTTAGATAGTTTAAATCTTTGTTATAATATAGAAGAATGCACTTATAAATATAATCAATTTCAATTATTACAGTTAGATTGTATCAAATGTAAAAAAGAGTATAAAAATCTTTATATATGCGAAAATTGTAGACAAAGATTATGTACAAATTGTTATAATACAGAAATACTCACACCAAAAGAACAAATAAATAATACTAATAAAACTGCTTTAATAACATTTCCTATAAAAATAAAATTTGCTAATAAAATATTAGAAACAACAGCAATGTTAGACACAGGTGCTACTAAAAGTTTAATTCATAAAGATTTAGTAGAACAAGAAGACTCTAAAGATTTAAATTACCCTGTCTATATACATCAATTCAATAAAGATGCTATACCAAGTTCTTATTAAAAAAAAAAAAAAAAAAAAAAAAAAAAAATTTTCTTATAATATTTTAATATATTAGTAAAGGATCCTTGAGGAATTGTTTTACAAGTTAATATTGATATAAATAGTTTAAACAAACTCTGGAATGATCTTCCGTTTATGAATTTTCCGGTGTCCTGTGATTTGCCATTGTCGCCGTTTTGAGCCATAGGCTTTGATATTGCCGTAGGCTGTGTAACCTCTCGTTAGGTTTTTGGCTTGACTGGGCTGCTACAGTTCTCTGTAGTACTGTGGACTTGAGGGCTATTCGTAAGCTATAGTTCAATTCATTGACTGTTTCTAATATTAATATCACTGTTCCCTCCTGTAAAAAATAATGGTATCAGAGCTTCTTTATTAATATATTATTCTATTATAAGATAAATTATTTAAGGAAAAGAGTGGAATTACACACCATAAGTTCATACCGATTAATTTTATATGCGAAGTGAAAGAACTCAACTTAAAGAATTACTTAGGTACGAATATAAAAACTTAGACTTTTATACAAGAAGAGCAATAACCTTTAAAAACCAAAAAGATTTTGCAAGTTTTCTTATCGTTAATTGGATAGTAATAAGAATACAAGAGAAAATTAATCAATATAAACTAGAAATCGAAATTCTAGGAGAAAAAGGACGCTTAGGTTAATATATGATAACTGAAAAAGAATTTCTTAAAGGAAGATTAATAGCAGAATATAAAATTTTAGATAACGCAGTAAGTGAAAAAGCAAAAAATATACAAAATAAAAATTATATTCAAGCTACTATTAATAAGTGGATTATCAAAATAGCACAAGAAAGAATTTATCAATATCAGTTAGAATTAGAAATACTAAGTGAAAAAGGGAGATTTTAGTATATGTGGTCAGAAAAACAACAACTAAGAAATTCAATCGAACATAGTAGAATTACAATTAAAAATTTAAGACAATTTTTAAAACAAATAGTTGAATATCAGCGTTACGATTTAATTGAACAAACAATATATATAATAGAATATAACCAAGAAAGACAATTAGCAAAAGAAAATCAACTAGCAGTATTAATAGAAAAAGGTCGATTTTAAACTTTATTTATTCCTTTAGGAGTATCTTTTGTGTCTTTTATGTCTTTTTTATGGAATGTACGTTTTTTGTACCATGGTCGTTTTCTTTTAAACTTATTATATTTATAAGGTTGTTTAAATGTTTTACTAGGTCTTAATTTGTAATTTTTATATTTATATTTCTTTTTAGTTTTGTGTTTGTTGGTATGTTTATAATGTTTATTTATTATACGCTTTTTATCACAACCATATTGAGGTGGTAAATCTAATTGTTGGCATGTATGATAATATTGTTTCCTGATTTCTTTACTTTCTCTTAATTTTCTACATTCGGATTTTAGTGTGTTATAGACCATATTAACTCGTGCTCCTATAGATGCGTCTGTTCTATTTTCTTCTATTTTGTACCAATTTTTCCATATTTTTTCTCCTATTTTTCCTGGTATTTTTTGTATGTATCTATCTAATAAACTTATATCATTAGTTCGTCCTGTTTGCGTCCAATATTGTATGTATTTTCTAGTGTACTCTCCTATATATTCTAGCCTACAAATTTGCAATTGTTCTAAATTTCTAAGTGCTTCTGTTTGTTTTTCAGTGATTTGTATTAATCTATTTCCGCCTAGAAAAGAGGCTTTTATGAGATTGGTAAATCTTTCGATATTAAAATTTTCTTTAAAATTTAAATAGTCAGTGCCTAATTTATATGTTAAATACCAATTTGATACGCTACCTTGTAAAGTATTTTCAAAATATGATTCACTTTCGCTTTTGTTAGTAAATTCTATTAGTGTAGTGGTTCTAAAACATCCCTTTTCCCAAACTTCTATTGCGGTTTCCCAGTCTAATGGGTTTACGTCATCTAGATTTAATATACTGCCATATTGATTTATATTAGAACTAGTGTCAAATACATATCTACTTCTGCTCTTATTACCTGGTGTTGGTTTAGGATTTTCATTGTATGGTTCTCTTGTTGCTCCTAGATGTTGATGGGTTGAATAATCGCTAGTGGGTGTTTTTCTACATTCGGATTTTTTACAGGAGGGAACAGTGATATTAATATTAGAAACAGTCAATGAATTGAACTATAGCTTACGAATAGCCCTCAAGTCCACAGTACTACAGAGAACTGTAGCAGCCCAGTCAAGCCAAAAACCTAACGAGAGGTTACACAGCCTACGGCAATATCAAAGCCTATGGCTCAAAACGGCGACAATGGCAAATCACAGGACACCGGAAAATTCATAAACGGAAGATCATTCCAGAGTTTGTTTAAACTATTTATATCAATATTAACTTGTAAAACAATTCCTCAAGGATCCTTTACTAATATATTAAAATATTATAAGAAAATTATCTAAGTACTTAGAGTGGGTTTCCCGAAAGTACTAATAAGAACTTGAAATATTAATATTAAATAATAAGCATGTGAATACAAACTTTAATTTACAGATAATATTACAAAACAAGCCATAAAAAACTTGAAATAAAACTTACAATTACAGAGATTACAAGCTTAAGGTAACTGGAGAGGCTTAATTTTAACTAAGGGGTTTTATAAAAGAGATTGCTGATTGCTTGATGCTTGATAGTCGTCTGAGATGTAGAGAGATGTGTTGTCTGAGGGGTGTTTTTGAAGTTGATGTTGAGGTTTCAGTAGTTTCTTCTGCTGGATTTATTTCTTCTAATATTTTTACCATTTCTTTTTCGTTTAGAAATTTATCGAATCCGATATTTATTATTTTTTGTTTATTGTCTTCATTAGATCCCTCTGCACAGTATATCGAAATTATATCCTCTTTATTATTACCATATTTTTGTTCTAATTGTTCGGTAGTGAGATGATCACAGTCATCAAGTATAATATCGTATATTTTATCTTCTAATAGATTAAATAAGTGATCTTTTTGTTCCTCGACAATTAATACATTAATTTCTTCAATTAATTCTGTGTTGTCGTCTTCTTCTATATTCTTATAGCGACTAAATCTAATACTACTTTGTCCTACTTGATTTTCATATATCTTATTTTTTTCTGGTTTTTTGGTTTTAGATGTAATTAGCGTAGGTAATTTCCATTCTACTTCTTCATAAATACTACTATCTATTTTTTGTGCTTCTATCATTTCGACATATTTACTGTTAAATGATTTTACAATACAATCAAATTCTGCTTTAAAGTTTATTTTATAATGATTAAATACTTTTCCCATAAATAGAGTATGTACTAATAGATTATTGTAGTTTCCCGTCATATTATATCCTCGTGTTCTTATTGCTATTTTAATGTGTTTACCGAATTCATTTATATCTATACAATAATTAGGTATACATCCTATTACTGCCGCATTATGTGATAGGTCTATTTCAGCGCTAGCTATTTGTGCTTGTTTATGATTATCCCATCTATCGTCATAAATATATACTAATACTTTAGTTCCTGCTTCTAATCGAGTTAATCCTATTAATCCTATAACTATTACTCCTAAATGCATAAATTTTGCGTCTATTTTTTCTAATTGTTTCGTTGATTCATCAGTTATTAAGTCTAAAATTATTTCACTATTGATAGCTGATATTGTTCGTTGACTGGTGTGATTAAAGATTTTATTAGTGAAGTCTAGTAAATTCTTTTGATATAATTGTTGTCCTTTAGTCTTTTTAATACCTTTTTCTATATATTTTTGTGTGTTTTCATTTTGATTATAGATATTTTCGATGCGATATATTTCCTTTCCTTTATTTGTTGATGAAGATGTCATCTTTAGAATAAAATAGGTTTAATTTCTTTTTAAACGGTTTAGGGTCTGTTGTTAAATGTTTAAATTTTTCAACTAATTCGTCTAGATTTGCTTGCTCTCTTGCTTTTTCTTCTTTTTTATTTTGTTGTTTTATGAATTTTTCTAATTCGGCTTTTATTATAGTTATGTTATTATTGATAACGTCTAAATAGCCTTTTATATAGTCTTGGTTTTCTTCGATTTTTCTAATTCTTTCTGTTAAGTTATTATTGTTCATAAAATTACCCTAATCTTCCTTTTTCGGCTAATATACCTAGTCTTGTTTCAAAATATATTAATCTAGTTTGTAAGTAAATAATATTTTGTTTAGTTTCGTCTTTTATTTGTGTATTTTGTTGGATTTTATGATTCTTACTTCGATTTAAAATATTTAGGAAATCTTTACTAATACTTAGTAGTCTTCTTGTAATGTCTATAGAGTTATTAATTCTTTGTTTTTCTGTTTGCATTAAAATCTTCCTTGCTCGCTTAATATTCCTAATTTAATTTCTAAAGATAAAACTATTTTTTCTTGTTGTTCTATTACATAAACAGTGCTATCTACTAGATGATATTCTTCAAATTTTAAAATAAGTCTTAAAAAGTTATATTGAGTTTTAATTATATTACGGCGGTGTTCTATTTCGCTTCTTAAGATTTGTTTTTGAGTTAGCATAAAGTTTAAAATCGACCTTTTTCTATTAATACTGCTAGTTGATTTTCTTTTGCTAATTGTCTTTCTTGGTTATATTCTATTATATATATTGTTTGTTCAATTAAATCGTAACGCTGATATTCAACTATTTGTTTTAAAAATTGTCTTAAATTTTTAATTGTAATTCTACTATGTTCGATTGAATTTCTTAGTTGTTGTTTTTCTGACCACATATACTAAAATCTCCCTTTTTCACTTAGTATTTCTAATTCTAACTGATATTGATAAATTCTTTCTTGATGCTTGATAGTCGTCTCTACATCTCAGACGACTATCAAGCATCAAGCAATCAGCAATCTCTTTTATAAAACCCCTTAGTTAAAATTAAGCCTCTCCAGTTACCTTAAGCTTGTAATCTCTGTAATTGTAAGTTTTATTTCAAGTTTTTTATGGCTTGTTTTGTAATATTATCTGTAAATTAAAGTTTGTATTCACATGCTTATTATTTAATATTAATATTTCAAGTTCTTATTAGTACTTTCGGGAAACCCACTCTAAGTACTTAGATAATTTTCTTATAATATTTTAATATATTAGTAAAGGATCCTTGAGGAATTGTTTTACAAGTTAATATTGATATAAATAGTTTAAACAAACTCTGGAATGATCTTCCGTTTATGAATTTTCCGGTGTCCTGTGATTTGCCATTGTCGCCGTTTTGAGCCATAGGCTTTGATATTGCCGTAGGCTGTGTAACCTCTCGTTAGGTTTTTGGCTTGACTGGGCTGCTACAGTTCTCTGTAGTACTGTGGACTTGAGGGCTATTCGTAAGCTATAGTTCAATTCATTGACTGTTTCTAATATTAATATCACTGTTCCCTCCTGTAAAAAATAATGGTATCAGAGCTTTAATCACACCAGTCAATGTAGAGAGATGTGTTCAATTCATTGACTGTTTCTAATATACAGTTCTCTGATTGCTTGATGCTTGATAGTCGTCTGTGTAACCTCTCGTTAGGTTTTTGGCTTGACTGGGCTGCTACAGTTCTCTGTAGTACTGTGGACTTGAGGGCTATTCGTAAGCTATAGTTCAATTCATTGACTGTTTCTAATATTAATATCACTGTTCCCTCCTGTAAAAAATAATGGTATCAGAGCTTCTTTATTAATATATTATTCTATTATAAGATAAATTATTTAAGGAAAAGAGTGGAATTACACACCATAAGTTCATACCGATTAATTTTATATGCGAAGTGAAAGAACTCAACTTAAAGAATTACTTAGGTACGAATATAAAAACTTAGACTTTTATACAAGAAGAGCAATAACCTTTAAAAACCAAAAAGATTTTGCAAGTTTTCTTATCGTTAATTGGATAGTAATAAGAATACAAGAGAAAATTAATCAATATAAACTAGAAATCGAAATTCTAGGAGAAAAAGGACGCTTAGGTTAATATATGATAACTGAAAAAGAATTTCTTAAAGGAAGATTAATAGCAGAATATAAAATTTTAGATAACGCAGTAAGTGAAAAAGCAAAAAATATACAAAATAAAAATTATATTCAAGCTACTATTAATAAGTGGATTATCAAAATAGCACAAGAAAGAATTTATCAATATCAGTTAGAATTAGAAATACTAAGTGAAAAAGGGAGATTTTAGTATATGTGGTCAGAAAAACAACAACTAAGAAATTCAATCGAACATAGTAAGAATTACAATTAAAAATTTAAGACAATTTTTAAAACAAATAGTTGAATATCAGCGTTACGATTTAATTGAACAAACAATATATATAATAGAATATAACCAAGAAAGACAATTAGCAAAAGAAAATCAACTAGCAGTATTAATAGAAAAAGGTCGATTTTAAACTTTATGCTAACTCAAAAACAAATCTTAAGAAGCGAAATAGAACACCGCCGTAATATAATTAAAACTCAATATAACTTTTTAAGACTTATTTTAAAATTTGAAGAATATCATCTAGTAGATAGCACTGTTTATGTAATAGAACAACAAGAAAAAATAGTTTTATCTTTAGAAATTAAATTAGGAATATTAAGCGAGCAAGGAAGATTTTAATGCAAACAGAAAAACAAAGAATTAATAACTCTATAGACATTACAAGAAGACTACTAAGTATTAGTAAAGATTTCCTAAATATTTTAAATCGAAGTAAGAATCATAAAATCCAACAAAATACACAAATAAAAGACGAAACTAAACAAAATATTATTTACTTACAAACTAGATTAATATATTTTGAAACAAGACTAGGTATATTAGCCGAAAAAGGAAGATTAGGGTAATTTTATGAACAATAATAACTTAACAGAAAGAATTAGAAAAATCGAAGAAAACCAAGACTATATAAAAGGCTATTTAGACGTTATCAATAATAACATAACTATAATAAAAGCCGAATTAGAAAAATTCATAAAACAACAAAATAAAAAAGAAGAAAAAGCAAGAGAGCAAGCAAATCTAGACGAATTAGTTGAAAAATTTAAACATTTAACAACAGACCCTAAACCGTTTAAAAAGAAATTAAACCTATTTTATTCTAAAGATGACATCTTCATCAACAAATAAAGGAAAGGAAATATATCGCATCGAAAATATCTATAATCAAAATGAAAACACACAAAAATATATAGAAAAAGGTATTAAAAAGACTAAAGGACAACAATTATATCAAAAGAATTTACTAGACTTCACTAATAAAATCTTTAATCACACCAGTCAACGAACAATATCAGCTATCAATAGTGAAATAATTTTAGACTTAATAACTGATGAATCAACGAAACAATTAGAAAAAATAGACGCAAAATTTATGCATTTAGGAGTAATAGTTATAGGATTAATAGGATTAACTCGATTAGAAGCAGGAACTAAAGTATTAGTATATATTTATGACGATAGATGGGATAATCATAAACAAGCACAAATAGCTAGCGCTGAAATAGACCTATCACATAATGCGGCAGTAATAGGATGTATACCTAATTATTGTATAGATATAAATGAATTCGGTAAACACATTAAAATAGCAATAAGAACACGAGGATATAATATGACGGGAAACTACAATAATCTATTAGTACATACTCTATTTATGGGAAAAGTATTTAATCATTATAAAATAAACTTTAAAGCAGAATTTGATTGTATTGTAAAATCATTTAACAGTAAATATGTCGAAATGATAGAAGCACAAAAAATAGATAGTAGTATTTATGAAGAAGTAGAATGGAAATTACCTACGCTAATTACATCTAAAACCAAAAAACCAGAAAAAAATAAGATATATGAAAATCAAGTAGGACAAAGTAGTATTAGATTTAGTCGCTATAAGAATATAGAAGAAGACGACAACACAGAATTAATTGAAGAAATTAATGTATTAATTATCGAGGAACAAAAAGATCACTTATTTAATCTATTAGAAGATAAAATATACGATATTATACTTGATGACTGTGATCATCTCACTACCGAACAATTAGAACAAAAATATGGTAATAATAAAGAGGATATAATTTCGATATACTGTGCAGAGGGATCTAATGAAGACAATAAACAAAAAATAATAAATATCGGATTCGATAAATTTCTAAACGAAAAAGAAATGGTAAAAATATTAGAAGAAATAAATCCAGCAGAAGAAACTACTGAAACCTCAACATCAACTTCAAAAACACCCACTAGCGATTATTCAACCCATCAACATCTAGGAGCAACAAGAGAACCATACAATGAAAATCCTAAACCAACACCAGGTAATAAGAGCAGAAGTAGATATGTATTTGACACTAGTTCTAATATAAATCAATATGGCAGTATATTAAATCTAGATGACGTAAACCCATTAGACTGGGAAACCGCAATAGAAGTTTGGGAAAAGGGATGTTTTAGAACCACTACACTAATAGAATTTACTAACAAAAGCGAAAGTGAATCATATTTTAATAAATCCCAAAATTCTACAGACACCGAAGAAGCACTATTCAGTGAACGAGAAAGTAACTATCACTATCTAGCTTATAGACATACGGATTCAGATGATGACTCAATGGATTCTGTATCCAGAGACAATATTGATAATATGATGGAACCTTAATAGATGCAATCATAAATATTAAAGATGCAAGAGATAAGTCACTAATACGTAAGCCTACCATCAGCAGACGACAAATTAATTGACGTAAGCAATGACGCACGACGACCTTTACTGTGCAAATAGTAAAACGACCTTTACTGTGCAAACAGCAAAACGACCTTTACTGTGCAACTACTGTGCGACCCTTACTGTTCATTTTACTGTGCACCCACGGAAGATTACTGTTCACCTACTTTATACTGTACAAAGATTCGATTAACGCGCTTTCCTTTTGCTATATAAGGAGGCTTCCTCTTCTCATTTCAACACACCTCAGACAACACATCTCTCTACATCTCAGACGACTATCAAGCATCAAGCAATCAGCAATCTCTTTTATAAAACCCCTTAGTTAAAATTAAGCCTCTCCAGTTACCTTAAGCTTGTAATCTCTGTAATTGTAAGTTTTATTTCAAGTTTTTTATGGCTTGTTTTGTAATATTATCTGTAAATTAAAGTTTGTATTCACATGCTTATTATTTAATATTAATATTTCAAGTTCTTATTAGTACTTTCGGGAAACCCACTCTAAGTACTTAGATAATTTTCTTATAATATTTTAATATATTAGTAAAGGATCCTTGAGGAATTGTTTTACAAGTTAATATTGATATAAATAGTTTAAACAAACTCTGGAATGATCTTCCGTTTATGAATTTTCCGGTGTCCTGTGATTTGCCATTGTCGCCGTTTTGAGCCATAGGCTTTGATATTGCCGTAGGCTGTGTAACCTCTCGTTAGGTTTTTGGCTTGACTGGGCTGCTACAGTTCTCTGTAGTACTGTGGACTTGAGGGCTATTCGTAAGCTATAGTTCAATTCATTGACTGTTTCTAATATTAATATCACTGTTCCCTCCTGTAAAAAAGTGTCTGTAGAATTTTGGGATTTATTAAAATATGTTGAATTTCTATTAAAAGGGTTTTTTGGAATAAATATTCTCATATTAAAATTTTCTTTTATCATGTACCAGGGGTCAGCTGGTATTTCAGTCATTATATTATATACTTTGTACATTAATAACAAATTTTCTGTTGCTTCTTTTCCTTGTATTAAGGAACTATTATCACTGACTTGTACATAATAGTTAGATATTTTATCTTTTCGATGTTCAATAAAGATATTGTGCCTGCTATGTATAAACAGTCAATGAATTGAACTATAGCTTACGAATAGCCCTCAAGTCCACAGTACTACAGAGAACTGTAGCAGCCCAGTCAAGCCAAAAACCTAACGAGAGGTTACACAGCCTACGGCAATATCAAAGCCTATGGCTCAAAACGGCGACAATGGCAAATCACAGGACACCGGAAAATTCATAAACGGAAGATCATTCCAGAGTTTGTTTAAACTATTTATATCAATATTAACTTGTAAAACAATTCCTCAAGGATCCTTTACTAATATATTAAAATATTATAAGAAAATTATCTAAGTACTTAGAGTGGGTTTCCCGAAAGTACTAATAAGAACTTGAAATATTAATATTAAATAATAAGCATGTGAATACAAACTTTAATTTACAGATAATATTACAAAACAAGCCATAAAAAACTTGAAATAAAACTTACAATTACAGAGATTACAAGCTTAAGGTAACTGGAGAGGCTTAATTTTAACTAAGGGGTTTTATAAAAGAGATTGCTGATTGCTTGATGCTTGATAGTCGTCTGAGATGTAGAGAGATGTGTTGTCTGAGGTGTGTTGAAATGAGAAGAGGAAGCCTCCTTATATAGCAAAAGGAAAGCGCGTTAATCGAATCTTTGTACAGTATAAAGTAGGTGAACAGTAATCTTCCGTGGGTGCACAGTAAAATGAACAGTAAGGGTCGCACAGTAGTTGCACAGTAAAGGTCGTTTTGCTGTTTGCACAGTAAAGGTCGTTTTACTATTTGCACAGTAAAGGTCGTCGTGCGTCATTGCTTACGTCAATTAATTTGTCGTCTGCTGATGGTAGGCTTACGTATTAGTGACTTATCTCTTGCATCTTTAATATTTATGATTGCATCTATTAAGGTTCCATCATATTATCAATATTGTCTCTGGATACAGAATCCATTGAGTCATCATCTGAATCCGTATGTCTATAAGCTAGATAGTGATAGTTACTTTCTCGTTCACTGAATAGTGCTTCTTCGGTGTCTGTAGAATTTTGGGATTTATTAAAATATGTTGAATTTCTATTAAAAGGGTTTTTTGGAATAAATATTCTCATATTAAAATTTTCTTTTATCATGTACCAGGGGTCAGCTGGTATTTCAGTCATTATATTATATACTTTGTACATTAATAACAAATTTTCTGTTGCTTCTTTTCCTTGTATTAAGGAACTATTATCACTGACTTGTACATAATAGTTAGATATTTTATCTTTTCGATGTTCAATAAAGATATTGTGCCTGCTATGTATAATTTGTCCAGTTCCAACCCATTCGGGAGGAATACTTTCAATTATTAATAATATATAAGGGGAAGTAACCCTTTTAGGTTGTAGTTCTGCTAGTGCGTCTTTTAGACTGTTTGGGAAATTAAAATCAATTTTATCCCATGGAGGGGGTATTAAAATACTACTTACCATACCATATTCGAGTAATAAACTAATAGTTATTTCTATTGCAATCTCGGGATTGTTTGGAAATATTAGGTTAGGTCTGGTTATTATAAAATTTTGAAATTTGTTTGATTGTATTTCTATAAATATCATCGTATCATATTTATTAACAGCATTTAAGTGGACATGTTCATATTTATATTTACATCCAATTGGTTCTGGGTTAAAGCGAAAATAGTTCTGAATATATAACCAGTTACTAATATCTTTTTCTTGTGCAAATCTTATTATTTTTTCAGATATTTCTTGTGGTAGAATAGTTTCAACTTTGGTTTTTAATATATATCTGTGATAAGGGTCAAAAGCTGATAAAAATAAATTATTAGAATAAAGATCTACTTTTTGCATTTTCTTTGCATTCTCTTGGTTTTTTAGATTTAATACTTTATAATATTTTATGACAGTTTCGTGATCCTTGATTAGTTGTGGGTCACTTTTGCTTTTATAATACTTTACTTGTGCTTCTAGAGTTTTCACGTAATTATTAGTATTGTGAAAATAGGTATTAACATAATTCATTGTATGTATGAAAGAGCCTTTATTATATTCTCTGTTGAACCAGAGATTGTCTAGCATTTTTTGTTGATCTTCATTTACTGGTAGTTTAGACCTGAACTTTTGCCTAGCATTAAGAACAGTAAAAAGTTGGTTAGTATTATCTTTTGTTCCTGAAGAAGATCCTTGAAAAGACATCTGCAAAATAATTAAGAAGGGTTAGTAATTAATCGAGATAATATATCTGCTAATTGGTTATCTTTACCTTTTATATGTTCAAAATTTGGTGTGAAGCCTTTACCGGTTATATTATCAATAAAATTTAGCCATCTTTTTGTGGCTGATTTACTTTGGTTGGTTTTGTTAAAATGTTTGACTATGTTATCACAGTCTGTTCTTATCAAAAAGGTTTTGCCTAAAAATAATTGAAATTTTTCTATTGTATTTATAACGCCTAAAATTTCTAAGTCGGTAGAGGGTAACCTACCTTGTGTTTCATTAAAATTACCAGAACAATATTTACATATTTGCTCATCGTTTTTATTACTGTCTTGATGAGGTCTTTGTAGTAATATGCCTGCCCAACCTAATGCTGATGCGTCAGTTTGTATTATTTTATAATAATTTTCTAATGGTAAATTTAATGGTTCTAAAGTACTAATAATATGTTTTATTTTTTGAACTAATTTTATATCTTCATTATTAAAATATTTTTGTCCATTTTTTCCTAACTTGCTGTATAATGGACCAACTAATTTAGATAAATTAGGTATGAAGGATCTACAATAGTTTAATAGGCCTAGAAAGGCTTGTAATTTTTTGGTTTCTTCTATTTTGTCCGGGAATTCTAAAACCTTTTTTACAATATGTTCTTGTAATTCTATTTTACCTCCTTTTATAAAAAGTCCTAAAAAATCTATTTCTTGTTTTTCTAAGTGCATTTTTTTGCTGCTGATAATTAATCCTTGGTTAATAAATTCTTTAAAAATTATTTCTAAATGATTTCTATGCTCTTGCTTATTGTTACTGAATACTAGTATGTCATCAATATATACTATACAAAAGTCAGAATGTTTTTTAAAGATAGTATCCATTTTATTTTGAAATATTTGTGGTGCATTCTTTAAACCAAATGGCATGACTAGCCATTCAAAATGTCCTTCTGGACAAGTGAAAGCTGTCCATTCTATAGATTCCTTTTGCATTCTTATCTGCCAAAAGCCAGATTTACAATCAAATTTAGAAAAGTATTTTTTATTTTGTATTTTATTAATTAATTCATCTTTATTGGGTATTTTATAACTATCATCATAGGTATTGTCATTTAATCTTTTATAATTTATTACCATTCTTGCTTTATTTCTTTTTATTTCACTGTGGTTTCTTACCATAAAAGCGGGGCTTCTATGGTAAGAAGCCCCGTCGTTTTGCTGTTTGCACAGTAAAGGTCGTTTTACTATTTGCACAGTAAAGGTCGTCGTGCGTCATTGCTTACGTCAATTAATTTGTCGTCTGCTGATGGTAGGCTTACGTTCGTCGTGCGTCATTGCTTACGTCAATTAATTTGTCGTCTGCTGATGGTAGGCTTACGTATTAGTGACTTATCTCTTGCATCTTTAATATTTATGATTGCATCTATTAAGGTTCCATCATATTATCAATATTGTCTCTGGATACAGAATCCATTGAGTCATCATCTGAATCCGTATGTCTATAAGCTAGATAGTGATAGTTACTTTCTCGTTCACTGAATAGTGCTTCTTCGGTGTCTGTAGAATTTTGGGATTTATTAAAATATGTTGAATTTCTATTAAAAGGGTTTTTTGGAATAAATATTCTCATATTAAAATTTTCTTTTATCATGTACCAGGGGTCAGCTGGTATTTCAGTCATTATATTATATACTTTGTACATTAATAACAAATTTTCTGTTGCTTCTTTTCCTTGTATTAAGGAACTATTATCACTGACTTGTACATAATAGTTAGATATTTTATCTTTTCGATGTTCAATAAAGATATTGTGCCTGCTATGTATAATTTGTCCAGTTCTAACCCATTCGGGAGGAATACTTTCAATTATTAATAATATATAAGGGGAAGTAACCTGGTTGTTTAAATGTTTTACTAGGTCTTAATTTGTAATTTTTATATTTATATTTCTTTTTAGTTTTGTGTTTGTTGGTATGTTTATAATGTTTATTTATTATACGAATAAAGGATCCTTTACTAACAATTCCTCAAGGATCCTTTATTCTAATAATTTATTTTTATCAGCTTTTGACCCTTATCACAGATATATATTAAAAACCAAAGTTGAAACTATTCTACCACAAGAAATATCTGAAAAAATAATAAGATTTGCACAAGAAAAAGATATTAGTAACTGGTTATATATTCAGAACTATTTTCGCTTTAACCCAGAACCAATTGGATGTAAATATAAATATGAACATGTCCACTTAAATGCTGTTAATAAATATGATACGATGATATTTATAGAAATACAATCAAACAAATTTCAAAATTTTATAATAACCAGACCTAACCTAATATTTCCAAACAATCCCGAGATTGCAATAGAAATAACTATTAGTTTATTACTCGAATATGGTATGGTAAGTAGTATTTTAATACCCCCTCCATGGGATAAAATTGATTTTAATTTCCCAAACAGTCTAAAAGACGCACTAGCAGAACTACAACCTAAAAGGGTTACTTCCCCTTATATATTATTAATAATTGAAAGTATTCCTCCCGAATGGGTTGGAACTGGACAAATTATACATAGCAGGCACAATATCTTTATTGAACATCGAAAAGATAAAATATCTAACTATTATGTACAAGTCAGTGATAATAGTTCCTTAATACAAGGAAAAGAAGCAACAGAAAATTTGTTATTAATGTACAAAGTATATAATATAATGACTGAAATACCAGCTGACCCCTGGTACATGATAAAAGAAAATTTTAATATGAGAATATTTATTCCAAAAAACCCTTTTAATAGAAATTCAACATATTTTAATAAATCCCAAAATTCTACAGACACCGAAGAAGCACTATTCAGTGAACGAGAAAGTAACTATCACTATCTAGCTTATAGACATACGGATTCAGATGATGACTCAATGGATTCTGTATCCAGAGACAATATTGATAATATGATGGAACCTTAATAGATGCAATCATAAATTTACCATTAGAAAATTATTATAAAATAATACAAACTGACGCATCAGCATTAGGTTGGGCAGGCATATTACTACAAAGACCTCATCAAGACAGTAATAAAAACGATGAGCAAATATGTAAATATTGTTCTGGTAATTTTAATAAAACACAAGGTAGGTTACCCTCTACCGACTTAGAAATTTTAGGCGTTATAAATACAATAGAAAAATTTCAATTATTTTTAGGCAAAACCTTTTTGATAAGAACAGACTGTGATAACATAGTCAAACATTTTAACAAAACCAACCAAAGTAAATCAGCCACAAAAAGATGGCTAAATTTTATTGATAATATAACCGGTAAAGGCTTCACACCAAATTTTGAACATATAAAAGGTAAAGATAACCAATTAGCAGATATATTATCTCGATTAATTACTAACCCTTCTTAATTATTTTGCAGATGTCTTTTCAAGGATCTTCTTCAGGAACAAAAGATAATACTAACCAACTTTTTACTGTTCTTAATGCTAGGCAAAAGTTCAGGTCTAAACTACCAGTAAATGAAGATCAACAAAAAATGCTAGACAATCTCTGGTTCAACAGAGAATATAATAAAGGCTCTTTCATACATACAATGAATTATGTTAATACCTATTTTCACAATACTAATAATTACGTGAAAACTCTAGAAGCACAAGTAAAGTATTATAAAAGCAAAAGTGACCCACAACTAATCAAGGATCACGAAACTGTCATAAAATATTATAAAGTATTAAATCTAAAAACCCACTCTAAGTACTTAGATAATTTTCTTATAATATTTTAATATATTAGTAAAGGATCCTTGAGGAATTGTTTTACAAGTTAATATTGATATAAATAGTTTAAACAAACTCTGGAATGATCTTCCGTTTATGAATTTTCCGGTGTCCTGTGATTTGCCATTGTCGCCGTTTTGAGCCATAGGCTTTGATATTGCCGTAGGCTGTGTAACCTCTCGTTAGGTTTTTGGCTTGACTGGGCTGCTACAGTTCTCTGTAGTACTGTGGACTTGAGGGCTATTCGTAAGCTATAGTTCAATTCATTGACTGTTTCTAATATTAATATCACTGTTCCCTCCTGTAAAAAATATATATATATATTCCTAAAGAAATACATAGGAATTGGGCATGTAGAATTATGAAATGGACTTGGAAATTTATATATATTCCTTAAGAGGAAATATGAATTATGCTTTTGGATGGTGAATGGGTTTCTTTATCTCTTCTTGAGTAGCTGTAGATGAGACCTCCATACACATATGTTTATAATGATTACGTGTTGAGGGTCTAATGTATCTCGACGATCAGCCTTGCTTAGTAGTAGTGTATCGGGGGGTTCCTGGTTTGGATTTCGATTTGCGAGACACCCCACACACGAATAAGGGCATAGTGTTGAGGGTGGGGAGAAATTAGGCCTTAGTACTTGGGTTAACTAGAGCATTTTCATTGAGGGTGGGGAGAAATATATATATTTATTTATTTATGGTAATTCATTTTGTCAAATGTTTACCAATCAATCTCATTTCATAACTTTCTTTACCAATTTTATTCCTTTCTTCCATCCAGGAAAAACATATAACTTCTCATTTCCCTTCTTCTATCCAGGAAAGATATATACAAAGCCATTTTATTATCATAAAATGCTTTAACAACAATAATGTCCCACATTATTAAAATAGTTATATTCCATATTATATAACGCTTTCTAAGACTGCCTGTCCAGGTTTCCCCATTGGGCGCGCCATTAAATGACCATCATCTTCAAGGGCCTATCAATTATGACACCTGGGCACCTACAACGCAAAACGCAGGGAAGCGGCCATATGCTTGCGGGGTAGTCATAACCACACCGGAAATTACCTACCCATCGCAGAAACATACAATAAACGCTCATATGGTCTAGGGACTATGTCCACCCCGCATTCACTAGCGAGGGGGCTTCACCACAACGCGCGAACTTCCCTTATGATGTCATTTAGAGAGGGTGTGTAATCATAAATTAACATCTATGAAAATCATTTTCCTCTTCATTTTAAAACATCCATTTTTACATTCTCAAAATCCTTTTATACTTAGCCATTTAGTACCAAGTTTTAGCATATTCAATTCTTGTCCTTAAAGTCATATTTTATTAATGACCTAAGACCCGAAGTGCTATTATCCTCAAACTAGTCTGCAAGAGTTCATACATTTCATAAACCCTCAAAGTAAGCCTCCCTCAAGGAGGATCTCCCAAGAGTCTCAACATTTACATTTTATCTCCAGTGTATTTTTTGGTTAATCTCTTATATCATACGGACATTAACCTAAACAAACTAGCCCTCGGGGTAAGCCCAATCATCCCATTTTATCCTAGGACATTAATCCACCAAAACAACCCTCTAGTACTCCCCATTAATTCCCAAAGGAAGGTTCCTAAACTTCGAACCTAAAAGGAAAGCCCCAAAATAAAACTAGGAAAATCGCACAAAAATTGGGTAACCGAATTGATTCGCCTATAGCTGAATCGATTCGCCCCTGACTGCGAATCGATTCCCCCAAAAACGAATGGATTCGGTGAGCTAAACCAACCTTCTATCTCTGTTCGAATCGATTCGGCCGTATCCGAATCGATTCGGTCTCCCAGACCTGTTTCTTACCCCCTAACCGAATCGATTCGCCTGGGAGCCGAATCTATTCGGCCCTACGATTTTGCCCAATTTGAGCTTCGAGTTTAAGAACCCTAAAATCCCAAAAACCTCAAATCTTCAATTTTGATCAACATCAACAACAAAAAATTCTACCCAATCACTTCTACACTACATCTAACTAATTTCTCCAATTCAAATCAATTAAAACTACAAGATTAAGGGTTTAAACACCAAAATCAACAAATACCCAATAATGGTTTAAACCTCCAAAAACCTAACTATACATGCAATTTATCACATTAAATCAATATCTAGCAAGTAAGAAACTTGCCTCGAGTTTGTAGTCTCGGATTCTCTTCTGATAGCCACGGATTCCAGCCCAACTCTTCCATTTTTCTCTTTTTTCTCCATTTCTCCCAACTCTCTCTTCTCTCCTCTCTCTCTCTTGGCTTCTAACATAAAATGAGAGAAATAAAAGGGTTGGGAGACTTATACGGGTCTAAAAACATAAGTGCCCTCTTTTAATTGTTGATACACCATTAAAATGACTCGTATCTACATAATTGAGTCATAACCCGTCAAAAGTGCCCGAAACTCAAAAATACAACTTGGCACCTATTTTAACTATCTTGACTATTCTAAAAATAACCGCACCCCCTATTTTGTCATTCGGAGTAATGTACAATATTTTATTGTTCCAATTTCATTTTATTTCATTCATTATGCCTAAATGTAAATATAGGCCATAACCACCGTTTAACATACAACGACGCAATAAAACACAATATAACGCTATTTACCTTCTCATACGGTAAATAGACAAAACATAGAAAATATTATCCCTTAATATCACGGGAAACAATATTTACTCCGACTTCCCATATTTTATAATTTTAGCCCATCAGGCAAAATAATATAAAATGGTCACTCAAAATCCTGGGTTGTTACATACTCCCCCCATTAGAAGGGAATTTTGCCCTCAAAATTCAGGCATACCGTATAACCATATAAAGGTATACTATATTAAACTATCGTTCTATCATTATTAACAAACCCCTCGGCAGTGAGGCGTCCCCATTGGACTTGGACTAAGGTCATCACTATTCGATCTTAGTCTACCTTCTTCGTGCTCTAACATAGCACCAAATCGATCTTCATGAACTATCGATCCTACCTTTCTACTACGAAAGGAGATACCTACACACCTCGACACAATTTACCTTTCTTCCCGAATCACATCATACCCCTTACCAGGGAATAACTACACTAACATATAATCGCTCACCCCAACACCACCTACTTCTATTATCATTGGCGTAGTCCTTAAAAGTATGTGGCACAATGAGCCCAATCATTAAAAAAATATTCTCGGACTACTCCAAGCCCAAGAAATATACTGTCCGCTGGTTCCATCCAACAAGTATGCTAATTACTCACCCGACTACACTAGGCCACACGCACGGCACCATATATATAAGAAACGATCCGAACTATTACGCGGAAATTCGATCCATAAAAGCTACTACTCCCATCCTTCCTCGTTCCACCACTAGTCTATTAACACTAGTAGGTGAATCGGTCAACCACGGACATGAACGCTCTTGCTATAGCGTCCCTAGGTGAAGCTCGTTCCACTTGGCATTCCATGCCTCAACTAATCTCTCCGACGGTTTTCTACTCGGCGCATCTACTAACCCATCCTCATTTCCTAAGCGAAAGGGAATATCCAATTGATAGGATTTTAGGAACTTTAAACACCAACTCTGCCGCCCCGACGCATATTACAACACCCTGTTGCTCGTAAAATGATCCAATTTCCTGCCGAGGAAGTAGCACCTCTATTCCTTTAAGGCGAATGATACCTCTACGAACTCTAAATCAAGAAGAGGATAATACTTCTCACATAATTTAAGTCTGTGAGATGCATAACCAATGGGTCCATGCTCCAGTATTGAGATTTCCTATTCCTGGCAGAGACTCGTTTGTTAAATCCACTCTCGATCTTAACGACACGAGTGCAGGAGTAAAAGTCAGCTCACACTTCAACTCCTCGAATACTAAGCTACCCACGTAATGTTCTAACTAATAGAGGCCCCACCTCCCATGGCCTAACGTTCCGAATCACTTGAGAACCTATACCTCTTCGTTTTATGGACCTAATCCTACTTAGAGTTAACCCACAAACCTATTTTGGTCAACTCCCTACCGCCTTACTAAAACAAGTTACATGCCTTGAGGGCCTTACGTCCTAATTATCCTAAAATCAATCTATCTATCCTAATCTAGTCGTATAAATATCATTCTAATTATGTCCCTAGTGTCCAAGACCTTTCCCAATCTTCCGACATTCGCTAAGGTTCATGAGTGGGATGTCTCGCCGAGGCGAAATCCAAATAAGGAACCCTCCTGTTACACTACTACCTCGTATCGTCAGTCGTCAAGAAGTAACGGTCTAAGACACATGATTGGGACTATTAAAATCTTAACTCATAACCCTCCTAATGCACATCCACTTCTAAATCCTACCAATACAACAAAATGAAAATTTAACTGATCGAGCGCTTACTTTCTGTAAGGCGCTACCAATACTTATTCCAATATACACATATACGTCTTTATAAATGGCCTTCTCATTAAGGCATAACCATAAGTCTCTATTCGACTTTCATGTCTTAGTCTTCCCCACATCGATCAGAGGAAAAACTATCATAGTGCTCATATATCGCACATCAACTTAGCCCTTAATCACTCATTTACATGATTCTTGGCCAAAACTTCCAACCCAACATCTACCAACAAAAATAAAAGAAAGAAAAAGAAAGGAATTACAACATCTCTCCACTTCCAACTTCGTTAAGGTTCACGCGTGGAGCGTCTCGCAAAAGCAAAATCCAGACAAGGAATCCCTATAATGAATTACTACTTAACTTGGTTGGTTGTGGAGATAAAGATAAGATAACATACACAGGCAAAGCAAGCAGACAATCAAACAAAACAAACAAGGAAAGCAAAATAAGTAATGAAAATCTCGTACCTATCTCAATCCACCTCTATAAGGTCTCAACCCGTACCCAGGAGAGATATTATAGAACAACTAGCTCTTCTCTAGAACTAGAAATAGGATAGCCTCGCGATTTATTCGCTTGCTATCGCACCAACCACACTAAGAATATCTCTACTCGTATAATACATATAATACAAGTAGCACATACCACACATATACTTAAAAATATCATCACCCGCCTCATAATGAGTGAAGAAAAAAATATAAAACTTCCCTTCCATGGAAGTCATATAGATATACTCACTATAATAATATTGATACTACCACAAGCTCGATTTACACACCCGAATCCAGGGTAAATACAATACTACTCCATTTCATCATAAGGAATTGCTTCACCCCCAACTACGGTGGAAATTCCCGCCAACATACGTGCCAATTTCTGGCTACTATCAATGGTTCCCAGGCACATTATTCTAGTATTAACCAAACCAAACTACTTCCATCTCTAGCTACCCTGGATATTCCTCCCGAAGTTCCCTTAACTTTATCAACAAAGAGAACATTCTACTAGCCTTCCTGATCTTAGTTCAATGAGTCTTCCGCGGGTGGATGTCCACCGATGGGGTCTCATGAACATTACTTCTCTAGAAGTGTTAGCAACACTTACTTATGAGACTATCACTCCACTGAAGGGCTCTCCCTTCCTTGTATCAACCCACTTCGATTCAAGGTTTTCCTTAACCCTGGAACTCTTTATTCACGGTCGGTCCTTGATCGAACCTAACATGAATACTTGAGAATCTACTTTCTCATCATTCCTATATCCCAGAGAAACTTGCTGTTGAAAATATCTAACGGGCTTCCCTATGGGAAAACCCCTTGTTCCACCAAAATATGGCGACTAACATTTCCACCACTTCAACCTTACTCCTATGGGTGAAAGATTTTCCTCCAATCCTGGCACCTGGGCACCTCTACGCCCCATTCTAGGTCAAACTCTTAGGCCTTATACCCTCACCAAATGAGGTTACACTTCTTCCCATCCGTCCGAACTTCAATATGTGGCCCTCGTAAAGGAACTCTCAGCTTAAATTAGCATCGTTTGGAATCCCAAGGTTAGTACCACCCTCTACTGGCAGCGGCACTTGGAAGACTATATCTACTGTACTTAGTAGTCGTGGTAGGAATATAAGATAATGCTACAAAGGGAGCGACCTCTAAAGAGGTCCTCATCCCCGACTACATCTTACAGCTCTTAGTAATTCCATCTCATGATGCCATCACCACGGTCCTTCCTGACGCCCTTCTTCATTCGGCTTACGATTCTCACACGAACACGCAAAAGATTTTTGGGGTTCTTACATTATGGCAGGAGAACGAAACCTCACAAGAGAAAACCAACAATCCTAATCCTAACGCTCTATATCAAATCAAAAGTAACGCTGCAAGCGTAATACGTCCGCACAGATTCCTAAGGACTCTCGGACCTGATGCTCTGATACCATCTGTGACAACCCGCCTACTAAAATAATAGGTGGCCAGCCCAATACTCTAATAATCACAAGAATCATAGATGGACCATTCTCAGCATCACTGTCGATTAAAATAATAGTACGAGATAACCACCAATCATTTTAGAAAACGAACTGTCAATAAAACAAAATTGCAACTAAAAGAAAAACACTTAGACAATCGCATTTGCAAAAATGGTGGATATCAAAAATCAATAAATAAAGAATGATAATAGAATAAATAATCACCGAATAAGCTGTCGGTGAATAGACCAATACAAATAGTTACACTGAGTATTACAATGCAATCATTACAATATAATAAATGAATGCAAAGCGTGGGCAAACACGCCTGAATAAATGAACTGAACATAACTAGAGTACAAAAGATAGAGGCGCCTAAAACAAATAACCTACAACATCCGCAATATGCCGTAGCTCCATGACAACTGGAAATGGATAGGTCAATACGGGTGTCCTTGCGGTAGAGCACCTGAACGGACAAAGAGTTGCATGCAAAATAAAAAAAATATAGACGGGTCAGGGCCTGGTCTGATATGATTACCATGTGAATAAAATGCATGACAGTTAAGTGCGTAACTCTCTCATAATTAACAATAATATAATTTCAGACCTCTCAATCTAAAAGCAACGTAGCGCAATATCAATGATGATGCTCTAGTTAACCCAAGTACTAAGGGCTAACTTATCCCCACCCTCAACACTATGCCCTTATTCGTACGTGGGGTGTCTCGTAAAGCGAAATCCAAATAAGGAACCCCCCCCATACACTACTACTAGACAAGGTTGATCGTCGAGATACATTAGACCCTCAGCACGTAATCATTATAAACATATGTGTATGGAGGTCTCATCTACAGCTACTCAAAAAGACATAAAGAAACCCATTCACCATATAAAAGCATAATTCCTATTTCCTCTTAAGGAATATATATAAATTACCAAGTCAATTTCATAATTCTACATGCCCAATTCCTATGTCTTTCTTTAGGAATATATATGGTAATTCATTTTTTCAAATGTTTACCAATCAATCTCATTTCATAACTTCCTTTACCAATTTTATTCCTTTCTTCCATCCAGGAAAAACATATAACTTCTCATTTCCCTTCTTCTATCCAGGAAAGATATATATAAAGCCATTTTATTATCATAAAATGCTTTACCAACAATAATGTCCCACATTATTAAAATAGTTATATTCCATATTATATAACGCTTTCTAAGACCGCCTGTCCGGGTTTCCCCATTAGGCGCTCCCCTAAATAACTATCATCTTCCAAGGCCAATCAATTACGACACCTGGGCACCTACACCGCAAAACGTCGGGAAGCGACCATATGCCAGCGGGGTAGTCATAACCACACCCGAAATTACCTACCCATTGCAGAAATATACAATAAATGCTCATATGGCCTAGGGACTATATCCACCCTGCATTCACTAGCGAGGGGGCTTCACCACAACGCGCGAACTTCCCTTATGATGTCATTTAGAGAGGGTGTCTAATCATAAATTAACATCTATGAAAATCATTTTCCTCTTCATTTTAAAACATCCATTTTTACATTCTCAAAATCCTTTTATAATTAGCCATTTAGTACCAAGTTTTAGAATATTCAATTCTTGTCCTTAAAGTCATATTTTATTAACGACCTAAGACCCGAAGTTCCATTATCCTCAAACTAGTCTCCAAGAGTTCATACATTTCATAAACCCTCAAAGTAAGCCTCCCTCAAGGAGGATCTCCCAAGAGTCTCAACATTTACATTTTATCTCCAGTGTATTTTTTGGTTAATCTCCTATATCATACGTACATTAACCTAAACAAACTAGGCCTCGGGGTAAGCCCAATCATCCCATTTTATCCTAGGACATTAATCCACCAAAACAACCCTCTAGTACTCCCCATTAATTCCCAAAGGAAGGTTCCTAAACTTCGAACCTAAAAGGAAATCCCCAAAATAAAACTAGGAAAATCGCACAAAAATAGGGTAACCGAATTGATTCGCCTATAGCCGAATCGATTCGCCCCTGGCTGCGAATCGATTTGCCCAAAAACGAATGGATTCGGTGATCCAAACCAACCTTCTATCTCTGTTCGAATCGATTCGGCCGTATCCGAATCGATTCGGTCTCCCATACCTATTTCTTACCCCTTAACCGAATCGATTCGCCTAGGAGCCGAATCTATTCGGCCCTACGATTTTGCCCAATTTGAGCTTCGGGTTTAAGAACCCTAAAATCCTAAAAACCTCAAATCTTCAAGTTTGATCAACATCAACAACAACAAATTCTACCCAATCACTTCTACACTATATATTCAAGGGCCTATCAATTATGACACCTGGGCACCTACTACGCAAAACGCAGGGAAGCGGTCATATGCCTGTGGGGTAGTCATAACCACACCCGAAATTACCTGCCCATCGCAGAAACATACAATAAACGCTCATATGGTCTAGAGACTATGTCCACCCTGCATTCACTAGCGAGGGGGATTCACCACAACGCGCGAACTTCCCTTATGATATCATTTAGAGAGGGTGTGTAATCATAAATTAACATCTATGAAAATCATTTTCCTCTTCATTTGAAAACATCCATTTTTACATTCTCAAAATCCTTTTATACTTAGCCATTTACCAAGTTTTAGCATATTCAATTCTTGTCCTTAAAGTCATATTTTATTAATGACCTAAGACCCGAAGTGCCATTATCCTCAAACTAGTCTCCAAGAGTTCATACATTTCATAAACCCTCAAAGTAAGCCTCCGTCAAGGAGGATCTCCCAAGAGTCTCAACATTTACATTTTATCTGCAATGTATTTTTCGGTTAATCTCCTATATCGTACGGACATTAACCTAAACAAACTAGCCCTCGGGGTAAGCCCAATCATCCCATTTTATCCTAGAACATTAATCTACCCAAACAACCCTCTAGGACTCCCCATTAATTCCCAAAGGAAGGTTACTAAACTTCGAACCTAAAAGGAAAGCCCCAAAACAAAACTAGGAAAATCTCACAAAAATAGGGTAACCGAATCGATTCGCCTATAGCCGAATCGATTTGCCCCTAACTACGAATTGATTCGCTCAAAAATGAATCGATTCGGTGAGCCAAACCAACATCCTATCTCTGTCCGAATTGATTCGGCCTTATCCGAATCGATTCGGTCTCCCAGACTTGTTTCCTACCCCCTAACCGAATCGATTCGCCTGGGAGCCGAATCGATTCGGCCCTACGATTTTGCCCAATTTGAGCTACGGGTTTAAGAACCTTAAAATCCCAAAAACCTCAAATATTCAATTTTTATCAACATCAACAACAACAAATTCTACCCAATCACTTCTACACTACATCTAACTAATTTCTCCAACTCAAATCAATTAAAACTACAAGATTAAGGGTTTAAACACCAAAATCAACAAATACCCAATAATGGTTTAAACCTCCAAAAACCTAACTATACATGCAATTTATCACATTAAGTCAATATCTAGCAAGTAAGAAACTTGCCTCGAGTTTGTAGTCTCGGATTCACTTTCGATAGCCACGGATTCCAGCCCAACTCTTCCATTTCTCTCTCTTTTCTCCAGTTCTCCCAACTCTCCTCTCTCTCTTTTGGCTTCTAACATAAAATGAGAGAAATAAAAGGGTTGGGAGACTTATACGGGTCTTAAAACATAAGTGCCATCTTTTAATTGTTGATACACCATTAAAATGACTCGTATCTACATAATTGAGTCATAACCCGTCAAAAGTGCCCGAAACTCAAAAATACAACTTGGCACCTAGTTTAACTATCTCGACTATTCTAAAAACAATTGCACCCCCCTATTTTGGCATTCGGAGTAACATATAATATTTTAGTGTTCCAATTTCATTTTATTTCATTCATTATGCCTAATGTAAATATAGGCCATAACCACCATTTAACATACAACGACGCAATAAAACACAATATAACGTTATTTACCTTCTCATACGGTAAATAGAAAAAATATAGTAAATATAACCCTTAATATCACGGGAAACAATATTTACTCCGACTTCCCATATTTTATAATTTTAGGCCATCAGGCAAAATAATGTAAAATAGTCACTCAAAAGCCTGGGTTGTTACACACACACTTAAGACACTCTCTTAGCCCCCATCAATTCCCTCAATTGGGGGATTATTTACTCCCCCAAGATTTCTTATTTCCTCACATAAATAACCTCGAATCAAATTAAAATTGGATTTCATCCCATCCAATTAACCCTAGGAAAATTTGTCAAAATTTCTGAAGGGTCGATCGATCGACCCTTGGCCGTCGATCGATCGATGGCTTCGATCGATTGATACCCTACCTTCGATTAATCGATCAGGTCGGGCAGCTTCTTCTCCGAGAAGCTGTTTCAGCCATTAAAGCTTCTCCCAAGCTTTTGTCTCCTCTCCCGACATCCTACAACCTCAAACAATGACATATACTCATATAAAAATGGTTCTAAACATCCTAGAACCCGAAACCAACAATTAATTTTAATTAAATCCTAAGTTTTTCAAATGGGAACTTATTCGGGGTTTATTCATTTTAACTTTCGAAAACCCGTTTTGATTCGCCAAAACCCATCCCAGAACTCTTTTTGGTTTATCACTACCAACTACAATATGAGATTATGCTTTAAACGAAATAAGCAAGTAAACACTTGCCTTGTGGATAAACTTCGACGATCCCGAATCGAATCCCGCGGAGGTTGGCCAGAATCTCCCTTTCCTCCTCTTTTTCTCTCCTCCTCTCTCTCTTCTCTCTTTTCCTTCTCTGCCTCCTTATATAGGGAGAAATAAGGATTTATAACTTTTAACCCCAAAAATGACTCGTTTACTCAATTACAATTTACTTTTACTCTAAAATTTCCCTAAACTCAATTTCGACAATCGAACACTCTTTTCTGACTATATCGGCCATTCCAAGACTCACCGCGCAGTCGGAATTTCCATCCAAGGTACTTGACCGCAACTCACTAATTTAACCCCACACGACTTAATGCAGGTTTTCCAATTAAAACCTTACCTTTTGTCGCTTTACTCAACGGCAACATATAGTTAAAATACTTCAACATATTTACTTAATCTCAAAAGTAAATATATCACTCATCGACGATCACCAAATCCTTGAAAATCCCAAAAATTACTATTTCAAAAAATTCTCCAAATTTCCAATTTACACCCATTTATGGAATTTAATTATCCCCAAAAGTAAGGGTTGTTACAGTGTGTCACGTACTTAATAGAATTCCAAAGACTAAAAAAAATATCTCCTTATAAAAATTGGAAAAATATTAAGCCTAACGTGTCATACTTTAGAACATGGGGTGGTGCTTAGCCTATGTACGTATACCTGATCCTAAAAGGTCTAAATTGGCTAGTAGAGCTTATGAATAGCAAAGCATATCGTTTTTATTACTTGAAAAATCAAGTAATTATTGAATCAAATGACTCCGATTGTTATGAAGATAAATTTCCTTTTAAATTGAGAAATAGTGGGGGCGAGTCATCCACTAATATTTCTTTAAATAAAAATATAGAAAATAATGAATCCATTTTAGAACTTCGAAAAAGTAAAAGGGTCCGTTTTGAAAATAATTTTGGCCTCGACTTTTATGCTTACACTTAAGAGGACAATCCTGTAACACCCCGTATTTTTGTGCATTTAATATTAATTAATTCAGGAATTCAAAATTACTTGTGTGTTGTAATTTTAATTGAATTAATTATGGCAATATATATATTGAAATATTAATTGGGGAGTTAATGGTTAATATTTAGGGAAATTTAATTATCGAGTGAATGGTAATAATTTATTTACATCATTTCGGGTATTTATGACGGGGTATGTACTTATCTCAGCCGGGAGTCTGTATAGACTAATTTGGGGTGTGAGATATGGATTTTTTATAAAATAATTTGGATGCCAATTCTGAGTGTACAGTTGAGTCCGGATGGAACGAGATAGTCAGAAAAGTGTACTCGGGGGTCGTAAAGGGGTCACGAGACGTTTTTAGGCATAGTCGATCCCACACGGGGGCATTTGGGTCGCTTGGGCTTGGCCCATTAGGCAAAAAATGGGATTTAGCCGAATTAATGAATTATAAGGAAAAGAGGAATAGCTGATTAGAGTTTAGAAAACACTTAGTGGGAGAGAAAAACCCTAAGAGGCAGTTAAAGGACAATTGGGGGACAAAGTAAAGAGCCAAAAGAAGGGATTTCATCTTCAACCTTGGGAATTCACAACCTTAAATCAGACCCTACGAATCATACGGCAAGTAGTGAACTTGCTGTAGCATTTAATTTGTATTTCGATTCATATTTATGTGATGTGAGAAATCAAAATTTGTTTTGGGATTTAAAGGGTACAAACAAGGGGTTTTTGTAAATCAATATTCTGATTCTTAAATTGTATAGAAATTGCTGTGTAATCTGAGATTTGTATATATACCTGGTAAGACGTAGAAACCCGAATAAATTAGAAACAAATTTGAGATAAAGATTTGATGTTGAGATGGGTTAACGATTAAAAATGGATTTTTTTCCCTAATTTATGAAAACAGTAGAGGACGGAAATTAAAAGGTGTTTGTGGACTTTATAGAGGTTCCTTATGAGGTTTTTGGTGTAGTTTATTGATGAGAAGGTTGGGATTTGACAGTAGAAGGAGTTAGGGTTTTAAACTTTTCGTCCACGGCTGAAACAAGCAAGCTGGAGAAGACGATGACCTGTACGATCGATCGATCGAGGGTTGGGGATCGATCGATCGATGGTTGGAAAATTTTGACAGTTCGGCCAGTTTTTATATATAAGGCAAATTTACTTAAAATTCATTCCATGCCTTATTTAATGAGAAATAAATATAGGATTTTCAACCTAATTAATTAGGAGGAAAAAAATTAATTAGGATTTGGAGGAAATTTATATGTGTCACACTATGATTAAAATTTTGGGAATAATATTTCAAAATAATTAATTACGGATTGATGGGTCAAGTCTGGGTATATTGGTTGAGCGATACCAAGACGTTAATTTTATTTAAAGCAAAATCTAAATAATATGGAGTCGGGAATTTAGACTCGGGTATTGTCTTATTTCGGGCCACGAGAGTAAGTCCGAATATATTGGTTGGAGCGACACCAAAAGTAATTTAATTAATTAATGTGCGAATAGGCTTGTGTTACGGACTTAGTACACGGTATAACCGGGATAGTTTATTTTATATATATATATATATATATATATATATATATATGGTGTGTGCATTAATATCAGTGGCTAGATATCATTATTACATATACTCTAGTGCTATAGGGGAAGGTTGCGCGTAGTTGATGAATCCCCTAGCTTGAGGAGTAGGGCGAGTATATTTCCAGGTCATAGCGTCCATTATATGGTTGAGGGGCATCACACTTTCACGGAAGGAATACGACCGCCTCCAACAGGTATGTATTAACCAAGTTAGCGAGCGATTATGACTTGGGGTAACTAGGTTGTGTAAATATACCTAGTGGGATAGCACTTTAGAGAATCTACATCCGGTGAGTTATTACTCGGGAGGATGTTATTATTAATTATTATTTTAGCATGTTTGTGAATGTTGTAATATGACTATACGTATATAATGAGGTAAATAATTATATACAGAAAAATTAATACAGGCCATGAATTATATTATATATAATGGGTGTGAAAGTTATATGAATCTAAAGAGGGAAATGATTAATTAAGTTAGTATTGATGCTAACTTAAAGATCATAATTATGTCATACTCGGTTAGAGCAGGGTAGTTGCAAAGGGGTTATATAAATTATCTAGTCATGAGATAAATAACTAGGTAAATTAATTAAGGCGTTAGTAGTGCAAATTAGAGGAGGGGTGAGGATGTCCTCAGGGGAGTGCGGCACTAACTAAAATATGGAGAGCATGCATACTTACTTATTAATGCAAGTTAATCATTTGCTAAATATTTTCCAAATGTTTTGGGTACTAACCCTTTCTATAAAAAAAATTTTAAAAACCTTTTAGGTGTACAGCTACAGGGACTTCAGGCTTGACTCATTTCAGGGATCCGTTGCTGCAGCATATGTGAATGTTATGGGAATTTGATAGGCACCTCATTTCTTTCAGTTCTAGTATAGAGATTTCCTATCCGTTATTCGAGCATGTTACTCACCGTTTTATTCATCACTTATGTCAGACCAGTTGAGATTTATTACTTGTCTTTACTTTTGTTGAATTTTTTAACCCATGGTTTATTCGGTCAATTAATTAATTGTGAATGGTTGATTTCAGTTAATTATGATTGTTTATATTATTTTGTTCCGCATGAGTATTTCATTGAAGTTAATGAAAAATAAAACTTGGCACCAGTCTAATTTTCTCACTTAGGTGGTTAGTAATTAAAAAGGCGACAGTGATGCTAAGAATGAACCAACTGAGAAGCCTGTTCTAATTTAATTTAGGACTGATAACCCGGGGTTAATTGGGCGAGGTGTCACAGATTGTATCAGAGCATCAGGTTCTAGTGTCCTTAGGATCTGTGCGTCTTACTACGTTTCAGCGTAGCGTTCGGTTGTTATAGAGCCTTATTATTAGGATTGTTGATTCATTTTTCGCTTGTGAGATATTGTATTTATGTTATTAGTTTTTGTATAAATTGGGTACTTATACAATTCGATCTATTTTCAGATGCCACTATAGAGGCAGAGAGTGGAGAGGGCTGAGGCTAGGGATGAGGTCAGGGAAGCTCATCAAGAGCCACAGGTATCGCCACCCCCAACCCCACCTGAGTTGATATCCACTACTCAGGTGGCAGTGATAGTGGCCCAGGAAGTCGAGACAGCGATGCGAGCTATGGAAGCTCATTTTCCACAGCCCCAGGCACCACCTCCAGTGGCACCAGCAGCTCAGGCTCCAGTGGGTCCACCGTCTTGGCAGCGAGTTAGGGAGACCTTTCAGAAGGGTAACCCACCCGAGTTTCGGGGTAGCACCGAGGTAGTAGAGGCTTATGACAGGAAGAATAATATTCAACGCCATATGCACATGTTGGAGTGTACCGATGTGCAGAAACAGATGCTTGCTACCTTTTGTTTGTCGGGGGCTGGGCCGAAATCAACAGTAACAGGTTCCTCAGGGCCAAAGGAACAATGGGGGAGGCCAGCCGGTCCATCCGCGTCAGGAACAATAGGGCCAACGATAGGGGGGCGGTCATAAACGCTTCTTTCTCTGTGGCCATCCAGGACACTTCAAGAGGGAGTGCCCGCAGAGGGGCAGAGGTCATTAGTAGGGTGCCCAACAAGGGCAACAGGGGCAGATACCGCCAGCAGCACCAGTTCCACCCGCCCCACAGTAGCAGGGGCAAACGCACTCTGGGCGTGTATATAACCTCCGAGATGTTCCCAATCCTCTAGCACAGTAGGCGCCGCCAACAGTTGAGGGTATCTTTCTCATTCATGATCATGAGGGTAGTATACTTTTCGACACGAGATCATCACATTCATTCATTAAATCTAATTTTGCTAAACGAGCCGATTAATAAAGACCGCGGGTAGTCTTCATATGTGTGTAGAGTCGCCAGTAGTCAGCGGGGCTTTGATTCACTCGATTTGTCGAGGAGTGTACATTTTAATTGGGAGGCTTAGTTTAGCAGCAGACCTCTTAGTGTTAGATATGTTGGGATACGATGTCATCCTGGGTATGGATTTGTTGGTAGGTTATCGGGCGACTGTGGATTGTTACGAGAGGACAATCATGTTGTCCATTTCAGGACAAGAGATGTTCCTAATAGCGATGTCGTTACCTGAGGGAGGGTTGCGCACAAACTTGTATTAAATCGAGGAGGAAACCTCACAAGAATTGGTGGTTCCGTTGGACTCAATCCCAGTAGTGAGGGACTTTGAGGATGTGTTCCAGGAAATACCAGGGTTGCCACCCAGCAGGGAAATCGAGTTTGTAATCGATTTAGCACAGGGGACAAGGCCGATTGCTCGAGCCTCATACCGTATAACCCCTTCAGAGATGCGTGAGTTGAGAGAGAAGATTCAACAGCTCCTGGGTCAGGGTTTCATTCGGCAGAGTACATCATCGTGGGGTGCACTGGTGTTGTTTATAAAGAAGCGGGATGGTTTACTTAGGTTATGCGTGGACCATAAGGAACTGAACAAGGTGACGATACCGAATAAGTATCCGTTACCCGGGATTGATGATTTATTTGACCAATTGAGAGGGGCGTCTTACTTCTCCAAGGTCGACTTGAGGTCAGGGTGTCATCAACTACGCATCCAAGAGGAGGATGTTCCTAAGACCGCTTTCCTATCACGGTATGGATCTTATGAGTTCAGAGTGATGCCATTCGGGCTCACCAATGCACCAGCAGTGTTCATAGACCTCATGAATAGGGCTTTCAGGGAGTATCTCGATCAATTTGTCATCGTGTTCATTGATGACATCTTGATATACTCGTGCACCGAGGAGGAGCATACAGAGCATCTACGTATGGTTCTATAACACTGCGTGATCACCAGCTCTACACCAAATTTAGGAAGTGTGGGTTTTATCTGCGGGAGGTGCAGTTTCTTGGCCATGTGGTGTCAGACCGGGGTATTGCGATGGATCCAAGTAAGGTGTCGGTGGTGAGGGAGTGGGGACAGCCCACGACACCGACCGAGGTGCGCAATTTTTTAGGATTGGCCGGTTATTATAGGCGGTTCATTAAAGGATTCTCAAAGATTACGAGCCCTATGACGAATCTGACTCGGAAAGGGGTGCCTTTCACTTGGAGTGATCATTATAAATTAACTTTCGACAAGATAAAGGATAAGTTGACATCTGCACCCATACTTTCTTTATCAAAGGGAGGACTAGAGTATCGAGTTTACACTGACGCATCCTTACAGGGACATGGGGGTGTGCTTCAGCAGGAGAAAAGGGCTATAGTGTATGCGTCCAAAAAGCTAAAGCCCAATGAGAGGAACTACCCCACTCACGACCTGGAGCTAGTAGCGGTCATTTTTTCTTTGAGGATATGGAGACATTATCTTCTAGGAGAGCATTTCACCTTATTCATGAATAACAAGTCACTTCAGTATCTCTTCACAGAGAAGGATCTGAATATGAGGCATATGCGGTGGCTAAAATTCGTGAAAGACTACCAGTTTGATATTCAGTATCATCCTGGTAAGTCTAATGTGGTAGCAGACGCATTGAGCTGGAGACTGACTGGGGAGATATCAAAAGTCTGGAAAGCAAAGTGGAGAGAGCTTCGATATGAGGATGATTTATCGAGGGCCTGCATGCCAGCATTATCCTTCACGCCTGAGATCATTATGCGGGTTGTGAGGGATTAGGCAGAGGATCAGATCTTCCGGGATAGGGTGAGCTAGTTGTTAGCTGAGGGAGCAGATGGTTACTCGATCAGCTCGGAAGGAGGCCTATGCCTTAATGGGAGGTAAATTGTGCCAAAAGATGAGGAGTTGAGGCAGAGTCCCATGGTTCGAGATTTGCGGTACATCTTGGCGGAGATAAAAAGTACCAGGATATGAGGAGATAATATTGGTGGGCAGGAATGAAACGGGACATAACAGAGTTTGTCTTGAAATGTGCCACGTGTTAGCTCGTGAAAGTTGACCATCAGAGACCATCAGGGATGCTACAACCACTGAAAATTCTCGTGTGGAAGTGGGAGAGCATCTCTATGGACTTCATTACAAGGTTACCTGCATCGCAGAAGGGTCATAATTCCATATGGGTCATTGTGGATTGGTTCACCAAGGTGGCCCACTTCCTGCCAGTTCGCACAGATTTTGAGACGATGCGTTATGCGTAACTATTCATAGCAGAGATTGTTAAACTACACAGGGTGCTGATAAATATTGTGTCCGACAGAGATAAAATTTTTGTGGCCCACTTTTGGCAGAGCTTTCAGGAGGCCATGGGCACGGAGTTATGTTTGAGTACAGCTTATCACCCACAGACCGACGGGCAGACTGAGAGAGTCAATCAGATGCTGGAAGACATGCTCAGAATGTGCATTTTAGACTTTGGGGGAGGATGGGAGAGATATCTTCCTTTGGTAGAGTTCGCGTATAACAACTCTTACCAATTCATGATTGGCATGGCACCGTTCGAGGCACTATACAAGAGACCTTGTCATTCACCCACTTGTTGGTTAGAGGTGGGGGACAATAAGATATTGGGGACGGAGATTGTCCTGGAGATGTCTGCCAAGATAGAGTTGATTCGAGGGCGGATTCAAATAGCTTAGGATAGGCAAAAGAGTTATGCGGATGATTCATGGAGACATGTGGAGTTAGAGGTTGGGGACCAGGTATTAGTCCGAGTGTCCCCTATGAAAGGGGTGACGAGGTTCGGCAAGAAGGTTAAGTTAGCACCGAGGTACATGGGACCTTTCCCTATTATTGAGAGGATGGGACCGGTAGCGTATAGACTGGGATTGTCAGAGGATCTTTAGCGGATACACGACGTGTTCCATGTGGCATCGCTGAAGAAATATCGAAGGAGCGAGAGGGCCTTCTGGCATATTCCACTAGAGGAAATTGATTTATAGCCAAAAATCTCATATGAGGAGAGACCAGTGGCTATTCTGGATCGTAGTGAGCGGAGGTTACTATCCAAGGTTGTTCCACTAGTTAGAGTACAGTAGGGTCATCACAACGCTGACGAGTCTACCTGGGAGTGGGAGGAGGATATGCAGGAATAATATCCAGAGCTCTTCACCACAGGTACGACCTAATTTCGGGGACAAAATTCCTTTGTAAGGGGGGAAATATGTAGCACCCCGTATATTTGCGTATTTAATATTAATTAATTCGGGAATTCAGAATTACTCGTGTGTTGTAATTTTAATTGAATTAATTATGGCAATATATATATATATATATATATATATATAAATATTAATCCGGGACCGAATGGTTAATATTTATGAAAATTTAATTACTGAGTGAATAGTATTCATTTATTTACGTCATTTCGGGTATTTATGACGGGGTATGTACTTATCTCAGTCGGGAGTCGGTATAGACTAATTTGGGGTGTGAGATAAGGATTTTTTATAAATTAATTTGAATTCCAATTCTGAGTGTACGATTGAGTCTGGATGGATCGAGATAGTCCGAAATGTGTACCCAGGGGTAGTAAATGGGTCACGGGACGTTTTTAGGTATAGTCGAGCCCACACGGGAGCATTTGGGTCACTTGGGCTTGGCCCATTAGGCAAAAAATGGGATTTAGCCTAATTAATGAATTATAAGGAAAAGAGGAAAGGCTGATTAGAGTTTAGAAAACACTTAGTGGGAGAGAAAAACCCTAAGAGGCAATTAAAGGCAAATTGGGGGACAAAGGAAAGAGCCAAAAGAAGGGATTTCATCTTCAACCTTGGGAATTCACAACCTCAAATCAGACCCTACGAATCATACAGCAAGTGGTTAACTTGATGTAGCATTTAATTTGTATTTCGATTCATATTTATGTGATGTGAGAAATCAAAATTTGTTTTGGGATTTAAAGGGTACAAACAAGGGGTTTTTGTAAATCAATATTCTGATTTCTAAATTGTATAGAAATTGTTGTGTAATATGAGATTTGTATATATACCAGGTAAGACGTAGAAACCCGAATAAATTAGAAATGAATTTGAGATAAGGATTTGATGTTGAGATGAGTTAACGATTAGAAACGTATTTTTTCCCAATTTATGAAAGGAGTAGAGGATGGAAATTAAAAGGTGTTTGTGGACTTTATGGGGGTTCTTTATGAGGTTTTTGGTGTAGTTTATTCATGAGAAGGCTAAGATTTGACAGTATAAGGAGTTAGGGTTTTAAGCTTTTCGTCCATGGCTGAAACAAGCAAGCTGGAGAAGACAATGACCTGTACGATCGATCGATCGAGGGTTAGGGATCGATCGATCGATGGTCGAAAAAGTTTGGCAGTTCGGCCAGTTTTTATATATAAGGGAGATTTACTTAAAATTCCTTCCATGCCTTATTTAATGAGAAATAAATATACGATTTTTAATCTAATTAAATATGAGGAAAAAAATTAATTAGGATTTGGAGGAAATTTATATGTGTCACACTATGATTAAAATTTTGGGAATAATTTTTTAAAATAATTAAATACGGATTGAGGGGGAAAGTCCGGGTATATTGGTTGAGCGATACCAAGACGTTAATTTTATTTAAAGCGAAAGCTAAATAATTTGGAGTCGGGAATTTAGACTCGGGTATTGTCTTATTTTGGGCCACGAGAGTAAGTTCGAATATATTAGTTGGAGCGACATCAAAAGTAATTTAATTAATTAATGTGCGAATTAATTAATAATTAGAGTTGGACCATAAACTCATAATAGTCTTAATAGGCTTGTGTTACGGACTTAGTACACGGTATAGCCGGGATAGTTTATATATATATATATATATATATATGGTGTGTGCATTAATATCAGTGGCTATATATCATTATTACATATACTTTAGTGCTATAGGGGGAGATTATGCATAGTGGATGAATCCCCTAGCTTGAGGAGTAGGGCTAGTATATTCCCAGGTCATAGCGTCCATTATATGGGTGAGGGGCATCTCACTTTCGGGGAAGGAATATGACCGCCTCCAATAGGTATGTATTAACCAAGTTAGTGAGCGATTCTGACTTTGGGTAACTAGTTTATGTAAATATACCTAGTGGGATAGCACTTTAGAGAATATACATCGGATGAGTTATTACTCGGTAGGATGTTATTATTAATTATTATTTGAGCATGTTTGTGAATATTGTAATATGACTATACGTATATAATGAGGTAAATAATTATATACATAAAAATTAATACAGGCCGTGAATTGTAATATATATAATGGGTGTGAAAGTTATATGAATCTAAAAAGGGAAATGATTAATTAAGTTAGTGTTGATGATAACTTAGAGATCATAATTATGTTATACTCGGTTAGAGCAGGGTAGTTGCATAGGGGTTATATAAATTATCTAGTCATGAGATAAATAACTAAGTAAATTAATTAAGGCGTTAGTAGTGCACATTAGAGGAGGAGTGAGGATGTCCTCAAGGGAGTGCGACACTATCTAAAATATGGAGAGCATACAGATTTACTTATTACTGCAAGTGAATCATTTACTAAATGTTTTCCAAATATTTTGGGTACTAACCCTTGCTATAAAAAAATAACTTTTAAAAACCTTTTAGGTGTCCAGCCACAGGAACGCCCGGCTTGACTCATTTTAGGGATCTGTTGCTACAGCATATGTGGAAGTTGCGGGAGTTTGATAGGCGCCTCATTTCTTTCAGTTCTAGTATAGAGATTTCCTATCAGTTATTCGAGCATGTTGCTCACCGTTTTATTCAGCACTTATGTCAGACCTGTTGAGATTTATTACTTGTCTTTACTTTTGTTGGATTTTTGAAACAATGGTTTATTCAGTCAGTTAATTAATTGTGAATGGTTGATTTTAGTTAATTGTGATTGTTTATATTATTTTGTTCCGCGTGAGTATTTCATTGAAGTTAATGAAAGATAAAACTTGGCACTAGTCTAATTTTCTCACTTAGGTGGTTAGTAATTGAAAAGACGACAATGTTGCTAAGAATGAACCAACTGAGAAACCTGTTCTAATTTAATTTAGGACTGATCACACGGGGTTAATTAGGTAGGGTGTCACTGATCCTAACCTTATACATGAAGCTTCATCGTCTTTAGATGCCGATTTATGGCAGGAGGCTATTAATGATGAAATTTATTCTTTGGAAACATATAAAACTTGGCATTTAGTGACTCTTCCTCCTGGGTGTAAAATAATTGGGTGTAAATGGATTCGTAAAAAGAAATTAAAACCTGATGGGACTGTTGAAAAATATAAGGCACATCTTGTTGCCAAATATTTTAGACAACGAGAAAATGTAGATTTCTTTGATACCTTTTCACCCGTAACTAGAATAACATCTATATGTGTACTATTTGCTATAACTTCCTTAAATAATTTAATTGTACACCAAATGGTTGTCAAAACTGCATTTTTAAACGGAAAATTAGAAGAAGAGATTTATATGGATCAACCTGAAGGAATTATTGTACACGGTCAATAAAATAAAGTTTGTAAATTAGATAAATATCTTTATGGACTCAAATAGGCACCTAAACAATCGCATGATAAATTTGATAGCCTAGTCATCTCCAATGGGTTTAAAATAAATGAAAGTGACAAATGCATTTATTATAAATATGTAGAGAAGATTTGCACTATCAAATGTCTTTATGTTGATGACTTGCTTATATTTGGTTCTAATATTCATGCTGTAGAAAAATGTTAAATCATTATTGTGTGCCAATTTTGATATGAAGGATTTGAGTGAAGCTCGTGTAATATTGGGAATTAATATTACTAGGTTAGAAAAGGGACTTTATTTGGATCAATCTCATTACTTTGAGAAAGTTCTAAAGTAATATAATTACTTTGACTGTAAAGCTTCTAGTACTCCATTTGATCGTAGTGTAAAGTTATTTAAGAACACTGGCGACGGTGTAAACCAAAAATCTTATGCAAGCATCATCGGTAGCTTACGTTACGCTAATAATTGCACTAGACCTGACATAGCTTATGCTATGGGAGTATTATGTAGATTTACAACTAGACTTAGTATGGAGCATTGGCATGCTATTGAGAGGGTCATGCGGTACCTTAAAAGGACGATGAACCTAGGATTACACTATAATAAGCATCCCGCTGTCCTTGAAGGATTTAGTGATGCTTATTGGAACAACCTATCTGATAATTTTGAGGCTACTAGTGGATATATATTTAGCATCGCTGGTGGTGCAGTGTCTTGGAAATATAAGAAACAAACTATTTTAGCTCAATCCACTATGAAGTCTGAGATGATAGCACTAGCTACTGCTAGTGAAGAGGCATGGTGGTTAAGAAACCTCCTGTGAGATATCCCATTATGGGAAAGACCGATACCAGCCGTTTTGATTCATTCCGATATTACCACGTCTATTGCAAAAGTAGAGAACCATTACTATAATGGTAAGAGATGACAAATTCGTAATAAACATAGTACTGTAAGAGAATTTATCTCGACAGGTGCTGTGAGGGTGGATCATATACAGTTTGAACAGAACTTAGCTGATCCTTTGATGAAAGGTTAGCAAGGGAGAAGGTGTGGAACACATTAAAAGGGTGGGACTAAAGCCCTTGGATAAATGAGTCATTTTTTATGGTAACCCAACATATAGACTGGAGATCCCAAGAAATTTGTTCAAAGGTTAATTACAAGTCATAAGTGATATGAGTTGAATCATGCTATTATTAATTAATGTTGAACGGGGTTTTACTCTGAGTCCATCCCTATGGAGCATGATATCCTGAAGCGAGTAAAGGATGAGTTATTATAACTCCTAATGAAATTTATATCTCTATTTTGAGTGGGGTACGTAGCTACAAGAGTATCCTTGATAGACTCACCTATTTGAATGTGGAAGTGTGGTCGCTTCCTATGGATATTCTGAGCAAATTCCTAGAGCATTCACTATACTGGGATAGAAGAACATGGTTGTAACGTGCTGAGTATTAGAACTACATCCAAGTGGGTTGTGTGTGCAATGTTATCAAAGATAGAGTTTAAAACTACGGTTACTCTAGTATATTCTGAATCATCTTTACTACGTGAAGGTTCAAGTCAAAAGACATCTTTGCTTATGCATAATTTTACAAATTATTACTCGATAAAAAAGTTTTTTCAAAATTTTCAAGTGGGGAATTATTGGGATTCAACTGTCAAAGTTGTTATATATGCAAACTTTGAAAATGGCTTTTGTTGTTTGTCCCACATCGGTAAGGTGCCAACTTTTGTAGTGATGTATTTACAATTTTTGTAGAACAAATGGGCAATCCCTTTGGGCATTATATATTTTGTGTGTATGGGTGGGAGACTTATTGGGCCAAGTCGCACGCGTTCGTCGCCGCCGACATTCGTCCGGCCCGGCCCGTGCCCTGGTCCGAGTCTTGGGTCTTGGGCTTGGGATCATTAAGAAATAATTTTTTGAACAAATTAATTGACGATTTTTGGGCTTTAAAATTATTTTTAACGGTTTTTTAATTTTGAAAAAAAACATGATTAATTTCGAGTTGAATTTGTCAACCCAGTTTCCCACTTCTTTCCATATTTTCCTCTCCACGTTTTTTCCCAACGTCTTTTTTGTTGCCCCATAAAAGAGGTACTCCAACTCTATTGTTTGACAGACCTGATCTGCAACTTTTACAAACACAAAACTGCTTCTGAATTTTTTTTTCTTCTACACTAGAATAATAAATCATCCCCAGATTTATTATTACACTTGATCAATTATTACGAATGGATGTACATGGACCGGATTGATTCTTATGCTTTATCAATCCGTATTTACTAATCATTGGAGGTTGTTTTATCCTGAGGATGACGAGGCAATAAAGACTGTCATCACATTTTGGACAGAGCAAACCTTAAAGAGTGACATTGTCCATGACTCAGCCATATTCTAGACTGTATCCGCTTCCGGGATTTCTTTTACTTTTTTACTCGGTTTTATCTGCTTCAAAATTGGGTAATTTTGTTCTTTAATTCTGCATTTAATTTACGGCTGCTATAACAGTTCCTTGTCCCACATCCCATGTTTTGGCATTTAAGTTTTCCCTACCTAGATTTAAATCCCTCATCGTCAAATTCTCGCTCCTGTATAGCTCCTGGTTTTCAAATTTGCCACTGGAGTTGTCCTCTCTGCCACTACTGGACCTTTCTTTATTTTTTCACCTCAGATGGATTTTTCTCCCCCCTCTTTGGCCAGGATGCTTCGCCTCCATAATAGCATGTACCAAGGCTTTTAGCCCAAATTGATAACTTAAAGACCCACCCTCTGACGTTGATAGTCACTTTCTCCGGTAATTGTTCGTTTCATACCAGAATCTGAGCCCACCTTAGTTCTTGCCCGCCTGTGTATCCTCATCAAAATTAAAAAAAACACATATATTTCCAATGGCCTGGAATACTCCCCCACCCCCCACCACCCACAGATGGATGGGGAGAACCATCACCCAAATCGAGCAATTTTTCGATCGTTGTTATGTTTTTGAGCAACAACCCAGTGGATGCCACTGTTCTAAACAAAGTGCAACCCCGTAGAATAACTAGTTCTTAGTCTTCTTCAATATCCTCACCTCTTCTTTCTCCGATGCCAATACGAAACATAATGTAGACGAGTTCAAATAACAAATCACTACCTTGTCTGCGGTCTTAACTGCTCAATAACACACAACTTCATTTTCTCGATCATTGGGGGTATGCTTCCAGAACTTCCTACTGACGGTCGGAATGTGTCGAAATTGGAGAGAAATCTAAATTCTCAATGAAAGTAAATTTCAAAATAGTGTTTTGCCATATTGGGAGATCTAACCGTTGAAATGTGTCAAAATTAGAGTATGATTTTGCTACATACAAGATGAAGCTGTGTTGCAAAATTCAGCTCGGTCAGACATCATTAACGTTGACTGCTCTGTCAATATTTCTAGTTGTGAGAATAATGGAGGTATGCTATTTTAACACTATTTATGTTCCGCAGAAAGTTTAAAAGTGATAATCATGAAGATCCAAGATCATTTTATTAAGAACATTTGTATGTGAAAATTTAATCAAATTAATGTTTTCTTGATTAATATTATGGTGTTATTAAAAATGGTTTTACATGTGGGATCAAAGCTAAAGTTTAAAATCTCATGATTTTCCTTTACTCGTGTTTGCCTATAATGGAGTCTACATTAAATCAATTTTTGTGTGCCTGGGATTTTTTTTGTGACATTTTTCTTCTGTCGCCTATACTCACTAGTCGGAATGTGAAACGTAAAAACTTGATCAAAATTTTTAAAACTCACATCATCGACTGAAAATGTCGAAATAAACAAAACCCATTGTATATAATGGGCCCTACCCCAGTTTTGCGTTTTGACGTCGTTTAGAATTTTAAAAATGCGTTTCTGTCATTTTTGATAATAATGTCAATACTTATAACTCTCGTTTAAAATTGATTTTACGATTCCGCAAATTGGAGAATGATCCTGAAAAGATTATTTGTGTTATTGTAGTGATTACTCAAAAATTTTCATTCTGGGAAAAATTAATTCTTTTTCCATATTTTATGGTATAAATCACTATATATATATATATATATATATATATATATATATATATATATATATATATATATATATATATATATATATAGAGAGAGAGAGAGAGAGAGAGAGAGAGAGAGAGAGAGAGAGAGAGAGAGAGAGAGACTCCTATGCACATTAAGTTTGTACACTAAGTTTACACATCATTTTTTTAAAATAGTAAAACAATATTTTTGAGATTATTTTTTTGTGATATGTAAACATTTCAAGGAACCCATATAAAAAAATTCAACTCAAAAAAACTTTTTTGGCTATTTTTAAAAAAATCGGTAAAACTTTCAATGCTTTTAAGCACTCAAAAAGCTGTGAAAGTTTGACCGAATTTTAAAAAATAGCAAAAAAAGTTTTTTTGAGCTGAATTTTTTTATATGGGTCCGTTAATATGTTTAAATATCAGATAAAAAAATAAACTCAAAAATGTTTTTTTAATATTTAAATAAATTATATATATATATATATATATATATATATATATATATTAAGTGGTTGTTCTAATATTCATGTTATCCATTATTTGTATTGACCAAAACGTTCAATACAAAATTTTGAATATTAGATATATGATTATGTGTTTGACAGTAACATTTCGATAAATTATATTATTGTGTATAGTTTATATTTGGTAGCTTAAAGATCCTAATGTAATTAATGTTTTGACACTAATATTTATATGATGTTAGATGGAGAAGACATTAAAGTGTCTTAATCGATAATTATAAATATTATATTATTGTGTATGCATCTATTTTTGAACCCTTAATTATACATTAAGTTTTGAGTATAATATTTTTTGGGGCATTTATTTTACATAAATTATGTTTATGACAATAACACAATCCAAAAAATTTATTTGAATTCCGTAATTTATTTTGAGATTTTGGAGTAATTATCTACATCACTATAGCGTTAACTAATTTTTTTTTGACAAAAGTTACGATTTTTGTCAAATATTATATGTGTGTTTTCACTATGGGAATTGTTTTATTTATTCATGAATTTATGTTTATGTTGGATTAGAATCGAAACACAGATTATGATCATTTTGTGAATATTGAATATTATGTTATTATTAATATTCATATTTTGATGAATCTCATGCCAAACACAGGCCAATGATTCATATTATTGAATATTATGTTATTGTTAGTATTCATATTTTGATAAATCTCGTGCCAAATACAGGTCAACGATTCATATCATTGAATATTATGTTATTGTTAATATTAAACGATTCATATTGTTGAATATTAGATTTATTATTAATATTCATATTTTGATGAGTCTTGTGCTAAACACAGGCCAATGATTCAAATTGTTGAATATTATGTTATTATTAATATTTATATTTTAATGAGTCTCGTGACAAACACAGGCCAACGATTCATATTGTTGAATATTATATCATTGATATTCATTCTTTGATGAGTCTCGTGCCAAACATAGGCCAAGGTTTCATGTAGTTGAATATAAAAATCATTGTTTATTCTCATGCTAATACTCCCATTAAGTTGAATTAAATGCCCAACGCATACTACAATTCATATGTGCGGATACTAGATTTATGTTATAACCGTATTGTGCATTAGTATGACCATGAATTATTGGGGTTAATATTTACGATTTGTTTGTCATACATAAGTTTTCACGTTATAAATGATGAAGTGAAAGTAAATGATTCATTTTTTTTCATTTACTATTACTCGTGTAATATCTCATACAAACTCATCGTCTATTTGATTTTCACATTATGTCTAGTTTTTCGTGATTTTCAAATTAAGAAATAGACGATTTATAATTTATTCATGTATCACGGGTATTTTACACATGTATTTGTATCTCTGATATTTATATAATGTAAGGACTATTGTTCGTTAAAATACTCCATTTCATAATACATAAATATTGGACTAATGCCTTCATATCATGCATATTTTGGTTGTCGCCGGTCCATGTATGATATTGAATGCTAATATTTATGATATTGCACACATATTATCGTTTATTCTATTGTTGTGATTTGGTAACCTACAGGTCCAATTATAATTATTGAGCAAATATTAAGTGGTGATATATACTTTGGGAATGTAATAATGGTCATCAAATGCAGATGTCATTGCTTCTTTCATCATGATATCATCAATTAAGTTTATGAAACCCAAATATGAATAATTTTGTTCATTGCTCATGCTAATGAACATAGGTGAAAAATTTATTGACTTCTCTATGAAAGTCTTTACTTAATGTAATATTCGTACTATGAAATGTTTGGTAGTCACCACAGTGACCCAACTATAACGAAAATGAATATTAAATGTAAAGATGATAGAAAAATAGTAACCTCTGAAGCTTATAAGTGTGGAGGATATTGAGTTTAATCATCACACATGATTATTCCTTACAAGGAATTGATTCTCACTGATTGAACTAGCTCTACATATCATATACATTATTAGTGTATCTATCATGCATATTTAATAATCCAGTATCTACAAGCGTCATATAATTGATAATCAATGGTTACTAATGAGAAAAAATAAAATGCACATTAGGTATTAGCGAGATATTAACATATGTATTGTCAAATCAAAGCGTTAATGTAGTGAGAAATTTATCTCATATATTTAACATGTTTGTAACAACCTGTCCTTTTGGAGACAATTAAATTCCATAAATGGATATAAGTTGGTAATTTGGAGAATTTTTCGAAATAGTGATTTTTGGGATTTTCGAGGATTTGATGATTTTTAATGGTTGTTGTAATTTCTTTTGGGATTAAATAGGTCGAAGTATTTTAATTATATGTCGTCATTGGGTAAAGCGACAGAAGATAATATTTTAATAGGAATACTGCATTTATTTATTTTGGGGTGAAATAGTGATTTGCGATCAAGTACCTCGGATGGAAATTTCGACTGCGCCGTGAGTCTTGGAATGTCCGAGATAGTCGAAAAAGCGTGTTCGAAAGTCGAAATTGAGTTTCGGGGAATTTTAGAGTTAAAAAGGGCTCGTAATTGAGTAAACAAGCTATATTTGGGTTTTAAGGGGTTAAACCCTTTTTCTTTCTTTATAAAGAGGAAGAGAGGGAGAAAAGAGAAAGAAAAAGAAGAAACGAGAGAGAAGAGAGAGAGGAAGGAGAAAAGAGGAGAAAAAGGAAGATTCGGGCCAAACTCTGTCGGAGTCGACTCGAGGTCGTTGGATTTCATCCTCCAAGCAAATGTGTACTTGCTTTATTTCATTTTGTGCATTTATTTCATATCATAGTTGGTAAACTATATGATTTTGGGTTTGGACCCTTAAAATAAATTTGGGAAAAGTTGAATATGAGTTTACATATTGATGTAATGTAAACTCTTAATGATTTCTAGTGTTAAAACCATGTTAATGGAGTATAAAAATGGATTGAAATGAGTTTAAATGATAAGTTGGGGCTTTTACGATTTTAGGCTTTAAAACTAAGAGAAATGGTTTAATACCCAAAAATAATTCATGTGTTAGTTGTAAAACATAGATTAGATGTTTATCGAGTTGTCGGATGAGGTTAGAAACAACAAAAATGGAGTTTGGAATTTTGGGGAAGAAGATGAATAGTAAACCCGTGGCTTATAGGGCTATTTAGGCTAGAAAGATAACGGATTTGGCTTTTGGTCAAAACACAAAAGTTGTAGATCTTTTCGATACGGTCGTGTGGATTCTGATCTCGTATTTTTCTGATTTTTTCTCGATTTGATATGATTTTTACAAGATGGGAGTTTCGGGTTGAAATCATCAACTCAGAAATCAAATCGGGAATTGGAAAAATAAAGGCTAGAATTAATCGTGTAGGTGTTTGGGATGAGTTTTGGTGTAGTCTAGAAACCCCGATAATGAATTTGGGTTGTTGGATAAAGGATTTGAGGAATTTAGTTTTGGGGCTCTGGTGTGACCAGTCGACCGCGCCCCTAAGGCCGGTCGACCGCGTCAGGGAAAAAGGGCCTACTGGTTTGTTTTGTAGGCTTATTTGCAATCCGCGGTCGATCGGGGGTCCAGGACCGGTCGATCGGTACCCTGTTTTCAGCCCAATATTTTGGAGATTGTTATTCCTTCTCCCCTTTGAGTTTAAAGTTTAGGGGCCTTCTAAATTGGAGTATCATAGAGGGTTATGTCCTAAAGGACTTGAGGAATTGGGAGCATATGTATATATTCACTTAGAGTGAATTAGAATGATTGGAGATATCCAATAGATCCTTATATGGGAATAAGGTATGTACGAATTATCAAAGTAAGGAAATACTTTGAGTATTGTATCATGCGTATATGAATGCATGATTATGATTCTTTGAGATAATCTTTGGGGTTATTGGTCACCGCTAGATGAGATTGGCAATTATGGCCATTTATATATATTCTTGGAAGAATATATGGTATATATATACTATGTGATTAAAGTATATATAAAATACGATATGGATGTGTATTATGTAGTATATTTCTTGTGTATGAGAACAAGGTAATATATATGTTAATGAGAATAAAGGATTTTGAAAATAAAATATGAAAGTTTTCAAAATGGAAAAAAGGAAATGATTTTTCATAAATGATAATTTATGGTTACGCACCTCCCTAAATCGCTATCATAAGGAAAGTTGTGTGCGTTTGGTGATGCCCCCTGGATAATGAATGCAGGGTGGGTATAGTCCTATAGGCCATATGAGCGATTATTGTTACTGCGCTGGTTAGGAGATTCTGGGTGTGGTATTGACTTGCTCGCAGGCATATGGCCGCTTCCCGGCGTTGTTAGGTTCCCAGGTTGTCTTGTTTGATAGGACCTGGAAGATGATAGCCATTTAGGGGCGCGTCCAGTGGAGAAACCCGGAGGGGCGGTCTTAGATTTGCTAAATAAATTTATGATAATAAATTGGCTTTATATTTACATTTCCTGGATGGAAGAAGGGAAGTGGAAGCATGTGATATAATCAAATCATTTTTATGATAATAAAAATGGCTTTGAATACATTTCCTGGATTTGAGAAGGGAAATTGGATGATATAGAATGGAAAAGCATTTTTATGATAATAAAACTGGCTTTTAAAAGTATATGATTTGTTAAAGCAATTCATGATAATGAATTGGCTTTTATATTTACATTTCCTAGATATAAGAAAGGAAATGAGTAGTTTTGAGAAAAATGAAAGTATTGATAAATACTTTATATATGAACCCTTAGTTCGGGAGATAGATCCGGATGTTTATGGTAATATGTATATATATGGAGAAATCGAGTACCGAGGGTCTAATGGATCCCGCTGATCGACCTTGCCGCCTAGTAGTGTATCGGGGGGTCCTTGTTTGGATTTCGCATTGCGAGACACCCCACACACGAATATGACGATGTGTTGAGACTGGGGAGAAGTTTAATCCTTAGTGCTCTACTAATATTAATTCTTATGGTATATATATTTATATATATCTTTCTGTACTGAGGGACTGGCGGATCTCGACAATCTACCATGCCGCATAGTAGTGTATCGGGGGGTTCCTTATTTGAATTTCGCTTTGCGAGACACCCCACGCACGAACATGACATAGCGTTGAGACTGGGGTAAAGTTTAGCCCTTAGTAAATTACTTGGACTATCTAGGGTTGATAGTGGTTGGGAGATAGACTATTTTAGCAGGGTATCTTGACTAGAAGGTTCTACATAGATGCGCTAGGTGTGCACTATTAGAAGAGAGGTGAGGGGTATCTCATGGGAGAGCGATACCAATTTAAATATGAGATAAAACATATTTTTGAAATAAAGCATTTTTGCCCTTGCTAAATATTTTCATAACTCGACCCGTTTATCTACTTTTCCTTTCTTGCTATATATATATATATATATATATATATATATATAGGTGTCCGGACGTAGGGACGCCTGAATGACACTTCTTTCGAGTTAACTGTCTGCTGCAGCAGCTGTGAATGCGTGCAAGATTCTCAGTAGACGCTTCCATCTTTGTAATCTAGATAGGAGGTACTGTATACTCATTCGGGCCAATGGTCCCATTGCATTTATTTATTCTTGAGTACAGCATTCGATATGGTTGTATATTTTGACCGAGTGTTTGTTTATTTATTTCCATTTCAGTTTCATTTACGCAAAACTGTGTGGATGTTTTAATTTTGAAGTTGTTAAAAAGAGTAGTTAAGTAAAATTTTGACACCGGCCTAATAGGTTATTAGTAATTAAATGGAATTTTGACAGTGATGCTAAGAAGGATCCATATGAGACTCCTGTTAAAATTTTATATAGGAGTGATCGCCCGATATCTTATTAGGCGGGGTGTTACAGATGGTATCAGAGCATCAGGTTCTAGTGTCCTTAGGAATTTGTTCGTACATACTACGCTTTCAGCGTTGCTCTTGATTTGATATAAAGCCTCAGGATTAGGATTGTTGATTTCTCTTGTGAGATTTCATTCTCCTACCACAATATAAGATTATGTAAATCATTTGTGCGCTCGTTCGAGAATTGTGTGCGGGGCTTGGATGGCGGCAGGAGGTGGGGCTTAGTTGGAGCTATAAGGTTGAAGCTTGTAGTGGAATTTCCTTCTAACAGAGAAGTTATGAGGATTAGTAAGATGATTGTAAGGAGCAGGGTAAGGTGGTTGTTATGAGTTTCACCTCAGAAGGAAGAGGTATAGTTGGCGCGGCTAGATAAAGTCACGGTGTTTCGGTAGCCCTAGACTCGTGTGTGTAGTTGGAGTTTGTAGTCATATCGATAACATTATCTAATGTATGCCTGTGCGTTTTCCGCAATAGCGGAATTTTATTTTCTTTCAATCTCCATAAAGGCGAGTGTTGATATTATATATATATATATATCTGGTTTGGGATTATCGTTTTATATGTCTATACGAGTATGGTGATATGGTGAGCATATAATGTTATTGGTTGTTCGAAGCGATAGCAGGCTAATGATGGCAAGACTATCGTGTCCGCAGTTGCTGGAGGGAACATGTTGTTGTTGCAATATCTCATCTGGATACAGGTTGAGTTCGCCTTTATTGATGTGGGTAAATGGAACTTCGATGAGCAGAGGTTTCATTATTATGTTGTGAGTGCGTGGTGACCTTATAAATATGGTTTAAGTCCGCATGATTACTATTGAGCTATAAGATGAAGCTCATCATAGGTTTTCGCGAGGACTGAATATTAGTACGAGAGCTAGGCGGGGTGACTCTTAGTTAGAGATCGGAGTTCAGAACACCTTTTGTTGAAAGGGGTTAGGATTATCCCGATTGCATGTTTCAAATAACGAACCTCCATGACCGACAAAGTTAAGTAGGGTTGTGTGGAGGGGTTCCTTGTTTGGATTTCGCTTTACGAAACGCTCCACACATGAATCTTACCGGCGTTGGGAGTGGAGAGATATTATAGGATGCAAGGATGTTGATTTGGTTGTGTAAGAGGGTGGTTTAGATAAGATGGAGGCATAACCCCTTTTGAGTATGGTGATGACAAGGTTAATCAGTAAACACTAGTGATTTAGCCACAAGACACAACGAACAGTTTGGAACGTATGAAACCCAGCTTAAACACACAAATCTCTTGTGTATAACTCACAATATAATAAAGAACTCAGAAATAACATAGCTAGAGGGAGAGAGAAGTAAGCATCCTAGATACACCTTAGTAGGCAGGTAAAAAAACACATACACCGAAAAGGTCTTCTTCAAGGATTTCTGTCAAGTTATTAAAGCTCCCTAATAAATGACAAATGGTGGGTGGAAGAACTCTATGGTTTTTCAATAGCTCTTTCTCTAGTAATAATTTCTCAAAATCTTAGAAGAATATCTCCAAAAGAACTCTTTTTAGAACTTTTTGATCGATGCCCTTCCTTGGAGGTGGTTGGGGCCTTAAATAGCCCCCACACCACCCCCGAGGCAGCTAAGTCATTAATGCCCGTGAAAGACCTCCCTCATACCTTATGTCACCAGCATTAAATACCTGATGCACTAGTTGTCTTTACGTCATAAACATTAAATGCCAAGACATGCCTTTTACCTAACCACTGTGTGTCAGGGGGCTGTTGCCACAGAGGTTGCTTACCAACCGTCTGACAGCCCCAAATACCACGGTGGTTTACTCAAGTGCAGACTTGACGTTGTCTAGCTGGCTAGTGACATCACCTACAGTAGATGGGACATAAAGTAGAGGGCTGTTTGGTTCACAGCAAAGCTCCCGATGGAACTCGAAGCTACTTTGCTCTAGGTTCCATGGTGAAGATCTTTCGGTGTTTTAACAGGTGTATCTAAGATGGTCAGGACAAGCCCCAACGGTGCCCCACTTCTCAATCCTCCAAACCAAGTCCCTCTAAAGTTCCCACGGTGAGGTTGTTCGATAGAGCATGAAAGCTCTCCCAGGCCCTGCGAAGCCTGGTCTCTCGCGAGTACCGTTCGACCTCACACCCATTCATTATTCTCGTTACAACATTACAGTCGTTACAACTCGTAGTAAATATAAACAAAGCTATAATATGACAAAGTAACAATAAGCTAAAGTACGAGTTGCCACGCCAAGCTTCCTCGCTGAGCTGCCTCGCTGAGCTTATCCTCAGAACACTGTTGCTAATTGGTGGATTATCCCTAATCCCAGGATTACCTTCAGGCCCCCTCTACAGGTTGATAGGTCTTATAGTGTGGATAAACCACTATAGACTATGAGCCATGTGATGATAGTATGGTTATGGAAATATTGTGCTATGGAAAAGCACTAAAGTAGTCCTTTCACCACAAGTGGGTGGGTGGAGTCGGACTTAGAGAAATTGATTTGAGGATCATAGTCATGCCTTAATGAAGAGGTAAATTTTGAGGAAGTATGTTTTGGGTATGATGTTCGTGACACTTTTACAGAAAGTGGGTACTTCGATTGGTTAGGTTTCCTTTCGTATGGGCGGAAGGATAAGATAGTAGAAATGCATTCGTAGGTTAGTGTAGGTAGGATTTAGGATGTCCCGCAACTGTGCCTTAGGTCGCTATATCTCGATGACCGACCACACGAGGAAATAGTGTAACGGGAGGGTTCCTTGTTTGGATTTCGCTTTTGCGAGACGTCCCACGCATGAAACGGATCAAATGTCGGGAGTAGAGAGAATCCTTGGGCACTAGGGACATATTGAGGATTATACTCGTTTCGCGTAGGTAGGATAATGCATAGACCGTAGTAGTATTAGGATGTAAGTTCGATAGAGTTAGTGGTGCCGAGGTTAGGAGATTGAATTTCGCGAGTTTGGAGGACCCATAGTTAAGTATTACACCGAGGAAAGGAGACCCTTATTGGGAGAGAGCGTTGCGTGTCAGACGTTAACAATGGTTGTGCACATGTTAGAAAGGTATATGGGCATCATAGCGAGTTAGTTTATATACCTCCTGAAACAGAAGGGGAGCAGTATATAAAGTTGAAGTTTATGTCGGGAGGCACTAGAAATGATGAGTGCAATGTATTGGAGTCACTTTACAACCATGGTAGACGTATGGTATATGGTTGGGAACCATTGGGTTAGTATAGTTCACCTTTGAGATATTATGATTATGAGCGATTCTAGGATTTGCGGTATAGGTTGTATCTGAATTTTGAGGATGAAATTCCGTTGTAAGGGGGCGAGTATGTAACAACCCGTCCTTTTGGAGACAATTAAATTCCATAAATGGATATAAGTTTGCAATTTGGAGAATTTCTCGAAATAGTAATTGTCGGGATTTTCGAGGATTTGATGATTTTTAATGGTTGTTGTAATTTCTTTTGGGATTAAATAGGTCGAAGTATTTTAATTATATGTCGTCATTGGGTAAAACGACAGAAGATAATATTTTAATAGGAATACCGCATTTATTTATTTTGGGTTGAAATAGTGATTTGTGGCCAAATACCTCGGATGGAAATTTCGACTGCGCTGTGAGACTCGGAATGTCCGAGATAGTCGGAAAAGAGTGTCCGAAAGTCAAAACTGAGTTTCGGGGAATTTTAGAGTTAAAAAGGGCTCGTAATAGAGTAAACGAGTCATTGTTAAACCCTTTTTCTTTCTTTATAAAGAGGGAGAGAGGGAGAAAAGAGAAAGAAAAGAAATAAAAAGAGAGAGAAGAGAGAGAGGAAGGAGAAAAGAGGAGAAAAAGGAAGATTCGGGCCAAACTCTACCGAATTCGACTCGAGGTCGTCGAATTTCATCCTCCAGGCAAGTATGTACTTGCTTTATTTCATTTTGTGCATTTATTTCATATCATAGTTGGTAAACTATATGATTTTGGGTTAAGACCCTTAAAATAAATTCGGGAAAAGTTGAATATGAGTTTACATATTCATGTAATGTAAACTCTTAATGATTTCTAGTGTTAAAACCATGTTAATGGAGTATAAAAATGGATTGAAATGGGTTTAAATGATAAGTTGTGGTTTTATGGTTTTAGGGTTTAAAACTAAGAGAAATGGTTTAATACCCCAAAATAATTGATGTGTTAGTTGTAAAACAAAGATTAGATGTTTATCGAGTTGTTGGATGAGGTTAGAAACAACAAAAATGGAGTTTGGAATTTTGGGGAAGATGATGAATAGTAAACTTGGGGCTTGTAGGGCCATTTAGGCCAGGAAGATAACTGATTTCGCTTTCGGCCAACACACGAAAGTTGTAGATCTTTTCGATACGATCGCGTGGGCACCGATCGCGTATTTTTCTTATTTTTCCTCGATTTGATATGATTTTTACAAGATGGAAGTTTCGGGTTGAAATCATCAACTCGAAAATCAAATCGGGAATTGGAAAAATAAAGGCTAGAATTAATCGTGTAGATGTTCGGGATGTTTTTTGGTGTAGTCTAGAAACCCCGATAATGAATTTGGGTTGTTGGATAAAGGATTTGAGGAGTTTCGTTTTGGGGATCTGGTGTGACCGGTCGACTGCGCCCCTAAGGCCGGTCGACCGCATCAGGGAAAAAGGGCCTACTGATTTGTTTCGTAGGCTTATTTGCAACCCGCGGTCGATCGGGGGTCCAGGACCGGTCGACCGGTACCCTGTTTTCAGCCCAAGATTTTGGAGATTGTTATTCCTTCTCCCCTTTGAGTTTAAAGTTTAGGGGCCTTCTAAATTGGAGTATCATTGAGGGTTATGTCCTAAAGGACTTGAGGTATTGGGAGTATATGTATATATTCACTTAGAGTGAATTAGTATGATTGGAGATATCCAATAGATCCTTTTATGGGAATAAGTTATGTACGAATTATCAAAGTAAGGAAATACTTTGAGTATAGTATCATGTGTATATGAATGCATGATTATGATTCTTTGAGAGAATCTTTGGGGTTATTGGTCATCGCTAGATGAGATTGGCAATTATGGCCATTAATATATATTCTAGGAAGAATATATGGTATATATATACTATGTGATTAAAGTATATATAAAATACGATATGGATGTGTATTATGTAGTATATTCCATTTTGTATGAGAACAAGGTAATATATATGTTAATGAGAATAAAGGATTTTGAAAATAAAATATGAAAGTTTTCAAAATGGAAAAAAGGAAATGATTTTTCATAAATGATAATTTATGGTTACACACCTCCCTAAATCGCTATCATAAGGAAAGTTGTGTGCGTTTGGTGATGCCCCCTGGCTAATGAATGCAGGGTGGGTATAGTCCTATAGGCCATATGAGTGATTATTGTTATTGCGCTGGTTCGGAGATTCCGGGTGTGGTCTTGACTTTCCCGCAAGCATATGGCCGCTTCCCGGCGTTGTTAGGTTCCCAGGTTGTCTTGTTTGATAGGCCATGGAAGATGATAGCCATTTAGGGGCGCGTCCAGTGGGGAAACCCGGAGGGGCGGTCTTAGATTTTCTAAAGAAATTTATGATAATAAATTGGCTTTATATTTACATTTCCTGGATGGAAGAAGGGAAGTGGAAGCATGTGATATGATCAAAGCATTTTTATGATAATAAAAATGGCTTTGAATACATTTCCTCGATATGAGAAGGGAAATTGGATGATATAAAACGGAAAAGCATTTTTATGATAATAAAACTGGCTTTTAAAAGTATATGATTTGTTAAAGCAATTCATGATAATGAATTGTCTTTTATATTTACGTTTCCTAGATATAAGAAAGGAAATGAGAAGTTTTGAGAAAAATGAAAGTATTGATAAATACTTTATATATGAACCCTTAGTCCGGGAGATAGATCCGGATGTTTATGGTAATATGTATATATATGGATAAATCGAGTACTGAGGGTCTAATGGATCCCGACGATCGACCTTGCCACGTAGTAGTGTATCGGGGGGGGTCCTTGTTTGGATTTCTCATTGCGAGACACCCCACACACGAATATGGCAATGTGTCGAGACTTGGGAGAAGTTTAATCCTTAGTGCTCTAATATTATTAATTATTATGGTACATATATTTATATATATCTTTCTGTACAGAGGGACTGGCGGATCTCGACGATCTACCATGCCGCGTAGTAGTGTATCGGGGGGGGGGGGAGGGGGGGAGGGTTCCTTGTTTGAATTTCGCTTTGCGAGACACCCCACGCACGAACATGGCATAGCGTTGAGACCGGGGTGAAGTTTAGCCCTTAGTACATTACTTGGACTATCTAGGGTTGATAGTGGTTGTGAGATAGACTAGTTTAGCAGGGTATAGAAACCCCGATAATGAATTTGGGTTGTTGGATAAAGGATTTGGGTAATTTAGTTTTGGCGATCTGGTGTGACCGGTCGACCACGCCCCTAAGCCCGATCAACCGCGTCCGGAATAAAGGGCTTACTGCTCTGTTTCGTAGGCTTATTTTCTCCCCGCGGTCGACTGGGGGGTCCAGGACTGGTCGACCGGTACCTTGTTTTCATCCCAAGATTTTGGAGATTGTTATTCCTTCTCGCCTTTGAGTTTAAAGTTTAGGGGCCTTCTAAATTGGAGTATCATAGAGGGTTATGTCTTAAAGGACTTGAGGAATTGGGAGTATATGTATATATTCACTTAGAATGAATTAGTATGATTGGAGATATCCAATAGATCCTTATATGGGAATAAGGTATGTATGAATTATCAAAGTAAGGAAATACTTTGAGTATAGTATTATGCGTATATGAATGCATGATTATGATTCTTTGAGAGAATCTTTGGGGTTATTGGTCATCGCTAGATGAGATTGGCAATTATGGCCATTTATATATATTCTAGGAAGAATATACGGTATATATATACTATGTGATTAAAGTATATATAAAATACGATATGGATGTGTATTATGTAGTATATTCCTTGTGTATGAGAACAAGGTAATATATATGTTAATGAGAATAAAGGATTTTGAAAATAAAATATGAAAGTTTTCAAAATGGAAAAAAGGAAATGATTTTTCATAAATGATAATTTATGGTTACACACCTCCCTAAATCGCTATCATAAGGGAAGTTGCGTGCATTTGGTGATGCCCCCTGGCTAATGAATGCAGGGTGGATATAGTCCAATAGGCCATATGAGCGATTATTGTTACTGCACTGGTCAGGAGATTCTGGGTGTGGTCTTGACTTTCCCGCAGGCATATGGCCACTTCCCGACGTTGTTAGATTCCCTGGTTGTCTTGTTTGGTAGGGCCTGGAAGATGATAGCCATTTAGGGGTACGTCCAGTGGGGAAACCCGTAGGGGCGGTCTTAGATTTGCTAAAGCAATTTATGACAATAAATTGGTTTTATATTTACATTTCCTGGATGGAAGAAGGGAAATGAGGTAAATGTTTGGCTTCGGTAACACTTCCCGGATGGAAGAAGGGAGGTGGAAGTATGTGATATGATCAAAGCATTTTTATGATAATAAAAATGGCTTTGAATACATTTCCTGGATATGAGAAGGGAAATCGGATGATATAAAACGGAAAAGCATTTTTATGATAATAAAACTGGCTTTTAAAAGTATATGATTTGTTAAATCAATTCATGATAATTAATTGGCTTTTGTATTTACATTTCCTAGATATAAGAAAGGAAACGGGAAGTTTTGAGAAAAATGAAAGTATTAATAAATACTTTATATATGAACCCTCAGTCCGGGAGATAGATCCGTATGTTTATGGTAATATGTATATATGGATAAATCGAGTACCGAGGGTCTAATGGATCCCAACGATTGACCTTGCCGCGTAGTAGTGTATTGGGGGGGGGTGGGGGTTCCTTGTTTGGATTTCTCATTGCGAGACACCCCACGCACGAATATGGAAATGTGTTGAGACTGGGGAGAAGTTTAATCCTTAGTGCTCTAATATTATTAATTCTTATGTATATATATTTATATATATCTTTCTGTACTGAGGGACTGGTGGATCTCGATGATCAACCATGTCGCGTAGTAGTGTATCGGGGGGGTTCCTTGTTTGGATTTCGCTTTGCGAGACACCCCACGCACGAACATGGCATAATGTTGAGACTGGGGTGAAGTTTAGCCCTTAGTACGTTACTTGGACTATCTAGGGTTGATAGTGGTTGGGAGATACACTAGTTTAGCAGGGTATCTTGACTAGAAGGTTCTACATAGATGCGCTAGGTCTGCACTATTAGAAGAGAGGTGAGGGGTATCTCATGGGAGAGTGATACCAATTTAAATATGAGATAAAACATATTTTTAAAATAAAGCATTTATGCACTTGCTAAATATTTTCACAACTCGACCCGTTTATCTACTTTTCCTTTCTTGCTATATTATATATATATATATATATATATATATATATATATATATATATATATATATATAGGTGTCCGGACACAGGGACGCCTGGATGACACTTCTTTCGAGTCAAATGTCTACTGCAACAGCTGTGGATGCGTGCAGGATTCTCAGTAGACGCTTCCATCTTTGTAATCTAGATAGGAGGTACTATATACTCATTCGGGCCAATCGTCCAATTGCATTTATTTATTCTTGAGTACAACATTCGATATGGTTGTATATTTTAACCGAGTGTTCGGTTATTTATTTCCATTTCAGTTTCATTTACGCAAAACTGTGTGGATGTTTTAATTTTGAAGTTGTTACAAAGTGTAGTTAAGTAAAATTTTGACACCGGCCTAATAGGTTATTAGTAATTAAATGGATTTTCGACAGTGATGCTAAGAATGATCCATATGAGACTCCTGTTAAAATTTGATATAGGAGTGATCGCCCGGTATCTTATTAGGCGAGGTATCACAATGTTATGATATTATTTTATTTCTCAATTTTTTGTTGGATTATTTTTCAGCCCACTATTGAAGATTAATATTGTGTGGAACACTTCATATATAGTTTGAAGATATTAAACAAATTAAGTTTGTTTACACGTTGCAAACTAGGACTTATAATGATAGAGATAATATGTATCATTTATGTTTTGAAACGAGCTTTTATCTTAATAGAGTTTGCAAGTTAAACTTACTGTGCTATAGAAAGTATTTACATTTAATGCAAGGATTGTTTACGAAAACAAACTAGAAATGAAAATAAGATTTATGCTCTTTCGTTCTTGGGGAATCAAGTCATTTGTTTTTCATAAACCCTCAATGCTTCCAATTTTTTTGAAAAATATTTCTTCTAGACTTGATTATAAGGGATATTTTTAAAGCATTTTTCAGTCATTCTCAATGGTTATGGTATTCCTTTGATGTTTTTGTATAAAACAACGTTTGGATATATTTCCTTTAAATATTGTTTTGATCCCACATTATAATCATAGTATTATTGATAAAACTCTTTAATCTTGTACCAAATTAAATCTAGACTCCTTATGAAAAAAATTTATGGGCAAGATTTTTGTAATATCTCTTATAAATTCTGATAGTCGAATTATGCCCTTGAGGTATTACAATATCTAACATACGGATGACCTATGTGGCCCAAGTGGGAGATTATGAGAAAATTCCCTTATAGTGGACCTACATAGATCATATAATCACCATTGGCATGTACTTACTGCATTAAAGAAAATCGAATGTCAAATTCATTATGAATGATGAAATTAGTGGGAGTTGAAAATCATGAAATATGGTTTTAAAGGAAGGTAGGGTACTTATCCCATTATCGATAACTTTGTTCAATACTTGTTCTTTTAGTTGTTGGACTGTTTAAACAATAAAGAACAAATAAATGATTGACCACTAAATTATGGTATTTGTCACTGTGAGACAAATGTAGATTAAATCATAAAGAATAGTATTAAGAAGATCTTAAACAGAGTGTACTATTATAAATGATTATGTGGTGTATCTACATGAATATGAATTTGACATAAGTATAAATATTTTATTTTGTTTTCACAAAATCATTAGAAGTAAACTTACTGGATTACGATATCTCCTTTAATTGCATTTAAGTTAAATTGTATTCAAATGTTTTATGTGTAATGAGAAAAGGGTTATATATGAACCCTATCCCTTTTTCTAAGAACGTAAAATTCTTATGGGATGAGTAACTCATTATGATTAGAGTTACATTTAGTGTATGTGGAAACTATTATGCTTATGATATTTTACACATGTTACAAATAAATGATTGTATAAACTTAATCATGTTTCCCTCCGATGGTAGTTTTAGAAGTAATACCATTATATTTTCCAATCATTGTATTAAATTTATACAACTTATGATCAGTGGGAGTAAGTTTATATATTCACTTTATTGTAAAGTAGAGAAACAAAATGTTACATGAAGTTTTAATATGGAATTGATAAAATTTATGAGATACTGAAAGATTATATGCTCACATTAAAGTTGATTGTTCATTTTTTTGGATGATCATTTATTAAAGCTCAGATTACTGGTTTTACGGAAAGTATGAAGTTCACTCTTTTCTACATATGTTTATTTTGGTTTAACTACTAATATAATGAAAGAGTGCAACACAATCATTGACTATTATGGATATCTGAATTTGTAGCATGCTTTGATGCTACAACTTATTGATTATGGCAATGTAACTTAAATTTCAGGACTTAGAGTTGTCGACAATATTGTCAAGCCGCTGAAATATTATGATACTATCGCTGCAATCTTCTTTATTAAGACACATTATGTATTATGTGAGTAACTAAGCAAATTGAATGCAAATATCGTTTAAAGAAGAAGTTCTGAAACAAGTGTCATTTAGCACATTTGTACAAGTGTTAACATAGAAAATCCACATGATTGTGCTATCAAAAAAGACATTAATAAAGCATGCTTAAGATACGAGTCTTAAAGTATAGCTGATAGAATGTTGATGTGGTGGATTTTTTAGTGCTTATTTTGACACTACCATATGATATCATATAGTGTTTCAGAATCATTTTTTATGTCATTATTATACACATGCATGTGAATGAAAGATTGTTACAAAAATAGTCTTTTACAAAGGCATTATTGGACCATTATGGAATAACCCTATTTATTGACCTTATTGGATAAGTTGTTAATCTTGTGGTACATGGAAGCGATCATTCCCTTGAATTAGTATGTGAGCGCCATGACTCGCATTGATGAGTTGTTTGACGAAGGTCTTTATAAAAAGTCGTTTAAGGGTGACTCAAGGATTATTGCACACTTTATGATAATTATGGATCAAGTGGGAGACTGTTAGAATTGTTTTATATAATTCTCCATTATGTACTCCATAATTATATTAATTCTAAGAGTCACTTTGGTTAATGAAGGGGTACTCTAAATACCAAGAGTCAAAAGGACTCTTGGGCATCTACCTTGATGGACGGTTGATATTAAGTGACTGTTAGAGATATAGGTCATGTCCCTGCCTATAAATAAGTGACTGATTTCCATAATTCAGACACTCTAGAAAGACAACATTATGAAATTATAGGAAATGGAGAGACATCAAAATTCTCAATGAGAGAAATTTCAAAATAGTGTTTTACCATACTGGGAGATCTAACCATTGGAATGCGTCAAAATTGGAGTATGTTTTTGCTACATACAAGAAGAAGTTGTGTTCCAAAATTTAGCTCGATCAGACATCTTTAAGATTGACTGCTCTATCAATATTTCTAGTTGTGAGAATAATGGAGGTATTTTATTTTAACACCATTTATGTTCCGCATAATCTTTTAATGTGATAATCATGAAGATCCAAGATCTTTTTATTAAGAACATTTGTATGTGAAAATTTAATCAAATTAATGTTTTCTTGATTAATATTATGGTGTTCTTAAAAATGGTATTACATGTGATATTATAGCTAAAGTTTAAGATCTCATGATTTTCCTTTACTGGTGTTTGCCTACAATGGAGTCAACATTAAATCAATTTTTGTGTACCTGGGATTTTTTTTGTGACATTTTTCTTGTGTCGCCTATACTCACTAGTCGAAATGTGAAAGGTGAAAACTTGATCAGAATTTTCTGAAACTCACATGGTCGACTGGAAACGTCGAAATAAATAAAATCCATTGTATACAATGGTCCTCACCCCAGTTTTGCATTTTGACATCGTTTAGACTTTTAAAAATGGGTTTTGCCATTTTTGGTAATAATGTCAATGCTTATAAATCTCATTTAAAATTTAATTTTACGATTCCGCAAATTGGAGAATGATCCTGAAAAGATTATTTATGCTATTGTAATGACAACTCAAAATTTTTCATTTTGGCAAAATATATTATTTTTCCATATTTTATGGTATAAATCACTACACACACACACACACACACACACACACACATATATATATATATATATATATATATATATATATATATATAGGGATAGAGGGAGAGAGAGAGACTATTGTGCACATTAAGTTTGTACACTAAGTTTGCACATCATTTTTTTAAAATAGGAAAACAATTATTTTTGAGATTATTGTTTTGTGTGTGATATGTAAACACTTCAAGGAACCCATATAAAAGAAATTAAGCTCAAAAAAACTTTTCTTCCTACTTTTAAAAAATCGGTCAAACTTTCAGTGCTTTTCAGCACTTTAAAAGCTGTGAAAGTTTAACCGATGTTTAAAAATAGAAAAAATAGTTCTTTTGAGCTAAATTGTTTTATATGGTTCCATTGAAATGTTCAAATGTCATATAAAAAAAATCAACACAAAAATGGTATTTTTAATATTTAAAAAAAATTATGCACAAGAGCTTGCCCCTCTCTCTAAATCTCTCTCTCTTTGTGTGTGTGTGTGTATATATATATATATATATATATCTTTTAAATGTTTCTTCTAATATTCATGTTATATATTATTTTTATTGACCAAAAGGCTCAATATAAAATTTTGAATATTAGACATATGATTATGTGTTTGACAATAACATTTCGATAAATTATATTATTGTGTATAATTTATATTTGGTAGCCCAAAGGTCCTAATGTAATTAATGTTTTGACAGTAATATTTATATGATGTTAGATGGAGAAGACATTAAAGTGTCTTAATCTATAATTATAAATACTAGATTATTGTGTATGCATCTATATTTGGACCATTAATTATACATTAAGTTTTGAGTATAATAATTTTTGGGGCATTAATTTACATAAATAATGTTTACGACAATATCTCAATCCGAAAAATTTATTTTTGAATTGCGCAATTTATTTTGAGATTTTAGAGTAATTATCTACATCCCTATAGTGTTAACTATTTTTTTTTCCTGGCAAAAGTTACGATTTTTGTCAAATATTATGCGTGTGTTTTCACTATGGGAATTTTGTTATTTATTCATTAATTTATGTTTATGTTGAATTAGAAACCAAACACATGTTATGATGATTTTGTGAATACTGAATATTATGTTATTATTAATATTCATATTTTGACGAATCTTGTGCCAAACGCAGGCCAACGATTCATATTATTGAATAGTATGTTATTGTTAATATTTATATTTTGATGAATATTGAGCCAAACACAACCAACGATTCATATTGTTGAATATTATATCATTGATATTCATGCTTTGATGAGTCTCGTGCCAAACACAGGCCAAGGATTCATGTAGTTGAATATCAAAATCACTGTTTATTCTAATGCTAATACTCTCATTAAGTTGAATTAAATGCCAAACGCATACTACAATTCATATGTGCAGATACTAGATATATGTTATAACTGTATTGTGCATTAGTATGACCATGAATGATTTGGGTCAATATTTATGATTTGTTTGTCATACATAAGTTTTGACGTTATAAATGATGAAGTGAAAGTAAATGAATCATGTTTTTCATTTACTATTATTCGTGTAATATCTCATACAAACTTCTTGTCTATTTGATTTTCATATTATGTCTAGTTTTTTCGTGAATTTCAAATTAATAAATAGACAATCATATAATTTATTCATGTATTATGGGTATTTTACACATCTATGCTTTTCTATAATATTTATATAATGTAAGGACTGGTTTCGTTAAAAACTCCATTCCATAACACATATATATTGGACTAATGCGTTCATATCATTCATATTTTGTTTGCCTACAGGTCCATGTATGATATTGAATGCTAAGATTTATGATATTCCACACATATTATCGTTTATTCAGTTATTGTGATTCGGTAGCCTACAGCTCAAATTACAACTATTGAGCAAAACTTAGGTGGTTATATATATTTTTGGAAGGTAATAATGGTCAGCAAATGCAGATGTCATTGCTTCTTTCATCATGATATCACCAATTAAGTTTATGAAACCCAAACATGTATAATTTAGTTCATTGCCCATGCGATATTTAATGAACATAGGTAAAAAAATTATTATCTTCTCTATGAAAGTCCTTACTTAATGTAATATTCATACTATGAAATGTTTGGTAGTCACCACAGTGACCCAACTATAATTAAAATAAATATTAAATGTAAAGATGATAGCAATAGTAACCTCTTATGCTTATAAATGTGGAGTAAATTGAGTTTAATCATCACACAAGATTATTCCTTACAAGGAATTGATTCTGATTGGTTGAATGAGCTCTACATATCATATACATCATTAGTGTATATATCATGTATATTTAATACTCTAGTATCTACAAGCGTCATATACTTGATAATCAATGGTTACTAATGAGAAAAAATAAAATGTACATTAGGTATTAGTGAGATATTAATGTATGTGTCGTCAAATCAAAGAGTTAATGTAGTGAGTAATCATATATTTAACATGTTATGATATGATTTATTTCTCTCGATTTTTATGTTGGATTACTTTTCAGCCCACTGTTGATGATCAATATTATGTGGAACACTTCATATATAGTTTGAATATATTAAACAAATTAAGTTTGTTTACATTTTGCACACTAGGACTAATAATGATACAGATAATATGTATCCTTTATGATTTGAAACGAGTTTTTATCTTAATAGAGTTTGCAAGTTAAACTTACTGTGCTACATAAAGTATTTACATTTGATGCAAGGATTGTTTACAAAATAATCTAGAAATGAAAATAAGATTTCTTCTCTTTCATTCTTCGGGAATCACATCATTTGTTTTTCATAAACCCTCAATGCTTCCAAGTTTCTTGAAAAATATTTTTCCTAGACATGATTATGAGGGATATTGTTAAAGCATTTTTCAGTCATTCTCAAAGGTTATGGTATTTTTTTATTCTTTTGTATAAATCAACGTTTGGATATATTTATTTTAAATATTATTTTGATCCCGCATCATAATCATAGTATTATTGATAAAACTCTTTAATATTGTACCAAATTAAATCTAGACTCCTTATGATAATTTTTTATGGACAAGATTTTTGTAATATCTCGTATAAATATTGATAGTCGAGTTATGCCCTTAAGTTATTATAATATCTAACATACAAATGACCTATGTGGCCCAAGTGGGAGATTATGAGAAAATTCCCTTAAAGTGGACCTATATAGATCATATAATCGTCAATTACATGTACTTATTGCATTAAAGAAAATTAAATGTCATTCATTATGAATGGTGAAATTAATGGGAGTTGAAAATCATGAAATATGGTTTTAAAGGGAGGTAGGGTACTTATCCCGTTACAAATAACATTATTTAATACTTGTTCTTTTAGTTGTTGGATTGTTTAAACAATAAAGAACAAATAAATGATGAACCATTAAATTATGGTATTTGTCACTGTGAGACAAATGTAGATTAAATCATAAAGAATAATATTAAGAAGATCCTAAATGGAGTCTACTATTCTAAATGATTATGGGGTGTATCTACATGAATAAGAATTTGACATAAGGATAAATATTTGATTTTATTTTTACAAAATCATAAGAAGTAAACTTACTAGACTAAGATATATCCTTGAATTGTGTTTAAGTTAAATTGTAGTAAAATGTTTTATGTGTAATGAGAAAAGGGTTATAAATGAACCTTATCCCCTTTTCCAAGGAGGTTATTTTTTTAAGGACGTAAAATTCTTATGAGATGAGTAACTCATTATGATGAGAGTTACATTTAGTGTATGTGAAAACAATTATGCTTATGATATTTTACACATGTTATAAAGAAATGATTGTATAAACTTAATTATGTTTCCCACTTATGGTATTTTTTGAAGTAATACCATTATATTTTCTAATCATTGTATATTCAATTTATACAACTTATGATTAGTGCAAGTAAGTTTATATATTCGATTGATTGTAAAGTAGAGAAACAAAATGTTACATGAATTTTTAATATGTAATGGATGAATTTATGAGATACTGAAAGATTTTATGCTGACATTAAAGTTTATTGTTCATTTTTTTCGACGATCAGTTATTACAACACAGATTTACTGAATTTATGGAAAGTATGAAGTTCACTCTTATCTACTTATGTTTATTTTGGTTTAACGACTAATATAATGAAGGAGTGCAACACAATCCATTGACTATTATGGATATCTGAATTTGTAGCATACTTTGATGTTATAACTTATTGATTATGGCAACGTAACTTAAATTTCAGGACTTAGTGTTGTCGACAATATTGCCAATCCGCTGAAATATTATGATACTATTGTTGCAATCTTCTTTATGAACACACATTAGGTATTATGTGTGTAACTAAGCACATTGAATGCAAATACCTTTTAAAGAAGAAGTTCTTAAACAAGTGTCATTTAACACATTTGTACAAGTGTTAACATATAAAATCCACATGATTGGGCTATCACGAAAGACATTAGTGAAGCATTCTTAAGATACGAGTCTTAAAGTATAGCTGATAGAATCTTGATGTGGTTGATTTTTAGTTCTTATTTTGACCATACCATATGATATCATACAGGGTTTCAGAATCATTTTTTTATGTCGTTATTGTACACATGCATGTGAATGGAAGATTGTGACATAAATAGTCTTTTACAAAGACATTATTGGACCATTATAGAATAACCCTATTTATAGACCTTATTGGATAAGTTGTTAATGTTGTGGTACATGGAAGCGATCATGCTCTTGAATTAGTATGTGAGCGTCGTGACTCACATTGATTAGTTATTTGATGAAGATCTTTATGAAAAAACATTTAAGGGTGACTCAAGGATTATTGCACACTTTATGATAATTATGGATCAAGTGGGAGACTGTTAGAATTGTTTTATATAATTCTCCGTCATGTACTCCATAATTATATTAATTCTAAGAGTCACTTTGGTTAATGAAATGGTACTGCAAATACCAAGAGTCAACAGGACTCTTGGGAATCTACCTTGATGGAAGGTTGATAGTAAGTGACTATTGGAGATTTAGGTAATGTGTACCTATAAATAAGTGAATGATTTACATCATTCAGACACTCTAGAAAGAAAACATTATGAAATTATAGGAAAGGGAGAGAAATCTAAATTCTCAATGAGAGTAAATTTTGAAATAGTGTTTCACCATACTGGGAGATCTAACCGTTGGAATGCGTCAAAATTGGAGTATGTTTTTTCTACATACAAGTTGAAGATGTTTTCCAAAATTCAGTCGGATCAGACATCGTTAAGGTTGACTACTCTGTCAATATTTCTAGTTGTGACAATTATGGAGGTATGTTATTTTAATACCATTTATGTTTCGCATAATGTTCAAATGTGATAATCATGAAGATACAAGATCCTCTTATTAAGAACATTTGTTTGTGAAAATTTAATCAAATTAGTATTTTCTTGATTAATATTATGGTGTTCTTAAAAATGGTTTTAGAGAAAAAGCCCATGGCTTGATTTTGGCAAGACCTAGTGTCCACCTTTTCCATCATTCTTTGCTTACGAGGTGGATTTTCTACTAGAATCCATGAATGAATCCATATCACAAGGTTATTTTATATTCATCTTCTTCTTAATCAATATATTGTATTTTCATTTTTGATAATCAAATAGTGTTATTGAGAATTCAAGATTGAATGGAGGTAAGATTGAAACTATGATTTTTATGCATTTTCCACCACCTTAACTAGTGCATTTTCTCTCTTAATCCATATTAGGCTCTTTCCATAGTTGTAAATGCCCACCACAATAGAATCTCTAATTAGTGACAAAATAAATTATAACAAAATTGTTAATGTCACCAGAAGTTATTATTTTGTGAGAAAAATAAATTTCATCACGCAATGTAGAGGGGAAAAATTATCACCAAATGGCCATAAAAAGATTCGCACCCAACATTCCCGCTCACGGGAAATTAGACTTCATTATTTGTGACGAACTAATTATCATTTAAAAACAAAAAATTTGGTCACCAAATAAATGCATTATTGGCGACAATATCTTTTCCTCACCAATACTGAAATGAGATATTTAAAAAAAGAAAAACCTTAAGACACTAAACTCACCCACTAACCCCAAAACTCTTCCACCCCCGGCACTCTCTTTTTCTCTTACCTCACCCACGACTAAAAACCGCTCTGCCCCATCTCTCCCCCAATCGATCTAATATATATTATGTTTGCTCTTTCCCCCATTGATCTCCTCTCTCTCTCCCCCATCGCCCACCCAGGTACCCTTCGTTCTTTTTTTTTTCTAGTTTGGCTCGATTTCGTCTCCAACAATTATTTGTTTGTTTGTTTCAATTTTATTGTATGCTTTTTTGAGGCTTTGTGGTTCCTACCACGGTTGAAACAAGGGGGGTTCATGTTAGAACTAATTTGAGATGATATTAGTGTCAAGATTTTCATTTATGTATTGTTTAAACATAAATTTTTTTGTATAATTTTATAAAAATAATGGATTAAATTGTTTTGTCCTCTTATTTTCGGAGTAGAATTTATATAGTGCATACACACTAGTAATTGTCTCTAATGATAGCACGTATATAATTTTATTGTCCTTATAGTTTTGTGGTAGAGGTGCCTAGGACACTAGTGAAGTCCGTTTGTATTTTTTTTAAAATTAGGGGCCAAAATATAATTTTTATACTTGAAAAGGGGTCTAAATAAAATATTCTCAATTTTATGGTAATTTGTGTGTTGATTTTTTTTAATGAAATGTGTCTTGATACATTTAGGGATTCATTACATAGATAAAGTCAATTAACGGAGTAAAAGAAAATGTTCAATTAATATTTGGACCCCACATAATATGTTATGTACACTATTTAAGAGACGAATATAAATATGTGTGTGTGTGTGTGTGTGTGTGTGTGTGTGTCTCGCAAAAAATTAAAGAACGATGTTATCTGAGAGTTGGAGGTCATCCCCTTAATGATTATGATATTGCATCCATTTGTAATGAAATTATATATACTAGAGAATAATTGCCAAGATAGCGCAATCATAGTTCATTCCTTAGCATGTGTCATTTGTGATTTTATAAAATAAGAAAATAGTGTATTTTAAATATAAGGTACACATCATAGTTTTGGAATAATTACGTGTTTATTTTTTATTTTATAGTATTTTGGGTCTAATTAGGTTTCAAAAACATTGATTATGTTTTTTTTATTAGATATATATTTTTGACATTAGGTTTGCTCATGTTTGTTCTCTTTAGTATTTGATCCAATGACATTAATCTCCCGCTCTCTCTCTCAGACACACACAGACACACAAAATCACACAGAGTCTTGAATCCCTAATCTTTAGATTTCACATGGATTTCTTAAAATTAGGGGATTTGAATCCCTATATATTATTAGGGTGTTGTTTTTAACTACTACTTATTTATGGTGCTAATTCAATTCATGAAAGTTTTCATTATAATATTGTTTAGTCCATATTTTAGAACGAATAGATTGTTGAATGTTGTTGGGTGTTGTCGTTTGAGAATAAATTGTTAAATTATGTTGTTTTAATCTTGGTGTTTGAAAATAGATTGTTGAAAAGTTATTGGGTGATGTTGTTGACAAATATTTGGACTATTTTTGGACTCATTATAACTGTATACAACATTGTAGATGCTAAGTTTTTACATGTATATTGTTTTTAAGGAAATAAATTGTAATTTTTTTTATCGTTATGTCTTCATCATTTAGATTATTTAGGGGTAATTTTCATACCATTTTTGTGTGTATGAACGAATTCCGCTAGTGATTGACATAGTATTCATAACATGTTTGTTTCAACATTTAATAGGATTGACCATGGAGATGGATCAGAGTTGGATCTAAGAACGTAATAGATTCTGTAAGAAATATGTAACTGAGGTTAGGTCTTTCATTCAATATGTTAAGAAGCACATGGTCCCAACTAGTAGTGTTAAATGTCTGTGCATCAATTTTTTAAACATTGATATTAGATCTATTAACAAAGTTGAGGAATATTTGTTCTTCAAGGGAATTTCTACAGCCTATACTCATTATATTCATCATGGAGAATGTTCAGAGTTAGGGGGATCTCGTGTCTTTAATAATTACATCTACGACGACGACGACGACGACGACGATGATGATGATGATGATGATGATGATGATGATGATGATGATGATGATGATGATGATGATGATGAACAAAGTGACGGAGTGCATGAAATATTGGATGACTTACAAAGGGGCACCTTCCATGAATCCATTCATGTGGAATCAGGTGATAGCTTTTCTTGAGAATATATTGTAGGGGAAACTAAAACTTTTGAAAAGTCATTGCACGAAGCTGAGTGTGAAATGTATCCCAATTGTACGAAGTTTTCAATGTTGTCATTTATTGTGAGGTTGCTTCATTTGGAACAGATGGAGCAACAAATCCTTCAATATGTTGCTTGATTTGTTAAAGCAAGCTTTACCTGAGGTTGTGATGATCTCCAAGTCACATTATGAAGCAAATAACATGTTGCAAGATTTGGGCTTGGGATATGTCTCCATTCATGGTTGTAAAAATGATTGTGTGCTATTTTGGAAAGAGTTCAAAGATTGACAAGAGTGTTCGATATGTGAAAAATATGGATGGAAAATCAATGATAACAAGGGAAAAAAGATACCTCACAAGGTATTACGTTACTTCCCAATTAAACCAAGACCTCAAAGATTATTTATGTTGAACAAAACGACTGATGATATGAGGTGGAATAAAGAGAAGCATGCAAATAATGACAAGTAATTGAGACATCCAGCTAATTCGAAAGCTTGGAATGAATTTGACAAGGAGCATCAATTCTTTTCACAAGAACCTCGAAATGTAAGGCTTGTACTAGGAAGTGATGGGTGTAACCCCTTTGGTATATGCCATACAATTTACCTCCTTGGTTATATATGAAAGAACCATTCTTTATGATGTCATTGCTTATTCTTGGTCCTACTTCACCTGGTAAAGATATAGATGTGTATTACTAACCTTTAATTGATGAACTTAAATAGTTATGGGAAGTCGGTGTCAAGACATATGACGCATCTACAAATAGAGTTTACGAATGCATGCAGTAGTTTTATGGACTATAAATTACTTTCCTGCATATGCTAATTTTTCTAGGTGGAACACAAAAGGATACATGGCATGTCCAACTTGTAATGAACATGCTTCTTTAACAATTTACGTAATAAGATTTGTTACATGAGCCATCGGACTTATTTACCAACCGATTATAAATGGTGTAGGAGTAAAAAGTTTGATGGAATCCAAGAGTGTGGCCATCCCCGATCCTCGCGGCAGGTGGGAGAGTGAGGAGGATCCTAGGTCCCGCGCGTCCCTCTCGGGAGAGCGCTTCGATTAACGTCATAGATGAGGTGAAAATATAGAGAGATGGAGATGCCAGTCTATTTTACTCAAAACAGACAAAAGAAAGATGGAGCCATCACGAAGGATAGCATCCAACGACATACTGATACATATGAAACCAAAATGATTCGAAAAGGGTTCAGAGGATAAGTTACAATATGGGAAGGTGTTAGGCACCCATTTCGCCCTTACAGCCTCTCATGGGTTTTTTCTATTTTCCTTTATTTTCCCCATGATAAGTGTGCATGTGTATATATGGTGGAGATAGGAATCCTTGACTTGTATCATGGAAGAGATAAAGCGAGTTATCTGTAGGAATGTAAAAATAATGTAGAAAATAGGATTTGTGCGATTATCCTTGCGTTGATCGTTATAATGGAACGATAACGTATGTGAAATAATATGCCGCTACGAACAAATATATGTATATGTACATATATATAGAATCTAAGAGAATTGAGTTTTCAAGAATGTAGAGAAAATAGAAAATGAGAGAAAAGTAGGAATAGGACTTGAGTCTCGAGTTTTACCCCGAGACGCCTACGTAGCCTATAAAAGCATCAAAGTCCACGTAGTTCGAGACAAAATGAGGGGTGGGGTTTATCCCATAAATCCAACCGGGGACTTTTCTTATTTATGTGTGTGTGTAAAAAAAGTGTTTTAGTTATGAGAAAAGTGTAAGAATTCCCATTTGGAATTTATGAGCAAACCCACTTTTTCTTATTTTTTGGGTTTTTTATTTATATGAAAGTAAAAGATGTGCAATAATACTAGATAAGAAGTATATTAGGATATGTGAGAGGAGAGGATAAAAGTGCTAAGTAATAAAACAAGTATTGCGAATTTATGAGAATTTAAAGAGTGAATTGAGAAAATTGGACCTTCTTGAAGATCGTGAGCTTGATCTTGAATGTGGGAGAGAAGACCTTGAACTTGGATGATGATGAAGAGTGGTTAATTCACCAAGTTTGATGAAAAGGATGATGAAAAGTGAAGGTTGGAAAGGGATTTTGATGTAGAAATCGCGCTGACTTCGAGAGAGATTTTCTGGATTTGCTGAGAGTGATGTCTATTAGATTTGGGCTCCCTTGTAATGAGGTCAGGCTCTCCTTTTTATAGGAGCAAGTCACCGCTGATCGGCGTAGCCCTGGTCCTGCCTATCATCACCGGATCATTCGTCCGTATGGTGAGTCAGAATCTCCCACGAAGCGGACCATTGAAAAGGTTAGGAGATGTACTTTGACATTCCAAAGAGTTTGACCCAGTTTGGGTGGTTGACCTTGGTCAATCGGGACCTAGAAGCATTCAGTGACCTTTCGGAGTAAAAAAGATCGTTTGTCCGTACCATAAGTCAGAATCGCACACGGGGTAGACCGTTGGAAAGGGGTTTCAGTGCCCCTTTGAAGATTCATTCAGTCTCGGTCGAGTTGAAGAGTTGAATTTGGTCAAACGGAGCCTAGGAGCGTCCGGTGGCCTTTAGATTAGATTTCGGGGGGAAACGGGTCGTTCGTCCGCATGGTAAGTTAGAATAGTGCATAGGATGGATTGTTGGAAAGGGGTTTCAGTGCCCTTAGAATATTTATTCAGTTTCGGTCGAGTTGAAGAGTTTGAGTTTTTGGTCAAATGGAGCCTGGGAGCGTCTAATGGCCTCTAGGTCAGTACCCGGGGTATGACCTAGGTTGACAGTGATGAAGGGAGGTGCTTGTGACCTTAGGAGAGTTTAGGGGGGAATATAATGGGCTGTCTATAGAGCCCCTCGACGGGTGAGTTTGGAACAAACGATAGCCATCGAATAAACACCGCATGATGCTTTTAAAAATAGGATGACCAATTCAGGGGGTCGAGGACGATTCTGAGGACCTGGGGAGGTAAGGATGACCAATTCAGAGGGTCAAGGCCGATTCTAAGGACCTAAGGGGAAATACTAGGGATGGTTTGGAGGAAAGGTTTAGGTCAATTCCTAAGGAGGTGCTGGGGATGACCGATTCTGCGGGTCAAAGCCAATTATAAGGGCTTGAAGATGAGGTGATCAATTCTGTGAGTTGAAGCCAATTCTGTGGGCTTAAATATGACGTGACCAATTCTGCAAGTTGAAACCAATTCTGTAGGCTTAAAGATGAGGTGACCAATTCTACACGTCGAAACCAATTCTACGAGCTTATGTAGAGATGACAAATTCTACGGGTCGAAGCCAATTCTGCAGGCTTACGATGAGATGACCAATTCTGTAGACTTAAGTGGAGATGACCAATTTTGCGGGTCGAAGCCAATTCTGCGGGTCGAAGACAATTCTGTGGGCTTATATAGAGATGACCAATTCTGCGGGTCGAAGCCAATTCTGCGGGCTTAGGTAGAGAGGACCAATTCTGCGGGTCGAAGCCAATTCTGTGGGCTTAAGTTGTGATGGCCAATTCTGTGGGCTTAAGTTGAGATGACCAATTCTACGGGTCGAAGCCAATTCTGCGGGCTTAAGTTGAGATAACCGATTCTGTGGGTCGAAGCTAATTGTGCGGGCTTAAGTAGAGACGACCAATTCTGCGGGTCGAAGCCAATTCTGCAAGCTTAAGTTCAGATCCAGGACCAAGGTTAATTCTGACCTAAGAGAGGTGACGATCGAGGATCGAGGTCAATTCTGACCTAACTAAGGTGACAATCCAAGACCGAGGTCAATTCTGACCTAAGAGAAGTGATGACTGAGGACCGAGGTAGATTCTAACCTGACCAAGGTGACGATCCAAGACCAAGGTCAATTCTGACCTAAGAGAGGTGATGACAGAGGACCGAGGTCAATTTTTACCTAACTAAGGTGATAATCCAAGACCGAGGTCAATTATGACGTAATAGAGGTGACGACCGAGGACCGAAGTTAATTCTGACCTGACTAAGGTGATGATCCAAGACCGAGGTCAATTCTGACCTAACTAAGGTGTACATTTCCTTCGAGAAAAACAGGGATTTTGCTTGGGATAGAGACTGGATTTTGGGTTCCGTTGGGGAAAAACGAATGAGTTGGGGAAAATGTAGATCGTCCTTTGGAGACATTGATGGGGAAAATGATTTTCTGGAGTTTGGCTGGGGAAATTACCTTGCGATGTTGTTTTTGAGATGGGGAACTAATTACTGGGGAAATCCTTGTGTCTTTTAAAGACTTTACGGAGGAATATCAAATCTGATGCTACCGGGGAGGTGATGTATTGCTCGGGGAAGCTTGAGACCTTTAGGGTATAGGAGGTGATCCTTAGAGATCCTCTGGGGGACGTTGCCGGGAGGAGTTTCTCTTGGATTTTGGGAGTTTCACTGGGGAAATAGGGGTTCCGCTTGAAGGAATGCGAAATTTTCCTGATGAAAATGTTCTAGATCTTTTCTGGAATTTTTAGGAATTTTCTGAGGATTTTTCAGGTTTTTTGGTATTTTCTGGGAATTTCTGTACGAAATTTTAAGGGGGGTGCCGATCGGCATGGTATGACGGGTGCCATTCGATAGTGGCAAGAACTTTTGGGTTGCCTTGGGAACGTAAAGGGATAGTTCCATTAGCATTTTCCTTATGTGTCTCTTTTTGATTGAGAATTCTTATCTTTGGAAGATGTGGTTCTATGAGGTGATTGGGTGCAATACCAAGCCGATCGCTCTGAAGGATGAAACCGTTGGATACTTCTGTCGATTGTACCGATGGCGCAAGGCCAATCAGCAGTCGGGGGGATCCCTTTCTCCGGAGGCGGTGCGTCAGGTCTTGAATGGCCTGACCAGTGATAGGGTAAGACTGTTTCCTTTTCAGTCTTGGTCTTTGCATGATTTGATTCTGTATTGACTTATGCCTATTGGGGATTTTCTGGTGACCTTTTACCCTTGGGGGATGGCTATTCAGGACACAGGGATGACTGGGGTGAACGCGCAGATGAGGCATTTGCTGGCGCATCAGTTTGTCCACTCTTGGTATCTCGGGGAGAGGGTGGTATGATAGATTGCTGAGGAAGTGGTGGTGCCACCTGCGAGTCCTCCCATGTCTATGAGGTAGGATTGACTGCTACCGGAGGATATGAGGATCGCGGTGATGATCGATGAGTCCTATTTTTTGTACACCGACACAGCTATGCCATATGACTATATGGACTTTGTGATGAGCTGGCTGATGGCGCCCATCATATATGATGCCATGCATTTCCTTCCTGCGGGTTCGAGTCGGGCAGTGGGCTCCTCCCATAGCAGTGGTGGTCCGTCGACGTCTGCATCTGTGGTGACTTCGAAGGTTCCTTTCGTGCAGTTGCATACTCCTTCGTACAACATTCGGTGGGCTGACGGAGGGATGGTGCATATGTTGCATCATCCTCACGCGATGGATTCAGAGGAGTTGGGTTTGACAGAGGAGGTCCTTCATCCTGCGGTATACCTTTCTATCCTTTTCCTCCTTTTGGTTTCTTTTGATCTTTTCTTCTTAATACTGATTCTGCCTTTTCCCTGTAGCAAGTTCGGGTGTCGAGCACTTGGCTGAGAGACATAAGAGATTATATATCTTCGACGACTGCCCATATTCAGGACGCGGTTCCTGTTCCCTCCTGCGTGGTCTCGTCGTCTTCATTCAGGGAGGAGTCTGGCTCGGGTAGTGGTGGTTCGTCGTCTCTTCGTAGGAGAAAGAGAGCGTGTCGAAGGGGTGGAAGCTCTTAGAGAGAGGGGTGAAGGGTAGGTGAGAGAGAGAGAATGTGGGTTCGAGTTGAGTCCCGTTGTTTTTTTTTCTTTTATTTCCTGCAACATTGATGTAACACATAAAAAATATATGTTCAATGCAATGGATTTTTTATTATCTTCTGTTAATGATGAATGAATGCATGTGCATGCGCTTTTTACTTTGCGGCTCAGACCGTAAAAAGAAATATTTTTGGGATTTTGAATGAGAGTTTTATTTAATTTAAAATGAGAAATTATATAAGGATGGAATGGGATTTTGAAATTCTCTTGAGAATATTAATTTACTTTTATTGAGTTTTCTGATTTTGACAAAAGAGGAAAAAAGGAAGTTTCCAAAAATGGGGGGTTGCCGATCGCAAGCACCTTGTCCTGCCTATCGGTAGTCAAGTCCAGTCCCATCAATTCAAAGCTTTGATGGGTATCCCCTTAACCCTTTTGTACTTTATGGGTTAGGATTCCCTCCGATTTCTGCAGGGGTTATGTCTTTTGTAAGGGATTTCAAGTATAAAAAATGGGGAGGGGTGGAGTGTCTTCATCAAACCTTACATTCTTACTTTCCACATTCTCTTAGTCTTGCCAGATGGCTCTCCCTGGTAGCAATGAGTTTGCTAACTACCTGACGCAACTAAGAATGTGTCTCAGAAATGCATACTCTCTAGGCTCAAGTGTAAGCCTGTAGCTCAAGTAATAATCTAATAAGTCGGGTATCGATCCTCAGGGAAATAGGGCAACAAAGTTGTAACGACGTGGACAGACGAGTGAATCCTACTTCTCACTCTAAAGAAAAAGGAAAGATGATATGATTGGTGGAATAACTACAACTAAATGCAATTATGAAACAATTGACTAATGAAATAAAGTATGAATGGCATACAATTACTCTAAATTACCAAAGTTACTGATGATGGTTAAACTGAAACTTAGATTCTATGATGAGGAAAACAGGACGGGAACGCAATCCCTCAACCCTAGTGTATTGCAGGTATAAAACTAATTGAAAATTTAAGTGATTGATTAGTCCCAGACTTTAGTAATCCCAAGCATTATGTATATGAGGTTTAAGCCCGCATCATACGAAATCAGAGGACGAGTAAAGCGGTAATGCGCGATAGTAACACTTGCATTGCATTCTAATGCATCCCGGTTACCCAGAAGCAAAACGAGATCCGAAGGTCTATAATGGTTGTGTTACTACGCAATACGATCGTAATGCATCATTAAATTCAAAGGATTAATTTTATACACATACAACTAACACATCAAGCCGAGTTCATGCATCCCGACCCTTATAAATCTAGCCGAACATGTTAAACTGAACGATGCATGAAATATTATGTTGCATGTGAAAGAACTCTTGGTGAAACTATATTGAAACATACAAATAAGTGTTATGAACTCAGAAATTTAATTAATAGCATTAATCATGCAAGAACAATAATAAGAAGAATAGAACTTGGATTAAAAATTGAAAACAAACCCGAAAATGAATCAGTCTTAAAATAGAATAATTCCAACTATGTTCCTAGGTAATCTTCTACCTTTTTCTCTCTATAAAAATTACATTATATCTCTATAGAACTATCTCTAACTATATTGAACTCTAACTCTATCCAACCATCCGAAAAACTCTCTAGAACTGCCCTTTTTAGACCCTAGCTTCGGACAAAAATACATCCAGAATGAGTTGTAATCCGCTAGAATCTCGCTGGACCACTCAGAATAAAAGAACAATTTTGCGCATCAGGACCCGTGAACCAGTTCGGGGTACCTACAAACCAGTTCGACCCTCGAATCGGTTCGACCTGGGTTAGGGAATCTTTGTTGGTTTGGGCGCCAATTTCCTCTTTTCAACACTTAGAATGTTTCTCATGTTTTCATCTTCTCTTCTTGGATTTTTCTTCAACTTCAAATGATCATAACTCTTTCACCGCGGCTCGAATTTGAGTGTCATTTCTTCCAGTATTCTCTTTGTTACGAGATCTTCAACTTTCCGGTTGACACCACCTTCGGGATCAGGTTGCAAAATTACGAAAATGCCCTTGAACTTGCCTTCCTAACCTTTCTTTCATTGTTTCGATTTCTCTTTTGCATCTCTTGCATAATTAACCTGTAAAACACATAGGAGAAACACGAAATACTTTCCACGAAGGTTAGTAGCATCAATGTGAGTTAAATCCATATGAATTGCATCGCTCGGGCTTAACAATGTACCGAAATTAGGGAAATAAATATACAATATTTATGCCCAATAAAATCCCCCTAACTTAGAACTTTGCACATCCCGAGCAATGTAAAAGAGAAAGAATAACGGTCCCAACTATTCTAAATATTTTATTGGGATATAATAACTTTTTTGTGGCAAGCGATTGCATTTAGCGTATGCAGAAAGCCTTTAAACACCTAGGTTATCCTAGTAGGACGAGTGTTGTCTCGTGAGGGTTTGCAGAGAATATACCCATAAAATTCGACTCAAAGAAAATTCAAAATACTCAAAATTGTATAATTCAAACTTTTCCATAATATATTCATCATCAAATCATGTTCAAAATTCTCAAACTATAGTGCTTGTGTGCGAAGCCGAAAATTTAATCGCAAATTTCCACCGATTGACCATTACGTTACTTATCTGAAAATTCGTTTTGATTTCAAAATCTCACAGAATGCTCTCACAAACGAATCACTCGGAATGTGGCTATTCTCTCAGTGTGCGTGATTTATAAGAGTAAGTATATTGGAACCAAGTTCACGCACACAAATAGAAAGACAAAAATTTTTGGGTGAAAAGATTCTTCATCGGAATACGGTTTTTGAAAAACGGGAACATCGCCTCATATACATATGTTTAATCTATTTTATTATCTTTTGGTGTTTTAGGTCTCCACGCGATAGTCAATTTCGCAATTTTGGACTCGGTTAGGATTTTTTCGGGTTGAAGGTGTATTGGGTAAAATTGGAAAAGGTTAAGAATTTCGAAATTAGAAAACTTTGCTTATGATGTCCGTTAGTGCTTTTACGGGCTTCTGCTCATTTTTTTTCTTCTTTTTCTCTTTTTTTCTCTTTTTTTTACGCTTTTTCTTTTCTTGCTATTTTTGTTGATCATATTTATTCTTTTTTTTACCCCTTTTCATGCACTTTCCGGACTTAAATTCTGACTTTTTCCATTTTTCACATTTCTGGGTTTTTTGGTTGTCAAACAAAAGGAAAAACTTTTATTTGGCTCAAAATGGGTTACAAAAGGGATGATTTTTTTTTCACAATTTTTTATGGCCAATATTTTTTTGGGTGACAAACGATGGCCTATTTCATTGTCCACAATACTAATTTCGTTACCATATGCATTTCGAGATGAATTTAATTTAGAGGTTTCTTCGGCACGTTTTTCAAGGCAATATCACACACATTTCTCAAAACCGATCAAAGTGAAAGATCTGAGATCCTTGACGACTTATTAGACCGCTAAAAAGAACTTTGAGTTAACAATTAACTCGAATTGATTTATTAATTTCACAAAAATGAAAGGCTCGAATCTCACCGGGGGTGTTAATCTCCACACTTTTTCGTTAAGTCGTCAATTTTCGCACAAATTTGATCTTTGGTCAATTCCAGCTTTGTGTATTGTGTTTTTACAATTTGAGACTTTAAACCGACTTTTAATGATATTTTTGAAAATTTTGAAATCCGATTTTTATTTATTTTGAAGAAAAATATTTTTGGATTTTTCAAAATTTTGTGATTTTTTTTTTAGATTTTTGGACATTTTTGAAAATTTGTGAAGTTTTAGAAAAACGCACTTGTGACCCCCCCAACTTAGAATTTTGCATTGTCCTCAAGAAAAAAGGACTAAAATCTAACTCAAAGCGAATTTAAAAGTGCAGAAAAATAAAACAACAAATTAAAACACAAAATGCATTATTGTATCATAACAAAGGAAAAGCATGTGTTACATAAGAGACGGGAGAGAATACACCGATTGTTAACCACCTACAACAACACAAAACTAACAACCACATCAACAACAATATTGGGCTTCATTGGGGGGTCTCATTTGAGGTCCCGGGTGCACGCGGATTATAAGGATCATAAAAGAAAGATTGTGGGGGACCACCGAAGTTGAGCTCGTAGAGGTGGGATTGAAGCTGGTGCATCATACTTGTGTCTCTCCGATAAGCCTCTTGATCCCTTTGATAGGCGGTTTGATCTTGATTGTATTGGGTGATGAACCCATCAAGGTGGGATTCCACCACCGAAAGGCGTCGATCAAAATTTTCCCCCAGGGGCTCGAAATCAGAATCATCCTCTTCTTCCTCACACTCCTCTTCTTCCTCCCCACATCCATCATAGGGTCATCATTTCCTTCCTCCCCCGCATTCTCGTCGAGTATGGGACGGTCAAGGTGAGCCACCCACATTTGGCGTTCACTCGGAGTGGTAGAGTTAGAGCCAATTGGGCGGGGGAGTTGGATTTGCTGCCCCGGGTTGTCTATCTCGGCATCCATAAAAAGCTCCGTAATGAGGCGAGCGTAAGGAAGCGCGACTTTGCCCCACTCGTCGTAGGCGACATTAATGATATCGGCGTAGAAGAGTTAGGATATATTGATTGTGCTCTCGAGGTCGAGGAATTGGTAGAGGAAGTTGGTGTGACGTAGTCAGACCACCGAGTCATTGGTGGTTTGGTGGATTGCTCCACAAGCAATTAGGTGTGTGAATCGCACCGTATCCGATAGACTTCCTATGGGAAAAGAATCTCGCACCCATTCCTCCCCGGGTGCCATTCGAGCAATGCATTCTTCTTTGGTGCGGAGGGCACCATGTGTGGTATATTGGAAAGGCACGGGGAGGACAACCCCTTTGGCACGCATTTTGCACGTAATGATGGCGACCGAAAATGGAATTTGGATACCGTCAAGGTAGGCCTCGTGAAGTGTGGAGGATTTTCGAACGAGTGTTGCATAAAATTGGAGGATGGAGGATTCAAAAATGTGATTGATCATAGGAGCGAGAAAAGAGCACCACCCACGCCGGTTGAATAGGGCGGTGACGTCGCCGGGAAGTTGCTCCCAAGTAACAAAATGCTCGAGGTGGATTGGGCGCGTGGCCGAGAAGTATTGCTCAGCCCAATGGCGCTCTTGGATGCTTTGAAATAGGTCCTTACCCTCGTCATCAAGGATGGTGGTGTCATCATATTTCTTAGGGTGAAAATTGGCTTGGCCAGGACGCGGCATGGTGAAAGAGAGAGATAGGTAGAGAGAAGGATATGGTATGGTTGAGAGGGGGAATGAATTTTGGTGTGAGAAATGGATGAGGGGTGGGGGTGAATTTAAAGGTGTTAGGGATGGATTTTTCATGGGAAAGGGGAATGTGTTTGGATGAAGAGGAAGGAGGGAAGGAATTTGGATTGAAAGTGGAAGGGGGGAAGGTTTTGGAGGGAAAAAATTCGTAGGGAATGAATGGAGGGTAAAGAGGAGGGAAGGGGATGAATATGGAAAGAAAAGGGGGGGGGGGGGGGGGGATCTGCCAGGACCCCCGAACCGGTTCGACCTGGGTTCGGGGAAATGTGCTGGCCAGAAATGTTTTGTTCTCACTTATCTCAAAAACTAAGTGTTCTCTCCTATCTCCTCTCGTGCGTATTGCCCCACAAAATGTTCGGGACCCTTGGGTGACCTAAAATTTCCTTGACCAAGCCCTCGAACTACGTGCAAACTCATACAAAAAGTGTGCCAACTCAATCCCTCTCGTGAACCGTTCTCCGAACTAAAAAATACCCTAACTCACACATGACTACAATACACAAAAATTCACCCCATACGCATCGGGGGTGCGATGACCTCTCATTTTATGCTCACTTGACCCCGCTCACAGGGTTCGATGCTCTCCTCGTCTCTCCCGTCTTCATATCGTAAACCAATAATTGGAACAAGTTGGGACCTCGCTCATAGAAAAGGGGGAGACTGGGAGACTCGTCGTGACTAATTGAAAAGGGATCCTCGTGATACTTACTCAAAGTGTAGCCTACGTGCATCGACTCGGAGGGAACACCTACGTTTATTTTAATTTTTGGAACGCATGGGTCGGGCTCTAAGTCGGACGAAACACAAATTTTCTCCTCTATCGCCTTCAGGACATCAAATGGTATGGGTGGATGGTCATTGAGAAGAAACTCATCAATTTTATCTTTCCACTTGCTCTCTCCTAAATGACTACATGAGTCCAATAGAGATTGGACTTCGTCGTTAAGTCTCTCATCCACCTGCCCGAATTCTCTCTCAAATTCCGCTAGGCTCAACTCCTCTAGCTCTCTCTCCTACTTTGTTTCCACATCCTTCCTTCCTCTCTCAAATTCAGTATATGCCCCCTCACTCTCATGGCTCAATACTAAGCAGGTCCCTAGGGCATCTCGATAATATGTTTCCACAAAATACTCCTCTACGATCTCGCCGATTAGGCTCACCGCGTGAAGATCATCTTCATCCCCCGTATGTTGGGCTATATAGAAGATGTTAGTCTCCAAAGTCATGTTCCCAAAGGTGAGTTGCATCTGCCCATTTCGAGTATTGATAATTGCATTAGCCGTAGGTAAGAATGAGCGCCCAAGAATAATGGGAACATGACTGCTCGAGGCGAATGAGGGCTCCGTGTCCCAAAAGACAAAGTCTACCGCGAAGTAGAAAGTGTCAACTTGGATGATCACGTCCTTAACTATACCTCTTGGGATCTTCACAGTTTGATCTACCAATTAGAGAGTGATCTTTGTGGGCTTGAGGTCGCCCAGATCAAGTTGCCTATAGATGGCGTACGGGAGGATATTGACACTTGCTCCCAAATCAAGTAAGGATATTTCAATTTTATTTTCTCCAATGATACAGGAAATGGTGGGTGCACCGGGATCTTTGAATTTTGGCGGGAGATCATTAAGTAGAATGGAGCTCACGTTCTGTGCTAGAAAGGCTTTTTTCTTTACCTTCATCTTCCTTTTTACTGTTAACAAGTCCTTTATGACTTTCGCATAAGCTGGAATTTGTTTAATGGCATCAAGGAAAGGTAAATTTAACTTTACTTGCTTAAGAACATCTAACACTTCATCACGAGGGCTTCCTTTGTGGGAAGGAACCAACCTTTGAGGAAATGGTGCCGCGGTGGGTGGTTTCACTACTACCTCGGGCTCACTAGTGTCTTATTTATCACTCTCATTCAAGGGGACATCTTCGGCCTCTTTCGTGTCGGGATAAATCTCCTTGTCTTTTGTTGTGTTGTGTGGGGGAGGTGATAAATCAACGACTCTCCCACTACGAAGAGTGGTCACAGCTTGACAATGATCCTATAGTTCTGTCGAGGTGGAGCTGACACTAGTTTGACCTTGGGGAGGTCTTTGGCCCCGGGTAGGAAACTTTGCCTTCTCTTGGATACTCAATGATGATTGCATTTTTGAGATATTTGCATTCATGTCGCTTATCATACAATCATATCGAGCATTGGCTGCATTCTGGGCATTGATAAATTGGTTCATCCTGTCCTCGAGATTTCTCCGCGGTAGAGTGGTATATAATCCTTGAGGTGGTGTTTCTTGCACATATCCATCCATGTGTGGAGCTTGTTGGAAGTGCAGTGGTCGAGGAGGGGCAACATGTGAATTAGGATTCATCGCATCATGTTGTTGCCCATAGCTAAAACCAGGATGGGTTTTCAATGAAGGGTTGTAGGAATTCCCGTGCGATGCACCGAAATTACCCTTGAATCCTCCTATACCACTTGTTCTTGAAGCATAACTTTATAGGCAGGTATAGTCGGGCATTACTCAGTTCAATGACCCGCCTCACAAATCGCACACACCATTTCGACGGGGTTTGGAATGGATCCAGTTTGTCCTCTTCCACATACTTTAAGTATTTCTCGCACTCCTTTATCAAGTGAATCGAGTCGGCTGTCCATGATAGCATTCCTTTCCACGTGAAACAAGTCGGATGCCGACGGAGTGGTGGTCGCTTGGTGAGTTCGATTTTGAGCACTAGGGTCGGATGTATCCCAGGATTGGGTAGTCTCGGCGACATACCTCAGGTTAAGCTCAACATCGTTGGCATCTAATTCAACAAATGGGCCATCGCACATGGTTTCAATGAGTTTCTTGGAATTAATGTTCAACCCATTATGGATGAAGGAAATGATTTGTAGTTTATCAAATCCATGATGGGGCATGAAGTAATTAACTCATTGAAAAGCACGTAGCATCGATCGAATGACTCATTTTTTAATTGTCGAAAAGTTTGAATTTATGCCTTGATGGAGTTCGTTCGATGTGGAGGAAAGAATTTCTTGAGAAATTTGGATTGCAACTCATTCTAGGATGAAATCCAATTTGGAGGTAAAGACCATATCCAAGTCTTAGCTTTATCCTTAAGAGAGAATGGGAAGAGCTTAAGGCGGAGCACATCTTTTGTGAAAGTTTGATCGATGAGGGTCTCGCACGCCTCTTCAAATTCCATGATGTGGGCATATGGTTTTTATGAATCCATTCCATGGTAAGTGGGAAGTATTTGGATCATCCCATTCCTAAATCGAAATTTCCATCCATTATACGGGGGTAAAATGCATCCCGGAGTGACAGTGCGCTCGAAGGGCGGCACGGGACCTCTTCCTCACCGGCGGTTGCACTACCGTGTTGTGAGATTTCTCTCTCACTCATAGACTCAGTGTCCTCACGTTGTTTACTCGGAGTGTTCTCGGAAGTGTGTCCTTAGTGGGAGAACGGAGTGCTATTTGTGATTGGGTGTGACGATGTTGGAGTTGCAACCGAGAACTGTGGAGCGTTTGGAGTGTGAGGGCTATCAGGGTAGTACTCAGCTATTGGGTTTTCGTGAATATGGCTTGGAGTATTATGGGGAGTTGAAGTGAGTTCAGAATTTTGCATTAACAAATTTGTGAGAGATGATGGTGAATATTTTTTTTATTTTTTTTAAGAGTTTGAGAATGACTTGATGTAATCCTAAGTCTATCTAAGTTCCCCTGCAACGGCGCCAAAAACTTGATGTGACTAAGAATGTGTCTCAGAATTACGTACTCTCTAGGCTCAAGTGTAATCCTATCGCTCAAGTAATAATCCGATAAGTCAGGTATCGATTCTCAGGGAAATAGGGCAACAAAGTTGTAACGACGTGGACAGACGAGTGAATCCTACTTCTGACTCTAAAGAAAAGGGAAAGATGATATGATTGGTGGAATAACTACAACTAAATGTAATTATGAAACAATTGACTAATGAACTAAAGTATGAATGGCATACAATCACTCTAAATTACCTAAGTTACTAATGATGGTTAAACTGAAACTTGGATTCTATGATGAGAAAAACAGGGCGGGAACTCAATCCCTCAACCCTAGTGTATTGCAGGTATAAAACTAATCACAAATCTAAGTGATTGATTAGTCCCAGACTTTAGTACTCCCAAGCATTACGTATATGAGGTTCAAGCTCGCATTATACAAAATCAGAGGACGAGTAAAGCGGTAACATGCGATAGTAACACTCGCATTGCATTCTAAAGCATCTCGGTTTCTCAAAAGCAAACGAGATCCAAAGGTCTATAATTGTTTTGTTACTATGTAATACTGTTGTAATGCATCATTAAATTTAGAGGATTAATTTTATACACATACAACTAACACATCAGGCTGAGTTCATGCATCCCGGCTGATGATGCTGGAAACAGCACCACCCTTCAAGGTGTTTGTAAGCTCAATCTAAGAACAACAATGGCAGCACGGTTACATAAAAAGGTAAGTGAATGAGATGAGGAGAAGAGGAGAGAACACCGAAATATAAGTGGTTAGCCAATCCGGTCTACGTCCACTGTGTAAGTGTGCGATTAATAGCACTGTAAGAGGGCTCTAATGGCCATAGATACAAACTCTCAAGCTTTCTCTCTCTACTGTGTATTTGAACAGAGTTTCAGCTATGGTTGCTAATTTTGGATCCTTCGCAAGGTAGAGGATGACCTCTATATATAGTACTTGGGGGGTGTAATGTACCCCTCATGCATATAATGTGCATGTGTGTTTGTTAGCCTCACCAATATGGGTGAGCCACCTGTCACTGCACATGTAGAGAATGATGATGAGATATTCTCCCCACGTGTGGGGAATAATCTTGTTATAACTGATTTGTGTCCACGTGCCCTTATCCCCAATGTCAACAGATGGTCGGCTACTGTGCTCGGTGCATGACCTCGACCTGGGAGAGGCCGAGGTTGACAAGTCTAGGTGCTCGTTCAACCTGAGATGAACTATAGGGGCCTCGGCTTGATCTCAGCCAAGATAATGGATAAGGGTCAGCTTGGGCCGAGGTTGAGTTGGCTTATGCTTGGAGCATCGACTGATTTCATGATGAGGTTATTGGTAAGGCTTCTTGCCAACTCGGCCTATATCTGACCGAGGTTGCCATTCTCAGGTGTACGAGAGTGCTGATGATCCTTATGATGAGATTGGTGGTAGTGTCGGCCTGGGCCGACCTTGCTATGGCCTAGGTCTGACATCGTGTGTTCAAGGCCTTTCCAGTGTCGTCCATAATCTCGGTCGAGGTTTGTGTCTCTGGGCCGAGGTCACACTTGGGGCATATCAGTCACCCCCAGCCCTTAGTTACATGTGCGATCAGGTGACTGGGGATTATCACATCTCTGAGGCCTTTTGAATATGAGCCAATGTTTGTTTGACACTTGTATAATATTGAAGTGTGGCTTGCTTGGCAAGCGTGTGCTATCAGCCGCCTTTGGGGCTCCCAAGGCAATGATGGGCGTTGGGAATCGTGCCTAAATATTTAAGGGTTTTGAACCTTTCTTTTTCCCTCCATCCTCAATTCTCTTTCCTGCACGTTTGCATTCCAGCTATTTCTCTGTCTAAGGGCATTCTCTTCGCGATTCCTCTGCTGAGGTCTTTGGTGGAGCTTTCTAGAGTTTTCTTCGCTCCCCTTTGTCGTTTCATCCTCAGGTATCTCCTTCCCCTCATTTGCCTCCATTTTCTCTACTTTTTCCTTTCTATTTGAGTTTTCCGGTGAGTTTTTGAATTTTCCGGTGAGCCCACCATTGTTTCAGGCGAACTGTTCTTGTTAGGTTTGGGTAATTTGATCTTTAGAGTCCTTTGTTTTATCAGCCAATCTTGTTTGTAGTTTAGGAAGTCTCCCCAAGTGTAGTGTCTGCCTCTGATGCTCAGACCCCTCTACCAACTTCTTGAGGAGTTCCCCTCCCTTAGAGAGAAGACTTTAGAAAAAATCAGACAAATAGAAAGAGCACAGGAGGAGTCTCGTAGGTCATAAGAGTTCCCCATTAGACCCATCTTTCCGCCACCTCTGAAGGTGTATATCCTGATCCCTCGAAGTCTTCCGATCAGGCAGAGGTTCCTATTGATCCAATACCGATGTCTGAATCTGAGTCTTCCACCTCTAACCCCATGTCTGTGGATTCCTTCCAGGAGGCCATGGACTTCACAACCCGGGAAGATCAAGCCCCTGACCAGGCCGAGGTCTCTAGTCGAGTCTCATCCCATAATAGCTCAAGCACCTCAGCCTCTTCCTCAGAGGTTGAGATTGTTGAGCCGAGTGTGGCCATTCCACCACCACTTGACGTCATTCCTCTGTCGGCCTTCACCGGTGTCGAGTTTGCTCAGAGGTTCCCGAGTAACCCATTAACATCTGTTCTGGACGACGTTGAATTAGATGATGATGATGAGGTTGAGAGCGATATCGACGTCTCTGAGGCGACCGAGATCGAAAGTACTGTTACTGAGGTAGACCTTCTTTGCTTCAGATATCTGTACTCTATCAGTCCCTTAATAAAGCTTAGGAGACCTCTGAGGGAGGAGAGGGCTTACAATGGCCGAGATGGTGAGATCTGCTTGTACGAGCAGATGTTCAAGTTAGGATTTCGTTTGCCCATTCATCCCATTATCAAATCCATCTTCTCTTATATCAATTTGGCCCCCTCTCAACTATCCCCTAATGCCATGATGGTCATAATAGGGGCCATAGTCTTATGGAAGGCTGTCCACCACTCAGACCTTCCAGTTCAGGTTTTTGTAGGTTGTTATGTCCCTTCCTCGGCCAAAAATCATCCGAGCTACTATCATTTCGTAGCTCGGAAACCTGAAAAAAAGATGCTTCAAATAACTCAGACTTCCAGCCATAACTGGAAGCCTCGATACTTTTTTTCCCCTGGACCATGGGAATTTAGCCCATGTGCTCCCTCGTCCATTCTAAAGCTGAGGATGCCCCTGAGGTGGGGTAAGTTCACTATGTCTGCGAGGGCCGACCCTGGCCTAAGCCCGCAAAACCTTCAGAAGGTGAAAGCCCTTCAAGATAAGGGGGTACATGGTCTGTTCGTTAAGTTCGAAAATTTGATGACCCCCCACTATCTCTCTGAGACAGGTCTAGGTGGAAGTCCCCTTGTTGAGCTTGGTAACCGTTTTTATTCCAAGTTGAGCCTCTGAGTTTATTCATGTCTGATCTTCTAACTCAGACCTTTTAATTTTTGCAGAGCGCCCAAAGGATATCTCAGACGAACTCTGGGAGATGGCTGCACCCATCTTGACGAGACTTACAAAGAAAGCAAGCCTTAATTCTCCTCCCCCAGATCCCTCTGCCTCAAAGACCCAAGCCACAAAGAAAAGGGCTCCAGCTGAACATTCCCCTGAGGATCAGAGGCAGAAGAAAAAGAGTGCTGATACCGCCATTCCAATCTCTTCTGCAGACACCTTGTCAGCTCGTCTAGAGCAGCTGAAGATTACTGACATCATAGTTGGCCATAGTCTGTAGTCCCTAGATGCCTTCGGCTCCACAATGACATAGGTAGACAAGCGCTTCTTCCGGTCACTTGATACTCCCTTGCTAGTTGAGTTCGGCATCCACAGATCCATTCAGGTATGACCTCATTTTTATTTGCAATTTCTAAGTGTAACCTCTGATTTGTCTCTGACTTACTCCTGATCACTTCAAATTTACAGGGCCTGGCAGCTATGCACCACCTCTCTAATTGGACTCTGAGGAAGTTGCCCCTTATCCAGAATATTCAAGAGGCCGAGAAGGTCCAGAGCACCATGAAATACGAGATTGACCGCCTGAAGTCTGAGCTAGGTGAGTCTGAAAAGAAGGTGAAGGGGCTGGAGAAGGAGGTCTCACAGCTTAAAAAATACCATGTTGCGGCTCTGAAGGCCATGGACGACAGTCTGCAGTAGAAGGTCAGCTCGGACGTGAAAGCGACCCTCGAAGACGCCTCTGAGGGGATAATAACTGAGTACAAAACTTCAGATGAGTTCATGGGCTTTGGCTTTGAATACCTCGAGAGAGGTATCAAAGCTACTACCAAGTGGGCGGCGGCTAAGGAGAAGGAGGCTGGCACCTTGAAAGCCTCTGACTTCATAGGCCTTGGCTTTGCTGATCCTCAGTTTGCTCAGGCCCTTCAGGAGGTTGAGGAGGAGGCTGTCGCGCCTGCCAAAACTGCCATGTTGGACGACACATAGGTTGGAGGGGTAGACCACCATGATGACGTTACCGAGGTGACCAACGTCGTTCAGCCTAACCAAGCCAAAGATACCAACATTCCCCCCTCAAACCCTTGAATTTCAGTTTGTGAAGTTTTTACAACCCCTGAGCAATTGTAATTTCTGAATGAACATGGTTCTTATTTTTTTGAATCTTTGTGTCCTCTGAATGTTTATAATCCCTGAATGTATCAATCTCTGAGGAGGATCATCCTCACTTGCTTTATTGAATGTCATGTGATGTTTTCACTCTTGGTCTTGTTACAATGGTGTCTGCTTAAAACAAATCAGTAGTCTGAGCTCAGACCTCGTCACCACTAAATGGTGTTATGAAGGTTTGAGGTCATCACCCAAGACGTTATCCTCATAATTAATCTCACCAAATTAATGATGTTATGGGTCTGAGGTCATCTCATTATAGTGTCTGAGCTCAGACCTCGTCACCACTGAATGATGTTATGAAGGTCTGAGGTTATCACCCAGGATGTTATCCTCATAATTAATCTCACCAAATTAATGATGTTAAGGGTCTGAGGTCATCCTATTATGGTGTCTGACCTCAGACCTCGTCACCACTAAATGGTGTTATGAGGGTTTAAGGTCATCACCCAAGATGTTATCCTCATAATTAATCTCACCAAATTAATGATGTTATGGGTCTGAGGTCATCTCATTATGGTGTCTGAGATCAGACCTCGTCACCACTGAATGGTGTTATGAGGGTCTGAGGTCATCACCCAAGATGTTATCCTCATAATTAATCTCACCAAATTAATGATGTTAAGGGTTTGAGGTCATACTATTATGGTGTCTGACCTCAGACCTCGTCACCACTGAATGGTGTTATGAGGGTCTGAGGTCATCACCCAAGATGTTATCCTCATAATTAATCTCACCAAATTAATGATGTTATGGGTCTGAGGTCATCTCATTATAGTGTCTGAGCTCAGACCTCGTCACCACTGAATGGTGTTATGAAGGTCTGAGGTCATCACCCAAGATGTTATCCTCATAATTAATCTCACCAAATTAATGATGTTAAGGGTCTGAGGTCATCCTATTATGGTGTCTGACCTCAGACCTCGTCACCACTGAATGGTGTTATGAGGGTCTGAGGTCATCACCCAAGATGTTATCCTCATAATTAATCTCACCAAATTAATGATGTTATGGGTCTGAGGTCATCTCATTATGGTGTCTGAGATAAGACCTCGTCACCACTGAATGGTGTTATGAAGGTCTGAGGTCATCACCCAAGATGTTATCCTCATAATTAATCTCACCAAATTAATGATGTTAAGGGTCTGAGGTCATCCTATTATGGTGTCTGACCTCAGACCTCGTCACCACTGAATGGTGTTATGAGGGTCTGAGATCATCACCCAAGATGTTATCCTCATAATTAATCTCACCAAATTAATGATGTTAAGGGTCTGAGGTCATTCTATTATGGTATCTGATCTCAGACCTCGTCACCACTGAATGGTGTTATGAGGGTCTAAGGTCATCACCCAAGATGTTATCCTCATAATTAATCTCACCAAATTAATGATGTTATGGGTCTGAGGTCATCTCATTGTGGTGTCTGACCTCAGACCTCGTCACCACTGAATGGTGTTATGAGGGTCTGAGGTCATCACCCAAGATGTTATCCTCATAATTATTCTCACCAAATTAATGATGTTATGGGTCTGAGGTCATCTCATTATGGTGTCTGAGCTCAGACCTCGTCACCACTAAATGGTGTTATGAAGGTCTGTGGTCATCACCCAAGATGTTATCCTCATAGATTTCTGACATAAGTGCAAAATGAAGCAAGAACTACCATGGGAATTGATCTTTTATTAACAACCTCTCCATAATAGGAGGAACATTTACATAAACTCTTTGCAACATCATATGTAATACTTCTTTAGGTGATCAACATTCCATGGGTTAGCGAAAGGTTCTCCTTCTAGGTTTTCTAGTCTGTAGGTGCCAGGCACAACCTCTTCTGTCACTTTATAGGGACCATGCCAGTTTGGGTGGAACTTATTTGCTTTCTGTAAGGTCTTTTTCAGCAATAGGTCTCCCACTACAATGGGTCTTGACTTCACCCTCTGGTTGTAGAATTTCGCTGCCCTCTGTTGGTAGGCTACTTGTCTGACTTCCTCATCCTTTCTTCTTTCTTCAATTAGATATAGGTCTAGCCTCCTCTCTTCCCCATTATTATTAGGGTCATAGGTCTGAACCCTATGAGTTAGAAGCCCTACTTCTGTTGGTATGATGGCCTCTGAGCCATGTGCCTACATGAATGGGGTTTCTCATGTTGGTGTCCTTTCCGTGGTTCTGTAGGCGCATAACACAGCGTAGACCTCTTCAGTCCATTTTCCCTTCGCATCTTCTAACCTCTTCTTGATTCCATCGAGAATTTTTCTATTCGTGACCTCGGTCTGACCGTTTGCCTGAGGTCGGCCAAGAGATGAGAAGAACTTCTTTATCCCTACTCTGATGTAATATTTTTCTAAAGAGGAGTTCTTGAACTGGGTCCCATTGTTCGAGATGAGAGTATTTGGGAGGCCGTATCTGCATATGATATTTCTCCAAATAAATTGGAAGGTCTTATGTTCTGTGATCGTTATCATCGGCTCTGCCTCCACCCACTTTGATAAGTAGTCGATGGCAACTATCAAGAATCTATAATTGTTGTCAGCTCTTGGCAGGGGTCCTACTAAGTCAATTCCCCATACCGCAAATGGCCATGGAGAAGTAATTGACGTAATAGACTGATGAGGCTAATGAGGGATAGCGGAAAATCTTTGACATTTTTCACATTTCCTCACATAGGTCGTAGCGTCCTTGGACAAGGTTGGCCACCAGTACCCCTGTGTGATGATTCTTTTGGCCAAGGGTCTTCCTCCTATGTGGCTAGAGCAAGAACCCTCATGAACCTCCTATAAGACCCGAGGAACCTCCGTGGGGTGCACAAATCTGAGGAGAGGTAGTAGGAATCCTTTCTTGTACAGGATGTCTCCTACTACCGAGAACTTGGCGGCCTTATATCTCAATTTCTGCCTCTCTAACTTGGATTCAGGTAGCTCTCCCTCTTTGATATATCTGACGAGGGGGTCCATCCATGAGTCTCCTAAGTTCAAATTGTGACAAGGGTTACATACCTCTTCTTGCTCAATGGTTGCCTTCCCCAGGATCTCGATTGGAATGGTTCTTCTAACATCTGTCTTTGTTATCGAGGCCAACCTTGCTAAGGCATCTGCGTGGCTGTTACTTTATCGAGGCACTCTTTTCAGTCTTGCCTCTTCAAAATATTCTAACATTGTTCTCACTCTTTTCAGATACTTGGCCATCCTTTCATCTTTGGCCTCATAGACTCCCAGTACTTGATTGACAACTAGCCTTGAGTCGCTGTGGAGTAGGAGTCGCTTTACGAGAAGAGTCTTTGCTAATGAGAGACCTGTTATCCTGGCCTCATACTCGGACTCGTTTTTAGAGGCCTGGAAGTTTAATCTCAAAGCGTATTCGATGTTGGCACCATCTGGAGCCGAGAGTATCAACCCTGCACCGCTTCCGCTGTCGCAGGAAGAGCCATCAACAAAGAGGCTCCAAATGTCTGTATCCAATGAAAAGGCCCCTTTTGACATGACTCCTTGTTTGAAAAGGTATCGATCCTCCTCGTTCTCCTCTACTCTACCCCAGACCTTGTTGGAGGTGACCTCTTCTCGATCTCGGAAGACGTTTGGTGTCGTCTCTTCTGGATTTTGGAAGACAATACGATTTTTCTCTTCAATACCCCCCAGGCCATTCTCTGCCTTGACCTCTTCCCATGTGAACTCAGCGACAAAGTCTGCGAGGGCTTGCCCTTTGATGGTTGTCCTAGGTTGGTAGGTAAGATCATACTCCCCCAACTCGATGGCCCAGGTCATTAATCTCTCGGACTTCTCAGGTTTATGTAGGACCTGTCTTAGTGGGGAGTCGGTGAGGAATACCATGGAGTGAGCTTGGAAGTAAGGCTTCATTTTACTTGAAGCATGTATTAGGGCATAGGCCAACTTTTCCATGTGAGGATAATTTTGCTCAGCCCCTTGAATGGCCTTACTGTTAAAATACACAAGCCTTTGGATCCCCGCGTCTTCTTGTATTATGGCTGTGCTGATGGCTGATTCAGAGACTGCCAGATACACATACAGTTTCTCCCCTGCTACAGGCCGAGATAGCAATAATGGAGACCCCAAGTAAGACTTGAGCTGGTTGAAGGCTCTTTCACACTCTTCGTCCCATTGGAAGGCCATTATCAGCACTTTAAAGAATGGAAGGCACTTGTTTGTTGCCCTAGAAATAAACCTGTTAAGGGCAGCCACTCTCCCCGTGAGTCTTTGGACATATTTGATACTCCTCGATGTCTTCATGTCAAGCAAAGCCTTGATTTTTTTTGGGTTCTCTTCAATCCCTCTCTGGTTGATGATGAATACTAGGAACTTCATGGCTCCTACTCCAAAGACACACTTTGCAGGGTTAAGTTTCATTCTGTATGAGTCCATAATATCGAAGGTCTTCTCGACATCTGCTACATGAGTGCAAGCTTTCAAGCTTTTTGTCAGCATATCATCTACATACACTTCCATGGTCTTCCCTATTTGCTCTTCGAACATCTTATTGACAAGATGTTGGTATGTTTCCCCTGCATTTTTCAGACCGAAGGGCATCACATTGTACCAGTACGTCCCTTTGTCGGTAATGAAAGTTGTCTTCTCTGAGTCTTCTGCATCCATGAAGATTTGGTTATAGCCTGAATACGCATCTATGAAGCTCATGTCCTGCTGTAGCATCCACCATCTGATCTATCCGGGGTAAGGGGTAGTTGTCTTTTGGGCAAGATCTATTTAAGTCAGTGAAATCCACACACATTCTCCACTTCCCATTGGCCTTGGGCACGATAACCGCATTCGATAGACACTTCGGATAGGTAACTTCTCTTATAAACTCAGCCTCTTCTAACTTTTTCACCTCTTCACGGATGACGCTGTATTTTTATTTGGAGTAGACTCTTCGTCTCTTCTTGATAGGCCTGGCATCTTTGGCTACGTTGAGTTTGTGACTCATCACTTTAGGATTGATGCCAGGCATGTCTGCGTGACTCCATGCGAAGACACTCTGCCTCCTCCTAAGGAAGTTTATCAGCTCTTCCTTGATTTCTGACTTAAGGGCTTTGCCGACCTGGATGGTTTTTTCGGCTCGTCCTCATTGATGACGATGGATTCTACCTCTTCTGTGGCCTCTCCCTTCTTTAAATTTATCTCATCTCTTGGGTCAAGAGTATCAATGCTATAAGTGGTGGTTGCCCTCTTATGGGCCTCCCTCTCTTCGGCCGAGTTGAAGTAACATTATCGAGCTATGGTCTGGTCACCTTGCCCTTCCCCTACCCCATAGGGAGTCGGGAATTTTAGCATCTGATGGATCGTCGACGGTACAGCTTCAAACTCTTTTAGGGCCACTCTTCCTATGATGAGGTTATATGCCGAGAATACACTCTCGTCCATGACGAAAAAATTTATCTTCTTGGTCAGCCTCTTAGGCCACTTATCACCCATCCGTACGTCCATCTCATACATGCCCAAGGGGTGGACCTTTTCGCCACTAAAACCTATCAAAGGGTGATGATAGGGTATCAACCTTTCTCTACTAAGACCTAGGCTCTTGAAGCAAGGCCAAAACATCACGTCTGCCTAGCTCCCCCCGTCTACAAGGATCCTCTGCACCTCGCACCCATGCACCCTTGTCGTTATTACCAAAGGGTCATCATGGGGGGCTAAGATACCCTTGAAGGCGAATCTGGAGAACCCAACTACAAGGGTGTCCATGTCCACTTTCTTCCTCTTCTTCACTGTATCGGAAGACGTTAGGTTCACAACTTCAAGTTTGGCCGCTGACTTGGCCTCTGCCACATGAGCCTTCCTGTCAGCTACTTCAGAGCCACCACCTGCAAACCCTCCGCATATTGTGTCAACACCGAACGAGATCATACCAACCCTCTTCACTGAGGTGTTGTCATCTTTTGGTCGAAGATCCAGATCGTCTTCATCATCACCTTCTGAATCATCGTCTCTTCTGGCTGGGACATTATCACGGCACCTTTCATTTCTCCTTTTCTTAGGGTCATCTCTTCCACTCTTAGGAGTCTTACCGTCCACATACTTCCTCAGCTTTCCAGATTTTAACATCTTTTCAATCTCATCTTTCAAGGCGAAGCATCTGTCCATGACGTGGCCATGGTCCTCGTGGAACTCGCACCATAGGTTTTTGTTCCTCTTATGTGGTGGGGCTTTTAGTTTCTCTGGCCATCTTAGAGTCCTGTCATTCTTAATCTCGTTGAGGATGTGCTCACAGCTCACAGTCAGAGGAGTATAGTGGGCGAACTTGTCTTCACTCGACCTCTTCTTCCCATCTTTCTTCTTTTGGGACTTTCCACTACCACTGCGGTTTTCTTCCTCATACTTGGCAGCCATTACCTCTTCCGCATTCATTACTTTTCTGCAGTTGCCAGGAGCTCTGCCATAGACCTTGGGGGGTCTTCCGCAAGTTTCCACAACAGCTTCCCTTCCTGTAGACCCCCTATGAGGGCGGTCATGGCTATATTCTCTTCATAATCTTTGACCACCAACTTCTCTTTGTTGAACCTGGCTATGTAGTCTCTTAGGCTCTCATCCTTTCCCTGCTTGACATACAGCAGGTGAGTGGTATTCTTTTGAGGTCTCACCCCAAAGCAGAAGTTATGGATGAATCGTTCAACCAATCCTTTAAAGTTCTCAATTGAGTTCTTTGGAAGAGAGGTAAACCAACTGTGTTCTACCCCTGTTAGGGTCCCAGAGAAGGCCCTACACTTCATCTCATCGGGTATCGAGTAGATGTCTGCTCCCGACTGATACATCTCGATGTGGTGTACGGGATTGGTGCTGCCATCATACTTGGGAGACACCACGGGAGGTTTAAACTTAGTTAGGGTTGGGAAGCTCACTATCCTAGCCACAAACGGTGAGCCCTCTGAGTAACCCCTCTGTAATGGATCCCTACTTTTAATGAGGTCTCCTATCTTCTCCTTGAGGTGATGGATAGAATCATTCCATGGTCTTTTTCCCTCGACCTGGCTGAGGTTGTCCCCAGCCACCTCCATGGGATGGACCGAGGGTTCCCCTACCGCAGCACGTCAGCTGTTGACCTCTTCCTGCTCCCTGCCTCTTCTTTCACAGTGTCGGCCTTGGTCTGGCCGACCCTGTCTGTTTCCTCTCTGAGAGCCTACCGCGCTCCTGGATCTTGACAATCTCTGTCTTAGGTCATTCATTGGGCCCAACCTGTCAAAGGTTGACCCTCTGATCAACCGATCAGAGGCTGACCCTCTTTGTTGAGCCTGTTCATCTCTTCGGCTGACACAACCTTGACTTTGTCGAAGAGATCGTACAGTATTATTCGACACCTCATACGGCTCCCAGCAGTCTTCCGAGGCCTCTTCCGCCTCTAAATCGTCATATCTGTCCTTTGGGTAAGGGTTTCCTTGCCTCCCCAGGCGTAAGCGCTTAGGGTCAGCAACGTCCCATCTCCACTAGGGTACATGATGGTCCTTCATCGGTGCCTGGGGTGGTCCCCTGGCATCTGGATGAGGCTGAACAGCCGCTGGAGTGATCATATTCGATGAGACTCCATGTGGCCTCATCATAGTTTGGCTGAGCTGTGTAAATTGCTCCTGCATAGCTTGTTGCGTTCCAGCCAAAGATTTTTGGGCTGCAGCCACCTCCTCCATTTCGGACTGGGGTGGCGCCTGGCTGAAACAGGGCCCTCCTCCATCAGGTGGCGGAAGAGGCGGTGGTAACTCTGGTGCCATGTGTTAATAATAAAGAGCTTAAGTAGCAAGTGAGATTAATACCTTAAAGGACCTCTTTCAATGGTGAAATAGCTCCACACAAGGGGTGGTGCCTGGTTCACCACCAGAGTCTTCGGTGAGGTTAAGCTGAAGAAGAGGAAGAGATAACTTCTCGTTCCCACAGACGGCGCCAAAATGATGATGCTGGAAACAGAACCACCCTTCAAGGTGTTTGTAATCTCAATCTAAGAACAACAATGGCAGCACGATTACGTAAAAAGGTAAGTGAATGAGATGAGGAGAAGAGGAGAGAACACCGGAATATAAGTGGTTCAGCCAATCCGGCCTACGTCCACTGTGCAAGTGTGTGATTAATAGCACTGTAAGAGGGATCTAATGGACATAGATACAAACTCTCAAGCTTTCTCTCTCCACTGTGTATTTGAACAGAGTTTCAGCTAGGGTTGCTAATTTAGGATCCTTCGCAAGGTAGAGGATGACCTCTATATATAGTACTTGGGGGGTGTAATGTACCCCTCATGCATGTAATGTGCATGTGTGTGCGTTAGCCTCACCAATATGGGTGAGCCACCTGTCACTGTTACATGTAGAGAATGATGATGAGATATTCTCCCCACGTGTGGGGAATAATCTTGTTATAACTGATTTGTGTTCACGTGCACTTATAAAAAATGTCAACAGATGCTCGGCTACTATGCTTGGTGCATGACCTCGGCCTGGGAGAGGCCGAGGTTGACAAGTCTAGTTGCTCGTTCAACCTGAGATGAACCATAGGGGCCTCGGCTTGATCTCAGCCGAGACAATGGATAGGGGTCGGCTTGGGCCGAGGTTGAGCTGGCTTATGCTTGGAGCATCGACGGATTTCATGATGAGGTTGTTGGTAAGGCTTCTTACCAACTCGGCCTATATCTGGTCGAGTTTGGCATTCTCAGGTGTACGAGAGTGCTGCTAATCCTTATGATGAGATTGGTGGTAGTATCGGCCCGGGCCGACCTTGCTATGGCCGAGGTCTGACGTCGCGTGTTCAAGGCCTTTCCAGTGTCGGCCATAATCTCGGCCGAGGTTGGTGTCTCTGGGTGGAGGTCACACTTGGGGCATATCACCGGCCCTTATAAATCTAGTCGGACATGTTAAACTGAACGATGCATGAAATAATTATATTGCATGTGAAAGAACTCATGGTGAAACTATATTGAAACATACAAATAAGTGTTATGAACTCATAAATTTAAGTAAGAGCATTAATCATGTAAGAACAATAATAAGAAGAATGGAACTTGGATTAGAAATTAAAAACAAACCCGAAAATGAATCAGTATTGAAACAAAATAAATTCCAACTATGTTCCTAGGTAATGTTCTACCTTCTTCTCTCTATAAAAACTACACTTTATCTCTATAGAACTATCTCTAACTATATTGAACTCTAACTCTATCCAACCATCTGAAAAACTCTCTAGAAGTTTCCTTTTTAGACCCTAGCTTCGGACAAAAATACATCCAGAATGAGTTGTAATCCACCAGAATCTCGCTGGGCCACTCAGAATAAAAGAATAATTTCGCGCGTCAGGACCCGCAAACTGATTCAGGGTACCTATGAACCGATTCGACCCCTGAACCGGTTCTACCTAGGTTCGGGAATCTTTGCTAGTTTGGGCGCCAATTTCCTCTTTTCAACAATTTTTCTCATGTTTTCATCTTCTCTTCTTGAATTTTTCTTCAATTTCAAATGATCATAACTCTTTCACCATAGCTCGGATTTGAGTACCGTTTCTTCCAGTATTCTCATTGTTTCGATCTCTTCAAATTTCCAGTTGACTCTGCCTCTGGGATCAGGCCATAAAATTACAAAAATGCCCTTGAACTTGCCTTCCTGTCCTTTCTTTCATTGTTTCAATTTCTCTTTTGCATCTCTTGCATAATATACCTGTAAAAGACATAGGAGAAACACAAAACACAAAATACTTGCCACAAAGGTTAGTAGCATCAATGTGAGTTAAATCCATATCAATTGCATCGCTCGAGCTTACCAATGTACCAAAATTAGGGGAATAAATATACAATATTTATGCCCAATCACTACCTCGAAGCCTTGGAAGCAATGTGCTCTTATAATGTCGACTACGATGCTTTCAACATGCGTCGAGTTTCTCTATGGCATAACCGGGCTATTGAGTGGAACATGTTAATAGCGGCGGTATAATTTTGGTACCCCGAAGACCATGTATTCCGCTTTGGGTTGGATGAAGTTTGTCCTACCTACGAGGAATTTTTTGCCATGTTGGGGATAAATCTCAGCGTTGCTGCGGATCTACTTGAGTTCTCCTGTTCTCCCAGGATTTATTGGTTGGGCTTCTTTATGTTTCACTTTTGACGGCCATACCATTGGTTGCTGGAGGAATGATCTCCCTCTCGGCGGTGTTGCAATTTGTGCATTTCAGGGAAGTAAGTGATGTTGGATATGCCGAAGCTGTTGTTCTGGGCCTGGTTTCAAAATTGCTACTGGTGACTAGGGAACTTCTGGTGGATCCTCAACTTGAAGCCATTACTTCATGGATATCATACCATCATAATCCTGCGACGGTGATACTGGTGGAGACTTTAAACGGCCTGGATGCCTGGCGAGAAGTTCGTTATGACTTTTTGAGGGGTAGCCCCTTGATGTTGTTCATGTGGTTATCTGAGAGACTCCGCGTGGTGACTCCTCCAGAATATCCTTTGTCAGTTGTACCCAACTTCTCATCGCGTCATTTCATCAGCGTTGGTTTGGATATTGAGAGCTGGGAGAATTGGCTTGTGGAGCTTGGGGGTCTAAATCTGTACTGGTCCGTGCCTTGGTGGAGACAGTTGATGCCTATTCTGGAGCTGGGAGAATACCTATATGTTTGGCTGGTTGGTCTCAGATAGACCTGTTTTTATTCCTCTTGGCGTCTTTTGCATAAATTTAGATGGGAGCAGGTCGTGCCACCTCGGACAGTAAGTTTCTTTCCGGTAGAAGATTTGACTGAGCGTCTACGCATGCGGCTTGGCTCTTTGTGGGAGAGTCGGCGTCCGTCGACCCGACCCTCTCAGTCTTATTGGGAGAGTTTGGCATATCCCTGGGGATTATATGAAGTGGTTTTGGAGGATGGTAGTCAGTAAGATGTTGGCAGTGGAGACTGTACAAAGTTGGATTATCTCTTTTAACACCGTGGAAGGAGGCGTTGTGGTTTTTCCAAAGCTGGTTCGAACTTATCGGTCTATGGAGCGTCTGCGGCACTTTGTTCAGGAAGGGGAAGATTAGGGACCCCAGGATGATGATGATGATGATGGAGCATGCTCCTCTTGTAGCTGTGGATAGGACTCTTGGGGAGTTTATTTTGTAATGGGGAATAAATTGGGGAGTTTATTTTACTTTTTTAGGAAGGTAGAGGGAAGGGAGTTATCCGTTCCTTTTTCTAATGTAATTTGTACCGTAATTTCTTATTAGTGAAATAAACAAGTTTTTGATCATCCAGTTGTGCCCTTTGATGAATTTTATATTTTTTAAATATCTATATCGATCGCTAATGGTATGCATAATCCTTTTATTCAAGTACATGTTAAAATGGACTGTCAATCTTGGAGATGAGAAAAGAATAGCTTTTTGTGAAAAGTAAGGGGTCGTGCTATGTAAAAATGTATGAGCTGCCTACGTACCTCTGGGGATTTTTTTATCTAAAAATGGTTTTTGTAGAGGATAAGGCCCACCTAGTTCTGGGTAGAGAGAAATGAAGAGATTTTTTTAGAATAGAAGGGAGATGAGAAGAGTCGTAGTGCACCGAGAATTCAGATTGGGGTAGAATTTTTTTAGACGGTCCAGGTTGACTAGATGAGCCATCTCACCCCCCATCTAAGTCGGTGAGCATGGCGGCACCACCGGACAAGATCTTTTTCACAATATAGGGGCCACTCCAATTGTGCTTGAATTTCCCCGTGGGGTCCCAGATGGGTTCTATTATCTCTTTGAGGGCTAAATACCCTTCCCGGACACCACGGTCCTTAACTCTCTTATTGAATAAACGTCCTATACGGTGATGGTACCCTTGTATGTGGTATAGATCTTTCAATATCTTTTCATCTAGGAGGGTCAGCTCGTCAAGACGGCCTTAGCACCAGTCTTCTTTGCTGATTTTGTTTTCAAGCATGACACGCAGCGAGAGTATTTCCAGCTCCACGGGTAGGACTGCTTCCATGACATAAACTAGAGAGTAAGGGGTAGCCCTAGTAGAGGTTCGAATAGAGGTTCGATAGCCCAAGAGGGCATACGAGATTCGGTCAACCCAATCTCGACAGCTTTCGGTCATCTTGCTGATGATGGCTTTGAGGTTCATGTTGGCGGCTTCAACTGCACCATTAGTCTGAGGTCGGTAGGGAGAAGATTTATGTCTCTGAATCCCTTACTCGTTGATCACTTCTGTGACTTCTGCCTCGAAATGAAACCTGTTATCTGATATCAGGTCATGCGGGACCCCGTATCGATAGATGATGTTTTCCTTGATGAATTTGGCCACTTTCTTGGCGTTCACCACTTTCTTGAGACCAAATGGCATAACAGTGTAGCAGAAGGTTCCCCACGGAGTGATGAACGCGGTTTTTTCTTAGTGATCTGGGTTCATTTTGATTTAGTTGTATCCTGTAAATCCGTCGATGAATGACTTGAGAGCATGACTGGATGTGTTGTCCACGATCATGTCGATATTAGGTAGCGGATAATCATCCTTTAGAGAGGCTTTGTTCAAATCCTGGTAGTCTACACACGTCCGAACCTTCCCTCTTGATTTCGGCACAGGCACTATGTTGGCTAGCCATGTGGGATATTCGATCACACAAATGAAGCCCATGTTCAACTGTTTGACCACCTCTTCTTTGACCTTGAGCGACCATTCGGTGCGGAGCTTCCTCAACTTTTGTTTAACCGGCTTGTAATCTGGGAGCGTGGGGATCTCATGTTGAGCTATTTCAGGATCAATGTCAGGCATATCTTCATAGGACCATACAAAGACATCCACGAATTCCTTTAGAAATTCTTCGAGTTATGCGCGCTCATGCTCGTCAAGGGTAGCCCCTATCTTAATCTCGTGTAGTTTGCTACTAGAACCGAGGTTAACAACAACCGTCTTCTCTTCATTAACTTGAATGCGGTTATGTTATTTGTTATTAGCCTTATTTATATCAGTTAAGAATTGTTCATTTGCAAGATCATCACCATCAAAAGTTTGATTAAAATCTAAACAATTAATGTAAGGCACAACAAGGTACTCAAAATCTTCTTCTATTTCATTGATAAGAAAAACAAAATTGATAACCTCATCAAAGGAGGTCTCGATTACATTTGAGAAAAGATAGACAACATAATAAGAAATAGGGTAAATATTGGGGTTAGGTGGGATTCCAATAGGTAGAACTGGCGCAGCATGCCAGTTGAGGAGAGGTGTATCAGCAGCTTTAATCAGGTGGGATGGATCTAGTGATGTAGTGCCTGAATGAACCATGCATAGTGTCAGCCCCAGTGTCTATAAGTTGAAGGAATCTTCGAAGTCATTTTCCTCAATCTCTTCGTTATCTTTGATGAGTGGTTGTATATAGTGTTGGGAAATCTCGGCCCATTGGTAGCTGTCTTGGAAAAAGATCTCCATTCCAGGCTTCATCTTCTTGTCTGTATGGTCATACCATGGTTATGGAAAGTCGCAAAATGGGAAGTCTTCACCCTCTTTGATGAATCGTCCATTCAAGGAGTCTCATAGGATAGTCTGAATGCAGTCTAGTCTCCTCTTTGGTCGAAATTGGCGGATCATTCTGAGCTCTTATTCTGATGGTTGATACCCCAAACCACAAGGAGGGAAAGCTTTCTTCAGTTCAATGGACTCAAGTATCCCTTGCTGTCTTTGCCCTAGCCCCAGTCTGGGCATGAAGTGCATGTTTCTGAACATCTTAATTACATTGACGTTGCAATAAGGGTCGTATTCTGGACAAACCCTTTCTTTAAACTCGTTCCCTACCAGAAGTAGAAGTGGCTCAACTCAAAATCCTGATAGGGACATACCATTTAACCCGTGCTGTATCTCAAGGATTGGACTGCTGGTTCTTGCACCCTCGTCATTATCATCGTCTCCCAAAATGGTGATGACCCGTCCATCGACGAAGAACTTCAATTTATGATGGAGCGAGGAAGACACAACCTTGATACTGTGGAGCCAGGGTCGTCCGAGCAGTAGGTTGAAACAAGCTGGGATGTCAATAACTTTGAATTCAATGATAGGGTTTATAGTTCCAACCCCTATTACAAGTTTTATGGATCCCATTACCTCCCGACGGGTATTATCGTAGGCACGTACAGCAGTGGAGGTTGGAGCGAGATCACTTTCTTTTAGTCCTAAGCATCTGAAGGTTCTTAATGGGCAAACATTCAAGGCGGATCCATTATCGACAAGAAAGAGTGGTACGTACTTCCCCATAACTTCGATGAAGATGTTGAGTGCGTGATTGTGGTTTGGCCCAATTTTGGGGATTTCTTCTTCAAAAAAGGATAGAATTCGGGTAGAGGTTAAGGATCCGACCAAATTTATCACTTCTTCTAGTGTGGTAGAGGAAGGAACTGTGGGTCCAGTGAGAAACTTGATCAAAGCATTTATGTGCACCTGGGAAGACATGAAAAGCCCCTATAGAGTGATGTTAGCTTGAGTTTTCTTCAGTTGATCTAGGATATTTCTCTCCTCGAAGGTCATTTCTGGCATAGGAAGGTTTTCAACGCCCTTCCCTTTATTATTTAATGGTGGTACGCTTGGGATCTAGTAATGCCTCACTGATCTGGTCATGTGATTTACTGAAGAAGAGAAGAAAATGAACCCTGTTTCCTCATCAATCTCGGGTTATCCTGCCACCTTGTTTATCGCTCCGAGGAATTCTTCAAATGATATCATCCCATATATGTCGGCTACTAGGCCAGTTTTTTCTGAAGCTTGCTCTTCCTTTGAATCTTCGAATTCTTCCCCCCCCCCCCCCCAATCCGGTAGCAACAATTATGTCCTTCCATGTAAAGCCAATGCATTACACAACTTCAACGACTTCTTCATACAGGTCTTCCCAATCGGTGGGGATGTGTAAGGGTGAAGGGACCAGGTGCCCTTGTAGCTTCAAAGTATCAAGTAACTCGGTGATACTGCAAATGTTGTTAGTTTGATCAAATAATTCTACCATGATCTGGAAAACATCATCTAGGCTGACTTCATCGGTTGGTACCACCCAACTATCTAATTCTCGGTCCCATTTCCGTGCTTCCAAAAGTAGCGTACTGAACCTTTGGCAATTGATGATCATCTATGAGGGCAATTTCAGCCCAAACTCTGGGAGTTGGTTTAACACTTCTGACAATATCATGCTTCCCTTTTCAGAATGGGTTCGGACATCGATGCATGCTCTGGTAAGGAGTGACAGTGCCTCATCAGCGAGGCTAGTGGGGTGTAGTAAGAAATATAGGCAAACTTGGAGAGGTTTGGGTGATTATATGGGTGCGATTTGAGTTGAGGGATCAAATTCTGGATTTTCTTCTAGGAAGATGGCATTAGCATGATTTGGGAGTGGGTTGTGAGTATTATTTAGCTTAGGATTGGATGGTGGGACGATGGTACCCTGGTCAATGAGACTTTGGATTATGTTTCGGAGGTGGAAGCATCGGTCGGTGGTATGGCCATCTGTTGAGTGAAAGGCGCAATGAGCATCTGCCTTGAAGTTTCTTGGGAGTGGATTTGGCAATGGACGGGGATCCAAGGGTTTGATGAGGTTTAGGCTTAACAAGGCCTGGTAAACTTTGGAGAGGAGAGCATGGAGCTCAGTGTATTCCTTTCGAACTGGGACAGGGCGGCTTTCTGGTGCCCACGAGGTGGTTGGTTGAGAGATGTTATTGATGGTTGACACTGCAGCATTGACAGACTTGTCATATTTTCTGGGGGTGAACTGTTCGGACACTTTCTTTGGTTCGGCTTCTGTCTTAGAAAGACCCTCCTTGATTTCTACTCCTGCTTCTCCGAGAGCTCAGAAGTGGGGATTGTATTGTCCTCCCATGATTTCTCGGATATGGGGTAAGAAGTTCTTCTTCACTATGTTTACTTGTTCTTCCTCGTATGGCCGATTGGTCATGGTAGCTGCTTTTTCCCTCCAGCTGGTTATGAAGTTACTGACTGATTCACCAGAGTTCTATTTGAGCAGTTCTAAATCACAGTGGGTGACCTCAAGCTCTTCGTTGTATTTTTACTATGACACGAATTCTTGGGCTACATCTTCCCAGCTACGAATTCTGGACTCCTCGAGAGACAAAAATGATCGGAGGGCGCTATCCTTCAAAGTTTGATGAAATAATTGGGCCATCACTTCTTCAGAAGCCCCTAGGAGAGTCATGGAACTGTGATAGCTACGGAGATGAATAATAGGAGTTCACTTCCTTCCGAATTTCTCAATATTTGGAATCTTGAACTTCTCGAGTAACGTCGCTTTAGGATAAGGAGACATGTGGGTGTAGTCCATGTAATTCCCAGAGATTCGGACTTGGTATAACTTCTTAGTTAGCATATTAAAATCTTCTTTTACTTTGTTTAACTCCTTATCTTTCAAATCAATGATCATAGGTAGGTTAGCCCCAGGTCGGGCAAGGTTCGGCATCGAAAGCTGGGCAGGTGGCGGCCCATTAGTAGGAGGGGCACGTGGAGCATGCTGATACTCGTAGAGAACCCAAATAGGGTCGGGTGGACCCATAACACGAGGGAATAGGGCCTCAGGTTCTTGAGGAATAGGAACCTAGTTTCGTTGCATCTCTCGGACCTCAGTTTGGAGGTTGTCAATCTTGGTCACGAGCTGAGCCAAAACTGTCATCACAACTGGTACTTGGTCTGTGTTCTCCATTGAAAGCAGATGGATACCGGACTTGGAAGAAGTAATATGGGAACTGACGGAACTTCAGGGTGATTTGACTGAAGACTGAAGCCAATAAAGAGTTAGGTCAAGGGCGTGCGATCGACCTGAGAAGGCGTAAAATGCGGTTTATTTTTTAGAAAAAGGATGAAAATATTTTTGACATTTTTTTTGGACTGAAAGACAAAAAAAAATTGGCTTTTTGATAAAGAGAAAAAATGTTTTTGGATTTTTGATGAAGAAATTAATGTTTTTGGATTTTTGATAAAGAAAGGAGAAATATTTTTGAATTTTTGATAAAGAAAAGAGAAACGTTTTGGGGATTTTTGATAAAGAAAAGAGAAATGTTTTTGGGAGACGGTCTCAGCATGATTATTATGTTCTCACTTGTATTAAATTCTCCTAAATGCAAAATAAAATACCGGATGGGACCCGAGCCTAGAAAAATTAGGTTTGTAATATATGCAAAGCTATGGCTGGACTTGTAACCAGGCTCACGGGCAGGATCTCGTTTCAAAATTGCACAAAAATTTGGGCGACAGGCCGACCCAGAATTTCGGCAGAGTTTCGGGTTGAAACTGGTAATCTTATATGTGTGTCCTAGGCTTGACACCTATATGCGGGTATGCAGTTGGTTTGGTGAATCAGAAAGGATTCCCCCTTTTGGCGTGGCTTCCACGATATACGTCTTGCTCTTGCGGTCAATCGGTACAAGTGGACAAGCCATTTGATATACCTGAGTGTACGTGAATTGCCTCACTATATACCTCATGGGGATGTTACGTGTGAGAGAGAATTCGAAATACTCGGCGTACGTGAACGAGTTCCCTGCGATATACCTCCCGTCATGACTTTGGTCAAGCGGTACGATGCGGGGGGAACCGTTCGATATACATCGACGGTACTTGGCCAATGGAAGGTGAGAGTCATATCGCTTAGGCTAACTACGCCCTGCCAAACCAGCGCCCATCAGGTAGTGACCCTCTAGTTACTGGGTAGAATTTGGTCAATAACAATGCTCTTTGGTGATGTCGTGTGAATCATGCATGATTTTCTTATTAGTATCTTATGATGATAATGCCTTTCTTGATCATGACAAATAGGGAGCAAAGTGCGAGTATCAATGGTATACCAAGTATGGATGGGTGATACGTGCAACATGTGGATATACGTGACCCTATGTGCAGTTGGTGTGGAGTGTACATAGAGAATTTTCTAGAAGTGTGCGAATAGAAGCATAAGCATGAGGTATACATGAAAAGGGGGAACATGTGAAAATGGGGGGATATAAACAAAACATAACACCCATGTAAATAGAGTCTAGCCCTCAAAATTCTACATCCCCAGCAGAGTCGCCACTGTGGCCATCCCCGATCCTCACGGTGGGTGGGACAGTGAGGAGGATCCTAGGTCCCGCGCATCCCTCTCGGGAGAGCGCTTCTGCAGACGTCATTGATGAGGTGAAAATGTAGAGAGATGGAGTCGCTAGTATATTTTACTCAAAACAAACAAAAGAAAAAGGGAGCCATCCCGAAGGACAGCATCCAAAGACATACTGATACATACGAAACCGAAATGATTCGAAAAGGGTTCGGAGGCTAATTTATGAAATGGAAAGGTGTTAGGCACCCATTCCTCCCTTACGGTGTCTCATGGGTTTTTGCTATTTTCCTTTATTTTCCGCGTGATATGTGTGCATGTGTATATATGGTGGAGATAGGAATCCCCGACTTGTATCATGGAAGAGATAAAGCGAGTTATCCGTATGAATGTAAAAATAATGTAGAAAATAGGATTTGTGTGATTATCCTTGCGTTGATCGTTAAAATGGAACGATAACATATATGAAATAATATGCCAATAAGAACAAATATATGTATATGTAGATATATATAGAATCTAAGAGAATTGAATTTTAAAGAATGTAGAGAAAATAAAAAATGAGAGAGAAGTAGGAATAAGACTCGAGTCTTGGGTTTTACCCCGAGACACCTATGTAGCCTATAAAGGCATCAAAGTCTACGTAGTTCGCATACAAAATGAGGGGTGGGGTTTAACCCATAAATTTAATCGGGGACTTCTCTTATTTATGTGTGTGTTTAAAAAAAGTGTTTTAGTCGTGAGAAAAGTGTGAGAATTCCCGTTTGGAATTTATGAGCAAACCCCCTTCTTCTTATTTTTTGGGTTTTTTTATTTATATGAAAGTAAGAGATGTGCAATAATACTAGATAAAAAGTATATTAGGATATGTGAGATGAGAGGATAAAAGTGCTAAGTAATAAAACAAGTTATTGCGAATTTAAAGAGTGAATTGAGAAAATTGTACATTCTTAAAGATCTTGAGCTTGATCTTGAATGTGGGAGAGAAGCCCTTGCACTTGAATGATGATTAAGAGTGGTTAATTCACCATGTTTGATGAAAAGGATGATGAAAAGTGAAGGTTGGAAAGGGATTTGGATGTGAAAATCACGCTGACTTCGAGCGAGGTTTTCTGGATTTACTGAGAGTGATGTCTATCAGATCTGGGCTCCTTTGAAATGAGGTTAGGCCCTCATTTTTATAGTCCCAAGGCACTAACGATCGGCGCCAGCCTGGTCCTGCCTATCGGTACCTACCGATAGACAGCGTTTGGAACCTGCCGTTCAGACCTTTTCAGAAAATTGGCCGCAGAGCGCAAATCATTGATCCGAATCGTTCATCGGGCAAACCATTGGAAATTTAATTCAGAGACATTTGAAAGTACTTTGGATTGCTCTCGGGTTCGAGAGTTGACTTTGGGTCAAATGTGGCTCGAAAGCGCTCATTGCTCCTTTGGACGGGGAAACATCGGACGCAAACGGATCGTTCGTCCATATGGTGAGTCAGAATCGCGAACAGGGCAGACCGTTTGAAAGTTTAGGAGGTTTACTTTGACATTCCAAAGAGTTTGACCCAGTTTAGGGGGTTGACCTTGGTCAACCGGGCCTTGGAAGCATTCGGTGACCTTTCAGACTAAAACGGATCGTTCGTCCATATCGTAAGTCAGAATCGTGCACGGGGTGGACCGTTGGAAAGGGGTTTTAGTGAACTTCGAATATTCATTCAGTCTGAGTCAAGATGAGGAGCTTACTTTGGTCAAATGAAGCCTGGGAGCGTCCGGTGGCCTTTAGATCAGGTTTAGGGGGAAAACGAGTCGTTCGTCCGCATGGTAAGTCAGAATCACGCACAAGATGGACCGTTGGAAAGGGGTTTACTGACCTTTGAAGATTCATTCAGTCTCGATCGAGCTGAAGATTTTTACTATTTGGTCAAACTGAGCCCGGGAGCATCCAATGGCCTCTAGGTTAGTACCCGGGGTATGACCTAGGTTGTCAGTGATGAAGATAGGTTCTAGGGACCTAAGGAGAGTTTAGGGGGTAATAGAATGGGGTGTCTACAAAGAGCATTAATCAAAACATGTGGAGTTAAATAGTGATGACATGTTGAGACAATTGAACCATGTTAAAGATTATAAACTAGAGAAACATGCAAATACTTGCAAGAGAAAGCATACACCAGAAGAACTGAATTGGACCAAAAAGAGCATTTTTTTAGTTACCATATTATAGAACACTAAAGTTACGACAATACTTAAATGTCATGCACATTGGGAAAAATATATGTGAAAGTGTGTTGGGAACATTACTGAATATAGAAGGGAAGACAAATGACATTTATAAAGCAAGACAAGATTTAGCGGACATGAAAATACAAAAGGAACTTCATTTGACGCCACATGGTGATGTGTATAAGATGCCACCAACAAGTTACACATAGTCTAAGCTAGAAAAATAAGGATTTTGTGAGTTTTTAAGCTCAGTGAAATTCTCCGATGCTTATGGTTCTAATATCTCCCGATGTGTTAACATAAGTGATGGAAAAGTATCAGGGTTAAAAAGCCATAACTGGCATATTCTTTTATAGCGACTATTCCCTGTTGGTATACGTGGGTATTTACCTAGAGATTTATGTACTACATTAGTTGAGCTTGGAATTTTTTTTAAAGACTTGTGTTCTAGAACTTTAAAAGTTGAGGAACTGGAGAGATTTGAAAGATTCATTATCATGATTTTTTGTAAATTTGAAATGATTTATTCACCAGCATTCTTTGATATAATGATCCTTCTAGCAGTTCATTTACCACAAGAGGCAATGGTTAGAGGGCCAGTGCAGTATAGGTGGATGTACCCAATTGAGAGCTAATGGTTTATTTTTTTCCTTATTTTATTTTGCCTTGATGGTTTATTTTTTCACTTATTTTATTTTAGCTTAAGTTAATTACATATTTTTAACATGTAATATTTAATCTTCTGTATGTTGTGCATAGGTACTTAGGTAGCGGTTCATTTTCCACAAGAGGCAATGGTTGGAGGGTCAGTGCAGTATATGTGGATGTACCCAATTGAGAGGTGATGGTTTATTTTTTTTTCCTTAATTTATTTTGCCTTGATGGTTTATTTTTTCCCTTATTTTATTGTACCTTAAGTTAATTACATATTTTTAACATTTAATATTTAATCTTCTGTATATTGTGCATAGGTACTTAAGTAGCGGTTCATTTACCACAAGAGGCAATGGTTGGAGGGCCAATGCTGTATAGGTGGATGTACCCAATTTGAGAGGTGATGGTTTATTTTATTTTCCTTATTTTATTTTGCCTTGATGGTTTATTTTTTCCCTTATTTTATTTGACCTTCAGTTAATTACATATTTATAACATGTAATATTTAATCTTCTGTATATTGTGCATAGGTACTTAGGCACCCTTAAGGGCTATGTCCATAACAAATCCCATCCTAAAGGTTCAATAGTGGAAGCATACATTGTACATGAGTGTTTGACCTTTTGCTCCATGTACCTTGAAGGTATTGAATCTAAATTTCATGGTGCAGAATGAAACTATGATGAAGAGATGGATGATGATGTCTTTGATGTGTTCTCTCAAAATATACGACCTTTTGGAGCATTTTCATTTGAATTTCTTTTCGAGAAAGAGCGAGAAATGAGTCAATAGTATGTTTTGACTAACCGAGAGAAGGTGAAGCCATACCTGCTGTGAGTTATTAATTATTCTTTGTAATCTATTTATCATTGTATATTTATTAATATTATTATTATCTGGATAGGAAATAAATATTTGATTGTTATGTAATAAGCATAAGGAGGAGCTTATGAAAGAAAGCCTTTTGAATTTAAAACAACGACAAATAAATTAGTTCCCTCGATGGTTCGAATGACGTATAAGATATTACAAAGAGTTTGATGTCATAAAAATTTATGAAATTAATCCAACAATGTAATTCACTCGTATTTCTTCACAGATGAAAAAGTTGTACCACCAAAATTCTTGTGAAGCTACCGATCACCTATGTGCATTACCATGCGATCATGGCATTTGTGCAAGAAAGTATACAAGTTGCATTGTTAACGAAGCTAGGTTTCACACCAAGGAGTGTGAAAGTCATCATAAAAGTCAAAATAGCAGTTTTGTTGTCAAGGGGAATCACGATGATATTGAAATAGTCTTTTACAGAGTCTTGACTAATATTGTTGAGTTTGAATATATTAAAGACAACAACTTTTTTCTATTTGAGTGTGAGTGGTTCGAAGAAGACAAGAAGAAAATTTGAATACAAATTGATGACCACTTCACGAGTGTTAACGTGGATGGTAGGTGGTATAAAAACCATCTTTATTTCCTAGCGGTGCAAGCGAAGCAAGCTTTCTATCTCAATAACGTAAGGTTGGGTAAAGATTGGAAAGTCGTACAAGAGTTTCAACATCAGCATGTGTATGATCTCGATATGGAAAAAGTTGATATGGATACAAATGATGTCTCCAACGATGTTGTCTACCAAGAGAATGAGCCATCTGACGTTGTTCAAGTTACTGAAATTGATGTTGGACATTGCATAGGGATGATGTTGGTCCGGAGTATGTCGACGTCGATGTTGTTCACATAAACAAATTAGCTTCTGATGAAATCAATTTCATTCATGATGATAGTGATGAAGAAGATGCAAAATTGGTTGAATATTGTAACAACGACGAGGATCTCATGGATGATGATGATGATGATGATGATGATGATAATAGTGAAATGGATTGATTTTTTTTGTTTTAGATGCTAGACATTCATGTTATTGCTTTGAATTTGATATGATGAGATTTGAAACATTTATTTTTCCCTGCAAATTAATCTATTAGGATTGACAATATGATAGTTCAACTTTTTACGTTTTAATTATGTGATATGGTGAAAATGATTTATGTTTATGTAGTTAATTTCATTTCTATTTTTCTCTGTCGTTTAATACTTTTTCTTTATGATGTCGTATTTTTTCATTATATCATCTTGTAATTTATATTAACATGGAATATATATTGCTTTGCAGTATGACACCTGGACGTAAGAGGACAAGGTTAGATAGCATACTTATTCAATAATTGCATCCACCAATGGCTTCAAATCCCACCCCACTAGTGGCTTCAAATCCCTCCCCATCAATGGCTTCAAATTCCAATCCATCAATAACTTCAAACCCCATGATATCTTTGCCTTCAAACCCCATGCTATCTTTACCTATCAATGCCCTCGCAGAAACTCCTGCTAATAGCCCTGGTATGCCATATTTTATGTTTTCAAAATCTGATTTTTATTATGTAAAATGGAGACCCCTTTATGTTATGCTCATTATGGAGTTATGTTTAGTAAGCATTAACCAATTTTGTTATGATAAATTATGATTCTATTTAAATTAGTCAATTGTTCCCAAATTTGCATTCAGGATTTGAACAGTGATGTATCAAATTAAAAAATTGTTTAACAACTACCGATTTAAACTTCTGATTTTGAGATCAATTATATACATGCAAGCAGTTAAGAAGAGTAGAACTGGGGGTGATAACTGGACCATTTATAATTCTAGGGTCATTGTCAATTCAGGGGAGGAAAAAAGAAATTAGTGATGAATATACTTCTCTCATTTTTATATTCATTGTTGAGAAGCCTGAGTTGCCGCTGTTATGTTTGAATAAGAGTGGTTTTGCCCAAAGTATACCAAAATACCTATTGTTAAGGAATTATACCATATTATTTTAAATATGGGCTTGTATAGTGTTTGGAAATTGAAAGTTTTCAATCTTTGTGGGTTAAGAGTATTGACTCGATGGCGACATAGAGTCCATCAGGGGAGTAGTGATTATGGTAAGTGGGGAAGAGTGGTAATTTAATATTTTAAGTTTTTGACTAAATGGTCATAGATCATGGTGTTTGTTAGGGGTGGGATTGTTGAGGGTTTATTCTGACTTAGTTTCCAATTTACATTTTTTGGTTTAGGTTATGAAAGTAGGAAAATGATTATTTATTTGAGTTTAGCATGCAATTAAATAATGTGATAGGGGTTCTTATTATAAATGTTTAGAAATTTATTTTCAACCTTGAATTTTCCCTGTTAATACTATCTGAATACATCGAATTTTCTGGATACATATCATCTATGTCCAACACATTACATGGAGTGTCGAACAGCAGTCCAAGGCATTTTGTACATTTGTTTATGTCATGCGGGTGTTCAACCCATTTATGGGCCCTCCTCGATAAAGTTTGTTTGCTTTATATAATTCCAATAAATTAAAATCACATGAATCTAAATATATTATATTGTTTTATGATAAGTTAAAAAAAATTCATAACATTTTATCTAATAACTATCAGAATATGGAATATTATACCACTTGACTAATTTATAACATTAAAGGTCTTAACTAATGATCCTTAATTGAGAATAAATTTTGGATTAAGTAGGTTCCTAATGGAATACAAATATAACAATAATTGGAACTCATTAAAAAAATTTGGTATTCTTTCGATATATAGTTTGATTATGGACTGCACTTGTTAAGTATAACGGGCATTAATGTTTCCTCCTACTTTGTAGGAAAAGTTTGTTTCACACAGTTGGACCACTACCAATTTTCTTATTAGACATGTTTCTTCATTAGGGAACTTGTAGGTCTTCTACAACATAGTCAATTTTGTTATCGATTTTTATTTAATTCATTATGAGCTTCACTTATATCCTCATATCAAATTAATGATACATTGGTGTAATAGATTGGATTACCATTAGTATAGGGAGTTTAGTGGTTTCGGATGAGTTATTGAAAGAGGGATTCTTGGTCTAATAGGTTTGGAAGAAAAATATATTTTTTGAAAGTTTCGAAGTGATTGGAGATAGTAAGTAGAGGAGGATAGTGATAAAAAGCATGCTTGTTGAGATGGTGAACTCAGAATCTATTAAAAAGATTAAACCACTTTATAGTGGCTACAAATATATCTATACTTTACCAAATAGAATCTGAAACAACTCTTTTGTTCCACCAACTGTATTTCAAACCCAAGAATCGAATGTCCTTAAAGACACAAATATGAATACGATCTAGAAAATCAGTTATAGCATTAGCATTAAACTCATCTACTCCAAATTCCTCAACTGCAGAAATCATAGTGTTAAACTCTCCTCTTTTAATCCATGGCTCTAAGTTAGCTTCCTTATAAAGGTAGTCCCAAAGAAACATATTTTTTTATCTCTATTACACTTGGAATACACAAGGGAAAATTTGATAGAAATAGGTAACACAGGGTGATTAGTGTGCAGAGAAGTGGCCTGAAACGTTTGTGACTGAATAGAGCAAGCAATACTATGGGTGAAGAAAAGGCAAATAATATTTGAGTCATTGGAAAGGCATGATTCAAAACCAAACTTCCTCTTGTATTACTCAATTTTAGACAAATCAAGCTTAGGATCAATGCAAGCTAGCATGGGCATGTTGTGGATTCTTTTGAGTTTTCTAAGTCTTCTGATATTATTTTTCTTTGTAATCCCTCTAATATTCCTTACTAAGAAGTTCGTCATTGAAATTGGTTGGGAGAGTTGGGATCCTGATTTTAATGTCATGTTTAGGCTAGAAAACTTGTTAATTGCCTTCTTTCTATTTTTCTTCTAGGTAACTATTTTAGTCTAATTGTTGTTTTAATATTGAGATAGTCTAGGGAAAGGTAAAGATTCTCCAACACTTAAATTCCTTTTGCTTGAACTATTGAACATCTTGTGACACCACGTCTAATCAAATATCGGGTGATCAGGCCTTTATCAAATTAAAACGGGTTTCTCATATGGTTCATTCTTAGCATCACTTTCGAAAACCAAAAAAATTATCACTAACCACCTAATAGTTAATGAAGCCGGTGCGAAATTTTATCTTTCAATTAAATAGAATAAAAAAAATGTTCGAAAACTAAAACAACATTCACAATATACTAGAAAGAAAACCATCATAATATGCAAAAGAATCAAAGTCATGCCGAATAAACCATCGGCTAAAAACAACAACCATGCATTATACATAATTAACTGCTAAGCAAATCTGATACAAAACTGAAACTGCAATACTGACAACAAGTCCATATATGAGATACAAGAATGAGATCCTATACTAGATCTGAATGAAAGAATCGGCTTCTCAAACCCTATCAGCATCCACAATGCTAGAGCTCCGAGTTGCTGGAATGAAATCTAGTATGGCGCCCTTTTGGCTGGACACCTAAAAGGTTTTGAAAATATATTTATAGCAAGAGTTAGTACTCAAAACATTTTGAAAATATTTAACAAGTAATTTATTACAATTAAAATCTGTTATTAATTACACATGTTAGGTTTGCCCACACTCCCTTGAGTTTTCTCACCTCTCATCTAATGTGCACGCCTAACGTTCTATACTTAGCCCACCTAAATATCAAACCCAAACTATCTCGAGTAAAGTATATAACCGATCTTATCAATAGTATACTCTCCCGTACCGCCCATACATCACGATTCATTATTAACATTTCTCGCATGTTCTTCCTTTATTATGTAACATTCACATATGTTAAATTTCATCATCATAATCAAGTATCACTACTTAATTCATATAGCATTTCATCTCTAACATCATTCAACTTCCATAACTAAGTTTCACTACTTAATTCACTATAGATATTCCCAATCTATTTATCATTTATATAAATATAAATAAATAAATAAATAAATATATATATATATATATATATATATATATATATATATATATATATATATATATATATATATATATATATATAAGGAGCAATGGTATTTTTACTGTTCAATAAGATGACAACATAATTCACGATTGAGATTAACGCCAACAACACACTGAATGGAGGGTAGAGATTGAACAATCTCTATCGAATCTCTTATATGTCAAAATAATATCAACTAATGATTTTTTTTGTCATAAAATTACAGGATAAGGACACTTCACGGGTCTAAAAAAAATAATGCAGTTCACGCGTCTGACAAAAAACTTGTCGCCCAACTCTAATAAAGCAAAGAATACACGCAACCTCATTTAATATTTAGCCCCCTCCCCTCTCTCTCTCTCACTCACTCAGAACTTAAGGTCCCTTCCAATGGCTCCTATATCAGTTAGCGTATGAGATCTTATGGACGGCGGTTGATTATGATGACGGTTGAGGCTGAGATTCCAACAAGCTCAGTTCTATATTCAAGATCTTATGGAGGTATTTTCCTTCACACACGTTCTTTGTATATTATTTTAATTCTTTTTTTTTTACAAGTAAAACGTGCACTTCCAGTCGGTTTCTCCGTGTTTTTGGGACGTTGAGAAAATAACCATATTGATTACCGAGACCTAACACCAACCAAGCTCAAACAAAGCATAGAATCCCAAGACCAGGGACACGCCGTAAACCACATCGGACATAAAGGAAATCACCCAACAATCGTTGTAGTAGTGTGAACCAACAAACAAAGTAAATGGAACCAAATAAACCACCAACGATTTACAATATCTCAGGCACCAGATTTTACATAAAGCCTTAGCAAACAAAAGAGAAAGGTGGAAAGCTAGAGTAGCCCTACTAGCCCCAGTTCAATACCACGAAGATTAGAGGGATGAGCAAGGATATCAGACGAGTGGGTACGCTTTTCTTAAGATTTTAAGGTCTACGGTGAATATGTTTTTCTTAAGATTTTATTTTTAGGTCGATCGTGGGTACCACTAGCGATTTTTATTTGCACATTTTATGCTTTTCTCTACCAATTTTGTATTTTTGAAGTTTACTTTAAATTTTCCTTTTTCTAATTTGTGTTTTTCTTTCATTATGTTTTAGAAATTTGATAGTTAAACATATGAGTAATATTATGTTTATGCATTTACGTTTTGATTTCTTTGTGTTTGTAGAAATTATCACTATAGTTTCAGCTTTTTTGGGGGTGGATTTTTATGGTTAAGATCTCGGTTCTTGCTTTAATTTTGTTGGAGCTTTAAAAGTGTTAAGATTCTTGGTTTCTTCGATTTGTGCATGTTATCAATGTAAAAAAAACTTTAGCTATATTATCTCCTCTTTTTCATAATCTTTACTTCTAAAAAAACCCTTGTTTTCAACTAAAATAGCATATGTCAGACTTTCAGGGGAAAAAAGCCCCCGGTGAGCATTATAGTGTTTTGTGTGTATAGTCACCCCATTAGTGATTTTAATTTCAGTCCAAACTATGCTTCAGTCTCCACTTCACTTATAAGTCCGTGTTTTGTTTTAATGGTTTTTCAAGTGTGTTTTGTTTTAATGGTTTTTGCAGATTTAGTAAGCTTGCGCCACTAAACGAAGCTGTATATATAAGGACCACACCCATTAATGAATGTATTATAACTTTTATTGTAAATGCACACTTATATATGTTGAATGGCTTATATTATTTGCTTTGGATGTTTTTGTATTGAATGTGGCTATTATTTATCATTTTTTATGGTCATCTCTCTCATTATAAAAGCTACAAGATTGGGCACAAGACTCAAAGTAAGTAGGAGTAGGTGAAATTCTTTTGATGCATTATTGGGCACATGAGGGTACAAGACTAAAAGTAAAAGTTTGGTATACTTTACTACAATTTAAATGATAATTTTTATTCAATAAAAGAACCGAATTTTGTTTGTTATTTTTTTAACAAAAAGTAGACTTACAAATAGTTTAGCTAACAATATCTTTTAAAGAATTTTGAAATGAGATAATTGTTAATATTTTTATATAAGTGATTTTTAAAAACTAAAATGTTTTTTTTTTCAATATGGACCGCTCTATTTTCTACCTTTTACTATGTGAGACAATCAATTCATCACATGCCAATCAATTTATTGGATGAAGATAATGCTGCTAAAGTTGTCTCCAAAAACGAATGATCACATGTCTTAAATTCAAAGGGACCTTGATAGAATATTTAATAAATTAATATTAAACAAAATCTTTTTAATAAATTAATGATAGATTGAAAACGCATAGTATGGCATGCGGCTCTTGTTGATTTCAAAAAAATTCCATCTTTAAAAGTATTTTATTTTTGTTATTGTTGATACCAAAATTAATATGCTGATGTGGACGAATAGTATGAAGACACGTGTCAATCTACGTGGCACAATAACAGCGAGGAAAATCATTTACTGAACAACTATGGTTGGTACCGAGCAACGAGAATACACCGAGGAGCTCTATCATGCCGAGGAACTCCATCCGAGGAACTCCATCATCCCGAGATACTCTAAGCACTCCGAGGAACTCTTAATCAACGAGCAACTAAGGCGGTCCGAACTGCACCTCGGCCGTGTCATCAATTATCAGACGGACAACTGTTCAACTATTCATTAGATTCTTGACGCACACGCTGCATTAAATGTATTACCCATTCATATGTATATCATTTAATGTATTGGACCTTTCATGTACAGCCTTGAGGCTATAAATACCTTGTATCAATCCCATTCAAAGGGACGGGAATTTCTTGAGAGAATTTGTAATCAAGAATTCCACAAACACTCAGCAATAACATAACAGTGGACGTAGGCTTTATTCCTAGCCGAACCACTTTAAAAATCTTTGTCTTATTTATTTATCTGTGATTGAATAATTAGAGCAATCTAGTTTTTTTACATCAACAGATTGGCGCCGTCTGTGGGAAACGACTGTTGTTATCGTTTTTCATAAAAATCATTTGTCACCAATGGCAGATAATCCAGAATCCAGTAATTGAAATGCTGGAAATACTGGAAATCTTCCAAATCCATCTGCATCTCCAGATCTGGCCGGAATTATGATGAATCTGGCTCAGGGACAAACCGCCATGCAAGAATCTATGAGGCAACTCCTTCAAACTCTTCAAGGCGGTGTACCTACTCATTCAGGGCAAAGGACTGATCATGGGCAATCACGATCCAGACGTATTGGGTCATATCGCAATGGGGAATCCAATGATTCTTCTTATCAACCTGGGCGAACTTCGTCAATACGGGCTACGGATACTGATCAACATATCTCTCTTTCTCCTGAGAGAACTAGCGCTTTAGAAAGATTAAGCAGGGTGTCTCCTTTCAGTCGGTTAGGACCAAGGAGGAACATGAGTCCACCTAGGGCTCCATCAGGAAGTTTTCGACCACCACCAGGTTCGAGAGAAAGATCTGCACAATCACGACCAATTACTCGTCGAGATAAATCTCAGGAAGCTACGTCAGAGCAATCAGTTGCTCGGACTAAGCGGCCCGAGGAAGGGAATGAAGCATGGAAAGGTTCCATTCAACGATTGGAGGATAGACTGGGAGAAATGGCTAAGGCGAGGAACCCCTTACAGAGAACTTTTGTTCAAGGGACACCTTTTGTGCAAGCCATTGTGGATTTCCCCACACCGTCGAAATTCAAAGCACCTGTAGTGACCCCCAAGTACGATGGGAAGACGGATCCCGTACTTCATATAGAGCAATACCAAGCTGCTGCAGATATCTACGCTGTCCCCGACGAGATGAGGTGTAGAGCATTCTCGGGAACTCTTACCGAATCTGCACAGATATGGTACAATAATCTTCCTCGGGGTAAGATTTCAACTTTTGTTCAGTTAGCCGAGCTGTTTATTGGTAATTTTTGTTTTGGAGCAAAACCAGTAAAGCGAGTAGCGCACTTACTAAGTGTTAGACAAAAATCAGGAGAAAGTACTAGAGATTACATAACTCGTTTCAATAACGAGAAGTTGGAAGTCATAGATTATGAAGAAAAGACAGCAATCACTGCTTTGATGAGTGGTTTGCTGCCTAACAAGCTATACTATACTCTGGCCAAAGATCCGCCTAAAAATATGTCGGAATTGATGGCAAAGGCGGCCAAAATCATGAATGCCGAGGAGGCTATGACTGCGAAGAAGAATATGGATAAAGAAGTTAAAGTGGAGGTCGACAACTCTAAAAAGAAAGATCAGAAAGGTAATGGTGGTGACAAATATTCTAGGAATAACAGGATAAAGTTGGAAGCCCTAAAGAAGTATGATAATTATACTCCATTGAAAATGGGTATTAATCATGTTTTAGAAGAAATCAGGAATAACGAGGAAATCAAATGGCCAGAGAAACTGAAGACAGATCCAGACATGAGGAATAAGACCAAATATTGCGAGTTTCACAAAGATCATGGCCATATGACCAAAAATTGTATAGCCCTTCAGAACGAGATTGAAACACTCATTCGAAGAGGAAAATTATCAAAGTATGTAGATCGCAGAGGTGAGAGGACAAATGAGGACAGAATTAGAAAGAGATCTAGATCTCCTCGTCGTGCAGAGGAGAAAAAGAGGAGGGACCATGAAGAGGATCCAGATGATGACCCCGATCTTCCCAAGAAGCCAAGAAAACCTGAACGAGAGGTATTTTCCATACGTTTTGGATCATTTCATTGTAACGTTATTACAGGGGGAGATGCAGGAGGAGGAGACCTTACTGCAGAAAGAAAAGCTTATCTCGGAGAGGCTCAAGCTTGCTCATATATTCAGCGAATAAACCTGGCCGAGGATGATCGTCCGAGGAAGGTAAACAAAGAGAAGCTAGTAATTGGTTTTTCAAAAAATGACCTGGCAGGTGTTCTTTACCCTCATGATGATCCTTTGGTGATCAAAATGAGAATGAAGGACGTGATCATTTCAAGGGTGTTGGTAGATAATGGTAGTTCGGCAGACATCATGTACTATTCATGCTTTGATAGCTTGAATTTGAAATTATCCCAATTAGAACCTTATCACAGACCCCTTCTGGGTTTTGCTGGCGAGAAAGTTTTTCCACTTGGGACGATCAAGTTGGATATATTCATTGGAACCTGGCCTGTTTGTCGAACAGAAAGAATACGATTCTTTGTGATGGATAAGAATGTGCAGTCAGCCTACAACATCATCATGGGAAGAGTTGGATTGAAGAAGTTCGAAGCCGTTCCTTCTACAGTACATCAATGTTTGAAATTCCCAACAAATTTTGGAGTTGGAGTGGTGAAAGGTGATAAAAAGTAGCTCGGGAATGCTATTATTCGTCGGCCGAGCAAGAAGAACTAGAAGGATCGATGAAAAAGACTACTACTTACCAGGTGGAGGAAGGTACAGAAATTGAAACTCTTGATCCCAGGGATGAATCTCAACTTGTAAAAGGACAGGTGATGGAATCTACAGAAAATGTTATTTTGGACGACGAACATCCTGAACGAATAACCCAGATAGGTTCATCGTTGGATATGTCAATAAAAGAGGAGTTGATAACTTTCTTGAAGAATAGGAAAAATACTTTTGCTTGGAGTCATGAAGACATGCCAGGAATAGATCCAAACTTCTTATGTCATGAACTCAATGTGAATAAGGAGATTAAACCTGTAAAGCAGAGAAGAAGGGTGTTTAGTCCCGAGAAGAATCAAGCCATACAAGAGGAAGTCGAGAAACTCCAGAAAGCCCAATTCATTGAAGATGTAAAATATCCAGATTGGTTGGCTAATGTGGTGATGGTAAAGAAGAAAAACAACAAATGGAGAATGTGTGTCGATTTCACCGATCTCAATAAGGCATGCCCCAAGGATCATTTTCCATTGCCCAGAATTGATCAACTGGTGGATGCTACCTCGGGACACGAGCTACTCAGCTTCATGGATGCTTACTCTGGCTACAACCAGATCAAAATGAAACCTGAAGACAGGGAAAGTACTTCTTTTATTACCCCTAGGGGAACTTATTGTTATAATGTTATGCCTTTTGGTTTAAAAAATGCAGGTGCAACATATCAGCGGTTGATGAACAAGGTTTTTACTGAACAAATCAGCCGCAACATGGAGGTCTATGTCGATGACATGCTCACTAAAAGCAAGAAAGCTACTGATCATTTGGTTGACTTGAGTCAAACTTTTGATCAATTGGATAAATACCAAATGAAGCTTAACCCGACGAAGTGCACCTTTGGAGTACGAGAAGGAATGTTCCTCGGATACATCGTCAATCAGCGAGGTATTGAGGCAAATCCAGATAAGATCAAAGCTCTTCTAGGGCTGCGATCTCCGACGACGAAGAAAGAAGTGCAGAGTCTTACCGGACGAGTTGCAGCGCTCAACAGATTTGTATCTCGAGCAACTGATAAATGCATACCATTCTTCAAAACACTTCGAAAAACCTTTGAATGGAATGAGGAATGTGAAAAAGCTTTTCAAGACTTGAAGAAATATTTGGGAGCACCTCCACTGTTGTCCAGACCAATAACAGGAGAAAAGTTGTATTTGTATTTGGTAGTATCAGAGAACGCAGTCAGTTCAGCGTTGATCAGATTGGAGAATGGAGTCCAGAAGCCAATTTATTACACAAGTAAGGCTTTCCGAGGTGCAGAAATCAGGTACCCAAAGCTAGAAAAATTGGCATTGGCACTAATTGAAGCAAGCAGAAGAATGAGGCCATATTTCCAAGCCCATACCATCATCGTTTATACTGATATGCCATTGAGACAAGCCCTCCATAAGCCAGAAAAATCAGGGAGACTGATGTACTGGGCAGTAGAACTTGGTGAATATGATATTGTATATGAGCCCAGATCATCATTGAAGGGGCAGGCTGTAGCAGATTTTATAGCAGAGTTCACATACCCTGATACCCCCGAGGAGCAAAAGATGCCTGCTGATTTACCTGTGGACGATACAGGATCAACAGAAACATTTACTGACCTACCTGTGGACGATACAGGATCAGCAGAAATAGGTCCAAACCAACCAAGGTTGGTAAAAGGACTTGTGGATATAGAGAAATCATTATATTCAAACTCAGACCAGCCACGGTTGGTAAAAGAGTACGAGCAGATGACTGACGAGGAGCGAAAGATACCGGGGGATGATGGAAGAAAACAGCAGATATTTTATCGAGGAACTCTGACAGATAAGAAATTTGAAGACGAAATACCTACATGGAGATTATATGTAGATGGATCATCCTGCACAGCTGGTTGTGGAGCAGGAATTGTTTTGATCACTCCAGACGAGATTGACATGGAATATGCTTTGCGATTCCAATTCAAAGCCTCTAACAATGAAGCGGAGTATGAGGCCATGATAGCAGGTCTTAATCTAGCAAAGACTATGGAAGCACAACAAATGATGGTATTCAGTGATTCTCAATTAATTGTGTATCAGATGATGGGAATGTATGCGGTTAAAGGAGATTTAATGATCAAATATCATGCAAAGGTGATGAAATTGTTGACAGAATTTGAGGCCATTCAATTGGTGAGAATACCGAGGATGGAGAATGTACAAGCAGATGCACTGGCCCGACTAGCATCAGCTACTCGTACCGAGATGCGAAGAACCATACCGATTGAAGTATTAGAAGGTCGGAGCATAGATGAAGATCTGACAACGAATGTGATTACCCTTGATTTAGGACCATCTTGGATGGATCCAATCAGGAAATATGTTGAAGAGGGCGAATTGCCGGAGGATAAACTCGCTGCCAAGAAACTGAAGTATAAAGCTGCTCGGTATGTATTAACTAATGGTATTTTGTATAGACGAGGAATTATGGCAGGTTTGCAGAGATGTGTACATCCCACCGAGGTGAAAGAATTGATTGAAGAAATCCATGAAGGATCTTGTGGAGCTCATGTAGCAGGTCGAACACTTTTACAAAGAGTGATGACACAGGGATATTACTGGCCGACAATGAGGGCTGATTGTATAGCCTATGCCAAGAAATGTGACAAGTGCCAACGTTTTTCTTCCATCCGACGAACTCCACAAGCATTGCTAACACCAATAACTTCCCCTTGGCCATTTGCCATGTGGGGAATTGATTTGGTTGGACCACTGCCGACCACCCGAGGAAGATTCAAGTATCTCGTAGTTGCAGTGGACTATTTTACTAAGTGGGTGGAAGCTGAGCCTCTTATCAATATGACGTACGAGAAGGTATACCAGTTTATATGGAAGAATATCATTTGTCGATATGGTCTCCCTCATGCTTTCATCACAGATCATGGAACACAATTTGATAATGAAGAATTTGCTGCCTATTGTCATCAGTCGAACGTTTTGAAGTTTCATTCAGCACCAGGACATCCCCAAAGCAATGGACAGACTGAAGTGACGAACAGAACATTACTAAATGGGTTGAAAAAGAGGCTAAGTGAAGCTAAAGCAAATTGGATTAATGAGCTCCAATCAGTATTATGGGCCTACCGAACAACTCCCCGAGCAGCAACTGGAGAATCACCATATATGCTAGCATTTGGAAGTGAGGCTGTGATACCGGCCGAGTTGGGTCTCCCAACGCATAGAGTGCTGAATTTCAACTCTCCGATCAGTGACTTGATGAGAAGAATGGATTTGGACATGCTCGAAGAAGTAAGAGAAGAGGCAGCCATTAGGAATGCTGCTTATCAACAACGAACAGCTCTGTTCTACAACAAAAGGGTGAAGAAATGCGATTTGAAGGAGGGTGATTATGTGCTGAAGAAAGTCATTCAGAAACAGAATAAACTGGAAGCAAACTGGCATGGACCTTACCGAGTTACAGAGGTTGTTCGACCTGGAACCTACAGAATAGCAACTCTAGAAGGAGAAGAATTTCAGAATGCATGGAATGCTGAACACCTGCGAAAGTATTATCAGTAATGAAAAATGTAAAGTATTTCCTTCATTATGAATAAAACGAGGATGGTTCACCATTTTCTTTCGGTTGAAAGTTTTTCGGGGAATATTAGTGTTGAACACTACACTGCTTGACAAGAAGAAGACTGCTCTACGGAGTCATGCTCTACGGAGCCATGCTCTACGGAGTCAAGCTCTACGGAGCGCTCTACGGAGCAAAAGTGCTATAAGTAGCCAACCTCCTTTGGTTAGGAGGATAAGCTCTCCGGAGCGCTCTACGGAGCAAAAGTGCTATAAGTAGCCAACCTCCTTTGGTTAGGAGGATAAGCTCTCCGGAGCGCTCTACGGAGCAAAAGTGCTATAAGTAGCCAACCTCCTTTGGTTAGGAGGATAAGCTCTCCGGAGCGCTCTACGGAGCAAAAGTGCTATAAGTAGCCAACCTCCTTTGGTTAGGAGGATAAGCTCTCCGGAGCGCTCTATGGAGCAAAAGTGCTATAAGTAGCCAACCTCCTTTGGTTAGGAGGACATGCTCCAAGGAGCCAAAAAGTTCGAAAGAACCCTACTACTCCTTTGATTAGGAGGTGTAGACCAGCATGATCAACTACGGTTGGTAAGACTTTATATACTCTCGCATTACAGCTTATGTTTGTCGGGAGGTAACATTATTACAAAAAGTTCTTTAAAGAACAAAATATTCCAAACTGTACCAAGTATGGTTGGTCGGGGATAAAAACCCACTAACTGTAGTTGGTCGACGAGGATAAAAGTATTGACCTTAGTTGGTCGGACACATGTTTATATTTGAAAATTGAACCAAGTATGGTTGGTCAGGGATAGAAACCCATCAACTGTGGTTGGTCGACAAACATTATTTATCCACCTTGGTTGGTTGGAAACAATTTTGAACAATTTATGCTTATTATAAATTCTAATTTGGTTGATGAACCATATAATTTGCAAACAGAAAAATAGCTATTGGCAAAACAGAAAATGAAACTCTTTCATTAAGATAAAAATGTATTACATGTTACATGTATGTGCTAACTATTACATTAAAGATTCCTACTCTATTGGTTTCTTTCCTTTGTCCTTTGAGACAGGTTCCTCGCCAGCAGGAGGATCCTCTAGACAAAGAGGAGAATTAATAAAGTTCATGTCCTTCAGCATTCTGACATTCATTATTGTAGGAGTGTCCAACAGGTGCTCAGGACGAGATACTTCAACTTGAGAATGAAGGTTATAATCACCAAGATATTTAGAGATCAAACTCCGAGGAATGGAGCGAGCAGGAATCCATGCCATATCCAATTTATAGGGAGGAACAGGCAAGTCTAGCAATCCAGGAGCATGATAATCCCATAAATAATGACCTTGTTCCAATTTTAATACACCCAGGGCGTTCAACCATCCCTGCTTATAACCTTCGTTGTTAGCATTTTCAAGGCGATCATCCAAATGGTAAAGAGCTTCATTATAGCCTGCATTCCAGAACTCCCGAGGCTGTTTATGGAATTGGAAAGTTAATCTATCTACTTGCTCGAGAAAGTTCTTGATAAGAGCATCTTTATTATTCAGATCAGACTTCATCGCAGCCAATTGATCCTCTAAAGATAAATTTTTCTTAGACAAATCAGACAGAGCACGATCCTTAACATTCAGTTGGAATGCTTGAGTTTCCAGAGTAGATTGGGTGCGAGATTCTTCAACACTACGGCCAAGAACTCTTGATCGGCTCCGAGAAGCAACTGGAGAACTTTGCTCCTCGACGATTCTTCCTCGTCCCCGAGAACTCCTTCCTCGCCCCCGAGCATTCACAGGGATAATAGACTTTTTCAAGTCATCCAACTCTTGCCTTAGTTTGGCGTTTTCAACCTCTAGAAACGAAAAACCTTCATCAGTAACTGGTACTAATGCAGTGGAAGAGGAGGCAACGGATTCGTATTGAGCCAATCTTTTCTGCAGACTATTATTTTCTTGTTCCAGGATCTCGGCAATTTGTCGGCAGCCTTCAACTTCACCTTTTAGGGTCCTTTCCCTAATGTCATATGCAGCAATGATCTTTTTATGACCTGTATCAGAGGAAAGTTGTTGATATCTATTTTCATATTCCTCGTGTAATGAAGCCATCGATTTATTGTGCTGGCCTTGGAGATCCTTTAAGGAACAATGCAGCTCTTCAATCAATTCATAATAAGCGATATTGTTAGCTACAGCTCGGTCGAGTAAATTTTTCAAGTACCGATAAGCCTCAGTCGCCTGTTCTGAAGCATCATGACCAAGAATGTCAGCAATTTCAGAAGAACTAAGGTCTGTATGACCAACCCTATAGTATTGGTGACATTGCTGCATCAGCTCGGTATCACGAGAAGAGATTAGTTCCATTCTAGCAACAAACTAAAGACAAGAAAAAGACAACAATCAATAAAGAATCATCAATAACGGCGATGAGTAAAGAAGTATTTTATTAGATCATAAAAGGATTACAGTGTTCGATTACAAATGATAAAAGATAAGAATGATACCGAACAACTTCACACCTTTTCCTTGTCTCCCAAGACTTTCTCGGGAGGCTGGGACGAGGAGCTCGGTTGCTCGGTGATAACAACAGCTTGATCAGCAGAAATCTTCTCGGCAGGAGGAGGCATAGAAGAAATATCCTCAATGACAGAGGGTTGAGAAGCAGAAATGGGGACATCCACAGCCATGGAAGATTCATCTGATGCAGGTTCATCTTCTTCTTCTTCTACAATTGGTGGAGGAGGACCAGGGAGATGCCGTTGGAATAGCTCAGAATTGTCTTGGATTTTTAGCTCTTGTAGAGCAGCTACCCAACCGTCATGGAAGTATTTCAACTCCCCATATTTGACTTGAGATGTCATAGCTGCAATCCCTTTATCCCATCCTTTTTCCCAACCAGCACTGAAATGTTTCCTAACTGCAACTTTTCTTTTCAACTGCTCTGAGGAGAGTTTGACATCCAATTGTTCTTTCTGGATTTTGATGTCTCGCAGGATAGACAGTTCTTCTTCTGCCTTCTTCAGTTGGTCATCGCACTTTTGCTGATTGACCTCTAAGCTTTTCACCTTCTCCTCCAAATTCTTGGAGGTTTCAGCCATCTTCATCTTATCAGCCTCAGCTGCAGCCAATTTTTTCTCCCAGGCAGTTTTCTCCTCGACGTACTGCTGGCGAGATTCTTTCACAGATTGGGCTAAACCCAAGAGGGCATCGTCAACATCGGACGAGGAACTAGAAGCTTTAATAGCTTGATCTTTCTTCACGATGGTATTGAAACAATTCACCAGCTGAAAGATAAGAAAAACAATAGAGTCAACACAAATACAAGAGTTCAGGAAAAAGAAAAGAAAGACCAAAGGTATGAGAAATTTACTGAAGAAAGATGGCGAGCAGCTAGGGATGTCAGTGTATCCCTAGGAATCTTTTCATCAACCCCGAGAACCTCGGGTATAACTGAGCTCGTTGAAGAGCTCGGAAGAATGATTTTTGAAATACTACTACCACCAGCGGGTAGAGAAGATGCAGTTCCAGCAAGATTAACCGAGGATGATTTCCTCAATCTCTTCAAAGGAGGGTCAGCAGCATCAACCAAGGAAGAGGTCTTGGTCGGAGAGATTGTAATTACATCAGCTTTCTTGCTCGGGGCCACTGGGGGCTTCTCGGCAACTTTGGAGGAACTAACATCTACTTTTTTAGTCCCCTCTGGGACATCAATTTTACCTTTCTTTGCTTCAACAGCAGAAGAAATTTCACCAAATAGAGCAGGAGGAGCTCTTTTCTTGCCCATTCTCTGAGATAGGGGAATATGAGAATCTGAAGATGAACTTTCTGGTGTTGAGGCTGGTTCAACAGGGCGAGCAGTATAAGAGGTTGTGTAGCTCTTATACTGCAGCAAATATAATGCAGATCTAATATGCTCGTCTGCAATCGTCTTATGCAAATTCCAGATAAGTTTTAAATGCTTGATATTCACTTCCGACTCTTTTGGAGTTTTTCTTTTACTATCAACTGCAAATAAATACATAAATCTCAGTCATACATTTTGTCAAACATGATGAATACGCAATTTCATAAGTAAAATAAAAATGAAAAATAAACCTATCCCATTGCCGTATGGGGGGCATCTGGGACCGTTGTATACTTCATTCCCAGATAAAGGCGCGTGTTGCCAATTTTTTATGACCAACCCATGCTCAAAATAATCTCTATTTGAATCAGGGAGGTTAACTACAAGGGCTCTATTTAAAAACCTAGTTTTTAAATAATAAATATTATCTAAAGTGGCCCATTTATAGCAGTACATGATTTCTGGGATCCCTATACGAGTCCCATGAGTTAGATTTAACTTGTGCACCCCGTTAATTATTCTCCATGAATTGGGGGCTATTTTTGCAGGAACAAGATCAAAATATTGACAAAACTCAAGACATAATGGATTTGGGGGAAAAGAAAAACCACATTCAGCAATGAAAAGACTGGGGAACCAATGTCCCTCAGCCAATCGAAAGTAATCTAAAGGCTCAGAAAGAACCTCTAGAGTTACCCAAGAAGGAATGGAAAAGTCAGAACGAAATTTCTCAGCAGATTCAACAATATAAACCATATTGAATAAAAGAGATGCAGAAGAAAGGAAGAAAATCTTACAGAAAGAAAGGAGATATGTTGACAACGAACGGAAACAATGATGAACACACAAGAGAGAGGAAGAGAATAGAAAACTTGAATGCAGAAAAATGGAAAGTGTAGACGACGGTATGGTTACCAAAGGGGTTTAAATACTTTACATTGGGAAACGGCGAAAGAAATGATTACTAAAAAGAAACTACTGAACTTCCGGCGGCTAAAAAGACAAAAGTTGCACGAAGATCGAAGCGCTTATAAAAAGGCGGAAACTGCGAAATGAGAAGGAAATTTGAATACAATGCTCCTAAAACCCAGGAAGGTCATTTAATATTACCATATACCGAGAAAGAATGTCCCATACTCCTCAAAGTTCGAAATATGAAACATTGGGGGCTTCTGTTGATACCAAAATTAATATGCTGATGTGGACGAATAGTATGAAGACACGTGTCAATCTACGTGGCACAATAACAGCGAGGAAAATCATTTACTGAACAACTATGGTTGGTACCGAGCAACGAGAATACACCGAGGAGCTCTATCATGCCGAGGAACTCCATCCGAGGAACTCCATCATCCCGAGATACTCTAAGCACTCCGAGGAACTCTTAATCAACGAGCAACTAAGGCGGTCCGAACTGCACCTCGGCCGTGTCATCAATTATCAGACGGACAACTGTTCAACTATTCATTAGATTCTTGACGCACACGCTGCATTAAATGTATTACCCATTCATATGTATATCATTTAATGTATTGGACCTTTCATGTACAGCCTTGAGGCTATAAATACCTTGTATCAATCCCATTCAAAGGGACGGGAATTTCTTGAGAGAATTTGTAATCAAGAATTCCACAAACACTCAGCAATAACATAACAGTGGACGTAGGCTTTATTCCTAGCCGAACCACTTTAAAAATCTTTGTCTTATTTATTTATCTGTGATTGAATAATTAGAGCAATCTAGTTTTTTACATCAACAGTTATATCCCACAATTGTATTTTTATTTCGAGTTTATTTATTAAAAAAATATGTTTTTAGATATTTTATAAAACATTATGTTCTTTTGTTTGTTTTTTAAGTTAAATAGGTTATGTTTATCTTATTAAGGAATATTTGTTTTGTTGATTTATTTTTTATTTTTAAAATAGAGTGGATAGTCCTATAAATAAATGATATTTTGCCCAAATTTTTAAAGACCATTATTTTTTAAAATTACACTTTGTTTTGTTGGGGAATGAAATTTTCACCATTTTGCAATTACGTACTTTGAAAATTTTTGCCGTTTTGTAATTACATACTTTGATATTTTTTGCCGTTTTGCAATTATGTACTTTGGAATTTTCGTCATGCCTTCAGGCACGGGCATACACTAGTATATATATATATATATATATATATATATATATATATATATATATATATATATATATATATCATCTACAAGTCTACTTTCGCACATAAGTAAAATATCATGAAGTTTTCACACACAATATATACTAAGGATTATTGGTCCGGAATATCATCGACCCTAATCATCCTATCATTTACATTGGTCCGGATATCCCTCGAACCCAAAGTAAATTATATGCATATGTATATTGGTCAGTAGACTCCTCGACCCCAATATCATTTATCTTCGAATTGGCTCGGATAATCATTGACCCCAAATCGAGCTTCCATGTATTGGTCCGGATAATCATTGACCCTAATACATAATTAAGCACATTATATGTATATATATTTCGCATAAAATATATACTATATAATCACCTCCCTGTGTCACATTTTAGGGGCTATTGGCTCGGAATCCTACCTCGATCACCAATAGTGATTTATATCTCTTGGCTCGGAATCATACCTCGATCACCATGAGTTATTGATTATATTGACTCAGAATCACACCTCAATCACCAATATATAGTATACTTTAGGTATTCACACAACCCGATAACATGTTTTAGTTAGTAGTATATATCTCTCACATACCCGTCATACTATTTACTTTATGATTTATTTCACTATCGCATCTATAAGAGTGTTCACACAACTCTAGAGGTCCTAGTTACCCCTCCTTATATAAATTCAGTAGTTTCCATCTTTAACCTACTGATATACATGTTGAATTGATGTTTACTCTCTCTCAGTAGCTCAATTCCAAAATTTCCCGATCTATCTCTCATTCGGTTATCCTTTCCGGTCCATGCTCTAAGTCCTACACCCAATGGACTTAATGGACCTTAACTATACCCTACTGGTCTTTATCAAGTCCCTACATAGGTATAATATCACTCCTAAGATTCCCTTCCATTTTTTAGTAATCCCATAAAATTTAACCAAGAAAAGAAACAAAATCTGCCAGGGTCGATCGATCGAAGGATTTGGTCGATCGATTGACTTCATCGATCGATCGACATTCATGGGTCGATCGATCAATCGAACATGTGCAGCTTCGTCTTCTTCGATCTTTCACCATTTTTTATTTACTCAAACCCTATAATTCTTCACCAAATTCACATCCAATTATTCCTATATGTGTTAGGATGATTTCTAATGTTTCAAACACATTAAAACTTCACCAAAATCAATCAAGAATAAATCAAACCCTCAAAACTCTTTCATAAAATTTAGTTTGTGTTCATCCATTTCATTCAATTCAAAACCCAGATTTAAATCTGTAGTAATAATCAAACTCTTCTGATTTATAATTCTCTACATATATAAACACTAGCTACATGCAATTTCTACCCAAACATGTAATCAATTGGTACTTTTCATCAAAGATTTTGAAATAAAAATCAATTTATTCATAAAATCCCTACTCATGGGTATTATAACTTCAATTAGATTTGCAATAAACACTTGGCTTCTATTGATTGATCAAATTTCATGGTTCTTGGTTATTGATAGCTTCTTCTAAGATCTTCCTTTTCAATTGCCTTGAGGTTCAAGAAACCCTTCACTACCTTCACCAATCTCTCCTTAGGCTTTGTAAAATGGTTCTCTCTTCTCTCTAATGGCCTCCCTAATATTTTTATGTTATGAGACCTAACCCCAATCTCTAATTATGGCTCTAAATTTCCTAGGTCCCTTAACCTCTTTTTGTAAAATCACTGAAACGCGCTTAACAGGTGCTGGTTTGGTAAAAAAAATGACCCGGGACCCAAACTATACCCCCTGGTACCCTATTCCGACTATTTAGACCCATTCGAAATCATTCGTGACCTCCAAATTATCATCAAAGTTACTTAAAATATATTTCTCATTTCTCACCTCAAAATAGTCTACACACGACTCTCGGCGAGATAAAATAAATTACGCATATATCATTTGTTATTCCATATAACCATTATTAATAAAATTCGCACATCTCACTCGCTATGCGGTATAACCATTATTAATCAATTATTTGCTATTCGCACTTACTAAATATCATAATTCCATATTAATTAATATCTATCTCTCGATTAATATTTAATAGTCACAATTATTATCTAATTTCATTAAATTACTTCACTCGCGTAGTTTAATTAAAACGTATTTTTCCTAATTAATTCCTCAAATTATTTAAATAAAAATATACAGAAATACGGGGTATACATACGTCCCCCCTTTCAAATGAATTTAGTCTCAAAATTAAGGGAAGACCGGTACTAAAACTTAGGATCTTTAACATCACGACATCCTCTGGTACCCAAATTCAAATCATAATAACATGAGGGTCACTCCACTATACACCTGCTAGTGGTAACCACCAATCAATCGGCTTAATCACTCTAGCCCAAGTTTATCAACAATTTTTCTCAATTCACTACATACTGATGCGCACTTTATCAGTCATGTGATCTCAATACTGGCTCTTTCGTCTCCATATTGAGAAAAGGTCGCACAACCCTATATGCCAATTTCCCTTTTTCACACAACTCAAAAATCCCTTGATGGGAGAAATCACGATAACATCTGACCACTCATGCCAGTATTTAAAACTTTGGTTCACGTTGACGTAACCCTTGCGACATTCAAAAGTTGCCCAAAATAGTTTGTGGTTCACTCCACTTTTAACAATGGACTCCAAATCATGACCAGTCCAAATATCTAGTTATCCCCTCACCTCTAGTCAAGCTGAGGGTGAACGACAAGGCTTTCCACACAAAACCTCAAAAGGTACCTCATGCCTGATAAACCGGTACAAGTTATTACACACAACTCTACCAATGGTAATTTCTCCCCTCAATTACCTTACAAAGCACCACACGCACTAATCGCTTTAGCCAGCATAATAAACCATCTATCGTCTAACCCTCGGGCTATAGTCATGCAACTATTGGCTGGGTCAAAGATCATTGAAGTGAACAACAATGTTCGTGACTATCGAGAACTTTTAAATCGTTCTCAAAAGTTTTTAGGAATCCTGATTGTTATTGGTGAGGTCGTGGCTTATGTTCTCTCAGGAATGTATGGTAGTATTGCCCAACTTGGTGTTGTTAATACTATTCTCATATTTTTTCAACCTTGCTTTATAGGGATTATTGTGATATGCTTAGATGAACTTCTCAATAAGGGTTATGGTCTTAGCTCAGGGATTTCCTTATTCATAGCTACCAATATATGTGAGACGTTTGAGAAGGAGAAAGTAAGTGAAATTAGTTTATTTAGCTTTTAAAACACCTTCGGTGTCTATTTTGGGTATGTTATAATACTTATCATAGCGGCGTATTGTTGCTAAGTTGTAGTAACTTGTTTTGTCAATACTTTCCAAAATCCTAGGAAAAACAGATGGCGGAGGGAGATTGACAGTTTTACCAAATGACATTTTGCTTAGTTTAGTTTTGTACATCACTAGCTACTTGAAAGGTTTTCAGGATTTTGGTTGATACTTTGTTAGTTATTGAAGCCCCATTCCCCCCTCCCCCACCCGTTGAATAGTTAGAATAGGACAAATTATTTCATATGGTTGTCCACGTGGAAGTCCAGTTGTATTTTCTGTTATTTATTAAATGTAGTTACAATTAGTTGCAACAAACACAAGATTCTCCAGTTGTATATATATTCCAGTACAGTCTGTATCAAAGAAAAATATAGAAAACAGAATCAAATTCTAAAAAGTCTTGCTCCCAACTGTTCTTCCCTTACTTTTCTTTTCAACTGTTATATTCTCTCATTCTTCATTGGCAGTGCAAATTCAACATGGTATCGGAGCAATGAGTCTCATCCATTCGTTATTCTAATTGTTGTTCTTTCTCAATACAATTTTCTTACCGATTTTTCTTTTGAATCATAATCTTCTTCGTTTCAAATCATTAATCGCAATCGCGACACGATTTTTCTTCAATGGATTCAAATCCAACAGTTGATTCAAATGCCTTTGTTTCTGGTATTAATCCTCCAACCAGAGTTCAAGATGTTGGCATACATCATCCATTGTACTCGCATCCGTCATATCATCCAGGTACTTCACTTGTCTCATAAATTCTGATTGGAATAGAAAATTTCAATCCATGGAATCAAGCAATCATTATCGCACTAGAGGCCAAGAATAAGATAAACTTGATCGATGGTTCGTATACTCCACCAGATCCAAATTCAGCTATTTATCCTATATGGCGAAGATGCAATGGAATGCTCAAATCATGGTTTCTGAACTCTGTGTCTAAAGAAATAGCAGAGACAATGATCTACAAGACAACAACGGTTGAAATGTGGAAAATACTCAAACAAAGGTATGCGAGTAACAATGCCTCGAGGCTATTTCAGTTACGTAGGGAAATTTATCAGAATTCTGAAGTATCTGATGTGGTCTCTGTCTATTATTCCAAGATTTATAAGCTATGGGATGAGCATACATCTTTGGTCACAAAAAGGTACAATCATTCAAATTTGGAGTGTGATGAAGAGAAATCTATGCAATTTCGCATGGGACTGAATGAAAGCTACACTGGCATCAGAGGTCATATATTAATTTTAAATCCGTTGCCATCTCTTAATCAAATCTTCAATATGACTCTCAAGAAGAACATCAGAGACAGGTTGGAGGCTCTGTAGCTTAACCTACAAGTGTAGCGTTGTTCACACAGAATGTCAATTTCTTTAAAACAAACGCTATAAAGAAAAATGTAGTTTGTGAGCACTGCCAGAAATGAGGAGATAGTAAGGACTCTTTCTATAAGATCATAGGCTTTCCTCTAGGGTTTAAATTCATAAAGTCAAAGCAGTATAATTCTACTCTAAAATTTCAAGCTGCACATGTTCAGACCGGTGTATTTCCTTCGATCTCAAAAGAACAGTACAATAAAATCATGGTGATTCTCAATCCAGGTAGCATTATTTCAACTAATCCTTGGGTTTCAGAGGTAAACATGGCAGGTAATTTCGTATGTCATACTTCTACCTATTTTCAGAACACATGGATTATAGATAGTGGAGCTTGAGATTATTTCACAAATAATATATCTTTACTACATCATCTTCAAAGACCTTCTACTTATAGCTTTGTAAAACTTTCAAATGGTTCTAATACACCTATCATTTCATTTGGAGATCGTTCCTTGCTTCCAAATTTGACTCTTAGAAAAGTTCTTTGCACTCTAAATTTTTGATATAATTTGTTATCAGTGAAAAGGCTTACTAATGATCATTCTTATTTGGTCCAATTTTTCCCATCTTTCTGTTTATTTCAAGACCTTGTCTCGCGGACAATACTGGGGATTGGTAAAGAGCAAGATGGTCTGTACTACTTGGTTCAAGATCCAAATTTCAAACTCAGTTCTGTGATTCATTCCACTAATTATAAATAGTTAGCTTATAATTCCTCTTGTTCTATATCAACTGATTTAGTTCTTTGGAACAATCGTTTGGGACATGTTCCCTCTTCTGTTTTGAAAATAATGTTGCCATAATTACAATGCAATAAAGATATTATTTTCGATGTCTGTGTAATGTCCAAACAGACGAGACTTCCATTTCCCTATAGTACTTCACATACACAAAAACCTTTTGAACTGGTGCATATGGATATTTGGGGTCCATATCACACACCTAGCAGAATAGGACCTAAGTCTTTCCTCACCATAGTTGATGATTACATTCGTAGTATATGGGCTTATCTCCTCAAAAATAAAATTGAACTCCCTTCTTATATCAAGAATTTTTTTTGCCATAGTCCTTACAGAGTTTGGTGCTCAAATTCAAAAAATCAGGAAATACAATGGCATGGAATTTATCCAACATCAATGCGCCCAATTTTTTGTCAAAAATGGAGTTCTCTATGAAAGTTCATGCATATATACTCCACAACAAAATGGAGTAGTAGAACGTAAACATAGACATCTCCTAAAGACTGCTAGAGCCCTCAGATTTAATGCCTCTCCTCCTCTTCACTTTTGGGGGGACTATATTCTAGCTGCTACCTATTTAATTAACTGATTGCCTACTGCATCTCTTAATCATAAGTCACACTTTGAATTTTTGTTCCATAAACCACCACCCTTACAACATCTAAAAGGTTTCGAATGCTTGTGTTTTGCAACGACCATTTCTGCTGGTCGAGATAAATTCAAATCAAGAGCCATTAAGGAGTTTTTCTCGAATACCCCTATGGCCAAAAGGGATACCTTGTTTATGATCTACACAATAAAAATACTTTTGTATCTCGAGATGTCATCTTTCATGAAACCTTATTCCCTTTTTCAGAATCTCCTCATTCCCATTCTCATCCTTCTGGCACATTTATTGATGACATTTTTGGTTCTTTTCCTACTGATCATCCTTCCATCCCTTCCACTCCTACAAATGTCATTCCTCCTGATACACTATTTACTCTTATTCCTACTGATGATATATATTCCTCCTCTTCACCTCCTCAGGACATTCTCACTCCTTATCATCCTTCATCATCTACTCATGGCATTCCTTCTGTACCACTAATTAAACGTTCTACCCGTGATAAACGAACCCCTATCTGGTTACATGATTGTAAATACTCCCACGTTGTTACTAATCAATCATCATATGTCTCGAGAAAGGACAACATTCTATCCTCTTCAGGTATTTTTCATCCAATTTCACAAGTCTACACTATGTCTCATCTACCTGCTCATTTTCAAACTTACTTATCTACACTTGATTTTATTCACGAACCTAACTCATATTCAAAGGCGACTAGTGATCCTCAATGGGTACAGGCCATGACAGAGCAATTGGCTACTTTGGAAGCCAATAGGATATGGGAGTTGGTTTCATTACCTCCTGGTAAGAAGCCAATCGGTTGTAAATGGGTGTACAAGGTTAAGATAAAGTCGGATGGGAGTATAGAGAGGTATAAGGTTCGGTTGGTGGAAAAGGGATAATCCAAAAAGAGGCATAGATTACCATGAGACCTTCAATCATGTGGCCAAAATGACTTTCGTTCTTACTCTGCTGTCTCTGGCTGTAATTAAAGGGTGGCACTTATCCCAAATGGATGTGCACAATGCCTTCCTTCTTGGTGATTTGAGTGAGGAGGTTTATATGTAACCACCACCAGGTCTTGTCCTTCCTCTAGAGGGGGTGTCCTAAGTATGCAAACTCAAAAAATCCTTATATGGACTCAAACAAGTGTCGAGGCAGTGGTTTTCTAAATTCACAAAAGCCTTATTACCAGCAGGTTTTGTGCAATCTTGAGAAAACTACTCCTTATTCACAAAGAGAGTTAAAAATTCATTTTTGATAGTGCTGGTATACGTTGATGACATTATAATCATCGGAGATGATGTTGAGATTATTAAGATTCTGAAACAATACTTGAGCGCAAAGTTCCATATCAAGGATTTGGGTGATCTTAAATTATTCCTTGGATTATAAATGGCAAAATCTTCCAAGGGAATTTACATATCACAACACAAGTATGCTCCGAACTTGCTTACAGATTCAGGAATGATAGGCTATAAATCTGCAAACACTCCAAATGGAACAAAATCATAAAGTCACAAACTTGAATGAAGAGCCTTTGACAGATGCAACTTAATATCAACGACTGATTGGTAGACTCAACTACCTAAAAATTACACGTCCAGATTTAAGCTATGCAGTTTAGGCCTTAAGTCAGTGTATGCACAATCCCAAATAGTCACATCTTGAATCAGCCTATAAGATTCTCAGGTACATACACAAGGATCCTGGTCAATGATTACTTCTATCTTCTACAAGTGATTTAAGGTTGAATGGGTATCGTGACTGGATTGGGGAAGTTTCCCAGAAAAGCAGGAGGTCTATAACAGGTTATTTCATATTCTTGGGCATCTCCTTGATCTCATGGAAGTCAAAAAATCATACTACGGTTGTACGCTCTTCAGTAGAAGCTGAATATGGAGCTATGTTAAATGCAGCCTGTGAAATTGTTTGGCTTACTCAATTGATTACATATTTTGGCGTTGAGAATCTTCCTCCAGCAACTTTACATTGTGACAACCAAGCTGCGATACACATTTCAGCTAACCCAATTTTTCACGAGCGCACAAAACATATCGAGCTTGATTGCCATTTTGTTAGGGAAAAAATTTAGGAAGGAATCTTGACTACGTCCTATATTCATACTAAAAATCAAATTGCAGATATATCAATGAAATCTCTCAAACAGGATCAACACCAACATTTGATGCTCAAGATGGGTGTCTTAAACATTTTTAGACATCCACCTTTAGGGTGTGTGTGAATAGTTAGAATAGGATAAATTATTTTAGTTGGTTGTCCATGATGAAATCCAGTTGCATTTTCTATTATTTGTTAAATGTAGTTACAATTAGTTGCAACAAACAAAATATTCTCTCAAGTTGTATATATATTCCAGTATAGTCTGTATCAAATAAAAATATAGAAAACATAATAAAATTCTAAAAAGTTTTGCTAACTGTTCTTCCACTACTTTTCTTTTCAACTATTTTACTCTCTCATTCTTTAATGGTGTTGCAAATTCAACAACCCCCCCCCCCCCTTAAAAAAAGCATTAATGGTACCCTCATTTTACTACTTTCCTATAATTGTCGTATTGTAATGTTTAAAATTTGTAGGATATTGATTATTCTCTTTTAATGTAAGTATTATGTTTACTTCTCTAAGGATCTTAATTGAGCTTATTATGACTATGAGTTATGAATATCCATGATAACACAACATTTATTCTCTTTATATGATATTGGTAGTTTAATCGAGGATGCAATACATGTTAACTTTGCTTTCACATAATTTAGATTCATGTTCCCATGCTATAGATTTTTCTCATAAAAAAAATAACAATAAATTTTGGCTGCCCAATCAGGATTGTGTCTTGGCACAATCTTAAAAAAATATTTATAAAAAGACCTTAAAAAGTACACAAGTCCAGCAGGCTCTTGGGTTCTTGGTGCATAAGAGATTTTTTCACTAGCGCGAACAGTTAGTGAACATGGATGAGCTAGCAACCATGGATGTTTGTAGTTCAAATTAAAATTTGGTGCCTTATTCCCATCAATTGAATTCAATATCAAATTTTTTTTAAAGTTCCAAATTATGTGTTAGTGTCGGGGTCTGGATATGCTAGTAGGCCCATTATACGCTTATTGAGCAATGAACAATAATATTGAAAGGTGGATGCCATTTAGATTTTTGTAAAGGATTTTCTATTTTTTAAAATGAATTTGAAAAAAAAAGACTCCTAAATTAATATGTTTTTTTAACTTATTTATTTTTTAATTGGTTATTCTTGATCTGTTTTATTGTTTTTATAGTATTACTGTTTGGAAGCTTTCCCCTCCTTTCTATGTACTTATTCTATAAGACTTAGGTGCGGGAATGAACATGGAACCTCTAATATTCTGTTTTTCAAATTATATTTTGCAGTTACACCATGATAAAAAGAGTCTGTGGTCCAACTAAAGGATTTAGAGAAGTTGAACTGGGCAGATGGGAAAAAATTGACTATCAAAATCGCAAAAAATAAGGGAAGACCGATAAATGTGGTGCAATCTTCTAAATTATGTGAATTAGGAATCATTGCATGCAATATCATTCTAGTTCCTACCAAATGGAAGGATATGCCTGAAAAGGACATAGAAGAAGCCTTCAAACGTGTCGATGCAAGTAAAATAATATGTTTTATATTTGTATATGTTATGGATTCCAGTCCACGTATTATTTAAACTTCCTTTTTTATGTTATATATTTCAATCCATATTTGACGTTAAAATGGATGATTAGTATGTAAGAGAAAGCGTTGAAAAATTGTTGGTGAGTCAAAGTAGGGGTGCAAAATACAGGAATCGACTAAGGTTCTAAAAACTCAACTCAGTTGAAGAGGCATGACGTGATAAGCCAAAAAACATGAGTGTAGAAATTTGGAAAAACCTTTATGATTTTTTCTCTAATTCGAAACATCAACTATATAGGTTTATAAAATATATTAATCATGCTCTATTACTTGATGCAGAATATATTAAATATGCATTAACACTTAATGTCGCATCGATGTGACATTAACAAGAATAATCGAGCAAAGTAGACTATAAAATACAATCAAGGGTCGAGGACATTTGTACCAGCTCGTTATCACTTGGTATATTTGTTTTTTATAAAAAGTATGTTGTTATTCCTGATTTTTGTGATAATTATTATTGGCGGTAATGATTTTCTTTATTGATTACGTAGAATGAGGTGGAGAATGATGAGTTGGACCGAATTGATTTCTACAAAAAAACTTATTGCACAAATGGAAAATGACTTTCTCCCAAAATGGAGGAACTATATTCTAGATTTAATTTAGTCTTAAAATAATTTTATAAACACCTTTTAAAAAATAATTTTATAAAACAATTTTTTTAAATAGTAATCATTGAGCATACTGTTTTACTATTTTTTAAAATAGTAATAACTGAGCATACGTTGCTAAAACAGTAATCGATGCTCATATTCAACAATGGGGAATCGACTAATTAATGGGTAGAGTGAAGCACTTAGTTTTAAAAAACTGAACGAAATATTTTTAAAAAATAGTTTATGAAAAACAGTTTTAAAAAAATATTTTTTAGAAAACAGTTTTTAAAACAGTCTTTTAAAATAATTTTTTAAAAACTTCTTTTAAAATAGTTCTTAAGATAGTTTTTTATAACATTAGAATAGTTTATAAAGCATTACAAAATATTTGAAAATATTTATTTTGCAGAATGAGATGAAACGATTACAAGTTGAGCCTACACTCGAGGGTAGTGAACCTTTGACTCCCTATGAGATAGGCAATCGAGTACTTGGTACTAAATCAGGGTACATAATTGGTCTTTGGCATGGGCCAAAAATGACTAAGTCAAAAGCGTTATGACACGATGCACAATTGGAGGCCCTCAGGGAAGCTCATAGAGCTAACCGTGAGTTAAGGAACAACTGCAAGCTCGTGATGAACGTATGGAGGGTTTAGAATCTAGTCAAGCTGTATTTGACAAGATATATGATGCTTTAAAGGAATTAGGTTTTCTTCCTTCCACATTTACCATATGGTAAGCTTTATTAACTTTAATATGGGATTTCTTGAAACTATGTTGATTTAGTGGAGTAGTGGAAGAGATTTATTGTTGATGCGATTACTTTAATTGTTGAACTAAGGATTCCTAAAATTACTTTCATGTCGATTTTATTACCTTAATTGTTGAATCGATGGAAGGGATTTATGAAGTGGATTCTTGCTATTTGTTGAATATTTATTTTTGATAATTTATCGGGTTGGATTTTCATCTATAAACAAAGGAACCTCTCCGGAATTTTCTTTTAAAATGCTAACCAGTTTAAAGGCTAATGAATCGGATAGTTCTTATGTGTCACGGAGTCTTCGATTGGGCGTTATTGTTGTTAAATGAAAGTCAATGTTATATAATTTATTAATTGCTAATACACTTGTTGAAGTAGAATGTGATCTAATGTCATTTACTTTTTGTATTGCAGATTAATTTTATATGGAGACTTAGTTGGAAGTTGCTTTTTAGAAACATTTGCAAGTTGAAATCTTGATGAAGATGGTGGGAGAACCTCATGAGACTTCATTAGAAATTTTCACATTTTAGATTTCATGAACATTCTATAAGCAATGATATATGCTACTTCGTAATTGACTAATGGTTTTGAGATATTTGTATGAATGATTGTTATCATAATATACGATGCTTTTAACCTTAATTTTAAGTTTGGAATTTTTTGAAATGATATTTCATCATTTATTATGTGCATTTATAATTTAATCTATTTTCATAATCAATAATTTTGCATTGAATTTATATTGTGATGATTTATTTGTGTAATGGTGACGGAAAAAAAAAATAGATTTTAGTGACACAAGGGATGATACGAGATAGATTAAACAAATCCCTTTCGTGGCATTAATATTTTATCACCAAATGATATTAATTTTTGTCACATTACGATACATTGAGTTTTGGTCACACATATTAGGTGACAAAAATTGATATTTCGTGACGAAAGAAGATATATTTGCCTTCAAATAATTTTGTCACTAAAAAATAATTATTACATAACAAAATTACATATCACCAAATGTTGTTGTATTGGTGACAAAGTGGTATTTCCTCGCGAAAACTATTAGTGATGCGGATTCCGTAACGAATAGATGACAAACAAATTCGTCACTAAATATATTTAGTGACGAAATTAATTCTTTTAGTGACAACTTTTTCCGTCACTATTGACTAGCGTGTTGTGGTGACCCAACACTTCATTAATGGCATCCAAGTTGGTGGTTGAGTAGTACTTACTACAAGCTTGTAATCTCTTTCTCTCTCTCAAAATTTGTTTTCCGGACAATTGCTATTTAGCCTCCGAGCACTTGTAACTGGGCCCTTGGACCGTTATTAATGTAAGAGAGAGAAGCCCATTTTGTACATGGACATATTACAACCTCATTTGGATGAACCACGCTAAACACATGTATCCAACTCATTAATTTCTTATAACTGTCTAAAGTCCAACTTCGAAACTTCATATAAGGTAAAGTCCAAGGTCGTTCAAATTTTGGATTCATCGATTATAATTTCAAATTATCACATAACTAATAATATAAATTATTAATGTGTAATTTATTTAAGTCTTCTGTCTTGAGATTGAACTCCATTAAAGTAATAGTAATAGAGAAAAAAAATTATTGTTTAAGTGACACAAAGATGTATTAAAAATATATTTAGAAATGTGTAGGTTTCATTATTAATAAAGTTTGATAGATAATAAATTATTAAAACATTATTTTATAAATTTGACTATGTCAGCTTAAAAATATGTATATTTAAAAAAATAGTCATAATAAGTATTAATCGTTGAATGTCATGAACATAGCGTGGGAACCAAATTGATTCCTCTCATTATGCTAACATCCCAAATTAATACATATTCGTTCTCAAAAAAAATTATACGAATTGAGCATATGAGAAATGAAAAAAATACAGTACCCAAAAAATGAGATGCTGCAGAAAATTTGAAAATTCATATGAATAAGTGATTACATGTTTCCTTTCAGTAAAGCATCATGAGAGTGGAGTAGGAGTGGTACAAGACATGGCAAACACGGTTTAAACAAAAACGCATTACAATATAAAATTGTATCTTATATATAACATTGATACGATTCATTTAAAATACAACGAACACAATTAATATTTTTACTCCTAATAAAACATAATAATACATTAAAACACGAATAATACTATAAAATACAATGTGACTACTACAAATCATGCTTTTGATACAAAAATAACACGACATGACACAATTTTTAGTTCAAATTTCCCATAATGAAATAACATACTGTATTAAGTTTAAATTAATTTCACAACCTTTCGTATAGTATTAACGTGCCTTGTCTAAATTTGATTCCAATAGTAACTCTCATGACACTATCCGACATTCCATGTCATTACAATAGTGTGAAAAGGCAAAATAAAAAAAGGAATTTTACCTTTTCAACGTGTTACTCATGAATTCAAACATTAAAAAAATTTGATGTATATAACATAACAACCATGCTGATGTGAGATCTTTAAATTGGTATTAATTATGTGGATTAAATTTTTTAATCTAGTGAAAAAATAATTAATTTTTTGTTTGATATTTAACATATCAAAAAATTCTAGAAATTAGTTCAAAATGATTTTTTTTTATTTTTAAAAATCGATAAAAATATGTTTTTTTCAATAGTTTATAAACTGATATTTTTTAATCTATTCTTTTAAATAATAAAAAATTATTTTAATTAAAATATTATATAATTTATTTTACTATTTTAAAAAATTAATCCGTATAATACCTCCGCACAAATACCTTGTTCTATAACATACGCAAAAGTCAAAAATACATAAATAAATGACAAATAAGTTGCCTGGTAAAAAAACAAAATAAAGGTAGTTACACTTATCAAGTCTAAATTTATTGATTCATTTCCAGTTGTGAGTTAGAGGACTCTTTACAGTAGTGGCTAAAATATTGTAAATTAATGTATACTATAAATTATCTTGATATTAAAAAATATTTTTCTAATTCACTAATATATTTAGGGTTCTAATAACATGTCCCCTAAGCGCATACATTAAGATCCTAAAAATAGTAAGGTCAAAGTTCCGACATACTTTTAATATGGAACAGATACTCATGTGGAGATTTAGTACTTACTATTTTGAGACTCAAAATATGTACCCTAAAAACACATGTTATTATTTTCCATATATTTATCTTATACATAATGAGAGAAGGGTCTTAATGTCAAAACGAACATGTTAATGAATTAAAACAATAAAAAATTACCAACAAAAGAGTTAAAGCAAAAGGAGAGAGAGAGAGAGAGAGAGAGAGAGAGAGAGTAAATAAGGGATTTCATCAAAGTCGATAATTTTTTTATAAGCAAACAATTTTTAAAAAATATATATAATTTGAAGGGGTTTAAGGAAAGAGGGATTAAACACTCAACTTCGTAAGTGCCGAGCGAACTCTAATTATTTGGTCCAATAATTAATTTATTGATGAACTTTGATAAAGATTTGTTGGATAAATTCCAATATTTATTGATATTTTATTTTTTAGTTGCTAATATTATATTATATTATTGGTGTTTTAATTTAAACAAAGTTTGGGTTTTATTTTAGAAAGTAGAAACATGAGCAAATGGGTGTGAAAGATATGGGAATGCTCAAAATCCCATATTGTCCCACATTGGAAGAATACTACAAAAGGTAGTGGTATATCAACTAAAGTACAACTAAGATTCTTAGTTGACAAGTCAAATAAGAGGCTATGATCCTATGCATCGCGGTGGTGCTTAAGCACCACCAATCGCGACAAGCACCGCGCGAAAGGGCGATTGGGCGACTTAGGGCGCTTTGACGCGCACTTGGCACTTCGCATCGTCGCTTGGAGCGTGGGAGCCTAAAGTTTTGATGAGGTAAAACAGATCAACGGTTGTGATTAAACGATCTGATCAAAGGGTTTAAAATCCGAAACGACTTGATCTAAACCATTAGATGAACTAGTAGCGTTTCGTGTAGGGGATGTCCATTCGCTTATGATGGGATGCCTAATCTGAACCATTAGATCACAGTTGTTCCAAACAGGCACGATCCAACGGTTGCTGAGTCACTCCATGAAGAGCTGTGACTGTTGAAGAACAGTCACAAAAATGGCTATAAAAAGAGTTCCAGGCCTCTGTTTTGGACACCGAAAATTGCTAGTTTCTCCTATCTCCGTCCTCTATACTTTGGCATTATCAAGTTACAAATTTAGAGTGTTCTCTATTTGATCAAATAGTACATAGTTTGAATCAAACAACTGTTCATACACTGCATTGTATCCTGAAGGCAGATTCTATAAAACCCATAGTGTACTCACGGTTCTGGTTCTGTCTCAACTGGATTGGGAGAAATTTTGCCTAAAAGAAAGCGTTCCAAGAACGTGCCTTGCATAAATTAATTAATATATTTCGTTCTTTCCATAAAAAAAAAGTCCAACAGTTTTAGGCAAAATTGTTCTTATTACTCCACTCAAATGGAAGGAACTGTGGCACAATCTATCCAAGTCATGACTCAAGACTTAATTCGACTCGACCGTTTTGATGGAGGAAATTTCTCCCGTTGGAAAGATAAAGTTATGTTCTTCCTCACATCACTAAAACTTTCATACACTCTAAATGATAACCTTGAACAAATTCCCGAGCCCACACTCGAAGACACCGAAGAAATAAATCAAAAACGTGTGAAGAGGAAAGAAGACGAATTTATGTGTCGAGGACACATCCTCAATGCTTTGTCTCAAACTGTTTATAGCGCTCATCGAATGATTTCGACGACAAAGGAATTATGGAAGGCTTTGGAGACAAAGTATCAAAACGAGGAAGCGAGCAATCGTAAGTTTCTAATTTCAAACTATATGAATTTTAGAATGAATAATGATAAATCTGTCGTTGTACAAGCCCATGAACTCCAACAAATTGTTGGTGACCTTAAAGCCGCTGGTATTAATCTTCAAGATGAATTTCAAGTAGGGGTGATTATTTCAAAACTTCCATCCTCTTGGAATGGCTTTAAGAAGAAAATTAATCATGATGAAAATACTTATACAGTGGAATCCCTTCTTCGTCACCTTTATATTGAAGATGATACTCATATTCGAGAAAAGAAGGATGAACAAAGTGAGGGTCATTCAAAAGCTAATATGGTTGAGGATAAAAAATCCAAGATTACCAAAGACTCAAAATTTAAAGCAAAGAATGATTCCAAATTCAAGAACCAATGTGCAAATAAGAAAAAGAAGGGAAAATGTTTCTTCTGTGACAAACCGCGCCATTATTCTCGAGAATGTCGTCTTAAAAAGAAGGCATTTAAGGAAAAATAAGGGTCGAAGGAAACCAACAATGTTGAAGATCTTATTGCTACTGTTTGCGAAGAAAATTCAATTGATAATGAAAGTGGATGGTGGCTGGATACCGGCGCAACAGTCCACATATGCAAAGACCGCTCTTCATTCAAAACATATCAAGAAATTGATGGAAAAGAAGTGAAGATGGCAAATAATCTTCGCACCAATGTAGTTGGAAAAGGCACAGTGGAATTGAAGCTAACTTCTGGAAAGACACTTACTCTAATTGATGTACTTCATGTACCTGATATGTGTAAAAATCTTGTGTCTGGGGACCTTCTCAATAAGAGAGGTTTCAAACTAGTGTATGAGTCTGATAAGTTTGTATTATCTAAGAATGGCCAATTTATTGGCAAATGGTACTCTTGTAACGGCATGATCAAAATTAATGTAATCAATGATATTATTTATGCTTATATGGTTGAGTCTATTTCTTTATGGCATAGTAGATTAGGTCATGTGAATTATAGAAGTATAAAAAATATGACTAATCTAGGCTTAATCTCGGATTGTAAATTTGATAACCTTTCTAAATGTCAAATTTGTGCTCAATCGAAGATAACTAGAAAATCATTCAAATCTGTTGAGAGGAAATTCAAAATGCTTGATCTTATTCATAGTGATGTATGTGATATGAAGAGTAATATGACTCTTGGTGGAAATAAATATTTCTTAACTTTCATTGATGATTACTCTAAGTATGCATATACATATTTACTTAAAAGTAAAGATTAAGTTTTCGAGAAATTCCTAATTTTTAAAGCAGAAGTTGAAACTCAACAAAATCGAAAAATTAAATTCCTACGATCCGATAGGGGTGGTGAATATTACCCGAGTGAGTTTATACAATTTTGTAATACTCATGGGATAATCCATCAAGTTACGGCGCCATATACGCTACAACAAAATTGAACGGCGGAAAGGAAAAATAGGACTTTAGTTGAAATGATAAATTCAATGTTAATCAGTTCTGGTTTACCTTTGTTGATGTTGGGAGAAGCGGTTTTATCCGCATGTTATATTTTAAATAGAGTTCCATTGAAACACAAGGATATTACACCATATGAATTATGGTTTAATCGTAAGCCTAATCTTAGACGTCTTAAAGTTTGGGGATGTCTTGCTTATGTAAGAAAATCCGAACCTAAAAGACCTAAACTAGGAAATAGGACTTACAAATGTGTTTTTATTGGATACTCTAGTAACAGTACGACTTATAGATTTTTAAACCTTGAAACTCAAGAAATCATTGAGTCGGTAGATGTGAAATTTTTTGAACATCTAACAAAGTTTAGTACTTTGAATCAAGGTTTGGAAAATAATAATTCGACGTTGGATCCTCAAATTTAGAAGAAAATTTACAACCTATATCTTCATCGGAAACAACGAATGATGTTGAACTACGAAGGAGTAAAAGACAAAGAACTGAAAAAACATTTGGGCCTGACTTTGTTATTTATTTAGTTGAAGGGGATTTAAATGAGACTAAGAACAAAACTAAATTTATTCTTAATGTAGAAGATGAACCGACCACATTTCATGAAGCGGTAACATCTAGAGATTTCGTCTTTTGGAAATAAGTAATAAATGATGAAATGAACTCAATTTTGCCAAATCAAACTTGGGTTATTTTCGATCTTCCCCCCGGGGCTAAACCTATTGGGTGCAAATGGATATTTAAAAGAAAATTAAATCCGGATGGTTCTATAAATAAATTTAAGGCAAGACTAGTTGCTAAAGGCTATAAGCAAAAACATGGAATTGATTACTTTGATACATATGCTCCTGTTGCTCGAATCACTTCCATTAGGATATTGATATCTCTTGCTTCTATTCACAATTTAGTTATTCATCAAATGGATGTTAAAACTGCATTTTTAAATGGTGATTTAGAAGAAGAGATTTACATGGAACAACCTGAAGGGTTTGTTTTTCCTGGCCAAGAAAATAAAGTGTGTAAATTGGTTAAATCTCTTTATGGCCTTAAACAAGCTCCTATGCAATGGCATGAGAAGTTTAATAATATTGTTATATCCCATGGATATAAAGTTAATGATGCTAACAAATGTATATATAGTAAATTTGAAAATGGTGTTGGTGTTATTATTTGCTTATATGTGGATGACATGTTAATATTTGGGTCTAATCTCAAATATGTTGAAGAAACCAAAAGGTTTCTTTCATCAAAATTTGATATGAAAGATCTTGGAGAAGCTGATGTGATTTAAGGAATCAAAATTGTGAGAAAGGATAATTCTTTAGCGTTATCTCAATCTCATTATATAGAAAAAGTTCTTAAAAGATATAATCATTTTGAACTTAAGCCAGCTGCTAGACTAGTGGATCCTAGCATCAAATTAATGAAAAATACTGGGCGTGCTATGGAACAACTTAAATATGCTAGTATTATTGGGAGTCTAATGTATGCCATGCATTGCACTAGACCAGACATTGCTTATGCAGTGAGTGTATTATGTAGATTTACAAGTAATCCAGGACAAGAGCATTGGAATGCAATTTCTAGGGTGCTTACCTGAAGAGGACTTTGGATTATGGCTTACATTATGTAGGATATCCATCTGTTTTAGAAGGATATAGTGATTCAAGTTGGAATAATCTTGAATCAAAATCCAAGTCAACTATTGGTTGGATTTTTACGCTAGGAGGAGTAGCTATCTCTTGGGGATCCAAGAAACAAACATGTGTATCAGATTCAACAATGAAATATGAATTTATAGCCCTAGCAGATGCATGTAAAGAAGCAGAATGGCTTAGAAATGTGTTGTATGATATTCCGTTATGGAAAAAGCCATCACCTTCTATTATGATAAGTTGTGATAACCAAGCCACAATTTATAAAGTTTCGAACAAAACTTACAACGAAAAATCTAGACACATTAGTCTAAGGCATCAAATTATAAGAAAATTACTCAAGGAAGGAGTCATTACAGTCGACTATATTAAAATGAACAAGAATTTAGCAGATCCTCTGACTAAAGGTCTTGTTAGGGAGATGATATATATCACCTCAAAAGGAATGGGACTAAGGTTTATTAAATAACACAACTATATTTAATGGGAACCCAACTCATATCTTGAAAATATAGATAGAGTTCAATGTGGTACAAACAAGTTAAATTATAGTTATGGAACGCTAGGAATTTTATACAAAAAGTTCCATTCCTATGTGCCTAGTGTTGGTTTTCTGCATGTTAGAGGATGAAGGTTACTTCTTAATATATCATATAAGTGTGACTAGCAGAATCACTAAAGTTGATTTACCTTTACGAGTGTCGAAAGTGTGGCCACTTTTTATGGAATCAATACCGATCCTAAAGCGCTCGTGAAATCAGGATTAGCACAAGGCCATAAAAGTGCATGCTAGAAGAACAGTTATAAACTCAAAAATTGGTATGTGTTATAGTTCCGGCTAGTCTCAAAAGGTCCTTGGTTCAAGATACGTTCACCACAGCACCTTGATGAAGCTTTGAATTATTTTCACTATATGGAAGTTCAAGTCCGAAAGACACTTCTCATTTATGTACTAGATTTTAGCGATAATGCCAAAAGTTAATTATTGACTTTTTTCTTTGTTCTCTTGTGTATATTGAAATTGGTGGGGGAATGTTGGATAAATTCCTATATTTATTGATATTTTATTTTTTAGTTGTTAATATTTTATTATATTATTGGTGTTTTAATTTAAACATAGTTTGAGTTTTATTTTAGAAAGTAGAAACATGAGCAAATGGGTGTGAAAGATATGGGAATGCTCAAAATCCCATATTGTCCCACATTGGAAGAATACTACAAAAGGTAGTGGTATATCAACTAAAGGACAACTAAGATTCTTAGTTGACAAGTCAAATAAGAGGCTATGATCCTATGCATCGTGGTGGTGCTTAAGCACCACCAATCGCGACACGCGGCGCGCGAAAGGGCGATTGGGCGACTTAGGGCGCTTTGACGCGCACTTGGCACTTCGCTTGGAGAGTGGGAGCCTAAAGTTTTGACGAGGTAAAACAGATCAACGGTTGTGATTAAACGATCCGATCAAAGGGTTTAAAATCCGAAACGACTTGATCTAAACAGTTAGATGAACTCGTAGCGTTTCGTGTAGGGGATGTCCATTCGCTTACGATGGGATGCCTAATCTGAACCATTAGATCACAGTTGTTCCAAACAGGCACGATCCAACGGTTGCTGAGTCACTCCATGAAGAGCTGTGACTATTGAAGAACAGTCACATAAATGGCTATAAAAAGAGTTCCAGGCCTCTGTTTTGGACACCGAAAATTGCTAGTTTCTCCTCTCTCCGTCCTCTATACTTTGGCATTATCAAGTTACAAATTCAGAGTGTTCTCGATTTGACCAAATAGTACATAGTTTGAATCAAACAACTATTCATACACTACATTGTATCCTGAAGGCAGATTCTATAAAACCTATAGTGTACTCGCGGTTCTGGTTCTGTCTCAACCGGATTGGGAGAAATTTTGCCTAAAAGAAAGCGTTCCAAGAACGTGCCTTGCAGAAATTAATTAATATATTTCGTTATTTCCATAAAAAAAAAAGTCCAACAAGATTGTCTCATCACCATCAACATGAATTCCATCTTCACCAATTGTACCCTTAAAAAAGTAAGTATACATTATTTGGGTGCATATAAATAAGAGGTCCATTTGGTTTACACCAACTTTAATTAAGTCCCTTCTCTAAAAAAAAAATACAGATATAATACAATACGTCTTTAAAAATTGTTTTTAACTCTGTAGATTAACTCATTTGTGACCGCTCAAAGGATATTTTGCAAAATCATTTCTTCAAGTTTTATTTTAAGTCACAAACACGATACATTTGGTGCGACATTGTGATATGCCTAACTCGCATCGACTTGTATCCATTTTTATCAGTAATAGAGTTCAGACACAGGCAAATACAGGTACGACACATCACTGTGTCGCATAATTTTGTATCGCATCAAGTCTATATATATATATATATATATATATATATATAGAGAGAGAGAGAGAGAGAGAGAGAGATTCTCATAAATACCACATATACATACTTTTTGTGCTGACTATTTAAATAAGAACGCATTAAGACGTAAAATTGGATTTTATATGTAATATTAACACGAATCATTTAAAACATGATTAACACATTTTTTATTTTTACGTCTAATAGAACATGATAATACATGATAATACAATATAACACCAATAATACTATAAAATACAACATGACTAATGCAAATCATATTTTTGACACAAAAAATAACATGACATAAAACATTTTTATGTTAATATTTACTATAATAAAATAACGTAGTGTAATAATTTTAAATTAATTTCATAATCTTTTGCGTAGTATTAACGTGCCTCGTCTAAAATTGATTCTGATATTAACTCTTATGACACTGTCGAAAATTCCAAGTCAGTACATTAGTGTGAAAAGGACAAAAAAAAGGGAACTTTACCTTTCAATGTGTTACTCATGGATTCAAACATTAACAAAATTTTATATGTGAGATTTTTAAATGGGTATCAATTATGTGGACTAATTTTTTTGATTATTTTTTTTCTTTGGTGTTTAACATTTGAGGAAAACCTAAAAAATTAATTCAAAGTGATATTTTTTTTTGCTATTTTAAAAAATCAATCAAAATATGTTGGTTTTTAAGCGATTTAGAGACTGATATTTTTCAACCAATTTTTTAAAATAATTAAAAATTATTTTAAATTGATTTTTTTGCAGAGATTTTTAAAATATTTAAATATCAAAATAAAAATTAAATATTTTTTTAAAAATAATTTTAAAAAATTAGTCCAATAGTAAGTCCCCACGTATACCTTACTGTAGAACATAATCAAAAGTCAAAACATACATAAATAAGTGATAAATAAGGATGACTTTCTTATGGGACTTGTTTCGTTGAACTGGCAGAAGAACATATTCCATGCGACAAAGCCTTTTTTTGAAGCATATCATAAGATGTCTGGCCAGCTTACGCGCACCTCGACTAGTTTTCATTTGCGGTTCGTGATTTTCACTGACCAAATATTATTTTGACAGTGTCAGGAATCAAAGTAGGGACCAAACTCAATCCATCCCCAAAACTGTCTCAATGACAATCTTATATCACTCATCCAAGAGTCTTGATTGACAAAGTCTTGTTCAATTCAACAAATTTACTTGATTGCCTCGTACAAAAACAAAATAAAGGTAGTTACACAAATCAAGTCTAAATTTATTGATTCATTCTCAATCGTGAGTTAGACGACTTTTGTGCATTATTAGATGCAAACCTCGTGATGCGCGATTTTTTTAATAAAATTATTAAAATATATAATGAAAAATATTTTTAAACTTGTAAAAAAAAAAATTCAATTATAGAGTATACGATAGATCGAAAGCGTCTTTACATTTGTCGTGCATATGAAATAGATTGTTATGAGAATATAAGAAATAAAAAAAAAAGGTAAATTGAGGGCATATTTGAAACAAAAATTGGAGAAAGTCAAAGTTATCCAGAAAATACACAGTTCAACCATTTCAACAAACATCATAATAAAATGATAGTCTGATATCTATAATCAGCAATTAACCCGCAAGTTTCTCACACACACACAATATATATATATATATATATATATATATATATATATATATATATATATATATATATATATATATATATATATATATAGAGAGAGAGAGAGAGAGAGAGAGAGAGAGAGAGAGAAGAGAGAGAGAGACCCTCTCCTGCAAGGACTCCTTATGGTACAGACCCCGGTACATACTATTTTTTTTAAATAGTAAAAAAATGAATTTTTTGATAAAACTTCATGGATATGATCTCCACGGTGAGAAGATCATCTCCAATTATTTTCATAAAAAAATTCAATAAAAAAACCATTGAGATGAGGTGATATGTAAAAAAATTGTATAAATATGTATTTTCGACCGTTGAAATGTTGGCAATCATCTCACCCACTTTTTGATCGAATTGTTTTATGAAACTTCATGGATATGATCTCGACAGTGAGAAAATCATATCCATGAAGTTTCATAAAAAAATTCAATCAATAAAGTGGCTGGCGCCGACCCAATATTTCAACGGTTGAAAATGAATATTTATACCATTTTTTTACATATCACCTCATCTCAACGATTTTTTTATTGAATATTTTTATGAAAAAAATTAGAGATTTTATTCTAACAGTGGATATCATATCCATGAAGTTTCATCAAAAAATTCATTTTTTTACTATTTAAAAAAAATGGTATGTACTGCGGTCTGCACCATAAGGAGTCCTTACATGAGACTTTATGAATGTGAGAGAGAGAACCCAAAGCGCAAAAATAAACCGAAAACCCAAAGTGTGAAAAAAATTCTTAAAATTCTTCAGATGAATTAAAATGAGATACATACCCTTTTACAAACAAGGATTGGGTGACGAACGTTGTCTAGCTAATGGAAAAGCGGGTTTGGAATATTTAGTTTCCATCTCCTAATTACACGAAAAAATCTTTAAAATCTAAAATAAATAATGTATCATTTATTGTTTAATCTTATCTTTCAATATTGTGGTATCTTACCAAAAAATATTGGGATTTTTTTATTAGCATTAAATATATCATCGAGTTCGATTATTTTGTAATTAATATTTTAGTCTTAACCCAGTGGAGAATACACAAACTCAACATATATGAAAAAAACAATGATATATGGATACCTTTGTGATTTATGAATTTAAAAACATTTCTTCATATAAATATTTTTATTATTAGAGTTCCTTTGTTTAATTTTTAGGATTAATTATACTTTCACTTTTCGAATTTTCTCCTACTTTCAATTCATGATCCCTACTTTTGTTTTTCGCACTAACCCCCTGAACTTTTTAGAAATAATCAAATTATCCCAAGCTCTAACGATGTTATGTTCAGAATGAAAAATTGATCATGTGCATGGTATAAACCTTGCAAACTTTGTTTTGTATTATATTAACTTCACATAACTTCCAGTCTTGCTAGGTTACAATATATACATCGTAGAAGAGTTTATTATTGAACATATATATAAAATATTTGAATTTCAAATATTTTCTTCTATTTATGTGGAGATAAGAGATGATTAGGTCAATACACCTACACAGATGGATGGTGGTCCGAATGAAATCGTCAACTCATCTTTGAGAAAACGGAGCTCGGAGGGAGTGAGTCCCTTAGTAAAATATCAACTAACTTCTCATTGGTGGAGATCAATTGGACTTGTAAATCTCGTTTGTCAACTTGGTCCAGACAAAGTGAAATTCAATTTCAACATGTTTCGTCCGAGCATGAAACACGTGATTAACCAATAAATAGGTAGCACCGATGTTGTTGCACCATGAAGCACAACTAACATATGACAAACATGCGAACACAATCATCTATATGATATAGCAATAGAATAATCATGTGCAAGCAAACAGGAATCAACTAGTCTGCCATCTAGTGTCTCTAAAAGTGATTTCCAAACCCAAATAGGTGTGAAATGTCGAATAGGGGTTTCGGGAACTAAGGAAACACTTAACTTCAACTTCCTAGGACCTTTGCGAAGATCAAAACAAAAACGCCTAAGGTGACCTTTCCTACCATAATGTGAACATGTGTAAACACGAGGAATGGTACCTATAGGTTGACCTTTTCTCACGTCCTTGGAATTAGTTGACCCTTTAAAGAAAACAATGGTCTTGACTTTGACAACGGAAGCATTAGAACACGACGAGCCATTACCATCACTACACAAACTACTCGAATATTTTAAATTATTTTCAACTCCAAAATTTTTGACTCAAGCGCATAATTAGACTCTTCCAATTTTTGGTAATCCTTTTTCAAATTTTCAACAATTTATAAAAGGTTATTGCGCTCCCCATCAATAAAATAAAACTTTCCAATAAGAGTCTTCTCTCGTGCCACAAAATCATTTATCAAAATATTTTTATCCTCATTGGCATAAACACAAAATCTAGAATTTTCAAAGTCCTCCAATTCTTTTTCTAAAAATAGGACTCTTTCAACACTCTCCTTTTTGGACAATTTTAAAGCATTAAAGTCATGGTTAAAAGCAACAAATTTCTCATGATAAAAATCTATTTGATTTTAAACCATTTGCAAAAGATCCATAGCGGATTTAAAATGACAATTTTCTTTTTCCAAAACTATAAATTTTTTTGCAAACGTCAAATTCAAACGCTTTAAATCATCAAAACTATGGGAATCCATCGAGAGTAAAAACAATCACAGGATCGATGAAAAACACAATAACCCAAAAAGCAGGTGAACAAGATCAAACGCGATAAATTAGCGCACCCCGCTTGGATACCAATTATAGATGCGAGAAGACTTGCAAAGTACGATTTCAACATAAATTGCAACACCAGTTTTAAATATGCAGAAGCGACTATTAAACCGATTTTATCTTGTTTATCCTAAACATGCAAATATATGATAAAACAGATAAATCAAACCACGCAAATAACTCAGGCCAAGATTCAGTAAAAACCCCAAAGGGAAAAACCTTTTATTCACTTAGAAATTTACAAGAGAGTCGACTTACAGACTACTTGATCCCCCAAAAGCATAACACGCTATTCTTCAAAAATCTCAAAGGAAAAACTATGATGCTCGCAAGAGTCATATGACCACCGTCCTCCTAATTAGCCTCAGTCACCGTCTTCAGTAGTGAATCCCTGTAGGTATCACTAGTCAGCAATGGAGAACCTCTCCACCAAGGTGTATGTAAGAGATATAAAACTTTTCTAGGGTTCTAAACTAATTCACAAGAACAATATTCAAGGATGCTTTGTTGTGAATTAAAAAAGTTTTTTGGCACAAAAAATTTGAAGAAATTTTATTTCTGATATGCCAAAACGTACTTTACAACATTCTTGAAAAACTGATTCATGCAATAGGTATTTATACAAAAGTTGAGTCGTGCATCGCTCAAATAAGATATCCCTGTAGCTCCAACGAGATATTATGTCGCTCGAATGACATCACGCGACATTCACATGTCTCATGAATGACATTGATAGGTCACTCGAACGAACTTAGCGAATAATAAACTTTATAAAACTCTGCCTCAACACTTAGAAAAAATTCTTTTGACTCAATAAATAATCTTGTTTGACTTTTTGATAAAAATTAAACATCCCAAATATAATTCTAAGAATTAATTTAAACTCTAAATCGCTTTATACCTTTTGAGATATGAAGAAGTCTTCAAACTTGAATATGCTTGAGTTCTTTTCAATCTGTGACGATTTGTAACGGTATATGCCAAACTAGCCTAATGATATGCTATGAACAATGTTACAAGAACTGTTCTTACACTTTCATCACATTAGAGATGAAGTCAGACCTGTAAATTAAAGACAAGTGTTTATTTTGCATGTTTTTTATTTAGCTATAATACCTATGTAGTGTAGGAATTATTATATCATGATTTCAGTTGTGTTCTTGAGGTTCAAGTGAATAAACACATGAATTGGTATAGGAATGCATGTAGAATGGATTCACATATATAGAGGACACGATATCAAATTTTATGTGTAAATCTTATGGAAGAAATGTGGGGAAAATGTTGAAGAACATGAACGAGGGTTTTGGGTAGAAACATATTAAAGAAATCTTGAGAATTTTGGTATTTAATAATGTTTTGATGATAAAGATTTGTTAGAATTGATTTGTATACTCTTATCTAATGTTGGGACAAATTATAATGGGGTTTGGGATGATTGCCTGAAGGAATTGTGGGTTTAGAAATGGTAAAAGCCATAAAAGTAGAGAAGAAGGAGAAATAAGTGGTTCGAACAGGTTTGATGACCACACAGAATCGGTTCGACCTCCGAACTGGTTTGGCAATAGCTTCGAACCGATTTGGGGTACCTGTCATTTCCAATTTTTTTGGGTAATTTCTTAAGGAAAATAATTATGGGAAACTTTGGGGGCAACTTTAATGATTGTACAAAGAGTAAGGAAGGTCAGTAGGTCCAAAATTTAGATTCGGTGCCCTTAATGAGAGGAAATTAAGCTGTGAACCGAGTGAGGGTTTAATTAAAAATTTTGATTTAGGTTATAGGAAGGATAAAATGATAACCTAAGATAAAAATTAGTAGTATATAGAAGTTTTGACTACTGAATTTACGTAAGGGATAGATTGGACCCTTTGGGTAGTGCGTGATGCCCGAATATTTGATGAAATCAATAAAATGTAAGAATTATTTTAGTATGTTAAGTATGAGAGCGATATATACTATGTACGGACTTATATTATTGGGATGTGTGTATACCCACCGAATAATATGTGTATATAGGTTATGTGAATACCTATTGTTGTGATTTGATTATAATTGTGAACATACCTACGATGCCTACTATCTGGAGGTTTTCGCGCAGAGGGCGATCCCACCTTGATGATTCCAGTGAGGTCTGGATTTATGCCAAAGAGCATGGAACTTAGGAAGGCTCACTATGTATTGTGTATTAGTGGGATCAGCGTGTCGTTTGCGTATGTTAGGTATGTGCATACCCCAAAGGCTTAGAACCATGTTCACCTCCGCTGTGTATTGATTGATTTTTGGGTTCGAGGAGACATGACAAACCAATAGTCCTTGATTTGGTACTAGAAGTATATAGGCTTGATAACAGAGTATGCTAGCATCCCGAGGGGCCATTCCGGGGATTCTATAGTTGTATATATTATATATGTGTTAAATATATACGAGTGTGATATATCTAATTATGTGTGATAGTAGAACTGAGAGATTGTGTATATCTAAAAGCATTCAAGTCGAGAAAATTTGTTAATTAACTCAATAATAATATGTGGATAAATAAATTTATTATAAAGAGAGGTATAACATGTCTTATGGGTAATACGAGTGAACTAGACTTATCGTGATTATTTAGATATGTTATTTAGTTGGGATGGGTAGCATAGCTTGATAGAATATGTTAGGCGTGCACATTAGTTGAGAGGTGAGGATCTCAAAAGAGTGTACGTGGAATTTACATGTGTAATAAATAACTGATTTAATCTATGATTTAAACACTTGCCAAATATTTTCAAACTATTTTCTTGGGCTCTTACCAGCGTCAAAATATTTTCCAAACCTTTTAGGTGTCCAGCCACAGGGACGCCAAGCTTGATGATTCTATCCAGGGATGCGTAGTTACAGCACTTGTGGAGGCTTACGGGAGTTGCTTTAGACGCTTTAGTTCATTCACTCTAGATAGTATTTCTTTCGGTATTTCATCTAGGCGTGTTGCCCTGTAGACTATTTAGTTATTCAGTTTATTTATCAGATTGTATTCAGACTTCGTTATTTTACTTCAAATTGTAGTTGGATTAATTATATTGTGAACTGATTGTTTATTCAGTCTTATTTATTTATATATTTGTCGTGTGATGGTTAAGATTATTATGTATGGATGGTTTGGTTAATTTAATTTATTTCCTCATGTTGTTATAATAATGAAAGATAAAATTTAGCACGGACTTATTTTAACATAGGTGCTTAATAAATAAGAAAAAGTTTTCGACAGTGGTGCTAAGAATGGACCATATGAGATTTATGGTTATTTTGATAAAGGTCTAATCAACCGTGATTAAAATAGATAGGGTGTCACAAAGGGTACCAAAGCATCTGACTCTAGTGTCCCTAGGATCTGTACGGCTTACTACGATTTCAGCGTAGCATTGTTTGACATAAAGCCCTATTATCAGGACTGTTGCATTCATGATTATGCATTTGATATTGCTCTTATATTTGTATTAACTGCGAACTCATACAATTTGATCTATTTTCAGATGTCACCAAAGAGAGGACAACTAGTGAGGGTAGTGACTAGAGCCGATGTGAGGGAGGCTCAACAAGAGACATAGGCACCGTAGCCACAACCACCATAGGTGACAGTGTTAGCAACCGAGGTGGCAGCGATAGTGGAACATGCAGTTAATATGGTGATGACTTCCATTGCTCTCTATTTTCCACAGGCCAAGAAACCACCACAACCAGTGGTGCTAGTTATTCAGGCCCACCCGGTGTCGTCAGAGTGGCAGAGGGTTAGGGAGGCTTTTTAGAAGGGCCACCCAATAGAGTTTCAGGGGAGTTCAAACATGATTGCGGCGTGCCAGTGGAAGAAAGATATACAACACCATATGGGTATGGTCGACTGTAGTGACATGCAGAAGCAGATGTTAGCCACATTCAGATTGGTCGGGGCAGCCTCAGAATGGTGGGAGTCAATTACTACTGTGGAGGTGAGATACACAATGTCTATTACATAGTTCAGGGTGCATTTTGATCGCAAATACTTTTCGCCAGCAGTCGATATAGAGATGATGATGAGGTTCAGTGAGTTGACCCAGGGACATTACTCAGTAGTTGAGTACGTGAAGGAGTTCACTCGTTTGGCTAATTTTGTGCCAGACGAAGTGAACAATGAGGAAAGGAAGAATGTGAAGTTTATGGATGGGATAGCTTGGAGGATCAGCCAAGACTTGATTGGCAACCTTGCATTGGTGACTTATAAAGACGTCATTAATGCCGAACTTTTACACTGCCAGGAGCAAGAGAGGAGGTGAGCCTAGCTAGCCGAGAAAGGTAGAAAGGAGTGGTGCTAGTGGAGCGCCACATCAGAACCAGCAGTCGGGCATACATGAAGGGAAGATCCCTAGCATGGGGATAAGGCTAAGAGGTTTAGATTTAGGGGATATCTACCTGATAGAGGTTACAGGAAGGGCCGGTAGGATCCTTAACAGCAGCAGGTTCATCACGGCCGTCAGAGCCAAGGGAATAATGGGGGAGGCCACGAGGGCCGAGGCCATCACAGCCAATAGCAAGGTCAGTACCTTTAGGGCTATCAGGGCTAGAGATAGAGGGATTGAATGTATGCATTAAGCTAAATTCTATCTAAAGTTCATGTTAGTAAATAGTATGGTTCAATGTATCAGAATTGAATGTATGCATTAAGCTAAATTCTATCTAAAGTTCAGTGGGAATAAAAGTATAATTATCTCTAAAATTAATAAATAAAAAGCTAACATAGCTGATTTTGTTAAAATGAAGCCATTCTCATGGTCCTTTTATTAATCATGTTAATAAGTGTATTGTGCTACTATCAAATGGTGTCTACATGTATAGCTCATGTTATCGAGGCATCTATTTGGAAAATGAAAGTTTTGCTCTTAGTTGAAACCGAGGATTATTATGATAACAATTAAGGTCACTAAGGTCACTTTGAGCATGCAATTTTTGAAAGTTCGAGCATGTAATTCTTGACAATTTTGCTTGTCACATTCTTATTTATATCAAGTTTCAGTTACTTCGTATCCAATCATGATTAGTTACTTCCTCATAATTTAATTTGTTATTGTACTGGACCTATTTTTTAATCACATGGTTAAGGAATTAATGGTAATGTACTAGTTATCCTTCAGCCGTAGTTTACATGACTCATTTTCATAAAATGTGAAAGTGACTAGAGATTATGGGTGTGTAAGGGAGTATTTCATTTAGTAACTAATCTTTTCCTAATCTTTGTCAACTTTTTATTCAAATTTTTAAAATTTTTCCAATTTCAACTTTTTGCCTTAATGTGGGAACATAAAAGCATCAATACAAGTTCTTGCAAGTTGTAAGAAAAAGCAGAGGCTTATGAAATTTACTTCCTCTTGTATTTATTTTGTAATTTATAGGTGATAAGACTGGCTTCTATGATGAGTTAGGCCTGTACCCTATTGCTCGAGGTGAAGCAAGAAGGGAACCAAATTATGCATCTAAGCTTACTGGACCTTGGAAGTTTGTTTTCCCTATATTATTGAATTGGGTAGCTGGAAATATCTGGTTTGGTATTTATTAAATTTCTTATTTTTATACTTGTTTCTACCTTGGACTTGTTTAATTTGCTTTGTTATGTAGTTTTTTCATTTAGTACCAATCTAACCTCTGCCTCCATAATTGCGTAGTGTAAAGATATAAAGGAAGGATTTATATGCTCTTTATTTTAGTGTAATTCAGATCATCTCCAATGCTAATGTGGGAGAATATGAAGTGCCGCATAGACTATGAGTTAACGGAACTTTCCAATGCAACCCTCTAATGTGGAGTTGATGTGGCACTATTTAATATTCACATTATAAAATAGAACCTCTAGATATATAGGCTCTCTTCCACATTATGAAGACCAAAACTAACCAATCAAAATATTTATCTCTCCATCTTGTCATTTTCATTCTCTTTTCACATTTTACAAAACAAATCAATTATGTACATGTGTCACTCAAGTTTACTTTTAGACATTTGTATTGGATATGATTTTTTATTTATAATGTCTACATATAAATTTTTATGCCACATAAGATACAAATTGTCTAATTTTTATAGCCACGTAGGAACCAATTTACATTTGCATTGGAGATGCTCTCATAGTCAAACCTTAATTTTGTCTCCTCTGATCCATTTTTGCTCTATCATCTTTGTTTCGGGTTTTTGCTCAATTGCACGTTATCAGTTGAGCAAATATATTTTTTATGTCATGTTCGTGTAACATTTTAGCACAACTACTAATATATAATATGCAATATATATATATATATCATTATGTCGTGTTCGTGTGACATTTTGGAACAACTACTAGCATATAAAATCTCGAATAGTATAAAATATATTTGCTTTTTATCAATAAACATACACATTTATTCTCAACCCATATAATAAATATTATCGTTTTGTTTTTTATAGATAAACATACACATTGATTCTTGTGTCTAGATTATTGCGTCCCAAAACTGTATTTTTCCCTAATTATCGTGTAAACTCAACTATGCTGATTGTTATTGTATGAGTTATGAATTAATAACCATGAGCACCCCTGAAGCCAAAGTATATCTATTTTTGCATCTATTTTTTGAAGTTTTTATTCTGAGAACACTGTAGTGCCGATGGCATGGGAACGTACTAGTATGTAAGTATCAGAAACCATTCCTCGTTATATTTTTTGGTTGTATGGTATTCTTGTTTTTATGCATTTAAATGTTTTCCATATTTATTTGTTGATTACAACTGGAGAGACAATTATACATAAAATTCTTATGGAGTGGACGTCGTTGCGGTGTACATTACTGAGGTTGAAAGACAATTAGACAAAAAAGTGAGAGTTATAAGGTATGATAGACGTGGAGGATATTATGATAAATATAATGAGTTCGGTCAATGCCCTAGACCATTTGATAAATTCCTAGAAAAGAATACTATATGTGCTCAATACATAATGCTAGGTACGCCACAACAAAACTGAGTTGCTGAACGGAGTAATCGTACTCTAATGGGGATGGTTACGAGTATGATATGTAACTCCACATTACCTAAATCATTGTGGAATTAATCCCTAAGGACCATTATGTATGTATTAGATCAGGTACCTAGTAAGGCAGGATTAAAGACACCTTTTGAGTTATGGACGAGAAGGAAACCTAGTTTAAGACATGTTAATGTTTGGGGATGTCCAGCGGAGGCTAGGGTTTACAATCCACATGAAAAAAATTGAATTTTATAATGATAAGTGGTTACTCTATTGGTTACCCAGAAAAATCCAAAGGGTATAGGTTTTACTTCCCTAAACTTAGTACGAGAATCATAGAAACCGGTATTACTAATTCATTGAAAATGGCGAGATTAGTAGGAGTGGTGAACCACATAAGGTGGCTCTTGAAGAAGATAGGATAAACATCATTTTACCCTCATTTTCTATTTAAGTTGTCGTCCCTAATGCTATTAATCAATTTAATAATAATGAATAACAACAGAATGAGGAATCACTTCATAATGATATTGCCACTATGAGCAGATTATAGAAGAACCACAACAAGTATCATTACAAAGATCTACTAGAGGAAGGAGATCTTCTATCTCAGATGATTATATGATTTATCTACAAGAATTTTATTTTTACACGGGGATGAGAAAATATCATTCAAATCAGATAATCATGCTCAGAATTATATAACATAACTAATTCTTACTTTGAATCTCATACAATCGTTCCATTAACAAAAACCCCATTTTGTACCCATTTATCCCCAAAACGAATTTTAGTTTACACATCACTAAAATATGAATTGGATATCAGAATTTAGTAATCACAACAGTTAACCACTTGCCTGGAATTGTTCGTAGGGTCTGATCCATTGTTGTAGTCCCTTAATTTGGCTTCAATAATTCCCAATTGCCTCTTGATTTTCTTTCCCCGAATATCCCTCTCAAACCCTTGGTTTAGAGTTGTGTTGGCTGCCAAACCCTAGCCTCTCAATTTAGCTAAAAATCCCCAATCCCGTTTTTAGCCATACGGGTCTAATTAAAATGGCCCAAATCACCCTGTGTGGGCCCGACTATGCCAAAAAATACCCCGAGACCCAATTGCTACCCCCCGAGTACTCTTTTCTGACTATCTCGACCCATCCGGACTCAACCGCGCACTCAGAATTTCCATCCGAAATACTTTTTGACATTCTCAAATTTTGACCTCAAAATGCGACACACAAGATTTTGATCAATTAAACTTCAAAGTCGTCAATTATAAATAATTCGGCTCATTCAAATAAATTCTTCAACTCATGAATTTAAGCTTCTCCAATTTAAATATTTGTATATCTCCCATGATAATTAAATATTTAATCCTCCAAATTTCGGGGTGTTACACTTCTCCTCACATATGCATCATAAATATATAGCTCAAGTCAATGAAATTAAAAGAAATCACTAAAAATAATGCATCTCATAATCAATAAGTCCTCAAGTAAACAAAACTAAAACAAATCCCCAAAAAACAGTATATTGGCAACAGTAATTCCGTGATAATACGGGTCCCATGTTCTGCCAACAGTAATTCCGTGATAATGCACTTGGTGTTTCCCCTCAATATCCCCCAATAACAGTATGAAATCTTTGGGTTCTTTAGCTTTGATCAAAAGCATATGCTTGTATGGAGAAAACTGTGATGAAAACAAAATAATGAGAAGAAATACGACAATCAGATCTTAAATCATGAGGTGATCGGAAATACAGAAAAATGTGTGAAAATTTAGTTAAAATAGTTTAACTTTCGCTAATAAAACTTGAAAATAAAAAATGAAATGAGAAAAAACAAACATTACTCTTATAACAGTGCGTACTATATAAGAGTACATACTGACCAAAATCCCCCACTAACAATATATAACAATCACATATAACATTAGTTCTTTAGGTTATATCAAATCTTTAGATCATTATAAATGTACATCTCAAAGTCCATTTCTTTGATTTCTCACCTCACTCCATTTCTTTGATTTCTCATCTCAAAGTCCATTTATTTGATTTCGCTATTTTTCGAGCTTCAGTTGCAGACCTTTTTTCTTCCAATCTATCTTTCCATTGCGATCTTCTTCACTATCTTTGCTTGAGCACGTGCTCTCATTCGTTCTACTTGATCCTGAAACACATTATAATATTACTATATATATTAACAAAAACAAACAAAGACATACACACACATGCATATTACAGTGAATCACAATAGTGATGTCTGTGGTTTTCTTAAAATAACAAATCAAACATCATTTAGAAACTTGAAACTTGAAATCACAACAGTCATGTCTATGATTTTCGTTTTGTTTTGTGATTTTCGCTTGAAATCACAATAGTGATTTACTATTGTTGTGGCCTCATAATGCAATTCATAATGCGTATGCTACAGACAAATACAAATGTATTAGAAGAATAACACAAATCAAAATATTAAAATTAAAAGTACATCACTCAATGTACTATTTAATAAATGCCATAAACTGAGTCTGATAAATTTTAAAATGCCAAACAATTAGCAAGTGCCTTGTCAGGCATACAAACATTAGCAAATACCATGTTTTACCACCAACCAAAGCAATCAGTACAATATTAGTCAATAGTTTTGATCAGTACAAAAACAATCATGTTGTAGTTTTGATTTACCTCATCTGAGATGAACAACCAAAGTGAATAGGCTTACATTTGATAAAGATGAACAACCTGATACACAATTTAAAAATTGTTCTGAAAATTTTATACAAAGCTGATGCAATCAACATGTTCACATAAGAGGATAAATGATTAGTAGTTGTAATATTAAGAAGTGAACTTGACCTTATTTTATAATTGAATTTAAAAAAATAATGTAGATATAGATCCACTTCATATTAAATTAATAGATCGGCCCTGCCATTTTACTTAGCTGGTAAAATCAACTTACAGTAAATGAGCTTCCAATATCAAATTTTTACTGGGCTAAACAAATAATCTCATGTAGTCAAATAGAAAAGAATTAGAGTGAGATGAATAGAAAAGAATTATAGTTTTCAAAAATAGAGTTTTGAGAGAATAAAGCTTTTTTAAAGTGATAATATTACCTCATTCATTTCTTAAAATGGCAGCCCCTGTCTAGCAGTATTTAAAATGGTTCGTGCATCCATCTTCGCCACTACTACCTGCTCTCTTGGTGACAATACCTGCAATAAAATAGAATAGAAGTACTTACGGGAGTAAAAAATAGCATAACAATACTGCATAGTGTAATACCCCGTATTTTTATGACTTTTAAATTTAGGGATTTATTAAATTTAAATTGAGATATTAATTTAATATTAATCCGGAAATTATTTTAAATATTTACTAGCGTGATGTGAGTTAGTAATTATGGGAAATTTGTTGAATATTACTTAATGAGTAAAGTAATATGTATGGTAGAATTTATTAAAATTGTCACGAGTGAATAATATGACAATTATGGAAATTAAGTCAGGACGTGACTGTGTCGTGTCGGGACTAAATTAGTATTATTAAAAGTGAATAAATTATAAGTCATCCATACGGTCATTTCGAGTGCGCCAAAGTGCCCGAAAGGGTCGAGATAGATCGAAAAGTGTACCCGGGGGTTTAGCTTGGGTCTCGGGGAGTTTTTAGGCCTAATTGACATCCCGGAAGGGTATTTTAGGCATTTGGTATTTTTGGGTAATTAAACCCACGAATTTTCTAAGGTTATATCTGATGCTAGGGGTTGTCTTCTAGGGTTAACATAACCAAAAACTAAGAACGACCATTAGAGAAGAAAAGGAAAAGCTTTCCATGGAGTTCTAGGCCAAACACTCCCCCGTTTGCAGCACCGTCACCGCCAACGTGTAGATCGCGCGACGAGGAACACAACCACACCAATTTCTTCCATAACTCAGAAACAGGGATTTCCAGGCAATCATCTATCTTTCTTTTTGTTTTTGGTTAATGCCTCACCCATGTGAGTTTAGGATTACCAGGATCATTTTTTACGAAAGAAATTGTTAATTTCGAGACTTTAAATCACATGTTTAGAGAGATTTAACATATTCTGGATATACCCATCACATGTAGAGGATTACCCATGAATTATTATGAGCTTAGAAATAAGAAATCTAGGAAATAATTAGAGGAATGGTTATTTCTTTCAAAAATTAGGGTTCCTGAAGATTATGTCAATTTTACCCCATTATTTTGATATCGTTTATGAATTTATACATGTTTCACGTAGGAAATTTTGTATATATTTATATAGAACTTGTAGTACTGTTATTTGAGAATTTTAGACTTGTTAATGATGTTTTTGGAGAAATTGGAAGATGAAACCCGTAGGTTTAATTTGTTGTTTCTGGGCAAGAACTGCTTGATCGATCGATCAACCCAAGAGCATCGATCGATCGACCCCCTACCATAGATCGATCGACCCCTCCAGGAAAACTGCATATTTCTCATCCGTTGATTTAATCCGATTAAGATGCATGGGGACCCTTGATTGTTGTTGTTGGAGTATAATTGGATATAGAGAAGACCGATAGGGCATAGGTAGACCCCGTTGAGTAACATTTTAGTGTAGGATGAGATTTTGGGTTAACGTGGAATGATTCATGTATATAAGAAATCATGAATATATTTAATAAAAAGATTGAGACTCGTAAGGGAGTGAGATCCGAACGTAAGTGAGTGTATTCCTAGCGATATTATACTTAGAATAATTCGAGAAAGGAGAAGTAAGTATGAAGTTCATAATAAATGAGAATAAAAATGACGAGTCCGTTATGCGTAATAATCGAGTAAAATGTGTTAATAACGGATAATTATGACTATGGGTCGTGAGTGCACCTAATTTGGAAAATGTGAATATTTATATTTATGACTGTGTAACTGTGCATATATTATGTATCTGTGTAAAAATCATACTCGGACTACTTGCTATCACGAAGGTTTTTACGCTGGGACTGTCTTATCTCGATGGGACCTTTATGGGGGATATTGACTTGTACCCTAGAACATAAGAGTCCTTCGTACAGGCTATCCGATTAATAGTCAGACGGTCCTAAGAGACGTGAGGGTATGTGCTGACCTCTTAGTGACTTGGAACTATACTTCGCCTCTATTTGTTTGTGTATGATGTTAATACAGTTCGAGAGTGATTTCGAACTAGTATTTCCCTTGGTTTTTATGATAATGGGACTTGATAGCAGAGTATGCCAACACCATAGATTTTATGTGGGGTGCCGATAGTATATATATACTAAATGAGTGACTAATATATATATACACTATTATGTATGGAAACTTTTTACTATCCGTATAAGTAGTTAAGTAATGAATAAATGTTTCAGCTTTATAACAAGTGCTCGTGAATTTGGTAACGGTGCTAAATGATTCTAAGAAACGTAAGAAAATGGAAGAGATTGATTTTCTAAAAATAAATATCATGGCCTTAGTACTTTTCGAGATGAAACTTCATGGGAATAAGTTGGATAGACTTATGAGATCATTAGTATGGTAGGCATGCACACTAGATGAGAGGTGAGAATTCTCAAGAGTGTGTCGCATATTAACATGGTTGTTGCATTTGTCGGTAAGCATTTTAAATACTTGCTAAACTATTTTAAACTTTTTTACGATCAGGCTCTGGCCCGTTTTCTATTATCTCTTCTCTCTTGTATATATATGTATATATTACAGGTGCCCAGACACAGGGGCGATATGCTTAGGTTCTTTGGACCGAACGAGCTGCAGCTTATGTGGGAGTTGCAGGCCATTGCTTAGATGACCTCGTTGTTGAATCTACTCTTATCATAGTTCTGATTAGTTAGGGCAAGTGTCGCCCATTTCCCTTATTTAGTTGAATTTGTCAGAAAATTATGTTCATTTATTTTTTTGTACTCTTTGAGATTTAATTACTGTCAGGGTGATTTCATTTGTAGTTATTAAACTTGGTATTGGTTTATCTGTATGGTTAAATTCTTTTGTGTTGATTACTATCCGTATCACATATGTGATTCTTAGACTGTTAATTATTTAAAAAGGTTTTCAAGTTGGAATTTTAAAAATAAAAATAAGACTCTAATTTGTTTTGACACTTAGCTTAATTATTTAGGGTGTTTAAATTGGAAATACTTATTTTGCGATAGTGATGCTAAGAATGAACCAACCGTTCACCTTGATTTTAATCTAATAAAGGACTGAACGCCTGGTATTTAATTAGGCGGGGTGTCACAGGTAGTATCAGAGCATCAGGTTCTAGTGTCCTTAGGATCTGTGCGGCTTATTATGCTTCCAGCGTTACTTTGTTTGATATAGAGCCCTACGTTTAGGATTGTTGTTTCCTATAGTGAGATTATGTTCTCCTGCCCTAACGTATGTGCATTAATGAATCTTTATGGCATTCGGGCGTGTTCGAACAATGAAATATGGCAGGAAAGGGCCGTTGGGCGGACAACAGGAGGCAAGACTTAGTTGAGATGTAGATCATATTCGAGGATGATGACCGTAGTTAAGGTCACCCCTATTATGGCACGAGAATCTAGGACTGTAAAGAGGAACAGGGTGCAGGCTATGATTTCCAAGTGCTGCTATAGTCGAAAGAGGTGCAAGAGTAGACTCACCCAACGTGGTACGACGGGAAAAAAGTCAGACGAAAAATTGAAGAGAACTGTGAGTGAAAATTCTAGAAATGCGGAGATTGTGTGTGTTAGCCAAGGGAGATAAAATATCAAAAGGTTTGGACCTATGACGGGGCATGGCTAACTAGAAGTAAAAATTTGGAGGAAATTTTTCTTAACTTGTCGGAACAAAGTTATCATGGTGGGAGTCAGCCACCACTTTTAAAAGTGGAATGCTATGGCTATAGAAGAATCTTAGGTACAGTTTGACCTCATGTACCTTCATCAGATGTTCAGGATAAGAAGTGAACGTCGTTCTGAACTCATCACAGGAGGACCTGACAGAGGTCCATTTGTGAATATGAATCTAAACCTTTAATGAATCGTGTATCAGAGGATGTAGATACAAATGGAGAAGAGGACTCCAAGTGGAAGATCGACCCGTGAAAATAATTAATAACACCAGAAAAGGAATTTTATGGGACGGTCGATTCAGAGGTTTCCAATGTCGTTCTTTGTCAATAAAGATGTTAATACTTCTTTGTGTGGGAAGCTAAAAGAATCAAAGAGTTTAGCCAAGGATAAGACTGGATACAACGGTTGTAGTGTAGCACCACAAGGGGGTGTGGATACACGTCAGGGGACCCATTTAAATGATTCGGATGGCTGAATTCTTGCCAAGCGATGGTGAAATTCAATAAGGACTGTTGTAGCTAGTAGCATGTTCTTTAGTGCCAACAAGGCTAAGGTAACTACGGGGGTAGTCATCAATAATCGAGCCTACCAAAGTCCGAGAGATGGACAATCTTATTATGGTTAGTATGTTAGGTGATAAGTGGATTATGTGTAGAGGTATTTTGTGGAGAGTGAAATCACACGGGCTAGAACTTTTCCCAATGCGAGTATAATGGACAAGAGTATGGTGCCTAGTAAAGGACAATGATTAAAGTAGTTTTGTTTCGGTTCGGATAGGCGTGTTACGTCCAAAGATCATTTGTACAGTTAAGGCGATTGGCAAGGTAGAAGTATGAGTTTTACCCTCAGAGGGTGAGGCGTGTTTTATGTGAGATGAGTGAGTCACTTTATTTTGTTCATTACTAGATTAACATGTGAGATTAGTTTAGTGCGTATAACTATAAACATTATAATTATGTGAATATTTTCCTAGTGTAGCGAGATTTTCTTTAGTGCTATCCGCGGAGGATGAATGAGTATATTAATAGTGTTATATACTTCATTGAGGCTACTCATTTTAGTGATTTGATATACGAGTATGATATTATCTTTGTTACAACTTTATAGTAATGGTCAGTACGATAGTAGGCAGTTATTGCAAGGCTATCAGAGTGGTTGTCTTAAGTACAACGTGCTTTGTTCTGGCGAGGCCTCACCTATGAGAGGGTCGGACTCACACTAATACTATTTATTTTAGAGACTTCGGAGGGGATAGTGGGGTCGAGATATTTGATCCCGGTGTGTAGGGACTTTGTTGTTATGATTCAGTATGTATCGGGTTTACTGTTGAGCGAAAAGATTTAACTCAGTATTATGTTTAACGCTCAGGGCTTGGTGATAGGAAGAGTGCATTATTATATCCAACCTGTAGAGATGTGGGAGTTAAGAGTTATACCCCTATGATTTGGTAAAGGGATTTTGAGAATCCCGGTTGTATGTATTCGAGGTCTATGGAATGCAATTACCACCAATACTGAACGATAGTGCAATTGACGAAATGTTCTTTGTTAAGTGTAATTACGGGAGGAGATGTAATTTTTCTGCCAAGAAACGGGAAAATAGGGGTACATGTTGTGGACAGAGGGTCTAACGGATTTCGATAACCGACAATGCTCGGTAGTAGTGTATCGGGGGTTCCTTGTTTGGATTTCATGTGACACCCCGACTAATTAAACACCGGGTAGCTACTCCTTTATAAAATTAATTCAAAATGCCAAGTTGGCTCAGTTAATAGCATCACTGTCGAAAACGTTTTATTATTACTAACCACCTAGTATTTAAAAAGTAAGTGCCAAATTTTATTAAATCTGATTAACATGCAACAAGAGTAATGAATAACTAAATAACACCATTCACCATACTGAAGTAACGAGAATAACCATCACAATATGTAAATAAAACCTGGAGGAAAAACTCCTCAATACAAATCCCACAACTGATATGTAAACTGAAAAAAAATAACTAAAACTGAATACTGAGCAATACATGCTAGAGTCTGAAAACTGAAATGTAAAAAATGCTCTAAGTAGGAATGGGCAACATGCCCTACAACTGATAGATAGTGACTCTGGAATCCAAAAGATAGAAGCGTCTATGAATGAGTACCTATGCTTGGTGTCCTTGTGGCTGGGCACCTAAAAAGGTTTTACAAGAAAATATATTTGAAAGCAAATGGGTCAGAGCCCGAAAGTGGAAATCATTTTAAAAACCTGCAAGTGCTTTAAAAACATTTAAAACATTAAATGCAAAGTACATGTTAGGACGTGCACTCACATTATATTCTCACCTCTCGTCTAACTGTGCACTCCTAACGCAAGTACCCATCTATAACTACCCATACTACTAGCTAACTGACAACATAACTAGCTAGACTACCACGGGTTCTACCCATGTAATCGGTTCCATATAACATAACAACTCTCGTAATCAAGTAGAGGTTTACTGTGAACACAGTTACTAAATATGCCAATGATATAACTATCAGTTAACTCATTATATAACTCGAAACAATACCGTAATATTTTTACAACATTCACATGAGGATTTCCTTTAATTTAATGTATATTATTCACATCATAAATATACGATACAAGCACCCCGCAATCTAAGCTGTAGTGCACACATACTCTGCTATCCATCCCGGTACATCACGTACATAAGGATCACATATTCCGAATCTCTCAGGAATAGTTCAGATAACACAAATCACAAATAGTGGAGGCGAACATAGCCACCATCACATGGGTCACGCACATACCTACGCTCCCATGGTCAGCGGACTTATTAATATCACAATAAGTCTTTCTATGACCTATGTTCATCAAGGTACCAGTCTATATCCCCCCCGTAGGCACACAAGGAATAGAGGGTCCTAAGCGAACGAAACCTCCCGTGATAGCAAGTATGGTAGGTATGTCATACATACAATCCATATATCAATACTAAGTAAACACACATCTTAGTAATACCGTATTATATTCGTAGTACATGTTGCACTCTCGTACTAATGATAATTATCACATCTTATTTTATTCCGGTTCATAATTATACGCGCTATAATTCATCCTCACGTCGTAGTAGTCACTCACGTCTCAACCCAAATGATACATTGAATATAACTCTCGTATATGATTTACTCATCTCAATAACCCAAAAGTCCCAAATCAATCACTATATCATCAAAGGGATGCTAACCCTACCCTTGAACCATCTCCCGGAACTCCAAAAGTCAAAACAGTCCAAAAAGGGTCAAACTGCCAACTCGTTAGAAGTCTCGTTCGAACGAGGCTTCGAACGAGTTTGGACTGTCAGGTCGTTAGAAGTCTCGTTCGAACGAGGCTGTTCGAACGAGATCCCAGTTCGTTCGAACGAACTGACCCTTCTAACGATATCTCGTTCGAACGAGATATCGAATGAAAATCCTACTCGTTAATAACGACTGGTCAACTCGTTAGAAGCTCGTTCGAACGAGCTCGTTCGAACGACCTGGGGGTTGCTTCTAACGAGATGCCAGTTTCTGCCCAGAACTTCCCAAAAATTGTTTTTCACCATTTTTACTCCTCAAACCTCTTCTAAAATTCGTTCCCACAATATATTGAGTTCTCTAATCATCCTCAAACATGTTAAGGGGTTATACTAACATCATTAAAGGGTTTGATATCATCTAAACATCATTAAATCACAATTTCTACACTAATTCCCAATTTTCTTCAAGAACATAAACCCTAACTTTTTCTCATCATAAATTCCCAGATTTTAATTCGTTTATACATCACCTAGATATGAAATATCCGAATTTAAATCTCCCAACAATGTTTCTACATGCAACCCTATCCCAACATTCAATAATAACTTCAAATTTCATGGGTTTTCTTTTAATCTTTCAAGAACAATTAAGATTCTTCAATTTCTAACATGGAAAAGACATTCTCAGTAATTAAATGGAAATAAATTCACTTGCCTTGGTTTGATTTCTGAATTTGGTGTGGATTCGGTGTAGAATTTCTGTAGAATCTCTCTCTCTCTCTCCTTCTCCAAGCTTTCTTCTCCAAAAGGCTATGGTGGCTAGGGTTTTGCTTTGGGGAAACTTATGAAACCTAATTTCAATAAACCTCCGTAGCTTGTTGGGTTAATAAGGGTTGGTTGGGGTCAATCCTTATCAGATTACAACTCTCAATTTTCGTCACTTTTAATTACCCAAAAATACCAAATTACTAAAATACCCTTTAAGTTACCGGTACGGTCTAAAATTACCCCGGGATCCAAACTATACCCCCGGCTAGTGTTTTCTGACTATCTCGACCCTTCCGGACGCGTTGGCGCGCTCAAAACGACCATACGGATTATCGATTTTAAATTCACTTTTTATTAATAAAATATTATACCGTGACGCGGCGGTCCCACGCGTCTCAACAAAATTTCCAAATTGCCGTATATAAATCTCACGACAAATTTTATAATACCAAATACATATATAATCATATGTGCACATAATCAAATACCAATTCGCATCACATCAGTATTTATAACCCGGATTAATTTCCAATTAATACATCAGTATTTATAACCCGGATTAATTTCCAATTAATACGCATTTAATTAATTAATCCCAAAAATAAATATAGCCAAAAGTACGGGGTATTACATACTCCCCCCCTAATAACTGAATTTCGTCCCGAAATTCGAAACTAGAAAGTACCTGCTAAAAACAGCTCTGGATAACGTTCGCGCATCTCATCCTCGCGCTCCCATGTGGACTCCTCGACATTGTGATGTCGCCACTGAACACGTACTAACGGGACTATCTTTGACCGTAGTTTCCTCTCGCTTCGGTCCAGAATAGCAATCGGCCCTTCCTCATAAGAGTTATCCGGCTAGAGATCGATGTCCTCCACGGCAATGTGAGAATGAGCCAAATCATCCCTAAGGTATTTCCTCAGCGAGGAAATATGGAACACGTCGTGAATCCGATGTAAATGCTCCGGTAACCCGAGTCTATACGCAACCGGTCCGATCCGCTCAATAATAGGAAACGGCCCCACATACCTCGGTGCCAACTTCCCCTTCTTCCCGAATCGCATAATCCCCTTCATCGGAGAAACCCTGAGCAAAACCTGGTCCCCCACTTGGAACTCCCTGAAAAATCTCTTCGCATCAGCATAACTCTTCTGCCTGTCTTGAGCTACCCGAATGCGACTCCGAATCAACTCAATCCTTGCCGAAGTATCCTGAATTACTTCCGGCCCAAGTAGTTTGTTGTCCCCCACTTCCAACCAACATGCTGGGGAACGACAAGGCCTACCGTACAATGCCTCAAACGGAGCCATGCCAATCGTGAACTGATAGGAGTTGTTGTAAGCAAACTCCACCAGTGGAAGGTACTGCTCCCATCCACCCCCGAAGTCAATAATACACATGCGTAGCATGTCTTCCAACATCTGATTGGTGCGCTCGGTCTGCCCATCAGTCTGCGGATGATAAGCCATACTCAACCGCAATTCGGTGCCCATGGCCTCCTGGAAACTCTCCCAAAACCTCGAAACAAATATCTTGTCTCTGTCAGACACGATATTTAGGGGCACACCGTGAAGTCTCACAATCTCTGAAATGAAGAGTTGGGCATACTGACCCGCAGTGTAATCAGTCCTAACGGGTAAAAAGTGAGCGACCTTGGACAATCTGTCCACAATTACCCAAACGGAGTCGTGACCCCTCTGCGACGTAGGCAACCCCGTGATAAAGTCCATGGATATGCTCTCCCACATCCACACCGGAACCTCCAATGGCTGTAGCAATCCTGTTGGTCTCTGATGATCCACTTTTACAAGCTGACAAGTGGCGCATTTCGAGACAAACTCTGCGATATCTCTCTTCATACCGCTCCACCAATACTGCCGTCTCATATCTTGGTACATTTTGTCCCCTCCGGGATGTACCGCGAACCGTGAGCCGTGCGACTCTGCCATCACATCGTGTCGCAGTTCCTCTCCTTCCGGAACTACCAATCTCCCATTGAAGCGTAATCCCCCGTCTGAGCTAACGGTATAGGATTCAGCTACCTCAGCGAGTAATCGAACTATCTGCTCCTGACAGAACGAATCATTTGCCTGTGCCCGTACAACCTTCGTGACAATCTGCGGTGTAACGGTCATCACAGCCATGAAAGATCGGGCCACTGCATCCTGGTGTCCCAATTCCTTCCACTTCGCTTTCCACACCTCTGCCACCTCATCTGCTGGCCTGCGGCTCAACGCGTCTGCTACCACGTTAGCCTTACCCGGGTGGTACTGAATGTCGAACTGGTAGTCTTTCACAAATTCAAGCCACCTACGCTGCCGCATATTTAATTCCTTCTGCGTGAACAGATACTGTAGTGACTTGTGGTCCGTGAACAGCTGAAACTTCTCCCCCAAAAGATAGTGCCTCCAAATCCGTAAGGCAAATACTACTGCTGCCAATTCCAAATCATGCGTGGGGTAATTCTTCTCATGAGGCTTAAGCTTACGGGAAGCATAAGCTATGGCCTGTCTCTCCTGCTGCAAAACACCTCCAAGCCCTTGCAAAGACGCATCGGTGTAAACCAAATACTCAACTCCCGGTCTCGGCAATGCTAACACAGGTGCTGAGGTCAATTTGTCCTTCAACTCATCGAATGCCAACTGACAGGCATCACTCCAGATATATGGCACACCCTTACGAGTAAGATGTGTCAAAGGACCTGCTATCTCTGAGAAACCCCGAATAAACCTCCTGTAGTATCCTGCTAAACCCAAGAAACTACGAATCTCCGTTGGTGTCGTGGGCTGTCCCCACTCCCTCACCGCTGACACCTTCCCCGGATCGACAGATATTCCCTGGTCGGAAATAATGTGACCCAAGAACTGGACTTCCTTCAGCCAAAACCCGCACTTCTCATATTTTGCATACAGCTCGTTCTGACGAAGTGTCTGCAAAACCATCCTCAAATGCTCGGCGTGCTCCTCCTCTGTCTGAGAGTAAACCAGAATGTCATCAATGAAGACAATGACAAATTGATCTAGGAAATCTCTGAACACCCTATTCATCAAGTCCATAAACACTGCTGGAGCGTTGGTCAAGCCGAAAGGCATAACCCGAAACTCATAAGAACCATATCTCGACAAGAACGCAGTCTTCGAGACATCCTCCTCCCTGATACGCAACTGATGGTATCCCGACCTCAAGTCAATCTTCGAGAAGAAAGAAGCTCCTCTCAACTGGTCGAATAAGTCATCGATTCGAGGCAACGGATACTTATTTCGTATCGTGACCTTATTCAACTCTCGGTAGTCCACGCACAATCTCAGTGAACCATCCCTCTTCTTCACAAACAAAACTGGAGCGCCCCAAGGTGAGGTACTCCTGCGAATAAAGCCCTGCCCTAACAGCTGCTCTATCTGATCCCGTAACTCTCGCATCTCAGCTGGAGCCATACGGTACGGTGCACGTGCTATAGGTTTCGTACCCGGTAGCAGATCAATAACGAAGTCTATCTCTCGACTGGGTGGTAAGCCTGGTATCTCCTGAAACACATCCGAATACTCCCTGACAACCGGGATCGAATCTAAAGGAATCACAACCTCCTTAGAGGTATCCTCCTCTATGTAATACAGATGAGCGGTCGATCCTCCCTCTGGGCGAGGCATCGCCACTATAAACATCTCCTGCCCCGGAATGGCAAAAACAATGCTCCCGCTGAAGCAATCAATCATGGCCCTATATGCTACGAGCCAATCCATCCCGATGATCACATCGTGAACATGCATGTCTAACACTAACATGTCCGCAGGCAATACCAAACCACCAACCTCTACCCCGACTCCCCGGCATATAAAGAAAATAAGTGACCCACTCCCTAATGGTGAGTCGACACACGTCACTGTGCTCTCTGCCGTAGCTAACAATCCTAAAGCTTTCGCGAAGTGTGTAGCAATAAAACAGTGTGTAGCACCCGTATCAAATAACACCCGACCCATAGTGCCAAGGATAGGAAACGTACCCTCGATCGCGGGCGGTGCCTGTGGAACTGCAGCCTGGTGAACGTTGTAGACACGTCCATACTGTAGCTGCCCCTGCTGAGCTGGGACTGCTGGAATAGGTGGCAAAGCTGCCATCTGTGGCGGTGCAGGAAGAGCGGCGGGAAACATAGGTCTCTGTGGATCCTGGCGAGCACCCTGCTGCTGCTGCTGTGGGGCCCTGCCCCTATCAGGACAATCCTGCTTCTTATGGCCAGTCTTGCCACAAGTAAAGCACTTCCCTGGGAAGTTTCCTCCCCTCTGCCCCTGCTGTCCCCGGCCCTGGTGGCCGTTACCATTCCTCCCTTGGCCCTGCTGGCCCTGATGGAACTGCTGCCCATTCTGCCCCTGCTGGCCGTTTGGACCCTGATGGCCCTGGCGGAAACCTCCCTGTCCCTGCCTGTAGTTCCCTGATCGGAACCTCTTATTGTCCCCCTGCTGGGTACCCTGCTCAGTCTGTCTCTGCCCCTGACCGGTTTGTGCCCCGCTGGCACCATGTCCTCCAGTCCTGCCCTGATGGCTAGACTCCCCTGACCGCTTGCCCTCGGCCATATGAAAACGGTGGTCCTGGCAGTGTAGTAATGCAGCGTTAACCACATCAGAATACGTGGCCAACGATAGGTTCCCAAGAAGATGCTGCCGGATTCTCCAATTCAACCCGTCGGTGAACTTCTCTATCTTCTTCTTCTCTGTTGGAATCTCGTCTGGAACGATATTCAACAAGTTAGTGAACTCGGCCTCATACTCGGCCACTGTCTTGCCCTCCTGCTTCAAACTCATCAGCTTCCTCCTCATCTCTGTATGAACTGCGGACGGAAAGTACTTGCGGTCGAACCGCACCCAGAACTCCTGTATCGTGAGGGTATCCCTCTCCTCCGCGGTGGTAATGGACTCCCACCACTGCAGCGCAGATCCAACTAGCTTGAAAGTAGCTAGCACCTGTTTCTGAACATCAGTGCACTCATGCATCCTCAAATGCCTCTGCATGTCCTTCCTCCATTGGCTCGAGATAACCACATCTGAGCTTCCAGCAAACTCTGGTGGATGCGCTTTCTGAAAAGCGTCACGTACACGCTCCCAAGCAGACGGGAATGCATTAACCTGTACTGGCGCGGCAACCGGCGCCTGAGGTGGTGCCTGCTGAATCACGGCAATCGCGGCATTTACCGCTTGGGCTACTATAGCAGCAACCTCAGCGGCGTTCAACATGCCCTGAACTGGAGCGGGCTGTGGTTCGGGCGTAGCATTCCTGGGAACTCGTCGTGCACGTCGTGGAGGCATCTGAAATAAGAACAAAGTTTATAAGTTCACGGTTTATAAACTTAATATAGCTGAAGAACGAAGCATACACAAAAGAATACAACAGTCCTAAAATATAGGGCTCTATATCAAAGAAACGTAGCGGAAACATAATAGCCGTACAGATCCTAAAGGACACTAGAACCTGATGCTCTGATACCACCTGTGACACCCCGACTAATTAAACACCGGGTAGCTACTCCTTTATAAAATTAATTCAAAATGCCAAGTTGGCTCAGTTAATAGCATCACTGTCGAAAACGTTTTATTATTACTAACCACCTAGTATTTAAAAAGTAAGTGCCAAATTTTATTAAATCTGATTAACATGCAACAAGAGTAATGAATAACTAAATAACACCATTCACCATACTGAAGTAACGAGAATAACCATCACAATATGTAAATAAAACCTGGAGGAAAAACTCCTCAATACAAATCCCACAACTGATATGTAAACTGAAAAAAAATAACTAAAACTGAATACTGAGCAATACATGCTAGAGTCTGAAAACTGAAATGTAAAAAATGCTCTAAGTAGGAATGGGCAACATGCCCTACAACTGATAGATAGTGACTCTGGAATCCAAAAGATAGAAGCGTCTATGAGCAAATCCCTGTAGCTTCCATAACCAGCTACAGCACGTCACCTGAATGAGTACCTATGCTTGGTGTCCTTGTGGCTGGGCACCTAAAAAGGTTTTACAAGAAAATATATTTGAAAGCAAATGGGTCAGAGCCCGAAAGTGGAAATCATTTTAAAAACCTGCAAGTGCTTTAAAAACATTTAAAACATTAAATGCAAAGTACATGTTAGGACGTGCACTCACATTATATTCTCACCTCTCGTCTAACTGTGCACTCCTAACGCAAGTACCCATCTATAACTACCCATACTACTAGCTAACTGACAACATAACTAGCTAGACTACCACGGGTTCTACCCATGTAATCGGTTCCATATAACATAACAACTCTCGTAATCAAGTAGAGGTTTACTGTGAACACAGTTACTAAATATGCCAATGATATAACTATCAGTTAACTCATTATATAACTCGAAACAATACCGTAATATTTTTACAACATTCACATGAGGATTTCCTTTAATTTAATGTATATTATTCACATCATAAATATACGATACAAGCACCCCGCAATCTAAGCTGTAGTGCACACATACTCTGCTATCCATCCCGGTACATCACGTACATAAGGATCACATATTCCGAATCTCTCAGGAATAGTTCAGATAACACAAATCACAAATAGTGGAGGCGAACATAGCTACCATCACATGGGTCACGCACATACCTACGCTCCCATGGTCAGCGGACTTATTAATATCACAATAAGTCTTTCTATGACCTATGTTCATCAAGGTACCAGTCTATATCCCCCCCGTAGGCACACAAGGAATAGAGGGTCCTAAGCGAACGAAACCTCCCGTGATAGCAAGTATGGTAGGTATGTCATACATACAATCCATATATCAATACTAAGTAAACACACATCTTAGTAATACCGTATTATATTCGTAGTACATGTTGCACTCTCGTACTAATGATAATTATCACATCTTATTTTATTCCGGTTCATAATTATACGCGCTATAATTCATCCTCACGTCGTAGTAGTCACTCACGTCTCAACCCAAATGATACATTGAATATAACTCTCGTATATGATTTACTCATCTCAATAACCCAAAAGTCCCAAATCAATCACTATATCATCAAAGGGATGCTAACCCTACCCTTGAACCATCTCCCGGAACTCCAAAAGTCAAAACAGTCCAAAAAGGGTCAAACTGCCAACTCGTTAGAAGTCTCGTTCGAACGAGGCTTCGAACGAGTTTGGACTGTCAGGTCGTTAGAAGTCTCGTTCGAACGAGGCTGTTCGAACGAGATCCCAGTTCGTTCGAACGAACTGACCCTTCTAACGATATCTCGTTCGAACGAGATATCGAACGAAAATCCTACTCGTTAATAACGACTGGTCAACTCGTTAGAAGCTCGTTCGAACGAGCTCGTTCGAACGACCTGGGGGTTGCTTCTAACGAGATGCCAGTTTCTGCCCAGAACTTCCCAAAAATCGTTTTTCACCATTTTTACTCCTCAAACCTCTTCTAAAATTCGTTCCCACAATATATTGAGTTCTCTAATCATCCTCAAACATGTTAAGGGGTTATACTAACATCATTAAAGGGTTTGATATCATCTAAACATCATTAAATCACAATTTCTACACTAATTCCCAATTTTCTTCAAGAACATAAACCCTAACTTTTTCTCATCATAAATTCCCAGATTTTAATTCGTTTATACATCACCTAGATATGAAATATCCGAATTTAAATCTCCCAACAATGTTTCTACATGCAACCCTATCCCAACATTCAATAATAACTTCAAATTTCATGGGTTTTCTTTTAATCTTTCAAGAACAATTAAGATTCTTCAATTTCTAACATGGAAAAGACATTCTCAGTAATTAAATGGAAATAAAGTCACTTGCCTTGGTTTGATTTCTGAATTTGGTGTGGATTCGGTGTAGAATTTCTGTAGAATCTCTCTCTCTCTCTCCTTCTCCAAGCTTTCTTCTCCAAAAGGCTATGGTGGCTAGGGTTTTGCTTTGGGGAAACTTATGAAACCTAATTTCAATAAACCTCCGTAGCTTGTTGGGTTAATAAGGGTTGGTTGGGGTCAATCCTTATCAGATTACAACTCTCAATTTTCGTCACTTTTAATTACCCAAAAATACCAAATTACTAAAATACCCTTTAAGTTACCGGTACGGTCTAAAATTACCCCGGGATCCAAACTATACCCCCGGCTAGTGTTTTCTGACTATCTCGACCCTTCCGGACGCGTTGGCGCGCTCAAAACGACCATACGGATTATCGATTTTAAATTCACTTTTTATTAATAAAATATTATACCGTGACGCGGCGGTCCCACGCGTCTCAACAAAATTTCCAAATTGCCGTATATAAATCTCACGACAAATTTTATAATACCAAATACATATATAATCATATGTGCACATAATCAAATACCAATTCGCATCACATCAGTATTTATAACCCGGATTAATTTCCAATTAATACATCAGTATTTATAACCCGGATTAATTTCCAATTAATACGCATTTAATTAATTAATCCCAAAAATAAATATAGCCAAAAGTACGGGGTATTACATTTCACTTTACGAGACATGCCACGCATGAAACTTAGCGTAAGGTTGGAAATAGGGAGATGTTGGGTCATTAGCGCATGAGTTAGGTACCTTGGTAGTAATAGGAGCAGATAATTATATTCGTAAGTTGGAAGTTGAATTATGATTTAAGGCCAGTGGAACCGGTTGTGTGGTAAGGAAGCATTGAAAGTTTTATTTATCACCACGACTTGAGGGTTAGAACGATGATAAGGAGGATCTAGAATTTCTATTTCTAGGGTGAGTGAGAGTACCCAAGTGTTGTAATCACGTTGTGAGAACAAGGAAAATAAAGAATTGGGTGTTATGTGTGAAGTGTGTGTAATGCTTGCGCTAGTATGCACGGTTTATAGGGGGTGTAGACATCAGGGTTAGCTGATCTTAGAATCATCCGAGTTGAAGGGACGTGGAAATAGACGTGGGAAATATATGTTTATGAGACTAACATAACGAAGTGGAAGTGGTAGAGTAGACTAAGCACCGTGTGAAAGATGATAAATCCATATATACGTGTGCGATCAGAGTAGCACACCGAATCTGGTTAAAAGGTTGTGGGAAGCCATTTACAAAGGGGTATTCCTTGAGAAGGTTAGAATTTAACTTTATGGAGAACACTCGGGGCAGAGTTGTAATTAGTCAAATGTTGAGAGAGAGTTGTGCGTACAAAGAGTAATAATGTTAGTATGATATAAAAGATCCAGAAGTGCGCATCGTGGAGAAAGGTGCATTGGACGGAACCTTAGGTATACGCCAAGGAAGGAAGGGGAGTATTAAGTGTCACTTAATGTGAGACATTACAAGTAGAAATTGATGTTGAGCGGGACATAGCGAGTAGTCTCCGTGGGCACTACTCATAGATAGAAATAGGCTGGAATAAGAAGATCAACTAGAGAATTTTGTGGCTACCGACAATTCCTATGATGGAGGAGGACAGTAAAGTCGGTAAAGATTCTTTGATGGGTTGCCAAACTGAAGGCAAGATCAAGGGTTCATTCGAACATGTGGAACAAGTCGCCCAAGAAGGAAGTGATTGATATTCCTTTGGGGTGATTTACAATAGTAACTAGTGTGCCCCAGTCTTCCTTTGTAAGGAAAGAATCGCGCCGGTACGTGGTCCTACATGGTATTATTTTCTGAATTGGGATGAGATTTGTCAATCCCACCTTTAATATGGGATTTTAGGAAACAGCGGAGATAACGTTTCGTTTTGAGTAGGAGGTATCACCCATAGCCGAGGAATAGGCACAAGGTGACTAACGATTAGTGGAGCTGCGTGAAGGTGATTTTGGAATCTTGGTGATCATTTTATTTCCACAACAGATATAGCTAGCAAGTGAAGTATAGTATGTGAGAGTTTCGTGGAAGCACTCGTCCTTGTTTGTCGTGACGAGGTGCTTATTGAAGTTTTGGTGTGGAAAGACCTTAACTATTCTCCCTTTGTGTGTTTAGAGGTGAGCGGACAATCAAAATTTTAGAATTTGTCAAATTAGAGCCTAATGACTATGGTGGAATTACCACGGCTATTTTGGGAAAATAAGAGTGGTCAGTTGTTCGTATGGTTTCTCTCAGAATGGGAGTTTTATGTTTACATAAATACGAGTAGTTGTCATGCAGTGAGGTGCGGCCTCCTAATAATATTAATAATGGGAATTAATAATGTACGGCGTTTCTTGGTGCAAATGTTGTCGGATAGGAGCACAATGTGAAGTGTCTTTAATGAGAGGGTTAAACAAGCATGCTGAGAGGCAGGGGATATAGTGATTGAGCGCCTTATTATGTTGATAGTTGCGTACTTTAAGGTATCCAGAATTGTTTTACCATTTAGGCCTTATTATCCAAATTTCGGGATGAAATTCCGTTATTAGGGGGGGAAGTATGTAATACTCCGTATTTTTATGACTTTTAAATTAGGGGATTTATTAAATTTAAATTGAGATATTAATTTAATATTAATCTGAAAATTATTTTAAATATTTACTAGCGTGATGAGAGTTAGTAATTATGGGAAATTTGTTCAATATTACTTAATGAGTAAAGTAATATCTATGATAGAATTTATTAAAATTCTCATGAGTGAATAATATGACAATTATGGAAATTAAATCAGGATGCGCCTTTGTCGTGTCGGGACTAAATTAGTATTATTAAACTGAATAAATTATAAGTCACCCGTACGATCATTTCGAGTGCGCCAAAGTGTCCGAAAGGGTTGAGATAGTCAGAAAAGTGTACCCGGAGGTTTAGCTTGGGTCTCGGGGCGTTTTTAGGCCTGATTGACATCCCGGAAGGGTATTTTAGACATTTGGTATTTTTGTGTAATTAAATCCACGGATTTTCTAAGGTTATATCTGATGCTAGAGGTTGTATTCTAGGGTTAACATAACCAAAAACTAATAACGGACATTGGAGAAGAAAAGAAAAAGCTTTCCAAGGAGTTCTAGGCCAAGAACTCCACCGTTTGCACCACCGTCACCGCCAACGTGTAGATCGCGCGACGAGAAACACAACCACACCAATTTCTTCCACAACTCAGAAACAAGGATTTCCAGGCAAGTATCTATCTTACTTTGTTTTTGGTTAATGCCTCACCCATGTTAGTTTAGGATTACCAAGATCATGTTTTATGAAAGAAATTGTTAATTTAGAGACTTTAAATCACATGTTTGGAGAGATTCAACATATTCTGGATATACCCATCACATGTAGAGGATTACCCACGAATTATTATGAGTTTAAAAATAAGAAATCTGGGAAATAATTAGAGGAATGGTTATTTCTTTCAAAAATTAGGGTTCTTGAAGATTATGTCAATTTTACCCCATTAATTTGATATCGTTGATGAATTTATACATGTTTCACGTAGGAAATCTTGTATATATGTATATAGAACTTGTAGTATTGTTATTTGAGAATTTTAGACTTGTTAATGATGTTTTTGGAGAAATTGGAAGATGAAACCCGTAGGTTTAATTTGCAGTTTCTGAGCAAGAACTACTTGATCAATCGATCGACCTAAGAGCATCGATCGATCGACAGATCGATCGATCGACCCCCTACCATAGATCGATCAACCCCTCCTGGAAAACTGCATATTCCTCATCCGTTGATTTAATCTGATTAAGATGCATGGGAACCCTTGATTGTTGTTGTTGGAGTATAATGGGATATAGAAAAGACCAGTAGGGCCTAGGTAGACCCCGTTGAGTAACATTTTACTGTAGGATGAGATTTTGGGTTAACGAGGAATGATTCATGTGTATAACAAATCATGCATACATTTAATAAAAAGCTTGAGACTCGTAAGGGAGTGAGACCCGGACGTAAGTGAGTGTATTCCTACTGATATTATACTTAGAATACTTCGACAAAGGAGAAGTGAGTATGAAGTGGATAATAAATGAGAATAAAAATGACGAGTCCTTTATGCGTAATAATCGAGTAAAATGTGTTAATAATGAATAATTATGATTATGGGTCGTGAGTGCACCTAATTTGGAAAATGTGAATATTTATATATATGACTGTGTGAGTGTGCATATATTATATATCTGTGTAAAAGTCATACCCGGGCTACTTTCTATCACGGAGGTTTTCGCGCTGGGACAGTCTTATCTCGATGGGACCTTTATGGGGGATATTGACTTGTACCCTAGAACATAGGAATCCTTGGTACATGCTATCTGATTGATAGTCCGACGGTCTTAAGAGACGTGAGGGTATGTGCTGACCTCTTAGTGACTTGGAATTATGCTTTGCCTCCATTTGTTTGTGTATTATGTTAATATAGTTCGAGAGTGATTCCGAACTAGTATTTCCCTTAGTTTGTGTGATACGGGGACTTGAGTGTGCACTAATCATAAATTAGCAATTGGTAAACGCGACATGAAGTAGTCATACTCTAGTACAGAACCTTCAATCATACCTTTATATGCCTAATAGCATGTTGCTTTAATACTTTGATATGCATATATGTTTGGGCATATTGTTTCATTATGGATGCATTACGGCTGCATTTTTCCCATGCCATAAATGAACACCTTAACAATGTTTGTACATGGATTGATAAGGACACGACTGCTGCTCCAACGAAGCAACAATCTCACGGGGAGATTCCAGTTATAAATCAACTCTTCACTTCTCTAACCAATGTTTTTTCCAATTTCTTTGACAACAGAACAATGCCAAGCTCTCTGAAAAGGGAAATAGAGTACAAATTAAAGTAGAATCATACTAAAAAAGGGGGTCGGCTCTCTTTCCCTTTCACCTTTCCCTTATAAACAGGTTTGTCTGAGTGTTTTTAATTTGTGAAAAAAATATTGCAATTAATAAAGAGTATGAAAAAAATTAGAGTGCAAAATATAAAATAACGTTTAGATTCACCTCAATACGAATGATGTCATGTTCTGATTCGTCGCGGGTAACAATGTCGGTGTTTCTTCAATATTGGCATTGAATCTGCACCCTTAGATAAAAAATATTTCATATACTGAACATATGGAAACATAGTTTTTTATGAAGATAATAAAGGAAGGATAAATTAGAACTAATCCACGAGTTGATTCATCTGTGAAGCGGTACGAATATAAGTGGTGACAAAAAAATAATTTAGTTAGTAGGAAAGAGGTGACGTAATATTATGTCACGCCACAAACATATTTATTTTTAATTAGTAACCATACTATTAAATATAGTCCTAAGAGGTCATGTATAATATTAAATGTTAAACAGAACAAATAACATACACAATGAAATTCAAACTATCATACACGATAAAAAAAAATAATGTAATGCCTTACCCCCCCCCCCCCCCCCCCCCCCCCCCCACACACACACACTTCATTAAAATGTCATTTCTAATATGACACATAAGCATTTTTATACAATGAAATTTAAGCAAACATTGTAAGTTAATAATCTAACCAACCAAAGGCTGGAATAAAACCCAAACAAAGAGAGGAATAAAACTTAAACAAACATCAAAACTATTAGCAAGCAAAGACTGGATTAAAACACATGATTCAAGCCCTAAATAAACGCCAAATAGAGTATAACCGATTTGCTAATTTGAAGAGGGTAAAAATCCATAAATATCTCCACAAAAAAACCCAGCTATGAACACTACAAACCCCCAAAATTGAAAACTCATCGATTTAAAAAATAAATAAGGATATAACTGATTTGAATCATGATGTGGGTAATATAGGGTGAGATCACTACAAATAGGAATAAAAACACATTATTTGAACCGTAAAGAAGCCAAATTTGAAAAATCAAACCCTAAATAAGTCTCAAAAAGAGTATACATGATTTGTTGATGTGTAAACGGTGTAAACCCTAAGTAGATTATACCTGATGTGCTGATTCGAAGAGGGTGACAATATGCGAAATGCAAAGAGAGAGAGGTTGTCGTCTCCTAATTCAAAGAGAGAGAGAGAAAGAGAGACGTCGTGGAGAAGTAGAGAGGGTTTGTGTGAGCGGGAGATAGGGTTTGTGTGAGCGGGCGAGAAGTAGCGAGGTGTTATCATTTTTACCAAAATACCCTTAATTTTTAATTAAATTGTAAGTGTAAAGTAATAAAAGAGGGGGAACCAAAAATTTGAGGGGTGAAAAGGGTATTGCAGGACATAAGTTAATCTCAACCCTTCATTTCGTGCCTTCTTGGCTTCGATCTGAATCGTGAAGTGTCTCTCCATCTTACGAATAGTGAAAACACCACTGCTCCTTATTATATATATATATATATATATATATATATATATATATATATATATATATTACCCTCCTGTAAGGACTACTTATGATGCAGACCCCGGTACATACCATTTTTTTAAAATAGTAAAAGAAATGAATTTTTTGATGAAACTTCATGGATATGATTTCCACGGTGAGAATATCATCTCCAATTTTTTTCATCAAAAAATTTAATAAAAAAAACGTTGAGATGAGGTGATAGGTAAAAAAAGGGTATAAATATGCATTTTCGACTGTTGACGATCATCTCACCCACTTTTTGATTGAATTTTTTGATGAAACTTTATGGATATGATCTCGACAGTGAGAAGATCATAGCCATCAAGTCTCATAAAAAAAATTAATCAATAAAGCGGTTGGCGCCGACCCAACATTTCAACAGTTGAAAATAAATATTTGTACCATTTCTTTATATATCACCTCATCTCAAGAGTTTTTCATTGAATTTTTTGATGAAAAAAATTAGAGATGTTATTATAACCGTGGACATCATATCTATGAAGTTCATCAAAAAATTCATTATTTTACGATTTTAAAAAAATGGTATCTACTGGGTCTGCACCATAAGGAGTCCTTACATGAGACTTTCTGTATATCTATATATATATATATAATTCCATAATATTTTAACAATTATAATAAAAAAATGTACTGTGATTTTTTATATAAACTACAAGAGATCTTTTTATTCCTACTTTAAAGTTTAAATTCACGTTGCTTCGATTATGTGGAGGATATGGAAGGAGAGGAACGCTCGTTGCTTCCAAGGTGTTGAGATGGCGCCCCCAAGGCTTCGTTATTTATTTTTAAGTACCCTATTGAGTTGGTCTAAGGGGAAGATTTCCGTCACTATTCAGGACTTGGTTCAGTTTATGGAGGATATCCACTGTGTGTTGTAATTTGGGAGGCGGTGAGGCGGGAGTCGGGAGTCGGTTCGTCTGTTTTAGTTCGTTGTTCTTGTTTGCTTTTGTTATGTATACTCCCTGTAAAGGGGTCGCTCGATTAGCGATTAATGTTATTGAATTCATTTAATTATCAAAAAAAAAAGTTTAATCGCACTACTAAGCCCTCAAATGACAAATACAATTACACAAAATATTGACACATTTTAATACATAGACTTCATGAACCATTCAACAACTCCAATACAATACACCTAAACACAACTCGCTTTGATATTTTTCCCTACATCTTCTTTCAGCTAGGTGCAGAGCTATCTATGAATTAACAACCCTGCAATTTTTACGAATCTCTCCATTTGACCCAGTTAGGGGACTTATGTTCCCCATTTTGATCATAGAATTGATAAAGTCTTTAAAGAAAGCACCAGGATTGTTACTATAAAGCTCAACTAGACTTTTTGTTGTCGATACTGCCTCATCACTAGAAAATAGAATCTGGTCAGATTGAAGAAGACCCTTCTGATTGAGCAAGTTTTGAAAATAATGGTTGTCGAATAAATCCGAAGAGTTACGATCAAGAACGGTGGCCCTATTTCCGTCACCGTTCTGAGGGCAAAAGTTTTGTAGGTCAGAGACCATGGAACTTTCCATTGTACTATCAGGAGCATTTGTTCCTGAGAAGTTGAACAGTCTATTACTGAAGAGGGCACATCTTGCTAACCCAATTGTATGAGCGCCTGTAATAACAAACATATTAATCACTTCATCGGATGCATGCTGATAATAAACAAGTTTTGATATTAGTCATTAACTACATGTATTCTTAAAATCAATCTTTTTCAAATAGTTATTAATTACTGTAGGTTCTCCATATTTATAAATTTGGACAAAACAAGGAGGAGGATCATCATAACCTCACGTCGACGATATTAATTTTTAGGTTGTGTTGACTAGGTATATACTCACATTAGCTATATATGTTATAGGTAGGGGGGGCTGAGTTCATGTTATCTTTTAGCTGTCTCCTGTTGAAATTGGCTTAATTGATACTCAACTCATTTTACTACGTGGTATTTTGATTTTGTAATCTATTTAATTTTGTTATTTAAATTTTATCCCATACTTTATTTTTTTTAAACTTGTCACTAAAAGTGAAAGAAAAAGTTAATTGACTAGTCAAACTTATATTTTCTGTAAGCGTCAAAACTACTATTATTTTACATTATTAAAAACTCAATCCATTTATTTTTTTCTATATTTACTCAACATATTTTGTTAATGTAATATATTAATTAAATTAGATATTTTACTAAAATATTTTTTTAGAAGAAAAAAATTAACAAAAAATACATTTATTTGTATTTTAACAAGAAATGCTTTTTTTCCTGAGTTTATTTATATCAATAAAATTATTTATCCCCTTCCTTTTTTGTCTCAATTTTATTTAATAGAAAATCATTTATTTGTTTGTTTCCTAGTTTTGTTTAAGGGGGAAAAAATAGAAATTTATTTGCTGCCTTTTTTTATTTCCATTTATTTTATTAAGTAAGAAGAACAAAAAAAAATTGTTATATTTTTATCCCTGTTATTTATTACAAAACATTTTTTTGTTCTTTTTTGTCCAAAATTTTTCAATTATTAAATACTTCTTTTTTAATAAATAAAAAACTGGGAAAGCGCAATAGAATATATTTTATTAATAGATTCAAATGAGGACAAAAGGAGAACACAAATCGTTTTATGTTTTTTAATAGAAAATACTAGGAAGGAAAAAAAAAATATAAAAATGAGGACAAAAAAGTACAAATAATTATTTTGTGGCAAAATTCATTGGGACAAAAAGAGAACAAATAAATGAAATTTTATTTGTAATTTTAATAGATAAAAACTAGGGTGAAAAAAATGTTTATTGAATAAATAAAAACTGCATACAAACAGAATAATAATAAAATTAGTTTCTCCTTAAAAAATATAAAAAGGGACAAAAAAGACAAAAAAAAAATGTTTTTTTGTTTTTCTTTTAATAGATAAAAAATAGGAGAAAAGGTAAAAAATAGATATATTTAGTTTTTCGATATATAAAACAGGGTTAAAAGTGAATAATTTTTTTAATATTTATAAACCCGACACAAGAAAAGAAAACAATTTTTTTTTTATCATTGTAAACATTACGATAAAAAAATATTATTAAAAAAAATGAGGGACTTTTTTTTATTATTATAAAATTTCTAATTTAATTTCCATATTAAGTTAATGTAGTATCTTAAGTAAATACAGAAAATAATAAGTGAATTGCACTTTTAATAATGCAAAATATGGGTGGTTTCGATACTTTTAAAAATGAAAAGACATTTTTATGTCTTAGATATTCATTTGATATAAATTTAAATTTTTCATTCTTTAATTTATAAGGTAATGATTTAACACCGACATTGGGTACCGAAAAATTAACAAATACCATATGTGAGTTGTCCAACGAAAGTAATCATGATATGTCATCCGATAACCAAATACGCTATATCAATTTCAAACTCATATTACAGAATAAAAAAATTACATTTTGAAACACATGAAAAATGACCAAATGCAAGCAGTGTTCATATGTAAAGAAAAATAATCCGCAAACACTCTCCTTCCTACACAACCCCATCTGTGACCATCTACAACAAATTGTAAGAGGGTGGTTGAGGTTGAAACGATTGTTAGGAGCATCGTTAGTTTGCTCATGGAGCAAGTTTAACGTATCAGTTCTTATAAAGGCTTGTGGGGATAGAGGACTCGACAAAGTAAATGAATTGTTAGGTCTAATGAATACAAAACGAACGATGATTGAGATAAATAGATAATTGGGTATAGTAATTAATTTGTTGGTAATTCTAAGGGCCACGTATAAAAATGCGGTGTAAATGTCAATTTTATGTATATTTATAGATAGGTCTGAAGATATTTAGAGAGAGAGTCATATTAACACAGTTTTAAAAAGGGTGTCTTTGTTTAGACCACAGATTTCGTTTACATTCCCCTTTTTAAATAAGCCCACGAAAATGGATTTAAAACCATTTTATAAAACCCATGTGATGGGGTTTGTTGAATAGAAATACAATTTTCACATTTCTAAAAGCCCATCTTTGTACCATAGCTAATTGTTTGACGAATCTCAACTCATATTATGTTTAGACGAATTAAGGAGCTCAAATAATTTCCTGTCCTTTTATATGGATGATGTTTCTAGAGTAACTTCTGAAAATGGGATTTTTTTGTTTATTCCTATGCTAATCCAATTTTTCTTCAAGTAGTTTCAAAGTTATTTATATGAAATTATTTCTGCAGAAGAGAAAACCCACCAAAAATTACTTTATATGAATTGATAAATTAATCATCTCTTTATAGTGGGGCTAGGTTAACGAAAGGAATTTTTTGGCTCCATAGTTAGTTTCATCTATGTGGTATTAATGTCGCTGGGAACGGTAGAAGGGACGATGTGATACTACACTGAGATTTCAGTAGCCTTCAACATCACATTGTAAGAAGACTGAGGGTATATCGATTGGATTGGAGAAAGAGAGATACTTGTGTTTTGGTATTAATTTGAGAAAAAATGTATATGATACTATAAACATTGTCGCTTCTTCAAAAAAATCTCCACAACTTTTACCGGGGTTTCTAAAATGGATATAAAAGTCTTTTTAGATCTTTTTAATAAGGGAGCAGTTTTTAAAGATGTAAGGAGTTGTAGACAGAGTATGTGGGTCTAAACAAAAACACCCTTTAAAAATGATCTTGAATCACAAGGTACTATTTTTAAAAATCACAAACCAAACTAAAAGGCCATTTATTTAAAAATGTTTGGCAAGTGAACTTGTCAATGACCTAGTTAAACAGCTGAGGCTTAACTCAAATCTCAAACAAATTACGAGTAATCTATAATGAAAGACTCCAGTTTGTTGCGAATGATGGAACTTTAGTTGTGCAACAATGCATCAGAAAAATCGTTTAGCTCTAAGGATTTTATAACGAAACGGGACCAAATAATTTTCATCCAATTATATAGAAATGAAATTCATAATTTAACAACAACCATTTACATCTATGAACGGCTAATTTGTTGAAGTGTTGTCAAATCATGTTAAGAAATGCCTTCTTGCCCACTTATTTCATGTTCATTCTTCCCTTGTCTGGGGATGTTCGTTTGAAGATGGAAAAAATTATGCGGGATTTTTTATGGAAAGGCACGGAGGCTAACTTTAAGTATAGCCTTGTAGGATGGGAAGAGGTGTGTAAGCCCATTAATTTGGCCCGGGGGGGGGGGGGGGGGGGGGCTTCAGAACTTGACCATGTTTAATAAAGCTCTTTTAGGGAAGTGGTTGTGGAGGTTCCGAAGGGCGGATCAGAGGTTGTGGAGGAGAGTGGTTATAGCGAGGGGGGAAGTTCTCAATGCGGATGGGGGCCGGTGGTGGGGACTTTTACGCATGGTATGGGTCTGTGGAAGCATATGGCTAGGGAGTTGGTAGAGTTTTTCAGATATACGAGTATTTCTTTGGGGAGAGGGGACAAGATCAGATTCTGGATGGATAGATGGGGCGATTAGGGGTCCATAAAAGGATCTCTTTCGTGGGATATTCAGCATTGGAGAGAACCAGGATGGGTTAGTTGCGAACAATTGGGCCTCTAGCGGGGAGGGTGTGAGATGGGATCCGAAGTTCAGAAGAAGACTCTGGGATTGGGAGCTTCCGGAGGCGGATATGTTCTTTAAGTGGTTGAGTTCTGCCCCACGCTTGACGGATAGGGAGGACTGTTTGCGCTGGAAGGGTGGGGGGGGGGGGGGGGGGAGGGGTGTTCTCAGTCAGGAGCTACTATTCGATCCTGAGCGGTAGCAGGACCACTTGGATCCCTTCCCTAGGAAGAACATTTGGAAGGTGAAAGTGCCGCCGAAGGTCAGATTTTTTGTCTGGACGGCAGCTAGACAGTCAATTCTGATACTTGAGAGGCTTCAGAAGAGGAGTTTTCACGTCCCTACTCAATGTTGGTTATGTAAGGTGGATGAAGAGAAGATCAATCACCTTCTTTTACATTGCAAGTGGCAACAAGTTTGTGTTATATTTTCTTCGCCATCAGTAGGACATCTTGGGTTATTCCTGGGTCAGTGAGGGCTCTCTTAGAGGGTTGGAGATCTCCGACGGGGAGGGAGGGTGTCAGGCGTGTGTGGCGGTTAGTCCCTCATTGTATTTTTTGACGATTTGGAAGGAGAGGAATACGAGATGTTCTGAAGGATATGAGACAACTTCCCCGAGACTTCGTTATCTGTTTCTGACCACTATTCTTTGTTGGTATAGGGGTAGCTTGGCAGTCACGAGTATAGAGGTTCTTGACATTGTCGACGAGTTACAATCTATTCTGTAGCCTATGATTTCTATGCTGAGGGTGTATTTAGTTCTTCTTTTTTGTATCTTTTCCTTTTTTAAGCATGTTAGTTGCTTTGTATACTCCCTGTATACGGGTTCACACCCTTTGCGAGGTTTTAATGGCATTTAATTATGGGAAAAAAATGCCTTCCTTAACTATATGCTGCCAGGAGAGGGTCTCTGGTGCAATAAGGTATGACAGATGAATATGTGGCTTTTTTTTTAAATTAAAAAAACTATTTTTTATTTTTATGATAGGTTTCAAACATTTAAGAAGATCCCTAAAAAAATTCGTTCGAAATGATTTATTTTGGAATTTAAAAAAGAAAATTAATATTTAACAATATTTGATATTTTGAAAAAACTGATAAATATTTATTAATTTTTTTAAATGCCCGAAAAAAATAATTTTGAATTGATTTTTTTTTTAAATTCTATGAAATGTTTAAAATTCATACAAAAAATAAAAAATAAAAAATAAATATTTTTTGAATTTTAAACAATAATACTGCATACTTGATTCACACCAAGTATACCCCACCTGAGCCCCTCTCATGTTGCAAGTACTTGTGATATTAAAAAGAAAAAAAGAAGTCAAAAAATGAAACGGAAGCTATAAAAAATATATTTTGCAAGAAAACGTGAGATTCACCTGATAAGGCCACAACGTCTGTGGTGTTGAGGCCTACTGCTACAAATTTGGAAGTGATGACGCCAATGGATTCAAAGGGAGAAGGAAGATTATTGGCTTCTGTCTGGTTTGGCACAAGTCCATCCCTTCTTCCTAGTAGTACACGCCATGAAGGTCCTCCACTCTGCAAAACAGTTATTTCATGCAACATAGGTTAATTTAATTTATTTCTGACCTATTTGGCATGATATTTTTAACTGCAAAACTCACTCTCGATAGTCAACACAATTACTTTATATTTTCCAATAGGCATACAACTAAGTAAGTGTATCTATAAATTGTATCATATGTGATTATGAAAATTAGATAATATGTATTTTATGTAACAGAAAATATTCTATATTCATTGTAAATGAAGAATTCTCTCCAATTCAAATGTTTAAAAGTAAATTTGAGAAACCTATATACATAACTGATTTGTTTTGTAAAATGTGCGGAAAGTGTGAAATTGTTAAGATGGAGAGAAAAATGTTTTAATTGGTTACTTTTGTCATTCACAATGTGAAAGAGAGCTTCTATATCTCGAGGGTCTTCTTCACATTATCAATATTAAATACTGCTACATCACCTTCATATGACGATACTGCTTTAGATTAAATTACCACAAAGCCTAACGGTACTATGTTCTGATTGAAAAACTGGTCACACGTGTTTCATATGACGGTATTTTTGTTCAAAAATACCATCATGTTCTATGCACGTTATCAAATTTCCATCCAGAACTTTGGGGTAGGTTGATTCAATTTAAAATGGTTAGAAATAAGTCTATAAAATGAAAGTAGGGATGGTGAAGTGAAAATGATGGTAAAGTTAGAGGGATCAAAGTGTAATAAACACTCTCTATGACAAAAATTCATGTATACTTTATAAAAATCTATGCAGAACTTATAATCTTTTTAAATATTTTTTTAAAAGTCCATGTATACTATATATAATTTATTGTATACATTAATAAAAATCAAGTATACACTCCTTAACCCAAAAAATATCGGACGAGGATTTAAGCCAAAAAACTAAATTTATTTGGGTAGTTACAAATTTGTTTAAACGTCTGGGAGGAAGAATTAAGATCCAATTATTTGAACACGGTGCCCAATAAAATGTTTGGTTTGAAAATGCAAGTAGATTTTTTTTGGTAAGTAAATGATATAAAAACAATCATCGCTAAGGGAGCGAATCCGTATACAGGGAGTATACAAATTAGTGAAACTCCTAGAAAGGAGTAAAGCAAACAAAACCCAACAAACAAAAAGCCATGCTATAATACAATGTGGAGCTCCTTGACGAAGTCAAGAACCTCATGAGTCGTGATGGCAAGGTTCTCTTTATACCAACTAAGAAGAGTGATCAAAAATAGATAACGAAACTTTGATGGCGTAGTCTAGCGTTTAGATAAAATACTATATATGAATATTTTTTGGTGCACAAAGTTTATTAGGGCTTGACAGACCCACTTCAAAAAAATGGTCAATCAAACTTTTAGTTATGAGTACCTCTTGCACTATTATAAACCACATCAACCTAGAATTACTCCAAGCACTTTCTTAATTTGTCCAACTTATGGAGAACATGGACTTACTAAAAGAACTGAATCTCGGGCAGCAATGGCTAGTATGTCAGCACAAGATACTACACCGCTACAAGCATTCTCTACGGCAGTTTTTATTGCATCCACCACTTCAAATCCTCTTGCTGAGTTCGCGTTAGGTGCAGCAGATTTCTCACCATCACTTCCATCCAACAAAAGTGACCCATCACAACCCTAGCAAAAAATACGTATATAATCATGATGTTGAACATCTCCAGGGTAATGCAAAATTTCAGCATAACCCATATGTATAAAACATGGTCTACATAAAAAATAACAGTCTTCATTTTTTATGTACTCTAATTAGACTTAGTAAAATGAGACACGGTAATCAACATGCGGTCATTAGTTAATTTTGGTGGTCCCTTAATAATTTCGACTAATAGCATTGCAGATATGATAGATGAACGAAATTGTGTAATGACTTTGGCGCTACCCCGTTACAAACTGTTTAGACCGATTAGAATACATTAATTCAAGTAAATCATATATATTGTCAGAAATTTGTTCCTTAAAGGAAAGAACATTTATCAAGTACACATCTTTTTCAACTACTAATCCGAGTTATAAAACGATTAATTTCTAATTGGTAGGACTTCATTTCATTTTCAAGTATTAGTGTGTATAATAGAGTTTTTAATTGATTGATGTGCCGATCCTTATAAAATTCAACATGATTCATTAAGACAGGTAAACATGACCCGACACAACATGTAAATGTAATGGTCCTTTTTCAATAAACTTGGAAGCGCTAAAAATTTAAGGCCATCTGCTAATCGTTCGAGGTTTCGTTAATGTTCCTAAATTTATTTTTCTTTAGCGCTTGTCAGAGCTCTAGGAGGGCCTTTTTCTCCTATTTTGTTAATAAACAAAAAAATTGAAAAAAAAATCCAGGAATCTTACTCCATCAATTTTATATTAATGTTCTTTTTGTATGTGTGAACCAATAGAAAAATCAATGAGGCAAAACATATGTAAAATTTGTATTTTTTTATTAAATATTTTTCAATATATTTTACATAAAATATGTATTTGATAGATCTCACGAATATTTAAAAAAAACATAAATTTCTATACATTAAGAATGGAGACGTTATGCAAAATCAGTGTCGTGATGAAAAAGCAGTTGATAGAAAAACTAAGAGCAGATGCACAAGATTAGCCATGGCCATTATAATGCATGCTTAACTCACATTCACAAAGCAATCGTGAAAGTGAAGCCGAATCAAAGAAGCAGCCATCCTCATCTCATTCTTAATCGCATTTTGAACCTGTCTGCGTACGATCATAAGAAGATTCGGGCACGATGTCGAATAGAAATTGGTAGTTAGCTGAGACGTAGAAACCAAACACAACATGGAGAAAATTATAAGCCAAGAGTAACCAACAAAATTGCTTGCTCTCGTCATTTTACTCAGAACAATGTTGGGCAATAAACCCTAATTCTATTTGTTTGATTGATTTAGTTTTGTGGTGTTGATGAAATGAAACCTTCAATGCTTAATTTATAACCCTGAATAAAAGCTAATTGTCAAATATAAAATTCATTGTTATATCTTATGTGTTTATATTTAAAGCTGAGTGCTCTAATGTGTGGCTACTGAATTCTAGTGCTTGCCTGCAAGTTGAAAGGATTAGTAGTTTTCATATGACCGACGGATTTGAGGTAATAGTGGCTAATAGCTATCATGTTATAAAAATATTTATCGATCCGCATAGGATGCAGCATGAACAAATCGACTGCACAAACATTTGTTCTCATTAGGCTAAGTTACACGTGGATGGATTTTTTATGTTTAGTGTGCCAACACTCGCATTTTGGCAATGGCACTATGAGTATCAATGGGTTTATCACCGTTGTCAAAATATTATTAATTTTTAAAATGTAGTGTACAGTTTGCAGTAAGATATGGTACAATTCCCACTCCATCTCAGCAACATTAACATATACTTCATTCTTTAATGACTCTTTTCTTCAACTCTCTAGCTTTGCTTTTGGTTAATGGGAGGAGGAGAAATCACAAATGAACACTGAAGACACCACTCTTACACTTAATGGAGTCCAAAGAGACGGGAAAAAGAAAATAAAGACACTTTTCCTTTCAAAAAAAGTTCATCTTAAGTCAACTATCCTGCGAAACATAGATTTAGGAGTTATATACGTGGCATAGAATATTTGGAGGTGATAATATTCTACTATCCCAGATATAATACAAACCATTCGAGGAAACAGAAAAATTATGCACATAAATACAAGAACAAAATATATGTGTTCGATAATATTCTTACGAGTGGTTCCTCCTTTTTTATTGGCAAAGTCTCAATATGTATGATTACATTGCCCTTTTCCTTGAAGGCTTGATTTTCATTTATAAGAGCAGGTGATTGAGTTCTCAGGGCCTCAATCACCTTGGTAGTTATCCTTGTTATGTCTATCATTTAATTAATATAAAACTACAGAAATACGAATTATAATAATTACAGAAATAAAATTGAATTATAGAAAATTTAATAACTTGCTTGAATTTGCAGAAAAATAATATAACTAAAAAAGAATCTGAGCCCTGAAAGTGTCCTTAAGACAATTTATTCCCTCCAATGTAATATGAGGTTAATGAATATTATTTCTCAAGATAGAATGGATTTTTCAAGTTAATTATGTAGCACGATAATAATTAATTTCGACGAACACAATTTCTGTATTTTTACTCCTCCAAACAGTATGATAAATGATTATCAAATGAATGCAGGAGGGCAGAAAAATGTTTCTGAAATTGACAGCATTTTGGGTTGGAAGAAAATAGGAGAGGAAATTTTTCATTAGTTTAAAAACGGAGGGAAACATTTGTATTTATAGCAAAGTAAGTGACTGTTCAAAAATAACTAACAAAACAGTTAAATGAATTTAATTGTTGACTGTTGGCAATACTGCCAACATTTAATTAATTAATTTCGTAATTAATTAATAATTAAAGCACATAAAGTCAAATTAATTCGGCCAAAAAATGTAGGAGATTTTTATAAGCCCGAGCCAGAGCCGTTCCGAACGGACGGACGGACGGCGCGCACGCGCTCGTGTAGGCTTTTGGCCCAAGCCCAACACATGCATAGTGTAGGTCATCTCCCCTTCAAAGAGTTGGGATACCTATAGGCATACAAGCCTTAGTCCATCATTTGGGTTTTATTAAGTCATCATTTTTCCACTACTCTTCCAATATGGGATAAGAGTTAAAACATACCCAATTCATTAACTTTCATTACTTTGTGAGTCACTTTGGAGACATATTTATCATTGATAACTTATTAAAATTGGACATGTGAATATGCTATGTTAATCTCCTTGCTAAGGAGAACGCGTTCGTATATGGTCCCACTATTATTGGGTTGTGAGTCTCACTTAAAATTGAGCTCAAAATTGCTCAAAAATCTGTCCAGAAAATCTGGATAGCTTTATGTCCAATTTATTTTTTCAACAATCGCCCACATGAATGATATATCGCTCATTTTTAGTTAGGAGAGATCCAGAAATTAGATTCTTTCGGATATCAGGCACGTGAAGAACATCATTGAGAGTAAGTTCATTTCCAGAAGTCATTTTTAGAGCATTCTTTCCTTGTCCCACCACCTTAGAAGTGGAAGAGTTCCCCATAAAGAGGTTCTCCTCATTTCTCAAAGGCTTATAGGTGGAGAACATCCATTTATTTTCACAAATGTGTCATGTAGCTCAAGTGTCCACCCACCATTCCTTGGTATTTCCAACCAAGTTACATTCAGAGACCACAACATAAAGATTCATATCCGCGAAGTCATTGGGGATGTTTTCACCCTTAGTTACTATTGATTGAGGATTATTCCGATTTTGCTTCTTAGGCTTACGACACTCGCTTGAGCGGTGTCCAGGTTTACCATAGTTGTAGAATTTTCCTTTGAACTTCTTCTTGTTCTTTTTGGAAGTGCCTTCCCCATGATGCTTTCGCTTGTTCTTCTTAGGACCTTCAACAACATGGACCTTCGTTTCCATTGGATTCTTCCCACATTTCTTTTGAGACTCACGGTTATCTTCTTCGATTCTCAGCTTGACCACCAACTCCTCCACATTCATATCCTTTCGCTTGTGCTCACTACAACAAATTACACATTTAACTGCGAAATTTTTCGTAGCCAAAAGTTCATATTTCGTTGCTGATAGTTATTGGCAACGAAAATTATTTCGTAACATGTTCGTGGCCAAAGGCCCGTTGCTAAATGTATCTGGCCACGAAATTAATTTTCGTTGCCAAATGTTTAGGTCATTGGCCACGAAATTAATTTCGTTGAGAATTATCATATTTAGTCTACAAATTTTTTCGTAGGTAAAAGTTCAACATTTCGTTGCTAAATATCTTAATTTCGTTGCCAATTCTATATGTAAACTACTTCTAGAAACTTTTAGCTACGAAATTTACAATTTGTTTTGTAGCTAATTGTTGAACATCTCGTTGTTAAATGTCTACATTTCGTTGCCAATTCTATATATAGAATCTGTTAGATACAAAAATTGTACCTTCCCTCAAGATCTATTGGCTACGAAATTCAATTGTTGAAGAATGATTCTTAATCATTAATTTTTCAATAATAAACTATCAAATCTTAAGCCACACTTTTATTTATCAATTGCATATTTAACTACTAAAATATTTATTTTGCTAAAGGAATGTTTCCAAATATATATTTTTTATTTTAAATTTGGTAAATTAATGTATACCACCAAATTTAAACAAATTACCATCTAAAAATAACACATTCGTTAAAATTCACAAAATAACTAAATTATCATAAATAAAATTCACATTAAGTCACATACACATACATTGTCAAGTCAACTAAACACTAGTTAAAGGATGTAGAAGTCCCACATTTCATCCCCTTACAAACGACAAATATCCACGATGCAAAAAAATAACTTAAACTAGTTAAAGGACTTAAAAGTTTTCAATTCCATTTGCAAATGTCAAAAGTTCATGGTGACCCAAAAATAGCTTCTTGTCACGTCAAATGATGTCTAGATTATCATTGTTCGGAAGATGAGGAACGTGATGCGATCAATGACTGAATCAACTTATCGGACTTCGCTTGTCGAGCGAGAATATCCTCTAGCATTGCACGTTGATTCTCCATATCGGCCTTTTGTGCCACTGACTCTTCTCTTTGAATTGTTGCCTCTACCTCACGAGCTTGTAAACGTTCCATCAAATCTTCTTGAACTTTCATAGACTTCTCAAGTGCCTCTTCCAATTCAGCATTCCTCAATCGTAATAGATTAATTCTAGAATCCTTTTTTTTGGGACCATACCCAAGCCCGTTAATATATCCTGGTCTTGTGCCAAGAACTTTATCTGCTATCTCATCTGAGCTCATCATGGTACCATTCTCGGATATTGATTCAGATTCAAGGCGTTTCATCTCATTCTGTAAACAAAATAGAAGAAAAAGGATTACAGGTTTAGCTAAACTGTCGAGATGTCTACAATTTTTAAGCTAATTAAAGACAATAATTTTAACTGCAAAAAGCATAATGCAGTATGTGTAATTTTTATACCGAAGATAAGAGTACCAAAGGAATTACAAGCCAACAGCATTTGTTAGTTTGTAATTCTGCAAGAACAGGGTAAATTCAAAATAAAATTAATAAGACTTTCATAGAGCGTTTCGGCTTTGGGAGATGTCCACTTTTCATCTTTACAATGAGTTTCTTTATAAAACTTGATCCTATTCGGCTCTTGACCGTCCACCTCTTTACTCCGCTATTAAACAACAAATAATTAATAATTGTACTTGTAAAATAAAATTCTCAATTGACACACCAAAACAAGTTGATATATTACCAGTCCATGACGAACCACCACAAATGCTTTTGACCCTTGATTATGCTTTACAACTTGTTTAGACTTGTTATTCTGATTTACAATACATTGTCTCTGCAGTAATTTTTCAAACATCATAAGTATGCATATTTTAATAAAAAAAATATTTACAAGTTCCAACATCAACAATGGTTCAAACCTGATATCTTGGACTTCCATAAAGATCGCATAGACTAAGCCAATTATCCTTAGTCATATTAGTAGGGACATTTTCGCGAGCCTCCTCCACTGATCCATATTTTTTATACACTTCACGAAGCTTGCTCCGTTGACTCCTACTTCTCCCTTTCATTAGCTCTTCCAAACACTCCTTTGCATGATCATCCAGATCAATGTCGAATTTCTCCTGAAATTTTATACTCAATCAGTAACTGATAAAATGAAACGATGTAAGAGAAAGAGTCCATACCTTCTTCATGTTGATAGTAGAGCAAACAACATTGCTTGTAAAAATAGCTCATTTGCCAATAAACACATTGCATCTGTCTAGACTGATGAAATAGCTAGAAACATTGTTATAAGAGTGGAGTAAATTAACTAGAGATATTAGAGAAGAAAAATTCCCTCGGTAGAAAATAATATTATCATCAGCAAAACAACAACTGAGATGTGAATTTTGTAGGCATTGCAACAAATAAAAACACAGGACGAAGTTAGGTCCCGATTATTATAGGATACATCTCAGATTCAATATGTTTGAGTAGCGGTTGGAAAGTAAAGCCAAACTATGGAGTGACAAGAATATAAAATTGTAGCAATAAATCTCTGAAGATGAAAGAAGATAATTCCAATTAGTGGGAGGAAATGAGTGAAGTCTTTCGTCTCCTATTTGGAGTGTGGAGTGGGTTGGACGCTATCAAGGTTTTCAGGGTACTCGAGTTGGCAATCTATGATGCCATGTGTCATTTGGAGGTTAGGCCTACAACTTTAGTTATATATTAAAGATGTGTGTTCTACTAAAATACCTCTTAATAGTGCCTGCGAATCACGTGTACGGAAAAACTAGTGAGTAATATGTCATGGCTTCAATGGAGATTGGGACTGAATAATGCGCTGCATGAAAGGAAACAAGCTTTGCTTACTAAAGTTAAACAAAATTCCTTATACACAAAATGTAAAATAAAAAAATATATCAATATTAGAATTTTATACAATAAACTACAAAATTGTATTAATATGGTGTTAGACATAAGTAGCGGATATTTGATTATAAAAGAGATCCAAGCTTTGTTTTGAGTTTTCTCAAATATACAAGAAACGAGGTAAACAATTTCCTAAGAACCCAAAATACTTTTAAGGACACAAAGACTAAAGAGTATCAGTTCAACTAGTGTTCCACATAAAAACTCAGTACAAAAATACTGAGTACATAATAAAAGGCCAACATTAATCCAGACAAAACAAAGTTTTCTAAAACCTATTCAAAAGTGAAAATATTGGAAAGGAAATTGTGAGAATTTATGCTTCATGTTAAATTGTGAGAATTTATGTTTCATGCTTAATGTGCCCAAGTACCTATTAGCATTTACAATGATATAAATTACCTCATGTTAAATCTATAAACTATACGTAAAAAATAAGTATTTTGACTTAAACCCCCACTTTTAATGTCAAGTTTGACTTAAAAATTGGGGGCTATGTCGAAATAGCCCTAAATTACGACAATGAGTATATTGACATACCTTTCAATAGGATACATCCACCTATATTGCACCGGTCCTCCAAGCATAGCCTCTCGCGACAAATGAATAGCTAAGTGGACCATTATATCAAAAAAAGCCGGTGGATAAATCAATTCTAGTTTGCACAAAATCACGACAATGCCTTTCTCAAACCTCTTCAGTTCTTCTACATCCAGTGTTTTACAACAAAAATCTTTGAAAAAATTCCCCAACTCAACAATTGCATTGTATACTTCCTTGCGCAAATATCCACGAGTCCCAATGGGCAATAAACGTTGTAATAGAACATGACAATCATGGCTTTTCAACCCCGATACCTTACCATCACCAACGTTCACACACCGTGAGATATTCGAAGCATATGCATCTAGAAACTTCACTGATTTCAATAACTCACAAGAACCTTGTTTCTCTAACTTACTAAGTGTATAACATGCAGGCGGCATTATATATTTATCCCCATTCCGCTTCAAATGTAATTCCTTCCTTATCTTCATATCCTCCAAATCTTGCCTCGCCATATACGTGTCTTTTGTTTTTCCCTCAGTATTTAATAAAGTTCCCAACACACTCTCACAAATATTTTTTTCAATATGCATAACATCAAGGTTGTGTCGAAGTTTTAATGTTTTCCAATATGGTAATTCAAAAAAAATGCTTTTTCTTGTCCAATTGAGCTCTTCAGGTGTACGTTTCCTCTTTTTATTACCGGAATGTTTTCCTGGTATATAACCATCGACATGATTCAATTGTCGCAACAAATCATCCCCATTTAAGTTCATGGGCTTTAACCGGAGCTCTTGCTTACCATCAAATTTTCTACTCTTCCTCCATATATGGTTGGGATCCAGATATCGACGATGGTCTATATAACATATCTTACTCCTTATTCTTTTTGAAGAAGTATCTTTGTTACACGTAGGACAAGCCATATAACCCTTAGTGCTCCAACCAGACAAATTACCATACACCGGAAAGTCATTTATAGTCCACAAAACTGCTGCATGCATTTGAAAATTCGTTTTGGTGGATGCATCATATGTTTCTACACCAACTTCCCATAACTCATTCAACTCGTCAATTAATGGTCGTAAATACACATCCATATCCTTACCTGGTGCCAGAGATCCTGGAATAAGTAATGACATCATAAAAAATGACTCTTTCATACATAACCAAGGCGGCAAGTTATATGGCATAAGTATTACTGGCCACATGCTATATGAGTTGTGCATATTACCAAAGGGGTTAAAACGATCACTTGCTAGGCCAAGCCTTACATTACGAGGGTCTTGAGAAAACCACTCGTGCTCCGCATCAAAATCCTTCCATGCACTAGAATCTGCAGGATGTCTCAATACATTATCTTTGACACGTTTTTCTTTATGCCACTTCATATCATCAGCCATTTTTCTCGACATAAACAGTCTTTGGAGTCTTGGCTTTAGTGGAAAGTAACGAAGTATTTTGTGAGGAATGCGTTTACCCCCGTCATTATTAACCTTCCATCTAGACTCTCCACATATTGGACACTCATGTTTATTTTCAAGCTCCTTCCAAAATAAACAACAATCATTTTTGCATGCATGAATCGATACGTATCCTAATCCCAAGCCACGCAACATGCTCCTTGCCTCATAATCTGATTTTGGAAGCGTCTCACCATCGGGGAAAGCTTCCTTCAATAGTTCAAGCAACATCTTGAGTGATTTATTACTCCAGTGATTGATCACTTTCAAGTGGAGCAACTTCACGAGGAAAGATAGTGCAGAGAATTTTTTGCAACCAGGATATAATTCACGCTCTGCATCTTTCAATAATTTGTTAAAATTTATCTTATCCCCGACACCAACTTGTCTAGGAGTATTACCAATTTCAAACGCTTCAGCTGGACCAGCATCAAAGAAAAACCCTTTCTGCATGTCTTCCAACACTTCTTGCATCTCGTCCCCTTCTTCATTTTCATTATCAATCCAATCATCGACATCAATATTATCATCATTAGCATCATAATGAACTATATCATTAGAACATTCCCCGTGATATGTCCATTGTGTGTAGGTGGTACAAATACCTTTTAAGAAAACATGATCTTCTACTTCATCAATATTTCTGAGATCGATGTTAAGACAATTGCAACATGGGCACCTAATGTAACTGTTGGGTCCCATATGATCCTTTACAAATCTAATGAATGATCTAACACCCAAGACATACTTTTCACAAAATCTATTTGTTTCTTTCATCCAACTCTTATCCATCTAGTTCACATGAAAAATCAAACACATTAAAATATTAGTTTATTCTTTCATATAATATTTTTGTTGTCTAAGAATCCAGAGCATAAGATAGAATATGTTTATTCATAACCACTAATCAATATCCATAAAACTAGAGGATATAGAGAAGCCCTCAAGTCAAAACACAACATTTTTAATTAGGTTCCCACTACATAAACCTAAGTCCCCTTATCAATGAAAAAGCAACACACAACATTAACAATTAAACAGGTGTTTTCGTCAATCTTATTAAATTTTTTCTACATATATGTACTACCTATTGGGCAGGCGCACTACATATATGGTGCGTAGCAAGTTAAGTAGAAAAAAACTAGTTAATACAAGTGGGATCTAGTAATATACTAAACAAAGTCGTAGTAAATACCTTAAAATTATAATCCACAATTTGAAGGGTACAAGTCATTGGAACAAATAAATTACATATTCTTGTTACAAAATAGGTCTTAACAATGGTTTAGTACTAGAAAAAAAATAAATTAGTGATTCCATTCTGATGACTATTAATCAAACACTCAATTTTCACCAGTTAGAACTTTAAAAAAATAAAAATCGTATTATATATTTATATTCAACAGATAACTCTTCACTAATTAATATACTGGAGATAAAAATTATGTTTTCTGAGTAATCTAATAGGAATCTAATTAACTATCACCCAAAATAGGACCACAAACTTGATTTCTTTTAAACCTATTTACCCGTCCTATTAAAACTTTCTTAATGTAAAACGCAAGACATGGCAGAGCGCCAATGTTGGTAGATTTAAAGGAGCATGGAAAAAGAAACTTTGAATATACGGATTTTGAGAACAATGTCAAAATTCATGTCTACATATAAAACAATAAAAGTACATAGGTATGCACCAATAAATTTAACATAAACAAGATATTATCAAGATCCTACTATTAAACAGGATAGAAATCTGAATGAGGTAGGGGTTATCACAAAAAATCAGCAAACACAATAAGAATAAATCAATACACGCGAACAAGAAAAAATCAGCACACACCACTAAGATTAAATCCCCGAAATTTTATTTCAAGATTAAATCCCTAAAAATTTATTTCAAGATTTAACAAGATTAAATATATAGAATTATGTCAAACAAGATTTGTTTCGAGATTAAATGTGTCAAAATAACCCAAAACCCACTTAAAAAAATTATTCTATCTTTCAAATTCTTATAGATTGTATATTAATGTGTTACAAAACAAGATTATAGAGTGAGTGTGTTACAAAAGAAATCACAAAACAAGACTAAGGGTATTACAAATATTAAAAAACAAGACTCCCAAACGTTTTGCCTAAAAAAAAATGAAACCTAAGGGATGTAATTTAAGGGGTTGTCTGGATTTTAGCCTAAAAATTACAACACCAATGTGGGGATTTGGGGAAAGGTTTTAAAGAACCGTATATACCAAACCATTCCCTCCAAGCCTTAATAAAGACCCAAAATCAGATGTAACCCTTTTTTCCCAATCTGAAATGATGAGATCATGAGATGAACTCAAAGCTTTAATGTATACACCGAGAGAGAAATGCAATAAAATCAAACGTTTTGGACTAAAAAAAATAAAACCTAAGGTATGTAATTTAAGGGGTTGTTCACCGAGAGAGAGAGAGAGAGAGAGAGAGAGAGAGAGAGAGAGAGAGAGAGAGAGAGTACCTTTCAGTTCACCGAGAGAGAGATTGAGATGGAGATTTTTGGACTCCCAAACGTTTTGGAGGGCTGGGGTACAGGTCGTTTGTTTTTGGAGGGACATTAAAAAAAAGGATTACCTTTTACCACTAAAGAAAGGGTTGTCAAAAAACATATATATTAGGCCACGAAAATAATTTCGTTGCAAAAATAATATATTAACTATTACAAAATATTTCGTTGCCAATAATAAATATTTTGTTGCTAAACATTTCGCATTTAGACCCAAGCGCGGGAAGACGTGGGCGCCAATTTTTTGGGACCTATTGTCAACGAAATTTTAATTTTCGTTGCCAAATATAATACTTTTTGCCACGAAATAAATTTCGTAGAAGATGTTGATATTTAGCCACGAATTTTTTTTGTAGGTAAGAAAATCGCCACGAATTATTTCAAGCGCTTGAAATAATTTTTGAATAAAGTCTAAGATGGTGGCAATTTTTCAACAATTGCAACAACTTGGAAGGTTTCACTAAGAGACATTCCTTCAGCATGAATGTTGTGAAGGATCACTTGGAGTTCTTGCACCTGCGAGATCATTGGTTTAGAGTCAACCATTTTGAAGTCCAGAAAATGCCCGACGATAAATTTCTTCATCATAGCATCTCTAGTTTTGTACTTCTTCCTTATAGCATCTTCAGTTTTTTTTTCCAACATGATCATGGAGAAAGCATCGTTTCAGGCGGGAGGGAAGGAGTATGTTATGGTGAAAGAGTTCTATGGGTCTAGGTATCAGTTTAAGATATCTGCTAAGGAAGGGGGTAAACGTTAAGACACCGTTCTTGTAATGGAGGAGGTGTTATGGGTGGGGGTTTGTCTGAGTGAAGCTTCTAGGGCACCCAGGAGATATTTCAAAATGAGGCAAAGTCAGGACAGGAAAATTATGGTGTACACAAGCGTTAGAAGAAAACAATACTCGCGAAACCTTGTGGTTTGGTCAAAAGGGGGTAGAGTACAATTTTAGTGGCCTGAGACTGCTGATGGTAGAGACGGGCACATAGTTAGAGGAGTCTTTAGGAGTATGGAAAGGGAGGTACGATGTTTTAAAAGAGTCAACAAATCTGTTATAAGGGCATCAACGACGAACGGGCGGACATTTCTCCAAGCATAAAAAATAGAGCCATGGACACTTTCTAAAATGATTGTCAACGTCAACGGAAACCCTGAGACAAGAATAGACCTTCAGGTAGAGGACGATTCGTACACCTCTAGAGTCTAGTTCTTCCAGAGAGTAGTGCTAGTATGGGTTGGAGGTTTTGACACGATACATCCTACGTTAAAGAAGATGAAGCATTGGGTTCTTGAAAAGTGGAACCCCATTAGAAATGCTGAGGTTAGGTCTCTTCATTCTTCTTTTTTCTTGGTAGTCTTTGCTTCAGAGTATGAGGCGGAGAGAGTCCTTAAGAAAAAATGTTGGACTTTTGATGATGACGTTATATGGGTACAAAAGTGGCACCCGTTGGCTGGATTTTCCAGTTGTTCTTACACGACTGGATTTCATTGGATACGAGTGATGGGCCTTCCGCTCCAGTTATGGGGTGATGAAATATTCCAAGCCATAGGGGAGAAATGTGGTGGTCATGTGAAAACGGACTATGCAACAGTGATGGGGGAGGAGATACAGTGAGCCAGAATATTGGTTAAACGTATCAATACCTAAAAGTATTAAGATCGCGGTAGGGGTGGGTGTTTGAATTGGCAGTATGGGATGAATCACATACTTGTTTCCATGATGAGGTATATAACATAGAGGGGAGTAATCTCAAAAGAGGGAAGAATGTTGAGCAGTCACTGTTGTCTGGAAAGCAGGTAATACAACGCTGGGAAAAATAAGACACTCAACAGTTGAATGGGAGGAAGTTCAAACAACTAGTCGACGTCGATAATGTGAAGGAATATAGAGGTTCAGTCTCTGGCATCAGGTGGCGGCATGAAAGCTACGGGGATAGACCTGCCTTCAACGGAAGATAAGTGGAGGGGATTAAGTGAGACGCTGCAGCTGGAGGCGAGGAATGGGCTGCTTACACATTCTCCAGATGAGGATACAACACGGATTGTTTTAGGCCTAGATGTAATACCCCACCCTAGAAAATCGGTATTTAACGTTATTTGAAGTGTTTTCTCCAAAAAAAAATTGGAGGAATAAATAATCGAAGTGTAACACGTCAAGTAATACGTAAGGTGGCATATTACGTAAATGGTTTAAGCAAAAACAAATCCAACAATGCATGTATCGCAATAATGCATATTTAATCTCTAATAGTATTGGCTAGTATGTCCATTAAGTTTGAGGAAAAAATATAAAGGAACGGATGCGACACGGACAAGGTTAATACGACGCCACATTTAAATGGTACGAAAAGCAAAATATTGCAATATGGGTTAAACGAGATAGTTTTATGTTTCATGGTTCACACGAGTTTTATTTTGAGTTTATATAATTATTTTAAGCACTTTGGTTAAGTTTCGTGCGATTCGGACAAGCAACGAATGCTGCGCAAGCATGTGTACTAATTGTTTTACGACGCGCGACACAGCGAAAGTCCAGTCTTGTGTAAATTGTTTAGGACGTCTCGGGAGGTCAAAAAAATATTGTGAATATGTTTTTTGACTCACAAAAATATAAGGAATATTATTATGAAAAGAAAAATCGAAAAGAAATACTTTTGTACGGAGGTCCCGATTCTTGTGCGCCTTGTATAGGACAATTCGAGAGACCAAATGACTATTGTAAATATGATTTTTTAGCCAAAAAATGCAAGGAATATGATTCTTCAGTTAAAAATTTCAAAAAAAAAGAATTTTTTTTTGGGCTTGTACCAAAAGTGACGCAAATCAACTTTTGTAAGTATTTTTGGGCATTTTTCAAATGAATCTTGGGGATCACATGTTTGGTGTATATGTAGTCACTTTCAAGACATATTATACATATCTTGGTAAACCAAATTACACCCATTGGGGCATTCAAAACCTTGGGTTTGTTGGTCAAGGGTGGAAAGCTTCCATTGTAAGATAAAGGGGAGGTAAATACTTGGAGGTTAAACTCTCAAACATTTTCAGATTATATCTCCATCTTCTAGCTCTTGCAAGAGTTGTTCTTCCTTCCAAATTCATGATCCTCCTTTGACACCACTTTTCCACCATCAAAACACCACATTGGAGGTCCCCAAACTCCATTAAAACACCTCTCAAAGTTGGGACAACTCATAGAAGATTTTGAGATAAGTTTTTGGAGCTCAAAGGAAGTCTTGTTAGGTGATTTTAAAAGGATTTTATCATAGTAGAAGAAAGAGTAGTTCATAGAGCTTGAAGATTAATTGGGATCTTGAAGAGGGGACTATTGTGACTCCCTTTAGGGCCACCTTTGGAGGTGGGGGAGTCACCCACCTTCTCTACCATTATTTAAGGACATTTTGAGGTGGGATTCTTTAACCTTGGTGTAAGTTTATTATTTAGCATAATGTCATATTGCTATTTACATATATTAGTTTTAATATATGAAGGATTTGTGTTGATTTGCATCCATGGAGTTCATCGGGTGGGTTTATATGATTTCTTGGACAAGTGATTTTTCAAAGAAGTGATTTAAATGGGTTTTGAATTTGACAAAATTTCAGAATAGTATTTTCCACCATTTGGGTGTAAATTGTGTGAGAAAATGGTTAAAACCAATTCATGGGTTTATTAGTTACACTGTTGGTATTTTGTGTAAGGATGAGTATTTTTATGAAATAATAATGAGGTTTGAATGTACTAATAGACTTATTAGTATCATGCTTACTATTTTCTATGAAAATGGGTACTTACAACAAGAGGTTTAACGGGTTTTTAAAATAGATAAATTTCAGCCCCAAATCACAACATTTTATTGAGTAAAATGTTTAAATTTCAAGTTTTAAGGTGAATAAATGATTTCTTTGATAAAGGAATATTTGAAGCTTGTGTACCATTTTTGTTAGATTGGTATAGCGAGTTTAGGTTGATAAATCATTATAAAGTGCACAAATAAACTTTCATTTATAAAGTGTACTATTTAGTTTGTTTAAACTAAGTTTTGGGGTTAAAAGCGTAAATATGCAAAAGTGTAGTCTTTTTGAGAACTTTGGGTAAAATTGTAAATAATGAGAATATAGGAGACTAAGTATGGAAGAAATGATTAAGTATGGGTTTTTATGCAATTAATCATGATGAAAGTGTGTGACACCAAGTTTGAAATTATAAAGTGTCAAATGTGTAAATGTTGGTTAAAATGGAGTTTTAGTGTTAAACTCACAAAATCAAGTGCGGGGACTTTAATATGTGAAAGGCATGATTTTATATATTTTAGAGGCTATAATGCAAAATGTGTAAAATTTGATAAAGTGAGAAGTTAAACAAGTGTTTTAATGACGAAAATGCCTACGTGTCGAGAACGGAACTCAAAAAGGGTGTTTTAGTGAATAACACTTGAAAAAGAATAAGGTTGCGAGTTTTGATGAAAAGAAGGGTAAATCGATAATTTACTTAAAGAGGGACATTTTTAGGAAATAAAAATGTAAGTGAATGTTCTTATCCAAGCACGATGAAATTGAATTAAGTCCTAAAATGTGAATCATTTTTGTGTAATATAAACACGTGTGTGAACAAAGGACTTAAAGAGAAGTAATGATTTTCCAAGTATAATGGGAAAATGGACGGTTAAGTCCAAGTCTTTGGCTTCGGCCCAAAGGAATGAAAATTGAAGCACAACTGTGAAAACGTTGAAAACATTGATAAGATAATGATAGTCGGATGACGCCGAGCGAAAATAATTAAGGAGGGCATGACGTCCCTAGTGGTGAAAGACCCCAAACCAACTGCAGTAGTATATGGCGGCGGAGACCGGTGGTGTGAGGCCACGAAGTCCGTGAGTGTTTGTTGGCAGATCCCAAAGAGAAATAATGCTAAGTAATGAATCGAATATTCATGAAAGAGGCATAAATGAATGGCACTAATTCATTGTTTTACTAATGCAAGAATAACGCATTAAAAAATTAAAATTCATGTGTCAACATGGAATGGTTTAATAAGGCGACTTAATGAAATTAAGCTACCTAAGAACAGTTGAATTAAAGTAAACATAAGCGTGTGCTACATGAGGTTTACAATGGAAAAGAGTATTTTTCTAAACACGGCATGTGTGTGTGTTGAATGGAAGTCCTGAAATGGTTAAGTAACTTTGGCGTGAGTTAATGAATATTAGGGAGTAAATCTCCTTGAAAGTAAGAAGAATGTTTTCCAAACAAATGCCGTTTGTTTAAACTGTGTGAGTTAATGGAAAACACGTATAAGTCTTAAGCATGATAATGCAAATGACTGTTTTGTAATGTTAGGGAAGTTAAATGGTATTAAAAGATGTTTTTGAAATAAACAGTTAAATACATTGGCATATGTATTTTTCAAAGGTATATATGTAGATATATACATATTTTCACATGCATGTAGTGTAGCATGTGAGTACTTCTTTCTGCCGCTCGTTTCTATACTGCATTTGTATATGATTCCACTGAGCATTCGGCTCACACCCCTTCTTTTGTTGCGGAAGGTTGTATGATATTCCATACTTTGAGAGCGCTATACAGGTAAGTAACTATCTGCATTTACGATTAGTAGCTCTGTTTAGTTGGCCTTGGGAGCACTTCCTTTGGGTCATATTACGTATTGATTGTAATTTGGACTTGCATGCTAATAAGTGTAACGTTAAATACTAATAAGAATGGATTAGAAACATTAATTAGGATGTTTCATTGAACTTCACTATTAACATATGATTCGGATCGGTTTAATCCTTAATCGACCTTTAAATTCGGGTCGGGGCGTTACAACTTGGTATCAGAGCTTTAGGTTCAATGTTTCTTTCGGGTGTGACGTGGTGAGGTCGATAGTGGATCTTTCAACGTCGATGTTGGTTTGGGTCGGTCATGCTAGTTTGGTGAGAGTTTGTATCCTCGTCAATAATGTCATAGAGGTTAGCATGACAAGTAAGTTGGTGTCAAGTGGCACACGATCAGGTTGATAGTTATAAATCGCTTCCGCATTTTTTATATAAATATGTTAATAATTACGGGCGTCAGCATAAGCTAATGTCGCCAACATCGTAATTCCATTGTATAAGAGATATAATGTGTGTTGATTTGAATGGTAACAAAGAATATGAGAAGTTAATGCACCAAATAGTGTGAGCTAAATTGTCGCTAGAAAGATTAGTTGAGTTTAACTTTGGAGGTAGGTGAGTTAAATTTTCTTTAATTCTCAACCATTATGTGGTAACACCTTAGTCTTGTGCGATGTAAATCACATGGAAGTTCAATGATTAGCAAGACTTAATGACTTCAGTTGAATTTAGCTGGTATGCTTGTAGTTTCATCTATGGAAATCAGAATGACTAAGTAACTTGATTATGTTTTGGGTTTAGATAACCTTGACGATTTCAAGTTATTTAAGAAGAAATCCATATAGTCCTTGGGACTTAGTGTTAGAAATGATGATGTTAAATCATGATCTTAGAAAAATGAGGTGGTATTAAGGAATAGGATCTTTTGTGTCATCAAAGGAATTGGCCTAAAAGTTTTATAGGTAGTACCTGATGCCTAGTATCCTACCAAAAGTTTTATAATGATGGTAACTTGCGATCTGGAAAATGAGTGTGATGGTTACATAGTGAGGCACGTTAGTTGTCATGGCTGAATAATCACAGAGGTTAAATGATAGGATATAACGAGTTTGATCTTGGTTCAGCATTATGGATAAGAAGGTGAACTCATGATTGCTCCTTGGATATATGTACTAAGGTTAATATAATGAAGTGTCAGTGCAAGTAATATGATTTCCCTAATAATGGTGAAATTAAGGTTGTACCACGTAGTACGGTACTGTCGACGTCTCTAGTTGATATTATGGAATCCCTTATGACTTCAGGAATATAGAGTTATGACTGGTATGACACATAGTGATTGGGATTAGTGTTTGGCCTTCGAGAAAATAATTTAGCGGCCATGCTCGAGTGTTATACTTGAAAGGATTTTTTCGTGATAACTCCCAGGTTAGGATACGTGTGATTGGAGTCAATTGACGTGGTGACTCTTCCATGAAGCATTGAGAAAAGTTATCATATTGAGGAATGCATAAGCTATAGGTGATTGTAATACAATTTAGTCATGTTATTTGTGGCGGTACCTTAGAGTTAGTGCCATGGTTTTGTTTATAAGCTTTCATTATGGTATGACTTGGGGAGAATATCAAGAATAGGTTGATACATGCTAGGTTTTACACTCGGGAGACTTATGACACAATGATGTTCACTATGGTTTTAGAAATAACACTCGGAGTCGAGTGTTAGGCTTAATTATGATACCTGTGTGTGCTACCCGTATGGATTAGTATGACACTGGTGAGGAAAATCATTGGGTATTAAGAATGATTCATACTTAAAAAAAATTGAGTTGACGTTGTAACTAGTCCGGTAGTTATGATTTGGGATTATATAAGACGTTGCCAAGAATTGTAGCGATGATCCCTAAGGATGAATTTATGTAATTATTGTGTTTCACTAAATTAGAAGGATCTCGAGGTTTGAAAGTTAGCACTCGCATGTTAAAATTATGGAGACTTGAGTATATTAGGTCAATAACTTACGTTAAGCAATGAGAAATGTAACTTCTCTTTGGTATGAAGGATAACGAGTAACCTCACTCTTAAGGAGGGAAGCCTAGCGTTTTAGCTTCCCAAGTGAATCGATCCCCAAGTCGTTGTCTTTAAAAATGGGTAGTCGTGATTAATGATTCAAGCTAGGGCACATGGCTGAGATAATACTTTACTGTACGTATGGGTCAGTGAACATTTTAAACTTTAAGTGTACGTGGTTCGTACTTCACGTAGCATGGTTCGTTCTCCGAATTCAATTGTTTCATCCTGGCGTGGTAGCCGCCTGATCCATTGCATATTATTGTGCCTTCTTTGATCTCAGTAATGGAAAGTTGTTTCAATTATGGGTTGGTAGTCAGGTGTAGCGTTGTGTAGATCAGTAGTGATGCGGAATAAGCCGGTTAGAGGCTGTTGTGTCACGGTACATGAGTACGCTTTTCTTCGGAAGCACCTTTATTTTACATTGGAGTGTACGCATGGTATTGCGGTTTGTTACATGTAGTTTGCATGGGAACTTAATATCTTTAGGTTAATACAGTTGCAGTTAACCAGTATAGTTGATTATAACGTATATCATGGATTGGAGTTCACGACTCTAAGATATAAATATTAGAACTTGATGGAACATTAAATGCTAGGGTTGCATCCCCGTATGGAAATTACGAATTGAGAATGTAGTTTCTAGTGTGTATTTGGGCTATCATAGCTAGGGTTACTCTAGGCTAATGCTTAGTCTCGTAAGAGATACCGGTCGGATCGACCATTGGTATTAAATTACTGTCTTGAAATTTTTAATGTGAATAGTTATTGATGTTGAGGATGTATCTACCTAAGCTAGGCAAGACTCAATCGTTTGATGAAACGTAGGCTTGTAAATCCCGATGTTCTCTATAATACATGATAATGAGTTCATTGGGTGTTAGGATGATACTTGCTCACTATTAGTTACTTTGAGGAATTGTCTATATGGACATGTTAGGCATACTTGGGAGTTAACAATAATATCTTAGGATCCGCCGTAGTTGTAACTGATTAATGGTATGAAATCTTTTGGTTAGACTATAGTGTTAAAGACACCTAGTATTGGAATTAATTTGTTGGATGAATGATGTATGAGCATGATGATAACGAATTTCGGAGACGAAATTTCATAAGGAGGGAAGAATGTAATACCCCACCCTAGAAAATAGGTATTTAACGTTATTTGAAGTGTTTTCTCTAAAAAAAATTGGAGGAATAAATAATCTAAGTGTAACATGTCAAGTAATACGTAAGGTGACATATTACGTAAATGGTTTAAGCAAAAACAAATCCAACAATGCATGTATCGCATTAATGCATATTTAATCTCTATAGTATTGGCTAGTATGTCAATTAAGTTTGAGGAAAAAATATAAAGGAACGGATGCGACACGGACAAGGTTAATACGACGCCACATTTAAATGGTACGAAAAGCAAAATATCGCAATATGGGTTAAACGAGATAGTTTTATGTTTTATGGTTCACACGAGTTTTATTTTGAGTTTATATAATTATTTTAAGCACTTTGGTTAAGTTTCGTGCGATTGGGACAAGCAACGAATACTACGCAATCATGTGTACTAATTGTCTTACGACGCGCGACACAGCGAAAGTCCAGTCTTGTGCAAATTGTTTAGGACGTCTCGGGGGGTCAAAAAAATATTGTGAATATGTTTTTTGACTCACAAAAATATAAGGAATATTATTATGAAGTGAAAAATCGAAAAAAAATACTTTTGTACGGAGGTCCCGATTCTTGCGCGCCTTGTATAGGACAATCCGGGAGACCAAACGACTATTGTAAATATGATTTTTTAGCCAAAAAATGCAAGGAATATGATTCTTCAGTAAAAAATTTCAAAAAAAAAAGAATATTTTTTTTGGGTTTGTACCAAAAGTGACGCAAATCAACTTTTGTAGGTGTTTTTGGGCATTTTTCAAATGAATCTTGGGGATCACATGTTTGGTGTATGTGTAGTCACTTTTAAGACATATTATACAGATCTTGGGAAACCAAATTACACCCATTGGGGCATTCAAAACCTTGGGTTTGTTGGTCAATGTTGGAAAGCTTCCATTGTAAGATAAATGGGAGGTAAATACTTGGAGGTTAAACTCTCAAACATTTTCAGATTATATCTCCATCTTCTAGCTCTTGCAAGAGTTGTTCTTCCTTTCAAATTCGCGATCCTCCTTTGCCACCACTTTTCCACCATCAAAACACCACATTAGAGGTCCCCAAACTCCATTAAAACACCTCTCAAAGTTGGGACAACTCATAGGAGATTTTGAGATAAGTTTTTGGAGCTCAAAGGAAGTCTTGTTAGGTGATTTTAAAAGGATTTTATCATAGTAGAAGAAAGAGTAGTTCATAGAGCTTGAAGATTAATTGGGATCTTGAAGAGGGGACTATTGTGACTCCCTTTAGGGCCACCTTTGGAGGTGGGGGAGTCACCCACCTTCTCTACCATTATTTAAGGACATTTTGAGGTGGGATTCTTTAACCTTGGTGTAAGTTTATTATTTAGCATAATGTCATATTGCTATTTACATATATTAGTTTTAATATATGAAGGATTTGTGTTGATTTGCATCCATGGAGTTCATTGGGTGGGTTTATATGATTTCTTGGACAAGTGGTTTTTCAAAGAAGTGATTTAAATGGGTTTTGAATTTGACAAAATTTTAGAATAGTATTTTCCACCATTTGGGTGTAAATTGTGTGAGAAAATGGTTAAAACCAATTCATGGGTTTATTAGTTACACTATTGGTATTTTGTGTAAGGATGAGTATTTTTATGAAATAATAATGAGGTTTGAATGTACTAATAGACTTATTAGTATCATGCTTACTATTTTCTATGAAAATGGGTACTTACAACAAGAGGTTTAACGGGTTTTTAAAATAGATAAATTTCAGCCCCAAATCACAACATTTTATTGAGTAAAATGTTTAAATTTCAAGTTTTAAGGTGAATAAATGATTTCTTTGATAAAGGAACATTTGAAGCTTGTGTACCATTTTTGTTAGATTGGTGTAGCGAGTTTAGGTTGATAAATCATTATAAAGTGCCCAAATAAACTTTCATTTATAAAGTGTACTATTTAGTTTGTTTAAACTAAGTTTTGGGGTTAAAAGCGTAAATATGCAAAAGTGTAGTCTTTTTGAGAACTTTGGGTAAAATTGTAAATAATGAGAATATAGGAGACTAAGTATGGAAGAAATGATTAAGTATGGGTTTTTATGCAATTAATCATGATGAAAGTGTGTGACACCAAGTTTGAAATTATAAAGTGTCAAATGTGTAAATGTTGGTTAAAATGGAGTTTTAGTGTTAAACTCACAAAATCAAGTGCGGGGACTTTAATATGTGAAAGGCATGATTTTATATATTTTAGAGGCTAAAATGCAAAATGTGTAAAATTTGATAAAGTGAGAAGTTAAACAAGTGTTTTAATGACGAAAATGCCTACGTGTCGAGAACGGAACTCAAAAAGGGTGTTTTAGTGAATAACACTTGAAAAAGAATAAGGTTGCGAGTTTTGATGAAAAGAAGGGTAAATCGATAATTTACTTAAAGCGGGACATTTTTATGAAATAAAAATGTAAGTGAATGTTTTTATCCAAGCACGATGAAATTGAATTAAGTCCTAAAATGTGAATCATTTTTGTGTAATATTAACACGTGTTCACAAAGGACTTAAAGATAAGTAATGATTTTCCAAGTATAATGGGAAAATGGACGGTTAAGTCCAAGTCTTTGGCTTCGGCCCAAAGGAATGAAAATTGAAGCACAACTGTGAAAACGTTGAAAACATTGATAAGATAATGATAGTAGGATGACGCCGAGCGAAAATAATTAAGGAGGACATGACGTCCCTAGTGGTGGAAGACCCCAAACCAACTGCAGTAGTATATGGCGGCGGAGACCGGTGGTGTGAGGCCACGAAGTCCGTGAGTGTTTGTTGGCAGATCCCAAAGAGAAATAATGCTAAGTAATGAATCGAATGTTCATGAAAGAGGCATAAATGAATGGCACTAATTCATTGATTTACTAATGCAAGAATAACGCATCAAATGTTTAAAATTCATGTGTCAACATGGAATGGTTTAATAAGGTGACTTAATGAAATTAAGCTACCTAAGAACAGTTGAATTAAAGTAAACATAAGCGTGTGCTACATGAGGTTTACAATGGAAAAGAGTATTTTTCTAAACACGACATGTGTGTGTGTTGAATGGAAGTCCTGAAATGGTTAAGTAACTTTGGCGTGAGTTAATGAATATTAGGGAGTTAATCTCCTTGAAAGTAAGAAGAATGTTTTCCAAACAAATTCCGTTTGTTTAAACTATGTGAGTTAATGGAAAACACGTATAAGTCCTAAGCATGATAATGCAAATGACTGTTTTGTAATGTCAGGGAAGTTAAATGGTATTAAAAGATGTTTTTGAAATAAATAGTTAAATACACTAGCATATGTATTTTTCAAAGGTATATATGTAGATATATACATATTTTCACATGCATGTAGTGTAGCTTGTGAGTACTTCTTTCTTCCGCTCGTTTCTATACTGCAGTTGTATATGATTCCACTGAGCATTCGACTCACATCCTTTCTTTTGTTGCGGCAGGTTGTATGATATTCCGTACTTTGAGAGCGCTATATAGGTAAGTAACTATCTGCATTTACGATTAGTAGCTCTGTTTACTTGGCCTTGGGAGCACTTCCCTTGGGTCATATTACGTAGTGATTGTAATTTGGACTTGCATGCTAATAAGTGTAACGTTAAATACCAATAAGAATGGATTAGAAACATTAATTAGGATGTTTCATTGCACTTCACTATTAACGTATGATTTGGATCGGGTTAATCCTTAATTGACCTTTAAATCCGGGTCGGGGCGTTACACTAGAGCTGCACCAGAGCAGGGCACCTTCGATGCCGACAGAGGAGAAGTCTACGGTTGGGCTTAAAGGCGGAGAAGTAGGTGGTAAGTACAAGGCGCTGGGCGAGCAGGGCCTGAATTCGGCATGCCCAGCCGGAGGAGTGAATTTTCAGGAAAGACGGTATTACAGAAGGTACCGCATGGGAGACAGGGTGCTGGTCTAGGGAATGTGTCGGGAATATTAGAAAGTGGTGGAAAAACAAATGGTGGAGGATTGGGGTGCAGGCAGAATTCAAAGGGTATGGGAGGGAGAAATAGTGAGGAGCCACTACAAAAAAAAGTTACTTTTAAGACCCTATTTTTTGAGACGGACAAAATATAGTCTTTAAAACATACCTTTTGAGACGGGTATAATTATCCGTCTTAAAAACTATTATTTTTTGAAACTGCTAATTATATCTGTCTCAAAAAAGGTCACTAAAGATTTACTATCTCAAAAGAGACCGTAAAATATTTACTGTCTCAAAAGATATACCAAATAAGATCGCTAAAGATTTAAGTTCCCACCATTAAAAAATTTCATCTCCCGCCCCGAACACTTTAACCCCCCTAAAAGAAACAAAAGATATGGAACTCGTCCCTAACCACTTTACCCCCATCGACCAAACCTCATTTTTACCAAACCTACACAAGGCAAGCTGGCGGCCAAACAAACCCAATCGGTGCCAAACCCCTGACTGGTCGGCGCCTTAGGTACTTAACATCTCTCTCTCTCTCTGCCCCCTACCCCCCATCCCTCCCACCCATGCACAAATACACAAAAACAATTTGTATATTAAATATTTATTTTTCAACGCTTTGTTTAAAGAAAAAATCACACTATTTCTGGGTTTATTTATCTCAAGTTTTAATTTTTTTGGATAATTTATAGTTAGAAAGTTGTTGGGAGCTTCATGGGGACTTTGATAGTAGCTGTGGATATGAAAAACTCTTCAATTTCAATTTCAATTTCAATGACCTCACCAGGTAAATTAACTCCTCCTTATCCTAATTTTACATTTTCTTAAAGATAACATTTTTGAACTTTTTTCGTTTGTGGGATTGATTGATAATGTTGATATTGTGAAGGGTATGTAATTTTTTTTACAAATTGTGTTATAGTGCATATATTTTTTGTGATTAAGATACGCACATAAGAGGCATTTAGCATAAATGCCATTGTTTATTTTTCAGTCCAACATTTTCTCAAAAAATAGAAAATAAGATCCCCAAATAATTAAAAAAAATGCTTTGTTGTTGAGTTGAGTGTATTTTCAACAATTCTATTTAGTCCCTCATAGACTAGTGTCACTATGGGGACTAGAAATTAATTTTTAAAATTTATTGAACTAAACGTTAAATACAAATTTTTAGTGGGGAAATTGTATGTGTGTGGAGTGGGGTGGGGTGGGGTGTGGGGGATGCCACGCGACTCTGTAAACGAATTGACACACTATTTTTAGTGAATTTTTATCCTAATTTAACAAAAATGAGTTTATTAATAATCATTTTGAACTTTTTAATGTGTGGGTATCATTAATAATGTTGAAACTATGAAGGGAATGTAAATTTGTTACTAATTCTTATGTAGTCGACATATTTTTCGGGAGTTAGATGATAAGTGGGAAAATGTAGGTAACTCTGGTTGTATTGCTTCAGATTAATTGAATTTGTTGTGGTGTCCCTACACTAGTTTGTTGTACAAATTTCTATCAACCATGGCCCTGCGGATAATAATAAAGCTGCAAAATAAAGATCTAAAACAAGAGAATAAACACAAGCACAAAAATATATACGTGCTTCACCAAATGTCTACGTCCACATAGAGATCCGATTCCACTATATATGAGAAAAATGCAAGTATAATTGTGAATCATTCCAAGACACATACCCTTACATTCCACCAAAATTCCGGATAACAACTATACACCTACTCTTTATTCACCTGATTAAAATTTATGAAGCTAGAACCCTCTCAATCTTATACTTACAAGTGCTTTCCAAAGTGTTCCTTATGTACCCATGAGTGCCACTCTTTACGTAACCCGGTGATAAAACCCTCACACAGTACATATAAAGCACACTATCAAGTTATGAAACACGTGTACACTCACCCTACCCCCATCTTTTGAGAAATACCCATAGGTGAATGGGAAAATGCCTCGCTTCTCACTCAAAACCCTCACCTTAGGAAGAAACTCTCATTCTTCAAATAAGCGGCAACACTTGGGTTTAAAAGACTCAAACTATATTTTACAGGTGTGAGATATCATGTTGCGAAACCCTAAAACGGTCCCCAATTAACCTAACTACACATCCGTTCGCTGTTACATTTGCTGCCACCTTTGCAATCTATTTTCTACAACCAAGAGGTTTCAATGTTGTGAAACTTTCCTTCGCTTTCTGCCATTAAAGATTCGTCGCACTGAAGGACTTCGCTGCTTGACAACTCCAAAATCTTGGAATTGAAAAACTATGCCTCAACTTTACGACCAACAAACGCACAATGAGTGATTGGATTTCAAGCCAAAAATCACAAATCTCTATCGTGGAGAGAAAACACCGCAAACCACTATCCCGATACTCGAGATGATAATTATGATAACATTTAAGCCAACCAAAAGTCCACCATCATGGTTCAAAGTCTAGGCCGATACTACGACGATACGACCGATTGTTAAATACTTTCTCTCTCTCTCACACACACAACTAGGTACCATGGGGAATATATACGCAAGGAAGGGTTGATTCATGTGTCTCCCAGCTCAGACCTAACTTCTTGTGATTCCCACACAAGTTCATGGTCAAAAGTATCACTTGCTGTAAATCTCCCAGTGATTTAGCAGGTGTTGCAATAACTAGAGACTAAGTCATACTTATTTTCCGAGAGACAAATACAAAATGTACATAAAAAATGCGTAGGAAGGACAAGTCATCATTACCAGATATGGAAGGCCTATAAAAGAATACAAGGAACAAATATAAGGAAGGACAAACAATGACCATTAAAAAGTTCCCTGCAACCTATACAAGGAACTAAAGAAAATATCTATAACAAAGAATGTGTGCCAACTCTCATGGACAAAATATCGGATGGCAATATAGTCTAATTTGAACCTACAACTAAACATCCTGGTCATTCCATTTAACAATTATACTTCCACATAATCAACACCATTTAAGAAGTATGTGGTATAAATGTGTTTAATCAAGCAATCACACTAACTGTAAAAAACCAAAGAGCTCATTGAAAGTAACATACTACCAGAAATAATATCAATACAAAACTTATGTGCATTTACGTAAAGCTACAAGACTTGTGTGCTTTTAAGAAGCAAAATAAGGGAATAAAGAATGACACGTACCTAGTGAGGGAAAGAACGTAGAGGGTAGATAAAGAAGGTAATAGATCGGTTTTGGGAAAAAAAATCTTAAGAGAAATGGAAGGCATTAGTTTTTCAGTGCAAGAGAAACAGGTATTGGAAAACTGATTTCATATATACGTATATATAAGAAACTATGAAAATGTGATAAACATGAGAGGTTGGCGATTGAAAGAGAGACTGGTGAACATAAAGTCCGCGATCTGGACGAGAGAAGGCCAAGAGAAGAAGAAGACTTGCACCATGCTCAATATAACAATGGACAAAAGAGAGCGAAATAGATGGAGATATTGTCGCTAGAGAGGTCAACAATGGGGTAATTGGATTTTATCTAGGCAAGGATGGAAATGTAGGAGAGAATGAGCTAATAGAGAGGATAGGAAGAATAATAATAAGTAGAGGAAGAGGTTTTCACATTGATCTGAACTCCGAATATTGAGGTAAACATACTATTGTACAACTGAGATAAAACTAAAGAAAGAGAGGGTAACACGCATATCGTAGCAATGATCACGCGTACTACTACGTTCTAGAAAAATGAAGGGGAAGTAAATATAGGAAAGAAGGGCAGAGATTAAGCATATGTTTATAGGTAGATATAAATTATCAATGTTTCTCAGGAGAGCATTTTCACGCTCTGGTTCATGACATGTACAAAGAATAAATAAAGAAGATGAAACACACAGGTAGTTGAATGAGACTTGCGCTTCACTGCATCAACTTTGACTTTCAATATCAACTTCGACTTTCACTAAATTCAAATTCTCACTACACCATAATAGCTATTTCTCAACTAATAGATTATTTAATTTGTTAGTGTTTATAACACTTACAAAATTTACAACGGTTTTGAACACTTACAAAATTTGTAAGTGTTCAAAACCGTTGCTCTACTAGTAATTTTATTATTACCCAAGCCTAAAAGGGTAATATATCTCTAAAATGTATAAACAAAATTGGCGGCATCTGAACCTAAAAGTGTAAAGATAATTTTCCCTCCCTCAACTATTCACAAAATATCCAACCTTCAGACTCCAAACCTTCGATTTGAGTAATTTCGATGTTATGTTTTCGTTTTGGTTTCGATTGAGGTAACCTTCGATTTTAATAACTTCGATGTTTTTTTTGTTTGAATCATAATAAAATCGAAATTTTGATTTGAATAACTTATGCTTTGTTTTAATTGTGGTTTCAATTCAGGTAACCTTAGATTTGAATAAATTTTAATTCCAATCGCAACATCGAAATCATGCAGTCTGCTTTCTGCTTCTTCTTCTCCTCTTTCATAGACCTAGTCTCTTTCGTAGCATCAGTGTAAGGTATATGTTTCTTTTCACAGACCTATGGCTCAATCGCATCATCGGTGTAAGGTGTATGTTTTTTTTGACATCCATGCTTTAGCTTATGTGGTTTTCTCCCGCATAATTTTAAATTCCCTCCGTGGCAGTGGTATATGCACTTTTTGTATAAATATTTAACATTATTTTATCTTATATAATGTCCTCTCTATCTATACTTTCTTTCCATGTTTGATGTTATGAATCAAGGTGAGGAAAGGTTTACAGACACTTCAAATGAATGACTCTATAGTAACCTCCATAAATGCATTCTTTAATGTTCACAAAGTTTATTTTTATGCACATTAGATGTTAGTAAATGTAGCCTTTGAACATAGTGATATGATGAAATATAGTGAAAAGAGCATATATGTTGCATGTTGACCTGTTGTACGGGAGGCCGATGCGCTAATTTTGTTTTAATAATCATAGTAATAATATTAATTTATCATTCTCACACAAAGTGATTACTAGGTGATCATAAAAAAATAGCCATTGAACTATTTACAGGAACTTTAGAAGCTATAGCACCATTGACATTAATATCATCAATTCAATTCAGCGAAATATGTCTTTTGTGCAGTCAAGCATTGTCATAGTATGCAAAGACTCGCATTCTTGAAAACATTTATTGTCCAACTCTGAGTCATTTCCTCGACCGATTTGTCCAACCAACCTAAGGTGACATAATTATCTCCCATCATCTACAAATATGTTCTCTGCTGCTTACCCATCCACTTTGATATTTGTATATCGTCGTAGCTATCACGGAATTAATACATGATTTGTTGATCCTTTCATATCATTTCCAAATATAAGCCCTTGACAACATGCAATCTTGAATGTTTTTTTTTCTTTTTTTTGTGTAGTCAGTTACTATTAAATAATGCATAAGTTAATTAATTTTGTGAATCACGACAACTTTCTTCTAAATAGGTACCAAATGTTGTTGAGCAGCTGATGCAAATGTGATGGTGAATGGATTCGTTCCTTAAAATGTTTGATGGCTATTCATGATGCAAATAAGCACAATATAAGGCATAAGCATGTGTACCTTAAAATGTAGGTGAAAATTCTTATAGTAATCTGCTCAATACCTTATTCATATATTCTTTATATCGAAGGTTATTGATAAGATAAAACACATTTATTGCATTAGGGTCATCTATTAGCTTACAGAGGTCAATCTCAGCCCAGGTTTAAAATATTGCAACCTTTTCTCAATTTGATTGAGATTAGTCAGGGTAAGAACCTATTTTAGAAACTAAAAATGAAGAACCCCATGCCAATTTGATGGATATTCATGCAGCTTATAGTCCAATGAAGAACTTTATTTATTTTTCAGTTCTTGGGACTAGAGGTCTGTTCAGATACTATCATTGGAGATGAAATGATAAGGGGTATCTCAGGGGGACAAAGTAAATGTGTCACAACAGGTAAATCATATACAAATTTTATCAAAAATTTGAATAAGACTTATTTATCCTATTCTTATATAAACTTAACTTGTTATTTATAAATTATAGGTGAGATGTTGGTTGGACCAGCAAAGGCTCTTTCATGGACGTGATATCTACTGGTTTAGATAGTTCAACAACATTTTAAATCGTGAATTCTCTTCGGCATTTCGTCCACATTCTTGTTGGAACTGTTGTCATCTCTCTCCTTCATCTTTCACTTGAAACATATGATTTATCTGATGACATCATTCTCCTAACCGATGGCATGGTTGTTTATAACGACCCTCGTGAATCTATGGGTTTCAAATGTCCATAGAGGAAAGGCGCGACATAATTTCTCCAAGAAGTAGGTCTTTTTCGTGCTCCTATTATTATTTACTTATTAAGACCCCTAAAATGACGAGTTTTATATAATTTGGTGACATGTGACATCGAGGAAAGATCAGAAGCAGTATTGTATATGAAGAGACGAGCCCTACAGATTTGTGATAGTCAGAGAATTTACTGAGGCATTCCAATCATTCCACGTCGGGGGAATGTTGGGAGACGATATGGGAACCCCATATGAAGAGAGAAAAAGTCACCCCGCTGCCCAGGTCCAGTAGCTATTGGAGGCCCTTTTAGAAATCATAAGAGGTAGGTTTTTGGTGCCTACTTCAAATTTATTAGGAATCAAATTTCCTTTTAGGCTGAAATGAAAGAAGTTTTAACTTGCATTAAATTGACTTTAGGCTGAAATTGAAGCAGTTCTAACTGGCATTGAATTGGCCTGGTCTCATGGTTGGCTTAATCTTTGGATTGAGTCTGATTCTTATTATGTTGTGTATTGCATTTTGAGCAATTGTTACCACCCTCAATGGCAGCTTCAAGTTGGATGGAATAACTGCAAAGATATATTGGCCCATATGCATGTCTTTTGCACCCATATCTACAGAGAGGCCAACATGCCTGCTGATAAGTTATCGAATTTGGGAATATATTACTCCTCTCTGAAATGGTCGAGCAGTTATTTTGATATGGACATACTCCTATTCATAGAGATATTTGTGGTATGACTTAATATAGATTGAATCATGGTCTGTCCTAATTGGTTGTTCCTTATCTTAAAGCACATTATTATTAGCACCTTATGTGCTAAGATGATGCCTAAGCATATGATAGAGAGTGGATCCTCAAAACCTCTAGTGATGCTCCTTTTTAATTTCTTTGAACTGCCACTACACAAATTTGGACTGAATCCTGAATTTGATGGTATGAGAATTTCTGATTTTTTAACTCTACTTTTCATTTCAGTTAAAAGGAAGATAAAATGATTAAAATCTTTAAATTGTTAGGTTTACGGAGTTTGGTGGTCCAATTCATCAGAGTCCAGTTCAGGATTTGGCATTTGCAGTTGCTCGATTTATACAAAAGGGAGGATCATTTTTTAATTACGACATGGTTGGCACTCGCAGTTGTATTATTTCTATATATATTGTAATTGTTCACCGTCCTATCTTTCAATGTGCAGTAATCTCTTTGGAAATTTGGAGTACATTTTTAATTTGGTCTAGAATACTGACATACATGGTATTTTACATATTATTTCTATTGCATATATTACATCAAAGAGGTAATTTAAATCTTCATCAAAAATAGAATTGATTTCTTCCATAGGGTGCGAACGTACCATACTCTGACTGGACCTATTGTGCAAATTTTCAACACCTTTGATTTTGTGTTTTCTTCAATGTAACATACTTATTTTGACTGACTGAAAATTTCTTTAATTACAACAAGTTTTACTCAAAAGCTTGCCTGAGATCCGGCAGATCTATGTTCGAAGTACAACGCATATATATGAGATATATTATGCAACTACAGTAAAGAGTAGCAATGAGTACCTCGACACTATTCATTGCGACATTGCTTCTAGAGAGGAAGAGTTACTCCACACAACTGATATTGAAGGAACTATTTGTGCCCCTTTAAAGGGGTCTGATGGAGAAGTGGCAGAAGATAAATTCACAAGTGAAATTAACATTGGCAATAATGAAGATGATTGGGTAGAGGTTAAAATCCCATATTCATCTTTACATGCTAATGGGAACAATTCTTATCCAAAGAAGACTTGTGCCACTCCAAGAATCATTGAGGTATGGCAGTTAAATTTCAATATTGCTCTTCTTGGTATTTATACTCTCCCAACTTAATAGTCATGTAATCCTATTTCGTCCGTACCTAAAAGTCCTATTCCTAAAAAAACTATATATAAAACTAGGCGAGATTTCAAAGTTCCCATCCCAACAATATCCAAATGTCCCAATTGTTCATCATGTAATTAAGGTTCATGAACAAAAAGATACCGAAGAAGTTGATATCCTCACAAAAGGGGATAACAATTATGACGATGACATAGTTTTATGTGCTCATGGTCATCTCTAGCTTCACCATCACCATATCATGGGCAGAGCTTCAGGGTTCTTACCATACGTAGGCTGGGTTACTATTGTCATGGCTGAAAAGCCTATTTATGATAAAGTATATTTTTATTGGCACTTTGGGATTGCCAGTCATCGCATCAAAGGATTAAGTAAGAAATTTAAGGTCTGAACAACTTCTTAAAATGATTAAGTCATTAGCAACATTTTCTATTCTTTGTTCACTTCATATATATATATATATATATATATATATATATATATATATATATATAAGTCAGTTCATCACTTGTTATTCTTTTACTCAGTCTTTCCCCCATAACTCTTTCCGCCATAATCCTTTAGCAGTCTTTTCATAACGACATTATTAACAACATTAGTTGTCCATTTCCACCCATATTCTACACACCACATTTGCTCATGTATTGACCTAAGTTAGGATCTCATATGAGATTTTCAATGTTTGAAATTCAAAACATCGATTAAAAGAGGACTATTCATAGACTAATCATCTCACAAGAATTCCAAACTTTAAAAATAAGCACGAGAAAATAAACAAAATAAAACATTGAAATACCAATAGGAAAATATGATTGATTTTAGGAAACCTCTTGAATTCTCACTTTCAAACTTAAATATCCATAATGGATGGAAGGTTTGAGAATGAGAGTAATTCATAAAATAAAGTTCTGTGAAGGAGGTTCTGAAAAATTGATCCACCAAACATGGTTAGAATCCCTCTCCAGATTTATATACCCTTTTGTATTGGTGGTTAGAGTCATTGTTCAAATTATTTTGATTTGTATAAATTTTAATTAATCTTTTATGATTTTCTTGATTCAATTCTCGATAATGTTAGATTGGATTTTAGTTCACTATTTCCTGTTTAATTCATGATTTTATCATGTGATCTTTTACCAAACATGGGCTATACACACACACACACACACAAAACTAAAAATTGGTATTTCAAATCTCTGTTGTGATTATTACGATTTGTTTACTATTACCTATATCATCAATATTGTTATTGGTTTTATTTGTATATGGCTTTCTTGTTGTGTATTCCAATTTTCTTTTCCTTCTTGAGATCATCAAATTGGGGTAGCATTTTGTTGCAGGGGTTTATAAGAACAATGGTTACCTTATGGTTTCTCGCAATGGAGGACTCAACCAAATGAGAGGAGTAGTAAGTTCCATCTGATTTTGATTTATTTTCCATTTTATTATCAATATCTTTTCATGAGTTCTGCTTTTTTTTTCACTTTGGATTTTATCCTCTTTGTTCTTGGTGTGTTCATTTGCAGATCTCATTCACTTTATTATGGTGCAGATATGTGATATGGTTGCTATTGTAAGATATTTGAATGTCACTCTTATTGTTCCAGAACTGGATAAAACTACTTTTGGGTAGATCCTCATGTTAGCTTTTCCATGGTCCCGTGAGAGTCATGAGTTTAGATCTTACATTCACTTCGTGCTTCCATCACCTCAACAATTCAGACCGACTAGGTAATAATATATAGTTCATACATATAATTACTTATATGCATTGAGAGATTTTCAGGTGGAAAATTCTCTTTTAAAATTAAATTTTCAATGGTGGTGGCAAAAATTTGTTGTGATGGTGGTCAGAAGTATTTGTTCGTTGGTTTATATTCATAGAATCAATTTTAGTGTTTAAAACAGGTTCGCTGCATGTGGTTTTCATGAATAAACAAAGGAGACTCTATCGATTTTTTAAAAAATAATAGTAGTTAGATATTTATTTTGTTTGTGATGAGAATATACTACATTGATTCATTGCACATTGTATTATTGACGGGAGGAATATTAATTTTGACATAATTGACACTAATTTTTTTTGCAGGTGACAATTTTTGTAGAACATGCAATGATAATCAGTGATTTTGCAGGTCGTGCGCTTTAAGACTACCGGATTACTTGGATAAAAGCATTTCATGTTTTGGAGTATAAAAAATTAATGTATTTTGTTGTCAAGTTGAATATTTGAACTTAGTATTATCATTTTTGTTTTGATGAATATTTGAAGATGCTTGTAAGAACTCTAACTATTGTTGAATGAAAAGGATTCGTTGTGTTGGTTGAAAACATTTTATGATTATTTGTTGTGTTGCATTGTCTCAAATATAATTCAATTCTATATTAAACTTTAGTGGTAGATTTTATTGTTCACAATATATTGGTGCAAAAATTTTAAGATCCTTTCACCTATTTTGGGATGGTTAAAACTGTCCCAAAATATATAAAAGACGGTTATTTTTCCGTCTCAAAAAAATATTCTAAAACGACAACCTTTTGAGACAGATTAATTCCCATCTCAAAAGCACTCTTTTGGGACTACTCTCTTGGCGTCTCAAAAGGCTCATATAAAATGGTGAGCTTTTGAGACGGGTTTGTTCCCATCTCAAAAAACTCTTTTGAGACAGATATGTCATCACAAAAAGTATTTATGACCACCTATCAAAAAGACCCCTCCTAGCCATCCCAAATAGCGTCCCAAAAAGTATTTGAGTTGGATAAACCATCTTTTGGGACTATTAGGCCACCGTATCAAAAGCTTCTTTTTTTTGTAGTGAGCTTTTGTTGGCTAAAGTAGGTTGGGCACATGGGCTGGGGGGACAGGTTATGAGGGTGAACGGTAGGTGGTGGAAAGAATTAAAATAACAAATACAGGTGGGTCTACTGATTTTGTCTCAAGTGAGCATGCAAGTAAAATTGCACATGCTCATATAGGAAAAAGTAAACAAAAAGAGGATAAAGGGATTGAGACTAAGAGACAGGAGGAAGCGAGTAAGACGGGGATTGAATTAACAGGGATACAATTACAAAAAAATGCTACAAGAGTTGAAGAGGTGAATAAGCGGGGCTAAAAAAAAGGATGGGACGTAAGTTGGGAATAAAAAAGTGAGAGGGAAAAATAATGTTTACCTTGGAAATGCGATGCTGAGGCTTAAAAATATGAAGTCGGTTAGGACTACGGGGAAATATGGCAATAAAAAGAAAACAATGGGGAATGGGGAAGGATGAAATTTAATAATTCAATCGGAACGCGCACAAGAGGCCAAAATGAAAGGGCAAACTTACGGGGATCTAGAGAATGGTGGTAAGACGGTTGGGGTGGCAAGGGAGAAGTATAATTTAGAAGGGTGTGGAGACGGGGTTGGAGGAATGCATTTTAATGAATTAAATGACTCTAGGTTGTGGGTGGATTTAGAGTTCATGTGGCAAGAGGAGATTATGGGGGGAAGATAGGAAGATGAGTGTGTAGAAGATTCACTGGGGTGGAAGGAGGATTTGTTAGGTCAGTTTAGCAAAGATTCGGGAGTTACCTTCAAAGGGCTAGAGGGGGAGACTTGGGAATTATTCGAAAATATACACCGGGGTGCGAGGGGAGAAGAGAGGGGTAAAGGGGGGGAAGGAGGGGAGGCAAAAAAAGCGATATAGTGTTTAATGAAATTACTCATTATTTCATGGAATGTGAGGGTGTTGAACGATACCAAAAAAAGGGGTATAATCGGGGGTGGCATTACGAGGTGGAAACCCGATATTTTGTGTTTATAGGAAACTAAGATGAGCGAAATGGATGATGGATGTATTAGATCTATCTGGGGACGGCGGGGGTCAAATGGGTCAGTTTGGATGCGGTGGGCATATCGGGAGTGGTGGTGATTTTTTGGAATTCAGTAGTGGTCGAAATGATAGAGTACGAAGAGGGGACTTGGTCTTTATCCTATCTCTTTAAAAATGTGGAGGATGATTTTATTTGGAGCTTTTTGGGTATTTACGGGCTAGTGGAGGATACGAGTAGGTGGGAGTTGTGGGAGGAGTTGGCAGGAGTAAGTAGGGTGTGGGGTGTTCCATCGTGTATGGGAGGGGACTATAATTTGGTGAGGTATGGAGAAGAGAAAAGTTATGAAGGTAGATAATGCACATACATGAGTGAGTTCTCCAATTTCATTGATGAAATGGAGCTAATTGATTTGCCCCTTGAAGGAAGCTTGCTTACTTGGTCCAGCTTCAGGGATAGGTCGTCGATGTCAAGGTTGGATCGATTTCTTATTTCTCAGAGGTGGGCGGAGTATTTTCCAGGGGTGACACAATCTACCTTACCAAGGATCATTTCCGATCATTGTCCTATACTGCTTGAGTGTGGAGGGTGGAGGGAGGGCAGGATTCCTTTCAGATTCGAGAATATATGGCTTAAGGAGCAAGATTTTGCTGAGAGGGTTAGTGTCTGGTGGTGCGGGTATGTAGTGGAGGGGAATGCCAGCTTTCGTTTGGCATCAAAGTTGGGTTTGCTGAAGGAAAATATAAAAAGGTGGAATCCTGAGGTCTTCGATCAGGTGAGCCAAGTCACAGCAACCTATATGGAAGAGGTAAGGAGGTTAGATGAGAAAGAAGGGATAATCGGTCTCTCTGAGGTGCAAAGGAGAGTGAGAGAGGTTAAAAAGGAGGAGTTAGCGAAGAGTCTTATCGAAGAAGAAATTAGTTGGAGATAAAAATCGAGGGTGCTGTGGTTGAGGGAAGGGGACTCTAATACATAGTTTTTTTCACTCTGTGGCTAATTCGCACCGTCGGGGTAGCCACATTAGGAAAATATTGGTGGGAGGGGTAGTGTTCAAAGAATAGAGAGGGGTAAGGGGGGAAGTGGCTCAGTATTATGAAGATTTGCTTAAGTAAGAATAACAGTGGCGCCCTTTGCTTGATGGGGATGAGTTGGGGAGGATCTCGGCGTCCGAGGCCAAAGGTATTGAGGATACCTTCACTGAATAGGAATTTGTGCAAGTTATCAAGGCCATGAGTGGGGATAAGGCACCGAGACCAGATGGTTTCACGATGGCTTTCTTTCAGCACTGTTGGATCATCGTCAGGACGGAGGTGATGGATTTCTTTGATAAGTTTTATGATCGGGGTTATTTTTTACTAAGGCTGAATGAGACATTTATCACTCTCATTTCTAAGAAGGGGGACTCATTTGATATTAGATACTATAGACCGATTAGTTTGATTGGGAGTATATACAAACTCCTAGAAAAAGTTTTGTCAGTTCGACTTAGGAAGGTTATTGACCCCTTGATTTCGGAGCCCCAAAAGGCCTTCGTGGGGGGGGTGGGGGGGGGGGAGGCGGATTATTGATGCTATGTTGGTAGCCAATGAATGTGAGGAGGCTAGGTCAAAAAGTGGGGTTCCCGGAATTGCTTCTAAGCTCGACATTGAGAAGGCATACGATCATGTGAAATGGAAGTTCCTTCTTTACCTTTTAAGAAGGATGGGTTTTGGTGAACGGTGGTGTCGATGGATTACGAGATGTGTAACTACGGTTAGATTCTCGGTACTCATCAATGGGGTTCCTGAGGGTTTTTTCTCGAGTTCATGTGGACTTCGCCAGGGGGATCCGTTATCCCCCTTTCTGTTCATCCTGGTCATGGAAGCGTTTAGTAGGATGATTGGGCGGGTGATACTGATGGGGTGGATTAGGGGATTTGAATTCGGGTCTGCTAGTACGGGTATGATTACGGTGTCTCATCTCTTATTTGCTGATGATGCAATTATTTTTTATGATGCAGGTCGTAATCAAATACGGGCTTTGAAGATGCTGCTGATTTGTTTTGAGGCGGTTTTGAGGCTCAGGATCAATGCATGGAAGTGTGAGCTGATCCCGATTGGGGAAGCGAGCAATGTAGATGTTCTATTCGGTATTTTGGGTGGCAGGAGAGGGGCCTTTCCAAATACTTACCTTGGGCTGCCTCTTGGGCCAGGTGTAAGTTCAAGGCGATCTGGGACCCAGTTTTGGAAAGAATGAGAAAGAGGTTGGCGGTATGGAAGAATGGGTAATTATCAAAAGGGGGAAGGCTTACTCTTATCAAAAGTTGCTTGTCTAGTTTTCCTACATATTTCATGTCCATTTTACCTTTACCTGCAGTTGTGAGTAAAAAAATAGAGAAACTCATGAGGGACTTCTTGTGGAGAGGCACTGAGGAAAGTTTTAAACATAGCTTAGTAGGATGGGAGGAGGTGAGCAAGACCATTAAGGATGGCGGGGAGGGAGGGAGTAACTTGAGGGTTTTTAATAGAGCTTTGCTAGGGAAGTTGTTATGGCGATTCCCTCGGGAGGAAAATAGGTTGTGGAGAAAAGTAGTTGGAGCAAGGTGGGGTACTACGCAGATGGGGTGGAGGCTGGGAGTGGGGCCCTTAGCTCATGGAGTGGGGTTGTGGAAGCATTTTGCGAGGGAGTGGGAGGATTATTCTAGAAATACTGAGTTCATTTTAGGGAAAGGGGATAAGATTAGATTCTGGTTAGATAAATGGGGTGATAATGGGACCTTAAAGGACCTTTTCCCCAGTATATATAGCCTTGGGGTGAGTCAAGATGGTTCGGTGTTAGATCATCTGAATGCTAGTGGAAATATTATCACATGGAGACATCAGCTGAGGAGAAGGTTATGGGACTGGGAACACCAAGAGGCGGATATTTTCTTTGATTGGTTGAGCTCGGTTCCCCGCCCGACGGCAATGGAAGATTCGTTAAGGTGGAAGGGGGGAGGAAATGGCGATTTCACGGTTAGGGGGTACTATTCTATATTGAGTAATAGGGTTACTCCCATGGACATACTCCCCCGGAAGAAGATTTGGAAGGTTAAGGCGCCTCCGAGGGTGAGGTTCTTTATTTTGACGACAGTTAGGCAGGCAATTTTGACGATGGAAGGTCTGCAGAAGAGAAGATACCGATTGGCTAGCCGGTGTTGGTTATGCAAGGACGAAGAGGAGAAGACCAACCACCTTCTTTTACATTGCAAGGTGACGAGGTGGTTGTGGGATGTTTTTCTGGCCATTTCTAAGACAGTTTGGGTGATGCATGCATCAGTTAAGGCCCTTTTAGAGGCCTGGAACCCTCCTTGGGGGTGTATGGGAGATAGAAGAGTTTGGCGCATGGCTCCTCATTGTATTATGTGGACGATATGGAAGGAGAGGAATGCTCATTGTTTCGATGGGAATGAGTTGGCTCCCTCGAGACTTCACTATCTTTTTTTGAGCACCCTTCTCAGTTAGTCCAAGGGGAAGATCTTTGTTAACACTAAGGATGTTGTGGAGTTTACGGAGGATATCCGCTTGGCTTCATAATATATGGGTTTGTGAGAAGCTGTATGTTTTTCTTTTTGGGCTCTCGTGTGTGTATTTTGCTTAGTATACTCCTTGTATACGGGTTCGCTCCCTTAGCTATTGGTTTTTAATGCAATCATTTAATTATCAAAAAAAGTTTTGTAGTTCTTTTTCCAAAGAATTCAACAATTTGTTGGATGTCTTGATCGTGCAGTAGACATGATACAATATTTTTTCCAAGTAGGCCAGAATATAATTCTGACACAGATAGTCAGAGTGCTTCCAAGCATCAACATCAATAACATTTTCCGAGTCATCTCCCTCTTGAATAGAGGGACAATATTCATATACAAACCTACCCAGTTGGCAAGTAGGGAGATAGAAATACATTTTTCCTTGCCAACGTTTGAAGTCATCCCCATTGAATTTTTTTGGTTTCTCCCTGTGTGATATAGATATGGGTGAAGTCACATTTCTCGTGGCGCCATAACTCTTTCCTCCATAATCCTTTAGCAGTCTTTTCATAACGACATTATTAACAACATTAGTTGTCCATTGCCACCCATATTCTACACACCACATTTGCTCATGTATTGACCTAAGTTAGGATCTCATATGAGATTTTCAATGTTTGAAAATCAAAACATCGATTAAAAGAGGACTATTCATAGACTAATCATCTCACAAGAATTCCAAACTTTAAAAATAAGCAAGAGAAAACTAACAAAATAAAACATTGAAATACCAATAGGAAAATATGATTGATTTTAGGAAACCTCTTGAATTCTCACTTTCAAACTTAAATATCCATAATGGATGGAAGGTTTGAGACTGAGAGTAATTCATGAAATAAAGTTCTATCAAGGAGGTTTTTAAAAATTGATCCACCAAACATGGTTAGAGTCCCTCTCCAGATTTATATACCCTTTTGTATTGGTGGTTAGAGTCCTTGTTCAAATTATTTTGATTTGTATAAATTTTAATTAATCTTTTATGTTTTTCAAGATTCAATTCCCGATAATGTTAGATTGGATTTTAGTTCACTATTTCCTGTTTGTTTCATGATTTTATCATATGATCTTTTACCAAACATGGGCTATACACACACAGACACACACAAAACTAAAAATTGGAATTTCAAATCTCTGTTGTGATTATTACGATTTTTTTACTATTACCTATATAATCAATATTGTTATTGGTTTTATTTGTATATGGCTTTCTTGTTGTGTATTCCGATTTTCTTTTCCTTCTTGAGCTCATCAAATTGGAGTAGCATTTTGTTGCAGGGGTTTATAAGAACAATGGTTACCTTATGGTTTCTCGCAATGGAGGACTCAACCAAATGAGAGGAGGAGTAAGTTCCAGCTGATTTTGATATATTTTCCATTTTATTATCAATATCTTTTCATGAGTTCTGTTTTTTTTTTCACTTTGGATTTTATCCTCTTTGTTCTTGGTGTGTTCATTTGCTACTCTCATTCACTTTATTATGGTGCAGATATGTGATATGGTTGCTATTGTAAGATATTTGAATGTCACTCTTATTGTTCCAGAACTGGATAAAACTACTTTTGGGTAGATCCTCATGTTAGCTTTTCCATGGTCCCGTGAGAGTCATGAGTTTAGATCTTACATTCACTCCGTGCTTCCATCACCTCAACAATTCAGACCGACTAGGTAATAATATATAGTTCATACATATAATTACTTATATGCATTGAGAGATTTTCAGGTGGAAAATTCTCTTTTAAAATTAAATTTTCAATGGTGGTGGCAAAAATTTGTTATGATGGTGGTTAGAAGTTTTTGTTCATTGGTTTATATTCATAGAATCAATTTTAGTGTTTAAAACAGGTTCTCTACATGTGGTTTTCATGAATAAACAAAGGAGACTCTATCGATTTTTTAAAAAATAATAGTAGTTAGATATTTATTTTGTTTGTGATGAGAATATACTACATGGATTCATTGCACATTGTATTATTGACGAGTGGAATATTAATTTTGACATAATTGACACTAATTTTTTTTGCAGGTGACAATTTTTGTAGAACATGCAATGATAATCAGTGATTTTGCAAGTCGTGCGCTTTAAGACTACCGGATTACTTGGATAAAAGCATTTCATGTTTTCGAGTATAAAAAATTAATGTATTTTGTTGTCAAGTTGAATATTTGAACTTAGTATTATCATTTTTGTTTTGATGAATATTTGAAGATGCTTGTAAGAACTCTAACTATTGTGGAATGAAAAGGATTCGTTGTGTTGGTTGAAAACATTTTATGATTATTTGTTGTGTTGCATTGTCTCAAATATAATTCAATTCTATATTAAACTTTAGTGGTAGATTTTATTGTTCACAATATATTGGTGCAAAAATTTTATGATCCTTTCACCTATTTTGGGATGGTTAAAACTGTCCCAAACTATATAAAAGACGGTTATTTAGCCGTCTCAAAAAAATATTCTAAAACGACAACCTTTTGAGACAGATTAATTCCCATCTCAAAAGCACTCTTTTGGGACAACTCTCTTGGCGTCTCCAAAGGCTCATATAAAATGGTGAGCTTTTGAGACGGGTTTGTTCCCATCTCAAAAAACTCTTTTGAGAGGGATATGTCGTCACAAAAAGTATTTATAACCACCTATCAAAAAGAACCCTCCTAGCCATCCCAAATAGCGTCCCAAAAAGTATTTGAGTTGGATAAACCATCTTTTGGGACTATTAGGCCACCGTATCAAAAGCTTCTTTTTTTTGTAGTGAGCTTTTGTTGGCTAAAGTAGGTTGGGCACATGGGCTGGGGGGACAGGTTATGAGGGTGAACGGTAGGTGGTGGAAAGAATTAAAATAACAAATACAGGTGGGTCTACTGATTTTGTCTCAAGTGAGCATGCAAGTAAAATTGCACATGCTCATATAGGAAAAAGTCAACAAAAAGAGGATAAAGGGATAGAGACCAAGAGACAGGAGGAAGCGAGTAAGACGGGGATTGAATTAACAGGGATACAATTATAAAAAAATGCTACAAGAGTTGAAGAGGTGAATAAGCGGGGCTAAAAAAAAGGGTGGGACGTAAGTTGTCAATAAAAAAGTGAGAGGTAAAAATAATGTTTACCTTGTAAATGCGATGCTGAGGCTTAAAAATATGAAGTCGGTTAGGACTACGGGGAAATATGGCAATAAAAAGAAAACAATGGGGAATGGGGATGGAGGAAATTTAATAATTCAATCGGAACGCCCACAAGAGGCCAAAATGAAAGGGCAAACTTACGGGGATCTAGAGAATGGTGGTAAGACGGTTGGGGTGGCAAGGGAGAAGTATAATTTAGAAGGGTGTGGAGACGGGGTTGGAGGAATGCATTTTAATGAATTAAATGACTCTAGGTTGTGGGTGGATTTAGAGTTCACGAGTCAAGAGGCGATTATGGGGGGAAGAGAGGAAGATGAGTGTGTAGAAGATTCACTAGGGTGGAAGGAGGATTTGTTAGGTCAGTTTAACAAAGATTCGGGAGTTACCTTCAAAGGGCTAGAGGGGGAGACTTGGGAATTATTCAAAAATATACACGGGGGTGCGAGGGGAGAAGAGAGGGGTAAAGGGGGGGAAGGAGGGGAGGAAAAAAAAGCGATATAGTGTTTAATGAAATTACTCATTATTTCATGGAATGTGAGGGTGTTGAACGATACCAACAAAAGGGGTGTAGTCGGGGGTGGCATTACGAGGTGGAAACCCGATATTTTGTGTTTACAGGAAACTAAGATGAGTGAAATGGATGATGGATGTATTAGATCTATCTGGGGAGGGCGGGGGTCTACTGGGTCAGCTTGGATGCGGTGGGCGTATCGGGAGGGGTGGTGATTTTTTGGAACTCAGTAGTGGTCGAAATGCTAGAGTACCTAGAGGGGACTTGGTCTTTATCCTGTCTCTTTAAAAATGTGGAGGATGATTTTATTTGGAGCTTTTCGGGTATTTACGGGCTAGTGGAGGATACGAGTAGGTGGGAGTTGTGGGAGGAGTTGGCAGGAGTAAGTAGGGTGTGGGGTGTTCCATCGTGTATGGGAGGGGACTATAATTTGGTGAGGCATGGAGCAGACAAAAGTAATGAAGGTAGATAATGCAGATACATGAGTGAGTTCTCCGATTTCATTGATGAAATGGAGCTAATTGATTTTCCCCTTGAAGGGGGCTTGTTTACTTGGTCCAGCTTCAGGGATAGGCCGTCGATGTCAAGGTTGGATCGATTTCTTATTACTCAGAGGTGGGAGGAGTATTTTCCAGGGGTGACACAATCTACATTACCAAGGATCACTTCCGATCATTGTCCTATACTGCTTGAGTGTGGAGGGTGGAGGGAGGGCAGGATTCCTTTCAGATTCGAGAATATATGGCTTAAGGAGCAAGATTTTGCTGAGAGGGTTAGTGTCTGGTGGTGCAGGTATGTAGTGGAGGGGAATGCCAGCTTTCGTTTGGCATCAAAGTTGGGTTTACTGAAGGAAAATATAAAAAGGTGGAATCCTGAGGTCTTCGGTCAGGTGAGCCAAGTCACAGCAACCTATATGGAAGAGGTAAGGAGGTTAGATGAGAAAGAAGGGAGAATCGGTCTCTCTGAGGTGAAAAGGAGAGTGAGAAAGGTTAAAAAGGAGGAGTTAGCGAAGAGTCTTATCGAAGAAGAAATTAGTTGGAGATAAAAATCGAGGGTGCTGTGGTTGAGGGAAGGGGACTCTAATACATAGTTTTTTTCACTCTGTGGCTAATTCGCACCGTCGGGGTAGCCACATTAGGAAAATATTGGTGGGAGGGGTAGTGTTCAAAGAATAGAGAGGGGTAAGGGGGGAAGTGGCTCAGTATTATGAAGATTTGTTTAAGTAAGAATAACAGTGGCGCCCTTTGCTTGATGGGGATGAGTTGGGGAGGATCTCGGCGTCCGAGGCCAAAGGTATTGAGGATACCTTCACTGAATAGGAATTTGTGCAAGTTATCAAGGCCATGAGTGGGGATAAGGCACCGAGACCAGATGGTTTCACGATGGCTTTCTTTCAGCACTGTTGGATCATCGTCAGGACGGAGGTGATGGATTTCTTTGATAAGTTTTATGATCGGGGTTATTTTTTACTAAGGCTGAATGCGACATTTATCACTCTCATTTCTAAGAAGGGGGACTCATTTGATATTAGATACTATAGACCGATTAGTTTGATTGGGAGTATATACAAACTCCTAGAAAAATTTTTGTCAGTTCGACTTAGGAAGGTTATTGACCCCTTGATTTCGGAGCCCCAAAAGGCCTTCGTGGGGGGGGGGGGGGGGGGAGGCGGATTCTTGATGCTATGTTGGTAGCCAATGAATGTGTGGAGGCTAGGTCAAAAAGTGGGGTTCCCGGAATTGCTTGTAAGCTCGACATTGAGAAGGCATACGATCATGTGAAATGGAAGTTCCTTCTTTACGTTTTAAGAAGGATGGGTTTTGGTGAACGGTGGTGTCGATGGATTACGAGATGTGTAACTACGGTTAGATTCTCGGTACTCATCAATGGGGTTCCTGAGGGTTTTTTCTCGAGTTCATGTGGACTTCGCCAGGGGGATCCGTTATCCCCCTTTCTGTTCATCCTGGTCATGGAAGCGTTTAGTAGGATGATTGGGCGGGTGATACTGATGGGGTGGATTAGGGGCTTTGAATTCGGGTCTGCTAGTACGGGTATGATTACGGTGTCTCATCTCTTATTTCCTGATGATGCAATTATTTTTTATGATGCAGATCGTAATCAAATATGGGCTTTGAAGATGCTGCTGATTTGTTTTGAGGCGGTTTTGAGGCTCAGGAGCAATGCATGGAAGTGTGAGCTGATCCCGATTGGGGAAGTGAGCAATGTAGATGTTCTAGTCGGTATTTTGGGTGGCAGGAGAGGGGCCTTTCCAAATACTTACCTTGGGCTGCCTCTTGGGCTAGGTGTAAGTTCAAGGCGATCTGGGACCCAGTTTTGGAAAGAATGAGAAAGAGGTTGGCGGTATGGAAGAATGGGTAATTATCAAAAGGGGGAAGGCTTACTCTTATCAAAAGTTGCTTGTCTAGTTTTCCTACATATTTCATGTCCATTTTACCTTTACCTGCAGTTGTGAGTAGAAAAATAGAGAAACTCATGAGGGACTTCTTGTGGAGAGGCACTGAGGAAAGTTTTAAACATAGCTTAGTAGGATGGGAGGAGGTGAGCAAGACCATTAAGGATGGCGGGGAGGGAGGGAGTAACTTGAGGGTTTTTAATAGAGCTTTGCTAGGGAAGTTGTTATGGCGATTCCCTCGGGAGGAAAATAGGTTGTGTAGAAAAGTAGTTGGAGCAAGGTGGGGTACTACGCAGATGGGGTGGAGGCTAGGAGTGGGGCCCTTAGCTCATGGAGTGGGGTTGTGGATGCATATTGCGAGGGAGTGGGAGGATTATTCTAGAAATACTGAGTTCATTTTAGGGAAAGGGGATAAGATTAGATTCTGGTTAGATAAATGGGGTGATAATGGGACCTTAAAGGACCTTTTCCCCGGTATATATAGCCTTGGGGTGAGTCAAGATGGTTCGGTGTTAGATCATCTGAATGCTAGTGGAAATATTATCACATATAGACATCAGCTTAGGAGAAGGTTATGGGACTGGGAACACCAAGAGGCGGATATTTTCTTTGACTGGTTGAGCTCGGTTCCCCGCCCGACGGCAATGGAAGATTCGTTAAGGTGGAAGGGGGGAGGAAATGGTGATTTCACGATTAGGGGGTACTATTCTATATTGAGTAATAGGGTTACTCCCATGGATATACTCCCCCGGAAGAAGATTTGGAAGGTTAAGGCGCCTCCGAGGGTGAGGTTCTTTATTTTGACGGCAGTTAGGCAGGCAATTTTGACGATGGAAGGTCTGCAGAAGAGAAGATACCGATTGGCTAGCCGGTGTTGGTTATGCAAGGACGAAGAGGAGAAGACCAACCACCTTCTTCTACATTGCAAGGTGACGAGGGGGTTGTGGGATGTTTTTCTGGCCATTTCTAAGACAGTTTGGGTGATGCATGCATCAGTTAAGGCCCTTTTAGAGGCCTGGAACCCTCCTTGGGGGTGTATGGGAGATAGAAGAGTTTGGCGCATGGTTCCTCATTGTATTATGTGGACGATATGGAAGGAGAGGAATGCTCATTGTTTCGATGGGAATGAGTTGGCTCCCTCGAGACTTCGCTATCTTTTTTTGAGCACCCTTCTCAGTTAGTCCAAGGGGAAGATATTTGTTAATACTAAGGATGTTGTGGAGTTTACGGAGGATATCCGCTTGGCTTCATAATATATGGGTTTGTGAGAAGCTGTATGTTTTTCTTTTTGGGCTCTCGTGTGTGTATTTTGCTTAGTATACTCCTTGTATACGGGTTCGCTCCCTTAGCTATTGGTTTTTAATGCAATCATTTAATTATCAAAAAAAGTTTTGTACTTCTTTTTCCAAAGAATTCAACAATTTGTTGGATGTCTTGATCGTGCAGTAGACATGATACAATATTTTTTCCAAGTAGTCCAGAATATAATTCTGACACAGATAGTCAGAGTGCTTCCAAGCATCAACATCAATAACCTTTTCCGAGTCATCTCCCTCTTGAATAGAGGGACAATATTCATATACAAACCTACCCAGTTGGCAGGTAGGGAGATAGAAATACATTTTTCCTTGCCAACGTTTGAAGTCATCCCCATTGAATTTTTTTGGTTTCTCCCTGTGTGATATAGATATGGGTACAGTCACATTTCTCGTGGCGCCATAACTCTTTCCTCCATAATCCTTTAGCAGTCTTTTCATAACGACATTATTAACAACATTAGTTGTCCATTGCCACCCATATTCTACACACCACATTTGCTCATGTATTGACCTAAGTTAGGATCTCATATGAGATTTTCAATGTTTGAAATTCAAAACATCGATTAAAAGAGGACTATTCATAGACTAATCATCTCACAAGAATTCCAAACTTTAAAAATAAGCAAGAGAAAACTAACAAAATAAAACATTGAAATACCAATAGGAAAATATGATTGATTTTAGGAAACCTCTTGAATTCTCACTTTCAAACTTAAATATCCATAATGGATGGAAGGTTTGAGACTGAGAGTAATTCATGAAATAAAGTTCTATCAAGGAGGTTTTTAAAAATTGATCCACCAAACATGGTTAGAGTCCCTCTCCGGATTTATATACCCTTTTGTATTGGTGGTTAGAGTCCTTGTTCAAATTATTTTGATTTGTATAAATTTTAATTAATCTTTTATGATTTTCAAGATTCAATTCCCGATAATGTTAGATTGGATTTTAGTTCACTATTTCCTGTTTGTTTCATGATTTTATCATATGATCTTTTACCAAACATGGGCTATACACACACACACACACACAAAACTAAAAATTGGAATTTCAAATCTCTGTTGTGATTATTACGATTTGTTTACTATTACCTATATAATCAATATTGTTATTGGTTTTATTTGTATATGGCTTTCTTGTTGTGTATTCTGATTTTCTTTTCCTTCTTGAGCTCATCAAATTGGGGTAGCATTTTGTTGCATGGGTTTATAAGAACAATGGTTACCTTATGGTTTCTCGCAATGGAGGACTCAACCAAATGAGAGGAGGAGTAAGTTCCAGCTGATTTTGATTTATTTTCCATTTTATTATCAATATCTTTTCATGAGTTCTGCTTTTTTTTTCACTTTGGATTTTATCCTCTTTGTTCTTGGTGTGTTCATTTGCTATTCTCATTCACTTTATTATGGTGCAGATATGTGATATGGTTGCTATTGTAAGATATTTGAATGTCACTCTTATTGTTCCAGAACTGGATAAAACTACTTTTGGGTAGATCCTCATGTTAGCTTTTCCATGGTCCCGTGAGAGTCATGAGTTTAGATCTTACATTCACTTCGTGCTTCCATCACCTCAACAATTCAGACCGACTAGGTAATAATATATAGTTCATACATATAATTACTTATATGCATTGAGAGATTTTCAGGTGGAAAATTCTCTTTTAAAATTAAATTTTCAATGGTGGTGGCAAAAATTTGTTATGATGGTGGTCAGAAGTTTTTGTTCGTTGGTTTATATTCATAGAATCAATTTTAGTGTTTAAAACAAGTTCGCTACATGTGGTTTTCATGAATAAACAAAGGAGACTCTATCGATTTTTTAAAAAATAATAGTAGTTAGATATTTATTTTGTTTGTGATGAGAATATACTACATTGATTCATTGCACATTGTATTATTGACGAGTGGAATATTAATTTTGACATAATTGACACAATTTTTTTTTGCAGGTGACAATTTTTGTAGAACATGCAATGATAATCAGTGATTTTGCAAGTCGTGCGCTTTAAGACTACCGGATTACTTGGATAAAAGCATTTCATGTTTTCGAGTATAAAAAATTAATGTATTTTGTTGTCAAGTTGAATATTTGAACTTAGTATTATCATTTTTGTTTTGATGAATATTTGAAGATGCTTGTAAGAACTCTAACTATTGTTGAATGAAAAGGATTCGTTCTGTTGGTTGAAAACATTTTATGATTATTTGTTGTGTTGCATTGTCTCAAATATAATTCAATTCTATATTAAACTTTAGTGGTAGATTTTATTGTTCACAATATATTGGTGCAAAAATTTTATGATCCTTTCACCTATTTTGGGATGGTTAAAACTGTCCCAAAATATATAAAAGACTGTTATTTTGCCGTCTCAAAAAAATATTCTAAAACGACAACCTTTTGAGACAGATTAATTCCCATCTCAAAAGCAGTATTTTGGGACAACTCTCTTGGCGTCTCCAAAGGCTCATATAAAATGGTGAGCTTTTGAGACGGGTTTGTTCCCATCTCAAAAAACTCTTTTGAGACGGATATGTCGTCACAAAAAGTATTTATAACCACCTATCAAAAAGACCCCTCCTAGCCATCCCAAATAGCGTCCCAAAAAGTATTTGAGTTGGATAAACCATCTTTTGGGACTATTAGGCCACCGTATCAAAAGCTTCTTTTTTTTGTAGTGAGCTTTTGTTGGCTAAAGTAGGTTGGGCACATGGGCTGGGGGGACAGGTTATGAGGGTGAACGGTAGGTGGTGGAAAGAATTAAAATAACAAATACAGGTGGGTCTACTGATTTTGTCTCAAGTGAGCATGCAAGTAAAATTGCACATGCTCATATAGGAAAAAGTCAACAAAAAGAGGATAAAGGGATAGAGACCAAGAGACAGGAGGAAGCGAGTAAGACGGGGATTGAATTAACAGGGATACAATTACAAAAAAAATGCTACAAGAGTTGAAGAGGTGAATAAGCGGGGCTAAAAAAAAGGGTGGGACGTAAGTTGTCAATAAAAAAGTGAGAGGTAAAAATAATGTATACCTTGGAAATGCGATGCTGAAGCTCAAAAATTTGAAGTCGGTTAGGACTACGGGGAAATATGGCAATAAAAAGAAAACAATGGGGAATGGGGATGGAGGAAATTTAATAATTCAATCGGAACGCCCACAAGAGGCCCAAATGAAAGGGCAAACTTACGGGGATCTAGAGAATGGTGGTAAGACGGTTGGGGTGGCAAGGGAGAAGTATAATTTAGAAGGGTGTGGAGACGGGGTTGGAGGAATGCATTTTAATGAATTAAATGACTCTAGGTTGTGGGTGGATTTAGAGTTCACGAGTCAAGAGGCGATTATGGGGGGAAGAGAGGAAGATGAGTGTGTAAAAGATTCACTAGGGTGGAAGGAGGATTTGTTAGGTCAGTTTAGCAAAGATTCGAGAGTTACCTTCAAAGGGCTAGAGGGGGAGACTTGGGAATTATTCGAAAATATACACGGGGGTGCGAGGGGAGAAGAGAAGGGTAAAGGGGGCGAAGGAGGGGAGGAAAAAAAAGCGATATAGTGTTTAATGAAATTACTCATTATTTCATGGAATGTGAGGGTGTTGAAAGATACCAACAAAAGGGGTGTAGTCGGGGGTGGCATTACGAGGTGGAAACCCGATATTTTGTGTTTACAGGAAACTAAGATGAGTGAAATGGATGATGGATGTATTAGATCTATCTGGGGAGGGCGGAGGTCTAATTGGTCAGTTTGGATGCGGTGGGCGTATCGGGGGGGTGGTGATTTTTTGGAACTCAGTAGTGGTCGAAATGATAGAGTACTTAGAGGGGACTTGGTCTTTATCCTGTCTCTTTAAAAATGTGGAGGATGATTTTATTTGGAGCTTTTCGGGTATTTACGGTCTAGTGGAGGATACGAGTAGGTGGGAGTTGTGGGAGGAGTTGGCAGGAGTAAGTAGGGTGTGGGGTGTTCCATCGTGTATGGGAGGGGACTATAATTTGGTGAGGCATGGAGCAGACAAAAGTAATGAAGGTAGATAATGAAGATACATGAGTTAGTTCTCCGATTTCATTGATGAAATGGAGCTAATTGATTTCCCCCTTGAAGGGGGCTTGTTTACTTGGTTCAGCTTCAGGGATAGGCCGTCGATGTTAAGGTTGGATCGATTTCTTATTTCTCAGAGGTGGGAGGAGTATTTTCCAGGGGTGACACAATCTACCTTACCAAGGATCACTTCCGATCATTGTCCTATACTGCTTGAGTGTGGAGGGTGGAGGGAGGGCAGGATTCCTTTCAGATTCGAGAATATGTGGCTTAAGGAGCAAGATTTTGCTGAGAGGGTTAGTGTCTGGTGGTGCAGGTATGTAGTGGAGGGGAATGCCAGCTTTCTTTTGGCATCAAAGTTGGGTTTGCTGAAGGAAAATATAAAAAGGTGGAATCCTGAGGTCTTCGGTCAGGTGAGCCAAGTCACAGCAACCTATATGGAAGAGGTAAGGAGGTTAGATGAGAAAGAAGGGAGAATCGGTCTCTCTGAGGTCGAAAGGAGAGTGAGAGAGGTTTAAAAGGAGGAGTTAGCGAAGAGTCTTATCGAAGAAGAAATTAGTTAGAGATAGAAATCGAGGGTGCTGTGGTTGAGGGAAGGGGACTCTAATACAAAGTTTTTTCACTCTGTGGCTAATTCGCACAGTCGGGGTAGCCACATTAGGAAAATCTTGGTGGGAGGGGTGGTGTTCAAAGAATAGAGAGGGGTAAGGGGGGAAGTGGCTCAGTATTATGAAGATTTGTTTAAGTAAGAAGAACAGTGGCGCCCTTTGCTTGATGGGGATGAGTTGGGGAGCATCTCGGCGTCCGAGGCCGAAGGTATTGAGGCTACCTTCACTGAAGAGGAATTTGTACAAGTTATCAAGGCCATGAGTGGGGATAAGGCATCGGGACCAGATGGTTTCACGATGGCTTTCTTTCAGCACTGTTGGATCATCGTCAGGACGGAGGTGATGGAATTCTTTGATAAGTTTTATGATCGGGGTTATTTTTTGCTTAGGATGAATGCGACATTTATCACTCTCATTTCTAAGAAGGGGGACTCATTTGATATTAGAGACTAAAGACCGATTAGTTTGATTGGGAGTATATACAAACTCCTAGCAAAAGTTTTGTCAGTTCGACTTAGGAAGGTTATTGACCCCTTGATTTCGGAGCCCCAAAAGGCCTTCGTGGGGGGGGGGGGGGGGGAGGCAGATTCTTGATGCTATGTTGGTAGCCAATGAATGTGTGGAGGCTAGGTCAAAAAGTGGGGTTCCTAGAATTGCTTGTAAGCTCGACATTGAGAAGGCATACGATCATGTGAATTGGAAGTTCCTTCTTTACCTTTTAAAAAGGATGGGTTTTGGTGAACGGTGGTGTCGATGGATTAAGAGATGTGTAACTACGGTTAGATTATTGGTACTCATTAATGGGGTTCCTGAGGGTTTTTTCTCGAGTTCATGTGGACTTCGCCAGGGGGATCCGTTATTACCCTTTCTGTTCATCCTGGTCATGGAAGTGTTTAGTAGGATGATTGGGCGGGTGATACTGATGGGGTGGATTAGGGGCTTTGAATTCGGGTCTGCTAGTACGGGTATGATTACGGTGTCTCATCTCTTGTTTGCTGATGACGCAATTATTTTTTATGATGTGGATCGTAATCAAATACGGGCTTTGAAGATGCTGCTGATTTGTTTTGAGGCGGTTTCGAGGCTCAGGATCAATGCAGGGAAGTGTGAGCTGATCCCGATTGGGGAAGCGAGCAACATATATGTTCTAGTCGGTATTTTGGGTGGCAGGAGAGGGGCCTTTCCAAATACTTACCTTGGGCTGCCTCTTGGGCCAGGTGTAAGTTCAAGGCGATCTGGGACCCAGTTTTGGAAAGAATGAGAAAGAGGTTGGCGGGATGGAAGAATGGGTAATTATCAAAAGGGGGAAGGCTTACTCTTATCAAAAGTTGCTTGTCTAGTTTGCCTACCTATTTCATGTCTAGTTTACCTACCTATTTCATGTCTAGTTTACCTTTACCTGCAGTTGTGAGTAGGAAAATAGAGAAACTCATGAGGGACTTCTTGTGGAGAGGCACTGAGGAAAGTTTTAAACATAGCTTAGTAGGATGGGAGGAGGTGATCAAGACCATTAAGGATGGCAGGGAGGGAGGGAGGAACTTGAGGGTTTTTAATAGAGCTTTGCTAGGGAAGTTGTTATGGCAATTCCCTCGGGAGGAAAATAGGTTGTGGAGAAAAGTAGTTGGAGCAAGGTGGGGTACTACGCAGATGGGGTGGAGGCTAGGAGTGGGGCCCTTAGCTCATGGAGTGGGGTTGTGGAAGCATATTGCGAGGGAGTGGGAGGATTATTCTAGAAATACTGAGTTCATTTTAGGGAAAGGGGATAGGATTAGATTCTGGTTAGATAAATGGGGTGATAATGGGACCTTAAAGGACCTTTTCCCCGGTATATATAGCCTTGGGGTGAGTCAAGATAGTTCGGTGTTAGATCATCTGAATGCTAGTGGCAATATTATCACATGGAGACATCAGCTTAGGAGAAGGTTATGGGACTGGGAACACCAAGTGGCGGATATTTTCTTTGATTGGTTGAGCTCGATTCCCCGCCCGACGGCAATGGAAGATTCGTTAAGGTGGAAGGGGGGAGGAAATGGTGATTTCACGGTTAGGGGGTACTATTCTATATTGAGTAATAGGGTTACTCCCAGGGACATACTCCCCTGGAAGAATATTTGGAAGGTTAAGGCGCCTCCGAGGGTGAGGTTCTTTATTTTGACGGCAGTTAGGCAGGCAATTTTGACGATGGAAGGTCTGTAGAAGAGAAGATACCGATTGGCTAGTCGGTGTTGGTTATGCAAGGAGGAAGAGGAGAAGACCAACCACCTTCTTCTATATTGCAAGGTGACGAGGGGGTTGTGGGATGTTTTTCTAGCCATTTCTAAGACAGTTTGGGTGATGCATGCATCAGTTAAGGCCCTTTTAGAGGCCTGGAACCCTCCTTGGGGGTGTATGGGAGATAGAAGAGTTTGGCGCATGGTTTCTCATTGTATTATGTGGACGATATGGAAGGAGAGGAATGCTCGTTGTTTCGATGGGAATGAGTTGGATCCTTCGAGACTTCGCTATCTTTTTTTGAGCACCCTTCTCAGTTAGTCCAAGGGGAAGATCTTTGTTAACACTAAGGATGTTGTGGAGTTTACGGAGGATATCCGCTTGGCTTCATAATATATGGGTTTGTGAGAAGCTGTATGTTTTTCTTTTTGGGCTCTCGTGTGTGTATTTTGCTTAGTATACTCCTTGTATACCGGTTCGCTCCCTTAGCTATTGGTTTTTAATGCAATCATTTAATTATCAAAAAAAGTTTTGTACTTCTTTTTCCGAAGAATTCAACAATTTGTTGGATGTCTTGATCGTGCAGTAGACATGATACAATATTTTTTCCAAGTAGGCCAGAATATAATTCTGACACAGATAGTCAGAGTGCTTCCAAGCATCAACATCAATAACCTTTTCCGAGTCATCTACCTCTTGAATAGAGGGACAATCTTCATATACAAACCTACCCAGTTGGCAGGTAGTGAGATAGAAATACATTTTTCCTTGCCAACGTTTGAAGTCATCCCCATTGAATTTTCTTGGTTTCTCCCTGTGTGATATAGATATGGGTGCAGTCTCATTTCTCGTGGTGACAGTCACATTTGCAGGAATAGTGTTCGTACTATGCAATTCCATTTCTGTTACAAAAATATAATTTTTATCAACGATAAGATTCATATGTAAATGAATTAATCAAAATAGAATACACAATTCTGTTGTACTAATTTCCTCAATTATAATAACAACAAATGAATTCCAAAAGAATTCTAAATAATATTCATAATTAAACTAAAATATAAACACAAGTTTATACTAGTCTAAGAAAAAAAATATGTCTCACACTATTTTTAATAAAAAAAAAATCCATACAAAACAGAATTTTTAATTTCAAAGTAAAATCTTATATAACTAGATTTAACAAAACAAAAATAAAATTGCAAATAAAATTTTATTTTCTAACCAGAATATATAAACAGTGTAGAAATTAATTTTCTGTAACACTAACTGTTTTATTAAATTTCTGTAATAAAACAATATTTTAATTCAAATTTTTCTGTCAAAGCAGATTTATTTTATACAAATAAAATTTAGTAATTAAAAAATTTATGTACACTATACAAACAGTAGAACAAGATTAAATTTTCTTAAGATTGTTATGTTTACTATTTAATTAATATAAAAGTACAGAAATACGAATTATAATAATTACAGAAATAAAATTGAATTACAGAAAATTTAATAACTTACTTGAATTTGCAGGAAAATAATATAACTAGAAACGAATCCGAGCCCCTATGTAACACTGTGTCCTTAAGACAATTTATTCCCTCCAAATTAATTCGTCCCGAAAATGTAGGAGATTTTTATAAGCCCAAGCCCGAACCGAGCCGAGCCGGCCGACCGGACGGACGGCGCGGGCACGCGCATGTGGGATTTTGGCCCAAGCCCAACACATGCATTGTATAGGCCATCTTCGATTCAAAGAGTTGGGATACCCCAAGGCATCCAAGCTGTAGTCCATCATTTGGGTTTTATTGACTCATCATTTTTTCACTACTCTTCGAATGTGGGACAAGAGTTAAAACATTCTCCATTCATTAACTTTCATTGCTTTATGAGTCACTTTGGGGACATATTTATCATTAATAACTTATTAAAATTGGCCATGTGAATATGCTACGTTAATCTCCTTGTTAAGGAGAACGCATTCATATATGGTCCTACTATTATCGGGTTATGGGTCTCACTTAAAATTGAGCTCAAAATTGCTCAAAAATCTGTTCAGAAAATCTGGACAGCTTTATGTCCAATTTATTATTGCAACAATCCTCAAGAGAATAGGTTATTGAGTTCTTAGGGCCTTGGTAGTTATCCCCAAGAGATTGGGCTTATCTTTAATCTTAACAAATCTTCATCTACATGAGAAAAATAGTCGACTGGGTTAGTGGGTCAACTGCTTCCTTCCAACATGTGGTGGATTATTTCTCCTCACATGCCTCATTTTAGTCCAAAGAAGAGCCTCTAAGAGTGTCATTTCTTCTAATTGTTTATTAATAAATATATTTTTCTTGCAAAAAAAAAACTTGAAGTTCAGGACTAGACCATCTACTGGTCCTCTTAGGCGATGTAATCATTGTACTTGTTTATAATGAGTATTTAAATGAAATGAAAATTATTTTATTTCCAATTGTTTTTTCATTACCCCTTTCCCATTATTTTGGCATGTTTCATTGGTTTTAACTTGTAGGAAGTGTCGTCACACCCTTACCAATTTTTGGCAAGAATGCACCTAATTGTGGAGTTATTCACCTCTTTAGGATTTTATCCAACCCATGTCGTCGGATTACTAAGTGCATAGGGATCCCCTTTAGGTCATTTGTGTTCCATGATACTTATGTTTTCATGTTTCATTGACAAAAGATATAGCCATAGGGTAGCGATTCTTGGGGTTTTATTCTTTTTTTTAAAACCCTGAACCCCTGCACGAATAAGCCATTTGGACTTGGGGGGGATGTTGTGACAGAGCCACCCTAACACACACCCCGCTTAAATTCTGAACGGTATCTGCTGGGGGGCTTCGAACTTGTGACCTATGGCCATTTTGATTTTCCCCTTACCACTGGACCAAACCAGGGTGGATAAATGGGTTTTATTCTTAAAATCATATAATGAAATATTTATTAACAAAAAGGATTATCTAGTTCATTTGTAATGAAATCATGTTCGTAAAAATGCTTTAGATATATGTTTTTAATATCTTGTTTGTAATATCAGTCAATTATACTTAGGAGGAATTCTAGTGAGTTGGGTTCGGCTTGATCATGGGAGATCGGAATTCTAGTTATGATATAATTGAGCAGTTCACAAGTTAGATAGGGAGTTAACATCATATTGGTATTGTGTTGTGTACATTCCTAATAGTTTATCTCAACCTACGGGAACTTTTCTAGTGGTTCGGTAACTTTTATGATTGTTTGAAAGAGCATTGTTCCCGGTATATTAAGGAATGTATTGAACATGAATACTCGTGAGATTTAAGTCTAAGAGATGTCTTCATTAGACTCATGTAATATCACACAATTTACAAATGTGAATACATCCTTAATTATGAGGGTTATGAGAATCAGAATGCTTGCACAATTGTTTTTTTCATTACCATGAGTGTGATTCGATTTTATATTAGGTCAATAGATTCTTGCAAGTTGGTAAATATAATTGTCAGTTGTTCTGAGATCCTAATTCTGAAGAATCTGCATCCAAGGAAGATTTTGGATTGTAATACCCTCTTGTAGACCTATAAGATTTATTTCCAACAGTAAGCCTTATAAGTGGATTATTTTCTAATTTGGTGGAGTAGAAAATTAAATTAAGTTTGAGAATCAAGGAATTGATTAGATGCTGGTTAGAATTAATTAACGATAAATTTATTTGACCAAGTGGGTATTGGAAACTTAATGCGTGGGTTATCATTACGTAGAATAATCAACTTTACAAATAAGCCTCATTATTCTGAGTAATTTTTTATATAGTTAAATTGGAGCTCAGTCATAATTATTTAGTGGAATTAATTATGATTAAATGAAGAAAGAAAATAAATTACAGGATTGTAATTTAGAATTTTCTAGTATTTATTTGGAAGCTAATTTAGCTATTTGTCTTAGATCCCTTGTATAATCGATATAACCAAGTAACAAGGTCCATACTATTTGGAAACCCAATTTATCCCAAGCCTGTAACTTATATTAATATATATTAATGTAAGATAGGGGTTTAAGAAACATATTCATTAGTGAGCGTTAGAGAGGGGGAGAGAAAATAATGTTCAATTTTTTTGCAGAGGCTTAGAGAAAGGTCCATATCTCACTCAAAACCAAAAAATTCCATCTCAAAATATTCGCACACACATACTTAGCTTTGGGAGGATTGCATACTAAACATTCAAAGCACTTTAGTGGACAAAAGGAAGATTTTGGAGAACCAAGAGAAGGTAAACCTTCATCTTCAACAAATACATTTTCTCCATATTCAGATTGCAACCAGATCCGGAAAGTTATTGTACTCGACATCCAATGTTTAATACCTTAAACCTAGTTTTTGTTTTGTTCTTTCTATTACGTAATCATTATAATATTTTGGGTAGAAATTGTTTCGCGTATATTAATTCGCAGCAATTGGTATCAAAGGCCAAGGGTAGAATGATCATGTTTTAGAAAGTCCCATGTTGTCCACCTTTAAACCCCAGGTTGCATGTTAGAAAATATGTTCATGAATGTATATATTTATGTACTAACATAGTATTTTAACATGTTTATTTCCATATTCATTCCATCAAGGTCACGTGATTATATGTTGTGTGAATGGATCCTACATGTTTTATAATTATTGATTTTAATCGATGTACTAGTGTTCATTATGAGGGGATCTAATTTTATTACTCTATTTTATACTGGGTTTGGTTATGGAGGATTTTCATGGGGTTCTGAAAAGTTTAAAGCCATCAATGTAGTTTTGCAAGAAGTAGTAAAGAAAAAATGTAATACCCCACTCTTCAACCATCAATATTGTCCCCAATTTAACTACCACACACTAGGGTATGTGATTTTATTAGATCTAAATCCACAAACTGGTGTCAGTGTGATTTGAACCCCTAACATGTGCATCATCAATCACATGCCTTACTAGTGGATTTAAAAGTCCTCGGTGTTTAAAGAGTGAAAATCTACATATATGAACCATAACTTTCCCTCACCTGGGCGATGTGGGATGTAACTCCCTGGATACCAAATCAACCATGGAGCGAGTATGTTACAATCCAAACCCCTTAGAGACCTAAATGTCCTCGTTGGGATGAAATCAACTATCACTCAAGACATTGGCACACTTATTCTTGATGGGTAAGGGTTATGATAATAACTGTGATACCCCATAAAATTCGTAACTATACTGTTCTGGTCTAGTACAATATATATTGGAATAAAAAAATTAGTAAAATTTTTGGAATAAATAAAAAAGTAAAACTAAACAAGTAATATAATGAAGTAAAGAAATAATGAGTAAGACACTACCAACTTTGATACCATATTACCGCTAATAAAATCACCCCACCTCTAAGGTAGAAACAACAACCTAAGACTCAAAAAATAGTCATAACGACAATGTTAACACGTGTTTAAGATGAACAAGATTATAATTGAATTTGGTATATAATATGACTATGCAACTTCCTCTTGTCTTTTAGTTATTTTTGCGCTTATCCCATCCCAAACTGCCCTAGATATCTGATACATCTAGACCCAAGCCCATGTGATCCCATTATTAAGTATTATTCATCTCGGTTATATCTAGTGGATAAAAAACAACTCTACACTAAACATCTTAAGCGTATATGTATATAAGTGTACATTCCCAGTATAACATATAAATTGGTATAACTATCTCTAGTACCATAATGTGTAATCTCATATGGTAGGACAAAGACAATCCCAACGTCTAACATCCACATAAAATTACTGCCCCAACCACCTGCATAATAAATGGACTAGAATGAGGCCTGCATATAGCAAAGGCTTACTCTAATGCCTTTGGGGATCTCTCGCACGTACTAGGCAGAGTTATAGGCAGTCTAACACCTATAAACCAAAAATATACCATGTATAATCATTACGCCTTTGCTCCAATCATATGGACCCATATCTATATTAGGGATCTCCCCGTTTATCACCACGAGATAACACGGGTACGCCAGCACGTAGTGTTCGGGGTAAAATTAACAACGTAAATCCCATCCCTATCACTGGGTGCCAGTGCAATCGACATCATATATTCCCCATAAGGATATTCCTTCTAGTACGTATGCCAAGAGGACTCAATAGCAGGTGTTTATTTCACGTAAAACATATAACACTTTAACAAAATAGACGGATGATCTCGGATTTGGGTTGTGACTAAGATTTTGAGTCACATATCCCATCTGCAACCAATAGAGGCGTGACCAAAATCATTGGTCACAGACCTTGTCCCTAACTAAATAGGAAGCCACGGACAAGAGTGTGTAATAGTACAAGGCAGGCTAGTGGTGGACAAGGGCTGTGACTAGAAAGTCACGGACCAAATCAATGACCATCTTTAAAAACCTAGTCATAGACTAAAGCCGTGACCTATAGCCCTCACATGCTTCGATGTGGCCGAAGACAAAATCCGTGACCAACAATTCGAAATGGTCACGGAACATAGTCGTGACCCAATTTTACACATTCTTCAATTTTCTCACGGACCAAATCCTCAAGCATAGATTTATCAAGAAAAAAATATAAATCATAGTCACGGTTCAAGTCTGTGATTATAATTAAATGCAAAATATGGGTTTTTTGGAGTCCTATTATTAAACTGAAAGTCTTGCGACTACACGATCGGTTAATAAGAGTTACATTAGTCACGTGCGAGGTGCTCATGCCCCTAGTGGGGCCGTTTGTGGGCTCTTAGGGGTTTTGGCTCACTAGCGACACGTTTTCAAGCATAAGTGTGTCAATTTTCAAATTCGAGTATTATTCCCAAATCGGGAGTCCCGCTATTACACGATCGGTTATTAAGAGTTACGATGGTCATGTGCGAGGTGTTCGTGCCCCTAACAGGGCCATTTTTTTTTCTCCCACTAGCCGCATATTTTCAAGCCTAAGTGTGCCTATTTTTAAATTTAAGTCTTATTATCAAAATGGGAGTCCCGCGACAACGGGTTCTTTCCTATGAGTTACTATGGTCAAGTGCGAGTTGTTCGTGCCCCTTGCGGGGCAGCTTGGGATTTAGGCCCACTAACGGCATGTTTTCAAGCCTAATTGTGCCTATTCGGGTCCAACTCTTAAACAGTGTGTCCCACGACTATGCGATTGGTTGATACGAGTTACATTGGTCACATGCATGGTGTTTGCCTTGTAGGGCCATTTGGGGTTTTTTCGGGGTTATTTGCCCGCTAGAGGCACGTTTTCAAGCATAAGTGTGCCTAATTTCAAACTTGGGTCCTATTCTCAAATTTGAAGTCTCGCGACTATGCGATCAATTGCTACGAGTTATATTGGTCACGTACGAGGTGTTCGTGTCTCTTTCGGGGACGTTTGGGGACTTCTCAGAGTTTTGGCCCAAAAGCAGCTCGCTTTCAAGCCTAAGTGTGCCTATTTTCAAATTCGGGTACGATTATCAAATCGGGAGTTTTGTGACTATGCAGCCAGTTGCTACTACTTACGTTGGCCATGTGTGAGGTATTCGTGCCCTTTAAAGGGCCATTTGGGGGTTATTTGGGGTTTTGGCCCACTAGAGACACATTTTGAAGTCTAAGTAGGCCTAATTTCAAATTCAGGTCCTATTCTCAAACTGAAAGTTCCATGACATTACGATCGGTTTCTATGAGTTACGTTGGTCATGTATGAGTGTTCGTGCCCATTTTGGGGCTGTTTGGGTCTATTCGGGGTTTTGCCCCAAAAGCGACACGTTTTCAAGCCAGTGTGATTATTTTCAAATTTGGGTCCTATTCTCAAAGTGGGAGCTCTACGACTACGGGGTCAGCTGCTTAGAGTTACGTTGACTACGTGTGAGGTATTCGTGTCGCTTGTAGGGTTATTTGGGAGCTGTTCGGAGTTTTTGCACACTAGAGGCACATTTTCAATCCTAAGTGTCCTTATTTTGAAATTCTGATCCTATTTTCAAATGGATAGCCCTGCGACTATACGATCAGTTGCTATAAGTTACATCAGTCACATGCAAGGTGTTCGTGCCTCTAGGAGGGCCGGTTTGGAATTGTTCGGGGTTTGGGCTCATGAGTGGCACGTTTTCAAGCCTAAGTGTGCCTATTTTTAATTTGGGGTCCTATTATCAAATCGGGAGTCCCATGAGTAAGTGACTGGTTGCTACGAGTTATATCAGTCACGTGCAATGTGTGTGTGCCTCTAACTAGTCAGTTTGGGGTATGTTCGGGATTTTGGCCAACCAGCATCACATTTTCAAGCCTAAGTATGCTTATTTTAAAATTCGGGTCCTTTTGTCGAATTCGGGATTCTCGCAATTACGTGGTCGATTTCTTCGAGTTACGTTGGTTATGTACAAGGTGTTTGTGCCTCTAGTGGGGGCATTTGGAGGTTGTTTGGGTTTTTGGCCCACAAGAGGCACATTTTCCAACCTAAGTGTGCCTAATTTCAAATTCGGGTCCTATTCTCAAACTGAGAATCTCGTGACTACGTGATCTGTTGCTACGAGTAATGTTGTCACGTGCGAGGTATTTGTGCTCCTTACGGGCCATTTGGGGGTTGATTGGGATTTTGGCCTACTAGCAGCACACTTTCTATCCTATGTCTGCCTTTTTTAAATTCGAGTCTGATTCTCAAATCAGGAGTCCCGCGACTATCCATTCGGTTGCTATGAGTTACGTTGGACTCATTCTAGGTGTCCATGATCCTTATGGGGCAGGTTGGGGTCTGTTCGACATTTTAACTCACTAGCATCACGTTTTCATGCTCAAGTGTACCTATTTTTAAATTCGGGTTCTATTCTCAAACCGAGAGTCCCATGACTACACGATCGGTTTCTACGAGTTACTTTGGTCACGTACGAGGTGTTTGTGCCCCTTCCATGGATATTTGGGGATTGTTCAGAGCCTTGGCCCTCTTAGGACACATTTTCAAGACTAAGTGTACATGTTTTCAAATTTGGGTCCTATTTTAAAACCGAGAGTCCCGCGAATGTGCGTTTGGTTACTAAGAGTTATGTTGGAAACATTGGAGGTGTTCATGACCCTTGCGGAGCTGTTTGGAGGTTGTTCGGTGTTTTATCCTACTAGGGACATGTTTTTAAGCATAAATGTACATATTTTGAAATTCGTGTCATATTCTCAAACCGAGAGTCTCTCAACTATGTGGTCGGTTGCTACGATTTACGTTGGGTACTTGCGAGGTGTTTGTGCCCTTTGTGGAGCGGTTTGGGGAAGGTTCGGGATTTTTGTCCCACGAGGGCATGTTTTCAAGCCTAAGCGTGCTTATTTTCAAATTTGGGTCCTATTCTCAAACTAGGAGTCTTGCAACCACGTGGTTGGTTTTTACAAGTTCCGTTAGTCACGTGATAGGTTTTTGTGCCACTTCTTGGACCATTTGGGGATTGTTAGGGATTTTGCCCAACTAGCGGCATATTTTCAAGTCTAAATTCGCGTATATTCAAATCCGGGTCCTATTCTTAAAATGGGATTCCCACAACTACGATGTCGGTTGACACGAGTTACGTTGGTCATGTGCGAGGTATTCGCCCACCTTGTGGGGCCATTTGGGGGTTGTTCTGGGTTTTGGATTACTAGTGGCACGTTTTCAAGCCTATATGTGCATATTTTTAAATTCAGGTCCTATTCTCAAAATGGGAGTCCCGCAAATACTCAGACAATTTCTACGAGTTATGTTGGTCACATGCACGGTGTTTGTGCCTTTTGCAGGGCCGTTTGGGGGTTGTTCATGATTTTGGCCCACTAGCGGCACGTTTTTAAGTGTAAGTGTTCTTATTTCCAAAATTTAAAATATCGTGCCTATGAATTATATAAAAATGTTAGTTAAAGTAAAGAGTACATGGTTTATGTTATCCAAGAATGCCATTAAATAGAGTCTATTAAATTTGTGATTGGACTAAATTAATCTTGGAACCCCCCGTGTATTCTTATACATGTTCGTTTGCTGATTAGTCTCATTGATACAATCTTCATAAAATAAAGGGGAATTAACATCGTGACACTGCCAATTTTGTTGATGCCATATTAGTTGTCAAAGTATCCAAACCTAATACAACTATTAGGTTAACAACTATAATTAATATGGCTTTAGCAGACACTTTAGAGAAAAAATATAGTTTATTAGCTAGAGTTCTTATTGATGTTAATTTCTCCTTTTTGTTACCAACATTTTTGGTTATTGGTTATGAGGAGATGAAAATTCCCATTAAATAGGTTCCTTCATTATGTGATTTTTGGGGTGGTATTGGTCACCCAATATCATCTTGCCAAAATATCAACAGAAATGTTCATGGAAATTTGAATAATATGCAGTCGTCTCAGCATCATAGGGTTAAACAGAAGGATCCTCAATACTAGAATGGAAACCATGCTCCAAGTGGATCTCGATTTTTGGCTATTATTGGAATCATATTAAGTGAGAATGAGGAGTTAGTTACTGGACTTCTTAATAAGATTGAAATTAAAAAAAAAACGTCATTGTGGGTTCCACCTATTCAACAAGAAAATAGTAAACAGTCACATGGGTTGAATATTTTAACAAAAAAAATAATGTTGAGATATTTTCAAATAAGGCGTAGGGTTATTGTTAAAAAAAAATAACACAGCAGATAAAGAAATGGTTACTCAAAAGGAGACTTCTCCTCCTATAATTTCGGATACAGATCATCTAAGTGAACAACCATCCCATGTGGCACAATTCAAGCAGGTAACTAATATGGGTGCTAAGGTATTAAGTGAAAAGGAAGTTGATGAGTTCAATATGGGAAAGATTATTTAAAACCTCTAATAATCCAGAAATAAAATAAAGACCAAAATTTGATTTTGGAAAATTTCTCTGGGAAAATAGATTATAATGAAAAGGATAGTACGACAGAAAAAAATCGAAAATCAGGGGACATGTTTATATCTGATAATATGGACTCACACTCTTATGGTGTAATGCCCCCCGAGAGGACTTTCCAAATTTTTTGAAAACATGTCAAGTCATTCAAAGCAATTATTGAGGACTGAAGAAAATGATTCTTGTCCTGGAGTAAATTTATTCATTGAGATCCCAAAATTTGATTTAGGTGATGAGATTGAAGACTCAGGTGGTAAAAATATTGGAAATATTAATTATCAAATGTTCAAGTCCTAAGTCACTAATTCCTTTAATATTTTAGGTAAGAATGATTATTCGTCAGATGTAGTGGTTGGAAAAGAGGGAGAAACTGAAAAATTGGACTCATTTTCGTCCCTAACTAAAGAGGAGAAATTGGCTCTTAAATATAATTTAAGGCCTTCTGCTTCTCGTTCAAGATGTCACATCGGCTCTTAAATATCAAATGTTCAAGTTATTTTTTTAATTTATTTTTGTTATCCCTTATAAGATCCACTAGGAGAGGCTATTTCTCCTACATATTTATAAATAAATTGAGTTTTCATCCAAACAAAGGAAAATTTACATCTCGCATGGGATAAAAATCAACATTACTGATATCCTCAATATTTTGAAACTCGAAGTTGGTTATGAGGTTATTTTGTTCTGAAAAAAGAAATTGCCTATCCACTGATGGCCTTGAGTTTGATCAATGATAATTTTCTAAATAGAACAACCTCATCACTAACTTAGAGTTTCCAAATTTTTTTAGCATATCAATAGTGATATTTTTTACCCGATGTGGGAAGTTAATTTTCCTTTACTTCATATAGATTGTGTTAATGAAACTAATCACCAAATGTATATGTATATGAACACATGGAAATTTAGGTGGGTCAACTTGGTCCAATCATAAACTCGTGAGACTCTTTTCTAAAAACTAGGGTCTCGTGAAAGGTGTTCATGCGCCTTAACATTCACGAATCAAATTAAACATTCGTAAATCAAACTAAACATCCATACATTAAAATAAACATACATAAATCATATTAAACATTTGTAAATCAAAGTGAACATTCATACATCATACTAAACATTCATAAATAAAAGCAAAGAACTAATATAGTCTCAATACATTAATAGTATACAAATAAAATTCACAAGGATACAATCGTATTTTGATACTCAATCTTAGTTGAAATCAACTAAAGATTCTTCAAATTAGGGTTGTCATCAAGAGTTGACTGGAACTCTTTCGAATCCTTTAATACATCTTCTTTAGTAGTCAAACCCTTTGGTGCATGCACATCAATAGACCAATTACCATCGTTTATACACTTAGTAGAATACCTTGTCTACGTTCTGAAAGGCATAACTGAAAGGCTCGTCAACTATTTGATCTTTACTCTTCATCTTTGATAAATATACCATAATAAGTTTGAAGTAAGGATTAACTTTTCAAGTATTTGTAGTATCCTCCACCCTCAAAATAGAATACGGTTTCTTTGAAATCTAAGTAATCGACTTCTAGGATTTTTTGGATTATTCCATAATATGATAGCACCGTATCTTTTGGATTTTTTGTCTTTTGATAGCAACAGAGGTAGTTGAGGCACAAACTAAAATTCCACCCTTTTGCGCCAAAATATTTTCCTCATATGGATACGAAACAAAATCAAAATTGTTGGTGCGGAATTTTAAACTCTTTTGCATGAAAATTATGACATTTTACTTAGTGTGCAAGCCTTGAAGAGGCATCACCTCTTTTTAGAAGATGCATTTATTAATGAATTTGTATTAGGGAATGTTTTTACCACACATGAATAAATAACGACACACATAAGAGGTGAAAAGTACCTCTTTTGATACACATGCCCTAAAATCAGTTGTCGTGTAATTTCTCATTTGATTTTTAGAAATTTCGTTCTCATACTTCCTATTGGTAAATTGTAGAGTTTAGATCATAATATATAAAAATACATATAAACAAAGAAGAAGAATTCATTAGATACTCACTCTCTATAGTCTTCAACTTTATCTTGTGATTCGAAGACATACCGAGTTGTTTACTGATATTATAGATTTGTGAGTTTCACCACTTTAGTGTTCCCAAAGGAAATTCATCCTCAAACTCGTCAGGTTCTTCATCACTCATTCTCCACGAGGATTGAACCTACTCACCTCTTGTTCTAGAATATGTTCCCAAGCATATAACGATGATCCCAAGGTAACCTATTCTTCATCAACTGACCCTCTAATACACCATGTATTCTTCATGTAATATTTGAAGATTCACTACACCAAAATGGGCAAATTGTCACCTTTCAGCCGGCCAGCCTTGTCAAGGTCATTGACCGTGACAAAAAAACACGCATTTTATGTCATGGTCATTGACCTTGACACGATCGTGACAACGACTTGTCACGGTCATTGACCGTGACAAGCCCGTGACAATTAAATTTGTTACGGTCTTGTCACGGTCAATGAACGTGACAAGACCGTGACAATTATTGTCACGGTCAATGACCTTGACACGACCGTGACAACTTTTCCAGCAAAAACCCTTTCCCCCTTTTTTTTTCCCTCCCACCGTTCCCTCCCTCTCTCTCTCTCTCTCTCTCTCTCTCTCTCAGGTCCAATTTCTCTCTCTCTCTCTCTTCCATTTATATATATATTTGTTTGTATATTTATGTGTGTGTGTGTATATATATATGTGTGTATGTGTGTGCGTGTGTGGGGGGTGGGGCGGGATGGGGCAGGGTGGGGGAGGGGGTGGTGGAGGGGGGCAGGGGGTGGGGCGGGGTTGGGTGGGGCAGGGTGGGAGAGGGGGTGGTGGAGGGGGCAGGGGGTGGGGTGGGGTGCGGTGTGTGTGTGTGTGTGGTGGTGTGTTTTGGGGGAGGGGGGAGGGGGTGGTGGAGGGGGACAGGGGTGGGGTAGGGTGGGGTGTGTGTGTGTGTGTGGTGGTGTGTGGTGGGGGAGGGGGTGGTGGAGGGGGGCAGGGGGTGGGGTGGGGTGTGTGTGTGTGTGTGTGTGGTGGTGTGTGGTGGGGGTGGGGCGGGATGGGGCAGGGTGGGGGAGGGGGTGGTGGAGGGGGGCAGGGGGTGGGGCGGGGTGGGGCAGGGGGTGGTGGAGGGGGCAGGGGGTGGGGTGGGGTGCGGTGTGTGTGTGGTGGTGTGTTTTGGGGGAGGGGGGAGGGGGTGGTGGAGGGGGGCAGGGGGTTGGTTAGGGTGGGGTGTGTGTGTGTGTGTGGTGGTGTGTGGTGGAGGAGGGGGTGGTGGAGGGGGGCAGGGGGTGGGGTGGGGTGGTCACACCTACGCACACACGTACACCTACGCCACACACACACGCACACCTACGCACCTACGCACACACACACACACACACCCCACCCCACCCCCTCCCCCATCATTGTGTGAATAGGTATGAGATCATAATTTGGAGGAATTCACGTCCAAGAAATAATTTGGATTCCCTTTAGGGTCTTATGTCTTGAATTAATCTGAGGGGGTGGGGGTGGGGGTGGTGGTGGGTGGGGTTTTGAATATTATTTACATTCAAAATAAATAATTGATAATAGTTGGATAATAATTGGATAATAATTGTTTTTATACCTATAGAACAGCTTAGATAGTGTGTGTGTGTGTGTGTGTATGTGGTCAATACATGAATTTATTTTTGTATTTGAATTATCCCATGAATTTATTTTTGTATTTGAATTATCCCATGAATTTATTTTTGTATTTGAATTAACCCATTATATGAAACATACTTGAAATTAAATATAGTGCGCATAGATACTAGCATTCTAGTTCTTATGCGTACGCATTCAATAACCCTTAGACCCGTTCGAGAGTCATTACCCCTGTAATGAGATCTCTCGAATTGTCCCGTTTGGACAGTTTGAGACTGTATAATTTTTGTATAATATTCTTATTGGCTTAAAGTTGTTACTTTTGGAGGAAGTTTTGCAGTCGTATCTTAATGTTCTCTGGGTACATACTAGATTGACAAGTGTGACTGTTATTTTAATTGACCAATTGAAATAACACTCACACCTGCCAATCTACGTCGTGTACTTGGAGAACTAAGGGGATATGCTGTCGAATTTTTTTCAAATCGTAACAATGTGCATGAGCTGTTAAGTATATTACAGAAAAATGCATTCTTGAATGGGATAGGACCACATACCCTTTAATAGGATAATTAAATGATGGGATAATTAAAAAAAACATACTATAAATCTAAGTTTTGTTTACCTTTAATAGGTGTTTAGTTGTGGTAGCTGTGATGGGATATCCGAAATACAAAGAGTGGATGGGTGAGACTAATAGAATGGGGGATGTGTTTCGCAGAGATGCTAACGAATTTGTGAAATATGCAAAGAGATGTCGTAATGATGAAGAGTTTCCGTGTCCGTGTGCTAGGTGTAAGAATGGTAAGGTGTTTGAGTGGAAAACAGTTGAACTACATATGTTAAGATCGGGTATGCAAGATAGTTATCGATTTTGGAGTTTTCACGGTGAATTGAAAGTTCCTTTTGTCCCTGACCAACCTTCACAACATCCTTCAACAAGTAGAATAGATGAAGAATGGGACGACGTAGATCATAATATGTTAGAGGATTTAGTTGATGATGCGTACGGAGTTTATGAAGCTGAGGAGAATGAGGTTACTGATGATGTAGAAGATTCAAGTGCTCGTGAAGATAACACGATAAAACTTGACGATGACTACCAAAGTTTAAAATTTAAGGCGACCCAACCGTTATACTCTGGCTATGAGAAAGATCAAACAACTTTACATGCCATCGTTGGTTTACACAGTTTGAAGACGCAGTACGGTTTGTCTGGCAATAGCGTGACGGGAATTCTGAAATGGGTGAAGGGCTTATTACCCAAGGTGAATACACTTCCAAATAGCTATCTTGTTATGAAGAACAGTTTGAATGGTTTGGGAATGAAGTATAAATCGATTCATGCTTGTGTGTATGACTGCATACTATACCGAAAGGAGTATGAAAATCTCGATCATTGTGCGGTATGCGATGAACCTAGATATGTCAAATCTACTAGTAAGGAAGGCACAAGCTCAAAAGTGCCTCAAAAAGTATTGAAATATTTTCCTGTTGGGCCTAGATTAAAGAAATTTTTCACAGTACCATGGATTGCAGAGGCAATGACTTGGCATGCTAGGGCAGAAGTAGGGGGTAATATCATGCGTCATCCTATTGATTCTACTGCCTGGCGGAGGATGAATTATGAGTATCCCGATTTTGCTCGAGAACAACGCAACATTCGTTTGGCTATATCAACAGATGGTTTCAATCCATTTGGAAATCAAAGCACCAATCAGAGTGTATGGCCAGTGATCCTAGCCCCACTCAACCTCCCTCCTTCACAGTGTGTGAGACCTGAATTTTTGATGATGGCTTTATTGATACCTGGGCCAAAGGCACCAAGTGAAGACATTGATATCTACCTGGCTCCTTTGGTAGAAGAATTAAATGAGTTGTGGGAAGAGGGTGTGCAATCATTTGACTCTTTTAGAAAAGAAGAGTTTACGCTGAAAGCTATGTTGATGTGGGCAATTCATGATTTTCCAGCTTATGGGGCATTATCCGGATGTGTAGTACATGGTTATTTGGGGTGTCCTATTTTTGTAGAGGAGACTGAATCTCTTCATCTATCCTCCAGCTTAAAAAATGTATACCATTGCCACAGGAGGTTTTTACCCCCAGCTCATAGTTTCAGATTTGAGAAAGCTTCCAATTTTTTATTGGGCGGAGTTGAACATAGGCTACCGCCGAGACAACTTTCGGGTTCATAAATTGAAAGTAAATCTTCTGAATGTGGCCCAAATATGCCAGGTAAGAATCCCAAATTTAAGAATGTCAAGCATAAGAAGACCCCAACTGGGAATGAAACTGAGATAAGAAAGGCATGGTCTCGGAGGTCAATTTTATTTGACTTGCCTTATTGGAAGAAAAACCCGGTGCACCATGTATTGGATGTGATGCATGCAGAGAAGAACTTCGCTGAACATATTGTGGGTACTTGCCTTGGGGGGAGTCATTCGAAGGATGGAGAAAATGCACGAAAAGACCTTAAAACGTTAAAACTTAAACCACAACTATGGTTGAAAGAAGATAGTAGGGGAAGGACAATAATTCCCCCTGGTGCGTTTACTTTGACGAGTGAGGAAAGGAAGGTGCTTCTAGACACAATATATAATTTGAAGGGCCCATCTACTTTTTCGTCCAACTTGCAAAGGATTGTGAATTATGGTACTCATGATTTACATAAGTGTAAGTCCCACGATTGGCATGTGATCATGCAATTGGTTCCTCTATTGTTTAAGCACTGTTTCTCCAAGCACAAGGATTTGCGTAGGGATATTATGCAAATTAGTATTACCTTCTCCCTCTTGTGTGAGAAGGTAGTGAATCGAGAACACATAGTGGCCGCAAAATTGGCTGTGAACGAAGCGATTTGTGTATTAGAGAAGTACTTTCCCCCAGCATTCTTTGACATAAGTGTTCACTTGTTGGTACACCTATGCGACGAGGCACTTCTTTGTGGTCCAGTTAGATATCGGTGGATGTATCCGTTTGAATGATTGATGAAAGTTTTTAAAGATTACGTCAAGAATACGCGATATATTGCAGGATCAATTGCAGAGGAATACATCACCGTGGAGTCATCAATATATACTCGGGAATATATGACTGACTCTACTAGCGTTGATGACACTGATGAATTCCTCGATGATGGTGGTAATGTGATGGGAAAACGAGTGAAATTAACGAGTTTGCAACATGAACAGGTAGCTCGTTATCTATTTGACACACATGAAGATGTCGAAGAGTGGAAAAAGTAAGTTTCGAATATTATAATGTTTAACATTATTTTAGATTATTTTATACATGATTAATTTTGTAATATGCAGTAAATATGAAGCCTATGAGAACAATAAAAGACGAAAAACAGTGGTACAATCAGACAGGGAATTTAGGTTATGGTTGACACAAGAGGTAATTACAATGAAAACAGTCGTTATATAACGTTACATTACACTCAAATTTTACCACTAATATAATTAATTTATCAATATTCTCAGCTCCTAAAGATGGGTGATGCGACATCAAGGCTTGCTCGTCTAGCCACTGGACCCTTGTTCGTGGCACAAGAGTACAAAAAATATCGATTGAACGGTTACATTTTCGGCGCTAAAGTGTACGAGGAAAGTACAAATGTACATAACTCGGGAATTTCATACAAGGCTCTTACTTTCTTTCGAGCGAGCGCAAAAGATAAAAACCTCGTTGAAGCTGAAATGACTTACTATGGTGTAATCCAAAATATATTTGAATTGGATTATATAAGCTTCAAAGAGGTTGTATTTTACTGTGAATGGGTAAGAGTTGAGGATAAAAATGCTTCTAAAGTTGATCCTGTCACCAATTTGATCATGGTTGACTTGTCCAAGTTGAAGAGCAACGAGCACGTGAGCGATGAGCCGTTTGTTTGTGCATTTCAAAAGGTTAAGCAAGTGTTTTACTCGGAGTATATCAACAACGAGCCGTGGTCAATTGTCCAACATGCGCCAAGGCGTCTAAATAGTAGTGTGGATGACTTGGCTGCTCCTACCGAATATCAATCCATTTTTTATGATAACCCGAATTTGAAACAATTTTTCAATTTGTAATAATTATTTCAATTTGTACCGAAACATCCATTTTTAATGCTTTTACTTGATCTGCACTTTATCATTTTCACTCTTGTGTAGTGTGCGTGTGTGGAGAGGAGATTAATACATAAATATTCCAACTACATCTAAGTTTTGTTTATACTAATCCATGAATATACGCTTCTTACGTTTAATAGGTGATTAGTACATAGTTATTTGGGGTGTCCTATTTGTGGAGAGGAGACTGAATCTCTTCGTCTATCCGAACACTAAGAAATGCCATAATCCTATGGAGCGATGCTCTGCAAATTCCTCCCAACCGTTATGTAGCCAAACATCACCGGTTGAAGTTGTCAATTCCACTTTCCATACCCCACCACTTTCCATACCCCATTCAAAGGTGGAGTTGACAACTTCAACTGCTGATTTTTGGCTACACAACGGTTGGAAGGAATTTGCAACGCATACCTCCATAGGATTATGGTATTTCTTAGTGTTTAGATATGAAGAGAATTATAATTGACACGATTGCCCGGGGTACATTAGTTGGAAGGAGGTGCCATATGAGCTCAAGTTAGCTGTTTGAGTGACACTACAGGTAATGTATTTATATTTATATGTCAATTTTGATTTCGATTTCAATTACGATTTATATTTATCTATATTTGAGGGGCGGATACTAATTTTACTTTATTTCAATTCAGGGGACAGGGAGTGGCCCTAAGGGTAGGCCACATATGCTCTATACTTATGTGGCTATTCAGACGAGAAGGGAAGGATAAGGAGGTGTTCCCGAGCGTCGCGGTACAAAATCTCTTTTCCATGCAAATAGTTTGTAGATTTGAGATAAAATGATGGTGATGTTGTTTCTTTTTAAATAGTTTCTTATTTGAATATATATTTGCATTATCTTTAGTTTGTTCGTATATATGATGTTTGGAACAGGTACAACGTTGCTATAACAGGTACAAATATACTGCTGGGCAGTGGCAGTGGCCATACTGCCCAGTAGTTTTTTTTTAATTCTGCCCAGAATTGTCACGGTCATTGACCGTGACACGTTCGTGACAAAATTGACACGGACGTGTCACGGTCATTGACCGTGACAATTTTTTTAAAAAGGGTCACGGCTTTGTCACGGTTCTAAACCCTGACAAACGTGTCACGGTCATTGACCTTGACACGACCGTGACACAAAACACGATTTTTTTGTCAAGGTCAATGACCGTGACACGACCGTGACAAAAAAAGTTGTCTCGCCTCGAAATGTCACGGTCATTGACCTTGACAAGGTGAATTTTTCAAGGTCAATGACCTTGACAAATTGGCAGATTTGGTGTAGTGATTATCATCAAGCGCTCAAAATCATACATCCAACAATACTTAATGGGACCACATAACAAAGCCTTGTTGGATAAATGCATAAGCAGGTGCATGCTGATATCGATGAACGACGAAAGAAATTATTTCTCTAATACATAAACTACCTTTCCTAAAGTTGATTTCTCATGTTTAATGTGCCTTATATTAAATATTTTTTTCATAAAGTTGGGTTAAACAAAAATTGATATGCACAATTTCTCGATAGAGATCTTTGTGTTCAGAGAAACAATGCCTAAATAAAAGAGGGATCATTTTTTATGTTTACGTGACAGTCGTGAGACTTGAACTCTTTGAAGTCATTTATTTGGTATCTTACTATCTGCGTAAATTACCTGAATAAATAGTTGTAGTCTTTAAGTTGAATATGAATAAGAAAATTTTCTTCTCACTTGTATTCAAAATGAAAGCAACTGCAGCGATATTAATTCTTCCTGTTGAAGGATTATTTTTTAACCAAAATTTCATCTTTATTTACATATCATGTAGATCGTGGTGGGACCACTCTCCATCTTTTGATTGAGATCCACTCATACATTTTCCTATCAGATATTCTACAATATTGTTCTCTATGTGAAACACATCAATTACATAGCTTACATTATGATATTTCCAATATGGAAAGTAAAAGAATATTGATCGTCTGTACCATGTCTTTCCTTTACTAGGGTCATTCGAATCCTCCCTAGATTTACGCTTAAGGTTTAAAAACAAGGGGTGTTTTCCTACAAAGTAATTCCTCACAGTCGAAATAGTCTACTTATCCTCAATTTGTTGACTAGAAGACGGAGCAAGTTGTGTGCTTCGCTCGTGATCGACAAGTAAAAACTTAGACTTGTCATTCCTGAAAGGGTGGCTAGTCGAAAAAAAATCTATGATGACTCGTATAACTCATCTTACCACTATGATATAGCCATCTGGCTTCATTTTCCTCCCCACATACGGTTCATCCATAATAACCACAAATATTACAACCGAATAAGGTCCCATAAGAATGAAGGTCGTGGATCGATCACATGCCCATTGCTTTAAGTGTGAACTCTCCACCCTTATGAGAGTCAAATTCCGTCACACCTTTATCCTTTATGTCTTTGATATCTTTGATTAATGGGGCTAAGAATATATCAATATCATTGTCGGGATCCTTCGGCCCGGATATCAAGAAACATAACAATGTGAACTACATTCTCATGCGGAGTGTCAGATGGAGACTTAAATATTCCATGAAAACTGGCCAATAACTCTAATTAGTACTAAAATTACCAAAAAGGTTAAACCCATCAGTTGAGATTTCAAGACGGACGTTGAACAGTTCCTTTGCAAATTTAGGGTTTCATGTGTTTAAAAATTTTCAGTTGAGTCATTCAACCGGATGATGCATCAGATTCCCCCCCACCTCGAATCGAGCATGCCATGGCATGGCCTTATCTATCCATGATAAATAGAAAACCCATTTTAAACGTGGCCAAGTGGAAAATACTTCAAAATATTTTGTGGGATTTGTGAGCACTTGTGATATTTTGCAGCCTTGTTCTTTCCATTCTCACAAGCCACATATCTAGGCTCGCAGCATACATGACACTCATCATTAAATTCATGCTCATTATGGTACTTTATGAAATGATACTTTCATACATAAATAGATTTGTACTTCAGACCCAAACCCTTCAAGATATTCTTCATGCTAGGATAATTGTCTCGTAACGTCTTCTCTTTTGGGAAAATTTCATTAGCCCATTTAAGAATTCTAGTTACACCGTTGCCCCCAAAATCAAATTAACTCTTCTAATTATGCAAATTGATCATTCCATATAATACAAAGTGATATTCATCATAATATTTATACAACGGTCTAACCGCATCGACTTTAAACCATATGTATTCCCGATCTCATGGTAATTTAATATCAAATTGTTCATATACTAAGTCATAATGAGTATTATCTGTATCCATAGGTTGGTGATTTTGATTGTTGTTAACTCCATAAACATGATTAACTAGGTTGGTCAATGGACGATGTCTTGGTGAATCATGTACTAATTCCACTCTTTGGGGTTCCATTATGCGGTTGGGTACCGATAATTTTTCCGAAACATAAGGTGTATTTTTTTCACCATGATATGTCCATATTTTATAATCATGACAAATTCCTCACTTTAATAATCTTCAAATTTTAGTCCTTCATTAATAGATTAAAATAATAATCATGTTGCATAAAATAAATTAGACAAATTACAAAAATGTCACAACTTAAACTCAAATTAAAAAATGGGCAAATGATATTATGACAACTAAAACAAAAAAAAATATTATCATAATTCTAATAAAAAAATTTATTACAACTGAGACAAAAAAAAATAATTCTTAGAACTTGACTAACAGAAAAATTAGCGGAGTGATAAAAGAATTTGCATAATGCCTCAATTCTTTTCCTTCCTCGCTATCAGTGTACACTGGCACATCTTCACAACTGTTGTATATTTCATTAACCATTACGTGAGCCTCAACCTTCCGCAAATGTCATTTATGTACTTTAGTTTCGATAAGTATGAAGATTGGTCTGCACACGCCAACAATTCTAGTATTGACCAGGTCCTTGAAATATAACTTATCACCATAGTTGCCATGAGTGGTGGATGATGTTCCAAGACCTGTGACATTCGAAGGCATTTGGAAGGGGACTGTTAAAGGACGCGAGATTTGTTATGGGAATGTTAAAGGAGGCAAAATTTGTGGGGGAAACTTACAAAGGGTGCAAAGGGGAAACCTTGAGAATGAGGGTAATGGAAACCTCGATAAGGTATTTAGGGCCACAAACCTTGAGTAAAAAGAGACACACGTTTCCCAATTTCACTCGTCAAGGCTCCTATGTTAGTTTTAATCTCATCGACATTCCCATTGGTCCTAGACTGATGTTCCTCTAAGGTTGAGATATAATTCTTTATCGAACAAAGATCATCCACGATAGGTGGAGTGTATTTTAATTTTGTTCTAGGCATAAGTGATCTGACACCTCTCTTCCTCCCTTTTTGTCCTTCCCAAAGGTCTAGGCTAGGGCATCATTTTTTATGTCATTATAAGAGATCGAACTTGACTAACTGATAATGTCCTCTATTGATTCCAGAGTCTTATCCAAGTGCGGCAAGAATATATTATCATTATCCGGTATGGCATGAATGTAGAAGTTGACTCGATTTGGTTATTTACCTATATATGGATGTTCCTTTATTCCACTCCACCCTTTATTCTTCAAATATTTATAAAATTTGGAGCCCAGTTTATGGACATAAGTTTTTTCCCTATCTCTTTTATTTTTCTAACTCTGGACTAACTTCTTGTCCTTTGCCTCATTCTCCAAAAAATCATTCCACTGATCATCGAAATTTTAACATTCAGAGGCACTCTGTCTTTTAGAGCTAAAATGTCGGAGCTCGATGCCCCCATTGAGAAATTTCTCTACCAAAGGTTTCTCCCATATGCCCTCAACTATTCAGGAACCTAGGAAAAAACTTTATGCTTTGAACGATCAGGAAATGAAAACAAGTTGCAGAGTTGATCATTGATGTCATCTTTGATGGCTTGATAAAAAGGTTATAGTTGTCTACTCTCTCAACTCCCACATTCATTTTCCCAAGAGACAAACACTCGGCTATAAATCTATGAAGGTCATTTTTATCACCCGTGGGTTTATTACCGAGAAGGGAGAACCCAATGGGATTCTTTTTATTTGACTGAGAGGTGTCGAGAGCGCTGAGTGTGGGCATTGGAGCAACGAGGGTTTGTTTGCTAATCATACTTGGAGTCTTTATTTGAATAGTGAATTGAACCAATGGTGGAGTTATGAATTTCTAAGCAAGAAGTTATGAGAATTCCTGTTGTTGTTCATAAGATGAGGATCCACATTGGGGTGTCACCTCATCATTTGGCACATTTTGTCCATTACCACCCGACATTATCTACAAAAATATAAATTAATAATCAGCTAAATAATTTCAATAATTTGAAATTATTACTAATTAATCAAGTTTATAACAATATATATATATATATATATATATATATATATATATATATATATATATATATAGAGAGAGAGAGAGAGAGAGAGAGAGAGTCCTGCTCTTGTGCGGACTAGTCCACATTTTAAGAATGCGGACCGAACATGTGTCACCTGGCGGTGAGCCCAAAAAAGAGAGAGAGTGTGCCTATAATTTAGGCGATAATTTCTAGGGGCACCGTCAGGTGACACATGTCCGGTCCGCATTCTTAAAATGCGGACTAGTCCGCACAGGAGTATTATATATATATATATATATATATATATATATATATAATAATAATAATAATAATAATAATAATAAGACTTTAAATTATGTTCAATGTGTCGGATCTCCATCCATTATGTATTAGGTTTCAAAAACCTATGGATTTTTGCATGTGGACAACTAGGAGGAAACGTATTTATGATTGATGTATAGCTTTTCATGACATGAACTCAGAATACCATCTTCTTTAACTTATTGTCAAGATTGAATTTAACATGCATATTCTGCGAAGCATCGCATTCTATATTAATGACTATTGTATGTAGTTTTATCCATAATGGGTGAATTTTTTTTATGCCTTCTCTAATAGCGTATGAAGTGTCAGGGGTACATTGGGATTATGTACGCGGACTATATTCGCTACAGCGTCATCCTAACTTTCTGATAGGGAAAATATAATACGATTGAATAGGTACCCTTGTTGGAGATAAACTCCACGATTTGTAAAGTAGTTAAATTGTTCGATCTTCCTATCCCGTACCTATAAATAGGAGTACCCTCTAAATCGCACGCATTAATAAAAAATGCATAAGTGATGACCAATTATAACCTCTCGTACTCTTATTTCCAGTGAATACCATCGTGCCTTATTTTTCTAGTGAAAAATATGAGGGCATATATTAAAGCATATACATCTATATACAATAAATATAAATGTGGATATTCTCGGGTATAATGAATGTTGGTCACTACAAAGCAATGGCTTTTGATCTTCCGGATAATTCATATTTTTTAGGTTGGTCAACCGGTACGCCAACTAATTGACCTATGGAGCCGACCAAGTAATTAATTGCCACGTAGGATAACAGGTGTCCATTTCTTAATGGTCCAAATAGATGGATAATTTTCAGAAAAAACAAAATATCCCAATGCTCTATCCTTGATAATATAGTGAGAGGATGGAGTATTTATTCTGAAACGTTGCTTGTCACCTGGAAGGGTGGAAGTAAAGGTCGTCCATCGGTCTTCTGGTGGAAGGTTAGTGAAGCTGGTAACTGATCTTCTATAGCATGTGTAAATCTGACTTCTAGATGATTTCCATGTGGGTAATATTTCTTATTCTTGACGGTTTGCATTCTGGAGTCTATCAGTTGGTGTGCCGACCAGTTAAGTTTGAAGCCGACTAAGTGATGATGAATTACTGGGGTGTCTTCTTAGGAGTATAAGTGTCCTGATGCTGTTGGTCCTGCTATTACTCTTTGATATCTTCAATTCTTCATTCCATAATGTGCCACTTAGAATTTCATATCAATTTATTTTTTATTAAAATAAAATAATGATGAACAATCATGTGAATGTATGAGAGACAAGGATTTTTAAAGTGGTTAGGAAATGAAGAAAGGCCATGTCCACTGTTTGTTTTATTTATGATGGTTAGAAGATCACAATAGAATGTGAATGATTCAGTTAAAGTTGTTCCTTTATCTATGGGAGACCACATATTTATAGTGGTTAGGAGTCGAAGAGATGGAATGCTTTTATATATTCAGGTATTTGCATCTATATACAATAAATATAACTATTGATCTTCTCAAATGTAATGATTGTTGGGTAATCCACACCAATGTATTTTGATCTTTTGAATGGTTCATATTTTTTAGGTTGGTAGGTCGGTACGCCGACTAATTATCCTCGGGAGTCGACCAAGTAATTAATCGCCATGCAGGATAATAGGTGTCTAATTATCAGTGCTCCAAGTAGATGGATAATTTTAGGAATCAACAAAAGCCCCCAAAACTCTGTGTTTGATAATTTAGTGAGGGGATGGAGTATTTATTCTGAAATGTTGCTCAGTGCCCGGAATGGTGGAGGTAGAGGTCAACCATCGATCTTCTAGTGGAAGGTTGGTGAATAAGGTAATTGATCTTCTATAGCCTATGTAAAACTGACTTCTGGATAGTTTCCACGCGGGTGATCTTTCTTATTCTTAATGGTTTGCATTCTGGAATGGATCGATTGGTGTGCCAACAAGTTAAGTTTGAAGTTTACTATGTTCTGATGAAGTGCTGGGGTGTGTTCCTGGGAAGATAAGTGTCCTGATGATGTTGGTCATGTTGTAACTGTTTGATATCTTCAATTCCTCTTTCCATAATGTCCCACTTGGAATTTTTAATTAATTTATCCTGTAATAAAATCCCCTAATGTTTGAGGATTTGTTGATAGAATGAAATATGAGCTATGGATACTTTCTCGGACCTTAGGTATGATGGTGGTCGACAGTCGCCTTAGTGGACTTTGTAAAATATTTCACTGTTGGTGGTATTTTTACGGGTCGTATGAAAAATAGTGAATCGCCTAAAGGTACTCTGGTTTATTTTCCATTGTTGTTTCTCTTGCTAGGCTGGATAAAGCCGAGGAAACGTCCCTTGAAATGACTTTTAAGACTCTTATTATCTCCATGTAATGAATTTCTATCTTTGCGTACTGTCCTGTTGTGACCATAAAAATAATTAGTTTATGATTATTTTGTAATTAACTTGTCGACTAGGTAATCTGTGTAAATTAGTTACATGGATCAGTAATGTTTGTAATGCCTTAGATTCTATTAATGCCGTTCTTAGAGAAAACTGTAAATAGTTTTATTAAGTTGTAGCATTATTTATGAGTGGCGACCAAGTGTATTTGTAGTGTATGTATGCATCCCTGTATTTAGGAATGTATACATGTATTCCTTGATTTAACCTGGTCGGGTTGTAGGGACTTAGATTCTACTAATGAACTTAAATAAAACTGAAACGTTTTGCTCTAAGTGTTCTCATTAGTTATCAGTGGAGATCAGGTGTATTAGGGATGTGTATTTGTATTCTTGTGCTAGGAGTGTATATATGTATCCCATTATTTAACTCGGACGGTTAAAACTTCTTGTGTTTGTACATGAAGTTTTACAGGCTTCTTGGTCATGACCCGTCAAAAGGTGAAGTCATATAAAAAGTATTGATCATTAATCGGCCTCTTGTTCGTGACCTAAAGTCATACATGAAGTAACGATCATTAAGGAAGCATGTGTTGGGAACCTGATTAAACAGTTGTAATAGTCATTTTGTCTTCTAGTCGGTAGAGACCAAGTGAAAAAAATTGATGTTTGATTTTAGTTTAGTAGCTGAGGTGCTTTGCTGATATGTCTTCAATCGTTAGTAAATACCGACCAAAGGTCTTTAAAGCGTTAATGCACTATGTTTTTATTGACTGTGGATCCCCCAATCGGACTTATGAAGAGGATACTGCATAATAATGCCCGAGTCGGGACTTTGTTGCAATATAATGGGGCAATCAAATAATGAGTATGCCAAAGCATATAATATATACAATTTGCATTGAATATCCATGCTAGTGAGAAATCCAAATAAATAATGAAAGCGCTGAACATCCATCGGGGCTAGTGAGAAATCCAGATAAATTATGAAAGTGCCAACCATCTATCGGGGATAGTGAGAAATCCAGATAAATAATGAAAGCGCCGACCATCTATTGGGGATAAATTAAATAATGCTTGATGGGATCATGTAGATATAACAAATGATCCTGAGAGGTCCGTGTAAATATTATGAACGATCCTGCATTGTTAGAGGAAAATAGATTCCCAGAGAAAATCATTTGAATAATAAATGTAATGTTACCGATTGATCGAATATGTCGACCATATGTTAGGACTGAATATAGATAAGAATGATCCCAACCAACTGTCTATTTGGGATAAAATATAATAAGTGTGGCAGATCTCTTCGGGGAAAAATATATGAGAATAAATATTTTGTCGAGCTTCTACCAAAATGAATATATAATATGCAGAACCATTCGGGTAGATATAGCGATCGATTCGTGCTCGAGAATATGCCAGAGCATTAATATGATTCATAGTGCCTGGGTCATTTATCGGGGCAACATTGTATAGTGTCGAGCATTAATAATATTTCCAAGAGCTTAAGATTGTGGTCGAGCACTCGTTGGGACTGAATCTTGTACCCGTGGAAGTTAATAAGTTGTTTGATCGTATGTGGAGGCTAAAAAATTATCATGAGATTGATAAAGTTGGCCAAATAATATATGATATGTATATACTAGAACATCGGGCAATAAAAATTTCAAAACATGAAATAATAAGTGTTATGCCGACTACGTGTCTGATGAGCAGATTTTTATCACATATGTACGAGATGAAAGGCATAAAGTTGAATTATGAATTTTTGCAAAACTATTTGGAATCCAATAAGTATTTAAATATAAGTTATTGGCTGCCAAAATTTATTTCCACATAAAATTGTGAAGCATAGAGAGTTGTTGTAGAAACCAAAAGTTTATTTACAACAAAGATTTTATAGTAAAATGGTATGAGATCCAAGTGTCCCACCGAGGTTTGTCCGTGTTTGACTATAAAACTTTGTTTATACATAAAGCTGTGATGTAAAGTATAGATGGTTGACATAATCAGCCAAACAACAAGTGCTTAAATTAGAAAAGTCAAAATGGTAAAACCATTATTTTTCAATCTGAGAACACCTGCCAAGGGTTACAACGACGATGGTTGGAAAACATGGTTCGATCTATAATTTCATATCCAGTAATGGAGGGTTGCTGATCATAGATGACTGATCGGAATTGATTCTATTTACTTATGGTTACAACCGGTGGGAACCGACGACGATAATTTCAGCGATGAACGAAAAATTGGAAATGAAGCCCGTACCTGTGATCTGCCACGTAAACAAGGCCTCGTGTTGTTAACGTAGCCAAATCGATTTAGATCAGACATAAAATTTTATGCTTGGTGTCTGGTTGTTTCCTATTTCTCCAACTGTTTGAAGAAAAGTCTCATTTTTTTTTAAAAAGGTCTTCATAATTCTCAAAGTGTATAAAAATAAGACACTTGATATAAATTTAGGCGCCGTACTAAAAAATCCATGAAAAATGGTGCCACTGGAGTGGATCAAAAAAGTAAATGCTATTATATCACAGGGACTAGATTTATAAATGCTATTATAATACATGGACTAGATTTATAAACTTGAAAAGTATTGTCCTAAAAATCCAAATTTATGGAACATGACTTTTTCCTTAATTCCCTACTGAAAAAATCGAAAAGTCCCAACAATATATTCATATTTGGGGATAGAAGGACCCATCCATTTTTTTCAAGGGGCTTTAACGGTCTAGTCCTTGGACTAACAATTTTGGACAAAAAAATCAGGCCCAACAAATTTTAAACGATTAGGTCCAACATATAAATACCCCGAAATTAAAACAAACACGCACTATTCAGAAATCGAAGCGCCAAAAACATTGTATTCTCTCTTGAATCAATCGTACCGTCTCTTCGATCAAAACCCCAAGACGATTCTATTTCTCAATCAAATTTTGGTCAACAACAACATATAAATATTCCTGATCGAAGCTCTAGAAACTCTGTTCGATCAGAACCCTAACTCTCTTCAATCAAAACCCTAACTCTCTTCGATCAAAACTCTAACTCTCTTCAATCAAAACACTAGCTCTCTTCTTTCAAACCCTAATCGTTGAAGTTCTACATTTTACATTCTAAATCAAATTCTTCCAAACAGCATTAACAAGTATGTATACATTCTCTTATCATCTTTTTGTCCTTGTGTATTTTGTGTTCTCATATGTATAAATTTGTAGACATATGGACTGATGAAATCACATTCTTCTTTTTCATGATATCTATTCATCATATATTTGTTTCCCTCATTTTAATTGCAAAACACACTTTTTGCATGTTAGATATATGTATTTCATCATTGTACTTTTCCTCCTGTATACATCATTTATCGAGGATTTATAAAGGACTAGGAATATATATACATGATTGGAATATGTACATGTACAAGCCCTGTGTTGCATGTACTATGTGTATTTTGCGTGTACTTTTCAAAAGTACACGCAAAATAAACAGAGTACACGCACATTGAAAATGAATTTCTCAATTCATTATGCATTTACTTTTATGTTTTATACGTGTACTCTATAGAATATGTATATGTACAAGCCCTGTGTTGCGTGTACTATGTGTATTTTGCGTGTACTTTTAAAAAGTACACGCAAAATATACATAGTACACGCACATTGAAATTGTATTTCTCAATTCATTATGCGTGTACTTTTATGTTTTATACGTGTACTCTATAAAATATTAATTTCAAATCCATATTTGATCAATCCTATGTTATTTTGGTCCGCGCCAGCGGCATTTGATTGATTTTCCATGAGTTTTTAAGAAGTATTATTATTTTGTTAATATTTAAGAGTGTTTTTTGTCGAATAGCTAGCTGCATTTGAATCCAATGTCCATGTACACGCACATTGAAATTCAATTTGTTCAATCCAATGGCCATGTACTAATGTGTATTATGAGTGTACTATTTTGTATTGTTGTGTTATTGTTTAGGAATCGTACGATCAAGCATGTTCAACTACAAAACTGCTGCTTGCACGTTCGAAGATCTTAACAATAAAAAACCTTTCACATTGACAGTGAATAGTACTAATGATGACGAAATTTATTTTCTCCTTCGCAAAAATGATAGAGCTAAAAGGTTACTTGGTTTCTACTACAACTATGAAGACATTTACTGCACTTTTGATGTGGAACAGCTTCAAGTAACTGAATCGAAAGTGAAGGATTTAGCTAAACGAATTGAGCAGTATTGCTAAAGGGGTTTTGATAATGTTGGAGCTTTTAGCATTCAACTATTGTATCACTTCTTTACTGAATATGTTAGGAGTAGAGAATCTTGATTTTTGACTTGTCGAACAACCTCTGTTAGGTATTACCATGAAACTGACGATATATATTATCGCCTTTAGCATGTATTTTCATGAGACTTGTATAAATTGTTTGTGAGAATATTGCATGTACTTTTGTTAAATACGCTTGTATTTTATTGTTTTAGTCTATGTTTTATTCTAATTCGCATGTATATTATTTTTTGTACATATAATTATAGGTTAGTAATTTAAATTTTGTTTATAGATCAATATAATGGGGATGAAGATGAAAGCAAGAAGAGGAAAGAAACAAAAAAAGAGATGTTCTGATGATAGTTCTTCATCCAGTTCCAGTTCTAGTTCTAGTGTGGCATTGAAAGCTAAACGTCCTGCAAAGAAGAATGACCAATATTGGTCAAATATTGTTAGTTTTCTCCATGATTTACATCAGATTAAAGATAAAATAAACAATAGCCATATTGAACTTCTTAAGAAGACTCCATTTTGGGAGCTTTTCAATGCCTACTACAGTGAGAAAGTAGTAGAAGTGGACCACAAGAAGACGGATACAAATATTTTATCAATTATCGAGCTGTACAATACGGAAACCAAAAGTTTCCGTATGAAGAGCAGTATTCCAATAATGCCAATGGATATAAGTGAAATATTTGGCATACCCCTGGTGGAGGGTTTAATATCAATAGAACTGAAAAAGCGACCGAATACTGCTCACAAATCTGGATTACAATCACGATACTTCTCAAAAAGAATAGGAAAGTCAGAAATTTTGAATGGTTTGAAGAAATCAGTTGAATTGGAGACAGATGAAGGAATTGCTGATTTTGTTAAAATTGTGTGTCTCCACTTCTTGAACACGTTATTTTTCTCCAACTCAAACTTCACCCTTGGAGAATTTTGGTTGAAATACATTGAAAATATTGAGGAAATGAATAAATATGATTGGGCATCTGTTGTGCATGAGTTTCTGATACATTCACTTGACAAATCAACAAGTTGAAAACCTAACACAGTTACTGCATGTGTCATTTTCCTACTGGTGAGCAAAATTTACATACCAATACTCACGTGTAATTTGAGAATACACGTGATAAATTCACGTGTATTTTCAAAATAAACGTGATTATAACGTGTATTTTGAGAATACACGTGATAAATTCACGTGTATTTTGAAAATACAGTTGATATTATTGATATTTCAAAATTTACATACCAATACTTACCTGTAATTTGAATATATTACGTGTATTTTCAAAATACATGTGATATTTTCTCTTGTTCTTTCAAAATACAATTGATATTTAACGTGTATTTTAAAAATACACGTCTTATATCACTTGTATTTTGAAAATACACATCTTAATCACGTGTATTTTCAAAATACAAGTCTTATATCATGTGAAAGTACACTTGTATTTTACAAAGTACACGTGTACTATGTTTTGTAAATAGAACCAGTGTACTCGCAAAATACTCTTGTTATATCTTCTGTCAATATTATAAATGTACTTTAGAAAGTACACGTGAACTTTATATTGACAAAGTATAAGTGTAATTTGAAATGGTAACGTGTACTTTTCAAAATTTGTAAAGTACACATTTAATTTTGCGTGTATTTTGAACAAATCTCTTGTACTTTCCATTATGAATCCCTAGGTATACAAGTATTAAATTCATTTTATTTTTTGTATGATCACCGTATTGGGCATGTGAGAAATTTGAAATTATTTCTCCTGTTGAAGAATATAAAGAAAATACTCCAAAATTCCTGAAGTGGAAGTTGTCGTCTTTGAAACAATGGTTTGTAAAGAATGAGATTGCAACATCAACTTTGAAGCAGGCTACAAATAAACCAGCTTGTAAGGACTGTCCTGTACAAAAGGAATCTCAGTTTGAAAGGCCAAGTTACTCTTTGAACATATCTACAGAAAGTCCTATACATGCTGATTCATCATCAAAAAATATTGCTGAAGATATTAATGACAATGAGTTTTCACATGGTTGGAATATTCCCCTTAAAAACATTGTGACTCCAAAGAAAAAAAAGGGAAAAGATCAACCAAAGGTTAATTTGGAAGAACAAATTGCTGTTTTGAAAAGGGAATTGTTGGAAAAAAATAACCAACTATCTAAAGCAGTTGAAGACATTAATGGTGCACTTGAGAAGGTGACCTCTTTGGAAGTGGAGAGTGCCATTTTGAATATACAGTTTCAGGTAGATCGACATTCACTTTTTGAAGCCCATGAGGAAATGAAGAAGTTAAAGGTGGAGAATTCCAGCCTTTTGAAGGAAAAATAGTTATTAAATAAGTTGGAGGTAGAAAATGCCCAACTAGTTGAGTTAAACAATTCTTTAAAAGAAAAGCTTGATCAAGTCACGATGAGTGACTCAGATAGAATTAAAGAATTGGATGAATCATTGAAAAAACAGGCAGAATCAACACGAATTTTGGAACAAAAGAATGGATATCTATCTCTGACTAATGAAGATCTCAAAAAGAAGTATGATGATACATTGCAACAATGGAAAGATGTTGACATAGAAAAGATGACATTGAGGCAGAATCTTGAGGAGTCAGAGTGGAAAAGAACTCAACAGGTACTTTTGAATGCAGAGTACACGGAGTTTTCCAAAGTACACACAGTTTCCCTAAAGTACACGTTTAAAGTACACGCAGTTTTCCAAAGTACACGCAGTTTTCCCAAAGTACACGTTTAAAGTACACGCATTTTTCCAAAGTACACGCAGTTTTATTTGATATTAGATATAATGGAGAGTACATGCATTATTTTTAGCATTGTTTATAATGTAACATTTTTTTTGTATTACAGGAAAACAATAATAAAATCCTTAATGATGAAATTTCGGAGTTGAAGAAAATGCTTGGAGAATCAGAATTGAAAAAAACTGACCAGGTATCTATAAAATACAATAGATATATAGTACACGCTTTACTTTCTTAATTTTATTATAAATTTTATGTATATTATAAATTTTATAAAGTACACGTATTTTATAATACATGCGTGTATTATATAAAATACACGTAAGAGAAATTGAATCATTGTTTCAAAAAATGCTTACAATCCAACATTCCTTGTTAAATATATCAGGAAAACATTAATAAAGAACTCATGGATGAACTTTCGAGTTTGAAGATTGAACTATCCTCAAAGAAAGTTCAGGGCTCCCCCAAAATATCCAAAATAAAAGGACCTCTTACTAGAGGCCAGAAGAAAAGAAAAGCTGACGGCGAAACTGAAAAGCATGAACCTATTAAGAAACAAAAAGAATCAAAGCTAAGAAAAGGCCGTCTTACAATAGCTCAACAAATGAAGGAAACTCACGTCAATCTTGAAGCAATCGAAGCATACAAATATCTCGATGAAGCTTCGAAGAAAAAGATTGAAGAGTTTATTAAAATTGCTGAGCCAGGGTAAAGTTTATTGTTTTATGATTTATCACTTCACTAATTTATATTTTTTTTGGTGCAAAAGAATAAGGTTATTATTATTATTATACAATTCTTATTGATTATATAAAATGCAGGGAGTTTATTTTCCAAGGGCTGGCTTCGTATGTCCCATGGGAGGATTTACTTGAAGTCCTCAACAATCAAGAAATTTCAAGCCAAGTATGTAGTCCAAATATTAGTCATCCATTAAATTTCAACATTATTATTTCCTCACCATTTTATATTGTGTGAAACAGATAATACTTGCCTTTAGTGAAGTATTGAGGTTAAAATTGTCGGAGGAAGGGCTCTCCTACTCACACACTTTTTCTGATTATTGTTGGGTAAGTACAATTAGATCGAAAGTTTTGAGAAACAAAATTTCAGTTTTTTTTATTAACACTGTCTATAATTTTTATTCAGATAGAAGCTTGTAGCTCAAACGAAGTCAATAAGAAGGGGGAGTTATACAAAGATTTATTTGAATACATAGGCACTTGTAATAATTTTTTCATTGTACTATGACATAGTGTAGGACATTTCACATTACTTATGATATACATAGAAGAAAATAAAGTGGTCCACATGGATTCCCTTCGACCGAACGACAAGGGAAAAAGCACAACATTCTTCGATGATGCAAAAAAAAATGGTTAGTGCCTAAACTTAATTACTAATGTTACTTGTACTTATATTATAGACGTGTACACGTGCATTATATAATGCGTGTACTTTGTATTAGTTGTACATAATTACCCAGATTATCAAAGTACACGCATCATATTTTAAAATACACGTGAAATGAACCAATACAAGTTACGTGCACTTTAATATTATGCGTGTACTTTTAACTCTTTAGGAAAAATACACGTATCATATTTTAAAATGCACGTGATAGATAAAAATAAAATATGGATGTACTTTAATATTATGCGTGTACTCTTAACTCATTAGGCAAAGTACACGCATCATATTTAAAAATACACGTCATATTTTAAAATAAAAAATGCGTGTACTTTAATATTATGCGTGTACTTTTAACTCATTAGGCAAAGTACACGCATCATATTTTAAAATACACGTGATATGAAAAAATAAAAAATGTCTGTACTTTAATATTATGCCTGTACTTTTCACTCTTTAATCTTCATATACTATTTTATTTGTATACACTAAATATTTGTCGTCTTAACAGTTTTCTGTCTTCCAAAAAACACTGTGCCTATTGAAGACTGAAGCAGAAACAATAAAAAACAATGGTTTCAAAATTCAGAGGAAGTTTGACGAAGGTACACCAAATGAGTTTACTCTGGATGATGATCCATTGACAGAGCAAGAAAGAAGGACCGTAGATTTCTTGCTGGAAACTGATCTCAAATTTGACCTAATAAGAGATCATGAATGCCCTAAACAATATAATGGGTAAGAAAAACTTCATTTCTAAAAATTACTAATTTGTATCCTTTCAAAAAATTTCATCACATCATATACTAATTTGTATATTTGTTTTATTGTAATTTCAGGGTTGACTGTGGGGTGTTCTGCATGTACTACATTGAACAAATAAGCAGAAACAAGGAAATGTAAAAATTGTTTCAAGACCCTGACATGCTAAAACAAAGAGCATATGTACTCAGGGAAATTCTTCTGTCAAAATATTTCTTCCCCCGAAAGGAGAAAAAACTTCCATAAATTGTGATTCAAATTCAACACATATATTTGTAATTTGTTTTGTGTTATATTGGTTATTGTTTACAATATTTATTACACCAAAATGGTTTTTTCCCGCTGGCGCGGACCACAATCCACGTAAGGTTTAGACAAACAATGCATCTAATTGTTATGAAACAATGTACAAGCAGTTTTCACAAAAAATACAAGTGATAATTACCAAGTACACCAATGAATTCTTCAAAGTACAAGCATTTTTACTAAAGTACACGCACTGGTTAATACTATATTATTTTAATTGAAAACTACTTTGAAGAATTCATTAAGGACACAATAACCAAAATCAATTTATTAAGCTCAACTACTCACTTCCCAACTACTTCTGGTCAAGAAATAAATAACTTTCACTTTTCCTATAAAAGAGTAATATTTGTTCCTTTCTTAACCATTACATCTAGGGTAAAGATAACATAATGGCTATTCCAGCAGAAAACTTGCGAGAAACTCTTGAGAGAGATGGAAGAAATAAAAAAAAAGAAGGCAAATTGAGGAAAATATTTCCTCATATGAAACTGCCTTTGAGCAGTTTCAAACATATGTGAGGGAAGGCTATTCTGGTCTTCCACCCAATCCCATAGATTTATTTGATGTGGATGAGGACCTTCCTCAAACACATGAAGAACTCATGTCTTTCTATACACAAGAAGTTCCCATGAAAATTGCAAAGCTGAAGGAGAAGAAGGCTCTCCATGAAGGCCTTGTAACTGTCATAGAAGAAGAAATTCGACACTGGTCGAATTTGATTGACTCTCTCCCTTACACCCTGGATGCCTTTGACAAACATCCCTACTAGAAGCCTTGTTTGTTTTTTCAGCTTTCTTTATTTGAAAAAAATGTACTTTATTTTTTTGTTTTTAATAAAATTTTTATTTCTTTCATGAATGTGTTCTGAGTTATGTCATACACCCAATATAGTAAAGTACACGTGAACCCTTATAAAAATGATCACGTGTGTTCTTAAAAATTTAAACATTAATATCATTTCATGTAAAAAAATTATATAAATGTGTGTACTCTATATATTACACGTGTACTTTATAAAGTACACGCATAGTCTATAAAGTACACGCCTATTGAAATACATGTATAATAATGCGTGTACTCAAGATATTGTCCCAAAACAATATATAAATGTGTGTACTCTATATATTACACGTGTACTTTATAAAGTACACGCATAGGCTATAAAGTACACGCCTATTGAAATACCTGTATAATAATGCCGCTGGCGCGGACCATAATACCCATAGGAGTTTACAAATATGAGTGGCCCAAATGTCTTTTATAAAGTACAAGCACATTGTAATGTCCAAAACCATTTTCCAAATAGTACATGCATTTATATACGTCTACTTGATAAAATTACATGCAGAATACATAAAGTACACGTATATTGAATTAGATTTTTGTCATATCAATATGCGTGTACTTTGCTAAAACATGCATCTACACTTATATTTAAATGCGTGTACTTTAATTATCAATGCGTGTACTTCATAAAGTACACGCACATTTCATCAAGTACACGCATATTATATTTATATTATGCGTGTACTTCATGCTTGTTCATTAAGTAAAGTACACGCATGATACGCATATTGAACTGACCAAATCCATTTTTAAATGCGTGTACTTTATTAATATATGTGTACTTAATAAAGTACATGTATATTTAATTAAGGACACACATTGATAAAATTTCTTGGGGACTTTGGCATTTAATCCCAGTTTTGATCATCATCTTGCCTCTGATCCTAGATATATCATTTAATTAAGTACATGTATGTTTTATTAATACGTAATTCCGTACGTGTACTTTATTAATATACGTGTACTTAATAAAATACATGTATATTTAATTAAGTACATGTATGTTTTATGAAAAATATGTGTACAGCAACACAAAAAATAAACTAAAGAATGAGACTTAAAAATAAATTACATTCATTTATGTGAAACAAATGGTTTATTAATTAATTTATTCAATCAAATGGTTAAAATGAATGAATTCAACAATTTTAAAAATAGTCAAATGGGTTCCTTACAAGTAGACCTGTAATGACCCGTTTTACTACACCTCGAGCAAGTAACTTCCCTTACTGTGATCTCACCAGAAGACTTTATTCTCTTATTTCTTGGCCTGCTTGTCGATTTCTTAGTCATTGGTGGAAGGATAGATGGATTTTGTGGAATAGGAATATTTAAGGAAATCAAATCAGGAAGAGGAACTATAGGTATCGAGTATGATTTTCTGTAGAAAGTTACCTTATAGTACTCCTCAATATAATCATAAATACTGGTCCCTTTCCTCCACACAACACAAACAGCATGAGAACACACTACAAGAAAAACTATTTTCCACGACACATTTTTCACGACACGTGGGTAAAAGGTGTAGTAAAAAATACCAAATAACGACACGTTTATTGTAAAAGTCGTGGAAATTAGTATTAAGTTAATTTTGACGACACTATTAATTAAAGTGTGAGTGAAAAGTAATTTTGACGACTATTATTATGTGTCCTAAAAATAATTTGTGATTCTCGCTGAAATTTTATGGCGCGCTTAGTATCTTGAAAAGGAAAAAAACAAACAAATCAAGCTACAAGATACAGGGGCATGGCGGTCAAAATTCACAACCAACCATTAACCCTTAACCCAGCAGTCTCCAATCAAACCTAACCGCTCCAAACTTGCAATCAAAATCCTTTTTCAGTGAGAAATTCCACCGCTAACCATCAAGGGAGACGTAATTTAAATCGCCAACCAACCTTCCATTGTCGACCCTCAAGGGAGAGGAATTGCAAAGCACAAAAGAGAGAGAATAACTTTTCTCTCAATTTTCGGCAAAAAAAGAAAAACAAGTAAGATATTTCGTCCAATATTTTGTTTCGTTTTTTTTTTGGTTAAAGGCGATCCGAGTCTTAATTGTTGTGTTATTTTGGAATCAATCTACTATTTTTCGTTTACTTAGTTTTTTTTTTTAATTTACTATGTTTTCAGTTTACCGAAAAGGAAAAACATTCGATCCATTTTTTTAAAACAGACCCGTTGTTCTTTTAAAAAAAAAACAAGCTGAAGTTTTTTTTTGAACTGATTTCGTTTTTGTTTTTTTATCTGATATTTAAAAAAAAAATTGATCTGCTTGGGTCTATATCCTCCTACTTTTAGTTAAATAAAAAAAAAGAAAAGTAAAAAAATTATGTATTCAAAATAGACCAAAAAATATGAAAAAGTAAAGCACCAACATCACTGATGGATGAAATTCATATAGGGGTCTTTGAAATATAAAATAACTTATGAAATGCATAATAAAGTAGTGGAAAAATGGCTTAAATGATATAATTGGATGGTCTTGTCTTTATTCGTCCGTGTGTTAAAGTCTTAAATGGATTAAATGAATGATTGCACATAAAAGACCTCTGATTTGTGTTTAGTTAGCTAGAGATTTTTTCTAGTCGGTATCTAAAGCCCATGTATTGATCCAACTCGAATTTTATGTCGACCTTTATTATTTTTTTCCAAAAAATAAATTTGGTCGAGTTTAAAAAATATCCGATCGTGATTTTCCCAAATTAATATCGACTATTTGATTTTGCATTACCCTATGGATATGATTTTCCCAATAGCCGTCTAAAATCAAAACCAATCTCCTTTTGTTGATTAGTTTTTTATCACAAAAGAGATTTTGTGATAAAAATCTGTTAGACGGTAATGTTGAAAACATTATCGTCATACATATCAATCTAAATGAGTCTTTAGGGGGGGAAGTAAGCTTCATTTTTTATTACCTTTTACTATTATGGAGGATCCATTTTTGGAAAATATATTTCCTTTATTGATGTACTTAAACAAAATGTTATGAGATGCTTTTACTAGCATGGAATCCTCTATACATTAATTGTCATTTTTTATCTTATGTTTCATGCATTTATTATTATCCATAATACATCCATATGTCTTTTTCATAATTAATAGTACTTTGTATATAGAAAAAACTAAGGGTTCATTAAAGGAGGGAGATTACTATTGAAGTACAAACAATATTTTAATTTTTACCAACACATTGAATGATATTTGTTTAGGTATCATCTATTTTAGTTCACTGATCAAATGTTTAAGATGTAGTTGATTAGAAGGTAAAATCCATATGCAAACCCAATTTTTATTCAGAAATTTCAAAAGGGCAGCAAAAGAACGTATAACTGATATAAATGTGATTTAATGTTTGAATTTGATTGCTTGATTGCTTTCAGTTTTGATTTGTTAATTGTCGGGGTTTAATTTAGACAATTCGATTAATACATAGATTTGATTTGTTAATTGTTAATGTTTGAATGTTTGATTATTGTATATGTTTGATTTGTTTAAATATGTCTTAAAGAACTCCATAATATAAATATTTTTTTTGGTTATGCATAGGTAATACATTAGTAAATGAGTGAAGACCCGCTCGTTGTACCTAAAACAATTTCTCGTACTTAATGTTAAATGTTTATTGCTATCAATTGTGAAAACAAAAAAAATTAAGTTCACACGCCCACCTTAGCAAAATTTTTAGATTCTCACTTGTTTGTGTATAACCATAGTTGTCAGAATCTTAAGATTCACGATTCGATTCGATCCGATTCATATAATAATCGATACGAATCGGGAATAGAATCGGAGGGAATCCAAAAATCGGATTGAATCATCTAATTCGAGGACCGAATCATGTATCGCACCGATTCACAATTCAGGTTCAATTCATTTTTCTTGAAGGATGTCAAGTATTTTCAACCGACATAAAGCCCATGCTTGTTTTTTTGTTCCTTTTAAAATAACCCTATAAAGATTTTGTTATTAAAATAATAAGAAGTTAGTACAAACTAAAGTTACCCTTTGCGAAAGAGAGAGTGACTGAAAAACATGCTAGAACAAAACCAAAACTTGCAATAATTTTTTCTTCTCTTCTAACCTGTTTGGAGTTGATCGAGAGAGGGAGGTAGCTTTGCATTCGATTGAAGCCAAAAAATCGTGTGCAAGGATTTTATAAGTTATATTATATGATATTGTTATTATAATATATTTCTTATATAGTTACGTTTAATCTTTACTTGTGTTATTATATTGTATAATATATTGTTGTGTTTAAATTTGGACATTGTAGGCGGTGGTATTGTTAGAATTTGGTCATAATTTGGACACGAAAGTACATTTTGTTAATTATATTTTAATGAAATCATGTCTTATAATTAGTTTTAGGTCATAATATGTATTATTATACATTCTTAATGTGTTCACATTGTATTTATATATTATTTTCTACATATTTTATGTTTATACCGATTCTTAAGATTCGATTCACGGTTCATAAGCTTTTCGATTCATGCTCTGTTAGGTTGTGTTTGGGAACCCCAATTTAGTTCCTTGGAATTTGATTTCCAAAACACACTATTAGTGAATTGTTCATATTTTTGTTTTGGACAACGTTATTGTTTTTCATTAGCGATAACAATTTCCATTATATGTAAAGAATAACCACATATAGAACCATGAAAATAGAGAAACAAAGAACAACTCCCTCTCCGATAAAATTTCCATTTGAATGAGGTTGTTCGTTCACAAGTGGTATAGCACTCTAAAGTTTCTTGATTTCTCTGAATCAACACAATTGAAGCCCATAATCGGTCTCCCATATTTACTTCAGTTGTTGTGGTAAATTCTCGGGTCTTGTTAGGATATTTTTGATAATGTTGGATTTTATCTGCTAAAATAAAAGGAGGAAAGAAGAGTGGTTCTTGCACTAATGCTTCTAGTGAAAGAGTCTCGAGATATTCTAAGGAATTAAATGCTTTTCAAAGCCTTAGTTTCAATGATGAAGTCCAAAGAGGAGTGAAGAAGAAGAAGAAGAAGAAAGGGTTGAGAAGGTTAGACAATGTTATATAAATTTATGTCCCTTTTATTATAATTATTGAGACTAAAGTAGATAAATCACAGCTTCAGTAATATCAAAGATGCTGACATTATTGTTTCAAATCTGGTGAACAATATGCATTATTAGCAAATTTTGATACATCCCCTATATTATTATCATTTTCACCTAGCTTTTCCTGATCACTATTGAACCATACCAAGTTGTAAGAAAGCTCTACTAAACTTTTGTGCCATAAGATAGTTATATTGTCATCACACTAATTGATTTTACTCGAAAAAACAAAACACAACTCGCTGGTAAAAATAAATCAACAGTCCCCCTTCCCATGATCTGTTATAATTAATCTCGTAATTCTCAAGACTCTAGATTATTTTTATGGCTCCTTTAGTTCAAAAAGTTATGGTTTACTAAAATTATATTGGTTAGTTCACATGTAAATCTTTATATTTAACGTCAAGAATTTAAATCACCTCAATTATACTTAATGTAAAGTTATGTAATAAATTATAACCCAACCTAAAATCATAGATGAGAAGTATCTTAAAAGCTCCATATAGCATATATTCTGAAGAACAAGAAACATATTATTCTATACCTAATCAAATTCCATGGAAAAAAGTGTATAAATATTATATTAAAAACATGATATTTTCCTTTTCTCTCATCCCTGGTCCCTGGATTCAATTGAAGCCATTCTTAAGCTTCAATACATAAGGTGACGCGTGTAACATCATTTCTTTATGCCACAAGCCAAAAACTTCTTAAAGCGTCTTCTACACATTCTCACCAGCTCATTACCTCAAGAATAAATGGCGTTTTAGTACACTGCTGAAGTCAGACTTATGTCTATTTGAAATTGTGTGTTGGAATGCTATAATAAATTTAGCATTCTGGAAGTCATCTAGAAGAGAGTTCTATTGAGCTTCGGTCTTCGTCCTCGAGACTGAAATCGTCTATGAACGAAGAAGTATCTTACTACTTGCAATTTGGAAAAGAAGCAAGTGAATGTGGAAATTTTCCACTTGTGTAAAACAATTAAATGCCATAAGGAAATTAGATTAACAAAATCATTTCTAGGTAATAAATACAGAGAATATTTTCGGAAGTATACCTGGCCATTACAATGCTGAAAGGAAATTTGTATTGAGACCTGACTGTTACAATGCTGAAAGGAAATTTCCATTTTCCATTCTCAATATTTTTTGAGTGTGTCTCACGCTTTCCTATGTATAGTAGTAGTATATTATTATAATCATATACAATAAACCCCAATATCCGGCAACATTCATATATTTCTTTTAGTATCTAATTACAAAACCATAACAAATAAATACAATCCTACTTACTGCATAAAGAGAATATGATGTAGAAATACATTTGATAGGCAATATTTACTAAAACTATAGTCATGAAAAAACTCAAGTCAATTTTTATGCATTCTTCTTTGCCTTAGCTACTTTGATCACTTATCTCGTTCACAGTTTGAATCCATATTTATACTCTAATTCCTAGTAATTGTTTGCATCCAATCATCTCAATTTGAATATATTTCTCACTCACTAAATAATGTCATTCTTAATGCATCTTATTGTGTACAGCATCATGACTTAAAGAAACTAGCTGGAGAAATTCGGCAGAGGAGTTGTGCCCTGGTGTTTTCTGGGTACATTGATTCGTTGGCACGTTATCAAGGCCTGCCACATGATAAAGGTAAATAGGGGATGTTCATCTTCAGATTTGCATATGGTTTCCAATCTATTTTATTAGAAGGGTAGAGCTTTTCACTTTTGTATCTTCAATTCGAGAATCACCGCTCATCTTTTCAAACTTAAAAATACACAGATATTAGCATGAGTATGAAAAGAGAACAAAAAATCACTAGTTCATTCATACTTCACACTTGTACAGTCATAAGTTCAGATTGTAATGTGTTGGATAAAAACATAATATATTAGAGAACATTTAGTGTAAAATAAAAGTGGGTAGATTCAAATCAACATACAAACTGGGTAAAACATGCTTTAGTAAAATAGATGCGAAAAAACTAAAGAACTGTTAAAGATCCTCATTGGAAAAAATCATGGCTGAAATGGTTGGAAACTAAACTCCAATGGCAAACGGAACGTCAAAGATTTTAGTTTACCTCCAAAGTTAGAAACTCGACTAATTAACATCAAGCATTTGTGTGTGTTTGTGAGAGAGAGAGGAGATCGTTTTGTGTACTTTTTTAAAGAAATGAGTGAGGGAGAAAGAAGATTATGGGTGCACTGCCAGAGATTCATGGCTGGAGGAGTTAAAAATTGGGTGTGGGTATGTTATGACTTTAGATACAGAATGAGTTTGATCCCATTTTAAGAAGGGTATTCAAATTAAGTGGGCGGGGTCACCTTGTTTGATTGCCGAAATAGTTAAAAACCCCTAATAATGTTTGATTTCAGAGCTTTTGGAAACAGAGTGAGAGAACCCATATTGTTGCCAAGAGAAAGAGAGAGACACGGGAGAGGCTCGAGGTGTGGGTGTGTAAGATTGTCAGGGATGGGACACAGGAGAGTCACGGTTCACAGAGTTCAGTCTGTACCTGAAGAACCCGACTCCTAATATAAGCTGAAATGTCTCGACAGCATTATAGCAAAATCTCCAACACGGCCTGGTTGGTTCGAAGGCGGATGATTTTGAACTCACTTAACCATCAACATCATTAAAGGCCTTTACAACTAATTTCCGCAACACCCTAACAAGAGCATTACTAATCTTATAAGACTCTCCACCAAAGTGTGTGACCAATAAACCAATGTTAGTTGAAATCAACTTTGGCAATCTATCAGCAAGCTCCATATGAAACCGCCCTATATTTTCGGCCCCAATAGTGTCTTTTACGTAATTTTTTGGGTTAGTCCTTCTAATGTCTCTAATGAGGTAGGTGGCTAGGCTTTAATCAACGTACTTCTTTTCAGCCCCAGCAATCGCATCAGCCAAGTGGGTAACAAAAAAATCAAACTTATGTATTAAGTGAAGGATCAAAGCACATGATTGTGCCGTGTAGTGGTACTTTATGGCACAAGTTCCAATTATATGACATAAATCATCTTTCTAGTGTGAATATTTTAATAGTGTCGTGTCTGAATCTTTTAACAGTGTTGCATTCTCAAACATAGAGAATGCACTTATACAGTAATGAAAATAATAAAATTAATATTGACATTGAAACATGTGTATACAGATATCAAATAGTGATGGATCTTTCCTACAACCTCTCGTCAAGTGAAAATTATATTTTCTGAAGTGATTTCACCATAGCCTCACCAGCATCAATGTCATTTCCTCTCTGTGCCACTCCACCATTTTCATCATCAACTTTAGAATACTGCACAAAGTGAGCATTTATGTTTATGTAGAAAGCATCCTTACCATACACGAGATCCCCCAGTCGAGACATAGGTGCATAAAATAACTTCTCCTTATCACGCAATCCCTTCTTATTGGAAGTCAAAGGTAAAGGGAATATATTAGCTAATCATGTTATTCCAGCTAAGCTGTAGTCACCCATGCCTGCAATGTGCACCTTTGTTCCTTTGTTCAAATTACATTCACGCAGATAACCGTACAAAGTGACAATTCTATCGCATTTATTGTTCATGTGCACTTCTTCTGGAGGTGTGACATCTTCTAAACGAAGTTCACTTGGACAAAGGGTGAAACTTCATAACAGAAATGAACCTTGCTAGATTATGAACCTCTCGTTTAGGGTACTTCCCATGAATAACACCAGATAAATAAAATAATTTAGCTCCATCATATAATTGAAAGAGCTAAATTGATTATATGTTATTTGTTCCGTACAACTCCTTAAAAATACACCGTACAAAGCAACAAATAACTAACATTCACAAACACTCGTGAAGTAGCCATGAGAGACAAACCACAAATCCAATAGAGGATTTTGCAGATCAATTCATGGGAATTACAAGATTTATTCACACTATTATTTTATTTCAAATATAGAGATACAATTCATAACAAGATGTTGCTGCTTTGCATAGTATCCATTGTGTTTTGTGTGAGCAACAGTTGCATGGGTCACAAGTGCAGCTTGATCCACACTTGCAGCCACGCCCTCCTTCTGCTCGAACGCTATTCTTAGACCCCTCAAATGACCTGTAATTGTTATGCTAGTCAACTTTAGATCTAAAATCCAATTTGTAATAGATATTTTTATTTTGTTAATTGTGTACTATGTATTATTTCATAAAACTATTTTACGTAAGATGGCATCTTATGTAAAATTCATAATTAACTACAAAGAATCTTACTACAAACTTGGTTTAATTTCATAGCAGTAACAATGTTATCCAAGGAAAAAAGAATAAGTGAATTAATTTTATATAACCAGAACTATACATACATATTTTTTAGCACAAAGCCATCGATGATGGTTGCAGTAGCGGTGATCTTCTCCACGTCGGGATACATCTTGTCGCACACTACAAACCATTCCCCTCAATAAATGAATAAATGAACTGTACAAGTCTGCTTTTCTTGTAATACTACTCTCTTTGGATTGAGTTGTACTAACTTTTCTAATTTTTTTCTTGTCAAATAGAGTGAATAGAGAAAAAAAATATGTTTTCTTAGAATATGGTGGATATGTTTAAAGAGGTGAGTTATGATGTCCACTATGTCTTCAATTTAAACTTTCTCATAAATGTTATCGGAGTCCATATAATTTACACTAAATTCCATGCATATTATGTGTATCCAAAACAGGTTTCAAGGGGTAAGAGATCGAGATGAATTACATGCAAGGAGAATGAGGGTGCAAGAATATCATGTGAAGTCTATAACTCACATGCGGCGGAAGAAATTTATGCAGATGAAGTACCCAATATTGATTCTGTTGATAAGGGACAAAAAAAGAAGCGGGAGGCATCAAAATTGAATGTAATTGCAACTGTGATAAAACATCGTAAAGAGGTAGAATTCAATGAGTTTGGGAAACCAATTGTACTCGATTCCATCCAACTTAGTTCTATAATTGGGATTTGAGCACGAGAATGCGTACCAATAACAGAAAAAAGCTGGGATAAGGTGACAAGTGACATCAAGGATAAAATATGGGGGTTTGTTACTGTGAGTATTTTATTTCTCTACCCTTTGCACTATTGTGTAATATTTTGAAAGTGACTTTGTACATATTGAATTGTAACTAATATAGTGTATTTGTTCTGTATGATGCAGCAAAAATATAACCTTGAAGAATACCAAAAGGCCATTGTTTTGGGTCAGACGGGCAAAGCTTGGAAATATTATAAGTCAAAATTATCAACACAGATATGAGAAGAAGCTAAAGGACCAAATTCCACCCGCCATCTTACATTGCTCAAGCTTATTGGAATGAAGTCAAATGAATGGGATGATTTTGTTAAATATCGGTTGTGACCTGAATTTGATATAAGTGAATTTGATTATTTATATTTTATTTTTATCAATAGTCCCTTTTTAGTATTCTCGTATTTCTTGAAATTAAACATGTTTTCTCTTATTTTAATAGGAAACAAGTTAAGAGCATAAGGATGCTAGAGCAAAGCAAATCCATCCACATATAACCAGTCGTAGAGGATATGTAAGACTTAAGGAAAACAAGGTATGTTTCCCCTTTTAAAGTTGTATACTTCATAAATAGCTTACATTATCTGGTAATTCTATGTATTAATATTTTGTAAAAAGCTAACAACTCAAATAAAACTATGCACCGTGTTGATGTTTGGATAAGGGGACATAGGAGAAAAAATGGTGATCCGGTTAATCAAGTTGTTGGTGAAGCAATAGTAACGATTTAAAAACTTACATAACACTTGACAATTTAAGTTTTTTGAAGCTACAATGTGTTTATTATATTTTTTTAATATGTTGAATTCTTATATTTATTTTAGGAAAAGATGGAAAAAATTTCATCTCATGACTCAACATCGTTGAGAGATGATGCAGTAGCCAAGGTGATTGGTCCTGAACGTCCACGTCATGTCCGAGGTTTTGGATTTGGGGTGATGCCTACGAAGGTAGATGCATCATTACATAGCACTGCAAGGGTAACGGTTCTTGAAAATCAAATTCAGCAACTTTTGGAATGGAAGATGCATATGAAAAGTCGAATGACACAAGTAAATGAACCAAGTGTGGTATTTTTTTAAATTAAACATGATTCAATACATATAGTTTTTCCTTATTTTGTTTTTATTTACTTCACTTGCAATTTCTATAGGGTCAACATGAGGGTGGTGGGGATGCCATGCATAATCACGCACATGCTCCACAAGTTATTGTTACTGAATAAGTGTCAATCGTTTTACTAGTTGCATTAATAATTTTTTTTAATTGTTTTCTTTCTACTATCTGTCAGTGCAATCAAGAAAGTGCATGTCCACAAAGTGATCCACAAAGAAATTCTGCCTACAAATTGTTATATTGGTTGGGGACTGGAGAAGAAGTAGCAAGCATAAAACTTGATTCTACAGATCCGAAGTCACTAATGCACCACCAAATCCCTGGGCCCGATTGTTATAAAGTATGGGTTGTTGAAATTTTAGTGTGCAATGCGCCAGTTTTTCGATACTTGGATGTGTTTTCCACACTTGATGATGCAAAAGGAAGTACCTTAGCATGACCACACCGATACATTCGTTTTGACTAATTATGTGAGTAGAATAGTTATAGTTCTTGAATTTTATTATAAGAATTTTTCTTTGACATTCTCTCGTATCGATTTTAAAAAAAATATAAGGAATCAATTGGGTATGGTGTTTCTTCGTTGCCTTTTGGATTGAAGGTATACTTGAATTTTTTTATTGTTTTATTACAAGTGTGTTGTTAAATTATGAGAGTATTTACTAAAATTATTTTCTGAACAGATGCTTATTTTTCGAAGATGTTGAAGACATTTTGGGAGTAATGTTTTTGAAGAATGCTATTAGTTACTTTTCAAAGGAAGATTGCATTTTAACTTGTTAGGTTATGTTCGTTTCATTCTAATCCCATGTTTTCATGTGGCTTGTAACACCCAAATATTTATTCTTTTTTCTGATTTGGGCATTACTTTGATATTACGATTATGAAGACATATTTTGAGTTCCTCTTATTTATGTATGTTTGTTTTAAATTTCAAGAATTGTAGAACTGCTAATTGTGATACAATTATATATGTGGATATGTTAATGTTAGAATAAGCAATAGGTATTTGCGAAGCTAATTTTTATTAAAAAAAATTATACAGCTTTAACGACTCTTATATTTAGTCGTGTAGAATATTAACGACACGTAGGTTTAGTCGTAAAATAACATTCACAACACGTAATAAGTAGTCGTGGATTTTTTTTTTAGTAATGACTTTTACGACTGGTGATTAGGTGTCGTGGATATTTGTTTCAATGGCACCTAGAAGGTGTCGTAAGATAACATTCACGACACGTACTAAGTAGTCATGGAAAATTTTTATTGTGTAATGACTTTTACGACTAGTAATTTGGTGTCGTGGATATTTGTTTCAACGACACTTAGAAGGTGTTGTGAAATAGTTTTACGACATTACAAAGGTGTCGATATAGCAAGTAACTTTCTACGACGCCCCCCTTCAACGACTACATAAAATGTGTCGTGGAAATAGTTTCACGACACATATCACGTGTCGTGGAAAGTAATTTTTCTTGTAGTGACATGGAAAACATTTAATCTGCCAACTCTTACAAGAACAAGTCCTTTCTCCTAAGTCAACTGTTGCTCGCACTTCTGAATGAACTTCAAATACATTTTGACTTGAGCGACTAATAGTCCAATGTCGGCTTTTATTCCAATTTTCATTCAGTAACTTTTGAAAAAAATGACATAGCTCATTTGTCCAAGTGTCAGACTCAACAAGTTTGTTTGCATTTAAATTCATAATCATCACTCTCAATTTATCAATCATATTCATTACTGGTAAATGTCTTTCCTCCAATATCCATGAATTGAATGACTCCGCAACACTAGATGCCATGTCACCATACCGTTTACCAGGGAAATATGCACAGGACCAATTCTCGGGAGGCAAACTATCAATGAAATCGACAATAGCAGCTCCTCCTTCCTTCTTCAATGCTTCAATATTCTTGTGAAATACATCTACTGAGACATCATATGCACAAGACAGAAAATCTTTAACAATTTTCTTTCGAAATCCAGCACAATTTCCACGAATTTTCTTTTTTATATTCCCTTGTAAATGATGTATACAGTAGGAATGTGCAGACAACGGGAAGACCCTCGAAACAGCTTCAAGTAATCCATTGTTTCGATCTGATATAAATGTTATGTTTCGATATTGCTCAACTACTGCACTATGCAAATTGACTAGAAACCACATCCAGTTATCTTCGTTTTCGGAATCAACAACAGCATATGCAACAGGACAAAGTCCTGAAATATAAAAATATATCAAAATTAAAATAAATAACATATCCATGTACAACACTTTGTATATTGATGCTGCTGGCGCAGACCCTAAAACACATGGGAAATATATTATGTGTTTAATTTAAATTGTTTGTAAATAACAAGACAAAACATAAAAATGTACCGTACACATGATAAAGATAAAAAGACATGCATGTTTACTTTCTAATCTTTTTCTTGGCTTTATTATTAACAAGACTAACATCAACATACACGCATAAAAATGTAAAGTACAGGTGAACTAAACAAAAACATTCAAAGGTACTTTACATTTTTAACATGTACTTTGCTTTATTATTTCTAAATAACAACACCTATCATCAAAGTATGCGCATAAAAATGAAAAGTACGTGAAATTAAGAAAAACATTCACGTGTACTTGACATGTAAAATGCGTGTACTTTAGTTTGTATTCAACATAACATCACGTGTACTTGACATGTAAAATGTGTGTACTTTAATTATTATTACACATAAAATCATCATCAAAGTACATGCATAAAAATGAAAAGTACACGTGACATTAACAAAAACATTCACGTGTACTTGACATGTAAAATGCGTGTACTTTACTTATTATTACACATAAAATCATCATTATCAAAGTACACGCATAAAAATGAAAAGTACACGTGAAATTAACAAAAACATTCACGTGTACTTGACATGCACTATGCGTGTACTTTACTTAGTATTACACATAATGACAATACACGCAGAAAAATGAAAAGTACACGTGAACTAAAACAAAAACCTTCAAAGGTATTTTATATTTTTATGCTTGTATTTTGATGATATGGAATGGAACAAACAAAATATTAATGCAATACACAAAATAAAATATTTACAATTCATTTACCATTGTTCCCATTCCTTCCAGTAGCTGATAGTATTGTTCCACGGTAACGACTCTTCAAAAAGGCACCATCAAGAAATAAAACAGATCTGCAGTATTGAAATCCATAAATACATCCTCTAAGCATTACACATATTCTCTTGAATTTTTTACTCTCATGTTCCACGTCAAGGATGCAATGCGACCCCGGATTATACTGCAATAGAAGTTCATGATAATTATTCATTAATGCATAAGAAACCTTTTCACCACCGTGTATATCAACAGCAGTCATCTCCTTCGCACGCCATGCATGTTGATAAGCTATATCAAGACCATAATTCTTCTTCATATCTCTAACTACATCAATTGGTCTCAATAGCGGGTTATCTCTAAGATCATCAGCTACTAATGTTGAAACCAACTTGGAGGCTATCATTTTGGCTGACGGACTACGAAAGACACCTCTACATGTATGCTCATTATTCATTGCACGTATGTAAAAGTATCCATTTATTGTAGATAATGAAGCATGAATTCTCCACATGCAATTCTCAGTAGTCTTTTTAGAGCATTCAGCCGTCACTCGAGTTTTATCATTCTTCAAATACACATACTTGAACCCAACCTCAACGGCATACTTTCGTAATTTATCCCGAAATTCCACTACACTTCCTTCAAAACACTGCTGCTCATGACTTATATAAGTGTTCCAATCATTCGAAAGATAGACTTTAGACTTACTTGGCTCCACACCTCCAAGATAAAAGTCATTTTTAATGCAACTATTAAAATTATTTTTAGTGCCTGATAATAAAGACTCTAACCTCTGTGTATTTGTATCACCACTGTCGACCCTCTCAGAACTTGTATTACTGCAGTCAACCCCTTCAAAAATTTGATTAGAGCAGTCAACCCGTTCACGACATGTATTACATGGAAATGGTAATGAATCAATGACATATATCCAAATGAAATTAGCTTTCACGATCAATTGGGACCGCAACATACAACAAATATCGTTGTCACAAATCAACATGAATCGACATTCATCACCAAATAAATACCTCAATGAAAAACTCCCACTTCTCAAATTAGTAAACCTAATACACAACTCATTGCATATGAAATCTAATGAGCTATCTTCAAATATTTCAATACAAGCCATATTATCCAAATAACAACACCTTACTATTACACTACTTACCATAATGTCCTGCAGTAAAACAGAGACGAAAAACATTTACTTCAAGGTCAACAATTCTAAAAATGTGTGCAATAATTTAATGCATGAAATATCAAAATATTTATTTATAATTAATATAAACTTACAGGCACTTTTTAAAAACCTATACATGAAGCAATAAAGCACACACATATTATCAAAAAATCAATCACGTGTACTATATAAACACTGCGTGTACTTTGAAAACTGATATCGAACTGGTTATTTCCTCTGGCGCGGACCTATATCAATAAGTGATTCAATACCAAATCAAAATCAAGGACTCTTAAAATTAGAATGAAACATCAATAATATTCATTCAGCACATTCAACTAACAATTACAAATATTGATAAATATAACTTATTTATTAAGAATCCAAACATAAATGCATAAAAAACACAAATTAAAAAATATACATTTATAACATATAAAAAGCTATTCAATCACATGAATGAATATTACAATGAGTCTCTTGAATCAAAACAAAGGACATATACTTATTATAATCGATCGAAAATAGAAAAATCAACTGCTGATAAAGATAAACTTACAAATGATAGCGCCAAGTGATACAGGTAGAATCGATTAAGAACACTGTAATCGATTATAGGACAGATGATCAAAGCATAAGATTGATGTTATTTTCGATTTTGGAGAATAGTCATTAGTTGCAGAGAAAACTCCAATAGCCGATTAGGTTTATGATTTTTTAAAATTGGGGTATTTATATGTTGTACCTAATCGTTTAAAATTTGGTTCACCGATTTTTTTGTCCAAAATTGTTAGTCCAAGGACTAGACCGTAAAAACCATTTTTTTCAACCGTAGTTCTTCTAGGAAGGATATCTCAGAGGATGATGATGTATATTTTCTCTTTTTTTTTTACAGAGATTAAAAGATTATAAATAATCGTATCAAATTATTATAGATTTCATCTATGAATCAATTAATAAAAATTATCTGATCTTGATAAAATTGTGTAGATTGATAGATGAATAATAGTGGTGCGTGAAATAGTCATTTACACAAATGAATGAAACAATGTGTATGTAAAAGAAATGTTATATACATAGAGAGAAAGAACACTTAGCACTTGATCAGTGTTGATGTAAAAAACTAGATTTGATCTAATTCAGTAACCACAAATAAATATGAATAAAGAAATAAGACAAAAGGTTTTTAAAGTGGTCAACTTTAATGAAATGGCCTACGTACACTATTTTGTATTACTGGGTGTTTTGCCTTAATCTCGATTATGTTCGCTTATGATAGCTTACCCTTCCATGAGGGTTTTATAATGTATTTATAGCGCTTGGGCTGTCAGTCTGAATAGACAATACCCCGTTATTAAATAGGCATATACATCTGTACATGGTAAGAATATTGATCGAATCTATTTTTGTCGTTTAATATTCCTATCCAGCTACTCGGTCTGCTTAGTAGATCGATACGCTAAGTAACTTGGTACTTAAAGTTGCTCAGTACATATACTTATGCCACACTGGATGACATGTGTCTTCATGTAACTGGTCCACATCAGCTGACTAATACTTGTATCAACAGAATCCCCCAATCTTTCATAGTTGAAGTTGGATGCGAGAGTGTGGGACATTATACCCAAAAGTTATTCGGGCATGTTTACCATGTCTTGTTTGATTTCAGACCTTCATCACTTGTAAACCTTTCCACTTAGCTTAACATTTTTTTGCGCAAAATGGTAAATTTGTAAATATTTTGAATTTTTGGCGGATGCTTGGGTACTCGCATCTTTTTCCCTTGATTAGACGCTAGAAACGCATTCGTCTTCATTTGTGATCATTACTAAAATCAAATTGTCTTCTACCTTTGCCATTTATATTTCCAAACTCTTTATCTTCTCACTTTTCTTCTTATAATCGTTCTTTCTGTCATCCGCCATAGCGGATTTCTTAATTTTCAGTAAGAACTTCTTCCTTCCTTCTTCTTTCTTTATTTTAGCCATCATGGTTTACCTTATCGAATCATTGGATAAGTTTAGGGCCGACTTTGGGATTCCTTCTATGGTTATTCTGGAAGAACCTTCTTGCCCTTCTGATTTATTTTCTCTACCTGAGGGACATTGGTTTCCCTCTATTTTTGTAGTAGAATGTGGTTTTTCTTTCCCGCCTAATCCCTTGTGTTTGGAATTTTGCTAATATTTTTATATTACTCATGCAAGAGTAGTTCCAAATACATGGAGGGTAGTTAATGGCGTACATAGATTGAATCAGATTAATGGAACTCATATAGGGATTCCTGAAATTATGTACTATTATAAATGGGTCACCAGCGACACCACCTTTTATTTAAAAACTAAGTTTTCTAACAGATCTTTAATGGCTAATCTCCTTGACTCTAATAGGGATTATTTTGAACATGGAGTTGTGATGAAAAATTGGCAACACCCCCCACTAAAGGGGAAAAATGTGTGCCAAGGTCCCAGATGTCCACTTTATGGCAATGGGATATGTTATTTTGTTTTTCAAATTAGCTCTATTCTTGTTCGATAAAATGTGCCACTGACTTTTACTTTTCATTTTGCAGTTGATAAGAAGAGAAAATCCCCAAAAGATAGTGATATCAATATAAAAGATTTGAAATTTATCTGGGGTTTGCATCATGTAATAGATGGGGAGCACATGAGGTCTGCTTCCTATTTGCTGAGATATAAGAACACTACTTCCTCTTTTATTGATCAACCTCTTGCTCCTCCTTTGCTGATTGATCTTGAGCAGGTTCCAACATCTTCTTCAATTATTGAAGAATCTTCCTCTGATTTGAGCACTTCTATAGCTGACCCGATGACAAAGAAAAGGAGAATGCCTGATCTCTTTTTCCCCTAAAGGGATGTCCTAGTTGAAGGGACTAAGAAAAAAGATATTTATCGATCTAAAGCAGCAGTCATGACTGTCAAGGAGACCAGCAAGAAGCCCCCTATTTCTCCAAAAGAGGCAGCACCTTTGATTGAAGGGGTTGCCATTTTTCAAAAAGAGGCAGCACCTTTGATTGAAGCTACTCCTTTAAGAAGATTGAGAAGGGGTCTTACTGAGAAGACCATGGATGCTTTTTCTTAACCTTCTGGGGTTGAGGTACCTTATTTGAGAGCTAATTATACAGCACTCATTACCACTGGTTTGGATATGAAATTGATCTGGTTTGGAACTCTTCCTGATTATCGAGCTGCTGAGACTTATACTCCTCGGGAGAAGCTTAATGACTTGGCATCCCAACACCTTGCATCGGTAAGTGTCTTTATACTTGTCATTTTGATTCTTTGTACAGTATTCATATTCTGACTTTAGCTTCTCTTCATCTTGCAATTTTTAGTGTATGTTAATAATATCCCAGAGAATGATGAAGCTATCAAAGTTACAACCTTTTCCAGGGGAGTAGAAGAATACCTTCCTTGGTTATCAAAATATTTGGAGGAGTCCTGGCAGAAGTACGAGGATGATAAAATTACTTGGGAAAATAAAATCAAGTCTGTTGAAACAACTCAACAAAAAGTTTAGGAAGCTGCCAAGGAGGCTGATACAACTCGACAACACGCTGTAAATACTTTTAAAATGGCAGAGGAAAAATTGAAGGTTGTTATTTCAAGAAAAGTGGAAGCTGAGGGCAAGCTTTAAGAGGCTGAATGGCGTAAGAAAGATCTTGAGCAGAAAGTAAAATCTGTTGAAAATCTTCTTCGAGAAAATGCCTCCTCGGAGAGAGCGAAGATAAAAGTTTCTATGAAGAAGTCGTTTAGCTCTGGCTGGGGCAAAGGGTGGAACAAATCTATAACTGCTTCCTCTACTCAAATGAATTATGCAAGTCTGAAGTTCTTTAGGGATGGATGGATTGCAACGTTGAAGGAGTTTAATGTTGTTGAGACTTTTAAACCATCTCAGAGACATATTCATGGCCCTCCTCCTACTATTGAAGAAGAAAAAAAGATGAAGTTGGATCTGATGAATCTTCTTTGTTGATAGTAGAACAAACACTTTCTTTCACTATCCCTCAGACCTCCGAGCAAGTTCAGTAGACAATAACTTCTACCGAGCAATGCCAGCTACCCACCGAGCAACCAATTCCTTTTATAAAATCAGCCGAGGATGTTGTAGGGAATAAGGAGAAGGTGTAAAGTTGTTCGGTAATTTGTTACTTTTATCTATTTTCCTTTTTGTTTTGTACCTTTGGTTGTACCCACTTCTCTTATGATCAATAAAATGGACTTTGTTATTTATTTTGAGTTTCTCCTTTATAGTTATGCTGTTGTTGATCTATTTTTACTTTCCCTTGCTAGTTTACTGCCATGATGGAAATATTGTTAGTTCATTGTACATAATTGATGAAGAAGTGTACTGATTACTTCAAAGATGGTCGTGCAGATTTCACTGAAGCACAAATAATTGATATTCTAGGATTTGATGCCTCTGAACGAGCAATTGAGGCTTACCAATATTTAAAATGTCTGCTTTATCGGGCTGTGGCAAATAACGTATCTTACTAAGAAATGATCGAAGATCATCAAGGAATGATTAAATAACTTCAACTTTAACACAAGCAAGCCAGTTCTCTTCTGCATGAAGGTTATGAGAAGAAGTACCAAAAATTGAGCAATGATCGGGGCTACGGCATATTTATTTCAGCCCATAATAAGAGAGAGTGTGTGCTAAAGATTGAGATTGAAGATCACAGAAACATCGCTAAGTTGCTGGAGGAAGAAAATAATGCTTTGAGAGAAGAATTGAGACAACTAAAATCTGCTTCCTCCTCTATAGCTCTGATCCCAGTTAATGATGAAGGTTTTTCCTTTTTAAAGACTGAAAATGCTTCATTAAGAGAAGAATTAAAAGATTTGAAAAGAGACAAAGCTACATCATCTTCTTAGAGTAGAGCAAGAGATGGTCAGAGCAGCATCGAAGAGTTTAGGACTCAATAGGTTTTAGTAAATCAAGCTTCTCAACTGAAGGCAAAAAATCAAGCTTTAGCTGAAATGTCCTCAAAAATTCAAATTCTTACCGAGCAGCTTTCCAATAAGAGTTCTGCATTGGAGAATAAAGAAAATTTGGTGAAGTGGCTTCATCAGCATGTTGAACGATTGACTTATCAATTCCACAAGCAGCCCAAAGAATTTTAGATGGGTGGATATAATGAAGCTTTATGTCATCTTGATTCCAGGTTGAAGCAATCAAACAATGAGGGATACAAATAATGGTGATTGAATGCTCTAACTATGATGAAGGTTAAGGATGGAACTGAGTTGTGGGATTGGTATGAACCTCGATTACTTGATCTGCCAGTACCTCCTTTCACACTAGATGTTAGATGGATTCCAGTTCTCTCAATTCCTCAGTGTTTGATTTCCAAATACCTTGGTGATTACAATCTTCACAAGGATTTTGAAATATTCTGACCTCCATATTTGCTTGATCGACCAAGTACGAGCATTACCCGAATGCTTCGAGATTTGAACTTTATCAACTCTTATTTTACTTTAGATGATCCCCCAGCTGGAATGGATCATGTACCTAAATATGAAGGAAAGAAACCAGTAGAATAGGCTATTTATATTTCGTTAGTGATTGTTTAATGAAGAAAAGTCATCTTTTTATAATTTTGTTTCCTTGGAAATAAATTAATTGTATGTATCAAACCGGTCGTGCCTTGCTCAATTATTGTACCAACATTGTTGGTTATGTTGATGCCGACCAACTTTTAGTTGGTGATTATTGATGCCGACCAACTTTGTTGGTGTTTGTGCTAATACCGATCAACTTTTAGTGGAGAGAAAGTTTTTTTTTTTTTGCTGTAAAGTGAGTTAAATGTAGTGTGTAGGACTAGTGCTCCGAAAAAAATAACACAAATGAATATTGGGAAATCCTCGTTTTCATTCATACTGAAACAATGTGGTACATGTACAGTTACATTAGTGGTAGTACTTTCACTGGTGCTCTGCATTCCAAGGGTTTTCGAATTCTTCCCATTATACAATTTATATTCTATAGGTTCCAAGTCGAACAACAATTGTGACACGATAGGGCCCATGCCAGTTGGCTTCCAACTTATTGTACTTTTGAATTACTTTCTTGAGTAGATAATTTCCTTCCTTGAGATGAAACTTCTTGACCCTTTTATTGTAGAACATGGAAGTCCTTTGCTAAAAATATGCATTTCGGATTGCTGCTTCTTCTCTAACTTCTTCAAGCATATCCAAGTCCAAGTGTCTCATCAAATCACTTACCTGCGAATTAAAATTAAGCACCATATGAGTAGGTAATCCTAATTCAGCAGGTATGACTGCTTCACTCCCAAAAGCTAACATGTAAGGGGATTCCCCAGTTAATGTTTGGGGAGTTTTTCGGTAAGCCCATAACACCGAGTTCAATTCGTTGATCTAATTCCCTTTAGCACCATCCAATCTTTTCTTCAACCCATTCAATAGCGTTCTATTCGTCACCTCGATTTGCCCGTTACTTTGGGGGTGACCTATGGAATATTGGATCTTTTGAATGTTGGACTGTAGACAGTATGCAATGAACTCATCATTGTAAAATTGGTTACCGTGATCAGTGATAAAATCATGCGATAGACCATATCTGTAAATAATATTCTTCCAGATGAATTGACAGACCCTTTCGTAAGCCATATCAATGAGAGGTTCAGCTTCCACCCATTTTGTGAAGTAATCAACATCTACCACCAAATATTTTAATCATCCTCTTGTAGTTAGTAGTGGTCCAACTAAATTTATCCTCCATATAGCAAATGGCCAAGGTGAAGTGATTGGTGTTAATAGTGCCTGGGGATTTCTTCGTATACTAGAAAATCACTGACACTTGTCGCATTTCTTAGCATAAGTTGTACAATCACCGCGCATTGTTGGCCAATAGTACCCCTGCATATTTATTCTCTATAAAAGGGTTCTACCTGCTACATGAGAACCATAAGATCCTTCATGAATTTCCTTGATTACATCTTTAACTTCTGCAGGATGAACACATCTTTGCAGACTAGCTATCACACCTCTTTTCTACAGAACTCCATTATTTAAAACATACCTGGAAGCCTTAAACTTCAACATCTTGGCTATAATTTAGTCGGATGGTAAAGTGCCTTCTTCGATATAAGCCCTAATGTGATCCATCCAGGAAGGTCCCATATCCAAAGCAATAAAATTCACCATCAAATCTTCATCAATACTTCTGCTTGCGAGTATCTCAATGGGAATTATTCTTTATAGCTCGGTGCACGTAGTTGAAGCTAACCAAGAAAGTGCATCTGCCCTTGCGTTCTCCAGTCTTGGTATTCTAATCACTTGAACAGATGCCAAGTTGGATACAATCTTCATATCTTTAGTTAAATACCTCGACATAAACTCCCCTTTTGTTGCATAAAGACTAAGCATCTGATTTACCACTAGTTGCGAATTACTGAACACCATAACTTGCTCTGCATTTAATGATTTAGCTAAGTTGAGACCCCCAATTACGGATTTATACTCAGCTTCATTGTTAGAAGCCTTGAATTGGAAATGCAGAGCATATTCTATGTCTATTCCATTTGGACTATTGAGAATAATTCCAGATCCGCAATATGTTGCACATGAGGAACCATTAATGTATAAATTCCATATAGGGATATTATTATTAAATCCTTGGTCTGACAGAATCCCTTGATGGAATTTATTATCCTTCTTTTCTTCATCCTTCAACTCTGGCATCTTACCAGGAGATTTTGGTTGATTAGCTGCCATCCCTTATGGCAATTCTACTGCTAGGTGTTGATCAGGGATAGTCTCTATTGATCCTCTATCATCTTTAAGTTGCTCTGCATTAGCCTCCTGTTGATCGGAGATATCTGCGTAGGTAAATTCATTAATGAAATCTGCCACTACCTACCCTTTGAGAGAGGATCTTGGATCATAGATAATGTCGTACTCACCTAACTCCACTGCCCAATACATTAATCTTCCAGACTTTTTCAATTTATGTAAAGCCTGTCTGAGTAGCATGCCAGTATATACCACTATTATATGGGCTTGAAAATATGGTTTCATCATCCTGCTCGCCTCAATCAATGCTAATGATAACTTCTCCAGTTTTGGATACCTGATCTATGCTCCCCTGAATCCATTGCTAGTATAATAAACTGGTTTTTGCACTCTACTTTCTATTCTTATCAAAGCTAAACTGACTGCACTTTTCGAGACAACTAAGTAAAAGTATAATTTTTCTCCCAACACCGGCCTGGATAGTAAATGAGGTGTCCTCAAGTATCTTTTCAATTCTAAAAAGGCTTTCTCACATTCTTCGTTCCACTCAAAGGGCTTTCTGAGCACTTTGAAGAATATAAGACATCTATCAGTTGCTCGGGAGACGAATCTGTTAAGAGCTGCAACACGCCCTGTAAGGCTTTGCACTTCCCTCTTAGTGGTTGGAGATTGTAATTATAGGAAGGCTTTTATCTTATCAGGATTTTCTTCAATCCCTCATTGATTCACAATGTACCCGAGGAACATGCCTTCTTGTACGCAAAAAAAGCACTTGGTCGGGTTCAGCTTCATCTTGTACTTCTCCAACTGATCAAATATTTGGCTCAAATCAGCTATATGGTCAATAAATTTTTTTCTTTTGGTCAACATGTCATCGACGTACATCTCCATATTTTTGCCAATCTTCTTTGCAAAAACCTTATTTATCAGTCGTTGATATGTAGCACCTGCATTTTTAAGACCAAAAGTCATAACATAGTAGCAATATGTTCCTCGTAGGGTAATGAAAGAGGTACTTTCCCTATCTTGTAGCTTCATTTTAATTTGATTGTATCCGGAGTAGGCATCCATGAAGCTTAACAATTCATGTCCCGAAGTTGCATCTACTACCTGATCTATCCTAGGCAGAGGGAAATGATCTTTTGGGCAAGCTTTATTCAGGTCTATGAAGTCAACACACATTCTCCATTTGTTTTTCTTCTTTTTTACCATTTTTAACATTATCCAGCCAATCAGGATATTTGACGTCTTCGATGAAAGAAGCCTTTTGCAACTTTTCCACTTCCTCTCGAATAGCCTGATTCTTCTCTGGACTAAAGACTCTTCTTTGTTGCTTCACTGGTTTGATCTTTTTTTTACATTGATCTCGTGACATAAGAAGGCTGGGTCTATCCCAGGCATATCTTCACGACTCCACGCGAAAGCTTATTTTCTATGCATCAGAATTGCCACTAGCTCCTGCTTCAATACCGGATTAAGTGAAGCACCAATTTGGGTTGTTCTTTCTGGTTGCTCGTTATATAGAATAATGCTTTCCGTTGCCTCCATAACTTGGTTTTTAACGAGCTCCGTTTCATCTCTTGAGTCTAAGGTTTCAATCTCAAACTCATCAGATTCATCCACTTGATAAGTAATAGTTTTCTTCCTATCATCCTCTAATTCTTCTTGCTGGATAGATGAGTACTAACATTCCTCATCTTTTTTTTATCGCCCTTAACAATTCTAACCCCAAAGTTGGTCAGGAAATTTAAACACTGATGTACATTGGATAAAAGAGCCTCAAACTTTTTTAAACCTACTCTCCCCATGATTATATTATAAGCTGATTAGACATTTTTATCCATCACAAAGAAGCATACCTTTTTTGATCTGCAAGCAGGCTAGGTACCAATCAACATGTCCAACTTGATCGTCCCAAGGGAAAAAACTTTTTCTCCAGAGAACCCAATGAGGGTCCTGTGATATGTCTCTAATTTACAAAGTTTTAAGTTCAAACTATCGAAGCAAGGGTATAACATGATGTCTGCCGAGCTACCATATATATAATACACACACACACACACACACACACACACATATATATATATATATATATATATATATATATATATATATATATATATATATTATAAACCTGTATCATAATTAAAGGGTTAATTTCAAATGGAACCCTATTTTTATTTAATCAATCCAATTTGATTCAATGAGGCATCGATTTTAAAATTTAACATGGCCAATTTGGTATCTAAATAGTATATGATCAATCCATAATTAATCATAGAACTATTCCAGTTATATTTCATGAATGAATCCTCAAATGTCAAATTATGTAATTAACTTAGTTTCGTTATCTTAGTTAAGAAAATTCAAATTCCAACTAATTATGCACTGATTACCGATGAAAAGTGGCGTGTGTCAAAACGACGATCGTTGTTTTCTGTTCACCACCTCAATACATAAATCTAAGCTTATGACTACACTAAAAAAGGGAGTATAGCGACCAAGTTCGGGTATCGAAAATCCACAGAGACGAGTTGCTACAATTTAATGGATTTAATACTTCTCAATAAAAGTGTAAAAGATAATTTTCTAACTAAAAAGAAGAGATAATAAAGAGAAAGATTAAACTGTGCGAGGGAAAATCAAACTAGATTAACGAAGAGAATAAAAACTATAGCTTGCGTCGAATGTCCCTCACTCCGAGTTAATTAGTATAAAATGGTTACATGGGTCGACGAGTTATTATGATTGAGTCTCGTTTCGACAGTTAATTAAATCAAGAGTTGTCACACCCCTAAATTCTCATAAAAGTCTAATAAGATTTTGGCGTCAACAAATACCTCGAAAATTACACACGCAAGGCTGTAAGTACGAAGCATACATGATATACTCTGTCAAATCTCCTAGGCATAATAACTAGGACAACACACTCGAAATAAGCCCGTAAACTCCATCACCAAAGCAAAGCAACATGTCAACCCTAGGTGAGTTCAATCCGACACAACCTAGGCTAAATTAGCTATAAAACATAATGAAAGACATAAATTAAATGCAAGAAAGTAAGGAAAGCAAATAAATCTAGGTTACAAAGCTTGAGAACAAAAATGGAAATTACATTAATGGAGAAGAACATGAATACTGATACTTACATACACAAATGGGTCTAAATCCAAAGAGAAGAGAGGAGAGGGAAGCTCCACAAAGAATCCCCAAAAACTAACCTAAAAATGAAATATATCTAAATAAGAAACCAAAATTTGGTTTATATAGTAAACTGGAAAAGAAATGAAGGAAAAAGAAAAGAAAAGGAAACAACCACAAAATATCTGCAATACGCGGTCGACCGCGGCTAGGGGGCCGGTCGACCGCGCCCTCACGCAAAAGTGCACTGTCTCCATTTGTAGGAAAAAATTGAAACCGCGGTCGACCGGGCCTCAAACTGCGGTCTACCGGTACTTTGTTTTCAGCAGCTCTTTGGTCCATGAAGAGGGGGGAAAGGGTTGCAAACGGGAACGACCATAGCTTCTTCGTCTGAACTCCAAACGACGCACCATTTGCGGCCACACGATGCTAACTAAACGAACTACGCATCTGTAGAATATCCAAGAGCTAGAGAATAAATGTAAATTGACTAAAATGCCCTTGAGTTGCGTCCAACGACAAAACTTTTTTGAAATGCAACGGATCCTCTCTTTTAGCGTTCCAATACCTACAAAAGCACAATTAACCCCTGCAAAACATGTATATATCCAAATCCAAGGTTGTATGTCTATTGAGAATAAATATAGGCATTAAGGATCGTAAAAGCTTTGGAATGTATAAAGATATAAGGTGGAAATATGCAATATTTTATACGGATCATGCACCAAAGAAAATTACAATTAAACTATATTTATATTTGAATGAATATGAATATTATATCACAAAATAACTTAAAATATAACTCTAATTATACTTTCATGAATCAAACTTGTGAAGATTTTTCCTAAAAGCCTTCCAAAATTCCTCTTCTCCTTTTAAAGTTCCTTCTATCCTCCTTATGTATCCTATCCAATTGTAAAATATGAGTTAGAGAAACCCTAATGACTCCTTAAAACTTAAAAACCATGAAATTAAGTTAAACCCTTACACATGCCTCTTCTAAATGAGCCCAAAAACATCTCCAATAAGCCTAAAACATGACACAAGTCCTACTATCCAATTGGGCCTAAACTCCATCCTTATAGACTAAAAGGAACATTATAAACATGCCAAAATCAACCCAAAAGAAGATATAAACAAATTACTAATTTAATTCGTTAGTTTTATTAATTTAATCGGTATTAGTCTGAAAGTCAATTATTTAGCTCTTTATTAATATAATGCGAGACAAAATTATAAGAAACTACTTCATGAGCATCAAAACCCAACACCGAGGGGATAATTCAAATAAGGAAACCCGCAATACTAAATTCACGACCATTCCATAATTGCCCACAATACACAATCACATTGATATATCTAATTGATGTTTTACTGTGCATTAAATCCTATTTCAAAGTATGAATAATGACATTTCATGTCACATCAAGCACACATAATTAATTTTCACAATGAAATAATATACTGAAAATAAGCTATATTAAATTCCTCCCCCCCCCCCCCCCCCCAAAATAAAAATAAGGAATTTTTCTTCAAAATTTAAATCTTTATCCTCCTAGTTGTAAGTCTAAGAACATCTCGCCCGTAACGTCCTCACACTACCATAAAAGAATATATTAATTCCCACATCGATTAGGAGAGGGAATGTAACGTTCCAAATGAAATGATTTAGAATGTAATAACTTTGCTAGTAATCACAATCCAACATAAATATTATCACAAACTAAATCGGGCCACAGTTCTTTTACTCGGAAAGATAACATTCTGTGGAGTATTTTGACTCTCCGGTGGCATCCCGTTGGTTCACGGATATTTGGGGAGAAAAATAGTTTTTTTCTCGATATTTAGAAAATTTCAACTTTGAGGAAAATCTATAAATAGGAGCCTATTTTCTGTTTTGAATGCAGTGCTGTTTTTCCAGCTTTAGAGTGAACATTTTGTGAGTTTTCAAAGAGAAAAGTGAGTGAGAGCTTCTTATTTAAAGATTAGTTCTTATGCTTGGTTATGAGTGACTTTCTTGGAGAGATAAAGAGTGTGAGTGTGTAACCTTGTGATTCCTCCATTTATCAAAGAAAGATGAAATCCTACCATTGTGGATATAGCCCTTATTTGGGTGAACCACATTATATTGTTGTCATTTCTTTTTTTTGATTGCTTGTATATTCTAGTTATCATACTTGTTGATTGTTGGTTGGATTCGTTTTGAGTTTTCACACTTAGTTTTCATTAGGAACAAGGTCTTGGGTGTTTTCTGCCCACCAAGTATTTGGTAAAATTCCAACGTGATTTTTATGGTCTTGGGTGCTTAACATAGGACTGTTTTAGGGCAACAAGTGGTATCCTAGCTCTGGATACTTGGTTTGCTCAATATTTTGGTTCGTCTTGAATAAATTTAAGTGATATTGACATAAGTTCTAGAATTTTTTCCAAATGGCGGAAGAGGTTTCGTGTACTCTCGAATCAACTTCTACAAGTGGAGGCTGTAAGAAGTGGGATCCTAGTTATGGATCCAGAGGCTAAATAAAGTTTGAGGTAAAACCTTTTGACGAGAAAATTAATTTTGGCTTGTGGCAAAGAAGGATGCGAGGTGTTCTTGTTCAACAACGGTTGATTATAGCATTGTTGGGTATAGGGAAGCGTCCGGTGGATATGACCAAAGCCAAATGGAGCGATATTGATCAAAGGGAAATTTCTTCAATTGAAATGTATATCACGGATGATGTGCTCAATCACATGATAAAGGAAACTACGGCCAAGGGCATGTGGGATCAAATGGAGGAGAATTATTTAGGAAAACCTTTGTCAAATAAATTGTTTCTAAAGAAGATGCTCTTCAAGTTAGAAATGAAGGAGGACGGTGATATGATGAAGCATATAAATGTCTTCAATGCTTTGATCAACGATTTGAACCGGATTGATGTTTAATTTAGCGAGGAAGATCGGGCGTTGTTATTGCTTGCTTCGTTGCCCGATTCATATGAGCACTTTGTCACCATACTTATGTTTGGGAAGACTACTCTCAAGTTCAATGATGTAATGCAGGACATCATTTCTCACATGGCCATGAAGAAGAAAAATGGTAGAGGTGGAGGTAGTTAATCTTTTCAAGTTGAAGGCTTGGTAGCCAAGGTTGATGGTGGTGGACGAAGAGGACGGTCGAAGTCTTGGGGTGCCAATAACCGAGGATTCAAAAGGTCTCAATCTTGAGACATTAGCACGGTTGAGTGTTTCAAGTCCCATAAAAAGGGTCACTTTAAGAAAAAAAATTTGAAGTGGAAGAAAGATGATAAGAAAGGAGACGCTACTCCGGATGTGGCCGGTGTTTCTACTTTAGAGGAAGATGAAGAGATTCTTACTTGTTTTTTCCACGATCACGTTGATGGTTGGATTTTAGATTCCGGATGTTCATACCACATGTGTCCAAACTGGGAATGGTTTGAGGATTACAAGTCCAATACCGGGGGTGAGATTCCCATGGGAAATAATGCTACGTGCAAAGTAGTGGGAATCGGGTCAGTGCATATAAAGATGTGGGATGGGGTTATCCGAACATTAAGTGAAGTGAGGTATGTTTCGGAACTTAAAAAGAATTTAATTTCCATAGGCGCACTCGATTAAAAGAGGTGTGTGATTCAGGTCGAGGGTGGGCCTTTGAAGGTCAAAAGGGGATCAATGTTGAGTTTGCGCGGCACAGAGTTACCGAACAATCTTTATAGATTAAAGGGAAATACGATAGTGGGTGGAGCAGCAGTCTCCACGGAGCCTGAAATCGACGAGCTACAATTGTGACACATGAGACTTGGTCACATGCGCCAACAGGGCATGGAAGAACTTCATCGGCAAAATTTATTGACAGGGGTGCACGGATGCAAGCTCAGTTTTTACAAGTATTGTGTGAAGGGGAAGCAAACTTGAGTGCAATTCACTATATCTACGAACAAGAGTAAAGGGACTCTTGACTATATTCATTATGATGTGTGCGGGCCTTCGGATGTTGTTTCCCTAGGCAGCTTTAGATACTTTGTGACTTTCATACATGGTTATTCACGAAAAGTGTGGATCTACTACTTCAAGGGAAAATATGAGGTTTTTGAGAAGTTTAAGGAGTGAAAATCCATGGTGGAGAATCAAACGGGGAAACAGATCAAGTATTTGAGGAGAGACAACGGGGGTGAGTATAAAGATGATGGGTTTCTCAAGAATTGTAAAGATGCAGTCATCATAAGGAACTTTACCGTTAAGAAGACTCTACAACAAAATGAGGTGGCGGAGATGATGAACCACACCATTATGGAAAGGGCAAGGTGCTTGAGGTATCATATCGGGTTGCCAAAATCATTTTGGGAAGCGACTCTTGATCACGGCGCGTATTTGGTGAATCAGTCACCAAGTTCGACTCTTGGTTTGAAGTGTCCGGAGTAAGTATGATCAGGGCATGAGGTCGACTACTCTACTTTGAGGGTGTTCGGATGTCCGTGTTATGCTCACATTCTTAGTGACGAGAAGACCAAAAATGACCCAAAAACACGCCGGTGTATTTTACTAGGATATGGAAAAGGGGTAAAGGGGTTCAAGATTTGGGATCCATCTGTGATGAAGCTAGTTGTTAGCCGGGATATGAGGTTTTATGAGACGTACATGTTGAAGGCTAAGGAGTTCCTGGAAGTTGCTGATGATGGTGGTATTAGAACCGTCGAGATTCCTTTGGTATTTTCGATACCATCAACCACTGATAGTGATAGTGCATCTTCTAGTGGTTCAAGTGATTCTCAATCGAGTGATGACACGGTTGAGGTGGAGACGAATGAGGATGATTTATTAGACGAGTCAGTTGAGGTAGAGGACAGTCAACGGGTGGAGCAAGTGCCTCCATAGCACGTGATTGAGAGCGTAGGGAGATCAAGCCACCATCTAGGATTGGTCGGGAAGATGTTAATTATGCTATCATTCCTAGTGAGGGTGATCCAACGACACACAAAGATGCCATTAATTGTGATGTCAAGGCGAGTTGGATGGGTGCTATGTCGAAAGATATGTAAGCTCTACGAAAGAACTCTATGTGGGAGTTAGTTTCTAAACCCAAGGGGTAACACATCGTTGGATCTAAGTGGGTGTATAGTAAGAAAGAGGTAATTAAAGAAAATAGAAGAACCAAAGTACAAGGCAAGGCTAGTAGCGAGGGGGTTTTCACAAAAGGAAGGTATTGAATATGATGAGATCTTTTCCCCGGTGGTAAGGAATACTTCGATATGGGTGTTGTTGGCAATGGTTGCTCAATTCGATATGCAATTGGAGCAAATTAATATGAAAATGGATTTTCTTCACGGTGATTTAAAGGATCTTATTTACATGGTGCAACCGGAGGGGTTCAAGGAAGTTGGAAAGGAAGATCATATGTCTGGATTAAGAAGTCATTGTATGGGCTTAAACAGTCGCCACAATAATGGTACCTACGGTTCGATACCTTCATGTTGCGGGTTGGTTACACAAGTTGTGATCATGAAAATTCTGCATATTTTTGGGTTCTTGATGATGGTTCATTTGTTTTGTTAATGCTCTATGTGGATGACATGCTCATTGCGTGTCGGAACATGTCACGAATAATGAAACTCAAGGTGGAATTGAGCTAGGAATTTGACATAAAGGATCTTGGTGCGGCGCAAAAGATTCTCGGTATGGTGATTAGACGGGAGAGAAAAGTTGGCAAGTTTTGGTTATCTCAGAAAAATTATATTTCGCATGTCATCGGGAAATTTGGCACGTTGGATGCTAAGGCCAATTCTACCCCGTTAGCTTCACATTTTGCTTTGTCTATAAAGCAATGTACCTTTATGGAATATTAGTTAGAGGAGATGGATTCAATGTCGTATGCTTGTGTCGTGGGGTGTCTTATGTATGCTAAGGTTTGCACGAGGCCGGATATCGCCTAAGTTGTGGGTGTGGTTAGTTAGTACATGTCGAATCCGAGAAAAGAGCATTGGAAAGTGGTGAAATGGATTCTTCGGTATCTAAAGGGAACCAAGTCTATGGGCATTGTGTTTGAGCAGAAGAAAGGGGATGAGTTTGTTGCGTGGTACATGGATTCGTATTATGCGGTGGATCTTGATAAGCGGAGATCTACATCGGGGTATGTATTCACTATTACTATCCAGTATCTTGGAGATGCATGTTATAAGCTACAAGTGCTTTGTCTACTACAGAGGCATAGTATGTGGAACTTACGGAAGCATCAAATGAGGCGGTTTGGTTAAAGAGTTTGGTGAGTGAATTGGGGATGATGCAAGAGAGTGTTAGTCTTCATTGCGATAGTCAAAGTTCTATGCATTTGACTAAGACTCAAGTGTATCATGCCCGCACAAAGCATAGTAATGTGATGTATCATAGAGTTCGGGATTAGGTTAATTGCGACGAGGTTTTGATTGAGAAGGTGCACACGGATGAGAATGCAACAGATTTTCTCACCAAACCTGTAACTACGGAGAAGTTTAGGCATTGCCTAAAGATCTTAAATCTCACTTATTATTGAAGTTCGAGGATAGGTTCCTCGGTTAGGTGGAGACGAATTAATCTTGGTAGATTTCGGGGTGATCTTTAATAGGGTTCAATGGTTTTCATTCCGGTGTTTTGGTTGGATCATTCGGATCACCAAGGTGGAGTTTGTGGAGTATTTTGGCTCTCCGGTGTCTTCCCGTTGGTTCACGACTGTTTTGAGAGAAAAATAGTTTTTTTCTCGATATTTACAAAATTGCCACTTTGAGGAAAATCTATAAATAGGAGCATGTTTTGAATGCAGTGTTATTTTTCGAGCTTTAGAGTGAACATTTTGTGAGTTTTCAAAGAGAAAAGTGAGTGATATCTCTTGTTTAAAGATTAGTTCTTGTGCTTTGGTTGTGAGTGATTTTCTTGGAGAGATAAAGAGTGTGAGTGTGTAACCTTGTGGTTCCTCCATTTATCAAAGAAAGAAGAAATCCTACCATTGTGGACGTAACCCTTGTTTGGGTAAACCACGTTATATTGTTGTCCTTTCTTTGTTTTGATTGCTTGTATGTTCTAGTTATCCTACTTGTTGATTGTTGGTTGGATTCGTTTGAGTTTGCACACTTAGTTTTCATTAGGAACAAGGTCTTGGGTTTTTTCTGCACACCAAGTGTTTGGTGAAATTTCGAAGTGAGTTTTATGTTCTTGGTTGCTCAGAACAGGACTATTTTAGTGCAACACATTCTGGTCCTCCATTCAATATCTGTGGCTTGGTGACACATTATTCTCCTTTTTCTCCTTTGTTCAATCTCTATTTTGAAAAATTCTGTTTGTTGGAATATGAAACTGTTTTTTTGTTGAGATCAGAATCCTTTCACCTTAGGTGACTACATATTTTTAAATTTTACCATTTTCTACTTAGTAATTATCTTAAAGCTAGGGCCAAAGTCTTTTACACATTGCTTTATATATTTTTGCAAGTTATGTTTTTCGATGGTGTTAGAACATGATTACACTTGGGTCAATTCCTTACAATTTGGATGTTTCTCTATCAAGGACAATCTAGCCATGGGATTATTCATAGAGTAAAGGCGACACATTAAGCGAACATGAGCTTGGTCTCATGGAGAGTAAGAATCCATCACTTATTTGGTTCTCCTATTTATAATCTAGAAATTATCTAATATTATTTTATTAACACAGTGGATTTGGTAATCCAAACTCCGCCATTGATAGGTTGTAGTGCTAAGGTCGAACCTCCCAGTTATGCCGGAAACTGAGTATTATAGCCAAGTTATGTTGAATGGTGATATATTTATAAGGTGTTTTGTTGGATATTTAATAACCCATCATTGAGCTCTGAATTTTGGTTTGTGAACAAAAGAAATGTTAGTTTAAAAAAGTACTTGTGGAAAACCTAATGAATTTTCCATCTACTGGGATTGGAATTCTTAGACTCTTATATAAAGGCTTCAAAAACTAAAATAAAAACAAACTGCATATTGGTGTAATACATTGTTTGATGCTGATGAGGTAGATAAATTCCCTACCTAACAACCGATACATTCAGGTATTATCACCTCTAACATCACATACCTCTAAACTAGTGATTTTGTTTCGTCTTATTAACTAAAGTTTGATGTAACTTCTCTTTCTTCATGTTCTTAATTTTAACTAAAAAAATAAAGACTTCAATAATATATTTATGTATGGGTAATGTCCACCATTTTAAATATATACGAACAAATTATGTCAAGATATTCTAACTAGAAATAACTTAACTTGGCACCCTTGATTCCATTTCAATTAGTTAACTTTAGTAGGAACATGTTTTATTTTTGTTGTAGACTTCATTTCTTATACCATGAATTTTGGAGAGTGTTCTTTACTAAACATTTTATCCAAACCTGGCTCTACATGGGCCATCAGTGAGCAGGTGACGCTGCTTGAGAATATGGGGACATCACGTCTTGTTTTCGTGAAAAATTCTCTTTGCATATACAAGGGTAAGAGTTTTTTCATCTAACTCTCAGTACCCCGCAGTCAAGAGAGCATCGTACAATGGGTTTGTCCTTTTTATTTCTTTTTTCTATGATTCAGTTTAGTTGAAGATAATTAACTAAATGTTAAGGCTCTTAACCTATATACCAGCTAAATCTCGGTACCTAGTGCATACACTGTATCGGTAAGTGGTAAAATGCTATTTGTTGTTGTTCATACAAGCCCTTCAAAGCTTCTAACAAAGAAAGCATTACAGGTAAGCGTGGTAATACATGTTATATAAAAATCTAGTATGTATAAATGCACATAATGTTCTTAATCCGTGTACTAAAGATGAATTTAAGTGTTAAACTCATTGTTTCGCATGCTACAGGGCCATGTTATCCATGGCTTCCATGTTGGCACCGGTGATGACATCTCATTGCCATATCGGTATTGTCTAGTGAAATTATGGGAAAAGTCATCCAAATATCACCCAAAATGTTGACGTGTCTTGCCACCTCATCATCGTAATTAGTGTTACAGTTGATGCCAATGTATATGTACCACATCACTTATCACTATTGCTCCAATTGTAAATTCCCTCTTAAAGTATAAAAGAGTTGCAAGTACATCCTGGTGCATCACTAAACATTTTAGTAACATCTTAGGGGAATTTTTAGACAATTGGAATTATGAAGGAGAATTTTTTAATTAAATGCTAAGAAAAGTATCGTAAATGTTCGAAAAACTTTTTGCGGAATCTCCATAAGCACGGTAATAGCAAGTGTGGTAAAAGAACAAAGACATTTTGAAAACTTCTGGAAAAAATTAATGGTATTTTTCCTCGCATTATTTATAATGTTGCGAAATAAAACTTTTTGGGCCAATTATGTTAATGTTGGCATAACATTTTTGCAACATTAAAAAAATTTCAAGAATAACCTTTTACAAAACCTATGAAATGATGAATACACTTTTCGTGGGACTGAAAAAAATGCTGAGAATAATAGCGGCATTAAACATAATTTTGAGATTGTTTTGCGACATTTGGTCGGGAACAAGTCACGAAAAAATCATGCATAATAAGTATTGCATTCATTTAATTCTTATATGGATTTAAAAACAATTTAAATATAAAGAAAATACAATAACCATGACATTAGATTAAGACGGTGGTAATAAAATTTAGACATCACTTATATTAAAACCAATAACATTCATGAGACATAAATGTAATTGATCTTGGAACAATTATTGATTTACAAAATAAAATATATTACATGTCCAGTAAAGAGGGAAAACGTTAACTAAAAAGTTGTTTTAAATAATGTTGTAGCCTCGTCCATCGAAGTCAAACATCCTTTCGACCTACGAGAAAAGAAAAGTCATTTGTTAGTCACTAATACTTATTATTTAGTATTCTAATGAGAAACAAGAAAACAAAATTAGTACATTAGTAATATTTCACTCTATAGTTGAATGATACACATCTCCAACTCAGGACTTCCTTCCATAAGGCCTACATAGAGGTCCATGTGTTACGAAAGTTTTCTCAATTTCGAAAGTCTTTACCCAATACAAAACCCTTAAATTTTGATGAAGGGTCCTCAATTATAATGAATCCACAAGCCACAACCAATTTTTATGTTCGAAAGTAATAAGGTCTATAATTTTAGGAAGTGCATTATTTAAGATGTTTCGTTAGGGTTTAAGATTCTTCTTCTTATTATTTGATGGTTCTTTCTACAAACAAGATGAAATATGTCATGAAGCATATTTTTCTAAAAAATAATCGACAGAGCTTCATTTGTTTTTCAAATATTCTAAAAGTTCCATGTTATATACAGCTAAATAAACCAACAACCAAACGTCAAGTATACATAAACTCCTTAAGCACATATAAGTATGTGTGGTGTATGATATAAATCAACATCATTCTAAAATTAGACAAAAATAATTCCATTACAATGGTATTAAGCAAGATTAATTATCCTACGAATGTTAGCTAGAATCATTGGAATGCAAAGACATATACTTTAATTATTTACGCAACTAGCACCCATTTTAAATTTGGTTTAGTTGAAGAATTTTTTTCTCTAAGGTGGTTTGGTCAAGTTATCTATTAAATATATGATTTTTCCATACCTTAATTGATGTATCACTTTGTCTATTCACAAACATGAGCAGTGTCTCGTGGGCAAGGAAGTTTTGAGAATTTACAATCAATAAAAAATTATTTATTTTCATCATGAAAATATAATATTTTAAATTGTGAATTTAGAAAGTAGTTATCTACTTACCTATAGAGATGTAGCTAAATGGTGATATTATTGTGAGGCAACTAAAGGTTGAAATTGGTTGGTTTCCTCTAATTGTTGTCAAGGTTGAGAAATAGGCCTATAAGACGATATGTTTTACTCGTTAGAAGATTGATGAATCTGTTATTAGAATGATTTGATTGTAGATTATATATATATATAATTTAGTAGCGGTAACCATGTTATGCACGATAAGTATGTAAAAAAATTATTACTACTGCGTGATGCATCTATCATGCATCCACCTGACATTGGATTTTACCTCTCATCATCAGAACTATTAATAGAAATGTGAGAGATTCTAAGAAAAACACAATGGATTATATCACATATTTAGTTACTATAAATAGAGAATAAATAATTAAGCTCAAATAAATAAACTATTTTCACAATTATTCGGGTCTGATATATGAATCTTGTTTTTCCGTTATGCTCTATAGAGCAATATAATCAGTTAAACTACATAAGTAGAAGACCAATGATTATTAAAAAAAAAACTAATTTTACAAAAAACTAAAGCAAAGCTACACAAATTAGAAGATCCAACATGAAAAAAAATAAAACCTAATATATAAAAAGAACATGTGTGAATGTTAATTCTAAATGCAAAACAACATGTTAATCCTACACCATAACTAATAAATCATCAGGAATCTCACATTAATTAATAATAGTTCGGAACAATTAACTTGTCATTTGTCAAGTTTGTCTTCTTAAGAGACTTACTTTAATCAAAGAAGAAATCAGAAAAAATAATGGGAATTGTCAATTGTTTAAACAAATAAAATTTGCTTATGTACAGAAGATTGGTGGTAATTGGCTTCTCTCTCTTATTATATAAATCGAGGATCGACTTCGTTCCTTTTTAGTCTCGATCAAAATTTACTTTTTGAGATTATCCCCATAACAATACCTTTTGTTTATCATAATAAGGATATGTTAGGAAGTCTTAACAACTCACCATCAGATATAAAATAAACTATCACCCACACTAAAACCATTTTCTATCCCACACCATTTTACAATTTTTTAAGCACCAAAAATTCTAACAAAAACATCTATGTAGTTGATCTCATTCCCATTTTTATACATCTATTAGTATAACTTTGGTAGAAATCCTTTTTCAACCATTTTCTCAAGCTAACACCATTAATCCAAAGACGTAGGAGAGCCTTTATCTTCTTTATATTAGGTAACAATATAATATCCTGTTTTTTGTTTTTTACTTTATTTATGATTGTAAATTATTGACAAGGTATTTTTATTCATGATTTTTTAGCAATTAAAAACTAGCAATTCAACCTTGTTGGAGTACTAAAGGTGTGAAAACATATTTTTTAAAGCCACATTTGCAAAAAGTAAACACAACACAAACAATATATATATATATCACAAACACAAACAAAATACATACAAGAATGACTCCATATGTTAATCAAACTTTCAATTATTTGTTTAATATTGATCTATTTGGTAAAAACCAATCAATAAAGAGAGGAGGGAGAGAAAAACCGGAAATATAAGTGTTCTACAAATATGGAGTTTCAGTTCTCTATCAATGACAATTTAATATGTGATAGTTTTGGTACATGTGTGTTATTTTAGGTGAAGATATTTGGGGGATAAGAAAAGGGCACGAGATAAAATATAATCAAAGGGCCTCTTTTAAAAAGAAAAGCATAAATGTTCCGCATTTAATAAAAAAATTCCAGTAAAAGTGTATTTTCTCGACACTTTTTAAAAAATGCGAGGAAATAAATGTCACAAAACAACTTTCTTATAATGGATCAAGTGTGTGTCCGCATGTCTAACACTCCAACAACCGGAAGTTTCGACTAAATATAATAACAAACACTATTTTTTCTCTATTATGTGCTTTTATAAACTTATTACAAACATGGATTATTAGTTTGATATTTCAGATATTACAAGAGATATTTAATTGGCTCGAGAAGTAGATCTTTACTTGTTCAATGTTTAATTTCCAAATTTTCAATGCACTTCGTCAATGTTTAATTTTTAAATTAAAATGTATAAAAGTATAGTATAAAAAATTAGTAATGGATTAAAGTTAGAAAAATAAAGTTGAAACTTATAATTTTCAAACTTTGGTTGGTCTAGACCTGACAAAATGAGGCATTGCATGACGATGATATCAAAAATTGGCCCGATAAGAATAAATTGCGTCGTCAATCGTATACCTGACCATCCTAAAGTGTACGAAGCATAATAAAGTAAATATAGAGATATAAGACAAGATATATAGTGTTTCGGCTATGAAATGTGCATACATACACTTTTTTGTATCATTTTTATCGTTTACATGTAATACTGCAATATTTGGTGGCCTTTAGAGATGTATAAGAGGGAAGTAAGGCTAAATGAATGAACACATGAGTTTTGTGCTGAGAGGGATGCAAACTAATAGCATAGGATGTAGAAGGGTCGTGGATGTATGTTGCTCAGGTGACAGGAGTAGACCTGAGTGTGCTCTCAGGTGAAAGAGAGATTGAGTAGAGAGTTCGGTGCCAAATATGTCCTTCTTAATTGAAGAGGGAACATTTATTTTTATAGAAGTCCGGGGAGGGGGAATGTGTATAGTGCACGTGATATATGTATGAGAGTTATTAAGGGAGATTATTTATGGAAGGTGGATAAATGGCAAGTGGTATGCTAATGTGGAAAGTTTTGTGGTGGGAATGCACTCTTGGTAAGCTAGGAGGCCGCGGTTTCTTAGGACCAAGGCAACAACATGCGGTATGGCTTTCCACGGCCCTTAAGTGTGCTCTTTTATGGTATGGAACCCAGGCCATGAGTCATGTGCTCATAAGCTAACTTATTTTGGGCATATAATTAAGCCCCTAGGTCTCAATTCTAAGAGGTTAAGAGAATTTGTGTTGGGTATTTATTTATGCCCTGATGTCACGGCTATGCATAAGTCGGCAAATAATTTTTCGGTCGGGGATACGTCCACCTACCTAGGCCTTATATTGTGGAATTTTGACTTCCAATTCCCTCTTATATAAATGGGGAGGTTTCTGTGGCCTTATTATTTTATTCCAAGCATTGAGAACATTTTACCAAGGTGTTTTGGGCGATTTCAATAGTCTGTCTTTTATGAAAAAAATTCATCCTATGTCACCCGATTTTATATCGATTTCAGGTTGGTCTTCTTTGTTTTCCCCTTCAATTCTTTCATTAATTTAATCTATTTCAAGTTCATAGGGTTTTCACGTCTATTTATAAGTTTATATGTCAATTTCCGCCTTGAAAATGTGTAGATGTTTTTATTAACACGTAGTACACTTGAACTGATATACCTTACCTAAATTTGTTTTATGTTTGGTTCATTACGAACTGCAATTTTTTTTTGCTTTTCACCTTGCTTTGATTTGGTGGGAACTCAGTTGTGTATATGGTAGGAATTTTTATGCAGGGGCGAATCCAGATTTTTTAAGGAATGTTGTCATTTTGTTTAGGTTTGGCTTGGAATATTTTTTGATGTTTTTAGTTTTTTCAAAAAGGGTAAGTTGTTTATGTGAATGGGGTTTTTAGGGTTAGGATTTGGATTTGGGAACCACTTGATCAGGTAAATGGGTAAGAATCTGAACTAAATATTCATGGTATTCTTGGCCAAAACCCCTTGGTTTTTAGTGTTTTGATCTTTAAAGATAAAAGTTAATGAAACACCAATTTATCCCCCTAGGTTACGACTAGTTGTGTATCTCTAACAGATGGTTGCGACCTATTACCATTTCTTTCTTTCCCATGGCTATGACATTGTGGCCTTAGTTTTGACCATGTGAACTTTAATTTTTCCACTTATATTTTTCTATATCCATTTTGTGTAATCCCGCAACCTATTTTTATGAGGGATTTTCTTCTATTCATGTATTTTGATCATAATGGCTTTGTACCTATAACTATGGACCCCACCTCTGATTTTAAAGATTCTTGTCATCGTTTTATGGATTAGAATACCTGGGCGTACATGGAAAACTTTCGCAAGAGTCACTTCGCTATTCTTCCTCATGCGATTTTGCCTATAAAACTGTTGAAAATGAGTGGGCCCTATAAGTTGAAGAATTGTCCAAACTATATGCAAACAGATTCTCACTCAGTAGGGTCTTTTGATTGTAGGGATCCAATGGAGGATGCAGAAGGTGTTCACATAATGGAGGAATACACATGTTTAACAAATAACCATGCCCCCATTGAGAGATATGTCACTACTATTACAAAAGTTCAAGTCATAAAAATTAAGAATGTTGAGGCTGGGCCTTTTGGCCATGGTAATGAGCCAGTGAGGAATCCCATGGCCCTCAAACATCCTTGCATAATGAGCGAGTAATGGTTAGCCCATCTTGCCGAGGACTGTAATTTACTTCAGGTAACTATCTGCACTATACCCTTCATGGACTAGAGGCCATTCTCATTAGTCCCCATTCACGAAGTTTGCTTCCATCTCCATGCATTTGTTACAGGGTTGAGGCTTTGTGTCCCAGTGCCTATGAGGAAGATCTTAAAGGTCATGAACTCTGCTCCATCCCAAGTTGACCCCAGTGACTGGATGGACATTTTTTTTCCATAGTGGTGTGAAAGAAGAAGTCCTAGAGAGACATAACTGCTATAAAATTCTTTAACTTCTATAGGCTAAAGGAGAAATCTATGGAAAATCCATGGTACTATTACATGGGTCTACAAAGTGGTGATACGTACTTGATGATAGGGAAGCCTTCCAGTGTCAATAACTGTAAAATGCAGGCATTTTTACATTTCCAAGGACATCTGGAAGGTGCACCAAGATGAATCTAGAAGGGAGAAAACACATAAACTATCGCAGACTTGGAGTCATCCTACCAAAGAAGGTATCATTATAAATCGTGGTCTTTAACTTAAGTTGGATGAGATTGGATGAATTTATGGACTTAATATTTTCCTTGTCGCATCCTTTACCTGTTTAATATAATCTTGATCGAGCATAACTTCTGTATGTCGCATCCTTTATTTTATTTCCTTACCCAAGTCTTTTCTAAGCTCCATATAGTTTTTTCACACCTAAATCCCTCTAAGAGATGGAGGGAAAGAATTTAGACTGTTGTCTCGATATCTGATGAAAAAGAAATTTCCAAAAATAGTGATTTTACAGTACCTATTTAATTGTTATTACTACACTTCCCATCAAACACCAAGTAAGACTGCAGAAGGTACTTTGATCTTCATTGGCTCTACAACCAGCATTTTTAATGCTTTCTTTGCAACTGATGCCTTGTTTTTTAGGAACTACTACTGAGGGACATCCAGCTGTGGGGATTAACATAGATCTGCAACATTCCAAGTTAGACGAGTTGGAAGATACTATCCAAGACCTCAACCAGTCTTCATGGAGGGAGAACAATAAGTGGAATTAGGAAGCCAGGGATACTTCCCCTTAAGTGAAAATGATGTCTCTCCTGAGGTTACTGTTGCCTATGTGTGACCACAAGTTAAGGCGATTTATTTGAAACCTCTATTGGTTGATGATGATGCTACTGTCAACATAGAAGTAGTACGTCTCTGTTCCTTCACTAGGGGGGGGGGGGGGTGACCATGATACTATGAGTGCAATCAATATTTTTGTTTTCACGTTCCCTCTGTGGATAGTTGTGGTAGTTAATGTCAATTTTGCCCGCTACCTAAAATAGGGAAGAAAGGGTTATAGATGGGCGTCCGCGGCAACGTTTGAGGCATCTTGACTCCAAGTCTCCGTGGGACACAATTGTCACCGTAGTCCTACTGATGAGGAGGGTTATAGACGTTGTCGACCAAAAGTGTTTGGAAGAATACACCCTTTACTGCCTCATACCGGTAAGTTTCTTCTTTTTCACTTGCCTCACAACTTTTTGTATTTTTCAACTAGCACTTGACTCTTCCTTTTCCAAGCCATAAAGACCACAATGGTCCAAAGGTCCAAGTATGAAGGTATGTACAATCTGTATAGGGATGTGGAGGGGGATCTTCAATCCTATTTAGAGAGTGTCAAGTCTTCCTCATTTCAGGCTGGGAAGACAGCACATGACGCTTTACAATCCCAAAAAATTGCTGGTGAGGCCAAAATTGAGGCCATGAAAAAGGAAAAAAATGAAGCTAAGTTGAACTTCAAGGAGGTTGAAGAGGCTAACTGTTGAGTATATAGTAGTTATCCAGTAATTGAACGATTACGATGCTGCGACACTGAAGAAGGAAGTTGAGGATGTGGTGTCCCAATTAAAATTTCACAAGACTTATACATTCTACAAAATAAGGCATATATCCGAGGCTATAAAGAAATGATGCAAAGGGTTTCAACAAATTACCCTGATTCCAGATAGCATATATACACCTGGGGGTTCTCTAATTAAAATCACACACACTGTGCATTGAGGAACTCTAGTCCATAAACTATTTGGCCAGGATGTAGAGAGAAGAGGTCGTGATAGCTAAGACTAAAGAAACTGAGACAACTGCGGATGGATATGATGAAGAAGAAGAAGTTGCTCAATCTTGTGATTCGTAATGTCTCATCTCTTTCCTTTAAATATCGTAACCAATTGGATAAATTTTATCTTTTTTAAAAACACTGGCATGTTACGACTTTTTGTATATGTATTACACATGCACAACTTTTAATACATTTTTGCAGCTTTTTGTATTTACTTATATCGAATGCCTCATATGCTTACTTCCATGCTTTAACTGTCTAGCTTTAGGCCAAAGAATTTTTAACATAGCTGTAGACACCCCATTCTGTTACCCCCAACTCTCCTTAGGTTCCTAGTACCTCCTTTCATCACTGCAAACCCATGTCATCTCCCAGGCTCCGTTTGACCAAAAAGTAAAACTATTCCGCTCGACTAAAGCTAAATTAATCTTCGAAGGGAACCAAAATCCCTTCCCAACGGTCAGTCCTATGCGCGATTCTAACTTACCATGCGGACGAACGATCCGTTTGCGCCCGAAACTTGATCAAGAGGCCACTAGGTGCTCCCGGGCTCTATTTGAGCTAAGTCAACTCTTCAGCTCAATCGAGGCTAAATGAATCCTCAAAGGGCACTAAAATCCCCTTCCAATGGTCTGCCCCATCCGCGATTCTAACTCACCATGCAGACGAATGATCCGTTTGACTCCAAGAGGTCACCGAATGCTTCCAGGGCCCGGTTGACCAAAGTCAACTCCCCAAACTGGGTCAAACTCTTTGGAATTCGAAGTACATCACCTAACCATTCCAACGGTCTACCACGTGCACAATTTGGACTTACCATGCGAACGAGTGATCCGTTTGCATCTGAACGATTCCCCATCCAATAGACCGACCAACGCTTCTGAACCATATTTGACCCAAAGTCAACTCCCGAACCCAGGAGCAGTCCAAAGGATTTTCAAAGTTCTCTGAATTATCTTTCCAACAGTCTGCCCCGTGCATGATTCCAACCAACGGTTTTTCCTCAACAACTAATTTTCTGAAAAGGCATGAAACACACTACCAAATTGCAGGTTCCAGACCCTGCCTATCGGTAGGTGCCGATAGACAGGACTACGTCTATACCGATCAACAGTGATCTATGCCTATAAAAGGAGGCCTTCACCTCATTTGCAAAGGGAGCCCATATCTGATAAGAATTGCTCTCAGCGAATCCCAAAAACCTCTCTCGAAGACAGTGCGATTTCAACATCCAAATCCCTTTCTAACTTCCACTTTTCATCCTCCTTCTCATCAAAATTGGTGAATTAGCCACTCTCCATCATCATCCAAGTGCAAAGGGCTACTCTCCAACATTCAAGATCAAGCTGAAGATCTTCTAGAAGGTTCAACTTTCTCTTCAAATTCTCAATAACTTAATTTATTACATAGCACTTTTATTATCTCATCTCATACATCCTAATATAATTTTTATTTAGTATTATTGCACATCTCTTATTTTCATATAAATAAAACCCAAAAAACAAGAAAAAGGGGGTTAGCTCATAAATTCCAAATAGGGATTCTCATACTTTTCTCACACTTTTTTCACAACTAAAACACTTTTTCTACACACACACACACAAAAAAATAAGAGATATTCGATTTGGATTTATGGGATAAACCCCACCCCTCATTTTGTATGTGAACTACGTGGACTTTGATGCCTTTATAGGATAAGTAGGTGTCTCGGGGTAAAACCCAAGATTCGAATCCTATTCTCACTTTTTCTCTCATTTTCTATCTTCTGTAAATTCAATTTTCTTATATTCTATATACTTGTTCTTAGTGACGTATCACTCCATATGCGTTATTGTTCCTTTATAACGATCGACGTAAGAGTAATCGCATAAATCTTATTTTTTATTATTATTTTTATACCTTCCTACGGATTACTCGCTTCATCTCTCCCATGATACAAGTCGAGGATTCTTATCTCCACTATATATATACACATGCACACATATCACGGGGAAAATAAAAAAGGAAAATAGCAAACATCCATGAGAGATCGAATGGGCGGAATGGATGCCTAATACCTTCCCATTTCGTAACTCAGCCTCTGAACCCTTCTCGAATAATTTTTGGTTTCGTATGAACCAGTATGTCTTTGGATGCCGTCCTTCGGGATGGCTTCCCCTTTTTCTTTTTTCCGTTTTAAGTAAAATAGACTGGCGAATCTAAATGTCTCTACATTTTTTACACCTCATCTCAAACGGCGTCGACCGAAACCCTCCCAAGATGGATGCGCAGGACTCGAGGATCCTTCCTTCACACGCCCTCTCGCGGTGAGGATCGGGGATGCCGAGAATGGCGACTCTGCTGGGGACTTGTATGTTTTGAGGGCTTGACTCTATTTACATGGATGTTATATTTGTTTATATTTCCCCTATATCTGCATGTTCCCATTTTTCATGTGTATCCCATGCTTATGCTTATGTTCACAAACTTGTAGAAAATTCTCCATATACACTTCGCACCACGTGCACCTAGGATCACATATATCTACACGTTGTACGAATCACCCATCCATACTTGGTGTACCTTTGGTAGCATAATCAAGAAAAAGCATTCTCATCATAAGATACTAATAAGATAATCATGCATGATTCACACGACATCACCAAAGAGCATAGTTTTATTGACAAAATTTTACCTAGTAACTGGAGGGTCACTTCGTGATGGGCGCTGGTCCGGTAGGGCGCAGTTAGCCTAAGCGATATAACCCTCACCTTCTGTTGGACAAGTACCTTCGACGTATATCGAACGGTTCCCTCTTCATCGTACCGCTTGACCGAAGTCATGACGGGAGGTATATCACAGGGAATTCATTCATATATGCCGAGTATATCGAATTTGGTCTCACGTGTACCATCCCCACGAGGTATATAGTGAGGCAATTCACGTACAATTAGGTATCTCAAATGGCTTATCCACACGTACCGACCCACAAGAGAAATACGTATATTATGGAAGTCACGCAAAAGGGGGAACCCATTCCGATTCACCCAACCAACTACATACCCGCATATAGGTGTCAAACCTAGGACACACACTTTAGATTGCTGGTTTCAACCTGAAACTCTGCCGAAATTCTGGGTCGGCCTACCGCCCAAATTTTAGTGCATTTTTAAAACGGGAACCTATCCATGAGCCTGGTTACAAGTCCACCCATAGCTTCACATATATTAAAAACCCCACTTTTCCAAGCTCGGGTCACGTACGACATTGCATTTAGGAGAATTAAATACAAGTGAGAACATAATAATCGTAATAATCATGCTGAGTTATGTAATACCCCGTATTTTTGACGAGTTAAATAATTATGTGATTAATTATTATTATGGGAATAAGTATGCGATTAATTATTGTTGTTGGATTAATTAAATTAAAATGTGAGAAATTAATTTTTTATTAATCTGGATTAAAATAATTATTAACTAGCGTGCCAAGGGTTAATACTTATTGTTGAGAATTATTGAATATTACTATGTGATATGTAATATGGAATTATGAAATTTAATAAATTATCGAGAGTGAGAAATATGATAGTTTGGTAATTTAAGTTTGACACGCGTGTGAGTTGTGTCGGGACTAATTGAATAGAATAATAAGATAATTTATTTTTTTATTAACTCGTATGGTCATTTCGAGTGCGCCGTTGAGTCCGAAAGGGTCGAGATAGTCAAAATAGTATACCCAGGTGTTTAGTTTGGGTCCCGGGGCGATTTTAGGCCTAACCGGCATCCCGAGAGGGCATTATGGTAAATTGTATTTTTGGGCTAAATTAATGCACGAAAATTAAGAGTAATTATATCAGCCTAGGAGAGTCCATTAGGGTGAAAAAGTTACGGGATTTTAAGAACGGCTATAGGAGGTGTGAGGGAGAGCTAATTCAAAGAGAAAAGGGCCAAGATACCACCACCTTGCACAACCGAGACCACCAATGCGTAGATCGAGAAGAGAGGAACGCGTATGTACCAACATCACCAACGGATCATCATATTAAAGGCAAGTGTTTATTACTTTCTTTCTTTATCAATAATCATACTCATGTTAGTGTAGGTGAATTTATTCCTTGAATTACATGTTAATTGGGTGAAAACTTAGAGTTTAAATGATGATTAGAGACTGGACAAAATTGTTGATGATATTCCTTCATGTATGTAGAGATTAAACTACAAAATTGAATTATATATTGATGAAGGAATCTGGGTTGATTAGGTTCTTTAATTAGAATTTTGGGAACTAGGGTTCATGTGAATTAATTTGGGGGTTTAATGTAATTATGATGATTAATGACAAATTAAGGATCCTAGGATGGTAAAAACGATTTATAACATGTTAGGGTTGATGGGTATTGATGATGAGGCATTGGGTGTTGAATCTTAAAGGTTTCTCGGTTCATAAATGGTGGAAAAATGTAGGTTTCTGGGAAATAAGACGAACAGTGGCATCTCGCTCGATCTCGCACGAAGTCGTTCGAGCGAGATGGCATCTTGCACGAAGTCGCTCGAACGACATGTGGAAGTCGTTCAAATGACAACCCTTCTGGTTTGAGCAACAGAGGGAATTTTTTGGGATTTTCTCAAAGTCCAGTTTTGAGTTTGCCAGTTTATTGGAGTGAGAGAAACTGCCAAATAGTAAATAGGACAGAATTTCTAGAAAAGTATGTGAGAATTAATACTTGAATTATTTCGGTATAAAGAGAATGTACCTTGGAGATTACGAGAGAGATAATAATCTAAATATTTATACTATGCGTAGTGATGAGGTTAAAATACATATGACGAGTATATATGTAGGTTGGAGAAATACCTATAAATTATAATAGGATGCGTTTATGCCTATTATGTGATATTATTGTTAAGAGCACTAATGGGTGATAACTCGGGGGTGCAAGAACCTTATAGTTAAGCGCACCAATGAGTAAAACTCGGGGGTGTAGAAACTCTATTGTTAAGGGTACTAATGGGTGATAACCCAAGGTTACAAGGATGACTATTGTTAGGCGCACTAATGGGTGATAACCCGTGGGTGCTGGATTATTATTGATAGGTGCATTAATGGGTGCTAACCTGGGGCTGCAAGATTCTATTGTTAGGCGCACTGATGGGTGATAACCCAGGGGTGCTGAATTATTATTAATAGGTGCATTAGTGGATGCTAACCCGAGGATGCATGATGTTTTGGATAGGTGCACTAATGGGTCTTAGCCCGGGCATGCAGGATTAGTATATATATTTGTATAGGGATGATGTGACACTATATATATATATATATATATATATATGCACTAATCCTGCACCCTTAGGTTAAGACCACTTGGTGCAATGTAATGATTATTATTATTACCAAGTCTACTAATTTCACACAATAGAAATATTCTTTATTCAAAAGTTCATATATATATATATATAGGGATGATGAGATTATATATATATGTATGAGTGTACTTGGTTAACTTTCTACTTTATGAGAATAGTAGATAAAATGGAATTGAGAAATGAAACAATCTTAGTGGATAAAAGATTAATCATTCATACGGTGAATAATGAAACTTCGTATGTGAGATAAACTACTAGTGAGCATAGTTAGTATTAGTATGGTTTCTGACTAGTTAGAACGGGAGGTATAACTAGGGGGAGATTAGATGTACGTTAGGCATGTACAATAAACAAGAGGTGAGAAACTCATGTGAGAGTTCCATAACTAACATGCGTATAAGACTTATTTTAAGAACCTGTTTTAAATACTTGCTAAATCATTTTTACACATCGGGATCTGACCAGTTTCTTGTATTTCTGCTCTCTTCTGCTATATATATGTATTATATCAGGTGCTCAGCCACAGGGAGATCAGATTTAGAGATTTTGACTACTTGACGTGCTGCAACTATTGTGGAAGCTGTAGGTCCTTGCAGTAGATGCATCTATCTTTTCCATTCAGTTTCATCTAGACTTCTTATCTAGGGCATGGGTCTCCCACTTCTAGTCTTTCATCAAAGTTATTGTATTCAGTTTAGTGTATGGTTTGGAGCTTTGAACTGAGAGTTTTACTCAGTCTTATTTATTTTAGTACTTGATTCATGTTCAGTGTTGATTTACATTCCGATGTGTGGTGAATGGTTTATATTTTGAAATTTAATGGAAATGGATTTACTTGGTTTTACTAAATTGGAAATGTTTTGACACCTAGATTAATTTTATATTAGGTTATTAATATGTTAAAATTTTTTTCGACAGTGATGCTAAGAATGAACCAACTGAATATCCTCTTTTAAATTGGTAGAGGACTAATCAGCCTATATTTAATTGGGCAGGGTCTAACAAGTTTGGTCTCCAAAAACATTTCTCCCTTATTTATAAAAAATAGTTTCTTCTCTTTTTTCTGAAAAATAAATCCCATTCTACGCCTTCTCAGGTCAATCGCAAGCCCTTGGCCTGGCTCCATATTGGCTTCAATCTTCAGTTAAATCCCCCCAGAGTTTCAACCGTTACTCTACTACTTCTTCCAAGTCCGTAATCCATCCACTTTCTATGGAGAATAAAGATCAAGTACCAGTCATACAGTCGGATCTGATGGCAGTCCTAGCTCAACTCGTGTCCAAGATTGACAACCTCCAAAGTGAGGTCCGAGAGATGCAACGAAACCAAGTTCCTATTCCTCAAGGGCCCGAGGCCCTATTCCTTCGTGCTATGGGCTGCCCGAGCCTATCTGGGTTCCCAAAGAATATTAACACACTCCACGTGCCCCTCCTGTCAATGGGCTGCCCCCTGCCCAGCTCCCAATGCCAAATATTTCCCAGCCTGTGGCTAACTTGCCTATGGTCATTAATCCAAAAGAGGAGGAGTTGAATAAAGTCAAAGAGGATCTCAAGATGCTCACCAAGAAGTTTGACCAAGTCAAAATCTCAGGGAGTTACATAGAATACACCCACATGTCTCCTTATCCTAAAGCGAGGTTACTCGAGAAGTTCAAGATCCCAAATATAGAGAAGTTCAGAGGGAGTGGACCCCCGATTGTTCATCTTTGCAGTTATCATCGTTCGATGACTCTACTAGGGGCTTCTAAAGAAGTGATGGCCCAATTTTTTCAACAAACTTTGAAGGATAGTTCCCTCCGATGGTTTTTGTCTCTCCAGGAATCTAGAATTCGTAGCTGGGAGGATGTAGCCCGAGAATTCATGTCGTAGTACAAATACAACGAAGATCTTGAGGTCACCCGTCATCATTTAGAGCTGTTCAAATAGAACCCTGGGGAATCAATCAGTAACTTCATAACCCGGTGGAGGGAGTAGGCTGCTACCATGACTAATCAACCATCTGAGGAAGAACAGGTCAACATAGTGAAGAAGAACTTCTTGCCCCATGTTCGAGCGACGATGCGGGGATAATACTATCCACACTTCTGAGATCTCAGAGAAGCGGGAGTAAAAATTAAGGAAAGACTTGTTAAAATAGAGGTTGAACCGAAGAAGGTGTCTGGACAATTCACCCCTAGAAAGTACAACAAGCCTGCCAGTGCTGCAGTCTCAACCATCAACAACATCTCTCAACCAACCACAGCATGGGCACCAGAAAGCCACCATGCCCTCATCCGAAGGGAATACACTGAGCTACATGCTCCCCTCTCCAAAGTTTAGCAAGCCCTATTAAAAAGAAACCTCATCAAACCCTTGGATCCTTGTCCATTTCCAAATCCACTCCCAAGAAACTTCAAGGCCGATGCTCATTGTGTCTTTCACCAAACTGCTGGCCATACCACCGACCAATGCTTTCACCTCCGAAACATAATCCAAGATCTCATTTCCCGGTGTACCATAGCCTCACCAGCCAATCCTAAGCCAAATACTACTCAGAATCCACTCCCAAATCATTCCAATGCCATCTTCTTAGAAGAAAACTTAGATTTTGATCCCTCAACTCAAATCACACCCATATACTCTCCTAAACCTCTTCAAATTTGCCTATATTTCCTCATACACCCTACTAGCCTCGCTGATCAGGAACTATCACTCCTTACCAGAGCATGCATCACTATTTGTACCCGTTCTGAAAATGGAAATATGGAATTGTCAGGAGTGTTAAACCAACTACTAGAGTTCGGGCTGAAATTGCGCTCACAGATGGTCATCGATTGCCAATGGTTCAGTATACTGTTCTTAGAAGCACAAAAGTGGGCCTGAGATTCAGACAAGTGGGTGGTACCAACCGATGGAGTCAACCTAGATGATGTTGTCCAGATTATGGCAGAATTATTCGGGCAAACCAATAGCATTTGTAGTATCACTGGGTTACTTGACATTTTGGAGCTACAAGGGCGCTTGGTACCTTCAACCATAAATATCCCCACAGAATGGGAAGACCTGTATGAAGAAGCCGTTAAAGTTGTGGAATGCATAGACTTTACATGGAAAGACATAATTGTTACCATCGGATGGAGGGAAGAATTCGAAGATTTGAGTGAAGAACAAGCTTCAGGAAGAACTGGGCGAGTAGCCGACATATGTGGGATGATATCATTTAAAGAACTCATTAAAGAAATAAACAGGGTGATAGAACAACCTGAGATTGACGAGGAAACGAGATTCATGTTCTTCCCTTCTTTAATAAATCATATGACCAGATCAGGGAGACATTACCAGGTTCCAAGCTCACTACCAGCAAATGACAAAGGGAAGGGTGTTGAAAACCTTCCTATGCCAGAGATGACCATCGAGGAGAGTAAGATCCTCGATCAACTGAAGAAAACTCATGCTAACGTCACTCTATGGGGGCTTTTCATGTCTTGCAGCTGCACAAAAATTCTTTAATCAAGCTGCTCACTGGACCCACAGTTCCTCCTTCTTCCACACTAGAAGAAACGATAAATCTGGTCGGATCCTTGACCTCTACCCGAATGCTATCATTTTCAGAAGAAGAAATCCCCAAAATTGGGCCAAATCACAATCATGCACTCAACATCTCCGTCGAAGTTATGTAGAAGGTCGTGCCACTATCTCTTGTCGATAATGGATCCTCCTTGAATGTCTGCCAACTAAGAACCTTCAATTTTTTAGGCCTGAAAGGAAGCGACCTCGCTCCAACCTCCATTGCTGTACGTGCCTACGATAATACCCATTGGGAGGTGATGGGAACCATAAAACTTGTAATAGCGGTTGGCCCTACAAACCCTGTCGTTGAATTCCAAGTCATAGACATCCCAGCTTGTTTCAACCTATTGTTAGGACGACCCTGGCTCCATGGTATCAAGGGTGTGTCTTCCTCACTCCACTAAAAATTAAAGTTCTTCGCCGACAGGCGAGTCATCACTATTTTAGGCAAAGACAAAAATGTCGAGGGTGGAAGCACCAGCAGTCAAATGCTCAAGATATAACACGAGTCAAATGATATGATCCTATTAGGATTGCGAGTTGATCCACTCCTACTCCCGACAGGGGACGGTTTCAAAGAAAGGGTTTGTCCAGAATATGACCCTCATGGCAATGTCAATGTGATTGAGATGTTCAGAAACATGCACTTCATGTCCAAACTGGGTCTAGGGAAAAGGCAGTAAGGGATGCTTGAGCCCATCGAACTGAAGAAAGCTTTCCCTCATTTTTGATTGGGGTATCAACCATCAGAACAAGAGCTTAGAATGATCCACCAATCTCGACCAAAAAGAATATTAGACTGCATCCACACTATCCCAGGAAACTCCTTGAATGGACGATTCATTAAACAAGGCAAAGTCTTCCCCCTTTTATGGTTTTCTAGAGCCATGGTATTACCACACAGACAAGAAGATGAAGCCTCTGACGGATATCTTTTTCCAAGATAGCTATCCATGGGCCAAAATTTTCCAACATCGAGTACAACTTCTCATCAAAGATACCAAAGATACGGAGGAAAGTGACTCCGAAGATTCCTTCAACTTACAGACACTGGGGCTGGAACTCTGCATGGTTCATTCAGGCACTACATCAATGGATCCATCCTATCTGATTAAAGCTGCTGACACACCCCTCCTTAACTGGCATGCTGCACCAATTCTACCTCTTGAAGTCTCCCCTAACCCCAATGTTTACCTTATTTCTTCTTCTATTGTCTATCCTCGTTCAAATGTAATCTCTTTTGATAAGTTTCTCAATGTTATTTTTCCTATCAATGAAATAAACGAAGATTTTGAGTATCTTGTTATGCCTTACATTAATTGTTTGGATTCTAATAAAACTTTTGATGATGATGATTTTGCAAATGAATAATTCTTAACCGATTTAAATAAGGTTAATAATAAACAACATAACCGCGTTCAGGTTAATGAAGAAGAGACTGTTGTTATTAATCTCGATTTTAGTAGCCAACTGCGCGACATTAGGATAGGGGCCACCCTTGAAGATCATGAGCGTGCACAACTCGAAGAATTGCTAAAGGAATTATTGGATGTCTTCGCATGGTCCATGATGATATGCCCAGCATTGATCCTGAAATAGCTCAGCACGAGATCCCCACTCTCCTAGATTACAAGTCGGCTAAACAAAAATTGAGAAAGCTCCCCACCTAATGGTCGCTCAAGGTCAAAGAAGAGGTGGTCAAAGAGTTGAACGCGGGTTTCATTCGTGTGATCGAATATCCCACGTGGCTAGCCAACATAGTACCTATTCCGAAATCAGGAGCGAAGGTACGAATGTGTGTGGACTACCGATATTTAAACAAAGCTTATCCAATGGATGATTATCCGCTACCCAATATCTACATGATTGGGGACAACACAACCAGTCATGCTCTCAAGTCATTGTCAACATGTTTACCGGATACAATCAAATCAATATGCACCCAGACCACCAATAAAAAGCTGCATTCATCACACCATGGGGAACCTTTTGTTACACCCTTATGACATTTGGTCTCAAGAATGTTGGGGCTACCTACGAAAGGGCTTCCACAACCATTGTGCATGATCTGATTCACAAAGAAGTCGAGGTTTATGTGGATGATATGATTATCAAGTCCAAAACTAGAGAAGGTCATGTTCTCGCTCTCCGAAAGTTATTCGAACGACTGAGACGATATCAGATGAGAGTCAATCCACAGAAATGTGCCTTCGACGTTACAAAGGGAAAACTCTTGGGATTCATGGTCAGTGAGAAGGGGAAAGAGGCAGATCCCACAAAGCTGAAGGCTATACTTGAGAACCCATCACCCCGAATAAAGAAAGAAGTCTGAGGTTTTCTTGGGAAATTGTAATACATCAGTCGGTTCATCATCCACCTAACCTCCATCTGTGAACCGATCTTCAAGCTCCTCCGAAAGGATTCAAACAAGGTTTGGAACGAGGCCTGCTAAGAAGTTTTTGACCAAATTGAACAATAACTGACCTAACCTCCAGTGCTCATGCCACCACAGCCTGGTCTCCCTTTGCTCCTATACCTAACCATAACTGACACTACACCTGGGGCTTTGCTAGCCCAATACCTTGAAGACTCCAGAAAAGAAAGAGCCATCTATTATGCTAGTCTAAAATTGACCGGGTATGAGGTCAATTACACTACTTTGGAAAAAGCGTGTGCCGCACTAGTTGGGTAACCCAAAAGTTATGACACTACATGCTTGCCTTCCCCATCAAACTTGTATCCCAAATGGATCCCATCAAATACATGCTTGAGAAACCTGTCTTATACAGTCGAATGGCTCGATGGTTGATACTCCTAGCCGAGTTCGATATCGTGTACGTTAAGTAGAAATCCATTAAAGCAAGAGCCATCTCTGACTACCTAGCTAATTATAACATAGAAGAATCATATGGCTAGATCTTTGAATTCCCAGATGAAAATATCCTCTTCACCGCTCAATACCACCTTCGATGGTAAATGTTCTTTAACGGCCTAGCCAATAAAAAGGGATATGGCGTTGGGATACTTCTGATCGCCTTTGATGACTCCCACACTCCCATCGTCATCAAATTGTATTTTCATTGCACCAATAAAATGATGAAATACGAGGCATGCACAGTAGGCCTCAAAGTTGCTCTCAAGAAAGGCATTCAATACCTTGATGTCTACGGGGATTCTGCCCTCATCGTTGATCAACTGCTCAAAAAATGGAAAGTTAAGGACGAAAAGCTCCAACCCTTCCATGCCCACTTAGAAGAGTTAGCCTCCCGATTCTGAGATATCACCTTCCATTACCTACCTCGAGCAAAGAGCAACGTAGCCGATGCTCTCGCTACCTTGGCCTCCATGATCGACATGCTCAAAAGAATAACAATGACCCCCTTCCTAGTTCAAAAGAAAGACAAACCAACCCACTTCTACCATATTGATCTTATCTCCACCGAAGATCTTGAACTAACCGACTACTGGTACTATGATATCTGGTGCCTCCTCAAACGTGGTAGGTATCCCAAGGGTTCCAATAAGAAATACCGAATGACCCTCTGAAGACTTGCCACCCGGTATATCATCTGTCATAAAGCTCAACTCATGAGGAACTTCGATGGAACTCATCTACACTTTATCGGTGGGCTTGAGATTGAGAAAATGATGCAGAAGATCCACAGTGGGGAATGTGGTCCCCACAAAAACGGTCACATGCTTGCAAAGAAGATCATCCGACAGGGCTACTATCGGACCACTATGGCCCAAGATTTCATCACCTATGTTCGGAGATGCCTCAAATGCCAACAGTTCTCCAATGTTCAACACCTTCCTCTACGAGAATTATACAACGTGACCTCTCCTTGGCCGTTTTCAACCTGGGGTATCGATATCATAGGGACGGTTACACCAAAGGCTTTAAACGGATATGAGTTCATCCTAGTTTCCATCGATTACGTCACCAAATGGGTCGAAGCTGAGTCATATGCAGTATTAAACGCTAAGAAAGTGGCCAAATTCCTCAAGAAAAATATCATCTTCCGATATGGGGTCCTGCACGAGTTAGTGTCAGTTAAAGGGTTGGACTTCAAAGAACAAGTCACATAAGTAGTCAACATGTACGGGATTCAGATACACAAATCTTCTCCCTACCGACCTCAAACCAATGGTGCAGTTGAAGTCGCCAACAAGAACCTCAAAGCCATCATCAGCAAGATGACCCAAAGTTGTAGGGATTGGGCCAACCGGATCCCGTACGCTCTTTGGAGATATGGAACCTCAATCTGAACCTCTACTGGGGCTACCCCTTACTCTCTGGTCTACGTCATCGAAGCAGTCCTACTAGTGGGGCTAGAAATATCCTCGCTATGTGTCATGCTCGAAGGCAAAGTTAGTGAAGAAGACTGGTGCCAAAGTCGTCTCTATGAGCTGACCCTCCTAGATGAAAGGAGATTGGAAGATCTTTACCACATGCAGGGGTACCATCGCCGAATAGCGCAATCATTCAATAAGAGAGTTAAGGACCGCGGTGTCCGGGAAGGGGTTTAACACTCAAGGAGATAATAGAACCCATGTGGGACCCCAGAGAAAAATTCAAACCCAATTGGAGCGGCCCCTACATTGGGAAGAAAATCTTATCCGGCGGTGCCACTATGCTCACTGACCTAGATGGGGAGGAGATGGATCGCCCTGTCAACCTGGACCGTCTCAAGAAATTCTACCCCTAGTCCGAAATCTCGGCGTGCTACGACTCATCTCATCTCCCTTCTATTCTTAAAAAAAATAAACTCTTCATTTCCCTCTACCTAGAACTACGCGGGCCTGATCCTCTACAAAAACCATTTTTGAAGAAAAATAAAAAATTTCAAAATCCCCAGAGGTACGTAGGCAGCTTATATATCTTACAGGAGCACGGACTTTTCTTTTTCACAAAATACTATTCTTTTCTTATCTTCGAGAACAGCAGTTGATTCTAACAAATACTTGAACAAAAGGATTATGTATGCCTTAGCAATCGGTATAGATAATTCAAAAATACAAAATTCATCGAAAGTCACAGCTGGATGATTAGAAACTTGCTTATTTCATTAATAACAAATTAGAGCACAAATTACATAAGAAAAGGAACAAATAACTTCCTTCCCCTACTGCCATAAAAAGACAAATAAAATCCCCACATCTATTCCCTATTACAGAAATAAACTTTTCAAGAGTTCTACTCACAGCTACCAGAGGAGCCTGCACCCTCATCATCTACATCCTGGGGTCCCTAAATTTCTCCTGCCTGAATAGAGTGTCGTAAGCACTCCATGAACCGATAATCCTGAACCAGCTTCGAAAAAACCACAACACCCCCTTCTAAGGTGTTAAATGAAACAAACCACCTTTGTCCAGTCTCCACTACCAACATCTTGCTAACTACTATCCTCCACAACCACTTCATATAATCCCCAGGGACATGCCAAACTCTCCCAACAGACTGAGAGGGACGGGTCGACGGACGCCAATTTTTCCACAAGGAGCCAAGCCGTATGCGCAGAGGATCAGTCAAAGCTTCCATCGGAAAGAAATTTGCAGTCCAAGGTGGTACGATCTGTGCCCAGCCAAATTGGCGCAGAAGCCACCAAGGGAAATAAAACGAGGTATGTCTGAGACCAACCATCTGCACATATGAGTACTCTCCTAGCTTCATAATAGGTATCAACTGCCCCCATCAAATCACTGACCAATACAGATTTTGAGCCCCATTATCCATAAACCACTTCTTCCAGCTGTCAATATCCAAGCCAATGCTGAAGAAGTAATACGGAAAGAAGTTGGGTATAGCAGATAAAGGATACTCTGGAAGGGCCACCAAGCGGAGTCTTTCAGACAACCACATGAACAGCATCACGGGGCTACCCCTCAGAAAGTCAGAACGACCTTCTCGCGAGGCATCCAGACCATTCAGGGTCTCCGCCAGTATCACCGCCATAGGATTGCGATGGTATGACATCTAGGAAGTAATGGCTACAAGTTGCGGGTCCACCAATAGTTCCCCAATCACTAGAAGCAATTTTGAAACCAGGCTCAGAGCAACGGCTCTAGCATAGCTAGCATCACCTACTTCCCGCAAATGCACAAACTTCAACACCGTCAAGAGGGAGGTCATTCCTCCAACATCCATTGATCTAGCCACCGAAGGCAAAATATGAAGAAGCTCGGCCAACAAATCCTTGGGAGAACAGGAAAATTCGGGCAAAGCCACATCAACACTGGGATTTATACCCAGCATGCTAGAAAATTCCTCGCAGGTAGGACAAACTTCATCCAACCCAAAGTAGAATACATGGTCTTTGGGGTACCAGAATTGTACCGCTGCCATCAGCATGTTTCACTCAATAGGTCGAATACGCCACAAGGAGACTCGATGCATGTTGAAAGCATCATAGTCGACATTATAAGAGCACATTGCTTACAAGGCTTCGAGGTAGTTAGCAGACTCAATGCTACCAGGGAGATCCATCTTGCAAGGCTAAGAGATAGTGGGAAAGTAAGTAAAAATGCGAGGGTGTGATGAAAACACTCCACCCTTACCCCTTTTTATACTTGAGAACCCTTACAAGAAACATAATCCCTATAGAAATCGGAGGGAATCCTACCCCACAAAATACAAAAGGCTGAAGAGGGTACCAATCAAAGGATTGAATTGATGAGACTGGACCGAACTGCCGATAGGCAGGACAGGGTGCTTGCCGATCGACCCCCCCCCCCCCCCCATTTTTAGAAATTTCCCTTTTTCCCTATTTTGTCAAATCATAAAACTAAATAAAAATAAATTGATATTCTCAGTAGAATTTCAAAATCCATTTTCCTCCTTATACAATTTCCCCTTTTAATTAAAAACTTTCCTTCAAAAAATTCCAAAAATACTCCTTTTTACGGTCTCAGCAGCAAAGTAAAAATCACATGTGCATGCATTCATTCATTAATAAAAGATAATAAAAAAACTACATTGCATTGCATCTATTTGTTTGTGTTGCATCAATTTTATAGGAAATAAAAAGAAAAAAGAAAAAACAACGGGACTCAGCCCGAACCCACATTCTCTCTCTCTCTCACACCTACCTTTCTCCCTAAGAGCTTCCAACCCTGCGACGTGCTATCTTTCCCCTACGGCGAGACGATACACCACCATTACCCGAGCTAGAGTCTTCTTCGGATGAAGCAGATGGCACCAAGCAAGAAGGAACAGGAACCGCATCCCGAATATGGACAGTGGCCGAAGATATTCAGTCTCTGATGTCTCCTAGCCAGGTGGTCGACAATCGGACTTACTACAAGAAAAAGGAAAAATTAGTATTAAAGCAGAGATGAACAAAACATAAAAGAAAGAAAGAGAATAATTGAAAGGTATACCGCAAGTCGGAGAACCTCCTTTGTCAATCCCAAATCCTCCGGATCCATCGCATGAGAACGATGCAGCATAGGAACCATCCCTCCATCAACCCGTAGTATGTTGTATGAAGGAGTGTGCAATCGCACGAAAGGAACCTCTGAGGTCGCCGCCGCCGCAGATGCCGTTGGACCGCCGCCACTGTGGGAATATCCCACCGCCCGACTCGAACCCACAGGAGGGAAAGGCAGGGCATCATATATGCTGGGCGCCATCAACCAGCTCATCACATAGTGCATATAGTCATACGGTGCAACCATATCAGTGTATAACAAGTACGACTTGCCGATCATCGCCGCGATCCTTGCATCCTTCGACAGCAGCGCTCCCACCTCATAGACGTTGGAGGCTATGCAGGTGGCACCACCACCTCCTCCTCAGCAATATGGTGAACCACCCTCTCCCTGAGATACCTGGAATGGTTGAACTCATGAGCCAGCAAATGCCTCATTTGTGCGTTCACCCCGGTTGTCCCCGCGTCCTGAATGGCTGTCCCCCAGGGATAAAAGGTCATTCGAAAATATCCAAGCAGGCATAAATCAATACAAGATTAGAAGGAACAAAAAGCAATACTAAAATGGAAAGAGTCTTACCCTACCACTAGTCAGGTCATTCAAGACCTAATGCACCGCCTCCAGAGAGAGAGATCCCTTCGACTGCCGATTGGCCTTACACCATCGATACAATCGGCAGGAGTCCCCATCAGTGTCGTCCTTCAGAGCGATTAACGAGGTATTGCACCGAAACAACTCATAAAACCACGTCTGTCAAAGATAAGAATTCACAAACAAAAAGAGACGCATAATGAAAATGCGAATGCATGAAAAGAAATACGCAAATTGAAGAATACCTCAAGAAGGTACGTGGCTCGAGTAACGGTCTGCCGGCAGCACCAGCTGAATGAATCCAAAGAAGACTAAAGGGTCGCCAAAGTCAGACTCACCCAATAATAGAAAGGGATGTTCGAAAACATCCTCAGGTACGGTAGGAACCACAAATGAACGACGTCGCCGCTCGACGCCACCATGAAACCTCCCAACGACAGCAAAATAAATAACCAGGCCATCTACCTCACTTGCATCCCATCCTCCACATCAATCACCCTGCCCAACAGAACATCCTTCAGTAGGGACAGCCGTATAGCATTCCCATAAACTATCCTTCCTACATCACCAAGTGTCGCATGCACTGCCTCCGGTCTCACCCACAAAGAGCGATCTACCTCTATCTTCTCTCCATCATAATCAATCCCCAAAATCTGTTGCACATCTATGGGAGTTACAGTCATCTCCCCGAAGCTGAAATGGAAAGTGTGGGTAGTATCCCACCATCTCTCCCCCAAAGGGCATAAGAGCACTATCGAACGAGGTGTCTCATCCAGCACAGATGCTAACCTCCTAAAACCCGTTGATGATACCACCTAACACAGAACAGGTGGGAGATGCTCCCAGACATCCCTGAGCCCCATCGTCCCGCGGTCACGCATGTTCTTCAAAGAAATATCATACTGGCAAGAAGGAAAAATCTCATCAGATGTCAAGAAAGAAAGAAAAATCACCAAAAAGAGAGGAATGCCTACGGTCAGGTTACTTACATAACCGCCAGGATTCACACTCGAAGAGAAATAACACGATGGCTCCCACAGCAAAGTCCGTTCATCCACAGCAGGCTTAAATGCATCAAAGGAGTTCTCACTCCCCAAAGCAAGAGGCGCCCTGGCCCACCACTCCACATTCGACCAGTCATCAACGGTCAACGACTCCTTGTGGACTGCGATGCTCACAAAAGCAGCCATTTCTTGAAGATAGGAATGCTAGAATGATTTGCAGAGGAATCGCAGAATGGTAGAAAGAAAAGAAGTTGTGAAAAAATAAAGGTATTCGCCCCCTTTATATAGGATGCTAAACGCCATCCCGATCGACACTGACTCCTTACCTTCCTGAAGCAGTCCAAAAGTCTGTGCCACTGCCGAATGACACCCCTCATACCATGCCGATTGGTACCCCCCTTAAATTTTGTACAAAAATTCCAAAAAAATACCAAAAAGCCTCGAAAAATCCTCAAAAATCCCAAGAGAGATTCACAACATTTTCACTAGGAAAATTTCACATTCCCTTAAGTGGAACCCCTCTTTCCCAGCAGAATCCTCAAAAACCAAGTGAATCTCCTCCATGTAAAGCCCCGGAGGATCTCTAAGGATCGCCTGATCACTTCCCAAGTAGAGTTTTTACAGCACCAAAATTGGTTGTTCCCCCCTGGGAGGCCTCCTAAATAAATAAAAGCTTCCCCAACTCAAATTAAAATCACAAGGAACTTTCTCCAGCAGAATCAAAATCCAATCTTTATTCGCTCTTAGCTCAAAATTGACCTCGGTCTTGGATCATCACCTGAGTTAGGTTAGAATTGGCATCGGTTTTCGATCGTCACCACTCTTAGGTCAGAAATGACCTCAGTCTTGGATCATCACCCGAGTTAGGTTAGAATTGACCTCGATCCTCAGTCGTCACCACTCTTAGGTCAGAATTGACCTCAGTCTTGGATCGTCACCTGAGTTAGGTCAGAATTGACCTCGATTCTTGATCATCACCATTCTTAGGTTAGAATTGACCTCAGTCTTGGACCTCACCTGAGTTAGGTAAGAATTGAACTCGGTCCTCGGTCGTCACAACTCTTAGGTCAGAATTGATCTCTGTCTTAGATCGTCACCTGAGTTAGGTCATAAATGACCTCGGTCCTCAATCGTCACCACTCTTAGGTCAGAACTGACCTCGGTCCTCGATCGTCACCACTCTTATGTCTGAATTGACCTCGATTATTATATCTTCACCCTAAGCCCATAGAATTGGCTTTGACCCGCAGAATCGGTCACCCTCATCACTAAAGCCCACAGAATTGGCTTTGACCCGTAGAATTGGTCACCCTCATCACTTAAGCCCACAAATTTGGCTTTGACCCATAAAATTGGTTATCCCCAGCACACCCCTCAGGTCATCAGAATCAGCCTCGACCCTCTGAATCAGTCATACTCCATAAAAAGCATCAAGTGGTGTCTATTCGACGGTTATCATTTGTTCCAAACTCACCCGTCGAGGGGCTCTGTAGACACCCCATTCTGTTACCCCCTAACTCTCCTTAGGTCCCTAGTACCTCCCTTCATCACTACAAACCCAGGTCATACCCCGAGTACTGACCTAGAAGGCATCGGGCACTCCTAGGCTCTGTTTGACCAAAAAGTTAAACTCTTCAGCTCGACTAAAGATGAATGAATCTTTGAAGGGCACTAAAATCCCTTTCCAATGGTCCGTCCCGTGCACAATTCTGACTTACCATGAGGACGAACGATCTGTTTGCGCCCAAAACATGATCTAAAGGCCACCGGACGCTCCCAAGCTCTATTTGAGCTAAGTCAACTCTTCAGCTCAATCGATGTTGAATGAATCTTCGAAGGGAATTGAAATCCCTTTCCAATGGTCTATCTCGTGAATGATTCCGACTTACCATACGGACTAACGATCTGTTTGACTCCAAGAGGTCACCGAATGCTTCCAGGGCTCGTTTGACCAAAGTTAACTCGCCAAACTAGGTCAGACTCTTTGGAATGTCGAAGTACATCTCCTAACCTTTCCAACGGTCTACCCTGTGCATGATTCGGACTTACCATGCGGATGAACGATCTGTTTGCGTCCTAATGATTCCCAGACTAATGGACCAACCAACGCTTTCGAGCCATATTTGACCCAAAGTCAACTCGCAAACCAATGAGCGGTCCAAAGGACTTTCAAATGTCTATGAATTACCTATTCAATGGTCTACCCCTGCACGATTCTGACCAATGGTTTTCCCTCGGTAGCCAATTTTTCTAAAAGGACTGAAACACACTACCAAATGGCAGGTTCCAGACCCTGCCTATCTGCAGGTGCCGATAGGTACGACCAGGTTTATGCTGATCGGTAGTGACCTGGGCCTATAAAAGGAGGCCTTCACCTCACTTGAAAAGGGATCCCAGATGTGATAAGAATTGCTTTCAGTGAATCCCAAAAACCTCTCTCGAATACAATGCGATTTGAACATCCAAATCCATTTCTAACTTCCACTTTTCATCATCCTTCTCATCAAACTTGGTGAATTATCCACTCTCCATCATCATCCAAGTGCAAAGGGCTGTTCTCCAACATTCAAGATCAAGCTCAAGATCTTCAAGAATGCCCAACTTTCTCTTCAAATTCTCTTAAATTCTTAATAACTTGTTTTATTTCTTAGCACTTTTATTATCTCTTCTCACACATCCTAATGTACTTTTTATTTAGTCTTATTGCAAATCTCTTATTTTCATATAAATAAAACCCAAAAAATTAGAAAAAGTGGGTTTGCTCATAAATTCCGAATAGGGATTCTCATAATTTTCTCACACTTTTCTCACAACTAAAACACCTTTTCTACACACACACACACACGCTCAGAAATAAGAGATCCCCCATTTGGATTTATGGGATAAACCACACCCCTTATTTTTTATGAAAACTACATGGACTTTGATGCCTTTATAGGCTACGTAGGCGTCTCGTGGTAAAACTCGAGATTCGAGTCCTATTCTCATTTTCTATCTTCTCTAAATCCAATTTTCTTATATTCTATATACTTGTTCTTAGTGATGTATCACTCCATATGCATTCTCGTTCCATTATAACGATCAACGCAAGAGTAATCGCGTAAATCTTATTTTCTAATATTATTTGTATACCTTCCTACGGATGACTCGCTTTATCTCTCCCATGATAAAAGTCGAGGATTCCTATCTCCACTATATATATACACATGCACACATATCATGAGGAAAATAAAAAGGAAAATAACAGAAATCCATGAGAGAATGAAAGGGCGAAATGGGTGCCTAACACCTTCCCATTTCGTAACTTAGCCTCCGAACCCTTCTCGAATCATTTTGGTTTCGTATGCACCAGTATGTCTTTGGATGCCGTCCTTCGGGATGGCTTCCCCTTTTTCTTTTCTCTGTTTTGAGAAAAATAGACTGGCAACTCTAAATATCTTTACATTTTTTACACCTCATCTCAAATGACGTTGGCTAAAGCGCTCCCGAGAGGGATGCGCGAGACCCAAGGATCCTTCCTTCACGCACCCACCCGCGACGAGGATCGGGGATGGCCAAAATAACAACTTTAGGATTCCCTGTCGCGGACTTTAGGACTCTGATATGAAATTTGCTTACATAACTTTCGGTTACCTACCATGACACAATTAAGCTGCAGTGTTTTTTGGGAACTGAACACAACCCACATTGTAGGCTTGTTCACTAGGATGTCGTCATTAAGATAGAGTTAGTTTTTCTCTTTGTTCTTTGATTATCTATTTTGGAGTATTTTCAATCCTCCACTGACTAGGTATTTTCAAGCCATCCATGGTTGTAGGGTATTTTCACTCCACCTATGGTTGGGTATTTTCAAGCCAACCAGGGCTATAGGGTATTTTCACACCACCCATGGTTGGGTGTTTTCAATCCACCCACAACTGTAGGATATTTTCATGCCACCCATGAATGTAGGGTATTTTCACGCCACCCATGGCTGTGTTGAGATATTTTGAAGCCACCACTGGCTTTCTTGGGATATTCGAAGCCATCAGAGACTATTATGTGGTATTATAAGCCACTCGAAGCTGAGAGGGGGTATTATAAGTAACCCTGGGCTAAAAGGGGGAATTTATAAGTCAGTTTAGGCTACGAGAGAGCATTATAAGCCACCCTATATTAAGAGGGGGTATTATAAGCCAAACGATGTTAAGAGGGTAAATTATAAGCCACCCAAGGATAAAAATCAGGTATTATAGGCCACCCAAGGCAATCTCAGACAATTTTATCCCTCAAGTTTCCACACTTTTTCTATCAAGGGCATTTCTCCCAACAATGTCAATCTTTGAAAAGATTTATTAATAAAGTTAGGTTCTATTCGAACCTGTTAGTGTACGAATCTTTGAACAGACTATTAATAAAGTTAGAACACAGCATTAAAATATATATATATATAGTCAACAGATAAACTTAAGCTTTGTTTTTTGTAATGATACAAAATAACAAATTTCTAATCCATAGAGATAGGCATGTGGATTTTTATTTTGGGGATTCATCCCATTTGAACCATTGGAGGATTCCCTACCTGTTAAGCCTTTCAACCTCATTTTCAAAAAGAATCATCCTTCAGCTATGTGGCCATGATCTAGCTGAAATCCACACCTTTATCTTATGCCCTTATTACGAGTCGGAGATTTCAACTTCTCTGGGCACTTGATGAGTTTATCCTCCTTTACGTTTTCAAAGATATCCTCCATGTTGTAGTTTAGTTGTGTGAACTCCATTTAGGGCCTTTCTGACCCTTGATCCTCTTGTTTCCTCTTCTTCTTCACTAATATCATTGCGACCTTATCCTATGAGGTTGTGGACTTATGACTTTCTATTGTTTATCTATGACCTTTTGTATGTTGGTGAAGGTTATATACTTAAGAATCTGAATTCTCTATCCAAGGAGGTTAATATGGCACTACAGGGAGCCTTAACCATCATACTTGATGAACCTCATCAAGTGTTCTACATTCATAAAATGTATCTCATGGGTTTTTAAGATCTTTACGACATTTTTGGTCTAAGATAAAGCAATTTTTAATAAAAAATGATAGTATGCCAAAAATATAAAAGATTAAATATATTACTATATAAACGCCTTGGCATGCTTGAAGGCAACATGCCAGACCGCATCCATCAAGATGAAGAAATGGGTTTTCCCGAAAATATTGGGCCAAAATTATGATTTCGTGCATTCCAGATGTTAATCAAAGGCGCAAAAGTTGTTCTTTGCAAAATGATAGAAGTTTGGTAGAAAAATTACTATTATATCAGAAAAAAGTGGCATAAGATGCCCAAATGTGTAGAGAATGTTGAACAAGGATGCATCCCTAGTTACCAAACTTTGTAAGACAATGACCTGTAAAGATTTTCAGCGTGATCTAGGTATGGTAACATCATCGGGGTAAGTGGGTGTGCCTAAAAACCATAAAATAGTCTTAAAAGATAGATCCAGAAAGAAAAGTCCCTATAAAGGGTTTGTAGGAAAATGTGGGCCTAATAACTAAAATTCACTAGTGGGATAATGATCCGAAGATCCTCATGGATGAAATAAAGTTTAGTGGACCCGATTTAAGAGGAACCTGGTAGAACACTAAATTTTTGCCAAAGATGCTAAAATGATGATGTCAGAAATTGGGTTGATAGGAATGAATCATGCCATCAAAACTCTACCTGACCATCATAAAGTGTATAAAAACTAATAAAGTAAATATAGAGATAAATAACAGGATATAGAGTGGTTTATTTATAAACTAAAACTAAGAACACTTTGGTTCCTCATTCTAATTATTCACGTGTAATAATATAAGATTTGATGACCATTAGAGGCGTACAAGAGAGAAGTAAGGTTAATTGAAAGAACATATGGGTTTTGTGTTGAGATGGATGTGACCTAATACCATCCGTTATAGAAGGGATACTGATGTATGTATCTCAGTTGACCGGAGTAGACCAGATAATGCTCTCAGATGAAGAGAGACAAAGAGTGAGTGAAGAGTTTGGCAGAGCTTCACTGCCAAAGATATCCTCCTTAAACAAGGAGGTAATCATTATATATATAGAAGAATGTGAAGGGGTAATGTGCATAGTGAACGTGATATATGGATAGTTGTTATTGAGGTTGAGTCTTTCTAGAAGGTGGAAAACTATAAAGTGGTATGCTAATGTGGCAATGTTTGTGGAAGGGATGCACTCCTAGTTAGGTAGGCAGTCGTAGCATTTTAAAGGCATGGTCATTCCCCCTTAAGATTATATATGATTAGGGATGCTTCTGCCTATTTGGGATCCAGGTAGAGGCATCTAGTATGGCCTTTTGTGACCCTTAAGTGTACTCTGATATGATGTGGAACCCAATCCACGTGTCATGTGCTCGTAGGCTGAGCTAGATTGGGCATATCACACGACCTTGTTTGTATGCAAAACCTTCGGCATAAATGGTTGACATCGACAAAATGTATATGGTTAATATACGCCGAAAACGCATGACATAACCTAATATGACACACAAAAAAAATTAATGACTCTAAATTGTAATACCCAGTATATTTTTAAAATAAATAAATGATTTGATAAGGATTAAACTAATTCAGTGAAATTATTTAATATGGGATTACCTGTAATTAAACCCAATATTGTTTATAATGTTTAGAATTTGACTTTAATGTTTTGGAATAAATCAAATAGGATTTAATTTATTTTTATAAAAAGTAATTGGGTGTGTCACGACACAATTGAATGTATTTTTGGGATAAAATATTTGAAACGTACTTCGATAGATATTACGGTATCGTTTGAGTATTTTAGACCCTTAGCAATGGTCACAGTGTATATATGTATGAATTGGGTAGTTATCAGGCTTATTAAATTTGGTATTTGGGCTCATTTAGGGGTCCAAAGTTGGTGCCAAAAGCCTAACTCGGGATTAGCACTAACTAGATGTTTAAGTGGGGGTAAACCACTCCCCCACTATCATTAGAGGAAACCTAAGTTATCATCCAGAGGAGAGAAAAATGAGAAATACCAAAAGAATAGAGAAGGGGCAATAAAAAAATTGAAAACCGAGGGAGTTTCAAGAGGATTCCTTCTAGACAATCCCAAGCAAGGATTCTCTTGCCATATTTATTCAATTTGTGCTATTTTCATATGAGTGTTAACTCCATGTCTAGATTTAAGGTTGAATCGTGTTTTAAGATTTTGGTAATTTAATTATATTTTAATTGATGATAAATAACTCATGCTGAGGGCTGCCTTATATGTAGAATCTATACCATTAATTGGTTATCAACAAATCTAAATATTGGTGTTAAATTCCATAAATTTTCACACTTATTTGAGAATAATTTACTAATCAATGTATAGAAGGACATTGTAATAAGTGTACTTAAACTTTGATGTACATCTCCTAATGAATGCCCTTTCTTGCGAATTAAATCTGACTGTGATTTGTAGAATGTTAAAATAGTACAATTCTTTAAATTGGTATTAATTGTTAGTGTTGGATCATTAGATTTTGGGTTTAAGAGTTTGGATTTACGTACTATTTACGGGTTAAAAATGGGGTCTGGGAAGTACATAATTCAAGGATGGCGGAGGTTGGAAAAGATGAAGGGTTGTTTGAATGACAGTACAACTCACTCAAACGAGATCCTATTTCATTTGAATGAGATCCTATCTTGTTCGAACGAGATGGTTATCTCGTTCACGCGACACTAGATTTGGGCATGAAAATAGATCGTTTTGTTACGAACGTATGGCTGCCAGTTACGTATTTTTTGGATTTTTTTTGGATTTTTTATGATTTTATTACTGAAGGGTGTCCCAAACTGAAATCCTTTATGAGAAATCAAATTTTTATTACTTAGGGATGCTCGTGGGTGAGTGTAGGACACTAAAAAATATTAAGGAACAATATTTCTACCTAAAAATTTGATGGGAAGGAATTCGGGGTATGGTAGAGTGCTTATGATGAACAACACTTGAAAAGATATTAATGAATTCAAATGGAAATTTCATATGAAATTGGATTACGAGTCCAAAGAGTGATTTCGAGCATTTTGGTTGAGTGTCACCCTTTTAATAAATTAATTAAGGTAAGAATAATTAAATTTCGAGTTTGGGAAATTGACTTGGGTATTAAGGGCTAGTGCTATGGGAGTTAAGCATGGGGTAGTTGGTTAAATTTATTTTTTATAATAAATTATCAAGTATCAAATTTTATAAAAGGGTGTTTAAGATAATTGTGGCATTTTGTGCAATAAATTCAGAAGGATTTGGATGTGGACCGAATGAGTGATTCCGAGTGTAGTAATACAACTAAATTATATTAGAGGATTACTTATACATGTACATGTAATCAATTTTTCCCACGATTAGAGAACTCCTTATATATGTACATAAAAACCTCATTGAGAACGTACCAAGAAGTGTATAATTACTAATAATCTGGAATGATTTAAGTGTTAGTCAAGGTGACAACATGCTAAAATTATTAAGAACATAAGGTTAGATTGAGAATAACTATACCTATAATATTTTGGAAAGGGTAGTTTGGGAAATAACTATGCCTAGATATTTAAAGAGTAATAAATTATGAAGCAAGTGTGATTTAAAACCAAAAAGGATTTCATGAGACTTAATATTTATTTGGGAAATTGTTGTAGGATAACAGCTTAAAATGAATTAAGGAATAATGGAATAAATCCTATGGTTAAGCGAAGAATGCTATAATTTATATGGATTGGGATATCCTTTGATTAAAGTAGTTATTGGGTAAATAATTTTGCATAATATATGGGAATAATAATATGTATTGTATTATATTTGTGTATGGACATACCAGTGGACTTTCCTATCGACTCCGGGGTTTGCGCATTCGAGCCAGTGACCACACGTCGGAACAGGTGGGCTTGACGTTGTGTAGGAATATAGGTACTACGTAGAGGTTTCCCACCCTTAAGAGGTAGGTGTGGCGCTGAATGTTCCAGTATCACCATTGGGTATGGGTCGTATACAAGTATCCTGTGTAAGGACCGCCCCCAACTTATATGTGATTTGTGGTATCCGCTTAGGATGTCAGTATTCCCTCGGACTGTCCAACTTGGATGTTAGGATTCCTTCCGACTTGCCGATAGAGCACGAATTAGACACCAACGGTAGATGCCCTTGTGTGTGAATTATATGGAATTACATATATTATTAATTACCCAGATTGAATTGAAATAAATTAAATTGCCCAAGGATGTGGACAACAAATATAATTGGGACTTCATAATGCAGAATAGATGTTTATTCCATATACTTGATATAGATGGAATTGTAATAAAAAAATAAGTTCATAATTTAAATTGTAAGGATTTCATTGAATTAATTGATTATTAATATAGTCATTTATGTTTACCCATTTACACAATGTGGTATACCTTATGGGATAGGGCCCCTATTTGTCTAAAGATGTAGATACTGTTTAATTGATGATAAAATTGGGTAAATAAAATGGTTTGATAATTAAGGATGAAGATGAGTCCTAATTAATAATGAGATACATAATTATTAATAAGAATAACAATTGGATAGACTAAATGACTAAACAAACATTAAATATAATGAGAAATGGTGTAGCCAAATATTAAATGAGGATAATAAATTTTGGAATCTAAGAGCGTGAAACGTATAGTCTAACGGGGTGGACGACAGGGAATATGAATTTTATCCTTAAATAATTTGAGGAAATAAACAAGGGTTATAAGATAGGATGACAAAATATTGTTATAATTGTATGTTGAAATTTATTTGGGAATTGTAGTGTCAGACGCGAGGTACCACTTGTCGTTAGTGCATAATGGAAATGGTTTCCTCTTTACATGGATGGTTAACTAATGGAAGTTTATAATATCTATATTACTCTAAAATTCTTTACAAGAATTTAATCATTTAAAAGCTCTTATTAATCAAACTATCCATGTAAGATTCCTAAAAGATTGAAAATAAATTCCGCTATCCACGGCAAGTGCCATAAAACTTTAATAGACATTCATCTTTCATTTTATTCATATCCAGTTGTTTCTCTTTCCATCATTAATACCCTATAGTTTCAAAAGTCTCTATATCTCCTAAAACCCAATTCTTTTTTCTCTTTTATTTCCGTCGCAAGCCAATCATTTCTCTATATATCCCCAAACCCATTTGTTTGTTCTCTTTTATTATTTGTACAACTATTACAAACATAGCAATTCATAAACAACTATTTATAAACGTTTCATTTAAAAGTGTTGTCTAATCCAAAGATGGGATTTTAGGTTCTTTAAAAAGAGAAAGCGTTGATCTTAAAGGTTGGTCTCTTCAAAATCCTCTTAAAGTGAGATAGGTTTCTCTTATATATTTTTTTTAACTCACATCAATTTTTTTTTCTGTGGGATTGTGTTTTTTTGTTGTTGTGTTGAAGAAATAATCTTTCAGAACAATTTTTACATTGTCTTATCAGAGTTTGGGAGTTCTGTCTCAGGGTATATAGCATTAGGTCAACGTATATCAATTTTGTTATTGTAGCTGGATATTTTCTTTGATGGAGTTTCCATACAAATTACACAACATTTGATTTGTAAGGAGTTCATATTGTGTAAAAAGGCGTCACGCTGTGTAAAAAGGCACATATTGATGGTGTCGTTTTTGTGAATTTTGTATTTATCCCACAAAAGGCTCCACACATGAGCCTTTCTCTATGTTTATTTATTTATATTTTGTGATGTTTTCACGATGCTACAATGGTCATGTATCATGTACTCTAAAGATTTCATAGTGACTATATTCAACCATTCAATTTTTATGATGTTACCATTCAGTTTCTTATCAGATAATTTATTGTTTACGCCTAGGTAGTATTTTTTTGCATAATAAATATCATTTTCAAAAATGAGATTTCCAACATTTTCGATTTTTTTTTTGATAATTTCAAGTTTTTCAAGATTTTTCGGAATAATAAGTTTTCTGAAGTTTCCGAAAGTTGCAAATTAGTCGAATTGAAAAAAAAATCGAGTTTTATTTTTTCATTAGGAAAAGATTTTAAAATTTTGAAAAAAAAGGTAGAAGACCCCATTTAAATCAGATTCAACCAAAACATAACCCTGTTTGTAAAGTACCTAAGCTAGCGTTCAGGCCTTTGGGTGTTATATCTTAAATTGTAAATTTTATTTTAACAAAAATGATTTTATGTTTTCAAATTCTATTATGTTTAAATACCTATAATGATGTTATCTTTTAAATCATATTATATTTTAAAGGAAGAGGAAAAGGGTATTTTGGTTTTTCTTTGTTGGATTAATGAAAAGGGTGTGGGGGAGGACTTTTAGGGTGTGGGGAGAACCACACCCTTTTTTAGTTGCTTTATTATGTATAAGTGACTATGAAATATTTGTAAAACTTTTCTTTTAGGATATTGCATTTATTTGTTTATCATGAAAAGTAGTTTTGTATTCCAAATGTTTGATTGTGCAATGGAAAGACATGATTATGCTGCAGTAGGTTGCAAGAGCAATAGTGATATCACAATATATTTTAATATCATCAATCATGTTTAGTCAATTGTGACATGTGTTTTGATATATATATATATATATATATATATATAATGCTCGTGTGAGGATTGTTCCGTATTTTAACGGTACGGACCGGACATGTGTCGCCTGACAGTGCGTCCAAAAATTAATGACTAAATTATAGGCGCTCTACCTCACTTTTCTGGTTCACCGTCAGGTGACACATGGTTGGTCTGCACTGTTAAAAGGCGGGACAGTTCGCACAAGAGAAAAATTTTGTATATACGAAAATGGATTTGTGCGGATTGACCCGCAAATGTATAATACAAACCCTCCAAATTATAACCCTTTCTTCAACCTTAGAAATTATCATCCCTCTCTCTTTTTTGGAGTCTCACCGTGAGGTGCCACATGTCCAGTTCAGACTGTTAATGTGCGGATCAGTCCGTACTGCTATATATACAATACGATCGTGTATGTGGCGTCTTGCGGCTACAAAAAATAACATCGATACAATTATCGCACATAAGAAACCCATAGATGAATATCTTCTTGGTAATATGCTAACTCTTCGGCAATGAACACTACATTTGTATATTTGTGTACATGGCTTCCATGGTGTCGAATCTCCGCGATTAAGGCAACATAACGAGCGCACCGAAGGAACCCTAAGATGAAGATCGTTGTGAGCATGCGTGATCTCTTCGACCATTTGTAATATATGTTCGTGTATTTCATTTATGCGATTACATACAAAGATACACACACATATATATGTACACACATAGATGCACACACATTGGCTAATAGAAAAAATATATTATATTATGGAACTATTTTTAATCTGTCCATCTTTTTGTCCTACATTTTTTTCAAAATTTTAACTTCTATAGATTAATGAGAAAAGAAATAAGAGAAAATAATTCTTAAACTTATACTTTAAATACTTATATCCAATTTAATATGAAAAATTATTGGGCGCAAATCATTAACATAACCAAAACATTGATCCATAAATTCTTTATTGAAATGCCAAAGGAGACTTAACCATCTAATGAATTGCTATGGCGAACAAATGATCTTGAAAAATGGAAAATGAAAGGATTGCCATCAGTTCCACTTAAGCACAAATATGAAAAGAAAAAATGGAATTAAAAAATATTACAAACTAAGAAAAAAATCATTTTTTTGTTCAATACACTAATGGTAAAAAAAAATTCCATATAAAAATGTATAAGCGATGATAAAAAATACATATAAATTTTTATTAGATAATGGGAACAATATTTCAATCTCAGAAAGAGAAGATGATGTGTGGGATAACGTGCGTAACGATAGTTACAAACACTTAGTTCGCGGATCGCGCGGGTTTACACCTAATTGATATTCATTTTGGGAGACGAGTAGGATTGCTCCTAGATGATAGGGGAGGTACTCATTACATGTGAGCTTCGATGGGGAGACGTGAAGTATGAGATAGTAATAAATTGCATATTTATTGGTGAAGAATTCTTGCACACCTCGGGCTCTGACCCTAATTATAAATGTTTTTCCCCCATGTATTCTTAATGACAGGTAAAGCAGGATTGACGATATATTAGGCTTGCAGTTGCATTAGATGTAGTGGATTCCGCTCCATTGACTCTAGTATAGGTTGTGCTTTAGCCTCTTTGACATTTTATTTCATTATGGGAAATTGTACGGGCATAAGCCCAAGTGTTTATTTATGTTAGTTTTATTTAGTTTTACATTATGGACATTATATGGTGACACAGTTTTTATTATTAATGTAAAAGAAATTGTTTAGTGTTTTTATTCATTGTTGAATTTGATATAAAATTTAAGAAAGTTTTATTCATTTAGTGTTGAGAATGGTATAAATTGTTGATAAGTCCCATCTTCAGCGTATCGTGCATGGCCAGTCTTTACGTGAGAAAATGGGGGTGTTACAATTGGTATTAGAGAACGGTTCTAGTGACATTGGGATTTGTGATTGAGCTTATCGGTTTCTGCGTTGCGTCATTTGATGTATATCCCTACACTTATAAGTCATTGTATTCTTTTTGGTTGGTTACTACCCATCGGGAAAAGGGTTTGTTTTGGAGAGAGAGAGAGACATAGAGACCTTCGTGGGAGACTGCTGCTAGAATTACGAGAACTTGAGAAATATGGTGGCTCGTAATAAAAACATTAAAGGAAGACATTTGGAAAATTTGGAGGTATGGTAATGTCCAATAATGCACCAATAGAGATTAGATTATTTAGACCAGGACCCACAGAGAGATGGGAATCCAATCATAGATAAAAAAAAATTATTTGAGAAAAAGGAAACTAGTGGTAGTATCCGAGGAGTGTATGTGATATGTTTTGTTTGATGTTGTGACTTAATGTTTACTTGAGTCTTCTTAATTCCTTTGAAGGGATAGACTTTGAATTTGGGAAACTTATGTTATTTTAGGCCTATTTGATATATATGTTGAAGTATGATATTTTTTTGAAATGAATTTATAGTTACGAGGAATGTGTTAATACTATGTGGGCTACTATAAATTGTGGTCATGACTAATGGACAAAATTGATTAGAACTGGCGTTCACTGTAGCCGTGATGATTATTGTGGTAAATTTTTATTGGTGATCCTAGTTTTGAAACAATGAATTTCAATGGGAAATTAGGTCGTGCAAATACATTTAGGAAGTTGAGTGTGCTTAGGGAAGCAACATGTGAGTATGATTCAAAATTCTAGATAACTCATAAATCGAAATAAGTTGTTTCGGTTGAAAAATAACAAATATTGAAATTTATGTGAATAACACAAGTTGTGATTCTTATTTTCCCTTGGCTTGGGCAGATTAACCTCGATAACTAACTAAGTCGTACAATAGTGTATTGGGAGGGTTCATTGTTTGGATTTCGCTTACGATATGTCCCACATACGAAATTGGCAAAATTCAGGAGTTAAGGGAAGTCGAAGACTAGGGTGGTCATTTTATGTACATATGTGGTGGTAAGCCTGTAGTATAGATATGCTTGGTATTAATGGTACATACTAGATATGTATGTGGCATTCATATTTGTTAATGGTAAGTGTATTCATGTATGTAATGTGAAATATTTTGGCACCTCAATAATCTTATGATGGGCATACATGAGCCTTATCATTTATTTCATAATACATGAGTATGGACTAATTGGGTATTATCATAATTTAACTGTGCAAATAAAATATGACTTTATGCTACCTTGAATTCCGAGGATGGAATTCTGTTGTAAGGGGGAGAGAATGTAATACCCCGTATATTTTTAAAATAAAATAAATATTTAATAAGGATTGAATTAATTCGGTGAAATTAATTAATCTGGGATTACAATTAATAAAATCGAATATTGTTTATAAAGTATAGAATTTGACTTTAATGATTTGGAATAAATCAGATAGTATTTAATATATATCTACGAATTGGGTAGTTATCGGGCTAATTAAATTTGGTATTTGGGTTCATTTGGGGGTCCAAAGTTGGGGCCTAAAGCCCAACTCGGGATTAACACGAATTGGATGTTTAAGTGGGGGTAAAGCACTCCCCCACTATCATTATAAGAAACCTAGGTTAGAAGTGAAGGGAGAGAAAAAGGAGAAATACCAAAAGAAGATAGAAGGGGCAATAACAAAAGGGAAAATCGAGGGAGTTTCAAGAGGATTCCTTCTACACAATCCCAGGCAAGGATTCTCTTGCCATATTTATTCAATTTGTGCTATTTTCATATGAATGTTAACTCCATGTCTAGATTTAAGGTTGAATTGCGTTTTGAAATTTCTAAAATTTGATTATATTGGAATTGATGATGAATAACTCATGGAGAGGGCTGCCTTTTATATAGAATTTGTACCACTAATTAGGTATCAACAAATCTGAATATTCGTGTTAAATTCCATAAGTTTTTATAGTTATTTGAGAATAATTGACTAATCAATGTATAAGAGGACGTTCTAATAAGAGGACTTAAACTTTGATGTATATCTCCTAATGAATGGTCTTTCTTGCGAATTAAATCTGATTGGGATTTATTGAATGTTCAAATAGTATGATTCTTTAAATGGGTATTAATTGTTAGTGTTGGATATTTAGATTTTGGGTTTAAACGTTAGGATTTACGTACTATTTTGAGGTTTAAAATGGGGCCTGGGAATCACAGAATTCGAGGAAGGCGGAGGTAGGAAAAGACGAAGGGTCGTTTGAACGACTATAGAACTCATTCAAACAAGATCCTATCTCATTTTAATGACATGGTTATCTCAGTCAAATGAAAGTATATTTGTACATGAAAATAGATCTTTTTGTTAAGGACGCATGGCTGCTAGTTTCGTCTTTTTCTGATTTTTTTTGGATTTGTTATAATTTTATTACTAAAGGGTGTCTGAAACTAAAATCCTTTGTGAGAAATCAAATTTGGATTACTTAGGGATGTCCGTGGGTGAGTGTAGGACTCTAAAAAAATATTGAGGAACCTTATTCAACATAATAATTTGATGGAAAGGAATTCGGGGTTTGGATGTAGAGTGTTTAGGATGAACAACACTCTAAAAGATATGAACGAATTCAAATGAAAATTTTGGATGGAATAGGAATACAGGTCCAAAGAGTGAGTTCGAGAATTTTGGTTGAGTGTCACCCTTTTAATAAATTGATTAATGTATGATTAATTGAATTTCGAGTTTGAGTAATTGACTCGGGTATTAAGGGCTAGTGCTACGGGAGTTAGGCACGGGATAGTCGGTTTAATTTATTATATATAATAAATTATCAAGTATCAAATTTTATAAATGGATTTTTCACATAATAGTGGGATTTTGTGCAAAAAATTATAAAGGATTTTGATATAGACCGAATGAGTGATTCCAGGTGTAGTAGTTGGGTAATACTGGAAAATTATATTAGAGGATTACTTATATTTATACATGTGGTGACAAAAATTTCAACATAAGTAAAAATGAAATGCAATCACCAAGAAACTCAAAATCACAAGTATCACAATCACAACACACACATGTTCGTCGTTCGAAAAAGTGCCTATGTCCATGAAAGGGTTCACTGGTTGTATATTTCTCTTTTATCCAGAGGAGTCTTTCTTGTTCCATACCCTTTGTTCCAGGCCAGGGATACAATATATATTTAAAAATCAAAAGAGTGGAGGTACTGGATACAAACATGTTAACCCACTATCCCTTGAATATCCTTCGAGATTTTAGGGATGGACCGGGTTTTATCATCCTAACTGTCATTTGAGGCATCCATATTTTGGCAGGGCATCTTATATTTTTAATAGGGCTTAGTCCGTCTACTCTGTTGGGTCTTTAATGAGGAAGGTGGTACCCATAATTGCCCCTAAAATTTTATGGCCACAAATTGGGCTCGATAATTTTAAATAGTGGCTACAATTGTGTTCAAATGGCACTGTCGTGAATCGTGTGAAGTTTGGGGTGCGGATCGTCTTCTCACAAAGGATTTTGAAGGAAAATTTTCTTCGGTCAGTGTGTATCATTATTGGAATGGTTTAAACTATTGAGTGGAATGATCATTGATATTGATTCACACTCTTCAACTCTCAAAATGTTCCTTACTCTGCATCGTCTCTTCATGATCTCATGACCTTTCTTTTATCATCTTCAAGCTATCCCTTATTCTTCATCTCTTCTTGTTTCTTGCTTTGCATAGTCTCAGGCTAATCCTCTTTTCATAAGTTTTCAACCTTCTACTTCTTCTTTCTGCCTTTCTTTCTTTTCTATTGTTGTTTAAGGTTTGATCATTGCAAAGATAGATAATAAATCTCTAGTCGAGTTTAGGTAATGTGACAATATCCCCAACTAGGTTGATATTGAATGTTCTCCCATTCATCATAATGTTTGAGACATTGAGGATGGGCATTGGATTCATGTCCTTCTGTTGTCTCAGGGGGGTTTAACTTTTCCACCAAATCGCTTGTTCTTACATTTCTTTCAATACTTTGACATAGTTCCTGTCCAATGTTCTCTGAATGTTTGGAAGATTGTTAATGGTGTCCATACTATTAATCAGCTATATCTCACCAATTTAGGTTTACCTCAAATTTGTTATTGCTACTCTGGTCTTATTTACTTGAAATCTAGGAGTCCTGATAGGGTGTTGGTAGTCAATCTACCTGATTACCATAAGTACTATTGGCACGAGGGCTTCATTGCCAGAAACTGGAAGTTCTCTCCCCAAGCTTAAGGGACTAGGTACAGGGGACCTATAATCTCTTTCTTTGGGGAGGAGTATATAGGTGAACATTCTTCTTATGCTTCTTGTTGATTATTTATTGATGTATTCTTTCTCTTATGTCTCTTTTTTTCTTTTCCAGCGAAGATAGAGAACTTGTAACCTGCTCTTCATGAGATTTGAGTTTCCGAGTTAGTCCAAGTTTGGAAGATAAGAGATTATCTTACAGACGGCGAACATCCAAGATTTGTTGCCTTCTTGTTATAGTATAAGAACACATTCTATAGCTTTAACACCCATCTAGTTGATACTATCCCCCACCTCAATATCCCAGAGGAGGTCACTGCTAAGCCTATCCAGTTGGACGACAAAGAAGAGAGCAACTCAGGGGGAGACAAAGGTGGTGGTGGTGAAAGAGGATCTATTAAAGAGGGCATAAGTTTCTCCAGTCCCTATGTATGTACCAACTGAAGGGGAATCTATAGCCTTATCCCCTGAGCTTGCTCCTGTAGTGCCCAAGAGAGCAGTTCTGGTAGTAGACCATGAGCATTCACTGAATATAGGCCTTGACCAGTTAACCCTGAAGGCAGACCAGGGGCTTGCTTTGGTAAGTCTGTTCTTTTCCTTTATCTTTCTTTTGTGATCTCTCACCTATTGTCTTCACTTATGCATTATTTATTTTTGTAGTTTCTATTCGATTATACAATTCTCAGGCGTATTCGTAGTGAGATAGCGAAGAGGAACTTTGTGCTTAAGATGAGCTTGAAAGCTACAGAAGAAGCTCAAAAGTCCTTCGAGCGTGCTCTTACCGAGGATAATGCCTCTTTTGATAAGGAGAAGGAAGTAGTAAGAAAAGAGCTACTTGAGCTCCAAAAGGGTTATGAGTTAGTTATGGCGAGCAAGCTCACATTTACTAAGTAAAATAAGGTGCTCACCAAGCAGAAGAAGGATGTTGACAACGAAAAGAAAAAGTTAGCTAAAAAGGTGAAGAAGTTGGAGTTTGAGGCCTCCTTTGTAAGAGAGGATGGCTACAACACTAGATGGGTGACTAAATATGAAGATGCCGATGACCAGATTGACTACATCAGCCGAGATAACTTCAAGAAGGGCTGGAATAAATCCCTTATTATCGTTGGGGTAGATGTTGACTCTCCACTCTTCGATGAGCATGACCTAGGTCCTAAACCCATTATCTAGGATGATTCCTCAACTGGTCAGACTAGTGAAGACTCTACTGTCATTAGTGCTCCTGCTTCTTCTACTGGAGACCAAGGAACGAACCTTGCCCTGGTTGGGGGGGCGGGGGGGGGGGGGGGGGGGGGGGGGGGGTTGGCTAGTATTGAGATAAATGAGGTTGCCCTGAACAAAAGGAAAAATCATGTAGCCCCCGAGAAGGTCCATTCTACCAACTAGACTCTCAGGAACACTTTTGTATTTTTGCTTTTTCTACTTTCTGTTTTATGCACTTGTACCTAGCTTGAGCTAATTTATGAAATGAAGAAGTTTACTTTCATTCACTTGCTGATGTCTATAATTTGCATGCCTTCATGTTTTGTAGTTTATTGACCTGGATGAATATATTCTTTCTTCCTATCCCTTAGGCCAGATTCTTGGTACCAATGTGAGTGTCTAAGTTTGTCGAGTATTTGTAAGGATCTAGATATCTCTTAGGGCAAGGATCAAGGATTACATGGATTAGTTAGAGCTTGTTGCCAAGATGAAGGATATACTTGAGGAGATGAGTGAGATTGGTGCCTCTATTCAAGAAGAGGTAAATGCTCTTAAGGCGAAGCTCTTAGAGGCGTATAAAATTAATTTGGTTGGCAAGGTGATTTAGTAGGAGAGTGATGCCTTGAAGATTGAGATCGCCCGCTTAAGGGATAATTCGCCAAGCATTGCCTCGCCAATTATTCAATGCTTTTCATCATTTATGAGGCAGCGAGCTGGAGCCATTGTCAGCAGTTCTCAGAGGGAGATTATCGAGTTGAAAGGGGATGCATGCTGAGAATATGTGATTATTACTGGGCTTTAGCGAGACATCACCTGATTAAGGCATATATTCAAGAATGGTTCTCGGTAGGTGTGGGAAGATGGTTATAACCAAGGCTGGACGGATGGTCTAATAAAGTTGAATGATGTCGAGGAGTTGGCCTTCATGAAAGGGTGGTTGAGTGCCCTTAGGGAGTTGTTAGTACCCAGGAACTCCGTCATCTGGTATAGTCACTAAATTACACCTTCATCCTTGATCCCAAATCCATTAAAACGAAATGAACACTGGATCCCCAGAGACTGAATCCCAAGATAGATCCTGGAGGTGAGCTCGGTCGAGGTTGAGGAGGAATTCATCCCTCACCAAGATGATGGTCGGAGAGCGCGGGTAGCTAACTACCTCGCCTAGGGACCAGGTCCTCATTAGGGTTAGAATTGTTTTGGCACACATAACTATTTGTAATGATACAATAAAATATTTATGTTTTGGGTGATCTCCAATCAAACATGCGTCGTTTTGTCTTTCAATTCATTATTTTCATCTCTAATTATCTTGGGCTTCTTTAACCGACTAGATATGACTTAGGTATAGTTGGTTGTTAAATTAATAACCTCCTAGTCCAGTATACTTTATCTATACCGTTATTCCTTGCTTTACCTTTTAGGTTATGTCATCACACTGCCTTAGGCCTAAGTAGGGTAATGGTGAGGATATACTTGGTAAGCGAACAATCCATCCGAGCAGGATTTTTTGGCCAAGCTGTGTTGGCGACCAACCTGGGTTGGATAGATTACCTAAGTGTCCCCTGTAGGGCTTCATTTAATGTCAGGGGAAAACTAGGAGGCCAATTGTGTTAGTTAATAGCTTCCTGAGGAGGGTCATTTTATACCAGCCCTTCTGACTATATACCTTGGCTAGTATAAACTTAACCAATGAGGTGCATGTAGAATCGTTTGGATGGGGTAAGTTGACCAACATATCGTAACCTATGATCTTTATTATGAATGTTAAGAAGGGAGACTGTAACTTGGAAAGGGTACATATAGTAAAATGTATTTAAGAAAACCAATACTCGTATAATGCCAATGCCAATCAAGTTTTATTAATTGGAGTCACGAACAAACAGTAACATTAAGTTTGTAAAATAATCACAAAATTTGCCTAAATTAATTGTGTATTAAAAGAGAAATCTGGAAGTAAAATTTATTCACATTGGCCATATTCCAAGCTCTTGGTATCTCCCTACCTTCCAACGGTTTCAAGTGATAGGCTCCTTGTAGGTCATCCCTTATCACCTTGAATGGTCCTTCCTAGTTCGGTCCTAACTTGCCATCTGACGGCTTCATAGCATTGCGAAGGACTTTCCTTATGACATAGTCCCCAACTTTGAATGTCCTTGGGTTGAATTTTTTATTATATTGCTTGGTTAGCTATTGCTAGTAGGTCACCAGTTTCACTAGAGCCAATTCTCGCCACTCGACGACTAAGCCAAGTTCAGCGAGCAATGCTGTATCGTTTTGGCCTTGGTCGATCAGCGTGGACCTCATGGTAGGGAGACCGTCTTCCAATGGAATAATTGCCTACATTCCATATGTAAGTGAAAATGGCGTCTCTCCAGTCGCTCGCCTCGGGGTAGTGTGAGAGGCCCATAGGATGTGGGGTAGTTCATTTACCCATGCTCCCCTGGCTCGCTCTAAGAATTTTTTTAAACCATTGATCACCATTTTATTGGATACCTCAGGTTGTTCGTTTCTCTGAGGGTATGCCACAGAGATGAAGTAGTGCCTGATTCCATGGTCGCTGCAAAAGCTTTATAAGTGTCCACTCTCGAACTGGGTTCTGTTGTTAGTGATGATTGTCCTGGGTATCCCAAAGCGAGTGATGATATTTCTCCACATGAAACTCATCATGTCTATGTCTCTGATGGTCTCTAGTGGCTCTGAATTTATCCACTTGGTGAAGTATTCTGTGGCAACCAACATATATTTTTAATTACTACCAGCAGTTGGCAGAGGATCTACAATGTCCATACCTATTGGGCAAAGGGCCATGGGCTAGTACGTGACTTTAGGTCACTAGATAGTTAGTGGACCATGGGCGCGTGCATTTGGCATTTTTTGTATTTTCAAGAGTAGACTCCAGTATCTTTTTGCATGTATGGCTGCCAGTACACTTATTTCATTGCTCAAAAGACTAGTGACCTACCTCTTATGTGACTTCCACAAATTCCCTCATGGAGTTCTTGCAGAACTTACTCGCCATCCTTTGGATGAACACACTGAAGGTAAGGGCTAGTGAAAGATCTCTTGTATAGCTTGCCCTTAGAAGATAAGTGAAAGCGAGAAACTTTAACCTTTATCTGGCGAACGGTCTTCTTATTATATGGTACCACGTCACTTTTTAAATAATCTATTATGGGTCTATCCAGCTGGAGGCTGTCTCGATATGGAGAACATGATCTAGGTTTGGAGGTTCGATTGTCTGGTTGATGCTTGGCTATATAAGGAAATCGATATGAATATCCCTCCTCAACTCGGAGTTAATTGCTGAGCTTAGACCAAATAAGGCATCGAGATGGCTGTTTTGTCCCCTGGGAAACTATTGGACATTCACACGCTTGAAGTCGACCATTGACCCTTTCACAGTGGCCAGATAAGATGGCATCCTCTCATCTCTTTCATTGAAATCGCCACTTATCTGGTTGGATACTTATTGCGAATCCCCAAAAACTTGGAGCTATTTTTCTCCGAGTGATCGTGCCTTTTGTAGACCTGCGATCAGTGCCTCATATTCTTCTTCATTATTGGAGGCTTCAAATCCATGCTTAATTCCTTGTTTGAGCACTGTGTCCTCTGGGGTAATCCGCATGATGTCGATGCTTCAAATCCAAGAATAATTCCTTTCTCGAGCACTGTGTCCTCGGGGGTAATCAGCACGATGCCTACTTCTACCCCTTTGGTATTATAGGCTCCATTAACATATTACTTACAGATGCCTAGATCTTGTGGGACCTCCTTCAGATGGTTAGTCTCATCCTGATATCAGGGATGCTCTCCCATGAGATCAGTAATGAAGTCCGCGAGGATCTACCCCTTGATATAAGTCCTTGGTTGAAAATGAATATCAAATCTCCCAAGCTCAACCGACCATTTTGACATTCATCCTCAGAGATCTGCCTTTCTTAGCACATCTTTGAGAGGGTGTGAAGTAAGTACGAATATGGAGTGTTCCTTGAAATATTTATTTAATTTTCTCGAGGCTACCACCAGTGCAAAGGTGAGCTTTTTCAGTGGCAGGTACCGCTGCTCGATATCTTGAAGAGTTTTACTCGCGTAATAGATTGGATGATGTCTCCCCTCTCTCCCATATACCAATGCAGAACTTACAACATGATCTGACACTGCAAGGTAGAGTTATACGAGATCGTTTTATTTAGGAATTACGACCAAAGGGGGTTTGTTGAGGTATACTCTAATTCCTTCCAATGCCTTCGAGCAATACTCGTTCCACGCCACACTCGTATTTCTCTTCAGCAACTGGAAAAATGGTTCACATCTTTCGATAGACCTTGAGATGAATCGATTTAAGGCAGCGAGCATACTTCTGTACGTCTCTTATAGTTTGAGGAGGATATACCCTATTAATAACATCAATTTGTTCTGGATTATCTTCAATACCTCTCTTGCTGACCAAGTATCCAAGGAATTTTCTGGACCGGACACCAAAAGAACACTTACTCACGTTAAGTTTCATTCAGTACTTCTTGAGGATTTAAAAGTTCCTTTCTAGGTCAGAGAGGTGGTCACCTTTGATCTTGCTCTTGACGAGCATGCCATCGATATAGAGTTCCATATTGTTCCTTATTTGCTGTTTGAACATCTTGGTGACCAACCGCTGGTAATTTTCTCCTACATTCTTGATCCTAAAGGGCATAACATTGTAACAAAATTTCCCAGCAATGGTTATGAAGGCGGTTTTGTCCTGATCCATCTCGTGTAGAGGGATCTGGTGATATCTGGAGTATGCATCCAGGAAGGTCATTCTCTCATGTGTTGTTGTGGCATCCACTAGTTGATCGATCTTTGGAAGGGGGAAGCTGTCTTTGGGGCATGCCCTGTTAAGATCGGTGAAGTCGATACATACTCTCCACTTCCCATTCCTCTTAGGGACTACCACTGGGTTGGATAGCCATTTGGGGAACTGCACTTCCCATATGGATCTTGGATCTAACAATTTTTCAATTTTCTTCTCCACTGCTTTGGCCTTCTCTAGAGAAGTTTATGGAGCTTTCTATGCGATTCGTTTAAAAGACGGATCGATGTGTAGTCAATGAAAAGTGATACTAGGATCAATTTTAAAAAAATCATAAGGCTCCCATGCGAAGACATTCAAATTTATCCTAATGAGGGTGAACAACTCCCTCTTCTCACGAGCAGTGAGTGAGGTTCCAATCAAAAACTTTTTTTCATTCGAGCTGCTACAGGCTGTGACTTCCTCAAGGTCCTCGATGACCCTCTTAGAGAGGAGAAGCCTGGTCTCCTCCACTCTTGGTCTGCCATATTTTAACTACTATTTGGAGGGCATTAGCCTCTCCTTCTCCTCTTTTTTATTTCTTGCTTCTTCTACCTTCTTTTCTAGCTTGGGGTGTAGGGCAGTTATGAAGAACTTTCTTGCCATTGTCTGATCTCCATGGATCTCCTTACACCTCATTTTATTACACATTTTAGCTTCTGATGATAGGTCGATGGGACGACCTTCATCACGTGGAGCCACCCCAAGCCAAGGATGGCTTTGTAGGGTGAATCAATGTTAACCATAAGAAATTCGATTATCTTTGGGATGTTTCCGACCCTCACTGGCAGGATCATATTTCCTAGGGGTGGTTATCTTTCCAGCAAAGCTAACTAATGGAACAGTGGCTTCCTTTAGGTTGCTGACACTTAATTTCAACTTCCTGAATAAGTCTAGGGGAATTACTTCGGATGAGCTACCTTGGTCCATGAGCAATCTATCAACATCATAATTATCTAACCTGAGTGTAATGACTAATGCATCATGATGTGGACTTCTTACTCCCATTAAGTACTCATATGTGAATATAATGTGCTTACTATAGTCGACTTCCTCTGGACGTCGACGCTTCTTAGCCATGGTTTTGGTTGCATTAATCTGAAAGGCTTGCATCACTATTGTAAGCTTCTTCACTTCCATTCGAGTTGTATTTCCTTGAATCAGCTTGAGTTTGGATGCCCCATGAATTACCATAAACTTATGGTCGATGTCCTCCTCGATCATGTTATTGGGCCTCTGATCTCCATTGGCAACTATCTTCTTTGATTTCCCTCTACAAACTCATTTAAGTGTCCCGCTTGAGCTAACTCCTCAAGATGGGACTTGAGGGCTTTGCAATGTTCAGTTTTGTTCCCACCTTCCATGTGGAATGCGCATATTAATGCGTTATTTCTCTTAGAAGGGTCTTCAACCATTTTCTTAGGCCACTTGATGAACGGTTCTTCCTTGGTCTTTGCAAGAATCTTGTAGATTGGTTCTCTGGAAAAAATGTTTACTTCTCGGAATACCTTCGAGGCATCGCCTATGCTTCCATTCTTGGGTCCACTCTTACCCCCATTCTTACTTCCTTTCTTTTGACTCTCATTCTTCTCACCCCTTTATCAATAACCTTGGCACGACTATTTTCTCGTGCACTAAGATGGGTCAAATCTTTGACCTTAGTGTATTTTCAATACGAGCCATCAAGTCATCGATGGTTGTGGCCTCCTTCTTAATGAGGGACTGGTGCAAGAGTCAGGAGATAGGTAAGCAAATTTTGAAGGATGTTATGGAAACCTGCTATGAGAAATCATCGACCTCATTGAACACCTCCCACTATCTCTTTGCGTAGTCTTTGAGATTCTCTTGGGGCTTTTTTTTATTATCAATAAAGCATCCATCCTATTCAGGGATTAACTAGTAATGAAGCGAGCTTTGAAAAGTTTGACCACAGACTCGAAGTTCCTGATGGATATGTGGGGGATCTTTTTGAACCATATTTAGTCCACTTTGTGTAAGATTGATGGAAAAATTCGGCTTATCAGTGCGTAATTGTGGTTCCAAAGGGTTATGGCCTTCCTCTATTATCTGACATGGTCGATGGGATAAGTTTTACAATCATAAATCTTGAACCTGGGCATTGTGAACTTCTTAGGGGTTTCCTATGCTTCTTTCTTCCTTGAAAAAGGGGACTTCATCTGGGTTTTGGGACCTCTTCTGGCTAGCTCTCGTATTGACCAGTACCCCGATGTGTTGGGTTCTAGTCCATATCTTTTAGAACCAAGTTTTGTATATCATCATTCCTTCGGATAGGGCTTCTGTAGTGGCGAGCTAATTGTTGTTGTTCGGATCGATCGTCGCCCGACCTATGTCTCTCATTTCTCTAGGGTCTAGGACTTGGGCTCCTTCCTTAGTTGTGATATTTTCTCTCCGAGGGATAGGAGTCCGATCATAGCGTTGCATCGTGTTACGATGTAGTTCCCTTTCCATCATTTATAGTCACCTATTGCGGGGAAAATTTTCGGCTTCCTGCCTATGAGTGGCCTCCTCTTGATCTTGGAGCTTGGTCTCATAAGCGTCTATCAATCCAGAAATTTTTATGTATCTGACTGGCCCCTGGCTCTCTTTAGAGGCTTGCCTCTCTTAGCGAAGCCTTGATTTGGAATGGCAAATTTTATACCTTACCCTAGGAGGGGTATGGTGTTATCAAATATCGCCCTCTGGATGGGCATTGCTACTGTGACCGGACATTGTAGGTTTTTGTTGGCGAAGGCTTTCTTAAAGGAAAATAATCATTTCCCACATACAACGCCAATTGTGATGATAAAAATCTCAACGCAAGTAAAAGTCAAATGCAATCACCAAGAAAGTAAAAAATGCAAGGATCATAATGATAACACACAGATGTACGTGGTTCGGCAATGTGACTACGTCCATGGAGGGGTTCACTGGTTGTATATTTCTCTTTTCTCTAGAGGTGTCTTTCTTGTTCCTTATCATTTGTCCCAAGCCTAGGATATAATATATATTTTAAAATCAAAATAGTGGAGGTACTAGCTACCAACATGTTAACCCATTATCGTTTCAATATCTCCTTCGAGATGTTACGGATAGACCTGGTCTTATCATCCTAACCGTCATTTGAGGCATCCAAATTTGGGCTGAGCATCTTCTATTTTTAATAGGGCTTAGTTCGGCTACTCTGTTGGACCTTTAATGACGAAGGAGGTACCCACAGTACATATAATCAATTTTTCCCACGAATAGAGAACTCTTTATTTATGTACATATAAACCTTATCGAGAAGGTGTCAAGAAGTGTATAATTATTAATAATCAAGAATGATTAAAGTGTTAGTAAAGGGGACAACAAGCAAAAATTATTAAGCAAATATGGGTAAGGTTAGTTTGAGACAAATTGTACCTAAAATATTTTGGAAAGGGTAGTTTGGGAAATAACTGTGCCTAGATATTTAAAGAGTAATAAATTATGAAGCAAGTGTGATTTAAGTCCAAAGAGGATTTTAAGAGACTTAATATTTATTTGGGAAATAGTCGTAGGATAATGGCTTAAAATGAATTATGGAATAATGGAATAAATGCTATGGTTAAGCCAAGAAGGCTATAATTTATATGGATTGGGATATCCTTCGATTAAAGTAGTTATAAAGTAAGTACTTATGCATATTATATGCTAATAATAATATGTATTATATTATATTTGTGGGTAGACATACCATTGGACTTTTCTATCATCTCGGGGGTTCGCGGGTTCGATCTAGTGACCACACGTCGGCACAGGTTGCGTTGACGTTATGTAGGCATATAAGTACTACGTAGAGGCTTCCCACCCTTGAGAGGTAGGTTTGGCACTGACCGTTCCTATATCACCGCTGGGTATGGGTCGAATACATGTATCCAGCATAGGGACCGCCCCTAACTTATGTGTGATTTGTGGTATCGCTTAGGATATCAGGATTCCTTTCGAACTTCCCGACTTGGATGTTAGGATTCCTTCGGACTTGTCGATAGAGAATGAATTAGATACCAATGATCGATGCCCTTGTGTGTCAATTATATGGAAGGACATATATTATTAATTACCTGGGTGCTATTGAAATAAATTAAATTGCCCAAGGATGTAGACAATAAACATTTTTGGGACTATATAATACAAAATAGATGTTTATGCCATATACTAGATACATATGGAATTGGAATAAAAGAAATAAGTTGATAATTTATATTGTAAGGATTTCATTTGAATTAATTGATTATTAATATAGTCATTTGTGTTTACCCATTTACACATTGTGGTATACCTTATGGGATAGGGCTCCTTTTTGTCTAAAGATGTAGATACTGTTTAATTGATGATAAAATTGGTAATTAAAATGGTATGCATAATCAAGGACGAAGATGAGTCCTAATGAATAATGAGACACACAATTATTAATAAGAATAACAATTGGATGGACTAAATGAGTAAACAAACATTAAATAGAATGAAAAATGGTGTAGCCAAATATTAAATGAGGATAATAAATTTTGGAATCTAGCAGAGTGAAACTTATAGTCTAATGGTGTGGACAACAAGGAATATGAATTTTATCCTTAATTAATTTGATGAAATAAACAAGGGTTATAACATAGGATGACATAAGATTTTATACTTAACGTATTAAATTGTGATAATTATATGTTGAAAGCTATTTGGTTATTGTAGTGTCAGACTCAGGTATAACCCAACCACAAATGTGTCTAGTGTGCGTGCTATGTAGGCTCCAGTGCACGCCTGTCGCTTAAGTAATAATCCTGGTAGGTTGGGTATAGATACTTAGGGAAATAGGACGAACGGAGTCGTGATGACGTTGCCTTGCTTTGACTCTAAAAAAAATAAGGAAAAGGGGATTTGGATTACAAAATAACTACAACTAAATGAAAATTTAAAAATAATTAACTAATGAAACTACGAATAAATTAAATGCAAATACACTAATTAAACACAAAGTTGTTGATAATTGGACTAAAAGTTTAACTATTAGACGAGAACAATAGGTCAGGTTACAATCCCCCACACTCTAGTAATTCACTTCGCAGGATACTAGTATCGAAATTAGAATTTTAAATGAACCTAATCTTTAGTACTCCCACGTATTACACATATTACGGATCACAGCCCGCATTGTATATAAGTAAAGGATGTGTAAAGCGGTGTCGCATTTAACCAATACGCATGTTGCACTCTTAAGCATCTCAGTTACCTGGGGAAAACGAGATCAAAAGTTTTACGATGGTTGCACCAGTTATAAAACACAATTCATCTAATATTTTAATTCAAAACTCTATTGCCACTATCTTGAATAACGTCAGGAGGGGTTCATACACCCCAACCCTTAAAAACTTATTCGAACATATTAAAACAAGAAGAAAACATACTTTTAAAAGAATACATCTTAACAAACAACTTAAGATTAGGAAGAAAGAAATTATTAACTAATGAATTAACTAGAGAATTAATTAAAGCAACAATTGAAACTAATTCACTTCAATTACAGAATTTGAATCAAAGCTAAATGAAAAACTAGGGATTCTGTTGTTCTTTCTTCAAAAATAAATTCAAGGCTTCTCTAAAACGAATTAGAAGCTCCTTTAATGTCTAGGAGGAGTTAGAAATTTATACACTACAAGAAATACAAGAGTTGGATTAATTCAAGACTCTAGCTTGAAGAAGATAATTCCAAATCTCGAATCCCGGATCAATCCGGTCAGGACATTTCAGATTGGTCTGGATGGTATCGGATCGATCCATTTTTCATTTCACCCGGATTGGTCCACTAAATAGGCCTTATATAGAAAACTTTGGGCGCCGGATCGATCCGATAAATGCAACCTTATACAGTGAGTTATGGTGCCTAGATCAATCCGTTTTTGTCCCACCCGGATTGGTCCGAATATTCTTCTCAAATTCTATTTATTATATGTTCAAATTCTCATGATTATCTCACATCTTCGGATCTCCATAACTTCTATTCCAAAACTTGGATTGGAATGTCGTTTCTTCCTACGCCCTCGAAGACTCGATACATCCGACTTTTATTTTGGGTCCTCGACCGGATTCCTGGTGGAAATTACACTTTTTCCCTTTTGATTCGTCTTCTTTCTTTTCTCTTAATTCTTCCAGTTTCTTTATTTCTATAGACACCCTATTTCTGTTACCCCCTAACTCTCCTTAGGTCCCTAGTACCTCCCCTCATCACTACAAGCGTAGGTCATGTACCGAGTACTGACCTAGAAGCCATTGGGCACTCCCTAGCTCAGTTTGACCCCAAAAGTCAAACTTTTCATCTCGATTGAGACTCAATGAATCTTCGAAGGGCACTGAATACCCTTTCCAATGGTCCATCCCGTGCGCGATTCTGACTTACCATGCGGACGAGTGATTCGTTTGCATTCGACACCTGACCTAGTGGCCATCGGGTGCTCCCGGACTCTATTTGACCTATGTCAACTCTTCAGCTCAATCGAGGCTGAATGAATCATTAAAGGTCACTGAGTCCCCTTTCCAACGGTCCATCTCGTGTGCAATTCTGACTGACCATGCGGACGAACGATCCATTTGACTCTAAGAGGTCACCGAATGCTTCCCGAGATCGGTTCACCAAAGTCAACTCTCCAAACCGGATCAAACTCTTTGGAATGTCGAAGTACATCTCCTAACCTTTCCAGCAGTCCATCCCGTGTGCAATTTGTACTTACCATGCGGACGAACGATCCGTTTGCGCCCGAACGATTCCCCGTCCAATGGACTGACAAACGCTTTCGAGCCATATTTGACCCAAAGTCAACTCCCGAACCCGGGAGTGGTCCAAAGGACTTTCAAAGGTATCTGAATTACCTTTCCAACGGTATGCCCCGTGCACGATTCTAGCCAACGGTTTTCCCTCGGCAGTCAATTTTTCGAAAAACCTGAAGCGCACTACCAAATGCCAGGTTCTAGACCCTGCCTATCGGCACCTGCCGATAGGTAGTGGCATGACAATGCCGATTGGAAGTTACCTGGTCCTATAAAAGGAGGCCTTCACCTCATTTGCAAAGGGATCCCAAATCTGATGAAAATCTCTCTCAGCGAATCCCAAAAACCCCTCTCAGCGAATCCCAAAAACCTCTCTCGAAGGCAGCGTGATTTCAACTTCCAAATCCCTTTTTTACTTCCAATTTTCATCATCCTTTTCATCAAACTTGGTGAATTAACCACTCTTCATCATCATCCAAGCTCAAGGGCTGCTATTGAACACTCAAGATCAAGCTGAAGATCTTCAAGAAGGTCCAACTTTCTCAAACTCTCTCTTAAATTCCCAATAACTTGTTTTATTACTTAGCACTTTTATTATCTCATCTCACACATCCTAATATAATTTTTATTTAGTATTATTGCACATCGCTTATTTTCATATAAATAGAAACCCAAAAAACAAGAAAAAGAGGGTTTGCTCATAAATTCCAAATAGGGATTTTCACACTTTTTCCACACTTTTCTCACAAATAAAGACACTTTTTTCTACACACTTACAAATAAGAGATCCCCCATTTGCATTTATGGGATAAACCCCACCCCTCATTTTGTATATGAACTACGTGGACTTTTATGCCTTTATAGGCTACGTAGGCGCCTAGGGGTAAAATTCGAGACTCGAGTCCTTTTCTCACCTTTTATATTATTTTCTATTTTCTCTAAATCCATTTTTCTTATATTATATATATATATACTTGTTCTTAGTGATGTATTACTCCATACTCGTTATTGTTCCATTATAACGATCAACGTAAGGGTAATCTTGTAAATCTTACTTTGTAATATTACTCTTATATCTTCCTACGGATGGCTCACTTTATCTTTTCCATGATACAAGCCGAGGATTCCTACCTCCTTTCCATATATACACATGCACACATATCACGGGGGGAAATATAAAGGAAAATAGAAAATATCCATGAGAGACCGAAAGGGCAAAATGGGTGCCTAACACCTTGTCATTTTGTAACTAAGCCTCTGAACCCTTCTCGAATCATTTGGTTTCGCACGCACCAGTTTGTCTTTGGATGCCATCCTTCGGGGTGGCTTCCCCTTTTTATTTTGTATATTTTGAGTAAAATAGACTGGAGACTCTGAATCTCTCTACATTCTTACATCACATCTCAAATGACGCCAGCCGAAACGCTCTCGAGAGAGACACGCGGGACGCGAAGGATCCTTTTCCTCCGCGCCGGGGATCGGGGATCGCCACAGTGGCGACTCCGCTGAGGAAACTTGTGTGATTATATTTTGAGGGCTTGACTATATTTACATGGATGCTATAATTGTTTATGTTTCCCCCCATATCCGCATGTTCCCCTTTTCCATGTGTATCCCATGCTTATGCTTATATTCACACAGTTGTAGAAATTTCTCCATGTACACTTCACACCATGTGCACCTAGGATCACATATATCCGCATGTTGCACGCGTCACCCATCCATACTTGGTGTACCTTGGGTACTTGTACTTTGCTCCCTGTTTGGCATAATGAAAGAAAGTCATTCTCATCATAAGATACTAATAAAGCGAATCATGCATGCTTCACACGACATCATAACCAAAGAGCATTGATATTGACCAAAATTTTACCCAGTAACTGGAGGGTCACTTCGTGATGGGCGCTGGTCTGACAGGGCATAGTTAGCCTAAGCAATATGACTCTCACCTTCCATTGGCCAAGTACCTTCGACGTATATCGAACGGTTCCCCCGTATAGTACCGCTTGACCAAAATCATGATGGGAGGTATATCGAAAGGAATTCATTCACGTACGTCGAGTATATCGAATTCGCTCTCACATGTACCGTCCCCACGAGGTATATGGTGAGGAAATTCACGTACACTCAGGTATATCAAATGGCTTGTACACACGTACCGATTGCCCGTAAGACGTATATCGTGGAAGTCATGCCAAAGGGGGGAACCCATTCCGATTCACCCAACCAACTGGATACCTGCATATTGGTGTCAAACCTAGGACACGCACTTTAGATTGCTAGTTTTGACCCGAAACTCTGTCGAAATTCTATGTCGATCTGCCACCCAATTTTTACGTATTTTTGAAACGGGACTCTGTCCGTGAGCCTGGTTACAAGTCCAAACCGTATCTTTGCATATATTAAGAACCCCACTTTTCTAGGCTCGGGTCCCGTCCGGTATTGTATTTAGGAGAATTAAATACAAGTGAGAACATAATAAACATAATAATAATCATGCTGAGTCCCATATCCAAAAACATTTATTTCTTCTTTATTAAAAATCCAAAAACATTTCTCCCTTCTTTATCAAAAATTCAAAAACATTTCTCCCTTCTTTATCAAAAATCCAAAAATAGTTCTTCCTTTCTTAAAAATAAATCTCATCCTACGCCTTTTCAGGTCGATCGCAAGCCCTTGGTCTGGCTGCCTACTGGCTTCGATCTTCAGTCAAATCACCCTAGAGTTTCATTCGATCCTCTACTACTTATCCCGAGTCCGAAATCCATCCATTTTCCATGGAGAATATAGATCAAGCACCAGTCATATAGCTGGATCTGACGTCAGTCCTAGCTCAGCTCGTGTCTAAGATTGACAACCTCCGAACTAAGGTCCGAGAGACGCAACGAAACCAGGTTCCAATTCCTCAAGAGCCCGAGGCCCTATTCCCTCGTGCTATGGGTCCACCCGAGCCTGTCTGGGTTTCGAAAGAATATCAGCATGCTCCACGTGCCCCTCCTGCCAATGGGCCTCTGCCTGCCCAATTTCCAATGCTAAACATTGCTCAGCCTGTGGCTAACCTGCCTGTGGTCGTTGATCCAAAAGAGGAAGAGTTTAATAAAGTCAAATAGGATCTCAAGATGCTCACCAAGAAGTTCGACCAAGTCAGAATCTATGGGAATTACACGGACTACACCCACATGTCTCCTTATCCTAAAGCGAGGTTACCCGAGAAGTTCAAGATGCCAAATATCGAGAAGTTCGGAGGGAGTGGACCCCCAATTGTTAATCTTCGCAGTTACCATCATTCCATGACTCTACTAGGGGATTCTGAGGAGGTGATGACCTAATTATTTTAGCGAACTTTGAAGAATAGTGCCCTCCGATGGTTTTTATCTCTTGAGGAAGCCAGAATTCGTAGCTAGGAGGATGTAGCCCGCGAATACATGTCGCAGTACAAATACAATGAAGAGCTTGAGGTCACCCATCGTGATTTAGAGCTGCTCAAACAGAATCATGGAGAATCAGTGAGTAACTTCATAACCCGGTGGAGGGAGGAAGCAGCCACCATGACCAATCGTCCATTCGAGGAAGAGCAGGTCAACATAGTGAAGAAGAAATTCTTGCCCCGTGTCCGAGCGACGATGCAGGGACAATACTATCCCCATTTCTGAGCTCTCAGAGAGGCTGGAGTAAAAATCGAGGAACGCCTTGTTAAAATAGAGGTTGAACCAAAGAAGGTGTCCGGACAGTTCACTCCTAGAAAGTATGACAAGCCTGCCATTTCTACAGTCTCAACCATCAACAACATCTCTTAACCAACCACTTAATGGGCACCAGAAAGTCGCCCTGCCCCCGTCTGAAGGGAATACACTGAGCTCCATGCTCCCCTCTCTAAATTTTACCAAGCCCTATTTAGCTGAAACCCCATTAAACCCTTGGACCCACGTCCATTGCCAAATCCACTCCTAAGAAACTTCAAGACCGATGGTAATTGCACCTTTCACCAAACTGCTGTCCATACTACCAACCAAACTTTCACCTTCGGAACATAATCCCAAATCTCATTGATCAAGGTACCATCACCCCACTAGCCAATCCTAAGCCAAACACTACTCACAATCCACTTCCGAATCACACCAATGCCATCTTATTGGAAGAAAACTCAGATCTCGATCCCTCAACTCAAATCACAACCATATACTCTCCTAAACCTCTTCAAATTTGCCCATATTTCCTCCTATACCCTACTAGCCTCACTAATCAGGCATTGTCACTCCTTACCAGAGCATGCATTGCTGTGCATACCTGTTCTGAAAATGGAAGTATGGAATTGTCAGAGGTGTTAGACCAACTCCTAGAGTTCGGGCTGAAATTGCCCTCACAGATGGTCATAGATTGCCAGAGATTCAGTACACTATTCTTGGAAGCATGGAAATGGGCCTGAGATTCAAAAAATTGGGTGGTACTGACCAACGAAGTCATCCTAGATGATGTTGTCTAGACTATGGAAGGATTATTCGGGCAAACCAACAACATTTATAGTATTACCGAGTTACTTGATGCTTTGAAACTGCAAGGGCGCTTGGTCCCTTCAATCACATATATCCCCACATAATGGGAAGACTTGTATGAAGAAGCCCTTGAAGTTGTGGAATGCATTGACTTTACATGGAAAGACAGAAGTGTTACCACTGGATGGGGGGAAGAATTCAAAGATTCGAGTGAAGATCAAGGTTTAAGAAGGACTGGCCCAATAGCCGACATATGTGGGATGATCACATTTGAAGAACTCCTCGAAGAAATAAATAAGGTGGAAGAACAACCTGAGATTGATGAGGAAACGAGATTCATGTTCTTCCCTCCTTCAGTAAATCACATGACCAGATTAGGGAGACATTACCAGGTTCCAAGCTCACTACCAGAAAATGACAAAGGGAAGGGCGTCGAGGAGAGTAAGATCCTCGATCAACTGAATAAAACCCAAGCTAACATCACTCTATGGGGACTTTTCATGTCTTCCTAGATGCAAAAAAATGCGTTAATCAAATTACTCACTGGACCCATAGTTCCTCCATCTACCACACCAGAAGAAGCGGTAAATCTGGTCGAATCCTTGACCTCTACCCGAATGTTATCATTTTCTGAAGAAGAAATACCCCGAATTGGGCCAAATCATAATCATGCACTCAACATCTCCGTCGAAGTTATGGGGAAGGCCGTGCCACTCTCTCTTATCGATAACGGATCCGCCTTGAATGTTTTCCCACTGAGAACCTTCAAGTGTTTAGGCCTGAATGAAAGCGACCTCGCTCCAACCTCCGCTACTGTGTGTGCCTACGATAATACCTGCCGATAGGTGATGGGATCCATAAAACTTGTAATAGGGGTTGGCCCTATAAACCCTGTCGTTAAGTTCCAAGTCATAGACATCCCAGCTTGTTTCAACCTGTTTCTCGGATGCCCCTGGCTCCATAATATCAAGGGTGTGTCTTCCTCACTCCATCAGAAATTGAAGTTCTTCGCTGATGGGAGAGTCATCAACATTTTGGGCGATGATGAAAATGTCAAGGGTGCAAACACCAGCAGTCCAATCCTTGAGATACAGCACGGGTCAAATGATATGCTCCTATCAGGATTTTGGGTTCAGCCACTCTTACTCCTAGCAGGGGATGGATTCAAAGAAAGGGTTTGCCCAGAATATGACCCTCATGGCAATGTTAATGTGATTCAGATGTTTAGAAACATGAACTTCATGCCCGGACTGGGGCTAGGGCAAAGGCAGGAAGGGATACTTGAGTCCATCGAACTAAAGAAAGCTTTCCATCCTTACGGCTTGGAGTATCAACAATCAGAATAAGAGCTCAGTATGATCTGCCAGTCTCGACCAAATAGAGGGTTAGACTGCATCCAAACTATCTCAGGAGACTCTTTAAATGGAAGATTCATCAAAGAAGGCGAGGATTTACCCTTTTGCGGTTTTCCAGAACCATAGTATGACCACACAGACAAGTAAATGAGGCCGGGAATGGAGATCTTTTTCCAAGATAGTTACCCATGGGCTGAAAATTTCCAACGTCGTGTACAACCGCATACCAAAGATACCAATGAGACTGAGAAAAATGGTTCTGATGATTCTTTCAACTTGCAGATACTGGGGCTGGCACTATCCATGGTTCATTCAGGCACTACATCAATGGACCCATCTCATATGATTAAAGCTACTGATAATCCTCTCCTCAACTGGCATGCTGCGCCAGTTCTACCTCTTGAAATCTCCCCTAACCCCAATGTTTACCCTATTTCTTCTTTTGTTGTCTATCCTTTCTCAAATGTAATCGAGATATCTTTTGATGTGGTTCTCAATGCTATTTTACCTATCAATGAAATAAACAAAGATTTTGAGTATCTTGTTGTGCCTTACATTAACTGCTTGGATTCTAATCAAACTTTTGATGATGATGATTTTGCAAATGAACAATTCTTAATTGATCTAAATAAGGTTAGTAATAAACAATATAACCGCGTTCAAGTTAATGAAGAAGATACTATTGTTATTAATCTCGATTCTAGTAGCCAACTGCGAGAGATTAGGATAGGGGCCCCCCTTGACGAGCATGAGCGTGCACCACTCGAAGAATTGCTGAAGGAGTTCGTGGATGTCTTTGCACGATCCTATAATGATATGACTAGCATTGATCCTAAAATAGCTAAGAACGAGATCCCCACTCTCTCAGATTACAAGCCGATTAAACAAAAATTAAGAAAGCTCTACACCGAATGGTCGCTCAAGGTCAAAAAAAAGGTGATCAAACAGTTGAACGTGGGTTTCATTCGAGTGATCGAATATCCCACATGGCTAGCCAATATTGTATCAGTGCTGAAATCAGGAGGGAAGGTCCGAATGTATGTGGATTACCAAGATTTAAACAAAGCTTCTCCAAAGGATGATTATCCGCTATCCAATATCGACATGATAGTGGAAAACACCGCCAGTCATGCTCTCAAGTCATTCATCGACGGGTTTTTCGGATATAACCAGATCAAGATGCACCCCGACCACCAAGAAAAAACTGCATTAAACACCCCATAGGGGACCTTTTACTATACCGTTATGCCATTCAGTCTCAAGAATGGGGCTACTTACCAAAGGGCTGGCATAACCATCCTGCATGACCTGATTCACAAAGAGGTCGAGGTTTATGTGGATTATATGATTATCAAGTTCAAAACTAGAGAAGGTCATGTTACCGCTCTCCATAAGTTCTTCGAACGACTGCGACGGTATCAGATGCGACTTAATCCACATAAATGAGTCTTTGGCGTTACAAAGGGAAAACTCTTAGGATTCATGGTCAGCGAAAGGGGATAGAAGTAGATCTTGCCAAGTTAAAGGCCATACTTGAGATGCCACCACCCCGAACAGAGAAAGAAGTCCGAGGTTTTCTTAGGAAATTACAATATATCAGCCTGTTCATCAGCCAGCTAACCTCTATGACTGAACCAATCTTCAAGCTCCTTAGAAAGGATTCAACCAAGGTTTGAAATGAGGCCTTCCAAGAAGCTTTTGACCAAATCGAATAATATCTGACCCAACCCTCAGTTCTCATGCCACCACAGTCTGGTCTCCCTTTGCTCCTATACCCAACCATAACTGAAACTACAGCTGGGTCTATGCTAGCCTAATATCTTGAAGACTCTCGCAAAGAAAGAGACATATATTATACCAGCAGCAAATTGGCCGGATACGAGCTCAACTACACTACTTGAAGACTCTCACTTATTTGGGTCACCCCAAAGTTGTGACACTACATGCTTGCCTTCCCCATCAAACTTGTATCCCAAATGGATCCCATCAAATACCTGCTTGAGAAACTCGCCTTATCCAGTCGAATTGCTCGATGGTTGATGCTCCTAACCGAGTTCGATATTGTGTATGTCACACAAAAAGCTATTAAGGGAAGAGCCATCTCTGACTACCTCGCCGATTACCCCATAGATGAAGCAAACGTCCAGATCTACGAATTCCCAGATGAAAATATCCTCTGCACCAATCAAAACCGCCTTCGATGGAAAATTTTCTTTGATAGCACTGCCAATAAAAATGGATATGGCATTGGGATACTCCTGATCGCCCCAGATGACTCCCATATTCCCATAGCCATTAAATTGGATTTCCCTTGCACCAACAACATGACGGAATACGAGGCATGCACATTAGGCCTCATAGTTGCCCTCAAGAAAGGTATTCAATACCTTGATGTTTATGGGGATTCTGCCCTTATCATCGGTTAAGTACTCAGAAAGTGGAAGGTCAAGGACGAAAAGCTCCAGACCTTCTAGGCCCAACTTGAAGAGTTAGCCTCCCGGTTACGAAATATCACCTTCCATTACCTACCCCGAGCAAAGAGTAACCAAGCTGATGCTCTCGCTACCTCGGCCTCCATGGTCAAAATGCCGAAGGGAATAACAATGACGCCTTTTCTAGTTCAAAAGCAAGATAAACCGACCCATTGCTACCATATTGAGCTTATCTCCACCGAGGATCCCGAACTAGCCAATTTCTGGTACTATGATATTTAGTGCCTCCTCAAATATGGTAGGTATCCCGAGGGTTCCAACAAGAAAGATCGAATAACCCTCCGAAGACAGGTCGCTCAGTACATTATCTGTCATAAAGCCCTACTCAGAAGGAACTTCGATGGAACTCATCTACACTATATTGCTAGGGCTGAGATTGAGAAAATAATGTAGAAAGTCCACAGCGGGGAATACAGACCCCACACGAACAGTCACATGCTTGCCAAGAAGATCATCCGACAGGGCTACTACTGGACCACTATGATCCAGGATTGCACCGCCTATGTCCGGAGGTTCCTCAAATGCCAAAAATACTCCAATCTTCAACACTTTCCTCCACGAGAATTATACAACATGACCTCTCCCTGGCCATTCTCCACCTGGGGTATCGACATCATAGGAAAGGTTACACCAAGGGCTTCAAACGGACATGAGTTCATCCTAGTTTCCATTGATTACTTTACCAAATGGGTCGAAGATGATTCATATGCAGTATTGAACGCAAAGAAAGTGGCCAAATTCCTCAAGAAAAATATCATCTGCCGATATGGGGTCCCGCACGAGTAGGTATCAGATAACAGGTTGCATTTTGAAGAAGAAGTCACAGAAGTAGTCAATGAGTAGGGGATTCAGAGACACAAATCTTCTCCCTACCGACCTCAGACCAATGGTGCAGTTGAGGCCGCCAACAAAAACCTCAAAGCCATCATCAGAAAGATGACCGAAAGTTAAAGGGATTGGGCCAATCGGATCTCGTACGCCCTATGGGGCTATCGAACCTCAATCCGAACCTCTACTGGGGCTACCCCTTACTCCCTAGTCTACGGCATAGAAGAAGTCCTACCTGTGGAGCTGGAAATACCCTCACTACGCATCATGCTCAAAAGAAAGGTTAGTGAAGAAGACTGGTTCCAGATCCGTCTTTATGAGCTAGCCCTCCTAGATGAAAGAAGGTTAAAAGCACTGTACCACATACAGGGGTACCATCGCCGAATAGCGCGATCATTAAATAAGAGAGTCAAGAACTGCGGTGTCCGGGAGGGGTATTTAGCCCTCAAGGAGATAATAGAAGCCATCTGGAACCCCAGAGGAAAGTTTAAGCCCAATTGGAGCGGCCCCAACATTGAGAAGAAAATCTTATTCGACGGTGCCGCCATGCTCACTGACCTAGATGGGGAGGATATGGCTCGTCCAGTCAACTTGGACCGACTCAAGAAATTCTACCCCTAAGTCCGAAATCTTAGCGTGCTCTGACTCTTCTCATCCACCTTCTATTCTAAAAAAAAAAACTCTTCATTTCCCTATACCTAGAACTACGTGGGCCTGTGTAATACCCTGTAATTTAATAAATATTTATTTAAGGGATTAATTAAATTAAATGTGAATTAATTGAAAATTAATCCGGATATAAATACTGACGAGATGTGAGTTGGTATTTGATTATGATGTGTATATATGGAAATATATGAATATGAAAAATATTAAAATTATCGCGAGACTGAAATACGACAATTTGGGAAATTTAGTTGGACGTGCGTGTCAGTCGCGTCAGAAATATAATTATTTGAATTAAAAAGTGAATTTTATTTTTTATCAACCGAATGGTAATTTTGAGTGCACCAACATGTCCCGAAGGGTCGAAATAGTGAGAAAACACTAGCCGGGGGTTTAGTTTGGGTCCCGGGGCATTTTTGGGCCATACCAGCAACTTAAAAGGGTATTTTGGTAATTTTGGAATTTTGGGGATTAAAGCCTTCGAATTTTAGGAGTTAATTATACATTATTTAGTAACCCACTAAGCCCATTATCAGCATTTGGCAAGTTAGAGGGCTACAGGAGTTATTGGAAGAGTTGGAAGAGGTTCCCAAAAGAAAACCCATAACCACTATCTTCAACCTTGGGATTATCTGTAGAGAAAGGGGAAAAATCAACCTTCAACCTTCAACATCAAATTCTGAAGAACAATCTAAGGCAAGTGATTTAGTATTTTTAATGCATTGAATATGCCTTCCATGCTTAGTGTAGAAAGTATCTTATATTGAACTTTTGAAGGAAAACCCCATGAAATTTGTTGGAGAAACCTTGAAGTTGGGTTAGGATTTTCATGTAGTATGATAAAGGACTGATTTAATACTTAAAGAGTCATATATGATAATTTAAAAATGGATTTTTTTGAGTAATTGGGCATAGGAAAATAGGAGTTTATGTTCATAGGGTTTTCGGGAAATAATTGGAGATTTACACAAATTCCATGATGGTTAGTAAGAATTGACCCCTAAAATATGTTAAAGAATGATCGAGGGTGATTAGAAATGATTTATAAACGTTAAAACATAATTTGGATGGTCTTAGGGTGGATTTAGAGGAGAGAAGAATTGAGAAAATCGGATTTGGGAATTTCTCCGCTGAAACTGCCATCTCGTTAGAAGACCTGCCCAGGTCGTTCGAATGACCTCGTTCGAACGAGCTTCTAATGAGATGATAGTATTACTTCTAATGATTTGGAATTTCGTTAGACGCCCTTCGTTCGAACGAACTCGTTCGAACGAGACTTCTAACGAGTTGACAGAATGGCCTTTTTGACTTGATTTGATTTATATTATCCCATAGACTTATCTAAATGGTGAGATAACCTTCCCTTATTAACTAGTGGGTGTAGTTGGGAGATTTAGGGTACATTAAGGAGTAGAACTTAGAATAGAGTCTTAAACCGGATGTCATTTGTGGATTGGGAAATGAGTAACTAATCACAAAGGGAGAATAATTGATAATTTAAATACATATAAATCGGGGACTTGTGATTTGTAGAACACTAAGTGTTGGTATAAGAACGAGGAGTATACCACTAATGATATATCGTAATATCTAAGATGTGTGAATGCTTAGTATATGTAGTTATCTGTGTATAACATACTTACCGTACTTGCTATCATGGGAGGTTGGCGTTCATTTAGGGCCATCTAATCTTTGTGTGCCTATGGGGGGGATTTCGATTGGTACCTCGAGGACATAGGTCAAAGAAGGACTTATTGAGAAGTTTATAAGTCTGCTGATCATGGGAACATTGGTATGTGCATGACCCATGTGATGTCAAATATGTTCGCCTCCATTGTTTGTGATTGTTCTTAATGAAACGTTTCCTGAGAGATTTGGATTACATGGTCCTCATGTACGTGATGTACTGGGATTTGATAGCAGAGTATGTGTGCATCGCAGCTTAGTCTCGGAGTGCTAGTATTGTATATTTATGGTGAGAATAATATACTGTTAATTGAAATGAATTGTCGTGAATAATTGTGAGTATAAATATTAACAGCGCTTTGTGAAGTGAAAATGTAAGATTTATAATGAATCGTAGTACTAAAGTGGGAAAAGTGTGTGATAAGGTATATTACTCTATTAAATATAAGATGTTGGGATTTGAATTGGATTTCATATAGAAATGTTAGATTTAGCATTGGATTAGATAGATATGGGAGCAACTAGAATGGGTACGGGTATGATAGGAGTGAACAACTAGTTGAGAGGTGAGGAACTCATGTGAGTGCACACACTATCATGTACTTTATATTCACTGTTTAATGATGTTAAATACTTGCATATTTTTAAATTATTTTCACATTCAGGCTCTGACCCGTTTGCTTTCAAATCTATTTTTTTGTAAAAACCTTTTAGGTGCCCTGCCACAAGGACACCATGCATAGGAATTCTATTCAGGTGACGTGCTGTAGCTGCTGTGAATGTTACAGGACCTCGACAGTAGATGCCTCCATTTCAAATCTTGACTCCATTATCAGTTTTTATCATTTGTTGGGCATGTCGCCCGTTCCTGTTAGAGACATCTTACTTATTCAGTTATTTCAGACTTTGCGATGTAATTAATTTTATTGATGCAGACTTTGTACTTGTTTACTTTAGAATTTGGTTTATTGTGAGGAGTTTTCCTCCGGACTCATTACTATTGGATGGTTATTCTATTGTGACTATATTGTGTTGGTTATGTTAATTTTTGGTAATTCATTTATTGCATGTTAATCGGTTTTAATTAAAAATGGACAACTCACTTTTTAAATACTAGGTGGTTAGTAAATATTAAAATGTTTTTGACAGTGATGCTATGAACTGAACCAACTTGGCATTTTGTATTAATTTAATAAAAGAGTAGCTACCCGGTATTTAATTAGTCGGGGTGTCACAGGTGGTATCAGAGCATCAGGTTCTAGTGTCCTTAGGATCTGTACGACTTGTTATATTTCCACTGAGCTTTCTTTGATGTAGAGCCCTATATTTTAGGACTGTTGTATTCTTTTGTTTATGCTTCGCTCTTCATCTATTTTAAGTTAATAACTGCGAACTTATATGACTTTACTCTCATTTCAGATGCCTCCAGGACGTGCGCAGCAATTTCCTAAGGATGCGCAGGCAGAGCTACAACATGCACCAGTTCAGGGCACTATGAATGCCGCAGAGGTTGCAGCTATTGTAGCCCAAGCGGTAAATGCTGACCTAGCCGTTGTACAGCAGGCACCACCCCAGGCACCGGTAGTCACGCCAGTTCGGGCTCATGCATTCCCGTCTGCTTGGGAATGCGTCCTTGATGCTTTTCCGAAAGAACATCCTCCGGAGTTTCCAGGTAGCTCCAATGTTGTGGTATCCAGTTAGTGGAAGAAGGATATTCAGAGGCACTTAAGGATGTACGAGTGCACAGATGTTCAGAAGAAGATACTGGATACTTTCAAGCTAGTAGGATCTTCATTACAGGGGTGGGAGTCCATCACCACCGCAGAGGAGAGGGACACCCTCACTATACAGGAGTTCTGGGTGCGGTTCGATCGCAAATATTTTCCATCACCTGTTCACTCGGAGATGAGGAGGAAATTGATGAACCTCAAGCAGGAGGGAAAGACTGTAGTCGAGTATGAGGCCGAGTTCACTAATCTATTAAACATTGTTCCTGATGAGATACCGACTGAGGAGAAGAAGATTCAGAAGTTCACGGATGGATTGACTTGGAGGATCCGTCAACACTTGTTGGGGAATCTCTTGTTGGCCACTTATTCTAATGTGGTTAATGCTGCATTACTTCACTTCCAGGATCATCGCTTCCACATGTCTGAGAGCAAGAGATCAGGGGAGTCCAGCCAACAGGGCAGGATCGGGGGAAATGGTGCCAGCGGGGCACAATCTGCTCACGGACATCACAGGCAGGGTGACCAGGGTTCCCAATAAGGGGATCATAAGAGATTCAAATTTGGAGGTTTTAGGAGTGCTCATGGAGGTTTCAGACAGGGCCATCAGGGTTAGAATGGTCAGCAGCAGCAGTTTCAGCAGGGCCAACATGGCCAGGGGAGGAATGGTAATGACCACCAGGGCCGAGGACAGCAGGGACAGCGAGGGGGAAACTTCCCAGGGAAGTGTTTTGTTTGTAGCAAGACTAACCACAAACATTAGGATTGTCCTGACAGGAGCAGGGCCCCACATCAGCAGCAACAGGGTGCCCGACAAGAGCCACAGAGGCCTATATTTCCCGCCGCCCTCCCGGCACCACCACAGATGGCAGCACTACCACCCATTCCAGCGATCCCAGTCCAGCAGGGACAGCTTCAGTATGGGAGAGTGTATCATCTCCAGCATGCCGCACCGCCACATGATCCACAGGCCATTGAGGGTATGTTCTCTATTCAAAGGACTATGGGCGTATTTTATTTGATACGGGGGCCATAAATTGTTTCGTTGCCATGAGATTTGGACACACTATTGGGTTGTTAGACACCACCGAGAGCATGGTTACTTGTGTAGATCCACCGTTGTGTAGAGGTTCCGTGATTTCGCTTATTTGTAGATGTGTGGGTATAGAGATCGGGAGCTTTACTTTGCCCGCTGATATGTTAGTGTTAGAGATGACTGAGTACGATCCGATTATTGATATGGACTGTCTAGTTGTGTACTGAGCCATGATTGACTGTTTTAATAGGAGTATTATTTTTGCTATTCCCGGACAGGAGATGTTTTTAGTGGCGATGCCTCGCCCTGAGGGAGGATCGTCCACTCACTTGTACTATATAGAGGAGGAGACATATAAGGAAGTGGTTATACCACTCGATGCGATTCGAGTTTTTAGAGAGTTTTCCGATGTATTTCAGGATATACCTGGACTACCTCCGAGTAGAGAGATAGATTTCATGATCGATTTGACGCCGAGCACTCGGCCTATTGCCCGCGCACCTTACCTCATGGCTCCAATAGAGATGAGAGAGTTACGGGATCAGATTGAGCAGTTATTGGGTCAAGGGTTTATCCGGAGGAGTACTTCACCGTGGGGTGCCCCTGTGTTGTTCGTAAAGAAGAGGGATGGATCGTTGAGGTTGTGTGTAGCTTACCAAGAGTTGAATAAGGCCACGATACGAAATAAGTATCTGTTGCCTAAAATCGATGACTTATTTGACTAGTTGAAGGGAGATTCCGTCTTCTCAAAGATTGATTTGCGATTAGGATACCATCAGTTTTGTATCAGGGAACAGGACGTCTCAAAGACTGCTTTCTTGATGAGATATGGTTCCTACGAGTTCCGAGTTATGCCTTTTGGCTTGACCAACACTACAGCCGTGTTTATGGACTTAATGAATAGGGTATTCAGAGAGTTCCTAGACCAGTTAATCATTGTCTTTACTGATGACACTCTGGTTTACTCCCAGATAGAAGAGGAGCACGCCGAGCCTTTGAGACAGGTTTTGCAGATGCTACGTCTGAACGAGCTGTATGCAATGTATGAGAAGTGTGGGTTTTGGCGGAAGGAGGTTTAGTTTTTGGGGCATATCATTTCAGACTGGGGGATATCGGTAGATCCGAGGAAGGTATCCGCGGTGAGGGAGTGGTGACAGCCCACGACACCGGCTGAGATCCGTAGTTTCTTGGGCCTAGCCGGATACTACATGAGGATTATTCGGGATTTCTCAAAGATAGCGGGTCCTTTGACACACCTGACTCGCAAAGGTGTGCCATTTATCTCAAGCGATGCCTGTTAGTTAGCATTCGATGAGTTTAAGGACAAATTGACATAAGCACCTATGTTAGTGTTGCCTAGATCGGGAGTTGAGTATCTAGTCTACACCGATGCGTCCTTACAAGGACTCGGAGGTGTGCTACAGCAGGATGGTCAGGCCATAGCTATGCTTCCCGAAAGCTTAAGCCTCGCGAGAGGAATTACCCCACCCATGACTTGGAGTTAGCGGCAGTTGTATTTGCCCTTCGGATTTGGAGACATTATCTCCTGAGGAGAAGTTTCGGTTATTTACGGACCACAAGTCTCTACAGTATCTCTTCACGTAGAAGGAGTTGAATATGCGTCAGAGACGGTGGCTTGAGTTTGTGAAGGATTATCTGTTTGATATCCAGTATCACCCGAGGAAGGCTAACGTGGTAGAAGATGCGTTGAGACGTAGGCCAGTAAATGAGGTGGCCGAGGTGTGTAAAGCAAAGTGGAAGGAGTTGGGCCACCAGGATGCAGTGGTCCGATCGTTCATATCTGTGATGACTGTTACACCGCAGATTGTTACAAGAGTGGTAAAGGCCCAGGAAAATGACTCGTTCTGTCAAGAGCAGATAGTTCGATTACTAGTAGAGGGAACCGAGTCCTATACCGTTAGCTCAGACGGGGGCTTACATTTTAATGGGAGATTAGTCATTTCAGAAGGGGAAAACTTGCGACACGAGGTGATGACAGAGTCGCACGGCTCACGGTTCGCGGTACACCCTGGTGGGGATAAGATGTACCAAGACATGAGACGTCAGTATTGGAGGGAGCGGGATGAAGAGAGATGTTGCCGTGTTTGTTTCTAAATGCACCACTTTTCAACTGGTAAAAGTTGATCATTAGAGACCGGCGGGACTTGTACATCCATTAGAGGTTCCGACGTGGATATGGGAGAGCATATCCATGGACTTTATCACGGGGTTACCTACGTCACAGAGGGGTCACGACTCCATTTGGTTAATTATGGACCATTTGACCAAAGATCCTCATTTTCTACCCGTAAGGACAGACTACACTACGGGACAGTATGCCCATATTTTCATTTCAAAAATAGTGAAACTTAACGGTGTGCCTCTAAATATCGTGTCTAACCGAGATAAGATATTCGTTTCACGGTTTTTAGAGAGTTTCCAAGAGGCCATGGGCACAGAATTGCGGTTGAGTACGGCTTATCACCCACAGACCGATGGGTAGATCGAGCGTACAAATCATATGTTAGAGGACATGTTGCGTATGTGCATCATAGACTTTGGGGGTGGATGGGAGCAGTACCTTCCACTGGTGGAGTTTGCTTATTATAACTCCTACCAGATTACCATTGGCATGGCTCCATTTGAGGCGTTGTATGGAAGATCTTGTCATTCCCCAGCATGTTGGTTAGAAGTGGGGGACAACAAATTACTTGGGCCGGAGGTGATACAGGATACTTCGGCAAGGATATAATTGATACGGAGTCGCATTCGGGTAGCTCAGGATCGGCAGAAGAGCTATGCTGATGCGAAGAGGTTCTTCAGAGAATTCAAAGTGGGGGACCAGGTATTACTTATAGTATCTCCTATGAAAGGGATTATGTGTTTTGGGAAGAAGGGGAAACTGGCACCGAGATATATGGGGCCATTTCCTATCATCGAGCGGATTGGGCCAGTTGTGTATAGACTTGGGTTACCAGAGCACTTGCATAGGATTAATGATGTGTTCCATATTTCCTCACTAAGAAAATATCTTAGGGACGATTTGGCCCATACTCACATTACTTTGGAGGACATCGATCTCCAGCCCGATAGTTCCTACGAGGAAGGGCCGATTGCTATTTTGGACCAAAGCGAGCAGAAACTGCGGTCAAAGTAGTACCGTTGGTACGTGTTCAGTGGCGGCATCATAATGCCGAGGAGTCCACATGGGAGTGCGAGGATGAAATGCGCGAACGTTATCCAGAGTTGTTTTTTCCAGGAACTTTTTAGTTTCGAATTTCGGGACGAAATTCTGTTATTAGGGGGAAGTATGTAATACCCCGTAATTTTATCAATATTTATTTAAGGGATTAATTAAATTAAATGTGAATTAATTGAAAATTAATACGGGTATAAATACTAACGAGATGTGAGTTGGTATTTGATTATGATGTGTATATATGGCAATATATGAATATTGAAAATATTAAAATTGTCGCGAGACTGAAATACGAGAATTTGGGAAATTTAGTTAGACGCGCGTGTCAGTCGCGTCAGAAATATAATTATTTGAATTAAAAAGTGAATTTTTTTATCTATCGAATGGTCATTTTGAGTGCGCAACGTGTCCGGAAGGGTCGAAATAGTCAGAAAACACTAGCCTTGGGTTTAGTTTGGGTCCCGGGGCATTTTTGGCGATACCGACAACTTAAAAGGGTATTTTGGTAATTTTGGAATTTTGAGGATTAAAGCCTGCGAATTTTAGGAGTTAATTATACATTATTTAGTAACCCACTAAGCCTATTATCAGCATTTGGCAAGTTAGAGGTCTACGGGAGTTATAGGAAGAGTTGGAAGAGGTTCCCAAAAGAAAACCCATAACCACCATCTTCAACCTTGGGAGAATCTGTAGAGAAAGGGGGAAAATTAACCTTCAACCTTCAACATCAAATTCTAAATAACAATATAAGGCAAGTGATTTAGTATTTTTAATGCATTGAATATGTCTTCCATGCTTAGTGTAGAAAGTATCTTATATTGAACTTTTGAAGGAAAAACCCATGAAATTTGTTGGAGAAACCTTGAAGTTGGGTTAGGATTTGCATGTAGTATGATAAAGGACTGATTTAATACTTGAAGAGTCATATATAATAATTTAAAAATATATTTTGGTGAGTAATTGGGCATAAGAAAAATAGGAGTTCATGTTCATAGGGTTTTTGGGAAATAATTGGAGATTTACACAAATTCCATGATGGTTAGTAAGAATTGACCCCTAAAATATGTTAAAGAATGATCTAGGGTGATTAGAAATGATTTATAAACGTTAAAACATAATTTGGATGGTCTTAGGGTGGATTTAGAGGAGAGAAGAATTGAGAAAATCAGATTTGGGAATTTCTGGGCTGAAACTGCCATCTCGTTAGAAGACCTGCCCAGGTCGTTCGAACGAGCTTCTAACGAGATGACAGTATGACTTCTAACGATTTGGTATTTCGTTGGAAGCCCTTCGTTAGAACGAACTCGTTCGAACGTCCTCGTTCTAACGAGATTTCTAACGAGTTGACAGAATGGCCTTTTTGGCCTGATTTGATTTCTAGTATCCCGTAGACTTATCTAAATGGTGAGATAACCTTCCCTTATTAACTAGTGGGAATAGTTGGGAGATTTGGGGTACATTGAGGATTAGAGCATAGAATAGAGTCTTAAACCGAATGTCATTTGTGGATTGGGAAACGAGTAACTAATCACGAAGGGAGAATAATTGATAATTTAAATACATATAAATCGGGGACTTGTGATTTGTATAACACTAAGTGTTGGTATAAGAATGAGGAGTATACCACTAATGATATATCGTAATATCTAAGATGTGTGAATGCTTACTATATGTAGTTATCTGTGGATAACATACCTGCCGTACTTACTATCATGGGAGGTTGGCGTTCGTTTAGGGTCATCTAATCTTTGTATGCCTACGGGGGGGATTTGGATTGGTACCTCGAGGACATAGGTCAATGAAGTACTTATTGAGAAGTCAATAAGTCTACTGATCATGGGAACGTAGGTATGTGCGTGACCCATGTGATGTCAACTATGTTCGCCTCCATTGCTTGTGATTGTTGTTAATGAAATGTTTCCTGAGAGATTCGGAATACATGGTCCTCCTGTATGTAATGTACCGGGATTTGATAGCAGAGTATGTGTGCATCGCAGCTTAGTCTCGGGGTGCTAGTATTGTATATTTATGGTGAGAATAATATACTATTAATTGAAATGAATTGTCGTGAATAATTGTGAGTATAAGTAATAGCAACGGTTTGTAAAGTGAAAATGTAAGATTTATAATGAATCGTAGTGCTAACGTGGGAAAACTGCGTAATAAGGTATACTACTCTATTAAATATAAGATGTTGGGATTTGAATTGGATATCATATAGAAATGTTAGATTTAGCGTTGGATTTGATAGATATGGGAGCAACTAGAATGGGTATGGGTACGATAGGAGTGCACAACTAGTTGAGAGGTGAGGAACTCATGTGAGTGCACACACTATCATGTACTTTATATTCACTGTTTAATGATATTAAACACTGGCATATTTTTAAATTATTTTCACATTCGGGCTCTGACCCATTTGCTTTCAAATCTATTTTTTGTAAAAACCCTTTAGGTGCCCTGCCACAAGGACACCATGCATAGGAATTCTATTCAGGTGACGTGGTATAGCTTATGTGGAAGTTACAGGACCTGGACAGTAGACGCCTCCATTTCAAATATTGAATCCATTATCAGTTTTTATCATTTGTTGGGCATGTCACTCGTTCCTGTTAGAGACATCTTACTTATTCAATTATTTCAGACTTTGGGATGTAATTAATTTTAATGATGCAGACTTTGTACTTATTTTTTTTAGAATTTGGTTTGTTGTGAGGAGTTTTCCTCCAGACTCATTACTATTGGATGGTTATTCAATTGTGACTATATTGTTTCGGCTATGTTAATTTTTGGTAATTCATTAATTGCATGTTAATCGGTTTTAATTAAAAATGGACAACTCACTTTTTAAATACTAGGTGGTTAGTAAATATTAAAATGTTTTCGACAGTGATGCTATTAACTGAACCGTCTTGGCATTTTGTATTAATTTAATAAAGGAGTAGCTACCCGATATTTAATTAGTCGGGGTGTCACAGCCTAATCCTCTACAAAAAACTATTTTAAAAACATTTTCAAAAACCCCAGAGGTACGTAGGCATCTCATGCACCTCACATGAGTGCGGCCCTTTCTTTTTCACAAAATACTATTCTTTTCTTACCTCCGAGAACGGCGGTTCATTTTAAAAATACTTGAACAAAAGGATTATGTATGCGTTAGCGATCAGTATAGATAATTCAAAATACAAAACTCATCGAAAGGCATAGTTGGATGATCAGAAACTTGTTTATTTCATTAATAAGAAAATTCAACACAGATTACATAAGAAAAAGGAATGGATAACTCCCTTCCCCATTATCGTAAAAGCCAAATAAAATCCCCACATCTGTTACACAAATAAACTCCCCAAGAGTCCTACCCACAGCCACTAGAGGAGCCTGCACCCTCATCATTTACATCCGGAGGTCCCCAAGTTTCCCCTGCCTGAATAGAGTTCCATAAACAGTCCATGGATCGATGAGCCTTAACCATCTTCGAAAAGACCACAACACCCCCTTCCATGCTGTTAGATAAAACAAACCATCTTTGTCTAATCTCCACTGCCAACATCTTGCTGACTACTTTCTTCCACAACCACATCATTTAATCTTTGGGGACATGTCAGACCTCCCCGATAGACTAAGAGGGACGGGTCGATGGATGCTGACTTTCCCACAGAGATCCATGAAACAGACGCAAGCGCTCAGTCAAATCTTCAACCGGAAAGAAATTTGAGGTCTGAGGGGGCACGACCTGCGCCCAGCTGAATTGGCGCAAAAGCCGCCAAGGGAAATAAAAAGAGGTATGTTAAAGACCAACCAGTTTCACATATGAATACGCACCCCACCAAGGCACTAACCAATACAGCCCACGAGCACCATGCTCCGCAAGCCAATTCTCCCAGTTCTGAACATACAGACCAATACTGATGAAGTAGCGTGAAAAGAAGTTGGGTACTGCCGATAAGGGATACTCTGGAGGAGTCACCAAGCGAAATCTTTTAGACAATCACATGAACAGCATTACAGGGCTACTGATAATACGCAAATATTGGGTATTTCATCCGTCGAACCTACGCATTTCAGCCCCCTCGGTTGCCTTAATCGCTATATTTAAGCCCGTTAACCAGACAACCTCGGTTTATATTGATAACATTCTATATGAGGTATAATTAGGCTTTTGTAGGTATTTAGGTGCCAAGTATGGGATCCATACGCATTCCACGCAATTTCGTACAAGACCGCACGTTCAAGGGCAATCCGGTTATTTCACAGTTTGGGTACCTAGCCCGACATCTACACGGAAGTTGTATCCCTCCGCGCTAGCTTCGTATGGCCGCAAACGGTGCGTGATTCCGAGTTTGTATGACAAAGTTACAACGATTTGAGCGGAGATGGAAAGTATGCCAAAACAGGGGAAAATGCAAGCTGCCCCTGCTTGATCGATCGATCGAGCCTTCTTATTTTTGCCATGATTTACACTGTCGATCGATTGACCACAGGGGTCGATCGATCGATGCTCTGTTTTTCCCTGCAGATATTTTCTTCCCTTTTCTTTGTTCTTTTCTTTTATTCCAACTAACTATATAAGCTAGTTTTTGTTGTAATAAGGGGGGATGACTCTCATATATTCTGAAATAGATAGTTTTTAGTTAGGGTTTGGTTTGGAGAGTTCATTTTCTCTTCTTCTTGGATTGACAACCCATGTGGTTTTGTAAGATTGAACTATTCACTTCCATTTTCCATTAATATAGTTTGTTCTTCATTCTTTCCTTGCTTTGTAATTTAGTTTCCATGCTTTGTAACTAGTTTACTTGCTTTAATTCTTGCTTTCCTAGTCTAATTAGCACAATTTAGTTTAATTCACTATGCACCCTTAGATAAATAGGGTCGGGATTTCATTTCCGCCATTTTCGGGCCCCGAGCTCCGAAAACTAGGTTTCGTGCAATATCCCATTTAATTGAAACCGCGTGTATTAAAGTTGGATTGTTATGCGTTTAACTTTCTTTGTCACACAACGTTAGTGTTTATAGCGACAATACGAATTTAATCCGCGTGCGACCATTTTCCATTAAATGTTTAATCTCGCAACTTTGTCTTGAATTCCTTATTGTGTGATGTTTATGCTTAATTGGATATGCTCGATTAGATTGCTTTCGAGCCTTAACTCTAGTTAGTAGTTGTTTCGTTTCATATGGTAGGATGCGATCTCGATCCTCGCTTTACTTTTGTGTAGAGTAACTTAATCTTTTTCTTTGTCACCATTTCCAACTTATCATCTTTTACATTTTTATTCTTGAAGTTTTAAAATAATTAACATCTAAAATTTAATCACTCCCTGTGGATTTCTTACGATACCCGACTTACCGCTGTGCTTGCTTGTCAAGTATAGTCGTAGCTTAGGTATTTGCATCGTGGCGGCGAAACACACAACGATTGTGTCCTCACACGAACACACTTTTACCGCACGATCAAAATGGCACCGTTGCCGGTGAGTGTGTTTTAGATAGTAATTGTTTTATTATTTCATAGTATTTTTCTTTTTGTATTTGTACTCTTTGTTGTAAACCTTTTTTGCAGGATAGCATATTTGAGCGCTAAGAAACTTTGAATCGCGATTGCTCACTTCCTTGCTCGGATTCTCCATCTACAAACAACGAGGTAATCATGTCCTGCTATTATAGTTATTGCGGTCATTCTAATGATTCTTACTTTGGGGATAGTTTTCAAGTTTTCCATTTTGAAGAGTTTGAGTTTGAAAGACTTGAAAACGTTTATTGGAATGAAAATTGTTATTGGGATCTTGAGTTGGATTCATTATTCGAATCCAATGACGATTCTTATTTCATTACTTTGGAAGACGAGTTTCAACCAAATGAGGAGTCCGAGGCTCTTGAGCCGAGGAAGCCTACTTTAGAAGAAACTTTGCTTCTTTACTCCCAAGGTTTGGAAAGCCTAACTGATGCTGGAATGAGACTTGGAGCACTTTGCGATGAGATGAATTCTTTTGCACAAAACAACGAGGAGGTGGAAACTTGTGTTTCACCTCAATTTTTCAAAGAATTTCTCATCGAATGTGAATCTCTCTCCCCCTAAATTCAATCTCCTTCCGACGATAAGTTGATGGAGATTGGATTTATTTCATTACCATATACGTTTTTCGTCATTGAACCATTAGAATTACCGGTTGATTCCTATGAGTCGGTAGAAACTTTTAAAACTACACTTTTTGCCGATGAGGACTCTTTACAGGACTTGTTTTCGATGGATGTTGTCCCGACGTGTGCACCATCTCCCATTCCGTTTGAAAAATCTTTGGGAGATGAGTTAACTGTTCTTGGACCTCAGGTGTACCTTTCCCCCTTCTTATCCAAATCCCCCATCGTCCGCCCAGAATTTCTAATTGGCGATGGTTCATTTCTTTCACCTCCCACATGCCTTCCGTTGTTCAAATGGAATTCCCATTTTACGGGAGGCATGCATGTTCGAGAGGGTCCACCATTGATCCACCAAATTCAAATTGTGTTTTGGATGGACCCTCAAAAGTTTAAACTTTTGGTATATAGTTAATTGCACATCCTAAGTGTAGGTTGTATATACTAACTTCTTCATTTTTGTTTTTCTTAATTTTAGCGTAGTGTAATTACTTAATCTCTTTTTATTTCTTTTTGTATGCTTGGTTCTAACTCTTTTGAAGGTTCAACGGACTTGAATTTGCAGAGACTACGCATCCCGGCACGCATTTCTTAAGAAAACAATCAAAAAAGTCGCAAAAACATTTTTACCCTTATTTTCACACGCGCATTCTCACTGATTTGCATTTGTTTTTCTTTTTTTTTTATTTTTATTTTATTCTATTTTATTTTATTTCTCATTTTTGTCATGAATATGCGGGATGTGTTGCTTATTGTTCATATTGTTATTTTTTCGGTTCACTATGGCCTATTTGTGTTATTTGTGTGTGTATGTATGCCTATGTGTAATTATTTTTATTTTTATTTTTCTATTTTTATTTCATATTTTTATATAGATATACTTATATATACTATATATATAGTTATTTTATATTTAAACCCCGTAATTATCCCTTATTTGCATTCCCCCCCCCCCCCCATTTAAAAAAAGGATGTGGTGTGCCTATCCCTGCTCGATCGATCGATCGAGCCTGGCCTCGATCGATCGATCGAGCAGTAAAAGGCCGAGGCTACCTACTTTTTTTTCCCCATTTTTCATATCCTCTCCTCTTCTCTCTCAATCTGATTTCGTGCCCTAGAATTCCCACACCATATATCTTCCATTTTCCTTCCAATTGCTACATATTCAAGGTATAATCTTCACTACTTTTACATGAATTTGTAGTTTTTGTTCGATTTGTGTCACAAATTACATGTTTAAACCCTTGATTGACATTGTTTGTTGTGTTGGTGTTTGCCCCTGATTTTTTGTGGTTCCAACCCTTGTTTTTCATGATTATTGATGTAAATCCACTCATGAACAAGTCTATATTGTTGCATTGTTGTTCTGTTCATGAGTGGGGTGATTTCGTTGGTTCAAATTGGTATTTTCAACCTTGACGCACATTGCGCACGCCAAGTGTTCGTCAAAATGCCTAAAACAGATTTCAATCCAATTTTTGACGCACACTTGGGTGATTTTCATGCCTTGTCGCATTCCGACAATTTTTATCGCAATGTTGCATATTTTCACCTCGGTTTTATGGACTTGCACCTCCATTTCAACGTGTACACTACTAACCATTAATTGTGCTTACAATTTGCTTTGTATTGTGTAATTCTTGTTTTGTAGGTTGAAATGGCACCAAAGAAATACTCATCTACTAGGTGTGTGCCCGCCGGGGGCGTTGATGGTTTCCTCTGCGAGCAGGAGCGGGATTGGTTCCGCATACACTTTCACACATCCGAGCGACCGCTTGGTTATCACTTTGCGTGGGTCCTTGAGGAGATACTGAGGGAGGCGCGTGTTCTGTTGCGCCATCAGGGGTGGGAGCCCTTTCTTGCTACTAACGGGCGGGTCAACGAGGAGTTTGTCCGAATATTTTACGCGACGTTAGTGGAGGTAAAGGGCAGCAGTGGGCCGACTACATACGAGGCCATGGTCCGTAGGGTGCGGATTCCCTTCAGTATATCAGATTTAGCAGACTTTATGGATGTTCCACTTCCCGCGGACTCAGTCAGTTTTCTTGATGGGACTATTTTCGGTCGTGGGACATTGATAGAGGCTCTTGCACCGGGCGAGGCGTGTAAGAAGGGTGCTTTCCGCTCAGCTGCGATGGAGGACTTACCTCGATTATTACACTACATCAATGTCCATTCCTTCATGGTGACGAACAACCGGTCTGAGGTTCGTCACAAGCATGCTGCATTGATCTACACGATGATAATGGCTTGGGCAGCATCAGGTTGCCAAGTATTTTTCTAGACATGATGTGCGCGACTGCGAAGGAGATCACCTGAATATTTTACCTTCCTTTTCCTGCCCTCATTACGAGGATTTGTATTTCACACGGTTGCCCGGAGATGGACGCTGACCGTAAGCATGGCCCACTCGGGCTTCTCTCTAAGGAAAACATCTCAAAAATGCTGAAGCACGAGTGGGGGAAACCGGCGGGTAAGAGACAGAGGGAAGATATGGCTGATGTGCCGGACGAGGAGGAGGATGAGATACGCGGGACGGAGATGGGTGAGGGTTCGCACGTGCCACACACCGATGATGATGCCCGCTTTGTGGCATTTTAGGCCGTGCAGGACCAGCGCTGGGAGGAGACCCAGCTCAGGTGGGCGACTTGGGAGTCCCGCCTGGACCAGTTGCAGGCCGAGTAGTGACGGCATTGGACACAATAACAGGCTCAGCAGGAGCAGTTTTATGCCGAGCAGCGGCAGGAGTGAGCCATGCAGAGGCAGGCGAGGGCACAGCACAGACAGGATTATCGGATGATGCAGCGGATGATGAGAGATCTTTATCTGCAGCACAGTGATTCCGACACACCATTGCCTCCTCATTTTCAGGACGCCTCTGATCCTAGTGGTTTTGGCCACTAGGCTGTTGCTGTACTGGGTTATTTTTGTATTCTGGGATCGGATATTAAATTGTACTTTTTATTTTTATTTTTATTTTTATTTTTATTTTTATTTGTATTTGTATTTCTTTCATTTCTCTAGTTATAATGTATTAAGTGATTTTTTATTGAACTTATGAAATGAGAAATGAAAATGTAGTTTGTGGTTGTTTATTGGATTTTGATGTGTGTGACCTTCCATTTTATAAAATCAAAAAGTTCACCATCAATTTATCTAGTATTTGCACTTCAGCCCCTCTATATTATTGTGACTTGTGACATAGATTCTCTTAGCTTAATACATCGGTACATATTCTTCATATGCTTTGTACTAACTTGTTTTGCAGCTTCATTTGGACTTGTACTTATGGAGATCGCTCCACATTTGGGTAATATCATTCTTTTCCTCGCTTTGTGTTGTGTTCTTTAATGGACGCGTAGGGGACAATGCAGCATTTAAGTTGGGGGTGTAGGATATTCTATCCATTTTGCTGTTTAGTCCTTGGATTTGATTACAATTTAGTTACAAAGCATGTTTTTGTTAAAAAATTGAAAATTTCCAAAAATATTTTCTTTCTTTTTCGCCGTTGTTGTGCATTTTGCCTTGTTTCCGATGATAAATTTTAATAATTGCCCGATCAAATAGACAATTCAACGATGCATGTTCTCGATTTTAGAAGTTATTAGATTTTAGTCCCTAAATCATTGATATTATGAATAACTTCATGAATTAAACTTTAATCCGTGAGCACATGCACCATTCTTGTTATATTGATTTGGTATAAGATTTTTATAACTCGGTATGCTTTTGTTGCATTGTATATGCTTACACCGAGTGATATTAGAGATTTATCTTCATTTGTGAGTGTATACAGTATTCTTTCCTCTTTGAAAATGTTACAGTCATTGGTAATCTCTTTATTCTTTCATTGACCGATCATTAATTGAGTTCATCCTTGAAATGCGTTACTTGAGCATGATTTTCATATATTGTTTTGACTCGATAATTGCGTATGCTTTGTGAAATGATCATAGGCCCTCTTTGTATATCACCCATATGACCTTGACCTCACCTTTTATATGTTCCCTAGTCAACCCACTCGAGCCTAAATACTAGCCTTTCTTTTCACTACCAAAAATCCCATATCCAACTCCTAATTGGAGTTTTATACCATGCAATTATTGTTTTGTGGTTGCAATTTGAGTATGAAAACAGTAAGAAGTGAAAAGAAAAAGAGTGAAAAAGAAAAAGTTGAAAACAAAAGAAAAGAAAAGAGAAAAAGTGAGAAAAAGGAAGAAAAGAGAAAGAAAGAGAAAGTTGTTTATATTGTTTGTAGTGTTTCAATAAGCTTTGATTACTCTCTCGATTGTTATATCTAATGCTCGTTTGGACATCTTTGTCCAACTTTTGACATGGCCCACTTTTTCACATTATTTTGAGTTTCATCCCCAAACACTTTGAATTCGTATATACATCCCTTTCATTTCGTACCCTAACCTATCCTACATTACAACCCTTTACAAGTCCTATGTGATCTTAAGTAGATGTAATTCAAATGTTTAAATAATGTTGATAATCTGTGAAAATGCATTTCGCCTCTTTTATATGTGCGGTGTCCTTTCACTGAGATTGCAACTTTTATTTCCTATATAGCGTTCTTCAATTGTGACATGTGCGCGGCCTAGTTTCCCTTTACATTTACTCCTTATGCCCGCATGTCCCGTGTGTTACCTCCCGTTTCATGTGATTCCATTTGTTGAGTGTAATGCCCGTGAGGATTGACTTTTATCCATGCTTTGATATTTAGTATCCGAGTTATTTAAGTTTTTCGCCACATCATACTTTGCATATGCTCACTCCACTCCCAGATGTTAGAGTTTCAATTCATTGAGGTGCATTCGATAATGTTAATAACTACAGACTTCTCATGCGAATTCGTTTGCTATGCTAATAACATGTTGAAATTTTGTTCGCACTGATGAGTTTGTCTTACTTGATTGGGCATATTTTGAGGAAACTTTATGATGTTTGTGGGTTCCATCCCTGAAAACCCTCACGAGACGACACTCGTCCACTAGGGTAACTTAGGGGTTTAACGGCTTATTGCATACGCTAAATGCAATCGAATCACCCGCGAAAGTGGCCTTATCTTTTTATTGCTTTTATACCATACTTTTGTACTCTCCCCTGTGTTGGTTTACTTGTTCTTCTTGTTGCATCCTATTTCATTGCTAGGGACTAGCAATGTGTAAGTTAGGGGGTGTTATAATACGCAAATATTGCGTATTTCATCCATCGAACCTACGCATTTTAGCCCCCTCGGGTGCCTTAATCACTATATTTAAGCCCGTTAACCAGACAACCTCGGTTTATATTGATAACAAGCTATATGAGGTATAATTGGGCTTTTGTAGGTATTTAGGTGCCAAGTATGGGATCCAGACGCATTCCGTGCAATTTCTGTATAAGACCGCACGTTCAAAGGCAATCCGGTCATTTCATAGTTTGGACACCTGGCCCGACTTCTACACCGAAGTTTTACCCCTCCGCGCTAGCTTCGTGTGGCCACGAACGGTGCGTGATTCCGAGTCCGTATGACAAAGTTACGGCGATTTTATTCCAACTAACTATATAAGCTAGTTTTTGTTGTAATAAGGGGGGATGACTCTCATATATTCTGAAATAGATAGTTTTTAGATAGGGTTTGGTTTGGAGAGTTCATTTTCTCTTATTCTTGGATTGACAATCCTGTGGTTTTGTAAGATTGAACTATTCACTTTCATTTTCCATTAATATAGGTTTCCATGCTTTGTAACTAGTTTACTTGCTTTAATTCTTGCTTTCCTAGTCTAATTAGCACAATTTAGTTTAATTCACTATGCACCCTTAGATAAATAGGGTCGGGATTTCATTTCCGCCATTTTCGGGCCCCGAGCTCCGAAAAATAGGTTTCGTGCAATATCGCGTTTAATTGAAACCGCGTGTATTAAAGTTGGATTGTTATGCGTTTAACTTTATTTGTCACGCAACGTTAGTGTTTATAGCGACAATCCGAATTTAATCCGCGTGCGACCATTTTCCATTAAATGTTTAATCTCGCAACTTTGGCTTGAATTCCTTATTGTGTGATGTTTATGCTTAATTGGATATGCTCGATTAGATTGCTTTCGAGCCTTAACTTTAGTTAGTAGTTGTTTCGTTCCGTGTGGTAAGATGCGATCTCGATCCTCGCTTTACTTTTGTGTAGCGTAACTTATTCTTTTTCTTTGTCACCATTTCCAACGTATCATCTTTTACATTTTTATTCTTGAAGTTTTAAAACAATTAACATCTAAAATTTAATCACTCCCTGTGGATTTCTTATGATACCCGACTTACCGATGTGCTTGCTTGTCAAGTTTAGTTGTAGCTTAGGTTTTTGCATCGCGACGACGAAACACACAACGATTGTGTCCTCACACGAACACACTTTTACCGCACGATCAAAATGGCACCGTTGCCGGGGAGTGTGTTTTAGATTGTAATTGTTTTATTATTTCGTAGTATTTTTCGTATTTGTATTCTTTGTTGTAAACCTTTTCTGCAGGATAGCATATTTGAGCGCTAAGAAACTTTGAATCGCGGTTGCTCACTTCCTTGCTCGGATTCTCCATCTACGAACAACGAGGTAATCATGTCCCGCTATTATATTTGTTGTGGTCATTCTAATGATTCTTACTTTGGGGATAGTTTTCAAGTTTTCCATTTTGAAGAGTTTGAGTTTGAAAGACTTGAAAACATTTATCGGAATGAAAATCGTTATTGGGAGCTTGAGTTGGATTCATTATTTGAATCCAATGACGATTCTTATTTCATTACTTTTGAAGATGAGTTTCAACCAAATGCGGAGTCCGAGGATCTTGAGCCGAGGAAGCCTACTTTAGAAGAAACTTTGCTTCTTTACTCCCAAGGTTTGTGTAATACCCCGTATTTTTGTGATATTTATTTATGGGATTAATTGAATTAAATGTGTATTAATTGGACATTAATCCAGATTAAAATACTAACGATATGCGAGTTGGTATGTGATATTAATGAGTATATATGGCTATATATGAATATTGAACTATGAAACTTGTCGTGAGATTGAAATACGACAATTTGGAATTTTGTTGCGAAGCGTGTGATAGTCGCGTCAGGAATATAATTATTTTAATTAAAAAGTGAATTTCATTTCTATTAACCGTATGGTCATTTTGAGTGCGCCAACGCGTTCGGAAGGGTCGAAATAGTCAGAAAACACTAGCCGGGGGTTTAGTTTGGGTCCCGGGGCATTTTTAGGCCATGCCGGCAATGTATAAGGGTAGTTTGGTAATTTTGGATTTTTGGGAATTAAAACCCACGAAAATTAGGAAATAATTATCTGATTTAGTAATTACCCACTAAACCCACTTATAACATAATGGGCTACGGAGGTTATTGAAATTAGTCCCAAAAGTTCATAAGGCAAAAACCCTAGCCACCATTGCCACTTTGGAGAAGAAAAGCTTGGAGAGAGAAGAAAGGAGAATTCTGCAGAGAGAGAGAGAGAACCATTCATCAGATCGTCATCAAAATCAGAGATACACATAAGGCAAGTGGTTTAATTTCGTTTATTACAAAGAATGTTTCTTCCATGCGTAGGAAATTGACAAAATCTATATTGTTTTGGGAGATTGATGAAACCCCATTAAATTGGAATTAGAAACTTGTATTTTGATGAGGATTTGCATGTATAATTGTATGTAGGTGATTAATCTGATGATAATATATTTTGGATGAAACAAAAACGGATTTACTTAGACTCATTGGGGATTTAAGAATTTCTAGGGTTCATGTTCTTGAAATTGTGGAAAAATGTATAAATTTGATATTTGGATGATGTTTAGGAAGAATTTGGCCCATATAAACGTTAATTTATGACCTAAGTATGTTTAGGAATGATTAGAACCCATGAACGATTGTTGGATTGAGGTTTCGATGAGATTGGAGGTGAAGAAAAGTTGGAAAACGAAAAAAGGGATTTCTGTGCTCGAAACTGGCCACTCGTTAGAAGACCTGCCCAGGTCGTTCGAACGAACTCGTTCAAACGAGCTTCTAGCGAGTTGACAGTTTGACTTCTAATGAGAGGGATGTTCGTTCGATGACTTTCATTCGAACGAGATCTCATTATAAGGCCCAGTTCGTTCGAACGAACTCTCGTTCGAACAGCCTCGTTCGAACGAGACTTCTAACGAGTTGACAGTTTAGGCTTTTTAGCCTGTTTTGATTTCGCGTGTCCCGTAACCTTATTTAATGGTAGAGATAACCTTCCCTTGTTGATAAATTGATATAGTAGGGACATTTGAGATATATAGAGGGGTAAAACTTAGAATTGTAATTCGAACCAAATGGAAATTATGGATTAGGACGTGAGTGTCTATTACAACGTGAGAACAATTAAAGGCTTGTATAATTGTATCATCCGGGAATATGTAAATTGTGTAACATTATACGTAGGTACGAGAATGAGAAGTGTACCACAAATAAAATATGGTGAGTTCTAAGATGTGTGCATACTTAGTATATGTATTGATTTTATGTGTATGACATACCTACCATACTTTCTATCATGGGAGGTTTACGTTCACTTAGGGCCCTCTAATCCTTGTGTTTCCCGGATTTAGACTGTTACCTTGATGAACATAGGTCAGAGAAGGAATTATTGGGATGTTAATAAGTTTGCTGATCGTGGGAGCGTAGGTATGTGCATGACCCATGTGATGTGACTGTGTTCGCCTCCATTGTTTGTGATTGTTGTTATCTGAGAACGATTCATGAGAGATTCGGAATGCGTGATCCTTATGTACGTGATGTACCGGGATGGATAGCAGAGTATGTGTGCACCGCAGCTTAGTCCCGGGGTGCTTGTATTGTATATTTATGACGTGAATAATATACACTTAATTAATGGGAACTTTCATGTTGGTATTGTGAATATTATTATGGTAATGTTTTGAGAAAACATAACGGGTTTTCCAATAGTGAATTGTATTACTAATTGAGAATCTGAGTTTAAGTAAAGCCTCTATTTATTTGATAACGCTAGAATGTAATATGGGAATTGAGTAGTAAGGGGCAGAACTTATTACGATTTTGGTTAGATATATATGTCTTTTAGATGGGTATGGTACGTTAGGAGTGCACATGTAGTCGAGAGGTGAGAATTTCATGTGAGTGCACGTCCTAACATGTATTTTGCATTTAATGTTTTAATGTTATTAAAACACTTGCTGTTTTTAAAATGATTTCCACTCTCGGGCTCTGACCCATTTGCTTCCAAATCTATTTTTTTGTAAAAACCATTTTAGGTGCCCAGCCACAAGGACACCATGCTTAGGATCATCATTCAGGTGACGAGATGTAGCTATTTGTGGAAGTTACAGGATTTTGCTTGTAGACGCTTCATTTATCTTAATTCTATATTCAACATTTATCAGTTGTAAGGCATGCTGCCCATTTCTTTTAGAGACATTTCATTTATTTCAGTTATTCAGACTTCGGGCATGTAATTAATTCAGGATTCAGACTTATGTTATTATTTCATTCGTGGGATTGTTGTAAGGAGTTTTCCTCCGGACTTATTACTATTTATTGGTTATTTCATTTCTTCGTTATGGTGAATGGATTATGTTGTTCTTCCATTATTCTTTTATTGCATGTTAATCAGACTTAATTTAAAATTTGGCAACTTATTTTTTAATACTAGGTGGTTAGTAATCATTAAAATGTTTTCGACAGTGATGCTATTAACTAGACCAACTTGACATTTTTTATTAATTTAATAAAGGAGTAGCTACCAAGTATTTAATTAGTCGGGGTGTCACAGGTGGTATCAGAGCATCAGGTTCTAGTGTCCTTTAGGATCTGTACGACTTATTATGTTTCCGCTAAGCTATCTTTGATGTAGAGCCCTATATTTTAGGACTGTTGTATTCTTTTGTATGTGCTACGTTCTTCAGCTATTTTAAGTTTATAACTGCGAGCTTATAAACTTTATTCTCGTTTCAGATGCCTCCACGACGTGCGCAACGGGTTCCCAGGAATGCTACGCCAGAACCACAGCCCGCACCAGTTCAGGGCACGATGAATGCCGCCGAGGTTGCAGCCATTGTGGCCCAGGCCGTAAATGCCGCACTAGTCGTAGTTCAGCAGGTACCACCTCATACGCCGATAGCCGCGCCAGTTCAGGCACATGCATTCCCATCTACTTGGGAACGTGTACGTGATGCTTTTCAGAAAGCACACCCTCCGGAGTTCGCAGGTAGCTCCGATGTTGTGGTTTCGAGTCAGTGGAGGAAAGACATTCAGCGGTACTTAAGGATGTATGAGTGCACTGATGTCCAGAAGAAGATACTAGCTACTTTTAAGCTAGTGGGGTCTGCACTGCAGTGGTGGGAGTCTATTACCACCGTGGAGGAGAGAGATACTCTCACTATCCAGGAGTTTTGGGTGCGGTTCGACCGTAAATACTTTCCGCCAGCTATTCACACGGAGATGAGGAGGAAGTTGATGAGCCTCAAACAGGAAGGTAAGAGTGTGGCCGAGTATGAGGCTGAATTCACTAATCTTCTGAACATTGTTCCAGATGAGATAACGACAGAGGAGAAGAAGATACAGAAATTTACAGACGGGTTGACTTGGAGGATCCGTCAGCATTTGTTGGGGAACCTATCGTTGGCCACTTACTCTGATGTGGTTAACGCTGCACTGTTACACTGCCAGGACCACCGCCTTCACATGGCTGAGGGCAAGCGATCGGGAGAGTCCAGCCATTAGGGCAGGGCTGGAGGAAATGGTGCCAGTGGGGCACAATCTGTTCAGGGGCAGAGACAGGGCGGCTAGGGTTCCCAGCAGGGTGATCACAAGAGATTCAAATCGGGGAATTTCAGGCATGGACAGGGAGGTTTTTGGCAGGGCCATCAGGGTCATAATGGTCAACAACAGCCGTTTCAGCAGGGCCAACAGGGCAAGGGGAGGAACGGTAATGGCCACCAGGGCCGGGGGCAGCAGGGACAGAGAGGGGGGAACTTCCCGGGGAAGTGTTTCGTTTGTGGCAAGATTGGCCATAAACGCCAGGACTGTCCTGATAGGGGCAGGACCCCGCAGCAGCAGCAGGGTGGTCGACAGGAGCCGCAGAGACCCGTGTTTCCCGCCGCCCTCCCGGCGCCACCACAGATGGCAGCATTGCCACCCATTCCAGCGGTCCCAGTTCAGCAGGGGCAGTTGCAGTATGGGAGAGTATACCAGCTTCAGCAAGCAGCAGCTCCACAGGCCCCACCCGCGATTGAGGGTATGTTTCCTATCCATGGTACTATAGGTCGAGTTTTGTTTGATACGGGGGCAACGCATTGTTTTATAGCTACACATTTTGCGAAAGCCTTAGGGTTGTTAGCCACAGCAGAGAGCACAGTGACGTGTGTAGACTCACCATTGGGGAGTGGGTCGCTTATTTTCTTTATATGCCGGGGAGTGGGGCTAGAGATTGGTAGTTTGGTATTACCTGCAGACATGTTAGTATTAGATATGCATGTGCACGATGTGATTATCGGTATGGATTGGCTCGCTGATTATAGAGCCATGATTGATTGCTTCGGTGGGAGCATTGTTTTTGCCATTCTGAGGCAAGAGATGTTTGTAGTGGCGATGCCTCGCCCAGAGGGAGGCTCGACCGCTCATTTGTATTACATAGAGAAGGATACCTCTAAGGAGGTTGTGATTCATTTAGATTCGATCCCAGTTGTCAGGGAGTATTCTGATGTGTTTCAGGAGATACCAGGCCTACCCCCAGTCATGAAATAGACTTTGTTATAGACTTATTACCAGGTACGAGACCTATAGCACGCGCACCGTACCGTATGGCTCCGGCAGAGATGCGAGAGCTACGAGATCAGATTGAGCAGTTGTTGGATCAGAGGTTTATACGGAGGAGTACTTCGCCGTGGGGTGCCCCTGAGTTGTTCGTGAAAAAGAGAGATGGATCGTTGAGGTTGTGTGTGGATTATCGAGAGTTGAATAAGGTCACGATACAGAATAAGTACCCGTTGCCTCGAATCGATGACCTATTCGACCAGTTGAGAGGAGCTTCTTTCTTCTCAAAGATTGATTTATGATCGGGATACCATCAGTTGCGTATCAGGGAAGAGGATGTCTCGAAGACTGCGTTCTTAATGAGATATGGTTCTTACGAGTTTCGGATTATGCCTTTTGGTTTGACCAACGCTCCAGCTGTGTTTATGGACTTGATGCATAGGGTGTTCAGATATTTCTTAGATCAGTTTGTCATTGTCTTCATTGATGATATTCTAGTTTACTCCCAGACTGAGGAGGATCACACCGAGCATTTGAGGCAAGTTTTGCAGACGCTACGTCAAAACGAGCTGTATGCAAAATATGAGAAGTGAGGGTTTTGGCTGAAGGAGGTCCAGTTTTTGGGACATATTATTTTTGGCCGGGGGATATCAGTTGATCCGGGGAAAGTATCCGCGGTGAGGGAGTGGGGACAGCCCACGACACTGACGGAGATCCGTAGTTTCTTGGGACTAGCAGGATACTACAGGAGGTTCATTCGGGGATTCTCGAAGATAGCGGGTCCTTTGACACATCTGACTCGTAAGGGTGTGCCATTCATCTAGAGTGATGCCTGTCAGTTGGAATTTGATGAGTTAAAAGATAAGTTGACCTCAGCACCTGTGTTAGCATTGCCGAGATCGGGAGTTGAGTATCTAATTTACACCGATGCATCCTTGCAAGGACTTGGAAGTGTATTACAGCAGGAGAGTCAGGCCATAGCTTATGCTTCCCGTAAGCTTAAGCCTCACGAAAAGAATTACCCCACTCATGACATGGAGTTGGCGGCAGTGGTATTTGCCCTTCGGATATGGAGACATTACCTTTTGGGGGAGAAGTTTTGATTGTTCACGGACCACAAGTCCCTACAGTACGTATTCACGCAAAAAGAGTTGAATATGCGGCAACGGAGGTGGCTTGAGTTTGTGAAGGACTATCAGTTTGATATCCAGTATCACCCGAGGAAGGCTAACGTGGTAGAAGACGCGTTGAGCCGTAGGCCAGTAGATGAAGTGGCAGGGGTGTGGAAGGCAAAATTTGAAGGAGTTGGGACACCAGGATGCAGTGGCCCGATCATTCATATCGGTGATGACTGTTACACCATAGATTGTCACGAGAGTGGTAAAGGCACAAGCAGATAACTCGTTATGTCAGGAGCAGATAGTCCGATTATTAAACGAGGGGGCCGAGTCCTATACCGTTAGCTCAGATGGGGGATTACGCTTCAATGGGAGATTGGTAGTTCCAGAAGGGGAGGAATTGCGGCACGAGGTGATGGTAGAGTCGCACGACTCACGGTTCGCGGTACATCTCGGAGGGGATAAAATGTACCAAGACATGAGACGACAGTATTGGTGGAGTGCGATGAAGAGAGAGATTGCCGTGTTTGTTTCTAAATGCACCACTTGTCAGCTAGTAAAAGTGGATCATCAGAGATCGGCAGGACTTCTACAACCATTGGAGATCCCTATGTGGATGTGGGAGAGCATATCCATGGATTTTATCACGAGGTTACCTATGTCACAGAGAGGTCATGACTCCATTTGGGTGATTGTGGACAGGTTGACCAAAGTCGCTCATTTTCTACCCGTAAGGACAGACTACACTACGGAACAGTATGCCCAGCTCTTTATTGCAGAGATAGTGAGACTTCATGGTGTGCCCCTAAATATCGTGTCTGACCGAGACAAGATATTTGTTTCGCGATTTTGGGAGAGTTTTCAGGAGGCCATGGGCACAGAATTGGGGTTGAGTACGGCGTATCACCCGCAGATCGATGGGCAGACCGAGCGTACAAACCAGATGTTGGAGAACATGCTACGTATGTGCATCATTGATTTCGGGGGTTGATGGGAGCAAATCTTGCACTGGTGGAGTTTGCTTACAACAACTCCTACCAGTTCACCATTGGCATGGCTCCATTTGAGGCGTTGTACGGTAGACCTTGTCGTTACCCAGCATGTTGGTTGGAGGTGGGGGACAACAAACTACTTGGGCCGGAAGTGATTCAGGATACTCCGGCAAGGATAGAATTGATTCGAAGTCGCATTCGAGTAACTCAGGATCGGCAGAAGAGCTATGCTGATGCAAAGAGGTTCTTCAGGGAGTTCCAAGTGGGGGACCAAGTTTTGCTCAGAGTATCTCCTATGAAGGGGATTATGCATTTCGGGAAGAAAGGGAAGTTGGCACCGAGATATATGGTACCATTTCCTATTATTGAGCGGATTGGACCGATTGCATATAGACTTGGGTTACCGGAGCATTTACATCGAATTCATGATGTATTTCATATTTCCTCGCTAAGGAAATATCTTAGAGACGATTTGGCTCATTCTCATATTGCTTTGGAGGACATCGATCTCCAGCCTGATAGCTCCTACGAGGAGGGGCCGATTGCTATTTTGGACCGAAGTGAGCAGAAATTGCGGTCAAAGATAGTCCCGTTAGTTCGTGTTCAGTGGCGACATCATAATGTCGAGGAGTCCACATGGGAGCGCGAGGATGAGATGCGTAAACGTTATCCAGAGTTGTTCTTACCAGGTACTTTCTAGTTTCGAATTTCGGGACGAAATTCTGTTATTAGGGGGGAAGTATGTAATACCCCGTATTTTTGTGATATTTATTTATGGGATTAATTGAATTAAATGTGTATTAATTGGACATTAATCCGGATTAAAATACTAATGAGATGCGAGTCGGTATGTTATATTAATGAGTATATATGTCTATATATGAATATTGAACTATGAAACTTGTCGTGAGATTGAAATACGACAATTTGGAATTTTGTGGAGACGCGTGTGACAGTCGCGTCGGGAATATAATTATTTTAATTAAAAAGTGAATTTCATTTCTATTAACCATATGGTCGTTTTGAGTGCGCCAATGCGTCCGGAAGGGTCGAAATAGTCAGAAAACACTAGCTGGGGGTTTAGTTTGGGTCCCGTGGCATTTTTAGGCCATGCCGGCAACGTATAAGGGTAGTTTGGTAATTTTGGATTTTTGGGAATTAAAACCCACGAAAATTAGGAATTAATTATTTGATTTAGTAATTACCCACTAAACCCACTTATAACATAATGGGCTACGGAGGTTATTGAAATTAGTCCCAAAAGTTCCTAAGGCAAAAACCCTAGCCACCATTGCCACTTTGGAGAAGAAAAGCTTGGAGAGAGAAGATAGGAGAATTCTGCAGAGAGAGAGAGAGAGAACCATTCATCAGATCGTCATCAAAATCAGAGATACACATAAGGCAAGTGGTTTAATTTCGTTTATTACAAAGAATGTTTCTTCCATGCGTAGGAAATTGACAGAATCTGTATTATTTTGGGAGATTGATGAAACCCCATTAAATTGGAATTAGAAACTTGTATTTTGATGAGGATTTGCATGTAGAATTGTATGTAGGTGATTAATCTGATGATAATATATTTTGGATGAAACAAAAACGGATTTAATTAGACTCATTGGGGATTTAAGAATTTCTAGGGTTCATGTTCTTGAAATTGGGGAAAATGTATAAATTTGATATTTGGATGATGTTTAGGACGAATTGGCCCCATATAAACGTTAATTTATGACCTAAGTATGTTTAGGAATGATTAGAACCCATGAACGATTGTTGGATTGAGGTTTAGATGAGATTGGAGGTGAAGAAAAGTTGGAAAAACGAAAAAAGGGATTTCTGGGCTCGAAACTGGCCACTCGTTAGAAGACCCGCCCACGTCATTCGAACGAGCTCGTTCGAACGAGCTTCTAACGAGTTGATAGTTTGACTTCTAACGAGAGGGATGTTCGTTCGATGACTTTTGTTCGAGCGAGAGCTCGTTAGAAGGCCCAGTTCGTTCGAACGAACTCTCGTTCGAACAGCCTCGTTCGAACGAGACTTCTAACGAGTTGACAGTTTAGGATTTTTAGCCTGTTTTGATTTCGCGTCTCCCATAACCTTATTTAATGGTAGAGATAACCTTCCCTTGATGATAAATTGATATAGTAGGGGCATTTGAGATATATAGAGGAGTAAAACCTAGAAGTGTAATTCGAACCAAATGGAAATTATGGATTAGGACGTGAGTGTCTATTACAACGTGAGAACAATTAAAGGCTTGTATAATTGTATCATCCGAGAATATGTAAATTGTGTAACATTATACGTAGGTACGAGAATGAGAAGTGTACCACAAATAAAATATGGTGATTTCTAAGATGTGTGCATACTTAGTATATGTATTGATTTTATGTGTATGACATACCTACCATACTTGCTATCACGGGAGGTTACGTTCGCTTAGGGCCCTCTAATCCTTGTGTTTCCCGGATTTAGACTGGTGCCTCGATGAACATAGGTCAGAGAAGGACTTATTGGGATTTTAATAAGTCTGCTGATCGTGGGAGCGTAGGTATGTGCGTGACCCATGTGATGTGACTGTGTTCGCCTCCATTGTTTGTGATTGTTGTTATCTGAGAACGATTCCTGAGAGATTCGGAATGCGTGATCCTTATGTACGTGATGTACCGGGATGGATAGCAGAGTATGTGTGCACCGCAGCTTAGTCTCGGGGTGCTTGTATTGTATATTTATGACGTGAATAATATACACTTAATTAATGGGAACTTTCATGTTGGTATTGTGAATATAATTGTGGTAATGTTTTGAGAAAACATAACGGGTTAACCGATAGTGAATTGTATTACTAATTGAGAATCTGAGTTTAAGTAAAGCCTTTATTTATTTGATAACGCTAGAATGTAATATGGGAATCGAGTAGTAAGGGGTAGAACTTATTACGATTTTGGTTAGATATATATGTCTTTTAGATGGGTATGGAACGTTAGGAGTGCACATGTAGTCGAGACGTGAGAATTTCATGTGAGTGCACGTCCTAACATGTATTTTGCATTTAATGTTATTAAAACACTTGCTATTTTTAAAATGATTTTCACTCTCTGGCTCTGACCCATTTGCTTTCAAATCTATTTTTTTGTAAAAACCATTTTAGGTGCCCAGCCACAAGGACACCATGCTTAGGATCCTCATTCAGGTGACGAGCTGTAGCTGTTTGTGGAAGTTACAGGATTTTCCTTGTAGACGCTTCATTTATCTTGATTCTATATTTAGCTTTTATCAGTTGTAGGGCATGTTGCCCATTTCTTTTAGAGACATTTCATTTATTTCAGTTATTCAGATTTTGGGCATGTAATTAATTCAGGATTAAGACTTATGTTATTATTTCATTCGTGGGATTGTTGTGAGGAGTTTTCCTCCGGACTTATTACTATTTTTGGTTATTTCATTTCTTCATTATGGTGAATGGATTATATTGTTCTTCCATTATTCTTTTATTGCATGTTAATCAGACTTAATTTAAAATTTGGCAACTTATTTTTTAATACTTTGTGGTTAGTAATCATTAAAATGTTTTCGACAGTGATGCTATTAACTGGACCAACTTGAGATTTTGTATTAATTTAATAAAGGAGTAGTTACCCGGTATTTAATTAGTCGGGGTGTCACAGTTTGGAAAGCCTAAATGATGCTGGAATGAGACTTGGAGCACTTTGCGATGAGATGAATTCTTTTGCACAAAACAACGAGGTGGTGGAAACTTGTGTTTCACCTCAAATTTTCAAAGAATTTCTCATAGAATGTGAATCTCTCTCCCCCGAAATTCAATCTCCTTCCGACGATAAGTTGATGGAGATTGAATTTATTTCATTACCATATACGTTTTTCATCATTGAACCATTAGAATTACCGGTTGATTCCTATGAGTCGGTAGAAACTTTTAAAACTACACTTTTTGCCGATGAGGACTCTTTACAAGACTTGTTTTCGATGGATGTTGTCCCGACGTGTGCACCATCTCCCATTCCGTTTGAAAAATCTTAGGGAGAGGAGTTAACTTTTCTTGGACCTCAGGTGTACCTTTCCCCCTTCTTATCCAAATCCCCCATCGTCCGCCCAGAATTTCTAATTGGCGATGGTTCATTTCTTTCACCACCCACATACCTTCTGTTGTTCAAATGGAATTCCCATTTTACGGGAGGCATGCATGTTCGAGAGGGTCCACCATTGATCCACCAAATTCAAATTGTATTTTGGATGGACCCTCAAAAGTTTAAACTTTTGGTATATAGTTAATTGCACATCCTAAGTGTAAGTTGTATATACTAACTTCTTCATTTTTGTTTTTCTTAATTTTAGCGTAGTGTAATTACTTAATCTCTTTTTATTTCTTTTTGTATGCTTGGTTCTAACTCTTTTGTAGGTTCAACGGACTTGAATTTGCAGAGACTACGCATCCTGGCACGCATTTCTTAAGAAAACAATCAAAAAAGTCGCAAAAACATTTTTACCCTTATTTTTCATGCGCGCATTCTCACGCATTTCCATTTGATTTTCTATTTTTTTTATTTTATTTCTCATTTTTGTCATGAATATGCGGGTGTGTTGCTCATTGTTCATATTGTTATTTTTTCGGTTCACTTTGGCCTATTTGTGTTATTTGTGTTTGTATGTATGCCTATGTGTAATTATTTTTATTTTATTTTTATTTTTATTTTTCTATTTTTATTTCATATTTTTATATAGATACACTTATATATACTATATATATAGTTATTTTATATTTAAACCCCATAATTATCCCTTATTTGCATTCCCCCCCCCCCCCCTCATTTAAAAAAAGGATGCGGTGTGCCTGGCCTTGCTCGATCGATCGATCGAGCTGTAAAAGGCCGAGGCTGCCTACTTTTTTTTCCCCATTTTTCATATCCTCTCCTTTTCTCTCTCAATCTGATTTCGTGCCCAAGAATTCCCACACCATATATCTTCCATTTTCCTTCCAATTGCTACATATTCAAGGTATAATCTTCACTACTTTTACATGAATTTGTAGTTTTTGTTAGATTTGTGTCACAAATTACATGTTTAAACCCTTAATTGACATTGTTTGTTGTGTTGGTGTTTGCCCCCTGATTTTTTGTTGTTCCAACCCTTGTTTTTCATGATTATTGATGTAAATCCACTCATGAACAAGTCTATATTGCTGCATTGTTGTTTTGTTCATGAGTGGGGTGATTTCGTTGGTTCCAATCGGTATTTTCAACCTTAACGCACATTGCGCACGCCAAGTGTTCGTCAAAATGCCTAAAACAGATTTCAATCCAATTTTTGACGCACACTTGGGTGATTTTCATGCATTGTCTTACTTGATTGGGCATATTTTGAGGAAACTTTATGATGTTTGTGGGTTTCATCCCTAAAAACCCTCACGAGACGACACTCATCCACTAGGGTAACCTAGGGGTTTAACGGCTTATTGCATACGGTAAATGCAATCGAATCGCCCACGAAAGTGGCCTTATCTTTTTATTGCTTTTATACCATACTTTTGTACTCTCTCCTGTGTTGGTTTACTTGTTCTTCTTGTTGCATCCTATTTCATTGCTAGGGAATAGCAATGTGTAAGTTAGGTGGTGTGATAATACGCAAATATTGCGTATTTCATCCATCGAACCTACGCATTTTAGCCCCCTCGAGTGCCTTAATCGCTATATTTAAGCCCGTTAACCAGACAACCTCGGTTTATATTGATAACATGCTATATGAGGTATAATTGGGCTTTTATAGGTATTTAGGTGCCAAGTATGGGATCCGGACGCATTTCGCGCAATTTCCATACAAGACGGCACGTTTAAGGGCAATCCGGTCATTTCATAGTTTGGGCACCTGGCCCGACATCTTCATCGAAGTTGTAGACCTCCGCGCTAGCTTCGCGTGGCTGTAAACGGTGCTTGATTCCGAGTCTGTATGAAAAAGTTACGGCGATTATAACGGCGATGGAAAGCATGCCAAAACTGGGGAAACTGCAGGTTGCCCCTGCTTGATCGATCGATCGAGCCTAGGGGTCGATCGATTGAGCCTTCTTATTTTTTCCACGATTTACACTGTCGATCGATCGATGCTCTGTTTTTCCCTGCAGATATTTTCTTCCCTTTTCTTTGTTCTTTTCTTTTATTCCAACTAACTATATAAGCTAGTATTTGTTGTAATAAGGGGGATGACTCTCATATATTCTGAAATAGATAGTTTTTAGTTATGGTTTGGTTTGGAGAGTTCATTTTCTCTTCTTCTTGGATTGACAACCCATGTTGTTTTGTAACATTGAACTATTCACTATCATTTTCCATTAATATAGTTTGTTCTTCATTCTTTCCTTGCTTTGTAATTTAGTTTCCATGCTTTGTAACTAGTTTACTTACTTTAATTCTTTCTTTCCAAGTCTAATTAGCACAATTTAGTTTAATTCACTATGCACCCTTAGATAAATAGGGTCGGGATTTTATTTCCGCCATTTTCGGGCCCGAGCTCCGAAAGCTAGGTTTCGTGCAATATCGCGTTTAATTGAAACCGCGTGTATTAAAGTTGGATTGTTATGCGTTTAACTTTCTTTGTCATGCAACGTTAGTGTTTATAGCGACAATCCGAATTTAATCCGCGTGTGACCATTTTCCATTAAATATTTAATCTCGCAACTTTGGCTTGAATTCCTTATTGTGTGATGTTTATGCTTAATTGGATATGCTCGATTAGATTACTTTCGAGCCTTAACTCTAGTTAGTAGTTGTTTCGTTCCGTGTTGTAGGATGCGATCTCGATCCTCGCTTTACTTTTGTGTAGCGTAACTTATTTTTTTCTTTGTCACCATTTCCAACCTATCATCTTTTACATTTTTATTCTTGAAGTTTTAAAACAATTAACGTCTAAAATTTAATCACTCCCTGTGGATTTCTTATGATACCCGACTTACCGCTGTTCTTGCTTGTCAAGTGTAGTCGTAGCTTAGGTTTTTGCATCGCGACGGCGAAACACACAACGATTGTGTCCCCACACGAACACACTTTTACCGCACGATCAAAATGGCACCGTTGCCGGGGAGTGTGTTATAGATAGTAATTGTTTTATTATTTCGTAGTATTTTTCTTTTTGTATTTGTATTCTTTGTTGTAAACCTTTGCTGCAGGATAGCATATTTGAGCGCTAAGAAACTTTGAATCGCGGTTGCTCACTTCCTTGCTCGGATTCTCCATCTACAAACAATGAGGTAATGATGTCCTGCTATTATAGTTATTGCGGTCATTCTAATGATTCTTACTTTTGGGATAGTTTTCAAGTTTTCCATTTTGAAGAGTTTGAGTTTGAAAGACTTGAAAACATTTATCGGAATGAAAATCGTTATTGGGAGCTTGAGTTGGATTCATTATTCGAATCCAATAATGATTCTTATTTCATTACTTTGGAAGACGAGTTTCAACCAAATGAGGAGTCTGAGGCTCTTGAGCCAAGGAAGCCTACTTTGGAAGAAACTTTGTTTCTTTACTCCCAAGGTTTGGAAAGCCTAAATGATGCTGGAATGAGACTTGGAGCACTTTGCGATGAGATGAATTCTTTTGCACAAAACAACGAGGAGGTGGAAAATTGTGTTTCACCTCAAATTTTCAAATAATTTCTCATAGAATGTGAATCTCTCTCCCCCGAAATTCAATCTCCTTCCGACGATAAGTTGATGGAGATTGAATTTATTTCATTACCATATACGTTTTTCGTCATTGAACCATTAGAATTACCGGTTGATTCCTATGAGTCGGTAGAAACTTTTAAAACTACACTTTTTGCCGATGAGGACTCTTTACAGGACTTGTTTTCGATGGATGTTGTCCCGACGTGTGCACCATCTCCCATTCCGTTTGAAAAATCTTTGGGAGATGAGTTAACTTTTCTTGGACCTCAGGTGTACCTTTCCCCCTTCTTATCCAAATCCCCCATCGTCCGCCCAGAATTTCTAATTGGCGATGGTTCATTTCTTTCACCGCCCACATACCTTCTGTTGTTCAAATGGAATTCCCATTTTACGGGAGGCATGCATGTTCGAGAGGGTCCACCATTGATCCACCAAATTCAAATTGTGTTTTGGATGGACCCTCAAAAGTTTAAACTTTTGGTATATAGTTAATTGCACATCCTAAGTGTAAGTTGTATATACTAACTTCTTCATTTTTCTTTTTCTTAATTTTAGCGTAGTGTAATTACTTAATCTCTTTTTATTTCTTTTTGTATGCTTGGTTCTAACTCTTTTGTAGGTTCAACGGACTTGAATTTGCAGAGACTACGCATCCCGGCACGCATTTCTTAAGAAAACAATCAAAAAAGTCGCAAAAACATTTTTACCCTTATTTTTCACGCGCGCATTCTCACGCATTTCCATTTGATTTTCTATTTTTTTTTATTTTATTTCTCATTTTTGTCATAAATATGCGGATGTGTTGCTCATTGTTCATATTGTTATTTTTTCGGTTCACTTTGGCCTATTTGTGTTATTTGTGTGTGTATGTATGCCTATGTGTAATTATTTTTATTTTATTTTTATTTTTATTTCATATTTTTATATAGATACACTTATATATACTATATATATAGTTATTTTATATTTAAACCCCATAATTATCCCTTATTTGCATTCCCCCCCTCCCTCATTTAAAAAAAGGATGCGGTGTGCCTGGCCTTGCTCGATCGATCGATCGAGCAGTAAAAGGCCGAGGCTGCCTACTTTTTTTTCCCCATTTTTCATATCCTCTCCTCTTCTCTCTCAATCTGATTTCGTGCCCTAGAATTCCCACACCACATATCTTCCATTTTCCTTCCAATTGCTACATATTCAAGGTATAATCTTCACTACTTTTACATGATTTTGTAGTTTTTGTTAGATTTGTGTCACAAATTACATGTTTAAACCCTTGATTGACATTGTTTGTTGTGTTGGTGTTTGCCCCTGATTTTTTGTTGTTCCAACCCTTGTTTTTCATGATTATTGATGTAAATCCACTCATGAACAAGTCTATATTGCTGCATTGTTGTTTTGTTCATGAGTGGGGTGATTTCGTTGGTTCCAATCGGTATTTTCAACCTTGACGCACATTGCGCACGCCAAGTGTTCGTCAAAATGCCTAAAACAGATTTCAATCCAATTTTTGACGCACACTTGGGTGATTTTCATGCATTGTCTTACTTGATTGGGCATATTTTGAGGAAACTTTATGATGTTTGTGGGTTTCATCCCTAAAAACCCTCACGAGACGACACTCGTCCACTAGGGTAACCTAGGGGTTTAACGGCTTATTGCATACGGTAAATGCAATCGAATCGCCCGCGAAAGTGGCCTTATCTTTTTATTGCTTTTATACCATACTTTTGTACTCTCTCCTGTGTTGGTTTACTTGTTCTTCTTGTTGCATCCTATTTCATTGCTAGGGAATAACAATGTGTAAGTTAGGTGGTGTGATAATACGCAAATATTGCGTATTTCATCCATCGAACCTACGCATTTTAGCCCCCTCGAGTGCCTTAATCGCTATATTTAAGCCCGTTAACCAGACAACCTCGGTTTATATTGATAACATGCTATATGAGGTATAATTGGGCTTCTATAGGTATTTAGGTGCCAAGTATGGGATCCGGACGCATTTCGCGCAATTTCCATACAAGACGGCACGTTCAAGGGCAATCCGGTCATTTCATAGTTTGGGCACCTGGCCCGACATCTACACCGAAGTTGTAGACCTCCGTGCTAGCTTCGCGTGGCTGCAAACGGTGCTTGATTCCGAGTCTGTATGAAAAAGTTACGGCGATTATAACGGAGATGGAAAGCATGCAAAAACTGGGGAAACTGCAGGTTGCCCCTGCTTGATCGATCGATCGAGCCTAGCGATCGATCGATCGAGCCTTCTTATTTTTTCCACGATTTACACTGTCGATCGATCGATGCTCTGTTTTTCCCTGCAGATATTTTCTTCCCTTTTCTTTGTTCTTTTCTTTTATTCCAACTAACTATATAAGCTAGTCTTTGTTGTAATAAGGGGGATGACTCTCATATATTCTGAAATAGATAGTTTTTAGTTAAGGTTTGGTTTGGAGAGTTCATTTTCTCTTCTTCTTGGATTGACAACCCATGTGGTTTTGTAACATTGAACTATTCACTTTCATTTTCCATTAATATAGTTTGTTCTTCATTCTTTCCTTGCTTTGTAATTTAGTTTCCATGCTTTGTAACTAGTTTACTTGCTTTAATTCTTTCTTTCCAAGTCTAATTAGCACAATTTAGTTTAATTCACTATGCACCCTTAGATAAATAGGGTCGGGATTTTATTTCCGCCATTTTCGGGCCCCGAGCTCCGAAAGCTAGGTTTCGTGCAATATCGCGTTTAATTGAAACCGCGTGTATTAAAGTTGGATTGTTATGCGTTTAACTTTCTTTGTCACGCAACGTTAGTGTTTATAGCGACAATCCGAATTTAATCCGCGTGTGACCATTTTCCATTAAATATTTAATCTCGCAACTTTGGCTTGAATTCCTTATTGTGTGATGTTTATGCTTAATTGGATATGCTCGATTAGATTACTTTCGAGCCTTAACTCTAGTTAGTAGTTGTTTCATTCCGTGTTGTAGGATGAGATCTCGATCCTCGCTTTACTTTTGTGTAGCGTAACTTATTTTTTTCTTTGTCACCATTTCCAACCTATCATCTTTTACATTTTTATTCTTGAAGTTTTAAAACAATTAACATCTAAAATTTAATCACTCCCTGTGGATTTCTTATGATACCCGACTTACCGCTGTTCTTGCTTGTCAAGTGTAGTCGTAGCTTAGGTTTTTGCATCGCGACGGCGAAACACACAACGATTGTGTCCTCACACGAACACACTTTTACCGCACGATCAAAATTGCACCATTGCCGGGGAGTGTGTTATAGATAGTAATTGTTTTATTATTTCGTAGTATTTTTCTTTTTGTATTTGTATTCTTTGTTGTAAACCTTTGCTGCAGGATATCATATTTGAGCGCTAAGAAACTTTGAATCGCGGTTGCTCACTTCCTTGCTCGGATTCTCCATCTACAAACAATGAGGTAATGATGTCCTGCTATTATAGTTATTGCGGTCATTCTAATGATTCTTACTTTTGGGATAGTTTTCAAGTTTTCCATTTTGAAGAGTTTGAGTTTGAAAGACTTGAAAACATTTATCGGAATGAAAATCGTTATTGGGAGCTTGAGTTGGATTCATTATTCGAATCCAATAGCGATTCTTATTTCATTACTTTGGAAGACGAGTTTCAACCAAATGAGGAGTCTGAGGCTCTTGAGCCAAGGAAGAATACTTTGGAAGAAACTTTGTTTCTTTACTCCCAAGGTTTGGAAAGCCTAAATGATGCTGGAATGAGACTTGGAGCACTTTGCGATGAGATGAATTCTTTTGCACAAAACAACGAGGAGGTGGAAACTTGTGTTTCACCTCAAATTTTCAAAGAATTTCTCATAGAATGTGAATCTCTCTCCCCCGAAATTCAATCTCCTTCCGACGATAAGTTGATGGAGATTGAATTTATTTCATTACCATATACGTTTTTCGTCATTGAACCATTAGAATTACCGGTTGATTCCTATGAGTCGGTAGAAACTTTTAAAACTACACTTTTTGCCGATGAGGACTCTTTATAGGACTTGTTTTCGATGGATGTTGTCCCGACGTGTGCACCTTCTCCCATTCCGTTTGAAAAATCTTTGGGAGATGAGTTAACTTTTCTTGGACCTCAGGTGTACCTTTCCCCCTTCTTATCCAAATCCCCCATCGTCCGCCCAGAATTTCTAATTGGCGATGGTTCATTTCTTTCACCTCCCACATACCTTCTGTTGTTCAAATGGAATTCCCATTTTACGGGAGGCATGCATGTTCGAGAGGTTCCACCATTGATCCACCAAATTCAAATTGTGTTTTGGATGGACCCTCAAAAGTTTAAACTTTTGGTATATAGTTAATTGCACATCCTAAGTGTAAGTTGTATATACTAACTTCTTCATTTTTGTTTTTCTTAATTTTAGCGTAGTGTAATTACTTAATCTCTTTTTATTTCTTTTTGTATGCTTGGTTCTAACTCTTTTGTAGGTTCAACGGACTTGAATTTGCAGAGACTACGCATCCCAGCACGCATTTCTTAAGAAAACAATCAAAAAAGTCGCAAAAACATTTTTACCCTTATTTTTCACTCGCGCATTCTCACGCATTTCCATTTGATTTTCTATTTTTTTTTATTTTATTTCTCATTTTTGTCATAATTATGCGGGTGTGTTGCTCATTGTTCATATTGTTATTTTTTCGGTTCACTTTGGCCTATTTGTGTTATTTGTGTGTGTATGTATGCCTATGTGTAATTATTTTTATTTTATTTTTATTTTTATTTCATATTTTTATATAGATACACTTATATATACTATATATATAGTTATTTTATATTTAAACCCCATAATTATCCCTTATTTGCATTCCCCCCCCCCTCATTTAAAAAAAGGATGCGGTGTGCCTGGCCTTGCTCGATCGATCGATCGAGCAGTAAAAGGCCGAGGCTGCCTACTTTTTTTTCCCCATTTTTCATATCCTCTCCTCTTCTCTCTCAATCTGATTTCATGCCCTAGAATTTCCACACCATATATCTTCCATTTTCCTTCCAATTGCTACATATTCAAGGTATAATCTTCACTACTTTTACATGATTTTGTAGTTTTTGTTAGATTTGTGTCACAAATTACATGTTTAAACCCTTGATTGACATTGTTTGTTGTGTTGGTGTTTGCCCCTGATTTTTTGTTGTTCCAACCCTTGTTTTTCATGATTATTGATGTAAATCCACTCATGAACAAGTCTATATTGCTGCATTGTTGTTTTGTTCATGAGTGGGGTGATTTCGTTGGTTCCAATCGGTATTTTCAACCTTGACGCACATTGCGCACGCCAAGAGTTTGTCAAAATGCCTAAAACAGATTTCAATCCATTTTTTGACGCACACTTGGGTGATTTTCATGCATTGTCTTACTTGATTGGGCATATTTTGAGGAAACTTTATCATGTTTGTGGGTTTCATCCCTAAAAACCCTCACGAGACGACACTCGTCCACTAGGGTAACCTAGGGGTTTAACGGCTTATTGCATACGGTAAATGCAATCGAATCGCCCGCGAAAGTGGCCTTATCTTTTTATTGCTTTTATACCATACTTTTGTACTCTCTCCTGTGTTGGTTTACTTGTTCTTCTTGTTGCATCCTATTTCATTCCTAGGGAATAGCAATGTGTAAGTTAGGTGGTGTGATAATACGCAAATATTGCGTATTTCATCCATCGAACCTACGCATTTTAGCCCCCTCGAGTGCCTTAATCGCTATATTTAAGCCCGTTAACCAGACAACCTCGGTTTATATTGATAACATGCTATATGAGGTATAATTGGGCTTCTATAGGTATTTAGGTGCCAAGTATGGGATCCGGACGCATTTCGCGCAATTTCCATACAAGACGGCACGTTCAAGGGAAATCCGGTCATTTCATAGTTTGGGCACCTGGCCCGACATCTACATCGAAGTTGTAGACCTCCGCGCTAGCTTCGCGTGGCTGCAAACGGTGCTTGATTCCGAGTCTGTATGAAAAAGTTACGGCGATTATAACGGAGATGGAAAGCATGCAAAAACTGGGGAAACTGCAGGTTGCCCCTGCTTGATCGATCGATCGAGCCTAGGGGTCAATCGATCGAGCCTTCTTATTTTTTCCACGATTTACACTGTCGATCGATCGATGCTCTGTTTTTCCCTGCAGATATTTTCTTCCCTTTTCTTTGTTCTTTTCTTTTATTCCAACTAACTATATAAGCTAGTATTTGTTGTAATAAGGGGGATGACTCTCATATATTCTGAAATAGATAGTTTTTAGTTATGGTTTGGTTTGTAGAGTTCATTTTCTCTTCTTCTTGGATTGACAACCCATGTGGTTTTGTAACATTGAACTATTCACTTTCATTTTCCATTAATATAGTTTGTTCTTCATTCTTTCCTTGCATTGTAATTTAGTTTCCATGCTTTGTAACTAGTTTACTTGCTTTAATTCTTTCTTTCCAAGTCTAATTAGCACAATTTAGTTTAATTCACTATGCACCCTTAGATAAATAGGGTCGGGATTTTATTTCCGCCATTTTCGGGCCCCGAGCTCCGAAAGCTAGGTTTCGTGCAATATCGCGTTTAATTGAAACCGCGTGTATTAAAGTTGGATTGTTATGCGTTTAACTTTCTTTGTCATGCAACGTTAGTGTTTATAGCGACAATCCGAATTTAATCCGCGTGTGACCATTTTCCATTAAATATTTAATCTCGCAACTTTGGCTTGAATTCCTTATTGTGTGATGTTTATGCTTAATTGGATATGCTCGATTAGATTACTTTCGAGCCTTAACTCTAGTTAGTAGTTGTTTCGTTCCGTGTTGTAGGATGCGATCTCGATCCTCGCTTTACTTTTGTGTAGCGTAACTTATTTTTTTCTTTGTCACCATTTCCAACCTATCATCTTTTACATTTTTATTCTTGAAGTTTTAAAACAATTAACATCTAAAATTTAATCACTCCCTGTGGATTTCTTATGATACCCGACTTACCGCTGTTCTTGCTTGTCAAGTGTAGTCGTAGCTTAGGTTTTTGCATCGCGACGGCGAAACACACAACGATTGTGTCCTCACACGAACACACTTTTACCGCACGATCAAAATTGCACCGTTGCCGGGGAGTGTGTTATAGATAGTAATTGTTTTATTATTTCGTAGTATTTTTCTTTTTGTATTTGTATTCTTTTTTGTAAACCTTTGCTGCAGGATATCATATTTGAGCGCTAAGAAACTTTGAATCGCGGTTGCTCACTTCCTTGCTCGGATTCTCCATCTACAAACAATGAGGTAATGATGTCCTGCTATTATAGTTATTGCGGTCATTTTAATGATTCTTACTTTTGGGATAGTTTTCAAGTTTTCCATTTTAAAGAGTTTGAGTTTGAAAGACTTGAAAACATTTATCGGAATGAAAATCGTTATTGGGAGCTTGAGTTGGATTCATTATTCGAATCCAATAACGATTCTTATTTCATTACTTTGGAAGACGAGTTTCAACCAAATGAGGAGTCTGAGGCTCTTGAGCCAAGGAAGCCTACTTTGGAAGAAACTTTGTTTCTTTACTCCCAAGGTTTGGAAAGCCTAAATGATGCTGGAATGAGACTTGGAGCACTTTGCGATGAGATGAATTCTTTTGCACAAAACAACGAGGAGGTGGAAACTTGTGTTTCACCTCAAATTTTCAAAGAATTTCTCATAGAATGTGAATCTCTCTCCCCCGAAATTCAATCTCCTTCCGACGATAAGTTGATGGAGATTGAATTTATTTCATTACCATATACGTTTTTTGTCATTGAACCATTAGAATTACCTGTTGATTCCTATGAGTCGGTAGAAACTTTTAAAACTACACTTTTTGCCGATGAGGACTCTTTACAGGACTTGTTTTCGATGGATGTTGTCCCGACGTGTGCACCATCTCCCATTCCGTTTGAAAAATCTTTGGGAGATGAGTTAACTTTTCTTGGACCTCAGGTGTACCTTTCCCCCTTCTTATCCAAATCCCCCATCGTCCGCCCAGAATTTCTAATTGGCGATGGTTCATTTCTTTCACCGCCCACATACCTTCTGTTGTTCAAATGGAATTCCCATTTTACGGGAGGCATGCATGTTCGAGAGGGTCCACCATTGATCCACCAAATTCAAATTGTGTTTTGGATGGACCCTCAAAAGTTTAAACTTTTGGTATATAGTTAATTGCACATCCTAAGTGTAAGTTGTATATACTAACTTCTTCATTTTTGTTTTTCTTAATTTTAGCGTAGTGTAATTACTTAATCTCTTTTTATTTATTTTTGTATGCTTGGTTCTAACGCTTTTGTAGGTTCAACGGACTTGAATTTGCAGAGACTACGCATCCCGGCACGCATTTCTTAAGAAAACAATCAAAAAAGTCGCAAAAACATTTTTACCCTTATTTTTCACGCGCGCATTCTCACGCATTTCCATTTGATTTTCTATTTTTTTTTATTTTATTTATCATTTTTGTCATGAATATGCGGGTGTGTTGCTCATTGTTCATATTGTTATTTTTTCGGTTCACTTTGGCCTATTTGTGTTATTTGTGTGTGTATGTATGCCTATGTGTAATTATTTTTATTTTATTTTTATTTTTATTTTTCTATTTTTATTTCATATTTTTATATAGATACACTTATATATACTATATATATAGTTATTTTATATTTAAACCCCATAATTATCCCTTATTTGCATCCCCCCCCCCCCCATTTAAAAAAAGGATGCGGTGTGCCTGGCCTTGCTCGATCGATCGATCGAGCAGTAAAAGGCCGAGGCTGCCTACTTTTTTTTCCCCATTTTTCATATCCTCTCCTCTTCTCTCTCAATCTGATTGCGTGCCCTAGAATTCCCACACCATATATCTTCCATTTTCCTTCCAATTGCTACATATTCAAGGTATAATCTTCACTACTTTTACATGAATTTGTAGTTTTTGTTAGATTTGTGTCACAAATTACATGTTTAAACCCTTGATTGACATTGTTTGTTGTGTTGGTGTTTGCCCCTGATTTTTTGTTGTTCCAACCCTTGTTTTTGATGATTATTGATGTAAATCCACTCATGAACAAGTCTATATTGCTGCATTGTTGTTTTGTTCATGAGTGGGGTGATTTCGTTGGTTCCAATCGGTATTTTCAACCTTGACGCACATTGCGCACGCCAAGTGTTCGTCAAAATGCCTAAAACAGATTTCAATCCAATTTTTGACGCACACTTGGGTGATTTTCATGCATTGTCTTACTTGATTGGGCATATTTTGAGGAAACTTTGTGATGTTTGTGGGTTTCATCCCTAAAAACCCTCACGAGACGACACTCGTCCACTAGGGTAACCTAGGGGTTTAACGACTTATTGCATACGGTAAATGCAATCGAATCGAATCGCCCACTAGGGTAAACCCTCACGCATTTGCATTTGTTTTTCTTTTTTTATTTTATTTTATTTCTCATTTTTGTCATGAATATGCGGGTGTGTTGCTCATTGTTCATATTGTTATTTTTTCGGTTCACTTTGGCCTATTTGTGTTATTTGTGTGTGTATGTATGCCTATGTGTAATTATTTTTATTTTATTTTTATTTTTATTTTTCTATTTTTATTTCCTATTTTTATATAGATATACTTATATATACTATATATATAGTTATTTTATATTTAAACCCCATAATTATCTCTTATTTGCATTCCCCCCCCCCCCCCCCCCACATTTAAAAAAAGGATGCGGTGTGCCTCGCCCTGCTCGATTGATCAATCGAGCCTGGCCTCGATCGATCGATAGAGCAGTAAAAGGCTGAGGCTGCCTACTTTTTTTCCCCATTTTTCATATCCTCTCCTCTTCTCTCTCAATCTGATTTCGTGCCCTAGAATTCCCACACCATATATCTTCCATTTTCCTTCCAATTGCTACATATTCAAGGTATAATCTTCACTACTTTTACATGAATTTGTAGTTTTTGTTAGATTTGTGTCACAAATTACATGTTTAAACCCTTGATTGACATTGTTTGTTGTGTTGGTGTTTGCCCCTGATTTTTTGTTGTTCCAACCCTTGTTTTTCATGATTATTGATGTAAATCCACTCATGAACAAGTCTATATTGCTGCATTATTGTTTTCTTCATGAGTGGGGTGATTTCGTTGGTTCCAATCTGTATTTTCAACCTTGACGCACATTGCGCATTCCAAGTGTTCGTCAAAATGCCTAAAACAGATTTCAATCCAATTTTTGACACACACTTGGGTGATTTTGATGCCTTGTCGCATTCCGACAATTTTTATCGCAATGTTGCATATTTTCACCTCGGTTTTGCGCACTTGCACCTCCATTTCAACGTGTACACTACTAACCATTAATTGTGCTTACAATTTGCTTTGTATTGTGTAATTATTGTTTTGTAGTTTGAAATGGCACCAAAGAAATACTCATCTACTAGGTGTGTGCCCGCCGGGGACGTTGATGGTTTCCGCTGCGAGCAGGAGCGGGATTGGTTCTGCGCACACTTTCACACATCCGAGCGACCGCTTGGTTATCACTTTGCGTGGGTCCTTGAGGAGATACCGAGGGAGGCGCGTGTTCTATTGCGCCGTCAAGGGTGGGAGCCATTTCTTGCTACTAACGGGCGCGTCAATGAGAAGTTGGTCCGAATATTTTACGCGACGTTAGTGGAGGTAAAGGGCAGCAGTGGACCGACTACATACGAGGCCATGGTCCGTGGGGTGCGGATTGCCTTTAGTATATCAGATTTAGAAGACTTTTTGGATGTTCCACTTCCCGCGGACTCAGTCAGTTTTCTTGATGGGACTATTTTCGGTCGGGGGACATTGATAGAGGCTCTTGCACCGGGCGAGGCGTGTAAGAAGGGTGCTTTCCGCTCAGCTGGGATGGAGGACTTACTTCTATTATTACACTACATCAATGTCCATTCCTTCATGGTGATGAACAACCGGTCTGAGGTTCGTCACAAGCATGCTGAATTGATCTACACGATTATCAATGGCTTGGGCAACATTAGCTTGCCCAGTATTTTTCTAGACATGATGTGCGCGACTGCGAAGGAGATCGCCTGGAGATTTTCCCTTCCTTTTCCTGCCCTCATTACGAGGATTTGTATTTCACACAATTGCTCGGAGATGGTCGCTGACCGTAAGCATGGCCCACTCGGGCTTCTCTCTAAGGACAACATCTCAAAAATGCTGGAGCACGAGTTGGGGCAACCGGCGGGTAAGAGACAGAGGGCAGAGATGGCTGATGTGGCGGACGAGGAGGAGGAGGAGGAGATACGCGATATGGAGATGGGTGAGAGTTTGCACGTGCCATACACCGATTATGATGCCCGTTTTGTGGCATTTCAGGCCGTGCAGGACCAGCGCTGGGAGGAGACCCAGCTCAGGTGGGCGACTTGGGAGTCCCGCCTGGACCAGTTGCAGGCCGAGCAGCGGCAGCATTGGACACAGCAACAGGCTCAGCAGGAGCAGCTTTATGCCAAGCAGCGAAAGGAGTGGGCCGTGCAGAGGCAGGCGAGGGCACAGCACAGACAGGATTACCGGATGATGCAGCGGATGATGAGAGATCTTTATCTGCAGCGCAGTGATTTCGACACACCATTGCCTCCTCATTTTCAGGACCCCTCTGATCCTAGTGGTTCTGGGCACTAAGTTGTTGTTGTACTGGGTTATTTTTGTATTCTAGGATCGGATATTAAATAGTACTTTTTATTTTTATTTTTATTTGTATTTCTTTCATTTATCTAGGTGTAATGCATTAAGTGATTTTGTATTGAAGTTATGAAATGAGAAATAAAAATGTAGTTTGTCGTTGTTTATTGGATTTTGATGTGTGTGACCTTCCATTTTATAAAATCAAAAAGTTCACCATCAATTTATCTAATATTTGCACTTCAGCCCCTCTATATTATTGTGACTTGTGACATAGATTCTCTTAACTTAATACATCGGTACATATTCTTCATATGCTTTGTACTAACTTGTTTTGCAGCTTCATTTGGACTTGTACTTATGGAGATCGCTCCACATTTGGGTAATATCATTATTTTCCTCGCTTTGTGTTGTGTTCTTTAATGGATGCATTGGGGACAATGCAACATTTAAGTTGGGGGGTGTAGGATATTCTATCCATTTTGCTGTTTAGTCCTTGGATTTGATTACAATTTAGTTACAAAGCATGTTTTTGTTAAAAATTTGAAAATTTTCAAAAATATTTTCTTTCTTTTTCTCCGTTGTTGGGCATTTTCCTTGTTTTCGATGATAAATTTTAATAATTGCCCGATCAAATAGATAATTCAACGATGCATGTTCTCGATTTCAGAAGTTATCAGACTGGAAAAAAGAAAAATCTCATCAAAATTCAAGAAAGAAAGAAAAATCACCCAAAAAGAAAAATGCCAAAGGTCAGGTTACTTACATAATCGTCGGGGATCACTCTCGAAGAGCGATGATGCGATGGCTCCCGCAACAAGGTCCGCTCATCCGCAACAGGTTGAAACGCATCAAAGGAGTTCTCACTCCCCAAAGCAAGGGGCACCCTGTCCCTCCAATCCACATTCTCCCATTCATCAATGGTTAACTACTCCCGGTGGACTGCAATACTCACAAAGGCGACCATTTCTTGAAGATCGAAATGCTAGAACGATTTGCATAAGAGTCGCAGAGAGAGAGAAAGAAAAAGAAGCTGTGAAAAATGAAGGGATCCGTCCCCTTTTTATAGGATGCCGAGCGCCATGTTGATCGAAACCTCCCCCTACCATACCGATCATCACTGACTCCTCACCTTCCCGAGGCAGCCCAAAAGTACATGCCACTTCCGTATGGCACCTCCCACACCATGCCGATCGGGACCCCCCTTAAATTTCGTACAGAAATTCCCAGAAAATACCAAAAAGCCCCGAAAAATCCTCGAAAAATTCTTGAAAATCCCAGGATGGATTTTGAACATTTTCACCAAGAAAATTTCGCATTCCCTCTAGTGGATCCCCTTGTTTCCCCAATAGAATCCTCAAAATCCAAGTTAAACTCCTCCTGACAAAGCTCCGGATGATCCCTAAGGATCGCCCGATCACTTCCCCCAGCGGAATTCTCTTATAACACCAAAATAGGTTGTTCCCCCTCCGAGGTCTACTAAAAGCTTCCCCAGCTATCAGCTCCCGAGCTCAGATCAAAATCACAAATCACTTTCTCCAGTAGAATCAAAATCCAATCTTTATCCACTTTTGGGTCTAAATTGACCTCGGTATTGGATCGTCACCTGAGTTAGGTCAGAATTGACTTCGGTCCTCGATCGTCACCACTCTTGGGTCAGAATTGGCCCCGATCTTGGATTATCACCTGAGTTAGGTAAGAATTGACCTCAGTCCTCTGTCGTCACCACCCTTGGGTTAGAATTGGCCCCGGTCTTGGATCGTCACCCGAGTTAGGTCAGAATTGACCTCAGTCCTCGGTCATCACCACTCTTGGGTTAAAATTGGCCCCGATCTTGAATCGTCACCCGATTTAGGTCAAAATTGACCTCAGTCCTCGGTCGTCACCACTCTTGGGTCAGAATTGGCCCGGGTCTTGGATCGTCACCCGAGTTAGGTCAAAATTGACCTCGGTCCTTGGTTGTCAGCACTCTGTGGGTCAGAATTGGCCCCGGTCTTGGATCGTGACCTGAGTAGGTCAGAATTGACCTCGGTCCTCGGTCTTCAGCACTCTTGGGTCATAATTGACCCCAATCTTGGATCGTCACCTGAGTTAGGTGAGAATTGACTTTGTTCCTCGGTCGTCACCACTCTTGGGTCAGAATTGGCCTCGATCTTGGATCGTCGCCTGAGTTAGGTTAGAATTGACCTCAATCCTCAGTCGTCACCACTCTTGGGTCAGAATTGGCCCCGGTCTTGGATCATCACCTGTGTTAGGTCAGAATTGACCTCGGTCCTCGTTCGTCACCACTCTCTAGGTCAAAATTGACCTTGGTTATTAGACCTTTACCCTAATCCCACAGATACAGCTTTGATTCGCAGAATTGATCGTCCCCAGCACACTCTTTAGGTCCTCAGAATCGTCCTCAACCCTCTGAATCGGTCATACTCCCTCAAAAGCATCATGTGGTGTCTATTCGATAGTCATCATTTGTTCCAAACTCACCCATCGAGGGGCTCTATAGACATCCCATTTTGTTACCGACTAACTACGCTTAGGTCCCTAGTACCTCCCATTATCACTACAAGCCTAGGTCATGTCCTGAGTACTGACCTAGAAGTCATCGGGCACTCCCCGTCTCAGTTTGACCCAAAATGTCAAACTTTTTATCTAGACTGAGAGTCAGTGAATCATCGAAGGGGATTAAATACCCTTTCCAACGGTCTATCCCATGCGCGATTCCGACTTACCATGCGGACGAACGAATCGTTTGCATCTGAAACTTGACCGAGAGGCCACTGGCGCTCCCGAGCTCTGTTTGAACTATGTCAGTTCTTCAGTTAAACTGAGGATGAATGAATCTTTAAAGGGAACTGAATACCCTTTCCAACGGTCTATCCCGTGCCCAATTCTGACTTACCATGCGGACGAACGATCCATTTGACTCTGAGAGGTCACCGAATGCTTCTCGGGCCCGATTGACCAAATTCAAGTCTGTAAACTGGGTCAAACTCTTTGGAATGTCTAAGTACATCAACTAACCTTTCCAACAGTCTGCCCCATGCACGATTCGGACTTACTATGCGGACGAACGATCCGTTTGCGTCCGAACGATTCCCCGTCCAACGGACCGACAAATGCTTTCGAGCCATATTTGACACAAAGTGAACTCCTAAACTCAGGAGCTATCCAAAGCACTTTCAAAGGTATCTGAATTACCTTTCCAATGGTATGCCCCGTACACGATTCTGATGAACGGTTTGCCCTCGGCGATCGATTTTCCAAAAAAGCATAAAGCGCACTACCAAATGGCAGGTTCCAGACCCTGCCTATCAGCACCTACCGATAGGCAGTCGCATGACAATGCTAATCGGTAGTTACCTGGGCCTATAAAGGAGAACTTCACCTTATTTTCAAAGGGAGCCCAGATCTGATGAAAATCTCTCTCAACGAATCCCAAAAACCTATCTCGAAGGCTGCGTGATTTCAACTTCCAAATCACTTTTTTGCTTCCACTTTTCATCATCCTTTTCATCAAACTTGGTGAATTAACCACTCTCCATAATCATCTAAGCTCAAGGGCTTCTATTCAACACTCAAGATCTTCAAGAAGGTCCAACTTTCTCAAACTCTCTCTTAAATTCTCATAAATTCCCAATAACTTGTTTTCTTTCTTAGCACTTTTATTATCTCATCTCACACATCCTAATATACTTTTTATTTAGTATTATTGCACATTGCTTATTTTCATATAAATAAAAACCCAAAAAACAAGAAAAAGAGGGTTTGCTCATAAATTCCAAATAGGGATTCTCGCACTTTTTCCACACTTTTCTCGCAACTAAAAACATTTTTTTCTACACACACACACACTTACAAATAAGATATCCCCCATTTGGATTTATGGGATAAACCCCACCCCTTTTTTTGTATACGAACTACGTGTACTTTGATGCCTTTATTGGCTATGTAGGCATCTCGGGGTAAAATTCGAGACTCGAGTCCTTTTCTCACCTTTTCTATTTTCTCTAAATCCATTTTTCTTATATTATATATATACTTATTCTTAGTGACGTATTACTCCATACGCATTATCGTTCCCTTATAACGATCAACGAAGGCGTAATCGCGTAAATCTTACTTTGTAATATTATTCTTATATCTTCCTACGGATGACTCACTTTATCTCTTCCATGATACAAGTCGAGGGTTCCTACCTCCATTCCATATATACACATGCACACATATCACCGGGGAAATATAATGGAAAATAGAAATATCCAAGAGAGACCGAAAGGTAAGAATGGGCGCCTAACACCTTTCCATTTAGTAACTATGCCTCCGAACCCTTCTCAAATCATTTGGTTTCGCACGCACCAGTTTGTCTTTGGATGCCATCCTTCGGGGTGGCTTCCCCTTTTTCTTTTGTCTGTTTTGAGTAATATAGACTGGCGACTCTGAATCTCTCTTCATTCTTACATCACATCTCAAACGACGCCGGCCGAAGCGCTCCCGAGAGGGACGCGCGAGACCCGAAGGATCCTTTTCCTCCTCGGTGGGGATCGGGGATGGACACACTTTCTTTCATGTATTAAATACCAATAAAATCAATAAGAAATACACGAAACTCTGGATACTTGTTAGACGGAGCCACTAGCAATGATATCTGATAAACCAACCCATTTTACGTTATCTAGGGTAATAAAAACGTCTAAATTAGGGGTAAATTTGGAAGAATTTACGCCTAATCAAACTCCCCTAACTTAGAACATTGATCGTCCCCAAAAATATAAAAGAATAAAAACATGATCCAACTTTAAATGGGATAGCATACGTCTTTCGTGGGCGATCAATTGCATTTGGCCTATGCAATAAGCCTTTGAACCCCTAGGTTACCCTAGTAGGACTAGTTGTGTATCGTCAGGGTTTGCAGTGAATATACCCTCAAAATTTGACTTAAAGAAAACTCAAAATAATCAAAAATTGTATATTTCAAATATTTCCCAAAAATACTCATCATCAATTCATGTTCAAGAGTCTCAAATCATAGTACGTGTGTGTGAAGCCATAAATTAAACCGCAAATTACCACCAGTTGATCATTATGTTACTTATCCGAAAATTCATTTTGATTTCAAAATCTCATGGGTTTCTCTCATAAATGAATCTCTTGGAAGTGTGGATGTTTCTCTCGGTGTGCATGATATAAGAGTAAATGCATTGGAACCAAGTTCACGCACACAAATAGAAAGACAAAATTCTATGGTAAATGGATCTCATTATTGGATTACGGTCATAGGGAAATGGGAACATCATCTATAATTCACACCTTTAACCTTTTTTATTATCTTTTTGTGTTTGAGCTCTCCACACGGTAACCAATTTTGCAATTTGGATTTGGTTAGGACTTTTCAAGTTTTAAGGTGTAATGGGTACAAGGAGATGGGTTTGGGAATTTTGGAATTGGAAACTATCCTTAAGATGTCCATAAGTGCTTTTCAGGCCTTTTGCTAATTTTTTCTTATTTTTGTATTATTTTTTCTATTTTTCACGCTTTTCTTTTCTTGCTATTTTTGTTGAGCATTTCTATTCTTTTGCCCATTTTTGTTGTACTTTTTGGACTTAAATTTTTACTTTTCCAAGATTCTCAATTTCAGGCCAATTGGGTGTTTTTGGGTTGTCAAATGAAAGAAAAAATTTTATTCGGCTCAAAACAGGGTACTTTTTCATGATTTTTCTGGCGAACATTTTTGGGTTACCAACGAGGACCTACTTCATTGTCCAAATTACTAACTCCGTTACCATATGCATTTCGAGATTAATTAAATTTAGAGATCTATTTAGCGCGTTTATCAAGATAACATTTCATTTACCATAACCGATCAAAGTGAAAGAATTGAGATCCTCGATGACTTATTAAAATGCTAAGAGGAACTTTGAGTTAACAAATAACTCATATTGATTTATAAACTCATGAAAATGATAGGCTCGAGACCTCACCAGGTTTGTTAATCTCCACACTTATTCGTAAAGTCGTCAATGTTCACTTAATTTCCATCTTTGGTCAATTTCGTCTTTTTGTACTGTGTTTTTTTTTTACAAATTGAGACTTTAAACCGAATTTTAATGATATTTTCAAAAAATTATAAATCTTATTTTATTTATTTTGAAGAAAAATATTTTTGGATTTTCAATATTTTTGGATTTTTTTTAAATTTCTGGGCATTTCTGAAAATTTGGGAAGTTTTAGAAAGATGCACTTGTGACCCCTCCCCCCTAACTTAGACTCTTTCATTGTCCTCAAGAAAAAAAGGACTAAAATCTAACTTAAAGTGAGTTAAAAATGTGAATAAATAAAACGAACAAATATGGAAAATGCAGAATTTTACATAAACTAACCAACATGCATTACAAATGAAAATGAAAACAAGCAACCATGTGATAATAACCGACCACTACACAAGCAAAGTTCATAAAGATCATCATTGGGGCGGGGGATTGGAGCTTTTGAGCGCGCTCGGGTCATACGGGTCATAGAAGAAGCCTGGAGGGGGTCCACCAAAGTTGAGTTCTTACATGTGAGTTTGGAGACGATGCATCATGCTCGTATCCCTTCGATAGGCTGCTTGGTCTCATTGATAGGCCGCTTGATCCCTATTGTATTGCATGAGGAACCCGTCAAATCGTGATTCCCCCACCAAAAGACGCCGATTAATTTCTGCAATTGCGAGCCAAAAATCAGAATCCGCATCACTATCATAATCCACGTCACCCACGCCCATCACGGTGTCCTCCTTATCTTCCTCGTTGCTCTCTTAATCACAGATCGCTTCCTCTTTGTCATCATTGTCCTCCTGTTTAGCATCACTTTCCTCCTGTGCTCATCGGGCTTGGATGTGTTCCTGTTGTCTTTTAGGTTTAGACCGTGTGGTTGACCCAAAAGGAGTTGGGAGGTGCAGGAAATCCTGTGGGGGTGGAATTTCGGCATTCGCTAGCATGGACGTGAGGAGCCGTACATAGGAGAGAGGGATTTTTCCCTTTTTATCCATGACGGTGAAGAATATGTCCATATAAATGCAGGGATCTAGGTTGATTTGGGGAGTTATGGTCGAATAGGTGATATACAAAGGTGGCTTGACGCGGGCGCATTGTCGAGTTATTGCCCATTGGGAGAATGTTTGTGCACACGATTTTGAAAGTGAGGCTCACTTCCTCGCTTATCGGGCCCACCGAGTATGTTTCGATGATCCAGTTAGCATTTTGGTTGATGTGAGACATGCACACGTCTTTGTCAAGTGGGGGAAGAGGGTTTGGGTAAATGAATGAGTGTCGGCTTGGGACATCTTTGGCAGAAAACTTCTGGAGTATAAGTTCCAAAGAGAATGGGACACGGATGCCGCCTATGTATGCTTCAGCCACGTTGTGCCCGGTGCGGACAAGTGAGCCATAGAAGGCGCGTTATGAGGTTCATTGAAGAAGAGACACCATACCTTGGCCATAAAAAGGGTAGTGAAGGAATTTGACATGTCATTCCAAATGACTTGACGCTCCATTTGGAGCTTGCGAGGTTGGCCAAAGAAACGTTCGCACCACCTTTGTTCTTGAAGGGAATGGTAGCCGGTGGCTCCGTCACCGAGAATTTGCATAGAATCGTATTTTTGGGGAAGTGGATGGTTGGCCATGGTATCATGAGGGAGTATAATTTCTGGATAGAAATTGAGAGAGAAAGAGAGACAGGGAGTGAGTAGAGGTGGGGAAAATGGGGTGGGGAGGAGAGAGGGTAGGGTAGATTTTAGAGGGAAAAAGGGGAGGTATTTGGGAGGGAAAAGGATGTTGGGAAGGGTGGGGGACGAAATAGGAGGGAAGGAATTGGATTGGGGAAAGGGGGTGAACCTTGGGAATATAAGGAGTTACAGAAATCGAACCAATCTTGATTCGTAGGACCAAATAGATCTGAACCCCCTTTTCTATTTCCATTTCCATTTTTCCCTAACCGGACCGATCCAAGTTCCTAGGACCGGACCGATCTGGTGCCCAGATTAGCTCTATCTCACCGATTGGATGGTATACTACTCTCTCCTTACTTTCGGGTGTTCCTACTGATGATTTTACACATGTTTGACTTAAATAGCCTCTCACCTCGATACCATGGCTCTAAATTCTCGCCTCATAAAGTGTGCTGCTGCTCGAATTCCTCTCCTTTTGTGATGTGATCCTACAGACTCTACTATCCTAACCTATGTGCAACTACTCTACAGAAGAATTCAACCGATACACATCGGGGGTGCGACGACCTCTTAGTTTTAGCTCACTCTACCCCGTAAACGGGGTCCGACAACCAAATGGTGTTGATCTCTTCTATGCATGCCTCATTATATGGCTTTAGGCGCTGTCCATTGACTTTGAATGTGGTTCCCCCTTTTGGATCTTCTAATTAAACTACTCCGTGGGGGAATACATTTTTCACAACGAATTGACCAGCGCATCGAGATCGCAATTTACCCGGAAATAGATGAAGCCTAGAGTTATAGAGGAGTACCTTTTGTCTCAGTTGAAACTCTTTCCGTTGAATAATCTTATCATGCACGAGTTTCATCCGTACTGTTGAAATATTGGCATTCTCATACGCATCATTGTGTATCTCCTCTAACTCATTTAGTTGAAGCTTATGAGCTTCACCGTCTTTGTCCATATCATAATTTAACCTCTTAATGGCCCGATACGCTTTGTGCTCCAACTCAACAGGAAGATGGAAAGGTTTTCCAGACACAAAGTAGAATGAGGACATTCCGAGTGGGTTCTTGTATGCGGTACGGTAAGCCCATAGCGAATTTTTCAATCGAAGCGACCAATCTTTCCGGTCAGGATCAACGGTCTTCTCTAGTATGTGTTTGATTTCCCGAGGTGATTTGCCTGTCCAACATTATGAACCACACCATACTTTCTCATGATCTTCGAATATCGCATAATACTCACTCGAGGATTGACTCAGGGAGTAACAACCGATAGAGTGCTCAGGAGTAGGAAGTGGAACCCAGAATTGTGGAACGTGAGGTGTGTGGGGGCTTACAGAGTTATAATCAACAATCGGGTTTTCATGGATTCTAGTTGGAGTATTGTGAGGAGTCTGCGTATGTTCAGGATTTTGCATTAAAGGCTTTGGAGAGATGATGATTTTTTTTTTCGATTTTTGGTCAAAACTCAAGATTAACTCTATCTAACCTAAGTCTACCTAGTTCCCCGGCAACGGTGCCAAAAACATTACACGACCACAAATGTGCCTAGTGTGCGTGCTATGTAGGCTGAACTGCAAGACTGTCGCTCAAGTAATAATCCCGTTAAGTCGGGTGTCGATCCTGAGGGATATAGGATGAACAGAGTCGTGACAACATTGGAAAGATAAGGGTAACCTACCTTTGACTCTAAAAAAAGAAGTAAAAATTTAGTTTGGATTACGAAATAACTACAATTAAATGCAATTTTAATAATAATGAACTAATGAAACTACGAACAAATAAAATGCAACTACACTAATTAAACAAAAAGTTGTTGACAATGGGACTAAAAGTTTAACTGTTACACAAGAATAATAGGTCGGGTAAAAATACCCCACACCCTAGTAATTCACTTCGCAGGATACTAGCTTCGAAATTAGAATTTTAAATGAACCCGGTCTTTACTAATCCCAAGTATTACACATATGAGGGATCGTAGCCCGCATAGTATGTAAGCAAAGGATGAGTAAAGCGATGTCGCATTTAAGCAATACGCGCGTCGCACTCTCAATCATCACAGTTACCTAGGGCAAATGAGATCAAAAGTCCTACGACGATTGCACCAGTTATACAACAGGATTCATCTAATATTTTAATTCAAAATTCTATTTCCACTATCGTGGATTACATTGGGTGGGGTTCATGCACCCCAACCCTTAAAAACTTAGCTGAACATATTAAAACAAGAAGAAAACATGCTTTTAAAAGAAGATATCTTAACTAACAACCTAAGATTAGGAAGAATGAAATTATTAACTAATGAATTAACTACAACAATAATTAAAGAAAGAATTAAAATAAATTTACTTCAATTGCAGAACTTGAATCAAAGATAAATGAAAAACTAGGGTTTCTGTTGTTCTTTCTTCAAAACTAAATTCAAGGCTTCTCTAAAACGAATTAGAAGCTGTGACACCCCGCCTAATAAAATACCAGGCGATCACTCCTTTATTAAATTAAATCTAGGTAAACAGTTGGTTCATTCTCAGCATCACTGTCAATAAAAATAAATTTTCCAATTTAACACCCTAAATAATTAAGCTAAGTGTCACAACATTTTCATACAACTTTCCAAATTTTAATTAAAGAAAAAGATTTATTTAATTAAAACAACATTTCTACAATTAAGAATCACACCACAATAAACTAAATAACATAAACCATTCGTAAATCGAATGTCAACATATGGAATTAAAAATCACAAATCCATCCTGAAAAAAAATCCCATAGAACAGTACTGGAAAATAACTGAAATATAAATGTCCCAACAACAAATGAAATAATGGAAAGGGCGACACATGCCCAATAAATGAGAATGCTAGAAGCGGAGTCAATAAAAGAAGCCGTCTACTCAAGTGACCTGCAACTCCCACCTAAGCTGCAGCATGCTCCTCTCAAGGGATCCTAAGCAAGACGCCCATGTGGCTGGGCACCTGAAAATATACATATATATACAAGAGAGAGAGAGAGAGAAAAAGAAACGGGTCAGAGCCCGAAAGTGTGTTTGATTTTAAAATACGTTTAGCAAGTATTTAAATTGATACAGGCCAATGCAATAACATATTAGTACGTCACTCTCTTGAGAAAAATATTCACCTCTCTTCTAATGTGCACACCTATCGCACTAACTTTCCCCACGATTTCTTATCATTTAACGTACTAGTCTTTCTAAAAGATTAAACTTAACTTAGATTACCCGCAAGATTTATAATTCACGACTCCATTTTTAAAAGAATGTTCCAAACAGTAAACAAAGTCCTCCATTTTAACTTTTTAAAATCAATAAAGTTTTACAGCGACATCTTATACCTTTTTCAAAACAAGTATTTAATAATTTGAGTCAACAACAATGTCCTACTTATAAAATCTCAGTAGACAGTTTTAAATATCAAAATCTCATATATATATTAACTACTCGTATAATATATATAATACAGCACCCCGAATAAAACTATGGTGCGTGCATACTCTACTATCCAAAGCCCCACATCACTCATATTAAGGGGAATACATTCGGAATCACTCTCGAATTGTATTAACAGAAATACACAAACAATATTGAGGCGAAGCATAGATTCCAAGTCTCTAAGAGGATGGCACATATCGATGTCTCTTAGGACCGTCTGAACTATCACATCGATAGCCTGTACCAAGGATATCTATATCCTAGGGTACAAGTCAATATCCCCCATAAAGGTCCCATCGAGATAAGACTTGTCCCAGCGCGGAAACCTCAGGGATAGTAAGTAGCGTGGGTATGATTTTCACATGCATATAATATATGTACACACAATCATATAAATATACCACTTTATCATATTAATGTGGGTTCTTCTCATCACCCGTAATTATACCATTAATTCTAAATTTCACAGTTATAGAATTTTGTATAAGGTTTTATTCCTAACCTTAACTCGAAGGGTTTTCTCACTTATTACCTAACACTCATGGGCTACATCCTCACAAATCTGAATTTCAGTAAGTGTCTTTATTAGGTTCCAACGTAACTCTCTTACGCACCTCACCCTTTAAATTCATAAATCCACTAACCTAAAGTAAATATCCGATAATTACCATTTTCATTAAAGGTTCCAACATTTATTCATATACCTTACTGGTCCTCAATGTCTCCCAAATCAATTTCTCACGAATGCCCAAGAATTATTTCACGATAAACTTAATTTAACTAATTAAACAAGGAAAAATAAGAGTCTTCCAGGAGGGGTCGATCGATCGAAGCTTGGGGCTCGATCGATCGAACCTTCGATCGATCGATGCTTTATGTTCGATCGATCGATCAAGCAGGTATGGGTAAAATTCTGCAGCATTGCAGTTACGGGTTCTACCACTATTCTTCATCAAATTCCATATTTTTCAACACTAATCGACCCACAAATTCTACTACTAACATAATAACATAATTCTAGATGTTTTTAACGTTTAGCGTGCGTGTATTCATCATTAAACATGGTTAAACAACCCAAAATCTCATCTAATCATCAAGAACCCTAAAGTTTTCATAACTATGATTCAATTCAGTTTTTCTCCAGAATTTCTTCCTAATAAAACATCAAAAGTTCGTGGGTAATGCATCTATATCATCAAAAGTTTCCAGCATAAGGTTTTAATCTTCTCTACATGCAATTTCCTATCAAAATTTGGGGTTTTCTTACATGGATTACATTCCTAATTAATCCTAAACTAATATGAACATTGCACTAACAAAATACGCAAGTTAAACACTTGCCTAGGATTTTTAGAAGTCTAATTTCCTGTTGATTATGGTGTGGTTGCGTTCTCCTCCTCGCGATCTACGCGTTGGTGGTGACGGTGGTGCAAACGGTGGTGTTTCGGCCTTGAATCTCCTTGAAAGGTCTCTCCTGTCCTCTCCAATGGCCGTTCTAGGTTTATGAATGTTCTAACCCTAAATGTCTAGCCTAACCAGCTGATAAAGGCTGCTAAAATTCGTGGGTTTAATTACCTTATTTTGTAAAATGACCAAAATGCCCTCCCGGGTCACTAATTAGGCCTAAAAACACCCCGAGACCCAAACTAAACCCCCGGGTACACTTTTCTGACTATCTCGACCCTTCCGAATGCGTTGGCGCACTCAAAACGACCATACAAACAACTTATAAAATATTTACTTTTTAAGTAACAAAATTAGTCCTGACGTGACACAAGCACTTCCCAACTTAAATTTCCGAAATAGTCATTTAATTCACGTATGACATTCAATATAACCAATATAGTATATCACTATGCTCAATAGTAATATCCAACAAGTTTCCCATAATTACTAACTCTCCACACGTTAATAATTATAACATAATTAATTTCCGGATTTTTATTAAATAAACATTGTCATAAAATTTAATAAATCCCCAAATTAATATAGCATAAAAATACGGGGTATTACATACTTCCCCCCTAATAACGGAATTTTGTCCCGAAATTTGGAAAATAAGGCATACCTGGTAAAAACAACTCTGGATATTTCTCGCGTATATCTGCCTCACGCTCCCAAGTGGATTCCTCCACATTATGATTCTCCCACTGAACTCGCACAAGTGGAACAATTTTTGACCTCAATCTCCTCTCACTACAGTCTAGAATAGCCACTGGTCTCTCCTCGTAAGAGCTATCAGACTGTAAGTCAATCTATCAGACTGTAAGTCAATCTCATCTATCGCGATGTGAGTATGGGCCATATCATCCCGAAGATATCGTCTCAACGACGAGATGTGGAATACATCGTGGATGCGATGTAAATGTTCTGGCAATCCCAACCTGTATGCAACCGGCCCGATCCTCTCGATGATGGGAAATGGTCCCACATACCTCGGGGCCAATTTTCCCTTCTTCCCAAACCTCCTCACTCCCTTCATAGGAGATACACGCAATAACACTTGATCTCCCACATTAAACTCCAGGAAGAACCGTTTCGCATCGGCGTAACTCTTCTGCCTATCTTGGGCTACCCGAATACGACTCCTGATTATCTCAATCCTCGCGGAGGTCTCCTGAATCACTTCTGGTCCTAGAAACTTGTTGTCCCCCACCTCGAGCCAACAAGTTGGAGAACGACAAGGCCTGCCATACAAAACCTCAAATGGAGCCATGCCAATCGTAAACTGATAGGAGTTATTATAAGCAAACTCTACCAGTGGAAGGTGTGGCTCCCAACCTCCTCCGAAATCGAGAACACACATGCGTACATATCTTCCAACATCTGATTAGTACGCTATGTCTGTCCATCTGTCTGTGGGTGGTAAGCTGAACTCAGTCTCAACTCTGTACCCATAGCCTCCTGAAAGCTTTCCCAGAAACGTGACACAAAAATCTTATCTCTATCTGACACAATATTCAGGGGCACCCCGTGTAATCTGACAATCTCAGCAATGAACAATTGAGCATACTGACCCGTAGTATAATCTGTCCGCACTGGCAGAAAATGAGCCACTTTGGTCAAACGGTCTATAATCACCCAGATTGAATCGTGGCCCCGCTGTGATGTAGGCAACCCTGTAATGAAATCCATGGAAATACTCTCCCACTTCCACGCGGGTACTTCCAACGACTGAAGAAATCCTGACGGTTTTTGGTGGTCCACCTTTACCAGCTGGCAGGTAGAACACTTGGACACAAACTCGGCGATGTCCTTCTTCATCCCACTCCAACAGTATTGACGCCTCATGTCCTGGTACATTTTATCAGCTCCCGAATGTACTGCAAATCGGGACCCGTGAGAATGAGTCATCGCTTCATGACGTAACTCCGCTCCTTCTGGAACCACTAATCTCCCATTAAATCGCAAACCTCCATCAGAACTAACAGAATAGGACTCAGCACCCTCGGCTAGAAGTCGCACAATCTGTTCCAGGCAAAACGGGTCTGTGGTCTGTGCCTGTATCACCCTCGTAACAATCTCGGGAGTGACTGAAATCACGGATATGAAAGAATGGGCTACCACATCCTGGTGACCCAACTCCTTCCACTTTGCTTTCCAGATGTCCGCTACATCGTCTACCGGTCTATGACTCAACGCATCAGCAACTACGTTGGCCTTCCCCGGATGATAATGTATATCGAACTTGTAGTCCTTCAAAAACTCTAACCACCTGCGTTGATGCATATTCAGCTCTCGCTGAGTGAACAGGTACTGCAGTGACTTATGGTCTGTGAATAAACGGAATTTATCGCCCAATAGGTAGTGCCTCCAAACTCTCAATGCAAAGACGACCGCTGCTAACTCCAGGTCATGGGTGGGGTAATTCTTCTCATGCGGCTTAAGCCTGCGGGAAGCAAAAGCTATAGCCTTATCTTCCTGCTGAAGTACTCCCCCAAGTCCCCGTAAGGACGCATCGGTATAAACCAGGTACTCCACACCCGGTTTTGGTAAGGCAAGGACTGGTGCTGAAGTAAGCTTGTCTTTCAGCTCGTCGAAAGCCAGCTAAAAAGAGTAGTCCCAAACATATGGTACCCCTTTGCGAGTCAGATTCGTCAATGGACCCGCTATTTTGGAGAATCCCCAAATGAATCTCCTGTAGTATCCGGCTAATCCCAAGAAACTACGCACTTCTGTCGGTGTCGTGGACTGTCCCCACTCCCTCACCGCTGATACTTTGCTCGGATCAACTGCAATCCCCTATTCAGAAACGACATGGCCCAAGAACTGTACTTCTCGCAGCCAGAATCCACACTTCTCGTACTTAGCATACAACTGATGCTCTCGTAGAGTCTGAAGGACCTGCCTCAAGTGCTCGGCATGCTCCTCCTCGGAGTGTGAATATATCAAGATATCATCTATGAAGACGATGACGAACTGATCCAAGAACTCTCTGAATACTCGATTCATCAAGTCCATGAAAATGGCTGGGGCATTTGTGAGTCCGAACGGCATCACCCTGAACTCATAGGACCCATATCTTAATAAGAAGGCAGTCTTTGAAACATCCTGCTCTCTAATACGTAACTGATGGTACCCCGACCTCAGATCTATCTTCGAAAAGAAAGTTGCTCCCCTCAACTGGTCGAACAGATCATCGATTCGAGGCAACGGATACTTATTCCGTATCGTGACCTTGTTCAATTCACGGTAGTCCACACACAATATTAGTGAACCATCTCTTTTCTTCACAAACAAGACTGGAGCGCCCCAAGGTGAGGTACTCCTACGGATGAAGCCCTGACCTAACAGCTGTTCTATCTTATCTCGTAGCTCTCGCATCTCTGCCGGAGCCATACGGTACAGTACGCGTGCTATAGGTCTCGTATCTGGCAGTAAATCTATAACAAAGTCTATCTCACGACTGGGCGGTAGGCCTGGTATCTCCTGAAACACATCGGAATACTCCCTGACGACAGGGATCGAATCTAAGGGAATCACGACCTCCTTAGAGGTATCCTCCTCTATGTAATACAAATGAGCGGTTGAACCTCCCTCTGGGCGAGGCATCGCCTCTACAAACATCTCTTGCCCCGGAATGGCAAAAATAATGCTCTCACCGAAGCAATTAATCATGGCTCTATAAGCTGCAAGCCAGTCCATACCGATAATTACATCATGCCCGTGAATGTCTAAGACTAACATGTCAGCAGGTAATACCAAGCTACCAATCTCTACCCCCACTCCCCGGCATATAAAGAATATAAGTGACCCACTCCACAGTGGTGAGTCGACACACGTCACGGTGCTCTCTGTTGTGGCTAGCAATCCTAAGGACTTCGCGAAATGCGTAGCTATAAAACAATGCGTTGCCCCCGTATCAAATAATACCCGACCCATAGTACCATGGATAGGAAACATACCCTCAATCGCGGGTGGTGCCTGTGGAGCTGCTGCCTGGTGGACGTTATAGACACGTCCATACTCCAATTGCCCCTGCTGCACTAGAGCTGCTAGAATGGCTGGTAGGGCTGGCACCTGGGCTGGAGCTGGGAGGGCAGGTGGAAAGAGTGGTCTCTGCGGTTCATTACGGGCTCCCTACTGCTGTGGGGCCCTATCGCCCTCTGGGCAATCCTGGGGCCTATGGCCATGTTTACCGCACCCAAAGCATCTGCCTTTGAAGTTACCGCCCCTCTGACCCTGCTGGCCGTTACCTCCACGCCACTAGCCCGGTTGTCCCTGATGTGCACGCTGTGGGCCTTGCTGGCCCTGCTACTGTCCCTGATGTCGGTGTTGGCCCTGCTGATTAGGCTGGCCCTGATGGCCCTGCCTAAAACCCCCGAATCCCTGCCTAGAATCACCTGAACGAAATCGCTTAGCAGGGTCCCCCTGATGGGAACTCTGCTCGTGCTGACGAGTCTGTCCATGAGTTGGTGCCCCACCGGCACTATTACCCCCGGTCCTGCCCTGCAGGATGGACTCTCCTGCTCTCTTGCTTCCCTGAAGATGGAAGCGGTGATCCTGGAAATGTAGTAACGCTGCATTGAGTACGTCAGTGAAAGTACTCAGGGATAGATTCCCAATAAGGTGCTGACGGATCCTCCAAGCTAACCCGTCGACAAACAGCAAAATCTTCTTGCTCTCAGTGGGTGCCTCATCCAGCACAATAGTGAGAAGTCTCGTGAACTCCTCCTCATACTCAGCTACAGTAAGGTTCTCCTGCTTCAGATTTAGTAATTTCCACCTCATCTCAGTCTGCACTGCGGGTGGAAAATACTTGCGGTCAAACCGCTCCCAGAACAACTGAATAGGGAACGTGTCCCTCTCCTCCTAAGTAGTAGTGGACTCCCACCACTGTAATGTGGCTCCCACCAGCTTAAAGGAAGCCAACAACTGCTTTTTCACGTCAGTGCACTCATACATTCGGATATGCCACTGGATGTCCTTCTTCCATTGGCTGACTGTAACAATATCGGAGCTACCAGAAAACTCAGGGGGATGCGCTTTCTGAAAAGCATCCCGAACCCGCTCCCATGCGGATGGAAGCTGTGCTGGCACTGGCGCCACTGCCTGAACCTGGGGTGGAGCTTGTTGAATCACCGCTATTTCGGCATTCCCCGCCTGAGCAACAATGGCGGCTACTTCGTTCGCATTTATTGTGCCTGGTGCCTGAGCTGCTGGCTGCTCGGCTTGGGCACGCCTATCTTTCGGAGCACGTCTCAGAGGCATCTGAAATGTGAACAAGTTTATTATTCTACAGTTATCAACAAATCTCGAATAGCTGAAGACTTAAACGTAAAAGCAAGAATACAACAATCCTAAAAATAGGGCTCTATAGCAATAACGTTAAGCTGAAAGCGAAATAAGCCATACAGATCCTATGGACACTAGAACCTGATGCTCTGATACCACCTGTGACACCCCGCCTAATTAAATACCGGGCGATCACTCCTTTATTAAATTAAATCAAGGTAAACAGTTGGTTCATTCTCAGCATCACTGTCGATAAAAATAAATTTTCCAATTTAACACCCTAAATAATTAAGCTAAGTGTCAAAACATTTTCATACAACTTTCCAAATTTTAATTAACGAAAAAGATTTATTTAATTAAAACAACATTTCTACAATTAAGAATCACACCACAATAAACTAAATACCATAAACCATTCGTAAATCGAATGTCAACATATGGAATTAAAAATCACAAATCCATCCTGAAAAAAAATCCCATAGAACAGTACTGGAAAATAATTGAAATATAAATGTCCCAACAACAAATGAAATAATGGAAAGGGCGACACATGCCCAATAAATGAGAATGCTAGAAGTGGAGTCAATAAAAGAAGCCGTCTACTCAAGTGACCTGCAAATCCCACCTAAGCTGCAGCACGTTCCTCTCAAGGGATCCTAAGCAAGACGCCCCTGTGGCTGGGCACCTGAAAATATACATATATATACAAGAGAGAGAGAGAGAAAAAGAAACGGGTCAGAGCCCGAAAGTGTGTTTGATTTTAAAATACTTTTAACAAGTATTTAAATTGATACATGCCAATTCAATAACATATTAGTACGTCACTCTCTTGAGAAAAATACTCACCTCTCTTTTAATGTGCACACCTATCGCACTAACTTTCCCCACGGTTTCTTATCATTTAACGTACTAGTCTTTCTAGAAGATTAAACTTAACTAAGATTACCCGCAAGATTTATAATTCACGACTCCATTTTTAAAAGAATGTTCCAAACAGTAAACAAAGTCCTCCATTTTAACTTTATAAAATCAATAAAGTTTTACAGTGACATCTTATACCTTTTTCAAAACAAGTATTTAATAATTTGAGTCAACAACCATGTCCTACTTATCAAATCTCAGTAGACAGTTTTAAATATCAAAATCTCATATATATATTAACTACTCGTATAATATATATAATACAGCACCCCGAATAAAACTATGGTGCGTGCATACTCTACTATCCAAAGCCCCACATCACTCATATTAAGGGGAATACATTCAGAATCACTCTCGAATTGTATTAACAGAAATACACAAACAATATTGAGGCGAAGCATAGATTCCAAGTCTCTAAGAGGATGGCACATACCGGCGTCTCTTAGGACCGTATGAACTATCACATCGATAGCCTGTACCAAGGATATCTATCTCCTAGGGTACAAGTCAATATCCCCCATAATGGTCCCATCGAGATAAGACTTGTCCCAGCGCGGAAACCTCAGGGATAGTAAGTAGCGTGGGTATGATTTCCACATGCATATAATATATGTACACACAATCATATAAATATACCACTTTATCATATTAATGTGGGTTCTTCTCATCACCCGTAATTATACCATTTATTCTAAATTTCACAGTTATAGAATTTCGTATAAGGTTTTATTCCTAACCTTAACTCAAAGGGTTTTCTCACTTATTACCTAACACTCATGGGCTACATCCTCACAAATCTGAATTTCAGTAAGTGTCTTTATTAGGTTCCAATGTAACTCTCTTACGCACCTCACCCTTTAAATTCATAAATCCACAAACCTAAAGTAAATATCCCATAATTATCATTTTCGTTAAAGGTTAAAGGTTCCAACATTTATTCATATACCTTACTGGTCCTCAATGTCTCCCAAATCAATTTCTCACGAATGCCCAAGAATTATTTCACGATAAACTTAATTTAACTAATTAAACAAGGAAAAATAAGAGTCTTCCAGGAGGGGTCGATCGATCGAAGCTTGGGGCTCAATCGATCGAACCTTCGATGGATCGATGCTCTATGTTCGATCGATCGATCAAGCAGGTCTGGGTAAAATTCTGCAGAATTGCAGTTACGGGTTCTACCATTATTCTTCATCAAATTCCATATTTTTCAACACTAATCGACCCATAAATTCTACTACTAACATAATAACATAATTCCAGATGTTTTTAACGTTCAGCATGCGTGTATTCATCATTAAACATGGTTAAACAACCCAAAATCTCATCTAATCATCAAGAACCCTAAAGTTTTCATAACTATGATTCAATTCAGTTTTTCTCCAGAATTTCTTCCTAATAAAACATCAAAAGTTCGTGGGTAATACATCTATATCATCAAAAGTTTCCAGCATAAGGTTTTAATCTTCTCTACATGCAATTTCCTATCAAAATTTGGGGTTTTCTTACGTGGATTACATTCCTAATTAATCCTAAACTAATATGAACATTGCACTAACGAAATACGCAAGTTAAACAGTTGCCTGCGATTTTCAGAAGTCTGATTTCCTGTTGATTATGGCGTGGTTGCGTTCTCCTCCTCGCGATCTACCCGTTGGTGGTGACGGTGGTGCAAACGGTGGTGTTTCGACCTTGAATCTCCTTGAAAGGTCTCTCCTCTCCTCTCCAATGGTCGTTCTAGGGTTCTGAATGTTCTAACCCTAAATGGCTAGCCTAACCAGCTGATAAAGGCTGCTAAAATTCGTGGGTTTAATTACCCTATTTTGTAAAATGACCAAAATGCCCTCCCGGGTCACTAATTAGGCCTAAAAACACCCCGAGACCCAAACTAAACCCCCGGGTACACTTTTCTGACTATCTCGACCCTTCCGGACGCGTTGGTGCACTCAAAATGACCATACGAACAACTTATAAAATATTTACTTTTTAATTAACAAAATTAGTCCCGACGTGACACAGGCACGTCCCAACTTAAATTTCCGAAATAGTCATTTAATTCACGTATGACATTCAATATAACCAATATAGTATATCACTATGCTCAATAGTAATATCCAACAAGTTTCCCATAATTACTAACTCTCGACACGTTAATAATTATAACATAATTAATTTCTGGATTTTTATTAAATAAACATTCTCATTAAATTTAATAAATCCCCAAATTAATATAGCATAAAAATACGGGGTATTAGAGAAGCTCTCTTAATGTTTGGCAGGAGTTAGAAATTTATACACTACAAAAAATACAAGAGTTGGAGTCACGTAACACTCTAGATTGAAGAAGATAATCCCAAATTTCAAATCCTGGATCAATCCGGTCAGGACATTACGAATTGGTGTGGATGGGACCTGATCGATCCATTTTTCATTTCACCTGGATTGGTCCGCCAAATAGGACATATGAAGAAAAAATTTTGGGGACGAATCGATCCTTTTTTTTAGGAGGATCGGATTAGTCCGGTAAATGCAACCTTATACAGTGAGTTCTGGTGCTCGGATCAATCTATTTTTTCTGCCATCCGGATTGGTCTGAATATTCGTCTCAAATGATCTTCATTATCTCTTCAAATTCTCATGATTATCTCACATCTTCGGGTCTTCATAACTTTTATTCCAGAACTCGGATTGGAATGACGTTTCTTCAAACACGATCGTAGACTCTAGATCTTTGACTTTTATTTTGGGTCATCGATCGGATTCCAGGTGAAAATTAAGCTTTTCCCCTTTTGATTAGTCTTTTTTTCTTTTCTCTTACTTCTTCAAGTTTCTTTATTTCTTTCATGTATTAAATACCTGTAAAATCAATAATAAATACATGAAACTCGGGATACTTGTTAGACGAAGCAACTAGCAATGATATGAGATAAACCAACTCATTTTAGGTTGTCCGAGGTAATAAAAGGATCTAAATGAAGGGGTAAATTTGGAAGAATTTATACCTAATCAAGGTACCACTTGTAGTTCGTGCATAACGGAAATGTTTTATTCTTTACTTGGATGGTTAGCTAGTGGAATTTTACATTTGATATTCATTTTTGGAGACGAGTAGGACTACTCCTAGATGACAGGTGAGGTATTCATTACCTGTGAGTGTCGATGGGGAGACATAAAGTATGAGATAGTAATAAATTGCATATTTATTGGTGAAGAATCCTTGAACACCTCGGGCTCTGACCCAAATTATAAATGTGCCCCCCCCCCCCCCCCCCCAGGTATTCTTAATGACAAGTAAAGAAGGACTGACGATGGATCATCCTTGCAGTCGCATTGAATGTAGTCGATTCCACTCCATTGACTCTAGTATAGGTTGTGCTTCAGTCTCTTTGTCATTTTATTTCATTCTAGGAAATTGTACGGGCATAAGCCCAAGTGTTTATTTATGTTAGTTGTATTTAGTTTTACATTATGGACATTATTTGGTGATGCAGTTTTTATTACTCATGTAAAAGAAATTGTTTAGTGTTTTTATTCATTGTGGAATTTGATATAAAGTTAAATAAAGTTTTATTCCTTTAGTGCTTAGAATGGTATGAGTTGTTGATAATCCCCATCTTCGGCGTATCGTGCCTAGCCAGCCTTTACGTAAGAAAATGGGGTTATTACATAAATGAATCGGGTGTGGGTGGGGATTTTTTTTAACATAAACGAGATACAACACAGTTATTGCCAAGACTAAGTTTACTGATTGGATCGCTTTGTTCAATGTAATTTTGTTCAACATTTTTTTTCCTTATGTGTTCCTACAAGAAGTGGTAATGTGTGTTGTAATGAAATTAGCTAAGGGATGCCCATCTATGGATGATTAACAAAATGGAACAAGTATTTTGAAATACCTTTCCTTTATGACAAAGGGTGGTATATAAGGTAATAAACTGCGAGTTTATAGCATTAGGAGTAACATTTCTTGATGTAAGTGACTAGTATGATTCAATTTCTCAGTAATCCTCAAACCAGGAAACTGTAAGCACTCTTCTCGTTCTATGAGCTGGTGAGATTAATCAGTGGTTAGAAAGTAGATATTATAGGCCTTTTATGAACAATGAAATCCATATAAGTTTTTTATGATAAAGGTTTAGCGATGCACTTTAGATAGAGTTTTCGAAACTTCATAATTATATGTTTGGTTTCTCAAAATTTGGTTTTTTAATGCTCCTAGGGTCAAGATATTCAAGAAACTTTTGCATTTAGTCCATGTTTTGCATATAGTAAGATGTATTCCATCTAGGTGAGTCTTATTTTCACATATATTTTAATTTTCTCATTATTTAGATTAAAACCACGCAATTATAACACGTGCATATGTTTGCCATCCTATAAATTATGTTTAATCTCTGAACATTTGAAATTATTTTCATAATTTAATATTACACACATGTGAAAAAGTGAAAATGAAAATAGTAATTTTAGGGGCGGAGGGGCTAAACCGTGAGCGACACAGGTGAAACAAATGCAGTGGGAGGGAGATGGAACTGATGTAATTTTATGGAATTGAACAATTTGAAATTATTAGTAGAGAAATAAATTCCGTGGCCGCGGGATGAGTATAGGGGAACAGAGGAGGAGGGGTGGGTCAAAAATATGACTGGACGGTTTATTAAAATATGAGAGAAAAAATTCTAAGGGTGTGAAGAAAAGGTTAAGGGGTTATTTGAGAAAATAGGAAGAAATGGGAGGGAGGATTTTGAAGAGGTTGAGAGGGGGAGACTAAGGTTCTTTAATATACTATTAATGAAGATTAAATTAATTTCATGGAATGTGAATGGGTTGAATGATCTTGAGAAACGTGGTATAGTGTGCAGGACCATTTATAGTTGGAATCCATATATCATTTGTTTACTAGAAACAAACATAAATTATTTGGATCGAGGGGTGGGCGGATGGCTAAATTAAGTAGTTTGGACGTTGTGGGAGCATTGGGAAGTGTAATATATGGCCCAAACAATTGGATTAAATTATATTTAAAGAATAAGTGAGGATGAGTTAAGGAAAATTATAAAAGAATTGTGGGTAAAATAAAATAAAAAGAAAGGAAAAGAAAAAAAGGGTCTTTCAAACTACAAGGATATGTCGTTCAAACGACAAGTGGATGTCGCGTGAAGATTTGTTCGAACGAGGGGATTTTTTCGTACAAACAATGATGGTTGACGTTCGAACGACAACCTGACGATTTCAATTCTACCATTTGAGATGCCATCATTTTGAACCGTGGATCAATTTTGCATGTTAGCTCTTGGATCTTGGCGCTTAGGATGAATCAATAGGTTGATTTTATATGTTTTAGGGTTTGTTTTGATCTTAAGAGGTCTTAATGATCTCTCTCTCCCTCTAAGTTCATTTTCAAGCGTTTTTTTTTATTGATAATAGCTAAACTAAAATCATAAAAAACCCATTTCCACCACTATTAAGGTATAGCTACAAAAATGAAGACGTGTTTGGGAGTTTTGATGAAGATGAATATGTTAGTTGAGGGTTTTGAATAGGGTTTTAATGGGGTTTTCTTAGAGGCAAATTTGGTGGAACTCGATAACCCCTCTTAATGCCACCTTACGAGGTGGGGGTTGTCAACTTCCTTGATCTTCCATGCCTTCCACTATTCAAAGCATCATTGAGGCAGAAAAGCATCTAGTCTTAGAATGACGACTTTATTAATGCATTTATAGTCTTGTCGGTGTTAAAATTCAAGAGTAAGGTGATTATGAAAAAAATAATGGGTTTCTAGCAAAAGAAATAATTAACTTTTTTATGGAATAAAAATATAAGATAATGCCATTTGAAGAAATTGTAAACATTTTAAGGAATAGTAATGTAAGAAAATATAATTTTGTAAAAATGAGTAAGTGACACATAATTTAAGGTTTCTTGAAATCAATATTGGATCTCATGATAATGGTGTATTTTCTAAAAGTTTTATGTTAAATATTTTGTGGAATAAAATATTTGAAATGATGTTAATGTTGCCAAAATATATATGAAATAAATATTTTTAAGTTCCTTACAAAAGTGGAGATTTCTTGAAAAATGGACATTTGTTGAGTTTAAAGAAATTAAAAATGTCTTTATGACTTGAACAACATGTTTTCCGCAAATGATATAAATTTCTAGAATGAAATGTAGGTTTAATCTATTTAATATGATTTTAGGATTTAAAGTTCCTTTATCATGCATATAAACTTGTAGCATTTTTCAAATAAGCATATAAACAAATTTAAAGAATCTCTTGTTGGGTTTAAATATGATATAAGACAAATGAAATTTTAAGTCTTTAAAGTGTGTAATATGGATATTCAAAGTATGAATAGCGTAAGATTGTAAGACTTCGTGTTTTAGTAAAGGGAAATGGTAATTTCTAAATAAAAGTGGTCTTCAAAGGTAGTTAAATTCTTTGATAAAGAATGGGTAGAAATATGGGAGTCTTATATGCAAAAGGTGTTATTTTATATAATAAAGGTGTAAAAGTGACATGTATGACAGTTGGATATGAAATACATGTTAAAATGGTTAAAGCTTTTTTAAATGTTAAGTTTGAAACTTAATAACCATTTTGACAAATAATACTTGTTAAAGGAATAAATTGCAAGCTTTTGTAATAAAAGGGTAAATCGGTAAATTTACCTATAGAGGAGCATTTTTATGAAATAAAAATGTAATGAATGGTGTTACACTACTTCGGGTGAAATTGGCATAAGTCCTGAAGATGTAGTTGATTTTAGTATAAAATCAATGTAAATATGTAAAGGAAAAGAATTGACTAATTCAAAGTGTAACCCAAGTTGGGGTGAAACCTAAGGTTTTGGCTTTGGCCGGGTAAAAGTAAAGAAATAGAATATTGTGGATATGTGTAAAATGTTAAACACATTAATAAAGACTTGGATGCAACCGAGAAATGAGCAAGAAGGGCCAGGAGCCCTATGGTGAAAATCCCAAAATCACTGGTTAGAGCATATGGCGGCGGCGGCGACGACGGTGTGAAGCCCGTTAATTATACGAGCAATTGGAAAAATTATGAGAAAAATATAGTAGAATGTGGAACATATCAAGAAATGGGTTGTATAGTGAAACGTGTAAGTACAACCTAACTTAAATGAATTAACAAGTGTTCCGATTATCGGTTAAGTAGACTAGTAATGTGCAAATTGAATAATGTCCATAAAAAGAATGAAAAATAGTAAGGCATAGTGGTTAGATAGGAGAGTTACGTGACCTTAGAGGTTAAACCCGTAATTAACACACGAGTGTGTTTGTCAAAGTTTTCCAAAATTTAAATAAGTATTTTACAATGTGGTGTTCGTGTCTGTTGAATGGGTACTTCCAATGAAAATACTAAAATGTGTTAGTTGTGTAAAAAGGGCAATTTTGGTAAAGGCATGATTTTCAGTTAAACAAAGTATAGTTGTTTAAGTATTTAACCAATTGAGTTGAATGAGGGAATAAATGCAAAGTATTAAAAGTAATTTCTTTTATGAGATTAAGCTTAATTAATCCGAATAAGTAATGTTTTTGTATAAAAGCGGTCTTATGCAACAAAGTGCACACATATATATTTATATATAAAAAAATGGCATGTATACATAGTTATAACATGTTGAGTCTCTTTTATTCATTCGATTCTATATTGTTGTGTTGTATATTCCCACTAGGCATTCCAATCACACCCTCACTTTGTTCGGCAGATTGGGAGAAGTTTTGTATTTCGAGATTGTTGTACAAGTAAGTAATTTCTTTATTTTTTATGTTAATAGATCTTTTTACTCAGACTCAGGGTGATCCCCATGGGTCCCTCATGTAGTTTATTTTGAACATGGAATTACATTCTAAATGAGTGAAATATTAATTAAAATAAACCTAGATTAGCAACATTATATAAGATGTTCCATTTCACTTCACATTTAACGCATGGGTAAGACCTGGTTGACACACGGGTAACCCATAAATCTGGGTCAGGGTATTACAAATGGTATTAGAGCTCTAGGTTCAAGGTTTCTTTCAGAAATAACGTGGTGAGGTTGGTAGTGGATCATTCGACAACAATATTTATTTGGGTCGTTCATGCATTTTTGGTGACAGTTTTTAGTTTGTGTCCTCGACGGTGACGTCAAAGAGATTAACACAATGGGGAAGTTAGTTCTAAGTGCCATACAATCAAGTTAGTTGTATAAATCACTTCCGCATTTCTGATTAAGTGTGTTAATAAATTTATGAGTGTCCACACAAGCCAATAAGTGGTGACACCATGGTTCTGAGTGTGAGGTTTTTTGTTCCAGCCTTTGATGACGCAGAGACTCTTTGATGATAATAAAGTGAAATGGTGCCCATTTGGTAGGTTGCATAAATTTGTACATGATCAACTGAAGAGATTGATAGTTAGAATGCCATAATTAAGTAATGATGAATTATGATTTCAAATTTCTTGTAGCCTTAGGTGCAGCGCTTATGACTCGGCAATGTTATGAGAAGAGTAGGCAAATTTGATACTTGAGGTAATACCATAATTGATGGTTAATTTGATGAGCATGTAAATTTGTGTGGGTCAACACTTAGGAATAGGTACATTCAGCCTTGGTTAATAGGACGATATCCTTATGGGTGAGCTCCTTAGTGGTTGTTGGTCGATGAATGTACTTTATGGAACGTGATTAGGTTTACGGGTCATTTATGGAAAGGGGTCATGTAAGTGACAATGATGAGGTTTATGGATAAGGGATCGAAACTTAAGTATCCCTTCAGAGCAACGATTGAAAGAATAATGCAAAATTTGATGAATAAGACCCTTAGTGACACCGCTAGTGTATACTTGGGTATGTGTGGGTTATACGCCATGTCCTGTATCCTACTAAAAGCCTTAGTATCAATAGTAATGTCCTAAGATGTTTGTTGCGACTTAGCTGAAAGGCTTGTGAATTCCCCTATTAAAATTAAGTGACTGAGTAATGTGTTTATAAGTGTTAGTTACATGGTGATGAAGTACTAGATCCCTTGGGGAGGATGGCTCGAATTTAGTATACCGCGATTTATGTATATTGACTATAATGTGGGTTTAGATAATCTTGATGACTAAGGTAACCTAGGAGTGAACGTAGATAATCTTGGCGACCTATTATTAAGTGAAAAAGTTGTGATATTTTATAAAATGACCACTTGCGACGTCATTAGGGTGAACCTCCTCTTGATCAATATTCGCGTCTTATGTCCTACCAATACCTGGATGGTATAAATTTATAGTTTAATGATTGTAGTGTGGCATTGATAAATAGGATCACTTGTGGCATTCATGGCACGGTCCTTATTGTTTATAGGCAATACTCGATGTCCCGTATCCTACCAAAATATATACTTGTGTTAAATGGTAGATTAACGCATTGTATGATGTTTACATAGTGAGGCAATTTAGTTATCATAGTTGAAAACTCATTGAGAATTAAGTGAGGTGGCCTAGTGAGATTGACTTTAGGTTAGTAACAAGGATAGGCATGTGAAACTGTATTAAAAATTTCTTGGAGATGTATACTACGGTTTATCTAAGTGAGATGTTAATGTGAGTGGTAGACATTCTCTCCTCGAAACTTTTGAGATTCATTTTTGCATCGAGGTTTATGAGTTAATGCTATGGCTTGTGTTTATAAGCTAGTGTCGTGATAGGATCTTTAAGGATAGTGTCAAAAATAGGTTGATCAATGCTAGGTATTGCACCTAGGATACGTAGAACACGATGATGTTCATTGTGGTTTTAGAGATAACACTCAGGATGAAGTGTTTGGATTAATTATAGATACTACGTGCGCTACATGTATGGTTAGTATTGACCTTGGTGAGGGAAATCATTAGGAATGATTAATGATTGGAAGTTTGAAATGCCATTAGGATATTTATGATATAGGATCTTTTAGGCGGTGCGAAGGGTGGTATAATGGTTCATGAGTTTAATGCTTGAAACTTTGTGAGCATTGTGTTTCACTTGATGAAAGTCCTTTCGAAAACTAGGGTTATTTATCGCATGTTGAAATTATGGGGGCCTAGGTACGATAGTTTAGTGACTAACGATAAGCATTGAAGGAATAAAATTTCGTTTGGTCTAGGTTATTATACTTACCAGTAAAGGATATGTGGCAGTAATCCTAAAGTGGGATGCCCAACATTTAATCTTCCCGAAGAAATTAGTTTGTATTCCGTCCGACTGGCATGGATAGATGATTCTTAGTTAAAACTCATCAGGGTTAAGAGGCCAAGCCAGGATACGTCGAAAGGATAAGGTGCTTTATAAGTATCAATAAGAATTAGAGACTTTAAATGTACGTTGTGGGTTCTCATTTCATATGGGTCGATTCATTTTAGAAATTTGATTGTTTTCTTTTGGCATGGCAGTCATCTGACTCATTGCATTTCTTATGTCTTCTTTGTTCCCGCTAATGGGAAGTTATCGATCAATTTTTATTCAGGCGTGGCACTGCGTAAGCTCTATAGCGAAACAAGTTATTCATGTTGTGGCTTATGTGTCACAGTATATGAGTGCGCTCTTCTTCAAATTCACCTTTATTCTACACTGGTCTGTGTGTACATGTGGCCTCACATTCTTGCATATAGTTTGCATATGTTACTTGATTGCCTTAGGTTAACATGTTTGTTGGTTATCTGGTATAACTAGTTATGACTTGGTCATGTGTATCGAGGTGGTGACTTGAGAATATTATAAGCATTGGAATTTGTTAAAACATTAAAAGGTAGTGTCCCACTTTCTTCAAAATTTTGAGGATTGACGAGATGATCACTCATATATATGCGTGTTGAGATACCCAGGGTGACCCTAGGTAATAAGGATCTTATAAGAGATATCGGTTGGGTAAAACTATGTGATAAGGTGATTGTTATAGAAATTAATGATATGATTATCGATGAGTGTTCAGATTGTACAACCTAGGCAAGGCGTCATTCGAGAATTATTTGAGGAAATGTAGGTTGTGAATCCTAACGTAGACATATTAATGAATACATTGGTGATATTGTGATACTTGATAAGTAATGACCATCTCGAGGTCTGGTTTTTATATACATGTTAGACATGGTAGAGATTTTTCAATAAGACCTTAGAGTTGTCGTGACTGGTTAGCAACGATGTTTGATAAACTTTAAGTCCTTGGGTTTAGACGATAACGTTAAGGATACCTTACGATTTGAAACTGGTCATTGGTGACTGGGTGGTAAATTTTTATAAACCACGAAGTTCGAGGACTAATTTACCTAAGGAGGGAAGTTTGTAATACCCTACCCCAATAATTGGGTTAAATTATTTATAAATTAAAAATTAGGAGGAGTTAAGAAAAATTGTAAAAGAACTGTGGGTAAAAATTGGAGAAAAATAAAGGAAAGAAAAAATGAGTCGTTCACACTTCAAGGAGATTTCATTCGAATGACAAGTGGATGTCTCTCAAAGGGTCGTTCCAACGAGGGGATCTTGTCATTCAAATGACGATGGTTGTCATTCGAACGATGACCTGGAGATTTCATTTCTTCTTTTTGTGTTGTCATCATTTCGAACTATAGATCAAATTTATAGGTCAGCACTTGGAGCTTGACAGTGAGGATGAATTAGCAAGTTTATTTTATATGTGCTAGGCTTTGTTTTGAACTTAAAAGGGGGCGTGGGATTGAGAGAACTCCCACTGCCTTATTCACTTCCTCTATCTTTCAAGAGCTCTCAATGATCTCTCTCTCCCTCCCTCGAAGTACAGTTTCCACCGTTTTTAGTTAAAAATAACTAAACTCATACCATAAAACACCCATTTCCACCACTGTTAATCTAGAGCTACAAATATGAAGATGTTGTTTGGGAGTTTTGAAGAATATGAATATGTATGTGGGGGGTTATGAAGAGGGTTTTTATGGGGTTTCCTTGGAGGCAAATTTGGTGGAGCTAGACAACCTCTCTTAAGGCCACCTTAGTAAGTGGGGGATTATAATATTCCTTGATCTTCCATGCCTTCCATTGTTTAGAGCATTATTTTGGCGGGGAAACATCTACTCTTAGAATAAAGACTATGTTTATGCATTTGTAGTCTTGTTGGTGTTTAATGTTACAAGTAAGATGATTATGAACAAAATAATGATTTTCCAGCAAAAGTAATAATAAACATTTTTATGGAATAACAATGTAAGAAAATATCACTTGAAGAAATTGTAATTTTTATGGAATAGATGTGTAAGAAAAAATCATTTTGTAAAAATGAGTGAAGAACACATTTTTTTATTTTTTTTGTTTTTAGTTTTTGAAGAGGGACATAATCCCTTTTAGTTTTATTGATTAATAGCGAAATAGCCTCTCTATTATGGAAAGATTTGAGGAACTTACCTCTTCTAAGTAGCTTAGAAAATTAGACTCCTCATAATAGCGTTTCATACTAAAATATAAATGTGGTTCATTATAATTGAGAAACCTTACAAGAATAATTGAATGTACAGAAAACTAAAGCTAACTTAAAGCTAAAAGTGGAAAAAATGAATCCCCATGAACACTTATTCATTTTTGAAGTTTGGGAGACCCCATTTGTCATCGTTAATAAATCCCTTAACATGATTAGGAAAGTCTTCTACTTTATGAGAGAAAACTTCTTCTTCATGCATACTTCCCCTTTTTGCTATCAAATCTTCTACTTGATTGCTTTCTCTATATGTATGAGTAAGAGTGTAATTGCGTTTTTCAAATATTTGAAAAGCGATTGAATAGTTTAAGCTATTTTCCTGGGAATTTTTTATTTTCCTTGTAAAATATCTATGAGGACTTTTGAATCACTTTCAATAATAATATCATATTATTTTAAAACCATGTAGTACATTAAGCCAGTCTTTAAAGATTTAGCCTATGCCTCCATATTTGAAACATCTCAATAAAATGTACTAAATGCCCACACCATATCTCCATTCAAATTTCTTAAGATGCCTCCTCCTCCTCCATTGCCTAAATTCCCTATAGCACTTCCATACGTATTTAGTTTTAAAATACCAGTAGGGGAGTGTTCCACTTTATTTACAGTCTTGCATTAGGCTTCTAATGTACTGTGCTGGGACTGTATAGCTTCTTGAAGAGATTAACCTGATTCAAAGCATAGAAAACATTAGTAGTACTTGCCTTATGATTAAATTTTTTTTTGTGTATCCACAAACACTGGCATATAGTTGCTAGCATTAAATAATTGATGATAGGATCTATGTTTGGCCCATTTGTCCACCAATGAAACAATTAGTTTCTAACAGCTCCCGTGGCTCTCTTCACTACATGCTCTTGAGTTAAACACTTCTAAACTTTATTTTCTACATCACCGGTTTCAAATACATAGTTTAATCTTTCCACATCTGGATTAGCACAACATTGACACTTTGATGGCCCCCTGATTCCAATTGATTGAATCTTTTCATAAGTTAATAAAAAACTATTTAACACTTTCCACATTAGGTGTTCAGATTTTTGTTGGGATTGACTTGTGCTGGATGAATTTGTAGCTGATCTGAGTAGATGTTTTAGTTCTACATATCTCCCAAGCTGAAGTAAGTGAGAATTCTCCCGTGGGATTAGGTTTCTAGACCACCATATCTTCTTGTTCCTTCCATATCTCCTCAAGACTACTAATCTTTTCTTTCAGATCATGAGTGAAAATACTCTCCAATTTTGGCTTATCCCACTGCTGATTCAAATTCTATAAGCTTCTTATAGAGTGAAGAACACATAATTTAAGGTTTCTTGAAATAAAGAGTGGATCTTGTGATAATGATGTATTTTCTAAAAGTTTGATGATAAATATTTTATTGAATAAAATATTTTAAATGATTCTAATCTTGCCAAAATATTTCTGAAATAAATATTTCTAAGTTTCTTGCAAAAATAGAGATTTTATGAGAAAAGGACATTTGTTGAGTTTAAAGAAATTAAAAATGCCTTTATGACTTGAAGAGAAAATTTATTGCAAATGATATAAATTTCTAGAATGAAATGTATGTTTAACCCATTTAATAGGATTTTAGGATTGAAAGTCCAAGTTCCCATGTATATAAACTTATAGCATTTTGCTAATAAACATATAAACAAATTTAAAGAAAGCCTTGTTGGAATTAAAAATGATACAAGACAAGTGAAATTTTACGTCTTCAAAGATTGTAATAAGGATATCCGAAGTATGAATAGTGTAAGGTTGTAAGACTACATGTGTTAATAAAGGGAAATGATAATATCTAAATAAAAGTGTTCTTCAAATGTAGTTGAATTTTTTAATAAAGAAAGTTTAGAAATATGGGAGTCTTGTAGGTAAAAGGTGCAATTTTATATATTATAGGTGTAAAAGTTACAAGTGTGAAAGTTGGGTGAAAGACGAATACTAAATAGGTGTTAAAATGGCTAAAGGTGTTCTAAATATTAAGTTGGAAACTTAATAACCATTTTGATAAATAATTCTTGTCAATGGACAAAAATTGCAAGTTTTGACAATAAAAGCGTAAATCAGTAAATTTACTTATAGAAAAACATTTTTATGAAAAAATGTAATGAATGGTGTTACACTACTTCAAGTAAAATTGGCATAAATACTTAAGATGTTAATGATTTTAGTATGAAATCAACGTAAGTATGTAAAGGACAAGAATTGACTAATTCAAGGTGAAACACAAGTTAGGGCGAAGCCTCGGGTTTTGGCTTTGGCCGGGTAAAAGTAAAGAAGTGGAATAATATGGATATGTGTAAAAAGTTAAACACATTAATAAAGAATCAAATTCAACAAAGAAATAAGAAATGCGGGCCCGGAGCCCTACGCTGAAAAGCCTAAAATCAAGGGCTAGAGCATATGGTGGTATCTCCGGCAATGTGGTGCCGTTAAAGTATGCGGGTAATTGGATAAATTATGGGAAAAAGATAATGGAATGTGGAACATATCAAGAAATGGGTTGTGTGGTGAAATGTGTAAGTACATATCAAGTGTTCCGATTATGGGTTAAGTTGACTAGTAATGTGCAAATTGAATAATGCCCATAAAATGAATGAAAATTGTTATGCATAATGGTAATATGAGTGAGTTAAGCGACCTTAGAGGTTCAACTTGTAATTAACATAAGAGTGTGTTCGTGAAGGGTTTCCAAAAGTTAAATAAGTATTATCCAATGTGGTGTCCGTGTGTGTTGGATGGGTGCTTCCAATGAAAATACAAAAATGTGTTAGTTGTGTAAAAAGGGAAATTTAGGTGAGGGCATGATTTTCAGTTAATCAATGTGTAGTTGTTTATGTATTTAACCGCATGAGTTAAATGATGGAATAAATGCTAAGTATTAAAAATAATATATTTTTTGAGATTAAGGTCAATTAATCCGGATAAGTAATGTTTTTTTTATAAAAACGATCTCATGCAATAAAGTGCACCTATATATGTATATATATAAGAAAATTGCAGGTATACGTAGTTATAACATTATGAGTCTCCTTATGCCATTCCATTCTATATTACTCTATTGCCTATTCCCACTGGGCATTCATCTCACACCTTCACTTTATTATAGCAGGTTGGGAGCAGTTTCGTATTTCGAGGGCGCTGTACTGGTAAGTACTTTATTTATTTTGTTTATGTTAGTAGCTCTGTTTACTCGGACTCGGGGTTTTCCCCATGGGTTCCTCATGTAGTTTATCTTAAACTAAAATTGCATGCTAAACGAGTGAAAGGTTAATTAAAATAAAACTAGATTAGCAACATTATAAAGGTTGTTCCATTGCACTTCACATATAACGCTCGGGACGGATCGGGTTGACTCGAGGGTAACCCGTAAATTCGAGTTGGGTCACTACATGAGGAGTGATGAGAATTTGGGACTCTATATTTGTAGAGATATTAGAGAGTATGTCCGCCACTTGGACATCGTCGTGTTTTTTGAGGAATGTGGGGGTTAGTTCATTTCTTATTTCTTCAGGGTATAAGTGCCGGTGGATGACCTGAGTAGATGGGAGTTATGGGATGAGTTAACTGGAGTCTGAATACGACATTCATTACCTTGATCTTCAAGAATGGGTAGATTGATGCGGGAAATTTTAGACCTATTTGCATAATCAGGAGAATCATTGACCCTGTGATCTCGAAATTAGGTGGGGAAATTAGCGATGTTGTTCTTGTTGATAATAAATTAGTGAAGGGTATATGATCATGTGAATATAAATTTTATTCTGTACCGATTTAGAAGGACGGGGTTTGTAGATATGTGGTGTCCTTAGATAAAAAGATTGATTGCCATGGTCAGGTTCTCTATTCTGATTAATGGGGCTCTCATTGGATTTATGCCAAGCTCATGTGGGCTTCAACAGGGAGACACGTTGTCTCTATTTATGTTCATACTGGTTATGGAGTCTTTCAATCGGATGATTATTCCCGTGGATACTACTGGGTGGATTAGAGGTTTTGGGAATGGGAAAACAATAATGAATCTGATTAGTATTTCACATCTTCTTTCTAGAGATGATACAATTACTTTGTATAAGGCATTGATTGGGCGGGTGTGGGCTTTAATATTAATTATATGCTTTGAGGCGGTGTTAGGTGTACGGATTAATTTGGGGAAATCTGAGATGATTTAGATTGGGGATAAGGGAGTGTGGTGTTTCTCGCCAAGACGCTTGGATATATGATTGTCAGTTTCCCCTCCACATATACTTGTCTACTGTTAGGGGCCAACTTTTAGTGTAAATATATCTAAAATCCATTTTGGAGAGAATGAAAAGGAGGCCAGCAGGGTGGAAGAAATATTGTTTATCAAAAGGAAGAGTTTGACTTTGATTAAAAGCACATTGTCTCGTATGCCCACTCATTTCATGTCTATTTCACCAGTATGGTGTTCTGTTCATAATAGGCTGGAGAAGATGATAAGAATTTTTTTATGAAGAGTTTATGCTAATGTCTAGTGTGGTAGGAGGAGGTTTTCACACCAAATCAGGGAAGGGGATGCGGGAATAAATAATTAAGAGTATTTTAACAAATCGTTGTAAGGTAAGTGTTTATGGAGATTTCCCCGTGAGGAGAATAGGTTATGGAGGAGAGTAGTGGGAGTGAGAGGGGGAACTCAACTTGGGTGGGGCCGAGAGTGGGGAAGTTTTCACATGTGGTGGTTTTGTGGATGCATATATCAAAGGAGAGGAATGACTTCTCTATGTACATGGAATTTTAATTATGGGGAGCAAATAAGATTAGGTTATGGAAGGATATATGGGAAAAGAATATATCTCTTCAAGAGCAGTTTCTCGGTATTTACTGTTTCATGGGAAACAAAGATGTGCTGGTTGTGGATCACATGATGACTATTGGTGATTAAGTATTATGGAAACCAAGGATCAAAAAGAGGTTATGGAAATGGGAAATCGAGAAGGCTGAGGCATTTTTTTACTGGTTAGGGTCGTCCCCACATTCGATGAGAAGGATAATCAGTTAAGATAATAATAGGGAAATATATTTTTACAATGAGCGGATATTATTCAATTTTGAGAGCTAATGGGACCTAGAGATCCAAGTTCCACTAGAAGCAAATATGGAAGGCAAAACTCCCTCAAAAATTGATTTCTTTTGTCTGGATAGTGACAAGAAAATCCATATTGACGATTGAAGGACTGAAAAAATTAAGACGATTTATGGCTAGTTGTTACTAGTTGTGCAAGGAGGTAGATGAGAAGGCCAATCATTTACTTTTGCGTTAAAGAGTGAAGGGAGTTATGTGGGATGTTTTACTCTCACTAAGTTAGATCCAGTGGATTGTGTCGGAGTCGATGAGAACGTTATTAAAGCTATAGAACCAACCTAAGGGATTGAAGAGGGATAGCAAGGGTTTTCATCTGGTCGCTTATTGTTTACTTTGGACTATTTGGTAGGAGAGATGTGACACCTCACCTAATTAAATACCAGGTGAGTAGTCCTTTATTAAATTAAATCAGAATATCCAATTGGTTCACTCACAACATTATTATCGAAAATCAATTTCTTTATTAAACTCACCTAATAATAAATTAAGCTAGTGTAAACAATTTTTCATTTTTAAATTAACTAAAACCATTCCAGAAGACAGAATAATAATAAGCAACAACACATAACAAACGAACTAAATAAAATAAGAATAAATGTGACTGGAATAACTCTCCAACTAAAAATATGTCATTACCACCAAACAAAACCGATATCAACAGTACTGACATAAGTAATACAATTTCTAGAATATAAATGAAATAACTAGGACCATGGACAACATGTCTTAAATGAAAGTAGACATTATAGATGTGTGAATCAACATAATGGAAGTGTGTAAAGAAAGTATGCATCTCCAGTAGTTGCTATAATCCATTGTGACATCCATATTCTATGTCGGGCGTCCCTAATGATGGACACCTAATGTAAAATATACAATAGAGAAGATAATATGCAAGGAAACATGCAGAGCCTGATTGTAAAAGATTTTTAAAAATAGCAAGTACTTAAGAATTTCAATTAAGAAATTATTATGTACATGTTCGGTTCTTGGGCTCTCGCTTGCTAATTCTCACCTCTCATCTAGAGTTCACACATAGTGTACTTGATTATCTCCATAATCAAGGTTCTCAATTATGAATCTATCCCATATCATTTCCCCGTATTTTCCCACACAATACGTATGATAATTAAACATGTTCATTTATCTTTAATATGAACTAGGCCTTCACGGTTTTAGGATTAGGTACTCACTTACTTATGTTAATCAGATCTCATTATTCATTTCCATCTACAATTTCACATAGTAGATTACATCACATTATCAATATATTCAAATCTATAATTTCACATATTAGATTACATCATAGTATATATATACTCATCACATTATTATATATTCTTATAGGGCATCTTCCAGACACAACTGCGGTGCATGCATACTCTGTAGTCATGTCCTAATACATTTCTCATTGTATAAAGGACTATTGGTTCGGAGTTTATCACGAATCACGATTAACAATACACATATATATTAGAGTTGAGGATACTCCCCAGCCAAATGGGTAACGAACATAACTACGTTCCTATTCAACCGTTGAAACTATCAATCACATCGATAGCACATGTCCAAGGTTCTATGCTTAGGGTATGAATCTAATATCCCCCCAAATGGGCTCATTAGGATAAGATCGTCCACAACGGGAAACCTCCACCCTAATAGCAAGAAGCGTAGGTATGTTATACACAAAATAAATAAGAATGTAAGTATTCACCCCACCTATATATAATAACAATGGTGCACACGCACAACAAATATAATAATTTCCATACATAGTATATTTATCTCTAACATCCTACATATTTATTGATTATGACATTACTTCTTAAAGTATATTCTCGAGCTTCTCTCATCACTCGAAGGGTAATCGTTTGTTCCTCATGTAACTTGAGTCAGTAACATCTATGCCTTACTGGTCCATGTCATCCGGACTCTCAAATTTATATGAGTTAACATTATCTTCAATTAGGTTTATTTCTCGGTAATCTATAATTCAACATTAACCCTTTTTTCCATCTCCTAGGATTAATCCCATATATTCCTAAGGTTATTCTGGTAATTAATGACCCTATTACTACTAGTACTAACCTTAAATTATCATTTATTCGATTTAAACCCCAAGTTATATAATTATCCGTCATAACCCATTCAATTAACACTCGTTAACTTTCCCATTAAATCCCATAATAATATTTTTCGGCTCTTAAGTATATCCTATTGCACTTCCCTAAGTCCCATTTTGTTCAATTAATCAACACCAAAGATTTCTGAAAGTTGGGATTTAATAAAAATTAAGAAGGAAACAAATCACATTTTCCAGGGGAGTCGATCGATCGACGAATTTGGTCGATCCAACGATTAGTCGATCGATCGACATTCTTAAGTTCATCGATCGATTGATCAGATAATTACCGAGATTTCTGCATACGTTCACATACGGGTTTTACACTTTTTCATCAACAAAATCACTATCAAATAATCCTAAACTCCTCATAATTCATCCGAAAAGATATATCAAGGTATATAAATGATTTCTAACGTCTAAACAATATGAAATCATCAAGATGTTTCAATTACATCAATTTAGCTCCCTTAAAATTCAGAAACTTCTTAGTTTGTTATCCATAGAAGAACTATTATAAATCCCATATTTCCTTCACCAAATGATTCCCAAATTTCGTGGATGTATTTCTATATTAAGAAAAAAGATTAATCCTACATATTTCTCATTTCAAATATTCATTGATAATCATCATAATTCATCTTAGGATTATATAAACTTTCAAAATTTTACTTATATTATAATAAGGACAATATACATGCTAAATTTGCAATAGTTAATCACTTGCCTCTAATTCGTAGTTCTAAACCATTGGGGAAGATAACTCTACCAGGTTTCATCCTTTTTCCGTCCAACTTCTGGCAGTGGTTGTGACAACCCAGATATAATTATGATTAAATATGCTTAAAGCATGCTTAGTTTATGTGATATGAGTAGTGTGTTATTAATATATATTATGTAAAGTAATTATGTTTAGTTTAATCCTACCTTCATAAAGCATGAAATATCGAATTAGTTACAAATGTGAAATATTAAAGTTTTCGGTAGGAATGTTCCTGTTGGAGGATTGTTTTGAACTTTATGACATAACAATGAACTTGAGGTGTAAACTAGATATTTTAATTTATATGAGTTAGGTTTATAAAAAAACAAGTGGTTCATCGAACGGACATCCGAGTGGGAAGATAGTGTCGTTTTATGAACAGGGGGTAAAGTAATCATTTAGCCTTAAATGATATTTTGTTTTATATAATGCCACATGTTATATTTTGATTGGACCAGGGGGTGACCTTATGCCGACTTATAACCCTTGAATTAAGCTCTTCCTTCAGCATATTTCAGCCATGGAACAATTTTAACCTAAGGAAAGAGAGTTTTGATGTTTAGGAAGAAAGTGTGAGGAGAAATTGAAAATTCATAGAAAAATTACATAAAATCCCCTAAGGTATTTCCATCCATAAATCTTGTTTATTTTTTTGTATTACTTATTTAAATGATTCAAATAATCATTTGTTTACTTAAATTCCATGTCTTGAGATTGTTTTGTAAACCCTTGAGATTGTTTTGTTTAGGAACCTTGTTTATTCAAACTTCCATATATTTCTCTATACTTACTGGAATTGATTGATTCTAATTGGAGATTAACCTAGACTCATATATGTATGGTATCCAAAAATTATGTGGAAATACCAATAAATGAGTCTTTGGTGAGAGTTTGAAGTTCGGGTATGAAATCTGCCCTAAGGGTGAAAGTATGCCCACCATGTGTTCGATGTTTTGCTTGACATATCAAATGAACTCTGAAAATTATGAAAATTTTAATATTGTATTTTTAAATATGTTTACTGATGTTGGGTGAAATATCATATAAATTTATGATGTATAAAAATTATGGAAATTCCTGGAAGTTGAATGAACCATAAAAGAGCCTATAGGGAAGATTTATTATGTGGTAAAGAAATGGGCATATCTTACTCTAGGAGACTTGAAATGATGTACCGTCTTTTGTATTGGAATACTAATAAGACAAGGTTTGAACTACCAAGAATAAATTAATTTATATTTAGCCTATGATTTGGATATGTTAAATATATTAACATGGATTTGGATGGAACTTCACTTGTGCTAAATGATTTGAATGGAATCATGTGATGCTTATGCATTGAATTATGTTTAAATCATTCTTTGGATTATTGATATTCTTCTGATGATACTAATATTGTAAGAATGATAGTAAGGGAAGAAGATCTTATTGAACAAATACCGGATAAAGGCAAGGGAAAAGCCAGTTAAACTGTCGAGGTGAGTGTACTTATGATTTGTTTCATATATAAACATGAATATAGCTCTAATAGAGGATTTGTTTGAATACTTCGGTATTCAGGATTTGTTTCGATATTAAAATATCCAGGATTGGTTGGGTCTTATGATCCAGGATTGGAATTGAACAAAGATCCAATGATTTGTTAGAACTTATGTTCCAGGATTTGTTACTGCCAATGGATCTTATGATCCAGGATTTGTTATTGCAAATGGAAAAGGATTGTTCAGATTTTATATCCACATATTTGATATAGAATTGTTATTCCATTGTAGGGAAGGAGTACCTCACTAAGCTTAATGCTTATGGTTTATATTTTAACAATTTCAAGTTTGTATGCTGCCATCTAGAATACCATATGACCGGTAACTTTGAGAGTTGCACCGTTGGATAGAGCTGGGGTTTAAATATGAAGATTTTATCATTGTCACAGTGAAGATTTTAATATGCTCACACATTGTATATAACGCGTTAGTATGGATTGAGTTGATGATTGCAAAATTTTATCATAGTTAATCATAGTATTGTATGTCCAGTTAATTATGACTCTGATATTGATTTCATTACGGTATAATAATAATATTATGTTCATTATACACAGTGTGTAGAAAAATATTGATAAATGAAGTATATTTTCCAATGGGCTCAAGATTATGATCCAATTATTCGAATAACAAATGATTAGTATGGATATTGGGTTTAGGGTGTGACAATTAGTGGTATCAGAGACAATTTTTTAATTCTGGACATGCGAGACGGTTAGATGGCAGTATTGAGTTGATTTGATATTTATGAATTGTTTATGTACTAAGCGATATTTTACTATTATAAACTATTTATATTGGTTGTTAGAACTTTGTTGTATTATAGATAATTCCAGATGGAACTTGGGAATGGACAACATAGGTAAGAGGGAGTGGCTTCTCATACAAACAATACTGAAGTAGAGCAGAGTGTTGCTGGAAAGGCTAAAGAGGAAGAACAGTCTATAAAGATGAAAATCATAGCACAAGAAATGATGAGGATGGAAGATCAACAAGAAAGAAATATGGCGCAAATGACAGAACAAGAGGCTAGATATCTAGAATCAAAGACTGTGGCCAGGATTGAGAAAGACGACAAGCTAGTAGTTCCAGGCCAGGCGAACGAGTTTTTACAATGAAAGAAGCTCAGATTACTACAGATGTGGTGACAGGTACACTTTCTGTTACTGATAGAATTGCTTATGTTCTGATTGATCCTGGTTCCACACATTCTTTTGTGTCATTTGCATTTTTCCATATATCTGAATAGACCATGTATTCATTTTGGGGTGGGGTTGGGCATTTCCATGCCTATGGAGGATATGATTGTAGTTGAATATGTTTTTCCGTGATTGTGTTTTGACTGTGGGGGTTAGAGATACAGTTATAGACTTACTTCCATTGGGTATCTCTGATTTTGACATAATTTTGGAAATGGATTGGTTATACAAATATCATGCATCCATTGATTGTTTCCGCAAGGAAGTTATTTTTAAATTACCTAGTGAGTCTGAATTTAATTTTGTGGAGGAAAGTAAAATTGTTCTTAGTTGCATTATTTCTGCTATTCAGGCAAGGAAATTATTGAGTAAGGGTTGTGAGGGTTTTATTGCATATGTTCTTGACACTGCGAAGGGGGCTTTACAATTAGTTGATGTTCCTATAGTACGAAATTTTCCAGAAGTGTTTCCCATCGAATTTCCTGGATTACCGCCAGAGAGAGAAGTTAAATTTAGTAACGAATTAGCACCGGGGACAACCCCTATTTCTATGGTACCGTATAGAATGGCACCTATTGAATTAAAAGAACTCAAGATTCAGTTACAGAATTTACTTGATAGAGGGTTCATATAGCCAAGTGTATCTCCATGGGGTGCACCAGTTTTATTTGTGAAAAGGAAAGATGGCACTATGCATTTGTGTGTTGACTATAGGCAACTGAATAAAGCTACAATTAAGAACAAATATCCTTTACCTGATATAGATGATTTATTTGATCAGTTATAGGGTGCTAAAGTGTTTTCAAAGATAGACTTGCGATCAGGTTATCATCAGTTGAAGGTGAAGGGGAGTGATATTTCTAAAACTGCATTTCGTACTAGGTATGGTCATTTTGAATTTCTGGTGATGCCTTTTGGGGTGACTAATGCTCCAGCTGTATTTATGGATCTTATGAACTGGGTATTGCATCCTTTTGTTGATTCCTTTGTGATAGTTTTTATTGATGATATTCTGATTTATTCACGTGATATGGTTGAACATGAAAAGCATCTCCAAACTATTTTGAATGTGTTGAAAGATAAGCAATTGTATGCTAAGTTTAGAAAATGTGAATTTTGGCTATCAAATGTTGTATTTTTAGGCCATGTTATTTATGGAGATGGTATATGTGTTGATACCATGAAGGTGGAAGCTATTGTAAAATGGAAGAGGCCCAATAATGTCACTGAGGTGAAAAGTTTCCTGGGTTTAGCTGGGTATTATAGAAGGTTTATTAAGGGATTTTCTTCAATTGCTTTGCCAATGACTAAATTGACCCGGAAAGATATTAAGTTTTAATGGAATTCTGATTGCAAAATGGTTTCGATGAATTGAAGAAGAGATTGGTAAATGCCCCTGCTCTTACTATTCCACACGGTGGAGATGGTTTTATTATTTATACCGATGTTTCATATCAGGGGTTAGGTTGTGTTTTTATGAAGCATGGTAAAGTTATTGCTTATGCTTCTAGGCAGTTGCATACACATAAAAGTAATTATCCAAACATGATTTGGAACTTGTTACTATTGTGTTTGCTTTGAAATTATGGCATCATTATCTATATGGTGAGGTATGTGAAATTTTTTTACTCAAAAGGACTTGAATTTGAGGCAGAGGCGATGGATGTAGTTAATTAAAGACTCTTATTGTACAATTCACTACCACCGAGGGAAGGAAAATGTAGTTGCAGATGCTCTGAGTAGAAAGGCTTCAGGCAAGTTATTTGGTATTCGGTGTGCTAGAGTTTACCACATCATGGAGTTGAGATTGATGGGAGTAGAATTGAAGCTAGCCGATGGGGACAGGTTCTTTGATCATTTAAGTGTGAGGCCTTGGTTAGCTACCCGTATTCGTGATTTGCAAAGTCAAGATCCTTTTCTTGAGAAGAAATGACAAGATGTCCGAGATGGTAAGTCTGAAGATTTTTGTATTGTGAATGATGGCACTTTATTGTATAAGCAGCGATTATGAGTGCCTAATGTGTGTGGATTGAAAGAGGAAATTTTAGATGAGGCTCATAATTCTCTTTATACTATGCATCCTGGTAGTACTAAAATGTATAGGGATTTAAAGTAGCATTATTGGTGGAATAATATGAAAAAGGAAATAGCTGATTTTGTTACTAGGTGCCTTATATGTCAGCAAGTGAAAGTGGAGCATTAGAAGCCTACTGGTCTGCTTCAGCCATTGCCAATACCGGAATGTAAATGGGATCATGTAATGATGGATTTTATGGTTGGGGTTCCTCAATCTCAGAAGGGGTCAGATTCGATTTGGGTAGTGGTGGATAGATTGACGAAGTTCGCTCATTTTCTAGCAGTCAAGACTAGGTATACAGTTGATAGGTATGCTAGATTGTATGTTAATGAAATTATTCGATTGCATGGAACACCAGTATCTATTGTTTCAGATAGAGACCCTACTTTTACATCCAGATTTTGGGATAGCTTGCAGTGTGCTATGGGTACTAACTTTAAGTTTAGTACGGCTTTTCATCCTCAGACAGATGGGCAGTCTGAAAGGACAATACAGATTTTGGAAGATATGCTTAGAGCTTGTGTGCTTGATTTTAAAGGAAATTGAGATGAATATTTTCCTTTGATAGAATTTGCATATAACAATAGTTTTCAGTCTACTATTGGTATGGCTCCATATGAAGCATTGTATGGTAGACGATGTCGTACACTGATATGTTGGGGTGAAGTTAGTGAAAGGAAGATAGAGGGTCCAGAATTGATTGAAGTTACCACTGAAAAAGTGAAGATTATTCAAGATAGAATGAGAACATCTCAAAGCAGAAAGAAGAGTTATGCGGATAAGCGACGGAAAGATTTAGAATTTCAAAAAGGGGGTTACGTGTTTCTTCGGATATCTCCATGGAAAGGGGTTATAAGGTTTGGAAATAAAGGTAAATTAAGTCCACGCTACATTGGACCTTATGAAATTCTTGATAAAGTCGGGATGGTTGCCTACAATCTAGAGTTACCACAGTAGTTAGTTGGACTACATGATGTTTTCCATGTTTCTATGTTAAGAAAGTATGTCACGGATCTTTCACATGTATTGGTGGAACAACCTATTGCGTTGAAAGAATATTTGAGCTATGTGGAAGAACCATTTGCAATCGTCGATAGGAAAGAACAAATATTGAGATCAAAAGTGATCCAACTTGTGAAGGTTATGTGGATAAGGCATTCCATGGAAGAAGATACATGGGAGAGTGAGGATAGCATGAAGATGCGTTATCCGTATTTGTTTGATTCAGACAACTAAGGTATGTCAATTTCGGGGATGAAATTTCCTAACTGGGGGAGAATTGTGACAACCCGAATATAATTATGATTAAATATGCTTAAATCATGCTTAGCTTATGTGTTATGAGTAGTGTGTTATTAATATATATGATGTTAAGTCATTATGTTTAGTTTAATCCCACCTTCATAAGTCTTGAAATATCGAATTAGTTACAAATGTGAAATTTTAAAGTTTTCGGTAGGAATGTTCATGTTGGAGGCTAGTTTTGACCTTTATGACATAACAATGAACTTGAGGTGTAAACTAGATATTTTTAGATATATGAGTTAGGTTTATAAAAAAAGAAACGATTCATCGAACGGTCATCCTAGTGGGAAGATATTGTCTTTTTACGGACAGGGGGTAAAGTAGTCATTTAGCCTTAAATGATATTTTGTTTTATATAATGCCACATGTTATATTTTGATTGGACCCAGGGGGTGACCTTATGCCGACTTATAACCCTTGACTTAAGCTCTTCCTTCAGCATATTTCATCCATGTAAGAGTTTTAACCTAAGGAAAGAGAGTTTTGAAGTTTAGGAAGAAAGTGTGAGGAGGAACTGAAGAAAAAATTGATAGAAAAATTACGTAAAAGCCCCTAAGGTATTTCCATCCATAAATCTTGTTTATTTTTTTGTATTATTATTTAAATGATTGAAATAACCATTTTTTTAATGAAATTTAATGTCTTGATTTGTACTTATGGATAGATGCAAGTTTAAGCAAACTTGAATGTCTAAACCCTTCAGATTGTTTTGTTAAAAACCTAACTCATATATTTTTCTATACTTACTGGAATTTATTGATTCCAGTTGGAGATTAACCTAGACGCATTTATGTATGACATAACTTAAAATTATGTGAAAATACCAATAAATGTGTCTTTGGTGAGAGTTTGAAGTTCGGGTATGAAATCTTCCCTAAGGGTGAAAGTATGCCCGCCATGTGTTCGATGTTTTGCTTGCATAGCAAATGAACTCTGAAAATTATGAAATTTTAATATTGTATTGTTCAATATGTTTACTGATGTTGGGTGAAATATCATATAAATTTATGATGTAGAAAAATTATGGAAATTCCTGGAAGTTGAATGAACGATAAAAGAGCTTATATGGCAGATTTGCTATGTGGTAAAAAAATGGGCATATCTTACACTAGGAGACTTGAAATGACGTAACGTATTTTGTATTGGAATACTAATAAGAGAAGGATTGAATTACCAAGAATAAATTAATTTATATTTGTCCTATGATTTGGATATGTTAAATATATTAACATGGATTTGGATGTAACTTCACTTGTGATAAATGATTTGAATAGAATCATGTGATGCTTATGGATTGAATTATGTTTAAATCATTCTTTGGAATATTGATATTCTTATGATGATACTAATATTGTAAGAATGATAGGAAGGAAAGAAGAGCTGATTGAACAAATACCAACTAAATGCAAGGGAAAAGTCAGTTAAACTGTCGAGGTGAGTGTACTTATGATTTATTTCATATCTAAATATGAATATAGCTCTAAGAGCGGATTTGTTTGAATACTTCGGTATTCAGGATTTGTTTGGATATTAAAATATCCAGGATTGGTTGGGTCTTATGATCTAGGATTGGAATTGGACAAAGATCCAATGATTTGTTTGAGCTTATGTTCCAGGATTTATTATTGCCAATGGGCAGAATTATTTGGATCTTATGATCACGGATTTGTTACTGCCAATGGGCAGGATTGTTCGGATTTTGTATCCACATATTTGATATATAATTTTTATTTCATTGTAGGGAAGGATTACCTCACTAAGCTTAATGCCTATGGTTTATATTTTAAAATTTTCAAGTTTTTATGCTGCCAGCTAGAATACCATATGACCGGTAACTTTGAGAGTTGCACCGTTGGAAAGAGCTGGGGTTTAAATATGGGGATTTTATCATTGTCACACTGAAGATTTTAATATACTCACACATTGTATATATTTCATTAGTATGGATTGAGTTGATGATTGTGAAATTTTATCATAGTTAATCATAGTATTGTATGTCCTGTTAAATATGACTCTGATATAGATTTCATTATGATAATAATTTTATTTTCATTATACACAGTGTGTAGAAAAATATTGATAAATGAAGTATATTTTCCAATGGGCTTAAGATTATGATCCAATTATTCCAATAATAAATGATTAGTATGGATATTGGGCTTGGGGTGTGACAGTCGTGGTAGTGCAGGATGACTCTTGGCTTTTGGTCTCTTAGAGAAGTCTATTCCTCTCCTAGAAAAATCTCTCACTCTCCCCTAAGCCTTTTTCTCTGAGTTTTGGTGAATGAATCTAAATCCTAACACCTATACCCTTATATGATATCATTACAATATCGTGGGTACTATTCACTCATTTTAGAAAATGACCAAAATACCCCTCTATGGTGTCAGTTTGGTCCCAAATTGCCCTGAGACCCAAATTAGTCACACAGGTAGACTTTTCGGCTATTTAAAATCTTCCAAACACTTTTGCCCATTCAAAATGACCATTCAGATGACATAAAAATAATTTACTTTTCATTCCATTTAAATATTGTCCCGACATGACTCACATGCTTGTCCCGACTTAATTACCGTAATTGTCATATTCGTTTCTCGTAACAATTTATAAAATCATAATCATATGTAAAGTCTTAATCATATATATTACTTTTAACCACTAAGTAATATTCAATATAATTCACATATTACTTTATTCTCCAGTAATATTTAAATCCAGATCAATTTTCTATTATCCCACAATTAATTCTAATAAATCACATTTTAAAAGTCATTACAAATACGGGGTGTTGCATAATTCCACCGTTTCAATGGAATTTCGTCCCGAAATTCGAAAAAAATATACCAGGTAAAAACAACTCTGGATGTCGGTATCACATTACATCCTTATGCTCCCAAGTAAGATACTATGTACCTCCTATACAATACGCTATCGAATACCCTTAATAATGAACACCTCACATAAGTTCTTTTGAAACTCCAGGTTAACCTGTCACGTAGATTCTTTCCCAAGCCTTATCGGTTAAATTTTACTACTTAAACTTTATTCTATATATTCACTATCTGTAGGTCTACTATTCATACTTTAGTAGATTAATCATTCTTTAGATATACACGATCTCATGTCGCAACGATCGTACACAAGTTGGCTATTTGTGCAGTATATGTGATGATGATATAAACAATACCACCAATATGAGATGTTGATAAGATCAAACTAGCAATAACAATGGCGGCACAAGAGCGAATATATATATAGTAGAATGAGGTGAGGAGAAGAGGAGAAACACTAGTATGTAAGTGGTTCAGGCAATCTGGCCTACGTCCACTGTGAGTGTGTGTGAGTAATTTCACCATATGAAGCCATTAGTAACCATGGATACAATCTCTCAAGCTTTCTCTCTCTACTGTGTAACCCAACAGAGATTCAACTAGGGTTGCAATTACGGATCCCGTTACAAGTTAGAGTAAGAAAACTATATATAGTGTTTGGTGGTGTAATGTACCCCCCAAGCATGCAATGAGTATGTGTATGAGGATCAAACTAGTATGAGAATGACACATAGATGATCTTATGTAGATATTGATGACAACAATATTCCCTCACGTGAGGGGAATGATTCGGTTATAACTGATTTGTCCACGTGTTCCAAACCTTACATGTTCATGCATAAGCTCAGACTTGTATGCTTGACTGATGTAACCTCGACCTTGACGAGTATGAGATTGGTGAAGCCCAACGGTGTTGATTTTTCTTATCAATAGCCTTGATGACCTCAGTCGGGAAGAATGGTCGAGGTTGGGGCCAAGGTGTGATGTAACATCAGTTCATGTAGAGTAAGATGTTGACAATAATCTCACCCCATGAACCGCTGCTGACCTCGGCTGTTGCAGAGCTGAGTTTGGTAGTTGAGAGCCAACCTTACAGAATACGACCTTTCTGATGGCAGTTGTAAGTGTCTTATCAACTTGGATGTGAGACTGTTCGAAGTTAGTGACTCTACATACGAGGGTGAACTTTGGGCATATCAATCACCCCTAGACCTTAATCTCCTATGTGAGTAGGTGATTGAGGGGTATGTAGGTTAGGTCGAGAATGAGTTTCATTTAGTGCCTCGGGCGTGAAGTGATTTCTTGACACATGTTAGTCACTACAGTGACTGATGTATTCCCCAAGGTGTTGATATTTTTTATAGTGTCTTTTAGGTTTCCAATGGTAATGATCGGGGCATTGGAAATCATGCCTCATCATTGAGAAGGTTTAAAACCTTATTCTCTTTCTTTATTTTCTTTCTCCTTCCCATCTTCACGCCTAAGCTTTCTTTGCTGCAGAACCTCCATAGCTAAAGCTTGGTCATTTCTCTAATTTTTCACATGTCTCAAGATTGTAAGCCTTTGCCCTTTATTTCTTAGGTAACCTCCTTTGACCCTTCTTCTTTTATTTCTGGGTATATTTTCTTTTATAGTTTTAGTTATTCGATGGTCTTTTCTTTTTTTGGTGGAAAAAAAGCTCCATTGTTGAGTGGTTATGAGGTCAGGCTTGGTGGGGTGAAGCATTTTTAGGGCCATTCTAAGCTGCTATGAGGTTACTCTAGACAATACCCCTTCCTTTTTGGCAACCGAAGAAATTCTGATCACCTTCTCCGGTGACCTGCCCTTGAGTGTTCTTGGTGTTCTTCATTATATACCTTTCAACTTCTACCCTTTAATCTTTAATTTAGGTTCTTTTAAGTTGTGTATATATTTATAGTTTTAGTCCTTCCTTTAAATGTAGTGTTGCATTCCTTATGCTCAGACCTTTGTACTAACTTATAGTAGAGTTCCCACCACTTCGTGAGAAGACCTTTGAGAAGATTAGGAAGATAAAGATAGACCAAGAGGAAGCTCGTAGGGCTGAGGTATTTCCCCTCAGACCTATTTTTCCTCCTCCACTAAAGATTATATACCCTGATCTTAGAGAGCCTACTGAGCCTACAAAAGTTCTTGAGGATCCTATTCCAGTGTCTGAGTCCACTTCCCTAAACCCCATATCAACGTCTGAAGTAGGTGAATATGTGGACTCTTTTCGAGAGGCTATGAATTATTCTTCTAGGCAAGGTGAGGTTCCTAAGGGAGACGAGGTTTCAAGCCGGGCCTCATCTCACCAAGGTGCTAGCACTTCATGCTGGTCTTCTGATGTCGAAATATTAGGGCCAAGTGTGGAAATTCCCCCTCCAATTAATGTTATTCCCCTATCAGCTGCCACCAGGGTTGAATTTGCTCAGAGGTTTCCTGGTGGTGCTCTTACACCTGCCCAGGCCGACGTTGTTGGGGATGGTGACAATAATGAACGGATCGAACTTGATACCTTTGAGGCCGCCGAGTATGAAAGTACCATGAACGAGTATGACCTTGTCCCTTTCAGGAATCTCTATTCCATAAATTCTTCAATCATCCTTAGGAAACCTTTGAGGGATGAAAGGGCCTTCGATGGTCGAGATAGAGAGATCTGTTTTTATGAATAGATGTTTAAGTTGGGCTTCCATCTTCCTATCCACCTATCCATCAAAGCTATACTCTCCCATATAAATCTTGCCCCTTCCCAACTCTCCCCAAATGCATGGAGGGTTATGAATGGGGCCACCATCCTTTGTAGGTTTATTCATCATTCAAACCTTCTAGTTATAGTTTTTATTGGTTTTTATGTTCATTTGTCTGCCAAAAATACCCCAGCTATTATCACTTCCTAGTCAGGAAATCAGAGAAGAAAATGCTCTTGGTTACCCAAACTTCAAACCATAAATGGAAACCTCGGTACTTCTTTGTTTTCTACGGCATGGGAATTCGGTTCAGACGAGGCTTCTAGAACATCGGTTCTAAGGACCCCTCTAAGATGGTGGAAGGTCTCCCTTTCTTCCAAATCCGACCCTGGTCTTTGCCAGGATAACTACAAAAACATTTAGGACCTTCGCAATCAGGGTGAGAAAGGTTGTCTCGTTAAATACGTGCATTTGATCACCCCCTACTACCTATCTTAGATAGGTTTAGGCGGTGGTCCCTTGGAAGAGCATCGTAAGTCTTAATTTTTCTAACCCAGGTTATACCTCTTTTATTTTATATCTCTAACTGACTAACTTAAAAACTTGTCTTTTACAGAGAGACCTGCAGGCCCATCAGACGAGTTCATGTCTACCCCTGGCCTTGTCAAGCCCATGGAGAAAAGGGGTGGAAAAAATATACCCCCACCTAACACCAAGAAGATCTTCGGCACCTCTAAGACTGATGCTAACAAAAAGAGGAAGTCCAAGATTAACCCAGAGCATACGAGGCCGAGCAAGTCTCAGGCCAAGGATTGTGCCATACCTATTTCTACAGACAATGCCCTGGTTGCTCGTCTATCTCAGCTCAAAATCATAGATAGCTTGATCGTCCACATTCTGAAGCCTGTTGATGCTATTAGAAAAATAATGACTGAGGAAGAAAAGCATTTTCTACGTGCATTGGATGTCCCTCTATTGGCCGAGTTTTCTCTCCACAAACCAATTCAGGTACAAGTTTTTTCCTCATTTGCTCATAAGTGTAACTTCAGCTTTTTAAAAATTCTAACTCATATGTTCATACATCTGATCTTTTTCTGTAGGCTTTCTTATCCTTTCATCATCTTATTGATTGGACTTTATAGAAGCTTCCCATTATAGGGATAGGTAAGGAAGTTGAGAAGCTGGAGGCCTCTCTGAATGCAGAGGTTGAAAGGTTGAATGGAGCCATCAAGGATAAGGACAACAATATGTCTCAGCTCAAAAAGGATCATGAGAAATCTCTGAAGGCCAATGATGAGGTTCTTCAGTCTAAGGTTGATGTTGTAGTTAAGGCTCCTTTAGAAGATGCTATTGAGAAGGCCATTGAAGACTGCAAGATCTCAGATGAATTTGTCAGCTTCGAATTTGAATAACTAGAGAGGGGTATCAAAGTGAATAGAAAGTGGGTATCCATAAAGGAGGGTGAGTCTGGGGCCTTGACTGCCTCCGACTTAGTTGGTCTCGACTTTGGAGACCCTCGGCTCGCTCAGACCTTGATTGAAATTGAAGAGGTTGATGCAGCTCCACCTGAGACTGCTACTGAAGACGCTACTCATCATGATGATGGAGTTGAAGTGCAAACATCGGCCATGACCAGACGACTGTTGATGCAAAGACATAGGCTCTTTGTTTGTGAATCTTTTCAATAGTTGTAATTTTGATCCCCCTTTTGTCTGTAACTCCTATTTTTATGAACTCCGATGAAGGTTCTTGATACTCTGCTTTGTAACTCTGAACCCTTTTTATAAAAATCATTCGTTCAACTTCTTCAGATTATGTTTCTTCATATGATGTTTTGCTTGAAATTTATATGTTTTACCTCTTATTTCCACCAATATATTGTTATTTGAGGCCTGAGGTCACCAAATAATGATGTTAAAGGTTTGAGGTCACCACATCATGTTGTTTTACCCTCATATTTCACTAAATAACACTACTAGAAATGTACATTTTTATGACGAGGAAAAAGGGTCATAAAAGGTTATTTATGACGGTTTTCAAAGCTTTAAAAACCGTCGTAATGTTGTGTGTCTTAATAAATTGGTGTTGACAAAACCATCATAACAAACCGTCCGATTATGACAGTTTTTCGTACAAACCGTCATTAAAAATAATATTGTGTGTCTTAATAAAATTGGTGTTGACAAAACTGTCATAACAAACCATCCTATTACGATAATTTTTCGTGCAAACCATTATAAAAGGTACCTATTATGACGGTTAATTTGTTAATTATAATGACAACGTACATAAAACAATCACAAAAATATACCCGTATTTATATGTGAACAATAAACCGTCATAAAAGTTTTTTTTCCTTTCTTTTTTTGCCTTTTACTATTCAAATATCCCAAACATGTAATGCATAAAACTACGATTTACAAATTTATAGCACAAATTTCCATACTCAAAGAAGCAAATTCCAAGTACCAATATGACTTGAACATTAAGTATAAAAAATTTCATTAATATTTAAAATTAAAAAAATATATATACACCAACAGTTTCCTAATTGACTTCTAGACAACTCACAAACAAAAAGATATCTAAAACGACCTATACTATAGACTTAAAAACTACAAAATTAAACTACAACATTAGCTTCATTCGTGTAGCATGGAAACTCAATTTAGCGACTGCTACATCGGATACGCAATAAGCAACAACGGGATCAATATCTGAACAAAAGAAGGAAACAAATAGAAGGAAACAACTAAAACAGATTAACTATATAAAGAATATAGCTCAAACAATAATTATATTCTAATTTAACATCAAGAATAAAAAAATAAACATTTGCATAATTTTAAAGTTAATTTTTACTTCATTCTTTATTAAGGCGTGGGAGAGATAAATGGGAAAAGTATCATGAAAATTTCAGTTGAATGTCCTTTGTTTACTAATAATCCAAAATACTGACATTTTTAACCAACCACCATATAAAACTCAACATGGGCATTTACCATCAATAATAATATAAAGCCCAGCCCGCGCATTTAGCGTCAAAAACAATAAAAATAATATAAATCTCACCCCGAGCATCATTCATTATCAATAAAAATAAAATAAATACCACCCTGGACATTGACAATCAACAAAAATATAAAGGCCCAAACGGAGATCATAATTAAACATTTGTAGAATCTCAAATTTATTTTTTATTTCATTCTTTTTTAATGCATGGAAGAGATAAATGGGAAAGGTTTAGTGAGAATTTCCGCAGAGTTTCCTTTATTTTTTTAATAATACAAAATTAAACATGACATGTTTAACCAACAATAATATAAAGTCCAACTCGGGCATTCACCATCAACAAAAAGCCCACCCCGGGCATTCAACATCTTCATCAACAACAACAATAATATAAATCTCACCATGTCCATTCACTAACAACATTATTCTCGACATCATATTTTTATAGTGTTTTGATAATATTAACTACGATGTTTGTTACATTTTCATATATAGTATTTTGATTCTCTATATTAAACATTATTAACATCGACACACAGTAATTAATTAAATTGACGAAAAAAAAGGTACTTGGAATGATATGCCAAAATTATCCACAGCTGTAACTCACTGAAAATAATCCTGAATGAAATCGATGAACTCATGTTGAACTTCTTCTATCTCATGATTTTCATAGGTAGATTTTTCAGCCAACTCCTTCAACTAACAAATCAAATGACACAAGTTGTATTTAATTTTTCCTTGTAAAAGTAATTATCAAGGAAACAAAATATTATAAAATAAATATTTATTACCTTTAGTTTAGTAGATTGAGACGGATTCTCCGTTAAATGTCTCATGGACTTCAATATGTAAAACACACATTCAACATTCCTCGATTGTAGAGGTCTCTATAGGATGATATGTTGAAGATAATAGTTATATTAACATTTAGGAGATAAGTTAGTAATGTATATTCATTATTATTATCGTACCTTAACATTCTCACAGTCTGAACCTAAAATTCTTCCTCCATCTCGATACCACCAATGCTTTAAATCCACTTCAAGACAAAGATTACAATGAAAAAAATGTCAAGTTTGTAAATATGAAAATAATATGCTGCAATCACAAAAGGTACTGAACGAAAATAAAAAGGTTTCCATTAACATCATGGAACTAGATTCACTGGACCGTTTACTAACTCCAAACATACATTCAATTTCAAACTTCATAGAGTGATTTTATACCCTTTCCATGTGGACTTAAAATAAGGGACTTGCTAATGTGGTAAAGTGTACTAGTTGGTGTATGGGGTCCATTTTCTATCATATAAAATAATATTCAATATGATGTTGCTACATCAACGAGTCCCATACTTTAATAACTCATTAAGAGTGAATGAGTGAACACATACTTCTTGTAAAAAATCAGTGATATTTTTTTCTGTCTCGACAATGAAAACCTATAGACGCAAAGAATTCTAAAGTAGTCTCACAAGGCCCCTGATATACAATTTTACCTTCGCTTAAACTAATGACATCATCATCCTATCTGTGTCAAGTTATCATGGTTTCATGCTTTCAGATCAATGTCCACAAAAATGTTGAAGCAACTTATATTTCAGTAAGTACACTATAAAGTCCAAGAGAAAATTGAATACAACAAATGCCTAAACAAATGTTATAGATAGAACAGTTGGCATGGAAATTGGAAATCCCCTAATTAGAAGCACAAGAAGATTGTTAATCCTAGGAAGATAACCATCCCCACAACAATATAATAAAGCATAAAGATTTTTTTGTTTCTATTTTCTAACAATTCCGAAGATGAAAATACACTAAAAATATTATATAAAGCATAGAAAAGTCAAAATAAAATAAATTACATATACAAACTGCAATTGCACACTCAAATGCTAAGCTTAAATGTTCAGCTCAAGCCCGACTCAATTAACACTGTTAATGATCTCGACTGAGCTTTTTCTAAATGAGCTACTTTAACTTGTGTTACATATATACAAAGAATGCCAAAAAACAATGAATAAAGTTCATACACAAAGCTAACTTGATCCTGTGACTAAATGTTTCACAAGTCTACAATTGATGCTATTTTGGATCATTTTTAATATAGTTTTACTTGACAGTTGCCAAATAAATGTATATTTTTAATTATACATATTTATATGTATATTTTCACCTATTTGCAACTTGAAAAACAAATTTAGTCCTCAAAGTAATTTATCAAAATTAACATGGTTATATTTTAAAATAATAATCACCAGTAGTCAAAAGTAAGCATTAAAATCGAGGAAGAGACTACCTTCATTATTTCAACTTTTCATGGAACTCTAAAAATATTTCAATTTTACATGATGACATTATTAGCGTCCATTTGTGCATGTGGAGTGTCTAACTTCTTTAGAATGTCAAATAAGTCTAACACATAATGTCTAGTTTCGGACACGTGTCCGAGTTGTGTCGTACGCGAGTCTGAGTGTCCAAAACAAGTACATCGCCTCAAGAAAAGTGTTCGTGCATCCTAGCCAAAATTTATATCAAACTTTAATGTCAGTAAAATTGGGCTCTGACCCTCTAGCCAAAACCTTTATAAAATATGAGGTCACTTTTACCCAAATTAATTGTGACGAAAATTTAAGGGTTGTAGATCCTTCTACTTAATGTTTACTATCTATACTGAGATTGAAATTTGATCAATTGAACCTGATATTACTCAAATTGCACAGTTAAATAAAATTTGTACATATACAATCAAGTTATAAAATTCTAGAAATTAAGTATGCAAATGGAAATCAAATATAAGATTGTGTGTTCATGTGTACATGTATGAGTGAGAAGATATACTTGAAAACTGTCAATTAGATTTTCCCTAGCGGTGTTATCCTAAGGAGGCATCTCAAAGATTGTCCAAGATGGCCAACCATGTTCTTTAAAATACCTGATATCCCAAACTTCAATCATCAAAGAAACCCAAACTAGAAAGAGGAATACATACACATACACACGTAAAATATTTATTATTCTAAATTCTAATCATCAAATCAAACAGTAGTAGAAAGAGGAAAACACACACACACACAAATACATTTACAATCCATTCATATTTGGTAAAGAACAACGATAATTACCAAACATATATCTAAAAATTATATACCATAGTGATATGACATCAAGTTGCAGCAAGTTCTCTCTACAATTCATAAAAGATTTTTCACTTCTCCATCTTCTGTACGTCATTTTCCAAAATAATTCATATACAACATAACAACGTAAAAAGGAGAACTATCTTATGAAAAGAAAATAAATAATCAATCTTAGCATAAAGAAACTAAAATCAAGGAAAAACATTTCTGTGAGAGGCTTTTCAATCTGATGGCACAAATTAAACTGTTGCATTGTAATTATACTTCATATGTCATCACACAGAAGAGAGCTTGTGCAATTCACTTGAAGGGAAAAATGGGTTCATGACCATAAAGCTTCTGAAGGTCATACTCCCCTTGGTGAAGCATCCTCATTGTAATCTTGTTGTCCAGATGGTGAGGCAATTGTATAAATTATGTCACCATTACATCTAGGAACTTTGTCTTCCCGAGCAACCCGAGGTCCTTCTTATGGTATTCCTAAAGATGATATCCTCATTAGGAGAGTTACGAGCCTCAAAACAACCTTGGACTTCCTTGTAACACCTGCATCATAGTGTCTCACTCGATGGATTATCTCATATCCATCACTATGTTTACTTCTATCAACATCACTTTCCTCATAATTACTCCCTCGGCCACATGCTATCTGAGGAGATATCCACCGACGTACCATAGGTTTAAAGTGATCATCTGGCCTCAATCTTCCAGGATAGCTAACATAGTTAAATCATTGGTTCTACCTAAACATTCTTATAGGCGATGATCTCTTATCTCTGAAATGGTCATCATCAGACCATCTAGTGTTACGTTGTGGGGATAAGCAACCTCTTGGTGGGGATACACAACTTTGTTCATAATCATTTACTACAAAATTTTGCTTCTGAAAGGGTAACCTCATTCCTTCCATTCTTGCCTCAGACCTCAAATATGGACTCTTATGCCTGGGGAACACATCTCAGTCGCCCCTCTATAAATTCCATGTGAGGGTTGAGCGTCATGGGGATCTCAAATGGGATTTTCTGTTCAATGGTCTGGAAAAATGAGCACCGCCTCTACCCCTATAAAGAGCTGGAGAAAACCCTCATTCTCTCCTGGTTAAGCAATGTGGCATACGAATAGAAGGTGTTGCGACATCATCAGGCATGGGTTTATCGTATTATTCTTTGGGACCGACTCTCCTAACTCCTTGTCGATATATGCCAGACCTTCCCATGATTCTATCGTGGCATATGCCACTCACTGGAGGTGATCACCTATTATTACCTCCATAAGAATCATCTCTATTAACGGGTGGTGATATCCTCCTGGTGAGGGGCATATACATTCCTTTTGAGGAATAATTGATAGATCCCATGTCACCATGGAAGTCCAATCCATCAGCAGAATTATCAATATCACTCATTGGCTTAGAGTAGCCTCCACCCTTGCGGCCAGGAAAACTATGTGGATAGCGGCATCTAGTATCCCAATAGCCAACTGAAGAATCAACCTAGCGATCATCCATTTCATTTCTTCCACGCACTTGGAAAGAATATCTCTCTCTTCCCATTGATTTGTCATAATTAAAATCCCTCTCCACATAGGAAAATGAGACACCAAGGTAGTCAGATCAGCTCCTCTATATAAGCATGCAATTATTTTCGTGTATGAGATGATAAGATGATGGTCCTTCAACATGCGGTCCCTTCCCCATGGATTCCCTTGATCCAATCACTCCTGTTAATAAACCTTTGTCATCATTGCCTTATGAAATCACATCTTGACTCTATTCTTGCAACTGATCCTTTCCAAAAATCGCCTTTGTTGTCAATAAAAAGCATTTTTCCTTCAGAGCACCTCCTTTTAAAAATTGTTCAATGCCTTTAATAGATCTTGCATCTATCATTCTCTTTCCAACAATCCTAATCTTTTCAATATCATCTTTTTGAACCAATGAACTTAATTTTTTAAAGCTATCCTGACCCTCGAGACCAATTTCAACATTTTCTGACAGAGGGTAATCAACAGCATCAAAGCCATTTGTGTCTCCATCACCAGACTTATAGTACACACATTCAATTTTCCTGTTATCCACATCATTTTCCTCCCAGGAATGAATAGTTGAATCCCTTAGTTCCCCTTACTCAAATGGATACTCATAACCAACCTCACGCTCGAGAATATTTTCCACACCAACACTAACCAGCACCATGTTTAAGAACATGTCCCACTATGAGAACTATTGGCACCGGTCCTGTAACATCCAAAATTTAAAAGTTAGTTATTCATTAGATATGGAGAGCACTGCAATGATGTTTACATGAGAGGGTTGTCAAAATTATCTTAATGTACTTACGGCTTTGAGCATCTAAATGAAGGCCACCAATATACACAAATAAGCAGTATTACAAAACCTGTTTGAACAAACACATATATAAATGGGTGTTATTTTTTCTAATCCAATAAGAAAGTGCATAAAAATTTGAACCATTAAAACTAAACAAAGATGGCCGCATACAATTTAATCCTTAGTATGGAATTTTTCAGTTTCTAGGCATCTATGTGATATCCCAAGTTGCAAGTAATACAGAATTTGGAGACATTTCTCAAGCATCTATTATCCACAGTGGAAAATTGCAATACATTTCACTTTAGAAACTACTTTAAAGGAAGTTCTTTCTAGTAAGAAGAATTTTAAAATGGAACTAAGTAAAATAGGCTTGTTCTTGAATTAATAATTAAGTGGTAAGAACAAGAAGGCCGATTATTTATTTCAAGAACAAACAAAGCTGTATCACCACTTTTGATAGCCTTGGGTTGTCTCTGATACCATACTTATTTCATCGGGTCCTCTCGCAAAAGCAAGAATCATCATTTGAGTTTCTTGACATGACATGGGACGTTGGAAACGACATGCAACCTTTCATCAGGCAATTAAGGCCACCAACTTAGGCATGTTTTTATGGAACATAACATCTATATTTTTAATTTTATAATTAAACTTTTCAACTTTGCATAATCACAATTCAAGCGCCCTGTTTCTTAATTTTTTTTAAAGTATAAAAATTTATCCCTCTATATAAAAAACGTAACGTATCAGGTCGTATCTGAGAGTCAAGATTGCCAATTTGACCAACTTATAAATATCCTCGTATTAATATTGTTGTGCTCTTGGAAAAGTGATGCATATACTTTCTCCACCTTACTGTCGTATGTTCCACTGTTCTTTTACACGAATTCCTTCGAATGAGGGAGTAGGCAACTTTATAAATTAGAGTAGACAAGACAAAGGAATTAGCCGTTGTAGACTGTCCTGCTCCTACGACTGTATATAAAAATTGTAAAACTTTTATGGTCTCACCAGTTTCTACAAAAGTGGTTTATTGAGGGATTCGGTACTATCGTGGCTCTTCTTTCTGCATTGAAGGGTTCGGAGTGATAAGGTTTCAATAGACTGAGGAGGAGGAGATTTGTTACAACTCATCAAGTTCAAGATGATTACTAGCCCGTGATTGGCATTGCCTACTCTTAAAAATCTATTTAAGTTCAATGACACGTGCAAAATAAGTAGTGGAGAAGTATTGATTCAAAATGATCAAATTGTCAAAATGTTGCATTCCTCAATTAGATTGTGTCAGGGCCCACCCTTAGTTATTCTACATTACTTAAGATTTTTACAGTAGTTTAGACAGTCAAGTATTAGGAGAAGGATCTGTCAAGAAAATTGTTATTAAATCTGATCAGGAGGATCTAAAGGATCAGAACAACTAGGAGAAAACTAGAGTTTGTCATGTCAAATGGTATAATTTTGTTTAGCGTTATACCTCAAGTTAGAGGGCACATACATTAGTAACTGTGACGAGCATTGTTTTCGGGTTTGACAAGGTGAGGTCTTTATTCCTCTAATTATTATTTTGATACCATGTTGATCATATCCTCATCCATTGTGAGTTGTTGGGGTACTATTGGGGCTGGGCATAACAGTCACTTAATTCAATATGGTACGGGTGTTCCGTTTTTCTTTCTATATGCTCCTTAGCATAGACATCATTCTGGACAAAGATAGAAAAAAGGTCAAAGTTCTTTGGAGATGCATCATTTTTTTTCCTTTTAGTATCCCTTCTTGTTTCAAATAAAGTTGTTTTCGATTAAAAAAATAATAAAATAGTTAAATTTGCATGAATCATTCATTTGAGCCACCAAAGTACCTCATGAAAAGGGTTCATCCCGTATTCCGGGCCCCTTGCATTGGATTGTCCAGAAAATGGGTCGATGGACCCAACACCAAGAAATCATTGCTTGCTTTTCACGGGCGTACCAAAAAACCCGTTGAGGCCCTTGCTATTCTCTCATAGCCCTATGGTGTCTATACTGAAGGAGCTTTCTCCCAAGGATGTTGCATCTTACTTCAATCATATTCCCCCTATGGGAACGACTTAATATCATTCGACACATTGTGGCTCTATTGTAAAATATAATTTAAAAAGTTGGATATGCAGTAGCTACGAATCGGTGGAGAATCTCGCACCCGAGTTGGACGTATTTATAATTTTGAAGAATATGAGCTTCATAGAATAACACACATTACATAAAATTGAATAAAGATTTGACCTCACAAACATCTATAATTACGTATTGTAAAAATATTATTATCATGACTTCAAATTTTAGAAAAGTAAAATTCGATTTTACTAGAAAAAGGAAAGTGAGAAACGCAGCAAACAAAATTGGCAAGTATACAATCTATAGACTTCTTCGTGGGACAAAACTTGACACTTACCGTCCAGTTCTAAAAATCTTACAACTAGAAAATATTTAAAATCCCAAAATAAATCAAGTATACACATCACACTCTAAACAAAAAATCATTTTCATATAGATTTTTCCAATGAGTTACAAAGAGAGTTTTAATATTTGACAGTCCAAAAATGACTCACCTAATAGGAAAAAAGTTTAGTAACTCCTTAAGCAGAGTTTCTAGTTTGAACAGTAGAGCAACTTTAAATCACAAGTATCCTCCCCCCACACCACCCAAAATAAGTCTAAGTTATATAATTATTTTTGAGTTGTATACTAACGGTCGTGACATGTGCATCACTACGTATACACCACAAATTTATATGTCAAATTGTATCATTCATCCCAGCAGCAGTAGCATAACAATTCACAAAATCAATATCAATGCAGTTGAATACTTACCAAAGACTTGATGTAAAGAAGGCACTTATTGGAATTATGCATGTCGCACATCTGTCATTATTTTAAAATTAAATTACAAAAAAAAAGAACAGGAAATTTGTGAGAAAAATAAAAAAGAATTATATCATTTAAAATTAAATAAATAAAAAATAAGATCTCTCACATTTCCAATGTCATATTAACAGGAGATACAACCTGCCACATAGAAAAAATTCTATTAAAGAAGATCACCAGATCACGTTGGTGTAAAAAAATAATGAAAAAAAAGGATTTAAACTTGTAAATGTCATGTTTTATATTTCATGATAAAGCTAAGGAGTAAATAATGTCCTTCTTTTTTGGATACGAAACAATTATTATTGATAATAGAAGATATACAAGATGGAGGACAAACAGTTCTCAATATGACATAGCTAGATAAATCAAAACCCCATCCAAAAAGTAAACAAAGCAGAGAAAGTAACAGGGATCAACCCCAAGAAGTGAGGATAAAATAGGGATGCACAACCCAAAACTGAAGTCACATGTGACACAAGGATCCTTAAGCATAAATAGAATACACAATAATATTTAGCTTAACAAAATTAAAAGATTCCCTAGACATGCAATACTAGTGTTCTGTCAAACTTTAAAATGTTTCCAAAAAAGAGGAGTCCCCTTTATGGGTTTCAGAAGAGATGCCCGTAATGATACTAATATTTCACCCTCTATCAAATCCCCTTGTTTACGTCACTTTTTCCTTAAAAAAATGCTAATTCTCTCAAGCCATATGCCCCAAAATACAGCCAGTACAATGCATCTCTACAGGCTTTCTTCTTTCGAATGATCACCTTCCCCCACCATCGTTTGAGGCACATCCCCAACCGCATTCAACACCCAAAACATTAGTAACAACGTGAGTGACAAGACTGTGATGCGCAAAACTTTAATATCTTGGCAAAACACGAAAATTCTAAAGCTTCAACACTGATTGATAGCAGAGCTTAACTGGATATCTAATCATTAAAATCACGTATTGTTTGGTATACAATGGAAGGATAATGGAGTTGTCATAAATATATGTTGTCTAGTAGGAAAACCAAATTAACAGGAAATATTTTAGCAAGTGAGTTGATAACGGGAAAGCATATTTAGAATTCAGATTGTCGAAATTCCATTGAGAGTCATACCTTCATGACATGAATAAGAAAAAATGCCACTTCTCCGAAAAATCCCATACGTATCATGGTAAGTGTTATAGGAACTAGAAAATCGAAGTATTTTGGAGAGAGAACCCACTGTAATTAAAACATCGGATCATAAATCAATATAATAACATTAAAACAAATTGGGAAATATTACTTTAAGTTACAATGTATCCATGAAATAACAATTTTCAAATGTGTAAGTAGAATATTATCAAATGTGTATTAAGCATTAAAAATAGCAAAAGGAGGTTAAAAACTTTGTACAATGATGTACTGGCCAACCAAAAAATAAACATCTTAATGATTAATGGTGGAGCTATGAGGGTGGGATACAAACCATTGACTGGGGATCAGGGCGGAGCCGCCGAGAAAAAAAAATTTGGGTTATTTTCACATTTTTACAAATATTTAATTGATAATTTTTATTTTTAGACAATTACAACTCAAATCAAATAACATCGGATACAATAGCACAAATTCAAGGCTCCGACTTGTATTTGAGATATTGTATTTGATTGAAACAAGAACAAAACTCGTTAAAATTAAAATTTCACCGCTTCAAGTTGAAAAATTGTTCATTATAGACCGTGTGATAAATTTTGATAAATAGTCAACGAAATTTTATAGTAGCACAAATTTGCAATCTAAAAATTCACATTTCTAGATTTTATAATTTGACTCAGTTTAGCCAATTATATATCCAAAAATGTATTAAAATACTTTAATTGGGTCAAAATGTGAAAGAATAACTCCGCAATATCAATTAGTTGAAAAATAAAACATTAACAACAATCAAATAAAATTATGAAATAAAACCCTAAAACCTACCTACAACCAAATGGGGCTTCAGGCGTCTAAACGATCAGAGGAGCGTAAAATGAATAGCATTATGTAGAGTTGGAACTCAGTCACTCAGCTAATAGCAATAAGATAAATATTATATATAACATCAATATATTACCAGAGTTACTATAACCACGAACAATGTAATATGTATTTAAATGATTGATAGGAAGATTTGAAGTATATTTACATACTTATATGTACTCAGGTGCAGAAACTTGATTTGATCAGTGAGTTGTAGGGCAACGATGAAAGGGGTGGTTGTTGAAGATGGGAGTAGTGGGAGAGCGACGGTGCAGCGACGAGAGGGAAGGATATTGAAGACAGAGCTATACGGGTTGAATAATTAAATATACAGGTTGAAGAGATAGATGCATACAACTGTGCAGGGGTTGAACACGAGATGTGTGGGATGAAAGGGTCGTGGGGTTGTGGGTTCTCCATCTTTATCATAGTAAAAGAGATGTTTGGGGGGAAATGGGTCTCTAATTTGATGCGTAGGATTCTTATCACCAAACATTTGTTTCCCGCGTAAGCAATATTTTTTTATTATTAAAGAGCGTCGTAAATAATTAAATTGATTTATTAAAAATTATTAATTTTGTAAATTAGAGTTAATACTACCATGTACACAAAAGTGTCATAAAAATAAATATATTATATGATAGTTAAAATAATACTATCATAAAATATCATATTAATATGACCTAACAAGTATACGAGTGTCATAATTAACTGTTTGAAGGCAAAAAGGGTCATAATTGTGAAACATCAGTATTTATTATGACAGTTTAATAAAAACGCTCATAAAATTTAATTCTAAAACTGTCATAAAAAGGTATTTTTCTAGTAGTGTAATGATGTTAAAGGTCTAAGGTCACCACATTATGATGTTTTACCTCTTAAATTTTCACCAAACTAATGATGTTTAATGTATGAGGTCGCCACATCATGGTGTTTTACCCTCACATTTCACCAAATAATGATGTTAAAGGTCTGAGGTCACCACATTATGTTGTTTTACCTCATAAATTTTCACCAAACAAATGATGTTTAAGGTCCGAGATCACCACATCATGGGTTTTACCCTCATATTTCACCAAATAATGATGTTAAAGGTCTGAGGTCACCATATAATGATGTTTCACCTCTTAAATTTTCACCACATAATGTTGTTTATGGTCTGGGGTCACCACATTATGATGTTTCACCTCTTAAATTTCGCCAAATAATGATGTTAAAGGTTTGAGGTCACCGTATTATGATGTTTCACCTCTTAAATTTTCACCAAATCATGATGTTTAAGGTCTGAGGTCATCACATTATGATGTTTCACCTCTTAAATTTCACCAAATAATGATGTTAAAGGTCTAAGGTCACCAAATTAAGGTTGTTTTACCTCATAATTCACTAAATTAATGATGTTAAAACACAATGTAACAGAGTATTAACATGACATTGCTATCTTTTCATTGACCTACTTTGTATAAATTGGTACATGTATTACAAAAAGATAAAACCGAAACATCATAAGTAATATTTTTTTAAGTGATCGGCATTCCAAGGGTTGGAGAAAGGTTCTCCTTCAAGAATTTCTAGCCGGTCGGTACCAAACACAACCTCATCAACTACCCTATAAGGACCATGGTAATTTGGATTGAGCTTATTTTCCTTTTTCCACGTCTTCTTTAGGAATAGGTGTCCAAAAGCTATAGGCCTTGACTTCACCCTTTGATTAGAAAATCTCCTATTTCTCTCCTAAGGCTGTATGTCTTATCGTTACATCCTCTCTTCTTTCTTCAATTGAATCAAGATCAAATATTCTTTCCTCCCCATTCTTCTGAGGGTCATATGTATGAACTCTATGAGTAGGAAGTCCTACCTCTGTTGGAATGAAAGCCTCTGAGCCATGGGCTAACATAAATGGATTTTCTCCAGTTGGCATCCTTATTGTCATCATGTAGGTTCATAGCACGACATATACCTCCACCATCCATCTTCCTTTGGCCTCTTTCAACCTATTTTTTATCCCATCAATGATTGTTCGATTTCTGACCACGGTCTGACCATTTGCCTAGGGTCGGCCACGAGAAGAGAAGAACTTCTTGATCCTTACTCTTTCGCAGTATTTTTCTAAGGAAACATTCTTGAACTAGGTTCCATTATCTGAGATGAGGGGATTTGGAAGGCCATACCTACATATGATGTTCTTCCAGATGAATTAAAAAGTCTTCATCTCATTTATTATGATGATTGGCTCTACACATTTGGATAAATAGTCAATTGCCACTACTAAGAATCGATAATTGTTTGTAGCTCTTGTCAAGTGTCCTACCAAGTCAATGCCCCATACTGCAAATGGCCAAGGGGAGCTTATTGAAGTCAAAGGTTAGTGAGGATGATGAGGGATGGTGGAGAACCTTTCACACTTATCACACTTCTTCATATATGCAGCTCAATTTTTGGCTAAGGTGGGCCACTAATACCCCTGACTGATTATCATCATAGCCAACGACCTTCCTCCTGTGTAACTTGCACAAGAGACCTCATGCACATCGCGCAAGATGTGTAGAACCTCTAAAGGGTGGACACATCTAAGGAAGAGGAGCAAGAATCCTTTTTTGTACAAGATATCTCCCATAATTGAGAATTTAGAAGCTCTGAACCTCAGCTTTCTTCTTTCTAACATCGACTCTGGCAGCTCTCACTCTCTGAAGTACCTGATAAGAGGATCCATCCATGAGGATACCATACTCATATTAAAGCAAGGTTTTTCAACCTCCTCTTCTTTGATGGTCGGTTTAAGAAGAATCTGAACTGGTATTGTTCTTCTTATGTCTGTCCTTGATGCTGAGGCCAACCTCGCGAGAGCATCAGCTCGGTTGTTGTCTAGTCAAGGTATCATCATAATTTTTACTTCCTTAAAGCTTTCTAGCATCGTTCTCACCCTCTTAGGTTACTTGGTCATCCTTTTATCTTTGGCCTTATACACGCCCAGGATTTGATTGACGACAAACCTTGAGTCGTTGTGGACTAGGAGTTGGACGACACTAAGGTCTTTTGCCAAAGAGAGACATGTTATTAATGCCTCATACTCTAACTCATTATTTAAAGCTTTGAAATTGAACCTTAGTATATATTCAATATCGATACCATCTGGTGCTGACACTATCAGCCTCGCTCCACTTACGCTTTCACTGGACGACCCATCAACAAAGAGGTTCCAAATAATATTATTTGAAGAGAAGTTTCCCTCTGATAGGGTCATTTGCTTGAAGATGTATTTTTCTTCCTCATTCTCAACTGTTCATTATTTGTCTTTGCTTGACTCAACCTCGTCTGGATCTCAAAAGAAATTTTTATCTGGTTCATCTACAGCTCCGCGACAAATTCCCACCTCGGCCTCATTAATTTAATGTTACTTCTGATTGAACCCTTAGGGTTCCTTGTTATTAAAGTACACTGGTCTCTGCACTCCATCCTCTTCTCTTACTATCACAACACTGATGGTTAACTCTGAGACAACTAAATATACATACAATTTCTCTCCCTGAATTGGCCGAAATAGGAGTAGAGGGGATCCAAGGTAGGACATGAGCTATTTGAAAGATTTTTCACATTAATCATTCCATTCAAAGGATTTTCTAAGAATTTTGAAAAAAGGAATACACTTGTCTATAGCTCTTCAGACGAACATGTTGAGTGCAGCAACTTATCTGGTTAGCCTCTGAATGTCTTTGATAGTTCTTCGTGTCTTAATTTCAAGCAAAGCCTTGATATTCTTAGGGTTAGCCTTTATTCCCATTTGGTTGACAATAAAGCCCAAAAACTTTCCTGCTCCTACCCCGAAGACACACTTGGCCGGGTTGAGCTTCATTATATATTTGTCCATAGTGTTAAAAGTTCTTTCAAAGTCGGCCATATGAGTGTCGACCTTCAGACTCTTCGTCAGCATGTCGTCCATATAAACTTCCATGGACTTGCCTATTTGATTCTCCAACATCTTATTTACAAGACGTTGGTAAGGAGACCCTGTATTCTTCTATCCAAAAGGCATGACCTTGTAGCAATAGGACCCCTTATCTGTGATGAATGTTATCTTCGTCGATTCATTCAAATCCATGAAGATCTGATTATACCCCAAATATGCATCCATAAAGCTCATGATCTCATGTGTTGCTGTGGCATCCCCAATCTAATCTATACGAGGTAAAGGAAAACTATTTTTGGGGCAAGATTTGTTTAAATCAATGAATTTTATGCACATCCTCCATTTCCCACTAGCTTTGGGCACAATGATAGTGTTAGATAACCACTCAGGGTATATGACCTCTCTGATGAACTTGGCCTATTTAAGCTTTCTAACCTCTTCTCTGATTACATCATACTTCTCTCTTGAGTATACTCTTCATCTCTTATTGATGGGCCTGGCATATTTTATAAAATTGAGTTTGTGGCACATAATCTCAGGGTTCATACCTGGCATGTCTGCATGGCTCTAGGAAAAAACACTTTGTCTCTTCCTTAAAAGCTTTATTAGTTCCTCCTTGATCTCAGGCATCAGGGCTTTGTCGACTTGGATGTTTTTTTTAGCTCATCCTCATTGAGGATGATGGATTCTACCTCCTCCATGGCCTCTCTCTTTTTGATATTTATTTCATCTCTAGAATTAAGTGTGTCGATGTTTTACATGGTTATTGACCTCTTATGATCCTCTCTCTCTTCTGTAGAGTTAAAATAGCATTCTTATACCGATGTTTAGTCACCTTGCACTTCCCCTACTCCATAAGGAGTCGGGAATTTTAGCATTTGGTGGACCGTTGAAGGCATGACCTCAAATTCCTTGAGGGCTACTCGTCCTATAATGAGGTTATAGGCTGAGAAGACATTTTCATCCATCACAAAGAAATTGATTATCTTTGTCAACCTCTTAGGACATTCATCTCCCATTCTCACATCCATTTCATACATACCCAATGGATGAACCTTTTCTCCGCTGAAGCTAATCAAGGGATGATGATAAGGGAAAATCCTAGCTCTACTGAGTCCCAAGATCTTGAAATAAGTCTAAATAATAACAACTGTGGAACTTCCCCCATCAACAAGTATCATTTGAACTTCACACCCATGCACCCTTGTGGTGATTACTAAAAGGTCATCGTGGGGAGCTAAGATACCCCTGAAATCAAGTCGTGAGAAGCCAATTACGAGGGTGTCCATATCTACCTTCTTTCTTTTCTCGTGTTTAACATCTGTAGAGGCCAAGTTCACAACCTCGGCGTTAGTCACTTCTTTGGCCTCTACCACATGGGCCTTGCGATCAACTACCTCTGAGGCACCCCCTACTAGTCCGCCATATATAGTGTTCACACTGAAGGAGATCATACCGACCCTCTTTACTGGGACATTATCATCTTTTGGTGGGAGGTCAGGGTCATCATCATCTGAGTCCTCAGCTCTTCTGGTAGGGGCATCTTCCCAGCATATGTCATTTCTCTTATTTTTAGGGTCTTCTCTTCCCCCTTTCGGATCTATACCATCCACATACTTTCTAAGTTTTCCAGACTTCAACATTTTTTGAATCTCATCCTTCAGGGCGAAATACTTGTCAGTTAGATGGCCGTGATCTTGATGGAACTCGAACAATATATTCTTGTTCCTCTTATGTGGAGGAGCCTTCAGCTTCTCCGACCATCTCAGGGATCTATCATTCTTTATTTCATTGAGTATGTGTTCACAACTTATAGTTATAAGAGTATAATGTGAAAACTTATCATCTGTAGTCGTCTTCTTTCCATCATTCTTCCTTTGAAATTTCCCACTGCTACTTCCATTCTCATCCTCATACTTCGCAGCCATTTCTTCTTTCACATTCATGACCTTTCTGGCTATTGCTAACAGCTCAGCCATAGACTTAGGAGGGTCTACAGTAAGCTTCCAGAGTAACTTTCCCTTCTGAAGCCCTCCAATAAAGGTTATTATGGCTATATTCTCTTCATAATCTTTTACCTCAAATTTTCCTTGTTGAAACTCGCGATGTATTCTCTGAGGCTTTCATTCTTCCCTTCCTTTACATAGAGATGATGGGTTCACTTCTTCCGTGGTCCTACCTCAAAATAGAAGTTTTGAATGAACTGCTCGTCCAAGCCTTTAAAATTCTCAATTGAACTTTTAGGAAGATAAGTGAACCAGATATGTGCAGCCCCCGTTAGAGTGCTTGAAAAATCTCAGCACCTCATCTCATCAGAGACTGAATAGATGTCTGCTATAGATTGATACATTTTAATATGATGGACTTAGTTAGTACTGCCATCGTACTTGGGAAACACTACTAGAGGGTTAAATTTAGCCAAGGTAGGAAAGTTGATAATCCTTGTCACAAATGGTGAGCCCTCTAATTACCCTCTCTGTAATGGGTCTCGGCTTTTCATGAGGTTACTTATCGTCTCTTCCATCCATTGAATGGAATCATTTCATGGTTTAGCAAAGTCGTACTAGACGAGGTGGTCCCCAGCCACCTCCAAGGGGTGGACTGAGGGTTCCCCAACTGCGGCACAACGTCAACTATTGACCTCCTCTTGTCCACAGTCTCGACCACGTGGGGGTCAACCATTATGGGCACGAAAGCCACCTCCTTCCCTTTTAGAGCCAGTGAGACTTCTTGATTTGGTCAACCTCTCCCTCAAATCATTGACTGATCCAAGCCTTTCAAAGTCTGACCCTCTACTTAAGCTACAAAAAGCTGACCCTCTTTCTCGTGTATCACCATCTCGTCTTGCACACTGACCTCCGCTCTGTTGTATAGGATGTACAGTGTTATTTGAGACTTCATACAGCTCTTAAGAGTCTACTTGAGCATCATTTACCTCAATGTCATCATACCTATCCTCAGGGCAAGGGTTTCCTTACCTCCCCAGACGTAAACATCTAGGGTTAGCAACATCCGTTCTTTATTGAGGGGTAGGATGGTCTTTTTACGGCCCTTAGGGTAGTCCCCTGGCCTCGGGATGTGGATGAGAAGCTGCAGGAGTAATCATCTCCGGTGAGACCCTAAGTGGTCTTATTATATTCTAGCATAGCTGGACAAATTGATCCTTTATCGCTTGATGAGTTACAGCCAAGGACTTCAAGGCAACTGCCACCTCAACCATCTCGGAATGGGGTACTGCCTGGATAGAACTAGGTCTTTGAACACCAGATAGTGGAGAAGCTGGTGGTAACTCTGGTGCCATATGATAATACAAGAGAGCTTGCAATGAAAATATTAGAGAGCTTGTGTAGAGGGGGCTTGACGGTAATCCTGAGATTAAGGATAATTCCCCAATTAACAAACAGTGTTTGGGATTAACAAATCGAGGCAGCTCAAGCATGGAAATTCACCGAGGCAGCTTAGCGTGGCAACTCATACTTTAGTTTGTTGTGTTAGTCATATTGTATCTTTGTTTATGTTGACTATGATCTATAATGGTTGTATTGTTGTAACGAGAATAATAATGAGTGTTAGTGTGAGGTCAAACGGTACTCGCGAGAGACCAGGCTTGGCAGGGCCTGGGAGAGATTTTATGTTCTATCTAATGACCTCGTCGTGGGAACTTTAGAGGGACTTGGTTTGGAGGATTAAGAAGTGAGGCACCATTGGGGCTTGTCTTGACCATCTTAGATACACCCGATAAAATAGGGAAGGACCCTGGCCGTGGAACCTCAGGCGGGACAGCTTGGAGTTCCATCGGGCGTTGAGTTGAGAACCAAATAACCCTCTACTTATTGTCACATCTACTTTATCTGATGTCACTAACCAGCTAGACAATGTTCGACCTGCACTTGATTAAACCACCATGGTATTTGGGGCTGTGAGATAGTTGGTGAGCCACCTCTGTGTCAACAGCCTCCTGACACATAGTGGTTAGACAAAAGGCATGTCTTGGCATTTAATGCCTATGACGTGGAGCGAACTAGTGTATCAAGCATTTAATGTTGTGACGTAAAGTATGAGGGAGGCTTTTCATAGTCTTTAATGATTGAGTTGCCAGGGGGTGGTGTGGGGGGCTATTTAAGGACCCCAACCACCTTTGAGGAGAGGATCCCTTTTTAGAGAGAGTTCAAAAGTTATTACTGGAGAGAATATACATCAGAGAAATTTATTACAGACCAGAGTTTTTACTCACTCACCATGGCCATTTATTATGAAGATTTTAATACTTGACAAAGATTCTTGAGGGTGTTTTGGTGTGTTTGACTGCCTACCAAGGTGTATCTAGGGTGATTACTTCTCTCTCCCTTCTAGCTAAGTTACTTCTAAGTTCATTACTGGCTATACACGAGAAATTAGTGAGTTTAAACTGAGTTTATCTTCATTAAGTTTGTGTTTGCATGTCTTGGGGTTAATCAATAGTGTTGCCATTTAACTTATCATTACCATACTCAAAAGGGGTTACGCCTCCATCTTATCTAAACTACCCTCTTACAGTTTGATAACTTAAAGGACCTCTTTTAATAGTGACACAGCTTCACGCGAAGGGTGAGGCCTGGTTCACCACTAGAGTCTCCGGTGAGGTTAAACAGCAAAAGAGGAGTAGATCAATCCTCTTCTTCCCACATACGGCACCAAAATGATGATGTTATAAACAGCACCACCAATATGAGGTGTTGATAAGCTCAAACTAGCAAATAACAATGGCAACACAAGAGCGAATATATATATATATATATATATATATATATATATATATATATATATATATATATATATATAGTAGAATGAGGTGAGGAAAAGAGGATAAACACCAGTATGTAAGTGGTTCAGTCAATCTTTCCTACGTCCACTTTGAGTGTGTGTGAGTAATTTTATTAGATGAAGGTATTAGTGGCCATAGATACAATCTCTTAAGATTTATCTCTCTACTACATAACCCAACAGAGTTTCAGCTAGGGTTGCAATTATGGATCCCTTTACAAGGTAGAGGAAGACCTCTATATATAGTGCTTGGGTGTGTAATGTACCCCCCAAGCATGCAATTAGAATGTGTATTAGGATCGAACCAATATTACAATGACACCTGGATGATCTTATGTAGATAATGATGACTATAATATTCCCTCACGTGAGGGGAATGATTCAGTTATAACTTATTTGTCCACGTCTTTTGAACCTTACATGTTCCTGCATAAGCTCGGACTTGTGTCCTTGACTGATGTAACCTTGGCCTTGATGAGGATGAGGTTTATGAAGCCCAACAATGTTGCTTTGTCTTGTTAATATCCTCGATTACCTCGACCAGGAAGAATGGACGAGATTGGGCCCGAGGTGAGATGTAACCTCGGCTCAAGCAGAGTAAGATGTTGTCAATAATATGTCCCCATGAGGCGGTGCTGACCTCGGCTATTGTAGAGCCGAGTTTGGTAGTTAAGAGCCGACCTTGCAGAATACGACCTTTCTGATGGCAGTTGTAAGCTTCTTGTCAACTCGGTTGTGAGGCTGGCCGAGGTTAATAACTCCGAGTACGAGGGTGCACTTTCGGCATATCAATATATTTTACACACATTATATACTATAAGTGTCAACTCATCTATGATATTCTCAATAGTACCTGATCCGCTACCTTTAACTAATAAGCAAGAGAGAAATAAAGCTTACCGTACAATACCTCTACTGGAACCATACCAAAAAGTGAACTTATAAGAAAGGTACTGATCCCGTCCTCCCCTAAGATTCAAGGGTACACGTATAATTTATCCTCCAACATTTGCTTAGTCCGCTTAGTCTGTCCATTCGTTTGTGAATGATAGGCCGTATGCAATCACAACTCGGTACCCCTAGCCTTGTGAAAACTCTCTAGAAATCATAATACAAAGACCTTGTCCCAATTGGACACAATATTAAGTGGTACCCCATGTAACTTCACTATCTCGACTATATAAATATTTGCGCATACTATCCCACAGAATGACCAGTTCTAATTGGCATAACGTGAGCTACTTCGGTCAACCAATCCACTATCACCCATATAGGATCAAAAATCCTTTAAGAATTAGTTGTCTTCATGATAAAATCCTTGGGAATACTATAACATTCTATTGGTTGACCCCCTGTTTGTTTCAGATGGTCCACCCTTTTTAATGACACACAGGTGGCCTACTATAAGATGAATTTAACCATATTTTCCTTAATTAAAACCCATCATCACTGTCATTTATAACCTAATACATTTCATGTTCTCCATAATATACCTATAACCGTGATCCACATGACTTTTCTAAAATGCGTGTCGCAAGTCCTTCCCCGCTCTAAAAATTAGTTTCTCGTGAAGCGGTGGCCTCTGCCAGATCTTACGGAATAAGCTTCATCTTCCCTAGATAACTGTTGTCGATTTTATATGATAGTCTCAATATACAGCCTGATACAAAATCATCCTCATGGACATTTAAGGATTGGTGATCCTAGCTTATTGGATAATCAAGTCATGATATCTTGATTGTTGTATTCACTTACCTTATCCCATACGTCGCCAATGGGAACCAAATCAAGGTTTAATTACCTAGGGTTACAATACACCCTATGTCTCGTGCATTATTGCACAAATCAATTCTCGTGCAGTCGGCATACTGGTGTATTTATAATGTAATCATTATGTACTTATTTTTTCATCAGGACTTGGCGACTCTACTGCCCTTAAGTCATAGTAGGATTATCAACTCTCAGTTATATTCTCATACATGTACCATACCCAGGGTAAGGAACCCATGTACCCTTGTCCAAACTTCTCTTTGACTTCCAACACTTGCCAGTTTCTTGTGTGGGATGTCTCGCAAAGCGAAATTCAAATAAGGAACCCCCCGATACACTACTACCTAACATTGTCGGTTGTCGAGATCCGTAAGGCCCTAAGTCCATAATATGTATCGTCCCATAATCTTCGTATATTGACATAAAAGTATACTCATACCTCTCATGTCCCTTAAAAATAATATTAAACACGACGCTCTCACTATCTGAAGCTCTCGGTGTTATATATATAACGAGTTATATCTCTCCGCTCGATAAAGAACACAATGTATCCTAAGTCACATCAGTAAATAAATCCCTACGCATCGGGATCACAAATAACTTAAAAACATACTCATTAAAGTCTATGATACCATGAAATTTTTATATATGTACATATATATCGACCCAACCCTATTTCAGGTGGCACCTCGGGAAAGTAATATTACTCACCCGAAGTATCAGATACGATAGTCTTATCACTCAATCTATTGTCATTCAAACAATTGATAATTAATAACTACAAATTACCATAATAATCTCTACTTTGTTAACTCAATGCAGTAATAAATTATGATGATAAAACACGCTCTTAGTGCCGACCCATATTGGTCACGGGTGACATCGAAAATTCCCAGTACTCATGATAAATACGTTTGTAACCATATTGTCAAAACTAACATAACCACTAAACTCGACACACGCGCAAATTTTAGTGTTACAAATTCATATATATATATATATATATATATATATATATATATATATATATATATATTATGACACACCCATGTCACTTGAATTAATCCGTCACTCACAAGTATGAAACAAAAATTCATTAGTCTCACGTAATCATAGGGTCCATGCATGAACTTTGTTATGGACAAATTATTCATTTTATGGATTACAAGCCCATCTTTGAAACGTTGGACCAAAATATCTAGTCCTCAATTATGGCCTTACTGGCCTACTTATTACTTTCTGGGCCCCGACGACCATGAGGGACGATATGCTATAGTTACTGAAGACTCCACTGGTCCTTCTTAAACCCACCACTCTCTGGTTGTAAATTCCCGAGCCATATTTTCTTGACCCAATTCATCCACTAGAAATATCAATCATTTAATTGTTATGCCTTACTAGCATGGTTTACTATTACCAATCTTATCGGTCTCACATCTCAACGTGGACACATTCAAAACTCATAGCCCCACTCTCTAGACATAGGGAAACTTTCTGTGCCATTTCCCCTTCACTAGTCTCATTAACCATTTTGGAATATCCTTATCTTGGAACTGGCAATCGTAGTTCCCAATTGATATTTTCGTTGTTCCTTTGACTCTAATGGTCCTATGGAACACGTTGTCAACCTCGTTGGTCTTGGTTGAATTCATTTCCACTTAGTAGGGATTTAATCATATCACTGGTGATGTTTCACTATCACTGTTGAATTGACTATTTCCCATCGTCTAGATTTTTTCCCTAACTCTCCTGGCTCCCCTTCTTCTGGAAGCATTAACTAATTTCTCGGCGAAATTGACTCTAGTTGTCTTCATCAGATTTCCATCCTCACTTTAATATTTAACTCATGAGTCCTTTCACAATAATGAACTCTTCTTATCTTCGATATACCCATTCTTCGTTGGGTAAAGATTTAATTAAGATAGTTAACTTCTCTCTTGTGTTGGGTTTTCTTTCTTTCCCATATGAGATAAGTTTTGAGATTCTTTCACATCCCTATTAACACCGTAAATGGATGCTTTCATGGTGAAATCATACTCAAATTTCTCATTTATCTCCACATATACTTCTTTGTATGTGATGTCTAACGTTTATCACTTTAGATTGATCCTATGAGGAAAAATTTCTCTTGAAATTTTCATGTCCTGGGTGTGACTACACTCCACCCTAGATAATTTCCTTTGGATTTCTTCTTTCACACAAGATTCCTTCTATCTCCCTCACCCTTCACTGATAGTGTTGGGTGAGCCTGGAATGACACAAATGTCATCTAGGATGGTTCTTGAGAAACTACAACTCTCAACCTGGATAACAATTGTGGTAGGTTCTATCTCGGTCACCACTTCCAGAATGCTCTATGTCTTCGACTGAATCATCTTCGTTTTGTCCTTCTAACGACCCTCGCTTGTTATCGATGCTCGACCGAGCTCGTATAAGAATCACATCAATTATATTTCATGGCAGGAGCACTTAAGTCGTAATACGCTGAGGAATGAAACATCCTAATAATAGGGCTCTACATCAAAGAACGCTACATTGAGAAATATAAAGTTGAACAGATCGTAGGAACTATAGAACCTGATGCTCTAATATCACCCATGACACCCCTCTTAATTAAATATCGAGTGATCAGTCCTTTATTAAATTAAATCAGAATATCCAATTGGTTCATTCTCAGCATCACTGTCGAAAATCAATTTCTTTATTAAACTCACCTAATAAATAATTAAGCAAGCTTCAAAACTTTTCTATTTTAAATTTGATTAAAACCATTTCACAAGACAGAATAATAATAACCAACATCACATCACAATTGAACTAAATATAACAAGAATAGATGTGACTGTAATAACTCTTTAGTTAAAAATATTTCATTGCCACCAAATAAAACTAATATCAACGTACTGACATAAGTAATACAATGTCTGGAATAGAAATGAAAGAACTAGGATCCTAGGCAACATGCCTTAACTGAAAGTAAACACTACATATGTGTGAAGCAACTGAATGTAAACGTCTAAAAAAATGTGCATCTCTAGTCATAGCTATAATCCATCGTGATATCCATATTCTACGTCAGGCGTCCCTAATGCTAAACACATGATGTAAAAGATACAATAGAGAATATAATATACAAGGAAATGGGTTAGATTCTGATTGTAAAAGATTTATAAAAACATCAAGTGCTTAATAAGTGCAATTGAGAAATTATTATGTACATCAAGACTGCACCTTATTATACCACACAATACGAAAGAGAATTTTCATCTCTCATCACGAGTGCACGCATAGTGCACCTTATTATCTTCCTAATTAAGGTTCTTTATTATGATTCTATCCCATATCATTTACCCATATTTTCCCACACAATACGTATGATAATTAAACATGTTCATTTCTATTTAATATGACCTAGGCTTTCACGGTTTTAGGATTAAGTACTCACTTAGTTAATTCAATCAGATCTCATGATTCATTTTCATCTACAATTTCACACAGTAGATTACATCACAATATGAATTTATTTTAATCTAAAATTTCACACAATAGATTAAATCACAATATATATATATATTCATCACATTATTATATATACTAATAAGGCACCTCCCAGACACAGCTGCGATGTGTAACACCCGGTCTAATTAAATACCGGGTAGCTAATCCTTTATTAAATTAATACAGAGTATCAAATTGGTTCAGTCTTAGCATCAGTGTCGAAAACATTTAATTAATTACTAGCCACCTACTATTTAAAAAGAGAGATTCCAAATTTTATTAATTAAGCTAACCAATAACTAAGAATTTAATCCTTAACCATCAATCACAAAAAAATCTGATATGAATAACCAACAAAATGAAATCAACTTAGTCTGGAGTAAACACTACAATAATAATAATGTCAGAGTAAATAAAGTCCCAATACAAGAGTCTGAATAAATAAACCAATAATCGAAATAAGGAAAGTATGTAACTACATCCTCTAAAGAAGAATGGACGACATGCCCTAACTGATACAAATGACTCTGAAGGAATCTAAGGAAAAATATAAAGGCGTCTAATACCAAGATCCTGTAGCTTCCACAGCAGCTAATGCATGTCATCATAATGGGACTCCTATTCTTGGTTTCCCTGTGGCTGGGCACCTAATAATGTTTTTACAAAACAAAATAGATTTGGAGGAAAATGGGTCAGATCCCGATTTGAAAATAGTTTAAAAGTTTAGCAGCTGTTTAAATTACAAGTAAACAACACATATTATAAACACGTTAGTTGCGTACTCTCCCATAAGTCTCTCACCTCTCAACTAATGTGCACGCCTAACGTATGCCCTTAACCCATCCTAGTTATGCCGCTAACTAACTAGTCTGTACCACTTCCACTTTTGCATTCTACCTTATGATGTCCACTCTTAATACCCAAATAAGTTTTATTCATAACCGATTCTCACATTCATTAAATTACTTATCTCAAGTGTTAATTAAATTCTCATTCTTAGACCATTCAAGTATCTTAGTTATTCACATCTACTAAGTAACAACGAACCAGTCACAAGTACATAAGTATATCACTCTCAGTACATAAATACATATATGTCACCCCTAGGCTAAGATACGGTGCACGCATACTCTACTATCAAATCCATGTACATTATGTACGTAAGGATCACGTGTTCCGAATCACTTAGGAACTGTCTAAAAACAAATCACACATATTGGAGGCGAACATAGTTCACATACCCATGGGTTACGTACATACCTACGCTCCCATGGTCAGCTGAGTTATCAACTCACGGATAAGTCATTCACCGTCCTATGTCCTTAAGGTACCAATATAAATCCCCTCGAAGGCACACAAAGATAATATGGACCTTTTCCGAAAACTAACCTCTCATGATAGCAAGTATGGTAGGTATGTCATACACATAAGAAATCCATACACTAGGCATTCGCACAACTAGTATATATATTTATACAATTTCAATATAGGTATACTCCTCCCCTATATATATCAAGTCTCACCCATAATATTTATGTTCTGAATATTCTACGTAATATTTATTTAACGTGACAAGTCTCTTCATACGGATTCGGTACCTATACCTATCCCAAGTGAATACTAGGTCTCCCATTTGTTCCTAAGGTTATCTCAGCGAATATATAATCCCTTAAATAATCTTTCATTCAACTTTCAGTCCCAAAATTGAAAGATCTCACATCGTCCTCACTCGGTAACCGTTCGTAATTATAATGATCGATCCCATAAGTTATAACATTTTTCGATAATAACTAAGACCCTACTGACCTTATTTAAGTCCCACAATATTATATTAATCACCCTAAGAATCAACATCGGATTTGGGATTTTCGTTAAACCTTGATGAAAACAATTGCCGAAAATCAGGAGTGGTCGATCAATGAAAGAAATGGGGTCGATCGATCGATCAAGCAGGTATTTTCCCAGAATTGCTTAAACAGTTACGGGCTTTCCTCTTTTTACACCTCTACTTCTTCATTATAATGTTCTAAACTCCCAACCAAGTATACTAATAATCATATTAACATGTTTGCATAATTTCCCACGTTTTAGAATCATCAAATCAAAATGGAACATCAAATTCTTGGATTAATTTACCTAATTTTCATATAAAAACCCTAGTTCTCCTATTTCTTCAGCAACACCATATAATTCAATACAATATCATAATTATCTACCCATAAATCATAATTTCGTGGCTGCTATTATCACCAACATTAAACTACATGCAAGACCTACCCAGATTATGATTTAAATTCTTTAAATCCATTCAATTTTAATTATTTAAGGTTATTCTTCAATTCTAACCTAACATGAATGATATATGCGCTAAATTATTTCAAGTTAAATCACTTTCCTGCTAATGAAGCTTCTGATCCGATGAATTAAATGGTATGGGGATGATCCTTGCTTTCCGATCTATCCGGTGGTGGTGACGGTGGGGCAAAAAGCCTCTAATTGGTGGTTCTCCTTTGAAAAATCCCTTCTCCTCCACTCTAATGGAAGTTTATGATTTTTGGTTGTGAAACCCTAATGGACTCAAGTGTTGGATGATAATAACTATCTAAAATTCGTGGGTCACTATTCACCCAAAAATAGGAATGACTAAAATACCCTCCCGGGTTGCCGATTATGCCTAAAAATGCTCCGGGACCCAAAATAAACCCCCGGCTAGTGTTTTATGACTATCTCAAACCTTTCGAACACTTTGGCAAACTCAAACTACTCATACGGATGATATAAAAATAAAATACTTTTAAATCCATTAAATTGGGTCCTGACACGACTGACACGCGTGTCCCAACCTAATTACCGAAACTGTCATATTTTCAACTCACGATAATTTTAATAAATATAATAATCACATATTACATATTACCATAATCACTCGGTAATATTCAACAACATTCTAATAATCAAATACTAACTCTCGTCTCGCTAGCATTTAAATTCGGATTAATTTCCAATTAATTATCCCAAATTAATTTTAATAAATCTCATAATTCAAGGCAATTTAATTTATTAAATCACATAATTAAAAGCCATAAAAATATGGGGTATTTCACGATGATACATCTCTTTTTGTATAAAGGACTATTGGTTCGACATCTCTCACGAACCATAATTAACATAAAACATATAAATTTGAGGCGAGCATACTCCCCAGCCAAATGGGTCACACACATACCAACGTTCCCATTCAATCGTTGAAATTACCATTCACACCGATAACACGTGTCCAAGGTCATATGTTCAGGGTACGAATCTAATATGCTCTTAAATGGGCTCATCATGATAAGATCGTCCACAATGCGAAACCTCCACTCTAATAACAAGCAACATAGGTGTGTTATACACATAATAATAATAATAATATATGTACTCACCTGACCTATATATAATAACAATAGGGCGCACACACAACCCATATATTAATTTCCATACATAGTATATTTATCTCTAATATACAACATATTTACATATTATGACTTTACTTATTAAAGTATATTCCCGAGCTTCTCTCATCACTCGAAGGCTAATCATTTATTCATCATGTAAATTCAAAAGGTAACATCTACGTCCAACTTGTCCATGTCATCACAACTCGAGAATTTGTACGAGTTAACATTATCTCCAATTAGGTTTATTTCTCAATAATCCCTAATTCAATTTTAACCCCTTTTTGCCATCTCATAGGATTAATCCCATATATGCTTAAGTTTATTCTGATAATTAATGACCCTTTTACAACTGGTACTAACCTTAAATCATCATTTATCCAATTTAAACCCCAAGTTATATAAATCTCCATCTTAACCCATTCAATTAACACTCGTTAACTTTCCCCATTCATTCCCATAATAATATTTGTCGAGCCTTAAGTATATCCTACTGCCCTTACCTAAGTCATATTATGTTCAATTAATGAACACAAAAGATTTCATAAAGTTGGGATTTAATCAAAATTTAAATGGAAACAAATCACATTTTCCAGGGGAGCCGATCAATCGACAATTTTAGTCGATCAATCGACAATTTTAGTCGATCAATCGACGTTCTTGAGTCGATCGATCGATTGATCGATCACCTAATTTCCCAGATTCTGCATATGTTTACATACGGGTTTTATACTTTTTCATCATCAAAACCACTATCACATAATCCCAAACTCCTCATAATTCATCCCAAAAGATAAATCAAATTATATAAATGATTTCTAAACTCTAAACAATATGAAATCATCAAGAAGTTTCAACTACATTATGTTATCTCACTTAAAATTCAGAAACTTCTTAGTTTGTCGTCCATACAAGAACAATTATAAATCCCATATTTTCTTCATCAAATGATTCCCAAATTTTGTGGATTTAATTCTATATTCAGAAAGATATTAATCCTATATGATTCTCATTTCAAAGATTGATTTAAAATCAACGTAATTAATCTTTGGTTCATGCCACTTTTAAGAATTTTACTACTATTATAACATGGACAATATACATGCTAAATTTTCAATAGTTAATCCCTTGCCTCTAATTCGTAGGTCTGGACCATTGGGGAAGATAACTCTATCGGTGTTCCTCCTTTTTTCAGCAGTGGTGGTGGTGGATGATGATTCCTAGCTTTTGTTCACCTAAAGAAGTCTTTTCCTCTCCTAGAAAAGTCTTTCACTCTCCCCTAAGCCTTTTCCTCCGAGTTTTGGTGATTGAATCTAAATCCTACCACTTCTACACTTATATGATATCACTACAAATTCGTGGCTACTATTCACCCATTTTGGAAAATGACCAAAGTACCCCTCCAAGTTGTCGATTATGTCCTAAATTGTCATAAGACCTAAATTAATCCCCCAGATAAACTTTTTTGACTATTTCAACCCTTCAGGACACTGTGACGCCGTCAAAATGACCATTCAGATGACATAAAAATAATTTACTTTTCATTCCATTTAAATATAGTCCCAACATGACTCACACGCACGTCTCGACTTAATTACCGTAATTATCATATTCGTCTCTCGCGATAATTTATAAAATCATAATCTTATGTAAATTCTTAATCATATATATTACTTTTAATAACTAAGTAATATTCAACATAAATCACATATTCATTTAATATTTAATTCCGGATTAATTTTCAACTGTCCCACAATTAACTCTCATTAATCCAATTTTAAAAGTCATTAAAAATACGAGGTGATACAAGAGAGACTTGAGATGTTTTCAATGAATGGAGACTGTGCCTCCTGGAATTCGTTACATTTTTCTGAGTACTTGCCAAGTTGGTATAAGGAGAGATATTTCTATAATAACTCTTATTTTTAAATCATTATTTATTTAAAATTCTGCCATGTGAGGTAATTATATAAAATGATGGAATTTGGAATAAATATTATATTAAGTGGCTTAAATGATAATGTTTACTAAATGTTGCATATTTACGGTTAATAGAATGTAAATAGCATTATTTTATGTTTTATAGCATCGTTGTGCTTTAAACGACAGTTACGGTTTAAGATAATGTTGGAACATGTAGTAATTTATGTTATTCTGGATTCTAATTTAGACAGTGCGATTAGTCGTTAAATGATTGAGGTAGTCAGAATAAGTGTCATATTGTATTTTTGAGTTTCGGTCACTTTTGACAGGTTACGGCTTAATTATGTACTTACGAGTCATTTTAATGGTGGAATAAAATTTAAAGATGGAATTTAGTGTTAAATAAATGTTTAAGTCTTATAATCCTCATATTTCCCAAATTACATATGTTCCTAAACCTAGAGAGAAGGAGAGAGATAAAAAATTGTGCAGAAAAGGAGAGAAAAGGAAGAAAATAGAACAAATTAAGTTTCATCTTGTATACACCGAAAGACAATCCGAGGTTTCAGCCTTAAGGAAAGTTTTTACTTGCAAATATATGATTTCATGTGGATAATTTGTAATGATAGTTATGTATTTGGAAGATTGGAGCAAATAGTAGGTTTTGATGAGTTTTAGAGTTTAGCCCTTAGGTTTTGTTGTTTGTATGAATTAAGTTGGTTATATTGGCTTACTATTGTATAATGTTGTTGTAGTTTTGTTATTGGTTGATGAGAATGAAGGAGGTGGAAGAATAAGGGGTTAGGGATTTTGATTTGGGGTTTTAAAAGAATGTTTAGCCATGGGTCTGATAAGAACGGTTGACAGCGGTCCAGATCCCGGTCGATAGGCCCTTAAGGGTAAGGCCTACATCTTTCTTCGATAGGTAAAATTTTAAAGCACGATCGACACCGGTCCTATGACCGGTCTACCGAGCCTTCAATTTGAGCTTACTGCATTCCTTCCTAGACAAAACTTCAGAGGCGCGATCGACCGTGGTCCAACGCCCGGTCGACTGGTCCCAATGTTTTTCTCCCAAAATCCTCAATTTTTCTCCAGCTTCCTTCTTTTAGGATAGGGACCTAGGAACCTTCTTCAATGAAGTAAAACTAGAGCTTTAGAGTCTAGTTGTTAGGTATTCAAGAACTCAAATTCGAAACGAAAGTTGGGGATTAGACCGGGGATTGATTTAGTTAGTTGTTAGAGGAAGGTAAGGGGTCTCTTTTAAATAATGTACTAGCCTAAGTCTAGGGGGAATATAGTTTACTCTAATTGTGGACTTCCAGAATTGAGTTGAAGTAATATCTTGCATTATGGTTTAGAGGATTACCTTTAATTCATAAAGACTATTATGGAGATAAATAAAACGTTGAGGTTTATAATTATCACATAAAAAGCTTATGGCTCTGGATAAAATGTAATGTACTTTATAAATTGTCATGTTTTGTGAATGATGAATTGTATATACATACCTCTCTAAATGCTATCATAAGGGAAGTTACGCGTATGAGGTGAAGTTCCCTAGCTAGTGAATGCAGGGTGAATATATAGTCCTCGATAATAGGATTGGTTATTTTATACAGTGTTGTTATTTTTCGAAGTGAGGTAATTCTAGGTATGGTTATGACTCACTGTTGAAGGTATTTGGATGCGCGATTTAGGATGCCCAGGTTATCTTGGTGATAGGTCTTGGAAGATAATAGCTATTTAGGGGCGTATCCAGTGTGGTGACTCCCGGAAGGATGGTCTTAGAATCGTTATATGTTATGATTATAACTATTGGTATGAAAGTGGTCTTTTATAAATGGTGAATCGTTTTATGAAGTACTCTTTTTTGAAATAAGTTCCAAATGAGGAATAGACTTGAATAGTCATAATAAGCCTAGCGGAAATGAAATTTTATCAAGTGAAATTGAGTTAAATTTCGTGCATAAATGAATATTTATCATTGTCAATTGCTTTTGCGCTAGGTTATGCATTTAGATCTATAGGTGAGGACCATTATTAGTTATTGTTGTAGAGCAAGATAATCTTATTCATGATGAATTGATATTCATAACTGTCATGCATTTTATTCATATGGTGATCATATCAAACTCGGGCCTTGACTCGTTTATATCTCTTATTTTTGCATGAATTCTCTTCTCTCCCAGGTGCTGCACCGCAAGGACGCCTATAATGACTCTTCCATACAAGTGTCGTAGAGCTATAGCATGTCGCAGATGTTGTAGGATACTTGTTATAGACGCTGCTATCTGTTGTACTCTAGCTATGTTCAGTTTACACATTCGAGCGTGTTGCCCAAGTTTTGTACATGTTTAATACATTGTGATAGTGTTTAATACTCGGTGTAACGTGCTTGTAATGGTCTGTTAACCGACAGCCTATTCGGTTATTATATGGTGAATGCATGTATAGTTACTCATTTGTATTACTTTCCACCATCTTTTTAAATTGGATTGTCCAAAGGATTTTCCTTAAACTTAAAATTTAATTGACATCCCTTTTCTAAAATAATTGGTGGTTATCTTGTATAATTATTTCAACGACAGTGATGCTAAGAATGGACCATCTATGATTCGTGTATTAATTGGAAAATCGGGATGGACACCTCTTATTTTAATAAGCGGGGTGTCACAGATGGTATCAGAGAATGAATTTCTAGAGTCCTTAGGATCTATGCAGAGTATCACATTCTATCATAGCATTCTTTGATGTAGATCCCTATTGTTAGGACTATTTTTTTTGTATATGTGTGTAATTTTTGGTAAAGATATATTATTTTAAATCATATTCTGATTTAGTTTTTTTTTCATCCCAGATGCCGTCCAAAAGTGGTCGCCCAGCGAGGAGAAATAAAGTTGTAAAAGACAATTTAGAACCTCCACCGCCATAGCCAGGAACTATTAATGTCGCGGAGGTAGCTAATATTATCACCTAGGTGATCAATGTTGCGATGATAGCCTTGGCTCAACAGTTTCCTCAAAGACCAATAATCGATATTTCATGAGGTGCAAGCCCTTCTGGGACCTTTCCCGTGGGAAAGAGTAAAAGAATCTTTCTTGAAGGGTCATCCCCCATAATTCCAGGGTGGTTTCGATGTAATAGTAGCAAACCAATGGAAGAAGGACATGCAATGTCATATTCGCATTGTAGATTGTAGTGAGGAACGAAAGCAAATCATTGCTACGTTTAAACCGGTTGGAGCAGCCTTACACTGGTGGGAGTCGGTGACCATGCCAAAGCAGAGGGATACTATGACTATATCGAATTTTTGGGTCTTGTTCGATGGAAAGTATTTTCCTCCCGTGGTCCAAAGGGAAATGAGGAGGAAACTTCAAGATGTAGTACTAGGTGAACTTTTGGTGGCAGAATATGAGGAGGAATTTACTTGTCTGGCTAGTTTTATGTTGGATGAGGTATTTTCGGAGGAATGGAGGATCTCAAAATTTATTGGAGGTTTGCATCAGAGAATACGACAACACTTGCTGGGAAATCCGTCTTTACAAATATTTGGTGATGTAATGAATGTCTCATTCCTTCATTGCCGAGATCATCGCTTGCATGTGCATGGAAGTAAGAAGGTTCTAGTGTCGGGACAGCCTAGTAAGAAAGGAGAAAATGGTGCTGGAGGATCACTATCCTCGACTCAACCGTCGGGAAGCAAGTAGAAGGAAAAGGACATCCAGCAAGGGAATTTCTCCAAGAGACAGCATTTTGGGGGCTTTAATTTTGGTGTTCGTGGTTTTAGGCTCGGTCAGGGTGCCCAACAACAGCAGCAGGTGGGCCAGTAAGGCTAGGAAGGTTGGGGTAATAATTGGGGTCGAGGCCATCCGGGTCAAGGCTTGGGGCAGTTTCGAAATAATAGGGGCCATCATCAAGAGAATATGGCAGGCCGTTGTGTTCAATGTGGGGAAACGGGTTACATTAGGAGAGCTTGTCCCCAGTTAATTGGGAGACAGTTACCTCTAGTTCCACAACATCAGCAGACACATTTACCTCCACCACCTCCTATTCTAGCCACCTCTTCGCAATAGGGGCAATACAGTATGGGCGTGTTTACCACATTCAGGATGCTTTCCTTCCTCCAGCCCCACCCGCGTCATCAGCTATCGAGCGTAAGTTTCCCATTTAGGGACAAATGGGATGTGTGTTGTTTGATACGGGTGAAACACACTCATTTATTTCTAGATGTTCTGCTCAATCGATGGAGTTAATTAAATATGCAGAAAGTATCTTCACTAGTGTCGAATTCTTTATGGGTGATAGTTCGCTCATCTTCTTTAGTTGTAAAAGAGTAGAAATAAATCTCGGTAATTTGTGTTTTGAGGCCAATTTACTCTTCCTAGATATGGTTGGGTATGATCTAATCCTGGGTATGGATTAGCTCGTGAAATATCGTGCAATAGTAATTTTTTATGGGAAAAGTATAGTCTTTGCCATCCCGGGACAAGAGATGTTTCGTGTGGCTATGCCTTTTTTTTAAGGAGGTTCTAGCACGTATTTATATTGCATTGCGGAGGAGACTTATCATGACATAGTTGTCTCCCTAGATTCGATTCCTGTAGTGAGAGACTTCGAGGATGTTTTTGGGAGATACCGAGTTTACCTCCAAGTCGGGAGATTGATTTGGTGATTGATTTACCACCGAAAATGCGGTCGATTACTAGGGCTTCGTATCGTATGGCTCCTGTTGATATGGGGGAGTTAAGATACCAGATTCAGAAGTTGTTAGAGCAGGGGTTTATTAGGCATAGTACGTCACCATAGGGAGCTCCTGTATTATTTGTGAAGAAGATAAATGGTTCCCTTCGATTTTGTATACATTATCGGGAATTGAACAAGGTAACCATCAGGAACAAATACCCACTACCTCAGATTGATGATTTGTTCGATCAACTTAGGGGAGCGTCGTACTTCTCTAAAATAGATTTGAGGACTGGGTATCAACCCTTGCGGATACGAGAGGAGGACGTGTCCAAAACTGCATTCTTAACTAGATATGGGTCCTATGAATTCTTGGTCATGACCTTTGGGCTAACCAATGCACCTAAACTGTTTATGATCCTTATGAATAGAGTGTTTCGGGACTTTCGAGACTAGTTTGTTATCGTGTTTATTGATGACATCCAAGTTTATTCTCAGACATAATCCAATCACGCTAAGCATTTACGTGTTGTCCTGCAAACGTTATGGGATCATTAGTTATTTGCGAACTTTGAGAAGTGTGGTTTTTGGCTACAGGAAGTGCAGTCTTTGGGTCACATTGTGACAGCTCAGTGTATTTAGGTAGATCCGGGTAAAGTTGTTACGGTGAGGGAATGGGGTAAGCCCACGACGCCTAGAGAGATTCACAGTTTCCTGGTTTGGTAGGCTATTACCACCGATTTATTAAGGGTTTTTCTAAGATTGATAGCCATTTGATAAATTTGACTCGAAAAGGAGTGAGGTTTGTATGGGATGGTTCTTGTCAACTGACTTTTGATCAGCTGAAAGATAAGTTAACTTCTACTCCAGTACTTGCGTTACCAAGGTCGGGGTGGAATATTTGGTCTTTACAGACGCATCTCTACAAGGGTTGGGAGGTGTGTTATAATAAGAACAGTGGGCTATTGCTTATGCTTCTCGCAGTCTAAAGCCAAATGACAAGAATTATCTAGTACATGATCTGGAACTTGTTGCAGTGGTATTCGCCTTGATGATTTGGAGACATTACCTGCTGGGAGAGAAGTTTAGTCTTTTCACGAACCACAAATCATTACAATATTTATTTTCGCAGAAATATTTGAATATGCGTTAATGTCGGTGGTTGGACTTTGTGCAAGAATACCAATTTGATATTCATTATCACCCGAGTAAGGCTAATGTAGTGGCGATGCGTTGATTCAGAAACACGAGGGGGAGTTTGCTCGGGTATGGAAGGCTAAATGGAAAGAACTTTTTCAGGAAAATGTAGTTACGAGAGCGTTCATGTCAGCATTAACCGTTACACCTATGATAGTGGCAAGAGTTGTGAAAGGTCAAGGAAGGGATAATGAGTGTCAGGACCGAATACGCCAATAACTAACAGAGGGAGCGGAATCCTACTCTATAAGTTTGGAGGGTGGATTGTGTTTCCATAGGAGACTTATTATCCCGGATGAGGTAGAGTTGAGGCGAGCCATAATGACAGAATCTCCTGGGTCCAGATTTGCGGTACATCCTGGTGGGGACAAAATGTACCAAGACATGCGCCGTCAGTATTGGTGGGCAGGTATAAAATGTGATATCTCTAAATTTGTTTCCCAATGTACTACTTGTCAGTTGGTGAAAGTAGATCATCAGCGACGGACGGGATTGCTACAACCATTAGAAATACCGGTATGGAAGTGGGAAAGAATCTAGATGGATTTTATCACGGGAAAGCATCTCGATGGATTTTATCACGGGATTTTATCACGACTCTTTATGCTCGGCTATTTACTGCGGAGATTATAAGACTCTATGGGGTGCCCATTAATATAGTCTCCGACCAAGACAATATATTTATTTCCCACTTTTGGCAAAATTTCCAAGAAGCAATGGGAACTGAATTGTAGTCGAGTACCTGCTATAACCCTCAGACAGATGGGCGAATGGAAAGAGTCAACCAAATATTGGAGGATATGCTTAGAATCTGTGTACCTGACTGCAAAGGAGATTGGGAACAATACCTTCCCTTAGTCGAATGTGCTTACAATAATTCATACCAATTCACTATATGTATGGCACCCTATGAAGCACTATATGGTCAGCCTTGTAGATCACCTACTTGTTGGCTAGAAGTTGGGGATAATAAATTTTTCGGACCTAAAATGATCCAAGATACTTCTTACAAGATTGAGCTTATTCGCAACCACATTCAAATCACCCAAGACCATAAAAAGATTTATGCCGATGCGAATAGAAGGCATATGGATTTGGATCTTGGAGATGAAGTCTTGGTACGGGTGTCTCCAATGAAGGGCATAACGTGATTTGGGAAGAAAGGCAAACTTGCGCCTCGCTGTGTAGGCCCTTTTCCCGTTATCGCAAGAATAGGCGCCGTAGCTTACCAACTTGCCTTACCAAAATGCCTACAACAGATTCATCATGTGTTTCATGTATCATCCTTGAAAAATTATAAAAGGTGTGAAGGAGCTCACTGGCACATTCCTTTAGATAATATCGAATTGCAGCCCGATATTTCATACGAGGAACAACCAGTCGGAATTTTGGACCATGGGGAGCGTAGATTAAGGTCCAGAGTGGTGTTCTTAGTTCGGGTCCAATGGGGTCATCACAATGTTGAGGAATCAATGTGGCAGCGTGAGGACTTCATCCGAGAAAAATATCCACAACTCTTTTTGCAAGGTACGCTTCAATTTTGAGGACAAAATTCCCTTATAAGGGGGAGTATGGAATAACCTTTATTTTGAATCATTATTTTTATAAAAAATGTCCATGTGAGGTAATTATATAAAATGATGGAAGTTGAAATATATATTATAGTAAGTGACTTAAAAGATAATGTTTACTAAATGTTGAATATTTACGATTAAGAGAATGTAAATAGCATTATGTTATGTTTTAATGTGTCGTTCTGCTTTAAACGACAGTTACGGTTTAAGATGATGTTGGAACATGAAGTAATTTATGTTGTTCTGGACGCCAATTTAGAGGGTGCAATTAGTCGTGAAATAATTGAGATAGTTAGAATAAGTGCCATATTGTATTTTTGGGTTCCGGGCACTTTTGATAGGTTACATCTTAATTATGTAGTTACAAGTCATTTTAATAGTGTAATAACATTTAAAGATGGAATTTAGTGTTAAATAAATTTTTAAGTCTTCTAACCCTCATATTTCCCAAATTACATATGCTCCTAAACCTAGAAAGAAGGAGAGAAAAAGAAAATTGTGGAGAAAATGAGAGAAAGGGAAGAAAAAAAGAAGAAATTGAGTTTGATCTTGTTTCCACCGACAGACAATCTGAGGTATCAGTCTTACGGCAAGTTTTTACTTGCAAATATATGATTTCATGTGGATAATTTGTAATGATAGTTGTGTATTTGGAATATTAGAGAAAATAGTAGGTTTTGATGAGTTTTAGAGTTTAGCCCCTTAGGTTTTGTTGTTTGTATGAATTAAGTTGGTTATATTGGCTTATTGTTGTGTAGTATTGTTGTAGTTTTGTTGTTGGTTGATGAGAATGAAGGAGGTAGAAGATTAAGGTGTTAGGGATTTGGATTTTGGATTTTAGCAGAAAGTTTAGCCGTGGGTCTGATAGGCAGGGTCGACCGCGGTCCAGATCCCGGTCAACCGGGCCTTAAGGGTAAGGGCTACTACTTTCTTCGATAGGTAAACTTTTAAAGCGCGATCGACCACGATCCTACGACTGGTCGACCGGGACTTCAATTTGAGCTTACTGCATTCCTTCTTAGACAAAACTTCATAGGCACGGTCAACCGCAGTCCAACTCCCGGTCGACCGGTTCGCCTGTTTTTCTCCCAAAATCCTTAGTTTTTCTCCATCTTCTTTCTTTTAGGATAGGGACCTAGGAACCTTCTTGAATGAAGTAAAACTAGAGTTTTATATTCTAGTTGTGAGGTATTCAAGAACTTAAATTCGAAACGAGGGTTAGGGCTTAGACCGTGTATTAATTTAGTTAGTTGTTAGAGGAAGGTAAGGGGTCTCTTTTAAATAATGTGTTAGGCTAAGTCTAGGGGGAACATAGTTTACTCTAATTGTGGACTTCTAGAATTGAGTTGAAGCAATATCTTTCATTATGGTTTAGAGGATTACCTTTAATTCATGGACACTATTATGGAGATAAATAAAACATTGAGGTTCATAATTATGACATGAAAAGCTTATGGCTCCAAATAAAATGTAATGTACTTTATAAATTGACATATTTTATGAATGATGAATTATATATACATACCTCTCTAAATGATATCATAAGGGAAGTTATGCGTATGAGGTGAAGTCCCCTGGCTAGTGAATGTAGGGTGAATATAGTCCTCGGCCATAGGACCAATTGTTTTATATTGTGCTGTTATTTTTGGAAGTAAGGTAATTGCGGGTATGGTTATGCCTCACTGTCGAAGGTATAAGGCTTCTTCCCAATGTCACGCGATTTAGGATGCCCGGGTTATCTTGGTGATAGGCCCTGGAAGATAATAGCTATTTAGGGGTGCATCTAGTGGGGTGACTCCCGAAAGGATGGTCTTAGAAACGTTATATGTTATGATTATATCTATTCTTATGAAAGTGGTATTTTGTAAATGGTGAATCATTTTATGAAGTACTCTGTTTTGAAATAAGTTCCAAATGAGGAAAAAACTTGTATAGTCATAATAAGCCTAACGAAAATGAAATCTTATCAAGTGAAATTGAATTATATTTCATGCATAAATGAATATTTATCATTGTCATTTTCTTTTGCGCCAGGTTGTGCATTTAGATTGAGAGGTGAGGACCATTATTATTAATTATTAGAGAGCGAGATAAGCTTATTCATGATGAATTGATATTCATAATTGTCATGCATTTTATTCATATGGTGATCATATCAAACTCGAGCCCTGACACCCCCAGGTGCTCCATTGCAAGGACGCCTATAATGACTTTTCCATTCAAGTGTCATCGAGTTATAAAATTTTGCTGATGTTGTAGGATACTTGTTATAGACGATTCTATCTTTTGTACTCTAGCTATGCTCACTTTACACATTCGGGCGTGTTGCCCAAGTTTTGTACATATTTAATATATTGTGATATTGTTTAATACTCGGTGTAACCTACTTGTAATTGTCTGTTGACCGACAGCCTATTCGGTTATTATATGGTGAATGCATGTGTAGTTATTCGTTTGTATTACTTTCCACCATCTTTTTAAATTGGATTGTCTAAAGGATTTTCTTTAAACTTAAAATTTAATTGACATCAATTTTCTAAAATAACTAATGGTTATCTCGTATAATTATTTTAACGACGGTGATGCTATGAATGGACCATCTATTATTCCTGTATTAATTGGAGTATCAGGCTAGCCACCAATAATTTTAATAAGCGGGGTGTCACAATTTCGTATCGCTTCGTAATATTTTAGAGTTTGTGGAGAATTTGTATAGAGATATTTAGTCCTAGTTTTTTACTCGTGGCCTCCTTTAGGCAATTATATTTTTAGTTTTAATGTATTTAGTCCTAATATTTTAGAGTTTGTGGATCCTCTCCATTAGCTGTTGGGTTTTAAATAACATTTGTTTATTAAAAAATATTTCACCCTAAACCTGACACAAAGTTAGGAACATTTTATATGCTTTTGAATAAACTAAAGTCATTATGTGGTTGAATATTATTCGCACTTATTTCCGTTTTCTAAACATTGATCTTTCTTGTAGTATGTATCAGGTAATTGTTGCAAACCCTAAGAAAATGGGGAAGATGAGTTTTGGCTGGCTACAAACTCAATCATGTTTTAAAATCTATGTTCACAATATAAAAATGTACCTCAGTGCATTTTCAAGCCTGGGTAGCATTTGATTATTTCCATGAATGTGTATAATACCTCATACGGTAAAAAAAATCATGTATAGATACATGCTTGTGGTGTCAAAATGTGATTAAAGTACAAATGTATCCGAAAGGTAGGGTACTGATTATTACCTAACAAGTTATTAGTGAACATATGTTTGTTAATGTATAATTAAAATTATTTTTAGGCCCCAGAGCTGATGTAATATATGAAATTAAGATCCAAAAATTTTCAATCTATACATGATATTGTTAAAATTAAAAACATTGCAAAACCAAAAAGTGTACACTGAAAACAACAATAATGGAAAGCCTAAATTTAAGACACAAATAGTTTTAATTTATTTTACCCAGTTGGAGCAACAAAATATGTGAGGATTGTTAGACAACAAATGCATGCATGCAAAATACACGCAAGAAAGAAGGAAGAATAAGTCAGCAACTGATTATTCAATATTGGCTTGTAGTCCGTGTATTTTTGAAGAATGACAACAGTTAGAAGTCATAGTTAGTTCCTATTTTCTTGCATTGAAATTGTAACAACCAGTAGAGCCTTTTATTTCTCATATTAGTTAGTAACGTTAACCAATGTAAGGAGTATAAATATATTTCCATGACTGAATAAAAGTATGCAACAGTTACAGACTTATATATGAGTTTAGAATCATAAAATAATTCATGGTATCAGAGCGGTAAGATCTTGCGAGTATTCTTGATCCTGTTAGTCCACACGGGTACACCGTTTTTCGACAGCGGTCGACACCATTCATTGCTTCCATCCTCCGGGTACAAAAGTCAGAATAAGAATTTCTCCAATGCCCGCCGGGGAACGCACTGGTGGTTGAAAATGTTGAAACTTATTCTCAGTAAGGTGAATTAGATAGGTTAAACACCCATTGCCATTAAAAGTAGTGAGTTGCCCCTAGTTTATTTTTTTATGAAAACAGCTGAGCCTCTGATGTTGTTGTTGAAGAAAACAACAATGTTACTCTTAGTGCTGCTGAAGCTACTGCTAAAGAAAGCAGTGAAAATATTCTCCATCATCCTTGTGAGTTTGTAAGAGTGTCACAAGGGGAAAGCTATCTTCTAAGAAAAAAAAAGTTAGTTAATAAATTTCCATCTTTTATGTTGGAAGTAATTGTAGTCCAAAGAATATTTTCGCTGCTAAAACAAAAATTTTTCTAGTCTCTAGATAGGACTTTCTTCCTACAGTCATTAAAAAAAATAAAAAATAAAAAAATAAGGACGAGATAAGTGGCAACTTAGCCCACTTTGAAAACAATTTTAACTTAAGGTCGTTTAAGTTGCAGTAGAATTTTTAAAAAAACGAGGAAAGTTTGAACCTCTTTCTTTAAACTCTCATAAAAAAATAAACAACTCAATGGCCCCGGAATCCATCGTGATCAAGCCCAACTCCATGGCCCCTGATTCCATCATGTTCAAGCCCAAGAAGCACAGAGCATCTGAATCCATTGTGATCAAGCTCAGTTTGACCCAAGAGGCCCATTACAGGTGTCGGTCCAGCCAAAGTCAATAATTGACCCTCTAAATCTTTTATGATCAAGCTGATTTTGGTCTAAAAGGCCCATTACAAGTTTCAGTCTAACCAAAATCGTTGATTAAGCCTATTAATCAATTTTGATCAAGTTAATTATGGTCTAAGAGACCTTACATTTTCTCTTTCTAAGGATAAATATTGCGCACTTGCATCTACTGCGGCGGAAATGATATGGGATAAGTTTATTCTCAAGGATCATTGTGTTAGTTATGATATTCTCACTCGGTTTGATCGCACTTATAATCAGCTGCATCGAAATTTCAAAATCTACGGTTCAAGCTTGATGTTTGTCTTCCACACACCCTTCGCTTAAGGGGGAATGTTAGACAACAAATGCATGCATGCAAATACACGCAAGAAAGAAGGAAGAATAAGTCAGCAAATGATTATTCAAAGTTGGATAGTAGTCAGTGTATTTATGAAGAATGACAAAGGTTAGTAGTCATAGTTAGTTCCTATTTTCTTGCATAAAAATTGTAACAGCTGGTAAAGCCTTTTACTTCTCATATTAGTTAGTAACTTTAACCTATGTAAGCAGTATAAATATACTCCCATGATTGAATAAAAGTATGCAACAGTTACAGTTACAGACTTATATCTTAGAGTCTTAAAATCTTTCAAGGATAGCATTTTTCGAAGCCAGAGTCAGGAGATTAAATGAAAAATATTGCATAAATGCTATAGATGTGTAACCCTCCTCTTTATACTCATTAAAACTAATATATTCATTTTACCTTTCTTTGAAAAAAAGCTTAAAATTGTTATTCAATGTACGTTCTAAAATGTGATGACTAATACTTCTCCATCTAATGAAATGGGTCGGTTGCCTCATTACTTTCTATTAGATTCTCCCCGGATTCTCCACCCTTATATTTATATTAGAGAATTAAGGTAAAGGTCATGCTCCTTTCTATCTTTGGATTTTTAGGACAATGTTTTTCAAGTTTATAAATCTAGTCCCTGTGGTACAATAGCATTTATAAATCTAGTCTCTGTAGTACAATACCCTTTATTTTTTTGGTCCGCGCCAGCGACACCATTTTTTACCATTTTTCATGGTGTTTTTAGTACAGGGACTAAATTTATAAATTATATGGAGTGTCCTATTTTTATACACTTTAAGACTTATGAGGACCTTTTTCCAAAACCCCCTATTTATATTTAAGCGTTTGTTATTATGTTTGTTTTGACTTTAATAATATAAGCCACAGACAAAGACAAGATTAAATTTGGTGATGGAAATCTGACAATGCTCCAAAAGTTCATATGCAACCCACCAGGTATCAGATTTCGTAAAATCTACCTAAAATGGTTGTAGTATTGTTTCAAATTTATTTGTTTAGTTACAATATCTGGTGAAATGTTTACAATCATATTATTTTTCTTTTAAACTTCATAAGCCATTTAAATTGAATATACGATTTTTCTTCTAAACTGCATAAGCCATTTTGCAAAATCTAGTGTAATGTTTTACAATCTGGTGTAGTTATGTGAGTTTTGTACGCTTTCTTCACTTTCTTACAACAATTTTTTTGCTCATAAGAACTATCGACGATGACTCTGTGAAAGTTCCATATTAAACAAAACTCTAGGAAATATGTAAATATAATAAGCCCCTTTCACTCGAAATATGAGATTTCAATATTCTCACTTTATTTTTTCATTAGTTCCTATTAAAATATAACTCTTTAAAATAATTACGATTTAAAAACATCGTTAATTTCTAAAGGATTAATCGATGCTACGCCTCATTATAGTTGCGATTAGTTTGACTTTGAATTTTCCATTCTCATTTTAGTCCCGGATGCATTGTGAATTTGATCCTAATTGATCTTTAATTTGTTATATTAGGAACTATTGGTCTTTTCTGAAGTAACAACGACCATGGGATAGCTACAACATTTTTAATAATTTGTGTTTAGTGATGCATGTTCATTATAAAATTTCGTGATAAACATATTTTTATTTTCAATGATGTGATTCATTTTTCAATGATGACATTTTCTATCAACCAATGAATTTTTATGTGTGGGTTTTATGTAAGGAACAACATCTCATCATGGTTGGTGTAATTTGGGAAATAAATTTGTTCTTATATTAACTTAATTTTTTTTAACAAATGGGAAGAATAATGACTTTACGTCAATGTTTTTATTATATATTGTTTCTTGGTGATGTTGATGGTATGTCAAACCTATGTTAATTATCTTATCTTTCTGATGTTAACTAAAATAAGAGTTGCATTTCCTTTAACAACAAATTCTTCTCTTAAATGAACATATTTCGATACACATAACTCAATCGAACTTCTTTTCAGGTAACACGTTTAACATATATTGCTCGCATAAATCTAGACTCGAGAACAATATTCATTATGGTTAAAGGTATATTGATTTTTCCATATTTGACAGTGTATTGTTTTTTTTAGATTTCAAATATATAAACCTTCCATTTTGTGTTACGTATGAAGGTGTCGGGATATTTGAGGGTCTTATGTTTCTCTGTTTTGTTCCTTTGTTTCTTTGGTACTGGTATTGGATGATTTTTTGTTGTTTTCTCCTACTAGTTTCTATTTCAATTTTAAGGGGTTTAGTTAAATAATGTGTTCCAACTGTAATTAAGGGGGGTAATGGAAGACGTCTTAACTTTGTAACTCTCTCATCATTCTCCTTCTATCAGTATTTAATTAATAAATATTTCTATATTGATTTTAATGACTTAATACAATAATTAAAGTATAAATTATGTGTAATTAATATAGTTCACTATATAACATATAAACTTCATACAATTCGTACCTTAAGGTTAAGGTACATAGTCTACCTTATGTATATTTATATCTAGGGGATTTTGGGAAAAGGTCCTCATAATGTTCAAAGTGTATAAAAATAGGACACTCCATATAATTTAATAAATTTAGTCCCTATACTAAAAAAACCATGAAAAATGGTGATAATTAGTGCCGCTGGCGCGAATCAAAAAAATAAATGCATTTGTACGCAAGGGACTAGATTTATAAATGTTATTGTACCACAGGGACTAGATTTATAAATTTGAAAAGCATTTTCCTAAAAATACAAATATAGAAAGGAGGGGCCTATGAACAACAACATGTTTAAATTTTCTACAAATATGTAGTTCAGATTGTACAAATTAACATACTAAAACTGTTGGTTAAGTGTATTGTGAGTCATATTTTCTAGTATTATTATTATTTCATCTTTCATGTAACGTTAGTTGTTATACTTGATATTCACTATGAGTGATACAAAATAACATTTGACAGCACACCTCTTATGACTCATTGTAATTGTAAGTTTGTACAAAGATTTATGTTTATATGTCCTAATGTGTAAAACTCCATATAAAAAGTGAGTCACTTTGTTGCACTTCTTTTATACAAAATTGTCCCTTTTAACCAATGCCACCTTGATTGATGAAAAAATAACAAAAAAATATAGGTAAAATCAAGATGGAATCTTATTTTGTAATATTCAGTGTTTGAATCACTAAAAATAATTCATTTGTTTCTAAATAATCTGTAAGAACATCCATTGTTAGTGTCTTAATAACCGCGTTGTTGTACATCCATTGTTGGTGTCTTAATAGTATTAGTACCAAGAATATGGACATTGCAATTCCACTATTTTAATTTCTAATTCGTCTTACTACATATATACAAAATTAGGCTGCACAGACAGCCCTCACATTGCGTGGGGAAGATATCTCGTATGTTTAAAAACTGTGTCTCCAATCGTAAGATTTCCACGTGAATTCAATATGGATTTGCAATTAATGATCTTCCTCTATTCCATCCAATCATCTCCCTCTCTCAATAAAACCACTTATATTTCTTTATAAGTCTACCATGATCCCTATATATTTATATACGAAGAGTCCTCTCTCTTTCTCAGCCCTATAAATTAGCAGACGACCACACAAATATTAAATCTATTTGAACCACAACTCGCCAATTTTTGTTTCTATTCATGTTTATAGTCCCGGCTCCATGGCGGTCCTCCCCGCACTCGAGATGGAGATCCTGACCTAGTACGACGCTAGGTTTGGGATTTTCAGAGTTACCGAATTAAAATAGCAATATCGAATCATGATTGTGTTCAACCTTACTAAATGCATTGATTTCTTCACTTCATGTTTATGGTGTTCGTCATCACGCCATCTTACCCTTTTTTTCTTTTTTTAACTAGGAATTAGTAGTGTGTTGAACAAGAGAAAATTTATGTTTAGGTTACAGTTATGTGAGAAAATATTTTTGGGTATTTTTTTACACTCTAAATGAATGCTTATTAAAGTGTTTGATAAAAGACTTCTATCATGTTTAGTTATTTCTTCCGTTTTTTTTTTATAATCTGTGATTATTACTGTTCAAATGTTATAGATAATATGAATATGGTGTATGTATTACGTTGACATCATGTGTTTGATAACGTCTTTTCTTCATAAAGTGACGTAAATAAAAAATATTTTGATTGGTTTGTAATTTAATATTTTGTGACTTAGACTACGACTTTAGGAATGGTTTCATTGGAAATAAAATATTAATTTATATTGGTTAGTAATTTAATATTTAGATTTAGACTATGATTTTAGGATTGGTTTTATTAGATAGAGAAATATTTATATGGACACCTCATGTTATTTCTGGTTAGCATAGGTGGAGAGATTATTTCGAGGTCACTCGGATTATTTGATAAAATCTTTAAGTCTTTTACATGGGTGAAGTTGAATTTATTTAGTCTTAATAAAAAATTGATGATTAGCTTATAAACCTCATTTTATAGTGTTTCCAATTGTTCTTAATTGAATCGAGTTTCCACAGTGGATACCATCCTTAAAGCCAATCTTTGATCCACATATTAGACAACTTAGAATCATTTTGTTCCTTACCCCTCTACTAATTTTCTCCATTATTTTTTTACTACTTTTTGAATTTGTTTAAAGAGAATATAATTATACTATATGCTATGTTATATGCACAAGTTGTTGGTCCCACTTGTTTCATTTATGCCTTTTGTTATTTTTTGTGCTATGTTTTGTTGAGTTTTAAACTCTCAGAACCTTTGGATTGTAGGTTAATACATTTGGATAGAACAAATTAGGACATTTTGTAGTGCTATTTTATGTAGACAATAATGTAGAAATGATATTGGCTCTAGAAGTGTGGGTTATATGTTAAAAAGTTATATTTATAGTGGAAGAGAAGGTAACATAATGAGGATGATAAAAATTTTCATGGGTGTTGATACCAAATTTAGCCTGCTGATATGGCTCAATTAAGTAAAGACACGTGGCAATCTGCATGGCAATAATAAACATTTTCGAACAGCGCTTTGACTCCGAGGAGCCATACTACAACGAGGAGCTCCACTTCCCTGACTAACTCAAATGCTCCGACCTACAAGAGTCCTCCGAGGAACTCTACTTCTTCAAGGAACATCACTGCACCGAGATACTCAGGCGGTCCGAGATGCACCTCGTACAAAGCATTAATAGCTGGAAAAACCAACAGATAGACTGTGCATTAAATATATACAGATGTATACGCTTAAGGGGCATCAATGAATTACCCTTTCACATGTACAGCCTAAAGGCTATAAATACATTGTATCATCCTCATTGTAAGGGGACCGAAATTTCTTGACAAATCCTGTAATCGAGAATTCCCAAACAAGTCAGCAATAACAAAAACAGTGGACGTAAATTTCTTTGTCTCATTTAATTTTATCTGTGATTAAATAATTGGATACGATCTAGTTTTTTACATCAAAAGATTGGCGTCGTCTGTGGGAAACAACTGGTAATTTCATTTTTCATCAAAAATAATTCGACACCAATGGCTGATAATCCTGAATCTAGTAATCGAAATGCTGGAAATCCCCCAAATCCATATGCTCCGCCGAATGTTCCAGATTTCGCTGTAATAATGACAAATCTGGCCCAAGCCCAGACCGCCATGAAAGAAACTATGCGGCAACTCATACAAACCCTTCATGGCGGTGCACCAGCCCATTCAGGACAGCGAAGTGTTAAAAGACATACCCATTTACTTTCTTCGCCTACTAGGCGTACTGAATCATATCGTGCTGATGAATCTGATGATTTTTCCTACCAACCCGGAAGAACTTCGTCGGTGCGAGCCACAGATACTGAACAAAAAGTCACTCTCTCCCCAGAAAGGACCAGTGCGCTGGAAAGATTAAGTAGGGTGTCTCCTTTTGATCGATTGGGTCCTAGGAGGGACAAAATTCCTCCTAGGGCTGCATCGAAGAGTTTTAGAAGACTAACTGATTCAAGGGAAGGATCCTCCCAATCGCTACCAGCTGCTCGTCAAGATAGATCTCAGGATGCCACATCAACACGGTTAGTTGCTCGAACCAACAGGACGAGGAAGGAAATGATGCGTAGAAAGGCTCTATTCAAAGGCTCGAGGATAGATTGGGAGAAATGGCTAAGGCCAAGAACCCTTTACAACGAACTTTTGTTCAAGGAACACCCTTTGTCCAGGCCGTTGTGGATTTTCCCACGCCGTCAAAATTCAAAGCACCTGTTCTGACCCCCAAATATGATGGAAAGACCGATCATGTTCTTCATATAGAGCAATATCAAGCTGCAGCCGACATCTATGCTGTCCCAGACGAGATGAGATGTAGAGCATTCTCGGGAACTCTTATCGGATCTGCTCAGATATGGTACAATAATCTTCCTCAGGGTAAGATCTCAACTTTCTTTCAACTGGCCGAGTTATTCATTGGGAATTTCTTTTTTGGGGCAAAGCCAGTAAAACGAGTAACGCATTTGTTAAGTGTTAGACAAAAAGCTGGTGAAAGCACCAGAGATTACATAACTGGTTTTAATAATGAGAAACTCGAGGTCATAGATTATGAGTAAAAGACAGCGATCACCGCCTTGATGAGTGGGTTATTTCCCAACAAGTTGTATTACACTTTGGCTAAAGATCCACCCACAAACATGTCAGAACTGATGACAAAAGAGGCCAAAATCATGAATGCCGAGGAGGCTATGGCTGCGAAGAAGAATATAGATAAAGAAACCAAGGTGGAGGTTGATAAGGCCAAGAAGAAATAGCATAAGAACAATGGTGGTGACAAATGATCCAAAAATAAGTCGACATGGGAGGTGTTGAAAAAATTTGATAATTATACTCCTTTGAGGATGGGTATCAACCACGTCCTGGAAGAAATTAAGAATAACGAGTAGTTAAACTGGCCAAAGAAAATGAGGGCAGACCCTGACAGGAGAAATAAGGAATAATATTGCGAGTTTCACAAAGATCATGGCCATATGACTAAAAATTGCATAGCTCTTCAGAATGAGATCGAAACACTCATTAGATGAGGAAAATTGACAAAGTATGTTGATCGTAAAAATGAAAGAAGAAATGACGACCGAGCAAGGGAGAGGTCTAGATCTCATCGTTGAGCAGAGGAGAACAAGAAAAGAGACCATGAAGATGATCCAGAAGATGACCCCGACCTTCCCAAAAGGCCAAGATAGCCAGAACGTGAGGTATTTTCAATACGTTTTGGGTCATTTGATTGTAATGTTATTACAGGTGGAGATGCAGGAGGAGGAGACCTTACTGCAGAGAGAAAAGCTTACCTATGTGAGGCTCAAGCTTTCTCATACATTCAACGGATAAATCTGGCCGAGGAGGATCTCCCGAGAAAGATAAACAAAGAGAAACTAGTCATTGGTTTCTCAAAAAATGACCTAGAAGGTGTCCTATATCCTCATGATGACCCATTGGTGATTAAAATGAGAATGAAAGAAGTGATGGTTTCTAGAGTTCTGGTAGATAATGGTAGCTCGGCAGATATAATGTTCTACTCGTGGTATGACAGTTTAAACCTAAAGTTATCTCAACTGGAGCCTTATCATCGACCCCTCCTCGGCTTTGCTGGCGAGAAAGTTTTTCCACTTGGGACGATCAAGTTGGATATATTCATTGGTACATGGACTGCTTGCCGAACAGAAAGAATACGTTTCTTTGTGATGGATAAGAATGTTCAGCCAGCCTATAACATCATCATGGGAAGGGTCGAATTGAAGAAGTTTGAAGCAGTACCATCGACGGTACATCAATGCCTAAAGTTACCAATAAATTTTGGAGTAGGAGTTGTGAAAGGTGATTAAAAAGTAGCTCGGGAATGCTATTATTCATCTGCCGAGCAAGAGGAGCTAGAGGAATCAAGGAAAAAGACTACTACCTATGAAGTGGATGAAGGTAAAGAAATTGAAACACTGGATCCTAGAGATGAATCGCAACTCGTGAAGGGTCAGGTGGTGGAAGCTACAGAAAACATCATTCTGGACGACGAGCACCCTGAACGAACAACTCAAATAGGTTCGTTGTTGGATGCCTCATTAAAATAGGAATTGATAATTTTCCTAAGAAGAAGAAAGAAAACTTTTGTGTGGAGTCATGAGGATATGCCTGGAATAGACCCAAATTTCTTATGTCACGAGCTCAACGTGAATAAGGAGATCAAACCAGTGAAGCAGAGAAGAAGAGTATTCAATCCCGAGAAGAATCAAGCTATACAAGAGGAGGTCGAGAAGCTACAGAAAGCCTGCTTTATCGAAGATGTTAAATATCCAGATTGGTTAGCCAATGTGGTGATGGTAAAGAAGAAAAACAACAAATGGAGGATGTGTGTAGACTTCACCGACCTCAACAAAGCGTGCCCAAAGGATCACTTTCCATTGCCCCGAATTGACCAACTGGTAGATGCTACCTTGGGACACGAGCTGCTGAGCTTCATGGATGCTTATTCTGGTTACAACCAGATTAGAATCAAACTTGAAGATAGGGAGAGTACTTCTTTTATTACCCCTAGGGGAACTTATTATTATAATGTTATGCCTTTTGGTTTGAAAAGTGCAGGTGCGACATATCAACGGTTGATGAACAAGGTCTTTGCTGAACAAATCAGTTGCAATATGGAAGTCTATGTTGACGATATGCTGACAAAGAACAAGAAAGCTACCGACCATCTAGTTGACTTAGGCCAGACCTTTGATCAACTGGATAAATATCGGATGAAGTTGAACCCGACAAAGTGCATATTCAGAGTATGAGAAGGAATGTTCCTCGGGTACATCGTCAATCAACGAGGCATTGAAGCAAATCCTGAAAAGATCAAAGCTCTATTAGGGCTGCGATCTCCAATGACGAAGAAAGAAGTACAGAGTCTCACAGGACGAGTAGCAGTACTCAACAGATTTGTATCGCGAGCAACTGATAGATGTCTCCCATTCTTCAAAATGCTCCGAAAGACTTTTGGGTGGAATGATGAACGCGAGAAGGCTTTTCAAGACCTGAAGAAGTATCTGGGAGCACATCCATTGTTGTCCAGGCCAGTGATGGGAGAAAAATTGTACTTGTGTCTGGCAGTATCGGAGAATGCAGTTAGCTCGGCATTAACTAGAGTGGAGAATGGAGTGCAAAAACCAATTTATTATACAAGTAAGGCCTTCCGAGGAGCAGAGATCAGATATCTAAAACTGGAAAAATTGGCACTGGCGCTGATTGAGGCGAGTAGGAGAATGAGGCCATACTTCCAGGCCCATACTATAGTGGTATATACTGACATGCCGTTAAGGCAAGCCCTTCATAAACCAGAAAAATTAGGGAGATTGATGTACTGGGAAATAGAGCTTGGTGAATATGATATAATTTATGAACCCAGGTCATCTCTTAAAGGGCAAGCAGTAGCAGATTTTATAGCAGAGTTCACCTATCCTGATACCCCCGAGGAGAAAAAGATACTCACCGAGAAACCTGTGGATGTTACAGGATCAACAAACACTTGCCCAGACCAACTTAAGTTGGTAAAAGGGCAAGTGGATGTTACAGGATCATCAAATTCGAGCCCAGACTAACTCAGGTTGGTAAAAGGACAAGAAATGATGGTCGACGAAGAGCAAGAAATATCAGGAGAGGGTGAAAGGAAGCAACAAATATTCCACCTAAGAACTCTGTCAGATCAAAAATTAGAAGACGAGTTGCCTATATGGAGGTTATATGTAGATGGCTCATCTTGCACTACAGGCTGTGGGGCAGGGATCATTTTGAACAGCCCGGACGAGGTCGACATGGAATACGCCCTACGATTCCAATTCAAAGCTTCCAATAATGAAGCTGAGTATGAGGCCATGATTGCAGGTCTTAATTTGGCAAAAACTATGGAGGCACAGCAGGTTATTGTCTTCAGTGATTCTTAATTGATAGTAAACCAAATGTTGGGAACATATGCAGCTAAAGGAGAATTAATGATCAAGTATCATGCAAAGGTGATGGAGTTGGTATCAAAATTTGTTACTGTTCAGCTAGTAAGAATACCAAGAATGGAGAATGCGAGAGCAGACGCCCTGGCTCGATTAGCATCAGCTACTCGTACCGAGCTGCAAAGAACAATCCCAATTGAAGTGTTGGCTAATCGAAGCATAGATAAAGATATAATGGTGAATTTTATAACCCTTGATTTAGGACCATCTTGGATGGATCCCATCAGGGAATATAATAAGAAAGGGGAATTACCAACCGACAAAATCGCAGTCAAGAAATTGAAGTTTAAAGTTGCTCGTTATATACTGACCAATGGTATTCTGTACAGATGAGGAATTATGGAAAATTTACAAAGAGGTGTACATCCCTCCGAGGTGAAAGAATTGATTTAAGAGATCCATGAAGGGTCCTGTGGAGCCTATGCAGCAGGTCGGATGCTTTTGCAAAGGGTGATGACGCAGGGATACTATTGCCCAACGATGATAAATGATTGTATAGCCTATGCCAAGAAATGTGACAAGTGCCAGCATTTTTCCTCCATCCGAAGAACTCCACAAGCATTGTTGACTCCTGTCACTTCCCATTGGCCATTTGCCATGTGGGGAATTGACTTGGTCGGACCACTTCCAACGACTAGAGGAAGGTTCAAATATCTCATCGTCGCTGTGGATTATTAGACTAAGTGGGTAGAAGCCAAGCCTCTTGTCGACATGACGTACGAGAAGGTATATCAATTTGTCTAGAAAAATATCATTTGTAGATATGGTCTTCCCCATGCATTCATCACCGACCATGGAACGCAATTTGATAATGAGGAATTCGCTGCCTACTACCATCAGTCCAATATTTTGAAGCTACACTCAACACCACATCATCCCCAAAGCAATGGACAGACTGAAGTGATAAATAGGACACTGCTAAATGGCTTGAAGAAAAGACTAAGTGACGCAAAAGCAAATTGGATCAACGAGTTACAGTCAGTACTGTGGGCTTATCGCACTACTCCCCGAGCAGCAATTGGAGAATCCCCATATATGCTGGCGTTTGGTAGTGAGGATGTTATACCTACAAAGTTAGGTCTCCCAACGCACAGGGTACTAAATTTCAATTCCCGTGTCAGCGACTTAATGAGAAGATTGTATTTGGACATGCTCGAGGAAGTTAGAGAAGAAGCAGCCGTCAGGAATGCCGCTTACCAACAACGAACAACTTTGTTCTACAATAAGAGGATAAAGAAGTGCAACCTGAAGGAAGGAGACTATCACTACACCAAAATGACAAAATTTTCACCTTTCAGCCGGCCACCCTTGTCAAGGTCATTGAGCGTGACAAAAAACACGCGTTTTATATCACGATCATTGACCTTGACACGACCGTGACAAATTTACTTGTCACGGACTTGTCACTGCCATTGATCGTGAAAATTCTTTAAATAATTGTCACGATAAATGACCTTGACACGATCGTGACAATGTTTCCAGCAAAAACCCTTTCCCCCTTCTTTTTTCCCTCCCATCGTTCCCTCACTCTCTCTCTCTCGACGCTGCTCTCTCTCTCTCTACTTTCAGGTTTAATTCTCTCTCTCTCTCTTCCATTTATATATATGTTTGTGTGTATATATATGTGTGTATGTGTGTATATATGTGCGTGTGTGTGTGCGTGTGTGGGGGGTGGGGCAGGGTGGGGGTAGGGCGGGGGCAGGGTGGCGGGTGGGGCAGGGTGGGGGTAGGGGGTAGGGGTTAAAAATGTAATATTATTTTCATACAACATTAATTTGTGTATGAGTTTCATAATTATAAATAATATCCAAAAATATTGGATAACAATTTATTTTCATTCAAAATAAATAAGTAATTTTCTACAAATTTCATAAAAAAATGAAGGTCGGCTTAATATGTGATTTAAGTGTGAAATAATCGCTATATACTTATACTAGTGGAGAAAAAAACCATATATGGCATTTTTTGTTTTTATTAGATGCAAAATAACACATATAGGTATCACATGACTTTATATCCATCAAATAAAAGCATGAAAACTAAAAAACTACAATAAGGGTTAAAATGTCTTATAATAAAGATCATTTAGTCTATGTTGTTGAAAAATTTGATCAAATTGGTGAGCCCTTCATATTTTAAAAATGTTATTTTTATTCCTATTTAACTTTTCTTTCTATACACCCCTAATTATATTTAAAGTTTAATAAAATAAGAGTTATAGAAAGAAAAGTGGGGTTTAAATAAAAACACTTTTTTTTAAATTTAGGTTCTGCTCCATAATCTTATTTTGTCACAATTAATTTATATGCCTCAAAGTTATTTTATCACTCTTAGTTTATATTTGTGATAATACTTTATGAACCACAACTTTAGGTTGATTATTTTAGAACTTAAACTTCAAGATACAAAAAATAATTCTATAGAACAGCTTAGATATCTTAACAAAACACATATCTAACATTGAATATGATTTATAAAAAGCACAAAACAATAGTAGAAATTCAATACCTGAAATTAACATTGAGATTATTTTAAATAGACAGTCACTACTGTGTGTGTGTGTGTGTGTGTGTGTGTGTGTGTGCGTGTGTATGTGGTGAGTGGGGGTGTGGAGGGAGGTGGGGGTGTGTGTGTATGTGGTGAGTGGGGGGTGTGGAGGGAGGTGGGTGGGTGTGTATTTGAATTAACCCATGAATTTGTATTTTTGTATTTGAATTAACCCATGAATTTATTTTTGTATTTGAATTAACCCATGAATTTATTTTTGTATTTGAATTAATCCATGAATTAACCCATTATATGAAACATACTAGAAATTAAATATAGTGCGCATAGATATTAGCCTTCTAGTTCTTATGCGTACGCATTCAATAGACCTTAGACCCATTCGAGAGTCATTACCCCTGTAATGAGATCTCTCGAATTGTCCCATTTGGACAGTTTGAGACTGTATAATTTCTGTATAATATTCTTATTGGCTTAAAGTTATTACTTTTGGAGGAAGTTCTGCAGTCGTATCTTAATGTTCTCTGGGTACATACTAGATTGACAAGTGTGACTGTTATTTCAATTGACCAAATGAAATAACACTCACACCTGCCAATCTACGTCGTGTACTTGGATAACTACGGGGATATGCTGTCGAATTTTTTCAAATCGTAACAATGTGCATGAGCTGTTAAGTATATTACAGAAAAATGCAGTCTTGAATGGGATAGGACCAGTTACCCTTTAATAGGATAATTAAATGATGGGATAATTAAATAAAACATACTATAAATCTAAGTTTTGTTTACCTTTAATAGGTGTTTAGTTGTGGTAGCTGTGATGGGATATCCGAAATACAAATAATGGATGGATGAGACTAATAGAATGGGGGATGTGTTTCGCAGAGGTGCTAACGAATTTGTGAAATATGCAAAGAAATGTCATAATGATGAAGAGTTTCTGTGTCCGTGTGCTAGGTGTAAGAATGGTAAGGTGTTTGAGTGGAAAACAGTTGAACTACATTTGTTAAGATCGGGTATGCAAGATAGTTATCGATTTTGGAGTTTTCACGGTGAATTAAAAGTTCCTTTTATCCCCGACCAACCTTCACAACAACCTTCAACAAGTAGAATAGATGTAGAAGGGGACGACGTAGATCATAATATGTTAGAGGATTTAGTTGATGATGCGTACGGAGTTTATGAAGCAGAGGAGAATGAGGTTACTGATGATGTAGAAGATTCAAGTTTTCGTGAAGATAACACAATAAAACTTGACGATGACTACCAAAGTTTAAAATTTAAGGCGACCCAACCGTTATACTCTGGTTGTGAGAAAGATCAAACAGCTTTACATGCCATGGTTGGTTTGCACAGTTTGAAGACGCAGTACGGTTTGTCTAGCAATAGCGTGACGGGAATTCTGAAATGGGTGAAGGGCTTATTACCCAAGGTGAATACACTTCCAAATAGCTATCCTGTTATGAAGAAAAGTTTTAAAGGTTTGGGAATGAAGTATAAATCGATTCATGCTTGTGTGTATGACTGCATACTATACCGAAAGGAATATGAAAATCTCGATCGTTGTCCGGTATGCGATGAACATAGATATGTCCAATCTACTAGTAAGGAAGGTACAAGCTCAAAAATGCCTAAAAAGTATTGAAATATTTTCCCGTTGGGCCTAGATTAAAGCGATTTTTCACAGTACCATGGATTGCAGAGGCAATGACTTGGCATGCTAGGGGAGAAGTAGGGGGTAATATCATACGTCATCCTATTGATTCTACTGCCTGGCGGAGGATGAATTTTGAGTATCCCGATTTTGCTCGAGAACAACGCAACATTCGTTTGGCTATATCAACAGATAGTTTCAATCCATTTTGAAATCTAAGCACCAATCAGAGTGCATGGCCAATGATCCTAGCCCCACTCAACCTCCCTCCTTCACAGTGTATGAGACCTGAATTTTCGATAATGGCTTTGTTGATACCTGGGCCAAAGGCACCAAGTGATGACATTGATATCTACCTGGATCCTTTGGTAGAAGAATTAAATGAGTTGTGGGAAGAGGGTGTGCAATCATTTGACTCTTTTAGAAAAGAAGAGTTTATGCTGAAAGCTATGTTGATGTGGGCAATTCATGATTTTCCATCTTATGGGACATTATTCGGATGTGTAGTACATGGTTATTTGGGGTGTCCTAGTTGTGGAGAGGAGACTGAATCTCTTCGTCTATCCTCTAGCTTAAAAAATGTATACCATTTCCACAGGAGGTTTTTACCCCCAGCTCATAGTTTCAGATTTGAGAAAGGTTCCAATTTTTTATTGGGCGGAGTTGAACATAGGCTACCGCCGAGACAACTTTCGGGTTCAGAAATTGAAAGTAAATCTTCTGAATGTGGCCCAAATATGCCAGGTAAGAATCCCAAATTTAAGAATGTCAAGCATAAGAAGACCCCAACTGGGAATGAAACTCAGATAAGAAAGTCATGGTCTCGGAGGTTAATTTTATTTGACTTGCCTTATTGGAAGAATAACCCGGTGCGCCATGTATTGGATATGATGCATGCAGAGAAGAACTTCGCTGAGCATATTGTGGGTACTTTCCTTGGGGGGAGTCATTCAAAGGATGGAGAAAATGCACGAAAAGACCTTAAAACGTTAAAACCTAAGCCACAACTATGGTTGAAAGAAGATAGTAGGGGAAGGACAATAATTCCCCCTGGTGTGTTTACTTTGACGAGTGGGGAAAGGAAGGTTCTTCTAGACACAATATATAATTTGAAGGGCCCATCTACTTTTTCGTCCAACTTGCAATGGATTGTGAATTATGCTACTCATGATTTACATAAGTGTAAGTCCCACGATTGGCATGTGATCATGCAATTGGTTCCTCTATTGTTTAAGCATTGTTTCTCCAAGCACAAGGATTTGCGTAGGGCTATTATGCAAATTAGTATTACCTTCTCCCTCTTGTGTGAGAAGGTAGTGAATCGAGAACACATAGTGGCCACAAAATTGGCTGTGAACGAAGCGATTTGTGTATTAGAGAAGTACTTTTCCTCAGCATTCTTTGACATAAGTGTTCACTTGTTGGTACACCTATGCGACGAGGCACTTCTTTGTGGTCCAGTTAGATATCGGTGGATGTATCCGTTTGAAAGATTGATGAAAGTTTTTAAAGATTACGTCAAGAATACGCGATATTTTGCAGGATCAATTACAGAGGAATACATCACCGTGGAGTCATCAATATATACTCGGTAATATATGCCTGACTCGACCAGCGTTGATGTCACTGATGAATTCGTCGATGATGGTGGTAATATGATGGGAAAACGAGTGAAATTAACGAGTTTGCAACATGAACAAGTAGCTCGTTATCTATTTGACACACACGAAGATGTCGAAGAATGGAAAAAGTAAGTTTCGATTATTATAATGTTTAACATTATCTTAGATTATTTTATACATGATTAATTTTGTAATATGCAGTAAATATGAAGCCTGTGAGAACTATAAAAGACAAAAAATAATGGTACAATCAGATAGCGAATTTAGGCTATCGTTGACACAAGAGGTAATTATAATGAAAACAGACGTTATATAACGTTACATTACACTCAAATTTTACCACTAATATAATTAATTTATCTATATTCTCAGCTCCTAAAGATGGGTGATGCGACATCAAGGCTTGCTCGTCTAGCCACTGGACCCTTGTTCGTGGCACAAGAGTACAAAAAGTATCGATTGAATGGTTACATTTTTGGCGCTAAAGTGTACGAGGAAAGTACAAATGTACAGAACTCGGAAATTTCATACAAGGCTCTTACTTTCTTTCGAGCGAGCGCAAAAGATAAAAACCTCGTTGAAGCTGAAATGACTTACTATGGTGTAATCCAAAATATATTTGAATTGGATTATATAAGCCTCAAAGAGGTTGTATTTTACTGTGAATGGGTAAGAGTTGAGGATAAAAATGCTTGTAAAGTTGATCCTGTCACCAATTTGATCATGGTTGACTTGTCCAAGTTGAAGAGCAACGACCACGTGAGCGATGAGCCGTCTGTTTGTGCATTTCAAAAGGTTAAGCAAGTGTTTTACTCGGAGTATATCAACAACGAGCCGTGGTCAATTGTCCAACACGCACCAAGGCGTCTAAATAGTAGTGTGGATGACTTGGATGCTCCTACCGAATATCAATCAATTTTTTATGATAACCCGAATTTGAAAAAAAAAATTCAATTTGTAATAAATATTTCAATTTGTACCGAAACATCCATTTTTAATGCTTTTAATTGATCTGCATTTTATCATTTTCAATTTTGTGTAGTGTGTGTGTGTGGAGAGGAGATTAATACATAAATATTCCAACTACTTCTAAGTTTTGTTTATACTAATCATTGAATATACGCTTCTTACCTTTAATAGGTGATTACTACATAGTTATTTGGGGTGTCCTATTTGTGGAGAGGAGACTGAATCTCTTCGTCTATCCGAACACTAAGAAATGCCATAATCCTATGGAGCGATTATGGCATTTCTTAGTGTTCAGATAAGAAGGGAATTATATTTGACACGATTACCCTGGGTACATTAGATGGAAGGAGGTGCCATATGAGCTCAAGTTAGCTATTTGGGCGACACTACAGGTAATGTATTTATATTTATATGTCAATTTCGATTTCGATTTCAATTACGATTTATATTTATCTATATTTGAGGGGCGGATACTAATTTTACTTTATTTCAATTCAGGGGACAGGGAGTGGCCCTAAGGGTAGGCCACATATGCTCTATACTTATGTGGCTATTCGGATGAGAAGGGAAAGATAAGGAGGTGTTCCCGAGCGTCGCGGTACAAAATCTCTTTTCCATGCAAATAGTTTGTAGATTTGAGATAATTGATGGTGATGTTGTTTCTTCTTAAATAGTTTCTATTTTGAATATATATTTGCATTATCTTTAGTTTGTTTGGATATATGATGTTTGGAACAGGTACAACGTTGCTATAACAGGTACAAATATACTGTTGGACAGTGGTAATGGCCATACCGCCCAGCAGATTTTTTTTAAAATTTTGCCCAGAATTGTCACGGTCCGTGACAAAAAGTTGTCACGGACGTGTCACGGTCAATGACCGTGACAATTTTTTTCAAAAAGGGTCATGGCTTTGTCACGATTTATAACCGTGACAAATGTGTCACGGTCATAGACCGCGACATGACCATGACACAAAACGCGAGTTTTGTGTCAAGGTCAATGACCGTGACACGACCGTGACAAAAAAAGTTGTCTCGCCTTGAAATGTCACGGTAATTGACCTTGACAAGTTGGATTTGTAAAGGTCAATGACCTTGACAATTCGGCAGATTTGGTGTAGTGTATGTGCTAAAGAAAGTGATTCAAAAGCACAACAAACTGGAGGCAAACTCGCATGGACCATACCGAGTTACAGAAGTTGTTCGACTAGGAACTTACCGAATAGGAACTTTAGAGGGGGAGGAGTTTAAGAATGCATGGAATGCAGAACACCTACGCAATTATTGTCAGTGTTGTAAACTCTCATGTAATGCAGTTCCATCAGTATGAATAAAATGAAAATATTCTGCCAGATTCTCTCCTTTTATTGAAATTTTTTTTGGGGAATACTAGTGCTACACACTACTCGGCTTAGACTACTCGGCAAAAATATTCCTAAAAACGCCAACTTCGGATGGTTAGGAAACACAATATTCCTAAAAATGCCAACTTCGGTTGGTTAGGAAACAAAATATTCCTAAAAATGCCAACTTCGGTTGGTTAGGAAGAAAAATATTCTTAAAAATGCCAACTCCGTTTGGTTAGGAAGCAAAAATATTCCTAAAAATGACAACTTCGGTTGGTTAGGAAACAAAATATTCCTAAAAATGCCAACTCAGTTTGGTTAGGAAACAATATTCCTAAAAATGCCAACTCGGTTTGGTTAGGAAGCAAAAATATTCCTAAAATGCCAACTTAGGTTGGTTAGGAAACAAAATACTCCTAAAAATGCCAACTTTGGTTGGTTAGGAAGAAAAAATATTTTCCAGAAGTACCAAAGTTGGTCGGGAAGATAAAAGTTCACCAATTTAGGTTGGTCGAGAATTAAAAGATGTTGATCATTGTTGGTCGGAGACATTTTATGAGTATATGAGAAAACAAACGAGTTAAATTTTTTGTTACTTGTGATTTTTTAAAAATTCCTGCCAAATTGGTGGAGAAGCGGAACATCATAAATTTTGGTCAGTCAAATGATTACCACAAATTCAAGCTAGTCGACAATAAGTTTTAAACAACTACAGTTGGTCGATAAGATACATAATACTGTTATCTTTTTAACAGATATACATACACAAATGTAAATTGTTTTACAACTACAAGACAATGGCAATCAACATTTGCAAACAAAATAAAAGTCTTTCATTAAGTCCAAAACATAAAATACATTGAGAATGAAATGTATACTAACTATTACATCGATATTCCTACTCTATTGGTTTCTTCCCCTCTGCTTTTGAAACAGGTTCCTCGCCAGCAGGAGGATCATCCAAAGCATAAGGGGAGTTTATGAAGTTAAGGTCTTTGAGCATTCTAATGTTCATAAAAGATGGTCTATCTAGTAGGTGCTCGGGGTGAGATATCTCGGCATTAGAATGGAGATTATAATCACTGAGGTATTTAGAAATCAAACAATGAGGGATGGCCCGAGCAGGGATCCAGCTCATGTCAATCTTGTATGGTGGAACTGGTAGGTCGAGCAGCCCATGATTATGGTAATCCCACAGGTAGTGACCATGTTGCAGTTTCAGTACACCCAAAGCATTAAGCCATCCTTATTTGTAGCCCTCATTATTCGCATTTTGGATTCGATCGTCCAAATGATAAAGAGCTTCGTTGTAGCCTGCCATCCAAAATTTTCGTGGCTGCTTGTGGAATTGATAGGTCAATCTTTCTAGCTGCTCGTGAAAACTCTTTGCAAAAATTTCCTTATTCTCCAAAGCAGATTTCTGCGCAGCGAGTTTCTCGTCCAGACTCTGAATTTTTTTAGACATCTCAACCAAGGCCTGGTTCATTGCCATTAAGTGGAACGCTTGATTCTCCAATGCTGACTGAGTTCTAGCTTCTTCAATACTAGGCCGAAGAACTCTTGGTCGACCCCGAGAAGTTCTTGCTCGTCCCCGAGCAGGAGTAGAAGGACCAGCTCTCCTCAAAGTCTCCAGCACATCTCGCAGTTTGGCATTTTCAACTTCCAAGAAGGAGAATCCCTCATCGTTCACAGGGACCAAGGAATTTGAGGAAGAGGCAACAAACCTCAATTGAGATATTTCCTTTTGTAGGTTATTATTTTCTTGCTCTAACAGCTCAGCTATTTGCCTTTGCTCCTCGACCTCAGTTTTCAGAGTTCTCTCTCTCACTTCGTAAGCAGCGAACATCTTGTCATAGCCCTTGTCAGCACTGAGTTGTTGATATTTCTTTTCATATCCCTCATGCAAAAGAGATGAAGACTCCTGGTATTTCTGTTGAAGTTCATCAAGAGTGCCTTGTAAATATTCAATCATTTCGTAATAAGCCACATTATTGGACACTGCACGATCAAGCAGACACTTCAAATATTGGTAAGCTTCAATTGCCTGCTCTGAAGCATCTTGGCCGAGAATGTCGAGGATTTATGATTCACTTAAATCTGTGTGACCATCCTTAAAGTACTCATTACATTGCCTCAACATCTTTGTATCATGAGTAGACAATAACTCCATCCTGGCCACAAACTAGTAAAAGAGGAGAAGCCAAGAATTAATAAGAATGTAAACAGAGCGTGAAAGGAAGAATCAACAATAATCGAAAGTTCAAATTTTATTACATCATAGAAGAGGGGTACAAAGTTCAAAGTTACATGTGCCAAAGAAAAATAAAACAAAGAGAAAAATCTTAACAACTTTACACCTTTTCCTTGTCTCCCAAAATTTTCTCGGGAGTCAAGGGATGAGGAGCTAGTTTGCTCGGCAGGAATAAAGAGTTGCTCGGGATGTGTAGGAGGTTGCTCGGATGAGGCAGGCAGAAGTTGAAGTTGTGCACTAGTTGACTGGATAACAGGGGGAGTAGGGACTTGATCCCCCACCACCATGGAAGACTCCTCAGAGGCAGCTTCGTCCTCTTCTTCATCTTCGGGAGTTGGAGGGGGACCTGGGATATGTCGCTGGAACAGGTCAGAGCCTTCATCAACCTTCATTTCTTATAGAGCAGCAACCCAACCATCTCTAAAGTATTTGAGACCGCCATACTCCACTTGCGACATCATGGGAGCCACACCCTTATTCCATCCCTTGTCCCAGCCAACACTGAAAGACTTCTTCACAGCCAATTTTCTTTTCATTTTCTCTGAGGAGAGCGTCTCGGACAGAAGTTCCTCAGCAGCCTTCAGCTTATTCTCAGCTTCCTCCTTCTGGCGACTTAATTCGCGAAGCTGGATTAATTCATCCTCACCAACCTTGAGCTTATTCTCAAGCTCTCCAGCATTTTTGAGCTTCTCATCGAGCTATTTATTTTTCTCTTCCAAGTCCTTTATTTTTTGCTCCAATCCTTTGGAGGCTTCAACAGATTGGTTCCTCTCCTACTCTGTGGAGTCAAGTTTCTTCTCCCAGGCAGCCTTGTCATCATCATATTTCTGACGAGAATCTTTCAAAGACTGTGTTAGGCCTATCAGAGCTTCCTCCACACCAGACGAGGAGCTTGAAGCTTTAATACCTTCGTCTTTCTTTAGAATGGTATTAAAACAGGTCACCAACTGGAAAAAGAAGATAATGGCAAGTCAGTACAGAGACATATGTAACAAGGGAAAGATGGAAAGTTCAAGACAGTAAAAACTTACAGAAGCAATATGGCGAGCAGCCAATGAGGTGACCATGTCCCGATGAAGGTTTTCTTCAATACCTTGGATCTCGGGAATGATCCAAGTCTTCATCGAGCTCATGGCAGAGATCGGGGGAATAAAGGTAGGAACACCAGTTCCAGTAGTTGGGGGCTGAGAGATGGTTTCAGCCAAATTGATCGAGGTGCTCTTCTTCAGCCTCCTCGGGGGAACAGGAACAGTTTCTACCAAGGACGAACTCTTGGTCGGTGATATGACAATCACCTCCTTTGGAGCATCACTCTTACTCGGAGCCACTGAAGTCTTCTCAGCAGCCTTCTTGGTTTCAGCAGAGGGAGGAGCATCAATTTTCTTTGTCCCCTCTGGGACATCAGGTTTACTTCGTTTTGCCTCCCCATCACCAGAGGCAGATTTCTCAAAGATAGACGGTACCCTTATTTTACCCATCCTTTCACTAAGGGGAATGTGTGATTCAGAAGAAGAATCTTCAGGAACTGGCACCGGTTTAATATCGCTGATCACCGGACGAGCAGTAAAAGAAGATGTGTAGCTCTTATACTGCAGCAAGTATGAGGCAGACCTAATATGCTCGTCGACAACAGTCTGATGCAAGCTCCAGATAAGTTTTAAGTGCTTTATGTTGACTTATGTCTCTTTTGGAGACTTTCTTTTACTATCAACTGCAAATAAATAAAAATTGAAATATCAGTGAAATATTTTATCAAACACAATGAAAGCATAACTTCAAAAATAAAATAAAATCAAAATAACCTATCCCATTGCCATAGGGAGGGCATCTGGGACCCTGATATACTTCACCTCCAGTTAAAGGAGCATGTTGCCAATTTTTTATAACAACCCCATGCTCAAAATAGTCCCTATTGGCATCTGGGAGATTGACCACTAAAGCCCTATTTAAAAATCTATTTTTTAAATAAAAAGTATTATCCCCAACTACCCATCTATAACAAAACAAGATCTCTAGAATTCCTATGCGAGTTCCATGAATTTGATTTAGTCTATGAACCCCGTTAACTATTCTCCATGTATTTGGGGCTATTCTTACAGGAACAACGTCAAAATACTAACAGAATTCCAGACATAAAGGATTCAGTGGAAAGGAAAATCCACACTCAGCAACAAAAAGACTGGGGAACCAATGTCCCTCAGCCAAACGGAAATAATCTGAAGGTTCAGAAAGTTCCTCCAGAACAACCCATGAAGGGATAGAAAAGTCAGAACGAAACTTATTAAGAGATTCAACAAGGTAAACCATGATGAATAAAGGAAATGGAAAAAAAGGAAGAAGATCTTATAGGAAAAGAGTGGATCTGTTGACAACGAACGATGGAAAGGATGAACGCACAAGAGAGAAAGAAAATGGAAAACTCAAATATAGAAATTTGAAAAAGTAGAAGACAATGGGATTGTCTGCGACGCTTAAATACCTTACCTTGGGAAACGGTAAAGTTAATGATTACAAAAAGAAACGATTACGTTACCGGCGGCTAAAAGGACAAAAAGTGCGCGGAGATCGAGGCGGTTATAAAAATTCAGAAAGTCTGATTCTGCGAATTTAGAAGGAAAAATAAATACAAAGGGAACACTCCTAAAAATCAGGAGGATTATTTAAAACCGCCATATTCCGAGAAAGAACGTTCCACGCTCCTCAAATTTCGAACTATGAAACATTTGGGGCTTCTGTTGATACCAAATTTAGCCTGCTGACATGGCTCAATTAAGTAAAGACACGTGGCAATCTGCATGGCAATAATAAACATTTCCGAATAACGCTTTCACTTCGAGGACCCATACTGCAACGAGGAGCTCCACTTCCCCGACTAACTCAAATGCTCCGGCCTACAAGAGTCCTCCGAGGAACTCTACTACTCCGAGGAACTTCACTGGACCGAGATACTCAGGCGGTCCGAGCTGCACCTCGTACAAAGCATTAATAGCTGGAAAAACCAATAGATAGACTGCGCATTAACTACATACAGATGTATACGCTTAAGGAGCATTATTGAATTACCCTTTCACATGTACAGCCTAAAGGATATAAATACATTGTATCAGCCTCATTGTAAGGGGACCAGAATTTCTTGACAAATCTTGTAATTGAGAATTCCCAAATAAGTCAGCAATAACAGAAACAGTGGACGTAGGCCATTCTTATAAGGTTGAACCACTTTAAAATTTCTTTGTCTCATTTAATTTTATCTGTGATTAAATAATTAGATACGATCTAGTTTTTTACATCCACAATGGGTTAGTCTATTCCCACTCCTCTCTTCTCTATCCCCACTCCAACTTTTGTTTAACAATATTAAATGACAATTTAATACCCAAGACCTTTTGAATTTAATGTAAGAGTAAAATAAAAAATATATAAAAATATAAAACTTTAATTAAAAATTATAAAAATCACAGAAAAATAATTCTAAAAACTGGAAAATACGAAGAAGAAAAATCTTAGAACAATTAATAGATATTAAAAAATTATATCTAGTGGGATAAAAAAAGTTTTTCACCCAAAAAATGATTTACAATAATTACAAAAAAACTATCAAAAAAGATAATGGATTTTAGAAAGAAAGTAAAAAACTATTTTCACTAAAAAATGAATTCAAACAAATAAAAAAAAAGACTTTTTTTTATCCAAAAAATGATTCCCATCAACAAAAAAAATAATTTCAAAAAAAAAAATTAATTTCCAAAAAAAAATATTTTCCACAAAATAAAATGATTTTCAACAGCAAAAAAAATTCTAACGATAAAATGATTAATTTTTTTTTCTAGAAATTCACCACAAACCTTCAATATTATACCAAACAATTAAATTAAAACTAAAATTAAATTATACTTACCTTGGTGAATTTTAATCGAGAGAGAAAATGTAATTTTAATTTTATATATTGGTTAAAATATACCAAAAAAATATAATTTTTATGGTGAGTTAAATTATACTTTTATGGTGAATTTTAACCGTGAACAAAAGTATTATTTAATGTTATTAATTAATTTAAAATAATCACTTTTTATGCAAGCTCAAATTTCTGGTTCAAAACACATGATTATACTTTTGCATAAAAAGTGATTTTTGATGAAGAGGTATTATTTAATTAATTTAAAATAATCACTTTTTATGCAAAAGTATAATCATGTGTTTTGAACAAGAAATTTGAGCTTGCATAAAAAGTGATTATTTTAAATTAGTTATTAATATTAAATAATACTTTTGCTCACGATTAAAATTCACCATAAAAGTATAATTTAATTCACCATAGAAATTATAATTTTTTGGTATATTATAATCAATATATATAATTAAAATGACATTTTCTTACACAATTAAAATTCACCAGGTAAGTATAGTTTAATTTTAGTAATTAGTTTAATTGTTCGGGATAATATTGAATCTTTGTGGTGAATTTATAGCAAAAATAAATCATTTTATCGTTGGAATTTTTTTTTGGCTGTTGAAAATCATTTTATTTTGTGGAAAATAGTTTTTTTTTCAGAAATTATTTTTTTTGTTGATGGGAATCACTTTTTGGGTAAAAATCATTTTTTTTATTTGTTGGAATTCATTTTTTAGTGAAAATAATTTTTAACTTTATTTCTAAAATCCATTATCTTTTTTGCTATTTTTTTTATTATTGGAAATAATTTTTTATGTGGGAAACATGTTTTTCCTACTAGATATAATTTTTTAATATCTATTAATAGTTCTCAGATTTTTCTACTTCATATTTTCCAATTTTTAAAGTTATTTTTCTGTGATTTTTAGAATTTTTATTTAAAGTTTTATGTTTTTATATATTTTTATTTTACTCTTATATTTAACTCAAAAAGTTTTGGAGGTAAAATTGTCATTTAATATTATCAAACAAAAGTTGAAATGGTAATTGAGAAAAGGGGAGTGGAAATAAATTAATCCTTTTTCATTAATCCCACACTTATTATATCTGTATAAGCATGTGATTTTTTGCATCTGTCAGTGGTACTTTAGGATTTTGGTTTTGCATCTTTAAGTGATCTACATATGAACATTAAATGTGGGTTTTGAAAAAGTTACTTCCAAGAAACGATAGTAGAGAGTTGCAGGCTTGTTATAATAGATGCTTCTCTTTCATGCAATCAGAGATTTATGTGTAATAAAAATTTTACACCACTACTATGTAAGGTTTAAATGTAAGGACAACTTAATTTTATTAGTATATGAATTAGTCATCTTAAACATTCATTTCTTATATTTACTACGTTTAAGTGTTGTCTTTTATAATTTGTTTTTAATTTAACAAAATGTATGTTACGCGAAAATTAAAGTCCGGTGCGTGTTTATCTTCTAGGAGTTGGTGTGATTTTATTTATGTTAATTGTTGAGTTACATTTGATAATCACTGTTAGAGATAGATTCCTTGCACAAATTAATAATGAACGGTATGAATATAGTAGTAACTAAGAAACTTTTAGTTACCTAACTCTATTTATATGAGGTATCAAATATTTGACATAGTCACCTTGGTACTTTTGCTTATTTGGATGTCGTACATGTAAAACTAAAAAAAAAGACTAATGGAGTATATATAGACGATAAGATACCCTCTAAAAAAAAGACGCAATTTATACCGTTGTTTTTTCTTCTTGAATTTGAATCATGTAAATTGTTCAACTATTACTCAATTAACAAGATGAATCTAAGGACTACTTTGCTTGAATTTTCTATTCTCTTTTTCTTATTGTAATAAGGCTATATTACATCGACATCATTAATTCCATATAAATACAACTAGATTTGTAATTTCTGCAATCTTTAATAATTCACCCTATTATATTCGTATTTTATTTTATTTTTACAATGAAATAAAATTGTTTTATTATCCTTTGGACAATAACGAAATTCGTGGGATTTTAGATTTTTGGTGCCTTTTCCCAACTCAATTAAGACAATTTTAGGTCTTTTCCCCTTTATAGCTATTATAAAAGTACATTTGTGATGCTCCACTTTAAATGGTTTTGGATGAGATTGATTATGATTTATGTAATGCATGCATTTGTGATATTTCTTTAAAGTTGCTTTTGAGCAATTAATATAAGTTATATGTGTCGTAATCTTTGATATCTTATAAAAGAACAATGTCAAATTAATTTATGTAATACTTCGTATTTATAATGATTTTTAAATGAGATTAATTTAAATTAAAAGGGGAACTTAATCCTGATTAAAGATGAATATTAATTAGTGTGATGATGATTAATATTTATTTTTATTAATTATATTGAATATTACTTAGTGAACAAGTAATAAATTATTATTAGAGCATTATAATTGTCGTGAGTGCGAAATACGACAATTACAGTAATTTAGTCGGGACGCTCGTGTTAGTTGTGTTGGGACTTGAATTATGGGATAAAAAGGTGAATTGAAATTGGGTCATCCAAATGGTCATTTCGAGTGCGCCAAAGTGTCTAGAAATGTCGAAATAGTCATAAAACTATATTTGAGTCTATGTATAGGGTCTCGGGTCATTTTGGGGTCGACCTGACGAGTGAAAAGTCAATTTTTGATCTTTGGATTTCCAACCTATAAAGAGATACAAATTTAGCTACATTAAAATCAACTCTTTGGCTAATTAAATGGGGAATGAAAAAATTAAAGTGAGAGGAAACCATAGGGGAGAAAGAGTGAGAGCTTTTACAATAAAGTGAAGAGTTTCTTAAGGAGGTGAAGTGTCTTAGAGGAGGAGCAACACCTAGAGCCACCTTGCACCACCACCATACACCGTCGAAATTTAGGAAGAAAGAGGAGGAGAACTCACATCTTCTTCTTAAAGGAAATTCAGAATCATCCTAAGAGGCAAGTTTTTTAAACTTGCTTAATTATGAGTTTGTTGAAACACATGCTAGATTATAGGATGTTTGGATAAAAACCCAAGTTTAGAAAGTTTTGATTTAATATAATATTAATTGGGACTATAGAACTCATGATTACGATTATATATTTTATTGATGATTTCGAAATTTAAGAAAAGCATGTGATTCAACTGGAGATTAAATAAGAGAACTCATACGAATCCAAAAGTCAAACGCATGTGAAATCGTTTTAGGAAATGGAAAATATTTTATGACGATTGTTGGTCTTTTTAGGGGAAATTGGTAGGGTACACACATGTTCTCGTATAAAATAATGTTCTGAACAACTTTGTAGTTTTAAGTTTCTTCAAAATCGGATCATAAAAACCTCAAATCGTCATTTTACATTTCTGGGCAGAATGTAACTTTATCGGTAAAAAAGATTATTTGGAATTAAAATATAATTCGGGCTTGTTATAATGATTATAGGTTTTAGAAGATTAGGTATGGTTTAAGGGTAGCTAGTGAAATAATTAATTAAATTATATATCCCCTCGGGTAACAAGAGATGTTAGGAATAATTGGAAATGAGAGTAAAATGTGAATTATTAGTTTATGGGATAAACTTGAACTATACTCTATGTATGTTTAGGATGAGTGCATGTCTATATTATGTTGATTGTGATATTATGCGTAATGAACATACATATGTTGCTTGCTATCCGAGAGGATTCTCTCTACGGATAGTCTTACCCTGATAAGTCCATTGATGGGATTTTGACCTGTACCCTAGAACATAGAACCTAGGTACGTGCTATCTGAGAGTAAGCTAGTTCTGACGATCAACTGGGTATGTTTGGTGTGTGCGTGACCCATAGACTTGGAACTATGTTCGCCTCCAATATGTGTAGATTGCATTTATGGTTCAAGAGTGAATCTGAACCTATATGTAATACCCCATGTTTTTATGACTTTTAAATTTGGGGATTTTTTAAATTTAAATTGAGATATTAATTTAATATGAATCCAGAAAATTATTTAAATATTTACCAGCGTAACGAGAGTTAGTAAGTATTGGGAATTTGTCAAATATTACTAAATGAGTAAAGTAATATATAAGATTGACTTTATAAAAATTGTCATAAGAGAATAAAATGGCAATTTTGGAAATTTAAGTCAGGATGCGCCTGTGTTGTGTCAGGACTAAATTATTATTATTAAAAGTGAATAAATTATAAGTCACCCGTATGGTCATTTCAAATGTGCCAATGTGTCCGGAAGGGTCGAGATAGTCAGAATAATGTACTCAAGAGTTTAGTTTGGGTCTCGGGACATTTTTAGGCCTAATTGGCAACCCGGGAGGGTATTATAGACATTTGACATTTTTGGGTAATTAAACCCACAAATTTCCTAAGGATAAATCATCCTTTAGGAGTTGCCTTCTAGGTTTAACCAACACAAAAATCAAAGAACAACCATTAGAGAAGGAATTGGAGAGATTTCCAAGAAACTCAAGGCCAAAGACTCAACCGTTTACACCGCCACCACCACTAAAGCGTAGATTGCGCGACGAGGAACGCAACCATACCTCTTTCGTCCACAAATCAGAAACTCAAATTCCAGGAAAGTATCTATCTTTCTTCTCTTGTAGCTAAATGTCACACCATGTTAGATTAGGATGATTGAACCTATGTTTCATGGAAGAACTCAAGGATTTATAGAACCCAATCACATGTTGTAGAGAAAATAAATAAACTCTCGACATCCCAATCATATGTAGAAGATTACCCATGAAATTTGATTAATTTATAAGTGAGAAATCTTGAAAAATAAACAGATTAATGGAAGTTTAGTTGAAAGTTAGGGTTCTTGATAATAAAAATAAATTGGCCCTTTAATTCAATTCCATTGTTGAATTTGTACATGTTCACGTAGGAAATCTTGCATACACGTATATCGAACTTATAGTAATGCTATTTGAGAGTTTTGAAGTTGTTAATGACGTTTTGGAGAAAATTGGAAGATGAAACCCATAGGTTTTAATGTCAGTTTCTGGGCAAGAACTGCTTGATCAATCGATCGACCAAGAACATCGATCGATCAACCCCCTTTTCTTGATCGATCGACCCCTCCTGGAAAACTACATATTTTTTGTCCGTTAGTTTAATCTGGTTAAAATGCATAGGAACCCTTGATTGTTATTTCTAGAGTATAATGGGATGTAAAGAGGACCAGTAGGGCCTAGGTAGACCCCGTTGAGTGAAATTTAATGTGGTATGAAAGTATAGGTTAACGGGGAGTTATTCGCACATACGAAATCATGCGTACGTTAAATAAAAAGATCGAGACTCGTAAGGGATTTGGACTAGAAAGTAAGTGAGTGTAAGCCAACTGAAATTTTACTTAGGGAGTCATAATACTTCAAGAGAGGAGAAGTGGGTATGAAGTGAATCATAAATGAGAACAAAAAGGACGAGTCCATTATGCGAAATAATCGAGAAAAATTTGCTAAGAACGAATAATTATAATCATGGGTCATGGGTGTACCTAATTTAGAAATGTGACTATTTATATATATATGATTGTGTGATTGTGCATATATTATATACCTGTATAAAAATCATACCCGAGCTACTTGCTATCACGGGGGTTTCCGCGCCCGGACAGTCTTTTCTCGATTGTACCTTTATGGGGGATAACGACTTGTACCCTAGAAGATAGTCTCCTTTATACAGGCTATTTGAGTGATAGTCAGATGGTCTGAAGAGACGTGAGGGTATGTACTGACCTCTTAGTGACTTGGAACTATACTTCACCTCCAATTGTATGTGTTTTGTGTTAATACAGTTCGACAGTGATTCCGAACTAGTATTTCTCTTAGTACTAGTGATACGGGGACTTGATAGCAAAGTATGCCATCACCATAGATTTTATGTGAGGTGCAGACAGTATATATATTATATGAGTGACTAATATATATATATATATATATATATATATATATATATATATATATATATATATATATCTATATACGTAGGTATGGGAACTTTCTACTGTGCATAAAAGTAGTTAAGTATTGAATAAATACTTTAACTTTACTATAAGTGTTTGGGAATTTTGTGACATCACTGGGTTATTTTGAATAACGTAAGATATATAAGAGAGCTTAATTTTAAGAAATTAAATATCTTAGCCATAGTATTCATTAGAATGAAACCTTATGGGAAAGTTAAGATAAAATAAACTTCTGAGATGACTAGTATAGTAGGCATGAACATTAGAGAAGAGGTGAGAATTTCTCAAGAAAGTGTCGCTTACTAATATGATTGTTACATTAGCAGGTAAGCATTTTAAATACTTGCTAAACTATTTTTTTGAACTATTTTACACTTGGGCTCTGACTCGTTTCCAGTTATTTCTTTTCTCTTGTATATATATGTATATATTACAGGTGCCCAGCCACATGGGCATAATGCTTAGATTCCTTAGAACAGACTCACTACAGCTTATGTGGGAGTTGCAGGCCATTACTTCGACGACCTCATTGTTGACTCTACTCTTATTTTAGTTTTGATTAGTTAGGGCATATGTCGCCCGTTCCTCTATTCAGTTTGGATTTTTGTCAGAGATTTTTGTCCATTTACATTTCCTGTATTTGTTACTCTTTGGGATTTAATTATTGTCAGGATGGTTTCATTTGCAGTTTTAAACTGATTTAGTTTATTTATATGATTAAAATTCTTGGGTGATCTTATCCACCCTTAGTATTTCTGAATTCTTAAACTGTTGGTCACTTAAAAGGTTTTCATGTTTGGATTTAATAAATTGGAATTAAGGTTTTAAATTGTTTTGACACTTAGCGTAATTATTTAGGGTGTTTAAATTAGAAATTTTATTTTGCGACAGTGATGCTGAGAATGAACCAACCGTTCACCTTGATTTTTAATTTAATAATGGACTGATCACCCATATTTAATTAGGCGGGGAGTCACAGCTGGTATCAGGGCATCAGGTTCTAGTGTCCTTTAGGATCTGTGCGACTTATTTCACTTCTAGCTTAGTGTCCTTGATATAGAGCCCTATTTATAGGACTGTTGTATTCTTGTATTTACTCTTACGTCTTCATCTATTTGAGAATTGGTAATAATTGTAGACTAATAGATTTCCTTCTCGTTTCAGATGCCTCCGAGATGCGCACCCCGAGACCAAAATGCCCAAGCCGAGTAGCCATCAGCTCTGGCTCAGGGGATGATGAATGTGACTGAAGTAGCCGTTATTATTGCTAAGGAGGTGAATGCCGCATTAGCGGTAGTGCAGCAGGCTCCACACCAAATTCAGGCATTGGCGCCAATACCAGTACAGCTTCCATCGTCATTGGAGCGAGTGAGGGATGCCTTTCAAAAGGCGCATCCCCCGGAGTTCTCGGGTAGTTCGGACATAGTAGTCGCCAACCAATGGAAGAAAGATATCCAGAGGCATCTGCGCATGTATGAGTGCACTAACATGCAGAGACAACTTTTGTCTTCCTTCAAGCTAGTGGGGGTCGCTTTGTAGTGGTTGGAGTCCACCACCACCTTGGAGGAGAGGGACATCATCACAATTCAGTCATTTCGGGTGCGATTTGACTGGAAGTACTTCCAATCTTTCATGCAGACTGAGATGGGGCAAAAGTTACTGAATCTGAAGAAGGAGAATATGAATGTTGCTGAGTACGAGGAGGAGTTCACTAGACTTCTCACTATACTAGCAGATGGGGCACCCACCGAGGGAAAGAAGATAATGCTGTTTGTAGATAGATTGGCCTGGAGGATCCATCAGCACCTCATAGGCAATCTATCATTGAGTACCTACACTGATGTACTCAACGCTTCTTTGTTATACTATTAGGATCACCGCTTCCATCTACATGGATGAAAACGAACTGGGGAGTCCAGCTAGCAGGGCAAGATAGGGGGTCGTAGTACTGGTGGGGCACCACTAGCTCAGGGGCAGACCCGTCACAATGAGAAGAGCTCCCATCAGGGAGACCCTGCCCAGTGGTTCCAATCTGATGACTCCAGATAGGGATTTAGGAGATTTAGGCAGGGCCACCAGGGCCATTCTAATCAGCATGGCCAACATGGCCAACACCATCAGCAGCATGGACAACAACAGGGCCAGCAGGGTCAACAGCGATTCCAGCAGAGCAAGTGGTGAGGTGGTAACGGCCAACAGGGCCGTGGTTAGTAAGGACAGAGGGGAGGTAACTTCAGGGGCAGATGTTTAGGATATGGAAAGAATGGCCATAGGTGCCAGTGTTACCCAGAGGGAGATAGGAACCCACAGCAGTAGGGTGACCGTAATAAGCGCTCAGAGGCCACTCTTTCCAGCTACCCTCCCAGCGCCTGTTCAGGTGCCAGCCTTACCTGTGTCTATAATGTCCACCAGGAAGCACCTCAGGCAAAACCCACGATTGAGGGTACGTTTCCTATCCATGGCACTATGGGTCAGGTTTTATTTGATACTTGGGCCTCGCACTATTTTATAGGTACTCATTTGCAAAGGCCTTAGGGTTATTAGACACAGCAAAGAGCACTATGACATGCGTAGACTCACCACTGTGGAATGGGTCTTTGATTGTCTTTATATGCCGTGGTGTAGGAGTAGAAATTAGTAGCTTGATTTTATCGGTAGACATGCTAGTCTTAGAGATGCATGAGCACGATGTTATTATTGGCATGGATTAGCTCGCTGCGTACAGAGCCACAATAGATTGTTTTGGTGGGAGTATTATCTTTGCCATTCCAGGGCATGATATGTTTTTGGTGGCGATGCCTCACCCAGAGGGAGGATCTTCCACCCATTTGTACTACATAGAGGAGAATACCTCTAAGGAGGTCGTGATGCCCTTAGATTCGATTCTAGTCATTCGTGAGTATTTCGATGTATTTTAGGGGATACTGGGACTACCCCCCAGTCGAGAGATAGATTTCTTCATATACTTGATGTCGGGTACTCGACCGATAGCTCGTGCACCGTACCATATGGATCCAATGGAAATGAGGGAGTTACGGGATCAGATTAAGCAGTTGTTAGGTCAGGGCTTCATTTATAGGAGCACCTCACCTTGGGGCACTCTAGTTTTGTTTGTGAAAAAGAGAGATGGTTCACTGAGGTTATGTGTGGATTACCGATAACTAAGCATGGTCACGATATGGAACAAATATCCTTTGCCTCGAATTGATGACATGTTTGACCGACTGAGAGGAACAACCTTCTTTTTGAAGATAGATTGGAGATCGGGGACCATCAGCTACGGATTAGAGAGAAGGATGTGTCGAAGACCACTTTCTTGACAAGATATGGGTTTTATGAGTTCAGATTCATGCCGTTTGGGCTGAAAAATGCCCTAGTCGTACTCATGGACTAGATGAACCGAGTGTTCAAAGAGTTTTTGGATCAGTTTGTCATCGTTTTCATAGATGACATCCTGATATATTCACACTCTGAGGAGGAGCATACCGAGCACCTGAGGCAGGTTCTTAAAACTCTATGATAGCATTAGCTATATGCTAAGTATGAGAAGTGCAGATTCTGGTTACGGGAGGTACAGTTTTTGGGACATGTTGTGTCGAAATTGGGATATCGGTTGACCCGAGAAAAGTGTCGGTGGTGAGAAAGTGGGGATAGACCACGACTCCAATGGAAGTGCGTTGTTTCTTGGGGTTAGCTGGGTACTACAGGAGATTCATTCGAGGCTTTTCGAAGATAGGAGGTCCATTGATGAATCTGACTCGCAAGGGAATTTCGTATGTTTGGGATGATGCTTATCAATTGGCTTTTGATGAGATAAAAGATAAGTTGACTTCGGTGCCAGTTCTTGCTTTATCCAAGCCGGGAGTAGAGTATCTGGTGTACACTGATTCTTCTTTTCGGGGACTCCGGGAGTACTTTAGCAGGAGAAGAAGGCTATAGCTTTTGCCTCTCGAAAGTTAAAGCCTCACGAAAGGAATTACCCCACCTACGACCTAGAGCTAGCGACGGTCATTTTTTCATTGAGGATTTGGAGACACTACTTGTTGGGGGAGAGGTTTCACTTGTTCACAGACCACAAGTCACTATAGTACTTGTTCACTCAGCGAGAGTTGAATATGCATCAGTGCAGATGGTTGGAGTTTGTGAAAGACTACCAGATCAAAATACAGTACCATCCGAGAAAGGCTAACGTGGTTGCTGATGCGTGAAGTCGTAGACCATTGGATGATGAGCAGACATCTGGAAAAAGAAGTGGAAAGAGTTGTGTCACCAGGACGTGGTAGCCCGTTCCTTTGTATCTTCCATGACAGTCAGACCAGAGATTGTTACGAGTGTGATACAGGAACAGTCAGCAGATTTGTTTTGTCAGGAACAGATTGTACGGCTTCTAGCTGAGGGTGATGAGTCCTATTCAGTAAGTTCTGATGGAGGTTTGAGGTTTAATGGGAGATTATTAGTCCCAGAAGGAGAAGACTTACGTCATGCAGTGATGACACACTCTCACGGGTCCAAATTTGAAGTGCAACTCGGAGGGGATAAGATGTACTAGGATATGAGGCGGTAGTACTAGTGGAGTAGGATGAGGAAGGAAATTTCCAAGTTCGTGTCCAAGTGTTCTACTTGCCAGATGCTAAAGGTAGACCACCAGAAACCGTTGGGATTACTTCAACCGTTAGAGATACCTACATGTTAGTGGGAGAGTGTTTCTGTGGACTTCATTACCAGGTTGCCTACATTACAGAGGGGCTACGACTTCATATGGGTTATAGTGGATCGGTTGACCAAGGTGGCCCATTTTCTGCCTATATGGGAAGATTATACCATCGGCCAGTATGCACATTTGTTCATTGCCGAGGTTATTAGGGTACATGGGGTGCCCCTGGATATCGTGTCTGATATAGACAAGATTTTTATGTCGCACTTCTAGGAGAACTTTTAGGAGGCCATGGGTACAAAGTTGAGATTCAGTTAAACTTATCACCCACAAACGGATGGACAAACAGAGCGTACCAATCAGATGTTGGAGGATATGCTACGCATGTGTGTCCTTGATTTTGGCGGAGGATGGGAATCGTATCTTCCACTGGTGGAGATTTCTTACAACAACTCCTATCAGTTCACGATCGGAATGCCTCCATTTGAGGCGTTGTATGGAAGGCCTTGTCATTCTCCCGCTTGTTGGCTAGAGGTGGGGGACTATAAATTGCTCGGAGCTCAGGTGATTTAGGAAAATTCATCTAGAATTGAGCTCATCATGAGTCGTATTTCGTTAGCACAGGACGGACAGACAGAAGAGCTACGCTAATGCGAACCGATTTTTCTGAGAGTTTAGCATCGGGGACCAAGTATTACTGCGTGTATCTCCTGTGAGAGGAGTAATGAGGTTTGGAAAGAAAGTTATATTGGCTCTGAGGTACATGGGACCATTTCCCATTATCAAGAGGACTGGGCCAGTGGAATACAGATTGGGGTTGCTAGAACATTTGCACCGCATTCACGATGTGTTCCACATCTCGTCGTTGAGACGATATCTTCGGGATGACATGGCATATAATCACATCGTGATAGAAGAGATTGATCTACAGCCTGACAGATCTTACGAGGAGAGACTAGTGGTTATCCTAGACTATAGCGAAAGGAAATTGAGGTCGAAGGTAGTCCCACTTGTACGGGCATAATGTGGAGGAATCCACTTGGGAGCGCGAGGCAGATATGCGCAAAAAATATCTAGAGTTATTTTTACAATGTATGCCTTTTTTTCCAAATTTCGGGACGAAATTTCGTTATTAGGGGGAAGTATGTAATACCCCCTATTTTTATGACTTTTAAATTTAGGAATTTATTAAATTGAAATTGAGATATTAATTTAATAATAATCCAAAAATTTATTTAAATATTTACTAGCGTGACGAAAGTTAGTAATTATTGGGCATTTTTCAAATATTACTAAATGAGTAAAGTAATATATAAGATTGACTTTATAAAAATTGTCACAAGTGAATAAAATGGCAATTATGGAAATTTAAGTCGGGACGCGCTTGTGTCGTGTCAAGACTAAATTATTATTATTAAAAGTGAATAAATTATAGCTCACTAGTATGGTCATTTCGAGTGCGCCAATGTGTCCGGAAGGGTTGAGATAGTCAAAATAATGTACCCGGGAGTTTAGTTTGCGTCTTGGGGTGTTTTTAGGCCTAATTGGCATCCCAGGAGGATATTATAGACATTTGACATTTTTGGGTAATTAAATCCACAAATTTCCTAAGGATAAATCATCCTTTAGGAGTTGCCTTCTAGGGTTAACAAACACAAAATTAAATAACGACCATTAGAGAAGGAGTTGGAGAGCTTTCCAAGCAACTCAAGGCCAATGACTCAACCGTTTACACCACCACCACCACCAAAGCGTAGATCGCACGGCGATGAATGCAATCATACCTCTTTCGTCCACAAATCAGAAACACAAATTCTAGGCAAGTATCTATTTTGCTTCTCTTTTAGTTAAATGTTATACCATGTTAGATTAGGATGATTGAACCTATGTTTCATGGAAGAACTCCAGGATTTAGAGAACCCAATCACATGTTGTAGAGAAAATACATAAACTCTGGACATCCTAGTCATATGTAGAGAATTACCCACAAAATTTGATTAATTTAGAATTGAGAAATCTGGAAAAAAATAGAATAATGGAAGTTTAGTGGAAAGTTAGGGTTCTTGATAATTAAAATAAATTATCCCTTTAATTCAATTCCATTATTGAATTTGTACATGTTTCACATAGGAAATCTTGCAAATATGTATATAGAACTTATAGTAATGCTATTTGATAGTTTGGGAGTTGTTAATGATGTTTTGGAGAAAATTGGAAGATGAAACCCATAGGTTTAAATGGCAGTTTCTGGGCAATAACAACTTGATCAATCGATCGACCAAGAACATCGATCGATCAATTGACCCCGTTTTCTCCATCGATCGACCCCTCCATGAAAACATCATATTTTTCATCCGTTAGTTTAATCCGGTTAAAAGGCAAAAGAACCTTTGATTGTTATTGCTGGAGTATAATGGCATGTAAAGAAGACCAGTAAGGCCTAGGTAGACCTCGTTGAGTGAAATTTAATGTGGTATGAAATTATAGGTTAATGGGGAGTTATTCGCACATACAAAATCATGCGTACGTTAAATAAAAAGATCGAAACTCGTAAGGGAGTTAGACCAGAAGGTAAGTGAGTGTAAGACTACTGAAATTTTACTTAGGGAGTCAGAATACTTCGAGAGAGGAGAAGTGGTTATGAAGTGAATCATAAATAAGAACAAAAAAGACAAGTCCGTTATGCGAAATAATCGAGAAAAATGTGCTAAAAACGGATAATTATAATCATGGATCGTGGGCGTAACTAGTTTAGAAGTGTGACTATTTGTATATATATGATTGTGCGATTGTGCATATATTATATACCTGTGTAAAAATCACACCCAAGGTACTTGCTATTACGGGGGTTTCCGTACTGGGACAATCTAATATCGATTGGGCCTTTATGGGGGCTAACGACTTGTACCCTAGAAGATGGTATCCTTGATATGGGCTATTTGAGTGATAGTCCGATGGTCCTAAGAGACGTGAGGGTATGTGCTGACCTCTCAGTGACTTGGAACTATACTTCGCCTCCAATTGTATGTGTTTTGCGTTAATACAGTTCGAGAGTGATTTCGAACTAGTATTTTCCTTAGTATGAGTGATCCAGGGACTTGAGAGCAAAGTATGCCAACACCATAGATTTCATGGTGGGTGCATATATATATATATATATATATATACACACACACACACACACTTAGGTATGAGAACTTTCTACTGTGCATAAAAGTAGTTAAGTATTGAATAAATACTCCAACTTTACTATAAGTGTTTGGAAATTTTGTGACTTCACTCGATTATTTCAAAACACATAAGATATATAAGAGAGCTTAATTTTCAGAAATTAAATAACTTAACCATAGTATTCATCGGAATGAAACCTTATGGGAAATTTAAGTTAAAATAAACTTCTGAGATTACTAGTACGGTAGGCGTGCACATTAGAGGAGAGGTCAGAATTTCTCAAGATAGTGTCGCTTACTAATATGGTTGTTACATTAGTAGGTAAGAATTTTAAATATTTGCTAAACTATTTTTTTAAACAGTTTTACACTTGGGCTCTGACCCGTTTCCTGTTATTTATTTTCTCTTGTATATATATGTATATATTACAGGTGCCCAACCATAGGGGCATCATGCTTAGATTCCCTGGAACAGACGCGCTACAGCTTATGTGGGAGTTATAGGCCATTGCTTAGACGACATAATTGTTGACTCTACTCTTATTTTAGTTCGGATTAGTTAGGGCATGTGTCACCCATTCCTCTATTCAGTTTGGATTTTTGTCAGAGATTTATGTTCATTTATATTTCCAGTATTTGGTACTCTTTGGGATTTAATTATTATCAGGATGGTTTCATTTATGGTTTTAAACTGGTTTGGTTTAATTAGATGATTCCAATTCTTGTGTGCTCTTATTTATCCTTAGTATTTTTGAATTCTTAAACTGTTGGTTATTAAAAAGGTTTTCTTGTCTGGGTTTAATAAATTGGAATTAAGGATTTAAATTGTTTTGACACTTAGCTTAATTATTCAGGGTGTTTAAATTGAAAATTTTATTTTGCGACAGTAATGCTGAGAATGAACCAACCTTTTGTCTTGATTTTTAATTTAATAAAGGACTGATCACACGATATTTAATTAGGTGGGGTGTCACACTATAGTCCTTTGATTTAGTACGTGATGTACCGTGACTTGATAACAATGTATGCATGTACTACAACTCAATCTAGGGGTGCCATATTAGTGTATATATACTGAGAGTGATAAATATATATACTTGTGAATTGTTCTTTTGTGTGTGCTTATTAGATGAGAAAGATGGTGACATCTAAAAATAACCTAAGTATGTGGAAACTTAATATTTAGTGGGAAAGTTATAATTGGTGAAATGATATGGGTTATTCAAGAATATATGATATGAAAAATACAGGTGGCATAACAAGTTAATTTGTGTAGAAATAGATATGGTTCAGACTAGCTAGACGGGGAAGCATAACTAGAACGGGCAAGAAAGATTCCTTCAGTGTGCACTTTAGTTGCGAGGTGAGGATCGCAAGTGAGGGCATGTAAATCTAACATGTATATAACATCTGCTAATGTTGAATTTTAAACACTTGCTAAATTTTTAAACTGTTTTACTCGGGCTCTAACTGGTTTCTTCCAAATCTATTTTCTTTTGTAAAAACATTTTACGTGCCCAGCCACAGGGACGCCAGGCTTTGGATTTCCTATCCTTTGACGTGCTGCAACTATTGTGGAAGTTACAGGACCTTGGTAGTAGAGGACTCCACACTTATCACTAGTTACTTATTAGATGTTCATTTCAGTCAGGCATGTTGCCCATTCTTACTTTGACATTATTTTCGATACAGTGGATTATTATCTTTATTTTCTTTCAGTTGTTGGATTAGATTTTATTTCAGATTGTTGTATTTGGGATTTAGGTTGGAAATGTTTATTCCGGTAACATTTATTTATTTAGTCACATGATTCTCTTTGAGTTTGATTATTGAATGGTGAATGTTTAATTATTAATTATTTAATTATTTTCATGTCAATTAAAAAAAGATAAAATTTGACATCATGTTTTTTAAATACTAGGTGGTTAGTAAATATTAAGAAGTTTTCAACAATTATGCTACGAATGAACCAACGTGATATTCTGTTGTAATTTAATAAAGGAATGATCACCCGGTTTTTAATTCGGCGGGGTGTCACAGATGGTATCAGAGCACGAGGTTCTAGAGTGCTTAGGATCTGTGCGGCTTGCTACATTTCAGCTTAGCGTTCTTTGATATAGAGCCTTATTATAGGATTATTGTATTCCTCTATGTATGTGCCTTATATTCTCTTACAATTAAGTATAGTGGATGTAATTCATATAAGAGTTTGATGGGGCTTAGTACACCGAACAATATTGTACGACCAACAAGGGCCATTACAAAGATTACAGGAGAAGAGCCAGCGACAACCATAGAATATTATGGGAAAGGTGACCGAGGAAAAAGTCACAATGATCAAGATTCAGGAAGTTAACATTGGAATAATTACTGGGGTGTAGTAGTTTCCCCAAGAACCGTCGTAGAAGAGGGTAGCCCAAATTCAAAGTCCCCTAGTGTAGTTTCTAAAGGGAGAGGGTCGAAGAAGTTTTCTTTTCAGAAAAGTGATCCGCTAAAGTTGGACGAAAGTGAGGAAATGTAAGTTACCAAAGGGTAAGAGGCCATCCAACTGAGATTGCATGTTGGAGAGCATAGTGACACTTAAGGTTAGATTTTGGAATTTTTTTTGCTCATAGGAGCAGCATTATGGTGATAGGAGTTAGTGACCACATATAAGGAAGTAAAAATGGAATGAATTGAAGAATTTTGGGTACGGTTTAACCCCAAGATCCTCCATTTACTGTTCATACAGATATCCGTACGAACTTTCGGAGCTTATCACAAGTGGAGCAGATAGAGGAATATCGGGAAAGAGAAGTTGACTTGTCCAAAAAATTTCATACCCGACGAAGATGATACAGAGAATAACAAGGGTCTGTAAATGATAATGAACTCGTGGGTAGAATACGCAAGCTTGGATGGGGAAGTTCGGCTAGGATGACAAATGTCGATGTTATCAAGGTCATATGTTTACAAGATTACATCAACACTTCCATTAGAAGGGGGCCAATAGAGTTGGAGAATCTAATTAAAAGGAAATATTGGATTTAAATGTGCTAGTGAGGAACCATAGGAAGTACAGATGCCAAATAAGGAGGACCGATCTAATTGATTCAGATCAATGATGTTCCTACTAAGTGACAGTGAATTCAATCAGGGACGTCGATGCCAGCATCTAATTCCATAGGGCTAAGGGAGCCAAAGGGACAACATGGGTTACCATCGGGACCAAGACTAACATGTCTAAGAGAAGGAAACCCTGACATGGCCGGTGGGATCAGAGTTAGTGGATGGTACAAAAAGGTGTCCTATGAGTAGAGAGTAAGGAACACATATATTGAACTTATTCACAGAAAGTTTGTATGACTAGTCTGATTGGGAAGGTAGATGGGAACGATTCCAGTGGGTCACAAAAATAATCGCAGGAACAAGATTTTCGGTAGTGAAATATGACTAAGAGTTTATGTTCGAGGGTTAATGACACGAGAGTGGTGAGATTAGGAAGGACCAGTAGGGTCCTCAATAATAGCAGTAACATAATGTTCCTCATGACCGCCAGGGCTAAAGGAATGACGGGGAACGCCAACGGGATCTGGGATAGAAATAAGAGAGTTTCTGTAGAAGATGTTACGTTTATGGAGAGATGGACCACAGGAAGTAAGATTGCCCAAATTGAGGCAAGGGACAACTAAAGGATGAAATCCTAGATATACAACCACTATAACAGATCTAGGGTCAGTTTTGGCACAAGATTTATGCCCAGGAAATCGTTGACTAAGCAAGATAGATGGAAAATGGAGATAGAATCCTTTTTTTAGCCTTGTGAATATGAATTAAGTTTTGGTTGACATGGGTGCATCACAATATATGATTATTTAACACTAAAATTTGAGTGTGAGTTGGGTTTAGTGGGTGCGTTGGCAGTATTAGCCTTCTTATGAATGTATTTACTGTTCAGTAGAGGGTCTTTGGTGTCGCCTGCGGAGGGAGAGGTTGTGAACACTAAGGGGACATTGGTATTGTGTAATATTCTTACTACTTTTGAGAGTTATGAAGGTAGAATTTATTATGATTATTTGTAGTTACTGGAAATCGAGGGTTTGAGAGATAGTAGATTATGTGATGAGACTATCATGTTCATTATTCCACGGTGAATTATATTATTTTTTCACAGCATTACCTAAAAGAGGGTTAATCCAATATATATATTGTATTGTATTGTATCGTAGAATTCAGTGAATATGTTAATCAATTATATTTAACCCCAGTGAGTAGGGACATGTGACACCCCGACTAATTAAATACCAGGTAGCTACTCCTTTATTAAATTAAAACAAAATGCCAAGTTGGTTTAGTTCATAGCATCACTGTTGAAAAACGTTTTAACAATTACTAGCCACCTAATATTTAAAAAGTGAGTTGCCAATTTTTCTATTAAATCTGATTAACATGCAAAGAGAACATTATGAACTGCTAACATAACCACCATAACATAATGACAATAAAATAACCATGAAATATTAATGAGTCCGGAGGGATACTCCTTCCAAAAATCCAAATACAGGAATAAACAAATACTAAGTCTGCATCACTAAATTAATTACAACCCAAAATCTGAGATAACATAATAGGAAAGTGTCTAAGAGAAATGGGGTGACATGCCCAACAGATGAGAAAAATCTGATAACATAGAGTTAAGATCGAAAGTGGGGACGTCTACTGTCAAGGTCCTGTAACTTCCACAGCAGCTACAGTACGTCACCTGAATGGAATTCCTATGCATGATGTCCTTGTGGCTGGGCACCTAAAAGGTTTTTTTACAAGAAAATATATTTGAAAGCAAACGGGTCAGAGCCCGATTGTGGAAAACAGTTTAAAATATAGCAAGTGTTTTAATGACATAAAACAATGAATGAAAAATACATGTTAGGACGTGCTCTCACATGAGATACTCACCTCTCGACTATTTGTGCACTCCTAACATATTCGAAATCGAATATAGTTATGCCCGTATCTAACTGGTCCAATATAAAATATGATTCACGACTTAATTCCCGACATCTTATTTTAAACAGAGTGTTTTACTCTTCTATATAGTTTCCCGTTTTAGTACTACTAATCACTGGAGATCCTCCGTTGTATCTTTTACAAAACGTTGATATTATAGATACTCACATTTATACATCACAGCTTATTTCAATAACAGTATATTATTCTCATTATAAATATACAATACTAGCACCCTGAGACTAAGTTGCGATGCACACATACTCTGCTATCCAATCCCGGTACATCACGTACATAAGGACCACGCATTCTGAATCTCTCAAGAATCATTCTCAAATAACAACAATCACACACAATGGAGGCGAACATAGTTCACATCACATGGGTCACGCACATACCTACGCTCCCATGATCAGCAGACTTATTAACTTCTCAATAAGTCGTTCTCTGACCTATGTCCTCAATGTACCAATCTAAATCCCCCCTTAGGCACACAAAGATTAGATTGTCCTAATCGAACGCAGACCTCCCATGATAGCAAGTATGGTAAGTATGTTTTACACATAAAACCACATATACTAAGCATTCGCACATCTTAGATATCTCAAATTTTTAATATAGGTATACTTCTCATTCTTATCCCGTCATTTAATGTTATATGTTTACAAGTCCCCGATTTGTATATTAACGTTGTCAACCCTTCTCACGTCGTAATTAGGTATTTGTTTCCTATTCCTCAAATGTCATCCGGATTACTATAAGGATCTAAGTTCTACTCCTCAGCATACCCCAATTCTCACAATTATACCCACTAATCAATGAGGGAAGGTTAATACTTCAATTAAATAAGTCTACGGGGCATTTGAAATGAAATCAGGCCAAAAAGGCCATTCTTTCAACTCGTTAGAAGTCTCGTTCGAACGAGGTCGTTCGAACGAGTGTCATTTGAACGAAAGGCTTTGAACGAACTACCAACTCATTAGAAGGGATACTGTCATCCCGTTAGAATCTCGTTCGAACGGCCTGGGCAGGTCTTCTAACGAGATGGCAGTTTTCACCCAGAAATCTGCAAATCCGTTTTTCTTCTATTTTCTCTTAACCAAATCCATACTAAGATCATTTCAGTTGAGTTTTAACGTTTATAAACTACTCTAAGTCCTCCTAGGTCCCTGTTTAACATATATATGGGGTCAATACCTCCTAAATTAACATGAAATCATCATAATTTCCCAATTCTTGTCCCAACCCTATAAATATGAACACATAATTTAATATCTCCAACTATTTCTTATAAATTCGTGTTTAAATCATCAATATATATATTTTGGCTTTGAAATTCATCCATAAACATTCTACATGAAATCCCTATTTAAATAGATCATGAATTTTATCTCCAATTTCATGGGTTTTCATCAAACTTTCAATATAAGGTATATGTTCAAATCTAAGGATGGAAGAAACATTCGCTTGAAATTATGTAATTAAACCGCTTGCGTTAGATGTTCTGATTTGATGTTGAAGGATTGAAGGTTGATTCTCCTCTTTCTCTCAACAGAGTTCTTCCAAAGATGGTGATGGTGGCCAGGGGTTTCTTTTGGAACCTCTTCCAACTCTTCCTATAACTCCTGTAGCCCTCTAACTTACCAAATGTTGATAATGGGCTTAGTGGGTTTTTTTCTAATATAAAAATAACCTCTAAAATTCATGGCTTTTAATTCCCCTATTTTTAAAATTACCAAACTACCCTTTTGGGTTGCCGGTATGGCCTAAAAATGACCCGGGACCCAAACTAAACCCCCGGCTAGTGTTTTCTGACTATTTCGACCGTTCCGGGCACGTTGGCATACTCAAAATGACCATTCAGTTGATAAAAATAAAATTCACTTTTTAATTTAAATAGTTACATTCATGACACGACTGACACGCACGTCCCAACTAAATTTCCCAAATTGTCGTATTTCAGTCTCGCGAGAAATTTAATATTTAACAATACTCATGTATTACCATACATACTCGGAAATAATAAATTTTAACATCATAATCAAATACCAACTCACATCTTGTTAGTATCTATACCCGGATTAATTTCCAATTAATTATCATTTAATTTAATTAATCCCTTAAACAAAATCAAGAAAATTACGGGATATTACAGGACATTAATTAATGCGATTCAGAGTATATTGATTTATTGTTGAGCAGAGAAATCTAACTCGTGATTAATTTAGCACTGATCACATAGTAATAGTGAGAGCGTTGTATGATATATAATCTTTAGTGACATTAGAGTGGACGAATAGATTTTTCTTATGTTTGGAGACAAGAATTTGGGGTGCAGACTATGTGAGTATGGCCTACGAATCTTGATGACCATCACGTTAATTACTAGTATATCAGGGGGTTTCTTGTTTGCATTTTTCTTCACAAGACATCCCACGCATGAAACTTAGTGAACGTCAGGAGTTGGGAAAAGTTTGGTCTCTAGTACATGGGTTAAGTACCATAGTTATTATATTTATATGTCGTTATGACTGTATGTTTATAGTTATGTTAGGGTTTAAGGCTGCTAGAGAGATATAATGTCAATGTGGGAAACATTGTAGAGCGTTTAGACCATGAGTAAGTCGATGGGGAAACCCAGAGAATAATTAAGTTATGATTAGTAGGGTAGTTGAGTATAAACTTTCAGTATAGTCAGGCCTAGTAGACGAGGCTTAAATTTAAAACGAGTATATTTTTGTTTAGTTGATTTGTGCAGAGATGCATGGGACATAGGGTGTATGTGCACCCTAGTTAGTTAAGATTTTAAGGATCATTTACGATGAGTAGACTTTGAAATTTTGGAATTACACATAAACGCATTTGTAAATTAGGGGAAGATATAGTATGAGACGAGGGGGAACGAAGTTGCAATGGGATCAAGGTGTGTCAACGGGGACTAAAGAGTAGATGAAAATGGTCGATTATAGTGTTGATAAGTATAAAGAATATATATTCTAGATTTTCTAGGATGATAAGGAGCCACTCTTTGCAGAAGAGTAAGATGACGAGAGTCACGACATAACCAATTGGAGATGTGAAAGTCCAACTGGAGTAGTTAGGTATGAACGCTGATATCTCCCACGAAGGAAGTATATGACTTAAAAAGGGGGAAGATGGCACTTAGGGAGAAAGGACAGTGAATGTTATAGTCGTTAGTATATGAACCCATCACAATGGGAAGTGTTAGGGAAGTACTTCAGCAGGAGGATCAGGATATACCTTATGCTTATCACAAGCTTAAGCCTCATGAGAGGAATTACCCTACCCACAACTTGGAGTAAGTAGTAGTCGTGTTTGCGCTCCCTATTTGGAGAAACTACCTTTTAGGAAAGAAATTATGCCTTTTCACAAATCACACATCACTGTAGTACTTATTCACTTAAAGAGAGTTGAATATGCATCAGAGCAGGTGGCTTGAATTTGTGAAGGACTATCAGTTCGATATTCAGTTGTAACACCCCGCATTTTTAATGACTTTAAATAATTATGGGATTAATTATTATTGTTGGATTAATTAAATTAAAAAGTGAGAAATTAATTATAAATTAATTCGGATTAAAATAAATGTTAACTATGGGAAATACGACGACTTTGTAAATTAAGTCGGATACACGTGTGAGATGTGTCAGGACTATTTCAATGGAATAAAAAGATAATTTATTTTTAAGTAATTCGTATGGTCCTTTCTAGTGCTCCATTCAGCCTGGAAAAGTCGAGTTAGTTAGAAAACTCTACTCGGGTATTTTATTTGAACTTCGGGATAATTTTGGCCCAAACTGACACCCCGTAGGGGCATTTTTTTATCTTCTAGATTTTAGGGAAATTAATCAGGAAGAAAATACGAAAGATTAAATATGAGTGTACGTGGGTTAGAGGGATTCTGTCATTTTCTAAACCTAGGGGAGAAAGAGAGAGAACCACAAAGGAGAAAAAAGAGCTCCATAGGTATTCTTGGTGCAAGACTCAAGCCCTCACACCACAAATCCCACCAACGTGTAGATCATGAAGAGAGGATCATACCTATATCATATTCGTTCAACAAATCAGACTTTCATAAAAATACAAGTGCCTATCTTGCTAAGTTTTGGTGCATATATCACCCATGTCAGAATAGATTTGATGATTTTCACGATTATATTGAATTGGTGTTGAAATTTAATATTAAATGTAATCGTTGGGTAGGAAATTGCATGAAGATTAAGAAACTACATGTAGAGACTTAAATTCTAAAATTTATGCATGTTATAAACGAATCTTAATATGGGTTTGATTTAGTGTTATGTATAAAAATTGAGAGACTATGTTTCTTGATGATGTAAATTGGGAATAATGATTCTGTAATGAATTCTTATGATGTAATGACTTTTGGATGTTTGAAAACATCTAACTATGCTGGAAAGTTAATTTAGGATGTTTAATTAGTTATTGGGAATAAGCAATAGAGTTTTTAAGTGTTATAAAATGATGGGAAGATCGTATCTGGGTAGAATTGCATTACATGTCATCGAAACGGCTTGGTTCAGGGCCCTAGATCGGTTCATTTTTCATTTATATTAGACCGGTTCGATTCTTTTATTTATCCGATCGATTCATTTTCAATCGGGTCGGTTCGTTTTTCTCTTTACCGGATCGGTCCGGGTTGCAACATTTTTATGTTCTATGTATAGAGATTTGGAACATTATTCGATATTTAAAATGTGATAATTGTATGGAAGTATATTGGGATTCGAGGAAATGAAATGATAGGGCGTGTTTGGATTAGAACTTGGACGTACGTGAGGTGAATTATCCTTAGAAATTACGAGATAGGGTACTATCGTAATTATAAATATGTAGAGGGTATTAAGTGATAATAATATTATGTATGTAATATATCATACTCGTTTTGTGTTTATATCGTGTGATTTGATAAGTTGTGTGTATACCCGTATGTTTATTTATTATGTGAATGACATACCTAGGCAGCTTGCTATCGGACGGAGGTTACGTGCGAGGGTGGTCTTATCCAAACGAGCCTTTGGGGGAATTTAGACTCGTACCTGAGAAGATAGAACCTTGAAAATGCGTTATTCGAGATATGATAGTTCGACGGTCAAATGCGATCGCAAGTATGTGCGTGACCCATCAGGCTGGGGACTATGTTCGCCTCCAATATGTTTCCTTGTATATTTATTATTTCATGGGAGACTATCCGAACCTATTATCCATATTCAGTGCGGTATGTACCGTGATACGATCGCAGAGTATGCATTGCGTCAAGTGGTCTTAACCTAAGTGTGCAGGATTAGTATATATATGTATAGGGATCATGAGACTATATATATATATATATATATATATAATTCTACTATGTGAAACTTGTAGATATGGTAACAATGATAAATAAAATAATCTAAGTGGGTAAAAGATTAACATTTCGAATGGTGAATATGAAATTTAGTTATCTGGGATAAACTATGTTAATAACGTATCGTATAAGCTATACGGATACATTACTGGTGAAAATAGATAGTGATATTCTGCTTTCGAACTAGTTAAGTTGGGTGGTATAACTAGTTTGGGTCAACAGATGTGCTAGGCGTGTATAATATATGAGAGGTGAGAAACTCAAGTGAGAGTAAGAATCCCTAACATGAATATAATATGTGCTAAATTTACATTTAATCACTTACTATTTTTTTAAAAACTATTTTTACTCGGGTTCTTACCCGTGTCTTGCACATCTTCTCTCTCGTGTGTGTGATATATATATATATATATATATATATATATATATATATATAGAGAGAGAGAGAGAGAGAGAGAGAGAGAGAGAGAGAGAGGCAGGCTCCTGTGCACACTAAGTTTGCACACTAACTTTGCACATTACCTTTTAAAAGTGTGCAAACTTAGTGCTCGCGCACACTAATTTTTTTATGTGATATTTTAACATTTCAACGGACTCACATAAAAAAAATTAGCTCAAAAAAACTTTATTTGCTATTTTTAAAAAATCGGTCAAACTTTCGCAGTTTTTAAAGGGCTTAAAAACTGCGAAAGTTTGACCGATTTTTTAAAAATAGCAAAAAAAGTTTTTTTGAGCTGATTTTTTTTATATGGGTTCCTTGAAATGTTTAAATATCACACAAAAAAAATCAACTCAAAAATATTTTTTTTACCACTTTTAAAAGGTAATGTGCAAAGTTAGTGTGCAAACTTAGTGTGCACAGGAGCCTGCCTATATATATATATATATATATATATATATATATATATATATATATATATATATATATATATATATATATATATATATATCTGTGTGTGTGTGTGTGTGCATTATAACAAGTGCTAAGCCATAAGGACACCAGATCTAAACAATTGGATTACTTGGCGAGCTACAGTTGTTGTGGAAGTTGTAGGTTATCGAGATTATAAGCCTCTATTATTTCATCCACTTTGTTCAAACATTTCATTTATCACTCGTTTTAAGACATTGTTCATTTAGAGAGACTTTTGTATTACTCTTCAGTATTTTTAGCTAAACTTGATATTATAGTGTTGGTGATGTTTAGTCATTTTAATTAGGATGTTCATTCCAGTATGGTTTAATTATTTAAATAACTCGGTAGTTTGGTACTTATTTATTACTGCTTATTGCAATTGAATGCTTGAATGTGTTTTAATCATTTATTTAATTGGACATGTGAATAATGGTCAAATAATTTTGAAACCTAGTTAATTTAATTATTAGGTGATTAATAAGTTAGAAAGGTTTTTCGACAATGATGTTAAGAAAGAACCAACCTAATATTCATTTTTAATTTAATAAAGGAATGATCACCAGATATTTTATTGGGCAGGGTGTCATGGGTGCTATAAGAGCATTAGGTTCTAGAGTCCATAGGATCTGTGCGGCTTATCATGTTTCCAGAGTAACCTTTTTTATATATATCCCTATATTTAGGATGGTTGTATTCATTAATTGGGCCTTTTCACATCTCCAGCTATTTAAGATATTTACTATGGACTTATAAAACTTCTTCGTCATTTTAGATGGCTCGTAGATGTGAACAACGAGCTCCTAGGAATTCCCAACCCGAGCCCCAGCCAGCTCCGGCCCAAGGTTTGATGAATGATGTGGAGGTAGCCGCTATTATAGTTCAGGCGGTGAATATAACACTGGCCATTATAAGAATCAGATCCACCTTAGGCATCGGTGGTGGCACCAACAATAGCTCACATTTTCCTTTCTTCTTCGCAGCACGGCGGGGATGCCTTCCAAAGGGCACATCTTCCAGAGTTCATAGGGAGTTTAGATGTTATGAAGGCAAGTCAATGGAAAAGAATATTCTGTGACACTTGAGGATGTACGAGTGTACTTAAGTTCAGAGGTAGATACTAGCTACTTTTTAGCTAGTGGGTGTGGCGCTATAGTGATAGGAGTCGATTACCACTACTGAGGAGAGAGACAGCCTGACTATCCAGGATTTCTAGGTGCGGTTCGACCGTAAATATTTCCCCTCCGCCGTTCAGACTGAGATGAGACGGGAGATAATGAACCTCACCCAGGAAGGGAAGATAGTTGCAGAATATGAGGAAGAGTTTACAGACCTCCTGAATATAGTGTTAGATGATATACCCACGTAGGAGAAGAAAATTCATAGGTTTATTGATGGTTTGACTTGGAGGATTCCCCAACACCTGTTGGGACACCTTTGATGGCTAGGTATGTAAATGTGGTTAATGCTACCCTTCTACATTTCCCGGATCATCACTTTCATCTGAAGTGGAGAATATGAGTGGGGGAGTCCAACTAATAGGGAAGGACATGGGGTAATGGTGCTAGTTGGGCATAATCATCCCAGGGTCCATAGCCTCAGGGTGAGCAGAGTTCCCATCAGGGAGACCCTGATAAGAGATTCAAATTAGGTGGATTTAGGCATGGACGGGGAGGTTTCAGACATGGCCATCAGGTCCAGCAACATTGTGGACAAGGGAGAGATGGAAACGGCCAGCACGACCGAGGCCAACAGGAGCAGAGGGGAGGAAACTTTACAGGAATATATTTTTCTTGTGGTAATATTGGGCACAGGAAGCATGATTCCTCCGACAAGTTCAAGTTTCCCTAGCAACAAGGCACTTGCCAGGAGCCCCAGAGACCTATCTTTCCCGCCGCTCTCCCAGCAGCAGCACCAATCCCAGCATTGCTTGCCATTCCACCAGCCCCGATTCAATAGGGAAAGTTACTGTATGGGCATATTTACAATGTCCATCAGGCAGCAGCCCCGCTGCCACCGCCCGTAGTTCAAGATATGTTTACTACCCATTGGACTATAAGGGCACATTTTATTTGACACTGGGGCATCACGCTCCTTCATAGCAACTACTTTTTCATGGGCCACAGAGTTGTTAGGCACGGCATAGAGTATAGTGACATGCGTAAACTCACAGTTGAGTAGTGCGTCATTGATTTTCTTTATATGTCGGATGTAGGTATATTGGGAGTATGATTTTTCCTGCCGATATGCTAGTCTTAGATATGTCTGAGTATTATGCCATCATTGACATGGATTGGATATTCTCTTATAGGGCTATGATTGATTGATTCATTAAGAGTATTATTTTTTCTATCCTGAGCCAAGAGATGTTCATAGAGGCGATGCCTCGCCCCAAGGGAGGGTCATCCACCCATTTGTATTAGAAAGAGGAGGACACCTCTAGGGTAGTAGCTATTTCACTTGGTTCCATTACGATCGTTTTCTAATTTGATGATGTGTTTTAAGACATAATCGGCCGCTGAGTATGGAGATTCAGTTTGTGATAGACTTGACACCGGTCACCCATCCTATAGCACGTGTTCCTTATCGTATGGCTCCGACGGAGATGAGCGAGCTATAGGATCAGATCGAGCAGTTGTTGGATCGGGGTTTCATCCGTAGGAGTACTTCACCTTGGGGTGCTCCTATACTGTTCGTGAAGAAGAGATATGGTTTATTATGATCGTGTGTTGACTATAAAGAGTTGAATAAGGTAACGATACGGAATAAATATTTATTGCGTTGAACCGATAACCTATTCGACTAGTTAAGGGGTGCATCCTATTTATCGAAGATATATTTGAGATTAGGATACCATCAGTTACTTATTAGGGAGTAGGACGTGCCTAAAACTGCCTTCTTGATGAGATATGGATCCTATGAGTTCAGGGTATGCCATTTGGGCTAACCAACTCACCAGCCATTTTTATGGACTTAATGAACAGGGTGTTCAAAGAGGTCTTAAATCAGTTTATCATTGTCTTGATTGATGACATCTTGATTTATTCCAAGACTAAGGAGGAGCATGCCGAGCACTTAAAGCTCACTTCATGAGTACAAGTTGTATGTGAAATATGAGAAGTGTGGGTTCTAGTTAAGAGATGTTCAGTTTTTGGGGAACATTATTTCAAAGGAAGGGATATCAATAGATCCTAGGAAGGTGTTAGTGGTGAGGGATTGGGGATAGCCCACGATGCTGACTAAAATAAGTAGTTTCCTGGGGTGGGTAGGATACGACATGAAATTTATTCGAGTATTCTCCAAGATAGCCGGTCCGTTGATAAACTTGACTCGCAAAGGGGTGCCATTTATATGGGATGATGCCTTCCAGTTGACTTTTGATCAGCTGAAGGACAAGATGACTTCATCCCCAGTTCTAGCACTACCCAGGTGTAATACCCCGTATTTTCATGCTATATTAATTTGGGGATTTATTAAATTTAATGTTAGTGAATTATTTAATAAAAATATGAAAATTAATTATGTTATAATTATTAACGTGACGTGAGTTAGTAATTATATGAAATTTGTTGAATATTACTAATGAGCAAAGTAATATATTATATTGGTTATATTGAATGTCATGAGTGAATTAAATGATAATTTCGGAAATTTAAGTCGGGACGTGCTCGTGTAGCGTCGGGACTAAATTTTAATAAATAAAAAGTGAATATTTTATAAGTTGTCCGTATGGTCGTTTTGAGTGTGCCAACGCATCCAGAAGGGTCGAGATAGTCAGAAAAGTGTACCCGGGGGTTTAGTTTGGGTCTCGGGGCATTTTTAGGCCTAATTAGTAACCCGGGAGGGCCTTTTGGTCATTTTACATTTTTGGGTAATTAAACCGACGAAAATTATAGGGGTTATATCATATATTGAGGTTGTCACCTAGGGTTCGAATACCCAAAACCTAGAACGGCCATTGGAGAAGAGAGGAGAGAGCTCTCAAGGGATTCCAAGGCTCAAAACTCAACGGTTTGCACCGCCGCCACCACCAATGCGTAGATCGCGAGACGGGGAACCCAACCAAACCAAAATCAGTCGCAAACCAGACTTCTGAAAAACCCAGGCAAGTGTTTATCTTGCGTATTTTGTTGGTGCATCTTTCATATTAGCTTAGGAATGTTTAGGGATGAATTACATGGAAGAAAACCTAAATTGTGATAGGAATTTGCATGTAGTGATGACTTAAACATTATTCTGTAAATTATTGGTGATGTAGAAGAATAATCCATGAAATTTTAATGATGTATTAGAAGGAAATTTTGGGAAAAACAGATTACAACAACGATTAAGAAATTTCCAGGGTTCTTAATAATTGTATAGATCTTGGGTTGTTAATCCATGATTAAATTATTGAAATCCACATGCTTTACGTTGAAAATACCTAATATGATGATATAAGGTTAGTAGTATAAATTCTGGGACGATTGGGATTAGAAAATATGGAAATTATTGATGTTTGGAGATGAAACCCGTAACTGCTGAATTTTAGTTTTCGCATATCTGCTTGATTAATCGATCGAGCCCAGAGCATCGATCGATCGAGCCCCAGACCTCGATCGATTGACCCCTCCTGGCAGACTCATGTTTTCCCTCTTAATTAGTTGAACTTCAATTTAATGTGAGATAATCTTTGGTCATCCTTAATAAAATGTTTTGGGAAATATGGAAGACCAGTAGGACATATGAATAATTTTGGAGACTCTTAATGTGGACCGAGAATTACATTTTGGGATAATTACTTATAAATCGATTAATGTATGTATTGATGGGTAAGGTGCGTAAGAGAGTTACGTTGGAACAGAATAAGGACACCTACTGAATTTTATACTTGTGAGGATAGAGTCCACGAGTGTCACGAAATGAGTTGGAGAAACCCTTCGAGTTAAGCTTAGTGACGAACCCTTATAAGAAATACTTAATGTGAAAATTAAGGATAAATATCGTAATTATGGGTGATGAGAGAAACCTATATTGATATGATAATAAGTGGTATATTTATATGGTTGTGTATGCATATATTATATACATGTGAAAAACGTACCCGCGCTACATGTTATCCCCGAGGTTACCGCGCTGGGACGATCTTATCCTGTGTAGCCTTATGGGGGATATTGATTCGTACCCTAGGAGATAGATGTCCTTGGTACAGGCTATCGGAATGATAGTTCAGACGGTCTTAAGAGACGTGAGGGTATGTACTGACCTCTTAAAGACTTGGAATCTATGCTTCGCCTCAAATTTTGTTTGTATATATGTTGGTACAGTTCGAGAGTGAGTCCGAACTTGTATTTCCCTTAGTGTGAGCGATACGGGGATTGGATAGCAGAGCATGCCCGAACCATAGTTTTTATTATATATATATATATATATATATATATATATATATATATATATTGTACGAGTAGTTAATATATATATATATATGAAATTATGAGATTTGGAACTGCCTACTGTGATTTTGTAAGTAGGACATGATTGATGACCCAAATGGTAAATACTTGTTTGAAAAGATAATATGACACTGGGAAACTCTATAAATTAATGAAGCTAAAATGAGAGTTGTGCTACTATTTGGATGTATCCTTTTTAAACAACGTTATTGTTCGGTTTTGAAATCTTACGAGTAATTTAAGATAAACCGTTGGGAAGGTTAGTGCGATAGGTGTGCACATTAGAAGAGTGGTGAGAATTTCTCAAGAGAGTGTCGCAGTAATATGTTGTTGCATTGGCCTGTATCAATTTAAATACTTTCTAAACGAATTTTAAATCATACAAACTATCGGTCTCTGACCCGTTTCTTTTTCTCTCTCTTGTATATATATGTATATATTGCAGGTGCCCAGCCACAGGGGCGCGCTGCAGCTTAGGTGGGAGTTGGAGGTCTCTTGATTAGACAATTTCGTTCATTAAGATCCACTCTTAGTACTTTGATTTAGTTGGGCATGTGTAGCCCCTTCCATTATTGATCAGTTTTATTTGGGACATTTGTATATCAGTTATTTCTAGTTCTATTACTATGGGATTTATTTCAGTATGGATGTGTTACTTTAAATTTTACTTGTTGGGATTCGATTGACGAATGTTTTAAGTTATTGGACTATGTTCCAGGATTATTGTGATGTGACTCTTAATCATTGTTATGTTGTTAATAAATAATTTTTCTTTAAATAAAATTTGGAAGTAATGTTATAAAATGGTTTTGACACTTTGCTTAATTAATTAGGGTGTTTAATTGGAAAATTTTATTTTTCGACAGTGATGCTGAGAATGAACCAACTGTTCACCTTGAATTAATTTAATAAAGTAGTGATCGCCCGGTATTTAATTAGGCGGGGTGTCACAGGTGGTATCATAGCATCAGGTTCTATTGTCCATAGGATCTGTACGGCTTATTTTCTCTTTCAGCTTAACGTTTCTGCTATAGAGCCCTATTTTTAGGATTGTTGTACTCTTGCTTTTACGTTTAAGTCTTCAGCTATTTGAGATTTGATAATAACTGTATACTAATAAACTTTTTCACGTTTCAAATGCCTTCGAGACGTGCTCCGAAGGATACGCGTGCCCAGGCCGAACATCCAGCAGCTCCGGCACAGGGTACTATGAATGCAAATGAAGTAGCCGCCATTGTTGCTCAGGCGGTGAATGCCGCGCTAGCGGTGGTTCAGCAGGCCCCACCCCAGGTTCAGGCAGTGGCGCCAGTACCAGCACAGCTTCCATCTTCATGGGAGAGGGTTCGGGATGCTTTTCAGAAAGCGCATCCCCCTGAGTTCTCTGGTAGCTCAGATATTATCACAGTCAGCCAATGGAAGAAAGACATCCAGCGGCATCTCCGTATGTATGAGTGCACTGACGTGCAAAAGAAGTTATTGGATTCCTTTAAGCTGGTGGGGGCCTCTTTGTCGTGGTGAGAGTCCACTACCACTTTGGAGGGGAGGGACATGATCCTTATTCAGTTGTTTTGGGAGCGGTTTGACCGCAAGTACTTTCCACCTGCAGTGCAGACTGAGATGCGGCGGAAATTACTGAATCTGAAATAAGAAAATTCTACCGTAGCTGAGTATGAGGAGGAGTTCACGAGACTTCTCACCATCATGCCAGATGAGTCACCCACTGAGAGAAAGAGGATTATGTTGTTTGTCGACGGGTTAGCTTGGAGGATCCGTCAGCACCTTATTGGAAATTTATCCCTGATTACTTTCACTGTTGTACTCAATGCTGCATTACTACATTGCCAGGATCATCGCTTCCATCTTCAGGGAAGCAAGAGAACAGGAGAGTCCAGCTAGCAGGGCAGGACCGGGGGTAATAGTGCCAGTGGGGCACCATCTCATGGACAGACTCGTCAGCACGAGCAGAGTTCCCATCAGGGGGACCCTGCTAAGCAGTTCCGTTCAGGTGATTCTAGGCAGGGATTAGGGGGTTATAGGCAGGGCCAGCAAGGCCAACATCTACAGCAGGGCCAGCAGGGCCAACAGTGTGCTAATCAGGGCCAGTGGCGGGGAGGTAACGGCCAGCAGGGCCGTGGTCAGCAGGGACAGAGGGGAGGTAACTTCAGAGGCTGATGTTTTGGGTGCGGTAAACATGGCCATAGACGTCAGGATTGTCCGGAGGGTGATAGGGCCCACAGCAGTAGGGAGCCCGTAATGAGCCATAGAGGCCACTTTTTCCACCTTCCCTCCCAGCTCCAGCCCAGGTGCCAGCCCTACCAGCCGTTCCAGCAGCTCTAGTACAACAGGGGCAGTTATAGTATGGACGTGTATATAACGTCCACCAGGAAGCAGCTCCACAGGCACCACCGCGATTGAGGGTATGTTTCCTATCCATGGTACTATGGGTCGGGTTTTGTTTGATACGGGGGCAACACATTGTTTTATAGCTACGCATTTTGCGAAGGCCTTAGGGTTGTTAGCCACAGCAGAGAGCATAGTGACGTGTGTAGACTCACCACTGGGGAGTGGGTCCCTTATTTTCATTATATGCCGGGGAATGGGGGTAGATATTGGTAGCTTGGTATTACTTACAGACATGTTAGTCTTAGACATGCACGAGCACGATGTGATTATTGGTATGGATTGGCTCGCAGCTTATAGAGCCATGATTGATTGCTTCGGTGGGAGCATTAGTTTTGCCATTCCGGGGCAAGAGATGTTTGTAGTGGCGATGCCTCTCCTAGAGGGAGGTTCGACCGCTCATCTGTATTATATAGAGGAGGATACCTCTAAGGAGGTTGTGATTCCCTTAGATTCGATCCCAGTTGTCAGGGAGTATTCCGATGTATTTCAGTAGATACCAGGCCTACCCCCTAGTCGAGGGATAGACTTTGTCATTGATTTATTGCCAGATACGAGACCTATAGCACGCGCACCGTATCGTATGGCTCCGGCAGAGATACGAGAGCTACGAGATCAGATAGAGTAGTTGTTAGGTCAAGGCTTCATTCATAGGAGTACCTCACCTTGGGGCGCTCCAGTCTTGTTTGCGAAGAAGAGAGATGGTTCACTGAGATTGTGTGTGGACTACCGGGAGCTGAACAAGGTCACGATACGGAATAAGTATCCATTGCCTCGAATCGATGATCTGTCCAACCAGCTGAGGGGAGCAGCTTTCTTTTTGAAGATAGATCTGAGGTCGGGGTACCATCAGTTGCGTATTAGAGAGCTGGATGTTTCAAAGACTGCCTTCTTGACGAGATATGGGTCCTATGAGTTCAGGGTGATGCCGTTCGGACTCACAAATGCTCTAGCCATTTTCATGGACTTGATGAACCGAGTATTCAGAGAGTTCTTGGATCAGTTTGTCATCGTTTTCATAGATGACATTTTGATATATTCACACTCCGAGGAGGAGCATGCCGAGCACTTGAGACAGGTTCTTCAGACTCTACGAGAGCATCAGTTGTATGCTAAGTACGAGAAGTGCAGATTCTGGTTGCGAGAGGTACAGTTATTGGGGCATGTTGTTTCTGAGCAGGGAATAGCAGTTGATCCGAGTAAAGTGTCAGCGGTGAGGGTGTGGGGACAGCCCACGACACCGACGGAAGTGCGTAGTTTCTTGGGCTTAGCCGGATACTATAGGAGATTCATTCGGGGATTCTCCAAAATAGCGGGTCCATTGACGAATTTGACTCGCAAAGGGGTACAGTATGTTTGGGATGATGCTTATCAGTTGGCTTTCGACGAGCTGAAAGACAAGCTTACTTCAGTACCAGTCCTTGCATTACCGAAGCCGGGTGTGGAGTACCTGGTTTACACCGATGCGTCTTTACGGGGACTTGGGGGAGTGCTTCAGTAGGAGGAGGAGAAGGCTATAGCTTTTGCCTCCCACGCGCTTAAGCCGCATGAGAAGAATTACCCCACCCACGACCTGGAGTTAGCAGCAGTCGTCTTTGCATTGAGGATATGGAGACACTATTTATTGGGAGAGAAATTCTGTTTGTTCACAGACCACAAGTCATTGCAGTACCTGTTCACTAGAGAGAGCTGAATATGCGTCAGCGCAGATGGCTAGAGTTTGTGAAGGACTACCAGTTCGATATACAGTATCATCCGGGAAAGGCCAACGTAGTTGCTGATGCGTTGAGTCGTAGACCGGTAGACGAGGTAGCGGACGTCTGGAAAGCAAAGTGGAAGGAGTTGGGTCACCAGGACGCAGTAGCCCGTTCTTTCATATCCGTTATGTCAGTCACACCCGAGATTGTTACGAGGGTGATACAGGCACAGACCACAGACCCATTTTGCCAAGAGCAGATTGTACGACTTTTAGCTGAGGGTGCTGAGTCCTATTCTCTTAGTTCTGATGGGGGTTTGAGGTTTAATGAGAGGTTGGTAGTTCCAGAAGGGGCTGAATTACGTCATGCACTGATGACCCAATCTCACGGGTCCCGGTTTGCGGTGTATCTTGGAGGGGATAAGATGTACCAGGATATGAGGAGGCAATACTGGTGGAGTGGGATGAAGAAGGACATTGCAGAGTTCATGTCCAAGTGTTCTACGTGCCAACTGGTGAAGGTGGACCATCAGAAACCTTTATGGCTGCTTCAGCCATTGGAAGTACCCGCATGGAAGTGGGAGAGTATTTCCATGGATTTTATTACGGGGTTGCCTACATCACAGTGGGGCCATGACTGTATCTGGGTGATTATAGACCGTCTGACCAAGGTGGCTCATTTTCTTCCAGTGCGGACAGATTATACCACGGGTCAGTATGCTCAGTTGTTTATTGTCGAGATTATCAGATTACACGGGGTGCCCCTGAATATTGTGTCAGATAGAGACAAGATTTTTGTGTCACATTTTTGGGAAAGCTTTCAGGAGGCGATGGGTACTGAGTTAAGGTTGAGTTCAGCTTATCACCCACAGAAAGATGGACAGACAGAGCGTACTAATCAGATGTTGGAAGATATGCTACGCATGGGTGTTCTTGATTTTGTAGGAGGTTGGGAGCCACACCTTCCACTAGTAGAGTTTGCTTATAATAACTCGTATCAGTTCACAATTGGCATGGCTCCATTTGAGGCTTTGTATGGCAGGCCTTGTCGTTCCCCAGCTTGTTTTCTTGAAGTGGGGGATAACAAGTTGCTAGGACCAGAGGTGATTCAGGAGACCTCCGCGAGGATTGAGATGATCAGGAGTCGCATTCGGGTAGCCCAGGATAGGCAGAAGAGCTACGCCGATGAGAAACGGTTCTTCCGGGAGTTTAGTGTGGGGGACCAAGTGTTATTGCGTGTATCTCCTATGAAGGGAGTGATGAGGTTCGGGAAGAAGGGGAAGTGGGCTCCGAGGTACGTGGGACTATTTCCCATAATCGAGAGGATTGGGCCAGTTGCATACATGTTGGGACTGCCAGAGCATTTACATCGCATCCACGATGTATTCCACATCTCGTCGTTGAGACGATATCTTCGGGACGATATGGACCATACTCACACCGCGATAGATGAGATAGATTTACAGCCTGATAGCTCTTACGAGGAGAGACCGGTGGCTATCCTAGACTTTAGCGAGAGGAGATTGAGGTCGAAGATAGTTCCACTTGTGTGGGTCCAGTGGGAGCACCATAATGTGGAGGAATCCACTTGGGAGCGCGAGGCAGATATGCGCGAGAGATATCTGGATTTGTTTTTACCAGGTATGCTTTATTTTCTGAATTTCGGGACGAAATTCCGTTATTAGGGGGGAAGTATGTAATACCCCGTATTTTCATGCTATATTAATTTGGGGATTTATTAAATTTAATGTGAGTGAATATTTTAATAAAAATCCGGAAATTAATTATGTTATAATTATTAACGTGCCGTGAGTTAGTAATTATATGAAATTTGTTGAATATTACTAATGAGCAAAGTAATATATTATATTGGTTATATTGAATGTCATGAGTGAATTAAATGACAATTTCGGAAATTTAAGTCGGGACGTGTTTGTGTCGCGTTGGGACTCAATTTTAATAAATAAAAAGTGAATATTTTATAAGTTGTCCGTATGGTCATTTTGAGTGCGCCAATGCGTCCAGAATGGTCGAGATAGTCAGAAAAGGGTACCCGGGGGTTTAGTTTGGGTCTCGGGGCGTTTTTAGGCCTAATTAGTAACTCGGGAGGGCATTTTGGTCATTTTACATTTTTGGGTAATTAAACACACGAAAATTAGAGGGCTTATATCAGATATTGAGGTTGTCACCTAGGGTTAGAATACCCAAAACCTAGAATGGCCATTGGAGAAGAGAGGGGAGAACTCTCAAGGGATTCCAAGGCTCAAAACTCAACGGTTTGCACCGCCGCCACCACCAATGCGTCGATCGCGAGACGGGGAACGTAACCACACCAAAATCAGTCGTAAACTAGACTTCTGAAAATCCCAGGCAAGTGTTTATCTTGCGTATTCTGTTGGTGCATCTTTCATATTAGCTTAGTAATGTTGAGGGATGAATTACATGGAAGAAAACCTAAATTGTGATAGGAATTTGCATGTAGTGATGACTTAAACCTTATTCTGGAAATTATTGGTGATGTAGAAGAATAATCCATGAAATTTTAATGATGTATTAGAAGGAAATTATGGGAAAAACAGATTAGAACAACGATTAAGAAATTTCTAGGGTTCTTAATAATTGAATAGATCTTGGGCTGTTAATCCATGATTAAATGACTGAAATCCATGTGCTTTATCTTGAAAATACCTAATATGATGATATAAGGTTAGTAGTATAAATTCTGGGACGATTGGGATTAGAAAATATGGAAATTGTTAATGTTTGGAGATAAAACCCGTAACTGCAGAATTTCAGTTTTCGCAGACCTGCTTGATCGATCGATCGAGCCCAGAGCATCGATCGATCGAAGGCTCGATCGATCGAGCACCAGACCTCGATCGATCGACCCCTCCTAGCAGACTCATGTTTTCCCTCTTAATTAGTTGAACTTTAATTTAATGTGAGATAATCTTTGGGCATCCTTAATAAAATGTTTTGGGAAATATGGAAGACCAGTAGGACATATGAATAATTTTGGAGACTCTTAATGTGGACCGAGAATTACATTTTGGTATAATTACTTATAAATCGATTAATGTATGTATTGAAGGGTAAGGTGCGTAAGAGAGTTACGTTGGAACAGAATAAGGACACCTACTGAATTTTATACTTGTGAGGATAGAGTCCACGAGTGTCACGAAATGAGTTGGAGAAACCCTTCGAGTTAAGCTTAGTGACGAACCCTTATAAGAAATACTTAATGTGAAAATTAAGGATAAATATCGTAATTATGGGTGATGAGAGAAACCTATATTGAGATGATAATAATTGGTATATTTATATAGTTGTGTATGCAGATATTATATACGTGTGCAAAACGTACCCGCGCTACTTGCTATCCCCGAGGTTACCGCGCTGGGATGATCATATCCTGTGTAGCCTTATGGGGGATATTGATTCGTACCCTAGGAGATAGATGTCCTTGGTTCAGGCTATCGGAATGATAGTTCAGATGGTCTTAAGAGACGTGAGGGTATGTACTGACCTCTTAGAGAATTGGAATCTATGCTTCGCCTCAAATTTTGTTTGTTTATATGTTGGTACAGTTCGAGAGTGAGTCCGAACATGTATTTCCCTTAGTGTGAGCGATACGGGGATTGGATAGCGGAGCATGCCCGCACCATAGTTTTTATTTGGGGTGCTGTTATAATATATATATTGTACGAGTAGCTAATATATATATGAAATCATGAGATTTGGAACTGCCTACTATGATTTGGTAAGTAGGACATGATTGATGACCCAAATGGTAAATACCTGTTTGAAAAGATAATATGACACTGGGAAACTTTACAAATTAATGAAGCCAAAATGAGAGTTGTCCTACTATTTGGAAGTATCCTTTTTAAACAACGTTATTGTTCGGTTTTGAAATCTTACGAGTAATTTAAGATAAACTGTTGGGAAGGCTATTGCGATAGGTGTGCACATTAGAAGAGAGGTGAGAATTTCTCAAGAGAGTGTCGCGCTAATATGTTATTGCATTGGCCTGTATCAATTTAAATACTTTCTAAACGAATTTTAAATCATACACACTATCGGGCTCTGACCCGTTTCTTTTTCTCTCTCTTCTGTATATATATGTATATATTGCAGGTGCCCAGTCAGAGGGGCATCTTGCTTAGGATCCCTTGGAAGGAACGCGCTGCAGCTTAGGTGGGAGTTGCAGGTCTCTTGATTAGACGACTTCGTTCATTCAGATCCACTCTTAGTACTTTCATTTAGTTGGGCATGTGTAGCCCCTTCCATTATTGATCAGTTTTATTTGGGACATTTGTATTTCAGTTATTTCTAGTTCTGTTACTATGGGATTTATTTCAGTATGGATGTGTTACTTTAAATTTTACTTGTTGGGATTCAATTGACGAATGTTTTAAATTATTGGATTATGTTCCAGGATTATTGTGATGTGACTCTTACTCATTGTTATGTTGTTAATAAATAATTTTTCCTTAAATAAAATTTGGATGTAATGTTATAAAATGGTTTTGACACTTAGCTTAATTAATTAGGGTGTTTAATTGGAAATTTTTATTTTTCGATAGTGCTGCTGAGAATGAACCAACTGTTCACCTTGAATTAATTTAATAAAGGAGTGATCGCCAGGTATTTAATTAGGCGGGGTGTCACACCAGGCCAGGGGTGGAATACCTGGTTTACACTGGTGCGTCCTTACTAGGACTTGGGGGTGTGATTAAGAAGGAGGATAAGGCTATTTCTTATGCTTCTCGTAAGCTTAAGCCCTATGAGAGGAGCTACCCCACCCATGACTTGGAGTTAACGACAGTCGTGTTTGCACTTCGGATATGGAGACATTATGTCTTGGGGGAGAGATTTTTCCTGTTCACCGACCACAAGTCACTACATTAACTATTCACATAACAGGAGTTAAATATGCATCAATGGAGGTGGCTTGAATTTGCAAAGGATTATCAGTTTGACATCCATTACCACCTAAGGAAGCAGACGCGTTGAGTCGTATGCTAACAGGTGAGGTGACCGAGGTGTGGAAGGAAAAATGGAAGGAATTGGGATGTGAGGATGAAGTTTCCTGCTCATTCATGTCAATGATGATGGTTACACGTGAAATATTTACCAGGGTGATACAGGCTCAGGCAGCATATTCTTTCTTTTAGGATTGGATTATTCAAATTCTAACCGAGGGAGAAAAGTCTTTCTCCATGAGCTCAGATGGCGGCTTACATTTTAATGCTAGACTAGTAGTTACAGAGGGAGAGGATTTACGACATGAAGTGATGGAAGAGTCACATTGTTCACGATTTGTGGTGTCCACTTTTCAGCTGGTGAAAATGGACCACCAGAGACTAGTAGGACTACTTCAACCATTAGAGATCCCTATGTAGAAATGGGAGACCATTTCCATGGATTTCATCACAAGGCTGCCTACATCACAGAACGATTCCATATGGGTAATTGTGGATCAGTTGACCAAGGTAGCTCATTTCCTTCAAGTAAAGACTGATTATACTGAAGTTTGCTCAAATCTTAATTACTGAGATAGTGAGACTCCATGAGGTTCCACTTGATATAGTGTTCGACCAGGAAAAGATTTTTGTGTCCCGATTTTGGTAGAGCTTCCAGGAGGCCATGGGTACGGAGTTACGATTGAGTTCGGCCTATCACCCGTAGACAAATGGGAAGACAGAGAGGACGAATCAGATGTAAGAGGATATGTTACGGATTTGTATCCTTGATTTTGGTTGGGGTTGGGAGCAGTACCTCCCACTGGTGGAGTTTGCCCATAATAACTCCTACCAGTTCACTATTAGCACGGCTCCATTCGAGGCACTATATGGTGGACCTTGTCATTCTCCACCGTGTTTGCTCGAGGTAGGGGACAACAATTTACTTAGGCTAAAGGTGATTCAGGACACCTCAGCTAAGATTGAGTTTATTCGGAGTCGTATTCGGGTTGCACAGGATAGATAGAAGAGCTACGGTGATGCCAAGAGAATATTCAGGGAGTTCAGTGTGGCGGATCAGATGTTTTTACGAGTATCTCCTATGATGGAGATAATGAGGTTTTGGAATAAAGGGAAGTTCTCACCGAGGTATGTTGGGACATTCCCTATTATTGAGCGGATCGGGCCAGTAGCTTACAGACTTGGGTTACCGAAGCACTTGCATAGGATTCATTACGGGTTCCATATTTCTTCTCTGAGGAGATATCTTCGGGATGACTTGGCCCACACTCGTATCTCTTTAGAGGAGACTGATCTACATGTCGATAGTTCCTACGAGGAGGGGCCAGTTGCTATCCTAGACCGTAGTGAGAGGAAATTGATGTCAAAGGTAGTTCCATTAGTACGTGTACAGTGGCATCATCATAATGTCGAGGAGTTTACCTCGGAACGTGAGGATGACATGCGAGACAAATATCCAGAACTATTCCTACCAAGTATACCTTTATTTTTATTCATTTTCAAATTTCGTGATGAAATTCTGTTATTAGGGAGGAAGTATGTAACACCTCGTATTTTTAATGATTTTAAATAATTATGGGATTAATTAAATTAATATGTTAGAAATTAACTGTAAATTAATCCGGATTAAAATAAATTGTAACTAGCATGCCAAGGGTTAATACTTATTGATGAGAATTATTGAATATTACTCTACGAATATGTAATATGGAATTTTGAAATTTTATAAATTATCGAGAGTGGGAAATACGAATGCTTGGTAAATTAAGTCGGACACACGTGTGAGTCGTGTTAGGACTATTTGAATGGAATAAAAAGATAATTTATTTTTATGTAACTCATATGGTCATTTCTAGTGTGCAATTGAGGCCAAAAGGGTCGAGATAGTTAGAAAACTCTACCTAGGTGTTTTATTTGAGCTCCAAGATAATTTAGGCCCAAACCGACACCCTATAGGTTTTTTTTGTCTTCTAGATTTTTTGGAAATTATTATGGACAAAAATTAGAAACATTAAATATGAGTGTACGTGGGTGAGAAGGAGTCTGTCAGTTTCTAAACCTAAGAGAGAGAGAGAGAGAGAGAGAGAGAGAGAGAGAGAGATAACCACATAGGGGAAGAAGAGCTCCATGGGTACTCTTGGTGCAAGACTCAAGCCCTCACGCCACAAATCCCACCAATGTGTAGATCGTGAAGAGAGGGTCATACCCATATCAGATTCGTTCCAGAAATCAAAAATTCATAAAAAAGACAGTTTCTATCTTGCTATATTTTGGTGCATATATTACCCATGTTAGAGTAGATTTGATGATTTCCATGATTATATTGAATTGGAGTTCAAATTTACTATTAAACCTAATCGTTGGGTAGGAAATTGCATGTACATTGAGAAACTGTCTATAGAGAGTTAATTTCTTAAATGTATGCATGTCATAAACGAATCTTAATCTAGGTTTGATTTAGAGTTATGTATATAAATTGAGAGACTAGGTTTCGTGATGATGTAAATTGGGAATTATGATTCTATAATGAATTCTTATGATGTAATGACATTAGGATGTTAGAAAACATCTAACTATGCTCGAAAGTTAATTTGGCAGGTTTAATTGGTGATTGGGAATGAACAATAGAGGTTTTAAGTGTTATGAAATGATGGGAAGAACGTATCTGGGTAGAATTGCATTCCAGGTCGTCTGACCGACCCGGTAAATGTCCCCGAATCGGTTCATTTTTCATTTATATTGGACCGTTTTGGTTCTTTAGTTTATCAGATAGGTTTATTTTTTATCGGGCCGATTCATTTTTCTATTTACCGAATCAGTCCACGTTGCTGCATTTTTCTGTTTTAAGTATAGAGCTCTGGAACATTCTTCGATACTTCAGATGCGAGAATTCTATGGAAGTATACTGAGATTTGAGGCAATGAAATTATAGGGCAAGTTTGGAGTAGAACTGGGGCGTATGTGGGTTGAATTACCCTTAGAATTACGAGAGAGAGAGAGAGAGAGAGAGAGTACTATCGTAATTATAAATAGGTAGAGGGTATTAAGTGATAATAATACTACGTGTGGAATATATAATAATTGGCTTGTGCATACCGTGTGATTTGATAAGTTATGTGTATACCTATATGTTTATTTATTATGTGTATGGCATACCTACGTTGCTTGCTATCGAGCTAAGGTTACACACAAGGGACGTCTTATCCTGATGATCCTTTGGGGTAATTTTAGACTCGTACCTTAGAACAAAGAACCTTAGAAATATGTTATCCGAGATATGATATATTGACGGTCAAATGGGATTGTAGGTATACGCATGACCCATCGGGCTGGGGACTATGTCGGCCTCCAATATATGTTGCTTTTATATTTATTGGTTCGTGGGAGACTATTCTAACCCATTATCCCTATTCAGTGAGACATGTACCCGGAGATGATAGCAGAGTATGCATTGCGCCAAGGGGTCTTAACCTAAGTGTCCAGAATTAGTATATATATGTATAGGGATGATGTCTCTCTCTATCTCTCTCTCTCTCTCTCTATCTCTCTTTCTCTCTCTCTCTCTCTCTCTCTCTATATATATATATATATATAGAGAGAGAGAGAGAGGCTCTCCAACATACCTCCTATTAACATACCTAGTAACATACCCTTTTTTTTAAATAGCAAAAAAAATTATATTTAGATGATATTTTTTATATGAGTTTCTGATATTTCAATGTGCCCCAATAAAAAAAATCAATTGAAAATAATGAATTTTCTTATTTTTAAAAAATAAGTAAAAAACTGTCAGTTTTTGCCCTTTAAAATCGTCAATTTTTTTACCTATTTTTAAAAAATACCAAAACACATTATTTTGATCTGAATATTTTTATAAGGGCACATTGTAATAACATGCACTCATATAAAAAATATTAACACAATTATTTTTTTTACTATTTGAAAAAAATAGGTATGTTCATAGGTATGTCTAATGGGGTCTGTTGGAGAGCCTAACTATATATATATATATATATATATATATATATATATATATATATATATGGATAATTCTACTAGGTGAAACTAGTAGATATGGTAATAATGATAAATAAAATAATCTTAGTAGGTAAAAGATTATTTTTTTCGAACGATGAATACGAAATTTAGTTATTTGGAATAAACTGTGTTAATAACATATTGTATGGGTGATACTAGTAAATTATTGGTGAACATAGATAGTAATATTGTGTCTTAGAGCTAGTTAGGTTGGGTGGTATAACTAGTTTGAGTTAAAAGATGCGCTATGCATGCACATTAGATGATAGGTGAGAAACTCAAGTGAGAGTGAGGATCCCTAACATGTATATAATATGTGCTAAATTTATGTTTATAGCACTTACTGTTTTTTTGAAAACTATTTTTACTCGGGTTTTGACACGTTTCTTTCACATCTTCCCTCTTCTCTCTCTCTCTCTCTCTCTCTCTCTCTCTCTATATATATATATATATATATATATATATATATATGTGTGTGTGTGTGTGTGTGTGTGTATTATAACAGACGCCCGACCACAGGGACACCGGATCTAAACACTTGGATTACTTGGCAAGCTGCAGCTGTTGTGGAAGCCGTAGGTTATTGAGATTAGACGCCTCTATTATTTCATCCAGTTTGTTCAGACATTTCATTTATCAATCATTTTCAGACTTTGTTCATTTTAAAGAGACTTTATTATTCCTCTTCAGTACTTTTAGGTAGACTTGATATTATTGTGTTGGTGATCTTTAGTCATTTTAACTGGGATCTTCATTCCAGTATGATTTAATTATTTTAAAAAATTTGTAGTTTGGTACTTATTTATTATTGCTTATTGTAAGTGGGTGTTTTAATTGGTTTTAATTATTTATTTAATTGGACTTGTGAATAACAATTAAATGATTTTGACACCTGCCTAAAATAATTATTATGTGATTAATAAGTTAAAAAAGTTTTTCAATATTGATGCTAACCATAAACCGACCTGATATTCTGTTTTAATTTAATAAAGGACTGATCACCCGATATTTAATTGGGTAGGGTATCACATCAATAGCACCCGAGGAAGTTTAACATGGTGGCTGATGCATTGAGTTGTAGGCTAGTGGAAGAGGTGGAAGATGTGTGGAAGGAAAAATGGAAGGAGGTGGGACATCAGGATGCAGTTGCCAGATCATTCATATCTGTTATGACAGTTACACCCCATATTATCATGAGGGTAGGCAGCGAGTCTGTTTTTTCAGGAGAGGATTCAATAACTTTTAGCCGAGGGAGCCGAGTCTTACTCAGTGAGTTCTGAGGGAGGCTTGCGCTTCAACGGGAGACTGATTGTTCCATAGGGTTTTGAGTTGAGACATGCGATGATGTCAGAGTCACATGGATCTCGAATTGTGGTACATCCTGGTGGGGATAAGATGTATCAGGAATACTACTGAAGTGGGATGAAGAGAGATGTCGCCGAGTTTGTCTTGAAGTGTGCCACTTGTCAGCTAGTAAAGGTGGATCACAAGAAACCAGTCGGGTATCTATAGCTGTTAAAAATTACTTTGTGGAAATGGGAGAGCATTTCTATTAGTTTTATTACTAGGTTGCCTACATCTCAGAGAGATCACGATTCCATATGGGTGATAGTGGATCGACTGATCAAGGTATCCCACTTTATGCCCGTCGAGACGGATTACAGTATGGAAAAGTATACCCAGATCTTTGTTGCTAAAATAGTGAGATTACATGAAGTGTTATTCGTATCATGTTTGACAGGGACAAGATCTTCATGTCTTGTTTTTGGTTCAGTTTCTAGGAGGCCATTGGTACGTAGTTGTGATTTAATACGGCATATCACTTGCAGATGGATGGGCAGACTGAGAGGACGAATTAGATGCTTAAAGATATGCTACAGATGTGAATCATTGACTTTAGGGGAGGTCGGGAGCAGTATTTTCCATTGACAGAGTTTATGTACAATAACTCTTATCAGTTCACTATCGGCGAGGCTCCATTTGAGGCGTCGTACGGGAGACATTGTCGTTCTCCCGCTTGTTGGCTAGAGGTTGGTGAAAACAAGATTCTCGGTCCAAAATTGATTCAGTATATTTCATCTCAGATTGATATGATTCGAAGCCGTATATGGGTAGCTCAGGATAGACATAAGAGTTACGTTGATGACATGCGGTTCTTTCAAATCTACGGGATGAGTTATCCCGTGCGCATATTTCTTTGGAGGAATTTGATTTGCAACCCAATATTTCTTACGATGAGAGCCCAGTCACTATCCTAGATCATAGTGAGAGGAGGTTGAGATAAAAGGTAGTTCCGCTAGTACGGGTTCAGTGGGGGCATCATAATACCGATGGGTCTACATGGGAACGTGAGGATGAGATGTGCGAGAAATATCAAGAGTTATTCATACAAGGTATTTGTTCAAATTTCAGGACGAATTTCCTTTATTATGGGGGAAGTATGTAATACCCCTTATTTTTAATAATTTTTAAATGGGATTAATTGAAATTAAAAAGGTAACTTGATCCGAATTAAATATGAATATTAGTTTGTGTGATGAGGATTAATATTTATTTGTATGAATTATATTGAATATTACTCAGTGAATAAGTAATAAATTATTATTAGTTCCTTATAATTGTCGTGAGTGAGAAATACTATAGTCATAGTAATTTAGTCGGGATGCGCATCTTAGTCGTGTCGGGACTTGAATTATGGGATTAAAATGTAAATTAAAAACGGTTAATCTAAATTGTGATTTCGAGTATGCCAAAGTGTCTGAAAGGGTTGAAATAGTCTGAAAACTATATTCGGGAATATGTATAGGGTCTCGAGTCTTTTTTGGGTTGACCCGGCAAGTGAAAAGTCAATTTTGATGTTTGGATTTCCAATCTATGAAGAGATACCAAATTACCTATTTTAAAACCAACTATTTGGCTAATCAAATAGGGTATTGAAAAATAAAGTGAGAGGAAATCATAGTGGAGAAAGAGTTAGAGCTTTTACAAGAAAGTGAGGAGTTTCTTAAGGAGGTGAAGTGTCTTAGAGGAGGAGCAACACCTAGAGCCACCTTGCACCACCACCATACACTGCCCTAATTTAGGAAGAAAGAGGTGGAAGAACTAAAATCATCTTCTTCAAATAAAATTCAGAATCATCTGAAGAGGTAAGTTGTATAAACATGCTAATTTATGAGTTTGCTGAAACACATGATAGATTCTAGGATGTTTGAATAAACACCCATGTTTAGGAAGTTTTGATTTGATATAATATCAATTGGTATTGTAGAACTCGTGATTTGGATTATATATTTTATTGATGATTTCAAAATTTGATAAAAGCATGTGAAAGTCAAACTAATGTGAAATCAATTTAGAAAAAAAGAACATTTTATGACAATTTTAGGTATGTTTTAAGGGGAAATTAGTAGTGTTCATGCAAATTATTGTATAAAATCATGTTCTGAACAACTTTTTAGGTTTTAGTTTCTTACAAATCGGATCATAAAAGCCTCCAATCATCATTTTATATTTTTGTCCAGAATATAACTTTATCGAGAAAAACGATTATTGGGAAATAAAGTATAATTTAGCCCTGTCATAATGATTCTGAGTATTGAAACAGTAAGTATGGATTGAGGGTAGATAGTAAAATATTTAATTAAATTATTTATATCCCTTCGGTTAACAAGAGATGTTAGAAATAGTGGGAAATGGGAGTAAAGTGTGATTTATTAGTTTATGGGATAAACTTGAAATATACTCTATGTATGTTTAGGATGAGTGCATACCTAAATTATATTGATTGTGATATTATGTGTAATGAATGTACCTATCCTTCCTTCTATCACGGGAGGTTCCACGAGACATATATTCTTATCCTGATGAGCCCATTTTGGGGGAGGGGGATTTTCACTTGTACCCCAGAACATATAACCTAGGTACGTGCTATCTGAGAGTATGATAGTTTCGACGATCAATTGGGGATGTTTGGTGTGTGCGTCACCCCTAAACTTTGAACTATATTCGCCTCCAATATGTGTAAATTGTATTCATGGTTCAAGACTGAATCTGAGCATGTAGTCCTTTGATTTAGTTCGCAATGAACCGAGACTTGATGGCCGAGTATGCATGCACCGTAGCTTAGGCTAGGGGCACCGTATATATATATATATATATATATATATATATATATATACTGGGAGTGATATAAATATATATACTTACGTATTATTCTTATGTGTGTGCTTAGTAGATGACAAAGATAGTGACATCTAAAAATAACCTAAGTATGTGGAAACTTAATCTCTAGTGGGAAAGTTACAATTGGCGAAATGATATGGGTTATTGGAGAATACATGATGTGGAAAATAAGAGTGGCATAACTTCTTAGTTTGTGTAGATATAGACATGGTTCGGACTAGCTTAGCAGGATAGGATAACTAGAACATGTTAGAAAGATTCGTTAAGTGTGCACATTAGTTGATATGAGAGGATCTCAAGTGAGGGCATGTAAACCTAAGATTTATACATCATTTGCTAATTTTGCATTTTAAACACTTGCTAAATTTTTAAATTATTTTACTCGGGCTCTGACCCATTTCTTCCAAATTTATTTTATTTTGTAAAAACATTTTACGCGTCTAGCCATTGGGATGGCAGGCTTAGGTGTTCGTATTGTTTGACGTGCTGCAGCTGCTGTGGAAGTTGAAAGACTTTGGTAGGAGACGTCTCCACACTTATCATCGCTCCTTATTAGATGTTCATTTCACTCGATCCTATTTTCTATTCTTACTCAAACATTATTTCTAATATAGTGGATTATTATCTTTATTTGCTTTCAGTTGTTGGACTACACTTTATTTCAGACTATTGTATTTGGGATTCAGGCTGGAAGTGTTTATTCCAGTCACATTTATTTATTTTGTCACTTGATTCACTATAAGTTTGATTATTGAATTGTTAATGCTTAATTAATTATTTTATTATTTGCACGTTAATTTACGAAGATAAAATTTTACATTAGACTTTTTAAATACTAGGTGGTTAGTAAATATTAAAAAAAAAATCGACTGTGATGCTAAGAGTGAACCAACTAGATATTCTATTTTAATTTAATAAAGGTCTGATCACTCCAAATTTAATTAGGCAGGGTGTCACATTTTATTCTTATTATTGGTAAAGAGTATGTACAATTTTACAACATTTTTCATCTTTAAAACTCATATTATGTTACAAATATATAAAACTACACGCGCATCGTGCGTGGCTAAAAACTAGTAATGTATATAATTGCCATTTATAGTTTAGAAATTTATTTTTGTGATCTCAGTAGATTTTCAATTAACATCATGTTACTAATTTGGATAAATTGGTTGAGTTGTGTGACAGTTGGTGTTTGTTAGCTGAAACATTATTTATCTAGTTATTCTGACTCAGTATTTTGTTTGATTGATGTAAAAATTTAAAATATGATATCATATTGTAGCTTCCTAATGCAAAATGGGAAGATCTTGTTGTAAGTTCCTAAAGTAAAATTGGAGGATCGGATTGCAGATTAAAAATATCACTTGTGGATCAATTTTGAGAGGATCTCGAATTTGGTTCCTAATTATTGTATATGTTGTAATATTATGAAATTTTCTCTGGAAAAACTGAAAGAAACTGTTGAATATTTTTCAACGCCCTCGTATAGTTCCTGGGTTGACAAATCGTTTTATTGTATAATGATACCTATAAATATAATCCCCTACTCTTTGTGTACTATTTTTATGTGTACAACGTTGGTGTTGAATAGTATTGAAAGAATGGTTGAATTTGTATAAATTTAGGTAATGTATTTTTATCACTTAAAGAATGATCACAAATCATTATTTTTTTTAAATATGCGTTAATATAACTAACGTAACTTTATCGTTAGAAAATCAGACAAAACAGTTAGAAAACTAGTGTTACAATAGGACAATAATCCGTTAAAAAATATTTCCTAAGAATACAAATGCTAATATGGGAGAACTAATAACAAAAAAGTCCGTTAGTAAGTAAGAATTAATAATGCCAAAATTCTGTTGATAAATCCATTATTAATAATGGTAAATATCTGTCATTAATTCTTTTCCCATACCTTTTTCCGAAAGAAAAATCACCATTACTATTTCTTTTGTGACGATAAAATACACTTAGTAAAAGTTCATTTTGGTGTAGCATCAATGGGTAACCCCAACTCGATTTTATGCTTTAATCACTATCGGAGTCTTGTAAACAGTTTCTCAGAAACTGGTATATGAACATAATTGATTACTGTTTAGAGAAACGACATATATAACTTGATGTTGCGGAGAATATCACAAATAGTAAGAGTGTGGTTTAGGTTGGTGAGAAAGGCACGTCTTCTTCTGTCCTACAAGGTTAAAAGAAGAAGAAAAGAAAGTCTTAGGCACAACCTATGATTGTTAAAAGTTCTTTTAAACCTTATATTGAGGGTAGTAATCCGAAAGGAAAATGTTATATCTACAAATGGTCAGGACATTGGAAGAAGCATTTTTCGATCTTCTTAGCAAAGAGGAATGGAAACGATAACTTATCCATAGTCAGTGGGATATTTTTTACAGTGCAATCTATCAATATGTGGTGAGTACATTCAAGGGACACTAATCATATCGTAGAGGGGGCTTGAAGGTAATCCTGAGATTTGGGGTAGTTCCCCCATTAACAGTAGTGTTTGATATTAGGGAAGCTCAAGAGTGGTAGCTCAGCGTGGCAGCTTAGCGTGGAAACTCATACTTTAGCTTGTTGTGTTTCTTAGTTATATTGTATCTTTGTTTATATTGACCGCAAGCTATAATGGTTGTAATTATGTAACGAGATTAATAATGAGTCTTAGTGTGAGGCCAAGCGATACTCGCGAGAGACCAGGCTTGGCAGGGCCTGGGAGAGCTTTTATGCTCTATCGAATGACCTCGCCGTGGAAACTTTAGAGGTACTTGGTTTGGAGGATTGAGAAGTGAGGAACCGTTGGGACTTGTCCTAATAATCTTAGATACATCTAGTAAATCACCGAAGGACCCTTATCATGGAACCTCGGGTGGAGCAGCTTGGAGTTCCATCGGGCGTTATGTTGTGAACCAAATAGCCCTCCACTTAATGTCACATTTACTGTAGGTGATGTCAGTAGATAACTAAACAATGTCATACTGGTACTCGAGTAAACCACCATGGTATTTGTGACTATCAGATAGTTGCTGATCAACCTCTGTGACAACAGCCCCCTGACACACAGTGGTTAGGCAAAAGGCATGTCTTGGCATTTAATGTTTATGACGTGAAGACAACTAGTGCATCAGGTATTTAATGTTTGTGACATAAAGTATGAGGGATGTCTTTCATAGGAATTAATGGCTAAGTTGCCTCTAGGGTGGCGTGGGAGGCTATTTAAGGACCCCAATCACCTCTGAGGACAGGATGGTCTTTTTGAGTGTTATGAAGTCATTTACTAAGAGATAATATACATCAGAGAGAGATTTATTACAAACCAGAGAGTTTTACTCACCCACCATTGTCATTTATTATGAAGTTTTAATACCTAGCAGAGAATCTTGAAGGTGGTTGGGGTGTTTTGGTGCTTGCCAAGGCGTATCTAGGGTGCTTACTTATCCTTCCCTCTAAATGAGTTACTTCTGAGTTCATTGTCATATAGTTGAGTTATACACGAGAGATTTGTGATTTTAAAATAAGTTTATCTTCATTAAGTTTGTGTTTGCATGCCCTATAATTAATTCAAGGTTTTGGTTAGTTAACTTATCATTATCGTACTCAAAAGGGGTTACGCCTCCATCTTATCTAAAATACCCTCTTACGTTTGGAGACTTTGTTGGGGAGGCATTCTTTAAATTAAGGAGTATTGTGTTAGATAAGATTAATCAAAGCCTCAACTTTAATGACATCCAACACCATAAAGAATAAGCGGCAAGAGAATTGGAGGCTCTAAGGGATGGGGCTCCTCGAATAGAGGTACCTCTAGTTCAGGAAACGACATGTGTTTCAGGGGTAACACAAGCTTCCACGAGTGTAGGCTTGGGACCCCCTCAGGTGGCACTCCTCATGAGTAAGTTTTATGAGTTTTTGCAAACTCCGATACCTTTAATGGTGTTGGGAGTTTTTGAATCGAATTCCTTCATAACACCAGGGGTAGCCCCAATAGCCCCACCGAGTGCAAGTGTAACGGGAACAGACCAAGTGAGTATACCCTCTGTTGTGAATCCATCAGTGGGAACATCAGGAGTATCAACGGTCCCAAACATGACGATTGTTCCAGCCGCAACGGGCCCTCAGCATATAGTATCGTTAGTTGTTTCCCCGGAAGCATCACCCATGGAGAAAATGAGGAAGGAGATGCAGAAGGAGATACTGAAGTTCATGCAAGATTCCTCGAAATCTGTGGGCGAGGTAGCTTCGTTCTATGATGAATTTCGGACAACCTACCCCTAGGAATACAATGACGAACCTTATTCGAAGGATTATATCCCCCCTATCTTTAAAAAATACCCAGGAAAAGGTGGGAATCCGAAGGAGCATATTAAGCGCTTTGTTGAACACTTAGGGGCGCATTGCAATAATAAGAAGCTTAGGTTGAGGGAGTTTTCCAAATCCTTAACCGATAAAGCATATACTTGGTATTCTCACTTAGCTCCTAGGAGTGTTTTTACGTGGCAGGAGATGCACATATTGTTTGTCCAAAAGTTCATTCTGGAAGAAGATGAGTTTATTTTGACCCAACTGTGGAGGGAGAAGCAACGACCTGGGAAAGACGTGGTGGCATACGTTCGAAGGTTTAGGGAAAGGTCCCCCGATATAAGAGGGGAGGCCAAAGAGTCTAAACTATTGCAAATCTGTGCAAAAGGGCTACTTCCCTAGTACATCGGTCATATCATTAATGAAAAGCATGAGGGGACTTTTTTAGCGTTCTTAAAAGAGGCAAGAAATATTTCCTTGGTGGTACGACCAAATCCGGTGGCAGTGCCCATGATGTTTAGGAAGCCAATACAACCTTTGGAGGGGAGGTCTCAGCCCCCACGGGTAGGGTACACTGAGGGGGAATATGGGGGTAAGGCACCGAAGAAGGACCATAAGAGGAAGTCTGGAAGACACATAGAGGACCCACCACCATTGCCTTGTACAGTAGAGGAGGTTGTCAACTGTTATAATGCAATGGTCCAAGGAGGAACGGTCTGCGAGCCAAAAGACATTCACGTTGAGGAACCCGATGCGACAACGAGGGCAGACCCTAAGTATTCCAAGTTCATCGAAGGATCCAACATCCAACACATAGTTGTTTCACAATGAGAAGAATCATTGACAATTACGTGAAGGCAGGGACATTGCAATTCCCTCCACAGAATGTTAATAATAACCCACTCCCAGCACATGGGGACAATTTGTGGTGGCCTATGACGAGGAGGAAGAGAGAGACAACGTTGAAGCAAGAGGAGTTCGAAGAAGATCTGGAAGATTATACGGAGGGAATGTCTAATGTAGTACTAGACTACGATGAGGCGAGTGCCAAAGACATGGAGGACGTATACAGCATTGAAGGTGAGGAAGCAAACCCAGCCCTAGAGTACTGTGCAGTTTCAAAATCCCCAAAATTCACCGACTTCTTCGACCAGGTGGGGATACCAAAAGAGAGTAGGTTGTAAATAAGCCAGGAAATACTTGACATTGAGAGGAAGAACACAGTCCCTTTGTTGAGATGGAAGGGACCCATGGCTAGGTTAGTAAGAAGGTTTCTGTCAGAAGTAACTTTCAGCGATGCAGACAGGGCTGTAATATTCCCTCATAATAGGCCATTGTATGTGATTTCCAGTGTCAACGGAGTTAGTTTTGTAAGGACTCATATGGATGGGGGAGCTTCCATCAATATTATGCCAATCAACTCTTTCCATGCAGCTAATATTCCAGAAGAAAGGTTGGTCCCCATGCCTTTAGTGATTTCGAAGTATGATAACCAATCTTCCAAGTCCATGGGTAAGTGAAGTTGGGATTGTAATGGAAAATCTGAGTTCCCATGTCATATTCCACATAATAGAGAGTGCAACTTCCTACCATCTGCTGATAGGAAGAGTATGGATGCACAACCATGGGCTAGTTCCTTCAACGTACCACTAATGTGATAAAATGAATATCAAGGGAATAGAAGTGACCATTAGTGCTACGAAAAAGCCCTTCACTGTCGAGGAAGCTCACTTGGTAGATGCGGCATTTTACACAGAATTAGAGGAGGATGTCTGGATCCTGATGAGAAGAATGGAGGGAGCACGGGTTCTGTGGATCAGAGAAAGGATAGGGCCCTTGAACGAGCAGAATAAAGATGTTACAAGTAGTGCAAGAGTGATAACCTAAGAAGATCACCAGGTGGTCCCTCAGCCCCAAAACATCTCGAAACATCTCAAAGACAGGATGAGGCCCAGAGTTGATCCGATAGAACATGAGGTCCAACGAAAAAGTGTACTGAGCCGGTTCTTAAAAAAAAGAGTGGTCAAGGCTTCAAGGGAGAAGAAGAGTAACGCATTCACCGCTACCGGTAGGTAGTGTAAGAAAGTCATTACAGAAGAAGGAAAGGTGATATATCGATTATGATGGTGTAAACGGGAGGCCGAAGAAGGTGACAATGAGGATGGCCCGATATATGAGTGATTTTTGGTGGATCAATGAGGGAAATGTATGGTGATAGACAAAAACATACAGGAGTTCATGGAGGACATCACCGAAGAACCAGACTACATGACAGATCAACTGTAGCCACAGACACAAGAGTTGGAGCAGTTGAACCTAGAAAAAGAAGGGGAAGATCCAAGGTCCATCTTCATCTCGAAATATCTCAGTAAGGAGAAATGAGAGTCTTTAGTTGAGTTAATTTGGGAGTTTATAGACATCTTTTCTTGGAAATACATAGAGATGGAAGGATTGGATGAGTAAGTGAGCTGTCATAATTTGAACGTGCTGCCTTCAGCCATCCCAGTGAAATAAGCCTGAGATAGATTTGAAGATCAAGGAAGAGGTTGAATGCTTACTAACGTTAGGGTTCATCATACCAATACATTACCCACTATGGCTATCTAAAATTGTCCCAGTGGGAAAGAAAGATAAAAACTGAATAAGGATCTGTGTGGATTTCAGAGATTTGAATAGAGCTTATCCCAAAGATGAGTTCCTTCTGCCCTCCATCGATAGCCTGATAGATGCAATGACTAGTCATGAGATGTATAGCTTCATGGATGGGTATGTAGGGTACAACCAGATCAAGATGGACCCCATAGATTCATAGAAAACATCGTTCAAAACCCCGTTAGGCAACTTCATGTACAAGGTTATACCATTTGGACTCAAGAACGCTGGGGCGACTTACCAAATAACAATGATGGCCATTTTCCATGACTTCTTTCCCAAATTTGTGGAATTTTATGTGGATGATTTGGTAATCAAATAAAGGAAGGAGGAGTCCCATCTGAGCGATTTAAGGAAGGTGTTTTCCCATTACATGAAGTATAAATTGAAGATGAGCCCACTGAAGTGTGTTTTTGGAGTGACTAGTGGGAAATTATGAGGCTTTATGGTTGATCGACAAGGAGTGTAGATGGATCAGGACAAACAATGGGTGATCTTGGAAATGCCATGTCCGAGAACGACGAAGGAGATGAAGAGTTTCCTCGATAAAGTCTCCTACCTTAGGAGATTTATGCCTGGATTGTCCGAAATAACACACCCTCTGATGCAACTATTGCAAAAGAGCAAGAAATTCATATGGGAGGAGATTCACCAGGAGTCTCTCGACGGACTGAAGAAACTGCTCATTTAACCACAGACCATGGTTGCCCCAAAGGCAGGAATACCGTTGCAGATATACCTCACATCCACCACGGGGTTCGTGAGAGATTTGTTGGAACAAGAGATCGATGGGCAAGAACGGCCAATCTACTACCTCAGAAGGATCATTCATCAGCCAGAAGTAAGATATAGCAGCTTGGAAAGGCATTTTTTAGCCTTAGTCTTTATAGCGCAAAAACTTAGATATTATATGTTGTCCTCTACAATTGATATTGTAACTAGATGTGATCCCATTAAGTATTTGCTGGAAAGAACTATATTGATTGGCAGGGAAGCTAGGTGGTTCCTCATCCTCTTCGAATATGACTTGAAATGTGTGGTTCCACGCATAATCAAAAGCCAAGCGTATGTCGATTTATTGGCAATCTTCCCCTCGAGAACGTTTGAGCCACCTAAAGAAAGTATTTTGGGAGATGATTTGCAGGCCAATCACCTAGACATAATGGAGGAGGAATGGACAATGCAGTTTGATGGATCTTCGGAAAAAAAGAAAAGAAAATAGGGACATGGGTTATTCTTTCAAAAGGAATAGATGAGATTTGCCTTTGCTATAAATTAGATTTCCCTTGTTCTAACAACGAGGTGAAATATGAAGCATTGGTGTTGGGGTTATTAGAGGCTTTTCGAAGGGGGATTCATTCACTTTGCATTAAAGGTGATTCAAATATAGTGGTTCAGCAAAGTGAATGGAGAGTACGCATTGAAACACATGAGCCTAGCACCATACAGAACAATCATCTAGAGGCTTCTCGGCTAGTTCCATCAGACCAAGATCAAGAGACAACCCATAATGATGAACCTCCACCCAGACGCCTATGCCACCATTGCCCAGAAGATGGTCATGAGTAACAATACAACTACCGTCGTGATCCAATAAAGAACATATACTTCGATAGTATAATCAATTCTACCAATGGAAGAGGACGTAGACTAGAGGGGAGAGAGTAATGGACAATTAAAATCTGGGGAAAGAGCGATGGGGCTATGGGAATTAATCCAATACTTCACGAACCAGGGAAACCTTTACTTTAGGAATGCAGGAGGATAGTTGTCGACGTGCATCGGTCCAAAAGAGGCAAAGCGAAGATTGAAGAAAACATATGAAGAGCATTGCGAGACAACTAATATACCCCTCTACCGAAGAATGCAAAGGGAGGGGTATTTTTTGCCAAGAATGAAACAGGAGGAGATACAACAGAAGTGCAACAAATGCGAGTTATTCTTCAAGGTAGCAGAATGTCATTTCGTGGAAGCTCAGCCTAATTGGAGATAGATGTGTATTGACTTTATCAAAGATGGAGTTACCCCAACATAAAAAATTGACGCGATGGGACTCAAGCGGAGGGCCCCAAGATTCAACATTTAGGATGGGCATCTTTATCGAAGGGGATACTTCAGCACTCCATTGTGTTACATCACAAAGGAAGAAGCAGCCGAGGTCCTTAAACAGGCACATGACCCAGCTCACATAAGAGGGGCCTAGTTGTATGACTAGTTAATGACTTTGGAAAACTATTTGCCAACGATGGACAAAGATTCTACCAAGTTCATTCGAAGGTTCAAGGCTTGCCAACTTTATGGAAATATGATCCATACCCCATTAGTGGACCTACACTCCCTGGCAACGCCTTGTCCTTTTCACACTTGGGCGTTCGACCTATTAAGGGTAATACATCCTTCTTCGAGGGGGAAGATATGGATACTAGAAGCAACGGAGTGCTTCACAAAGTGGGCGAAAGTGATACTACTGAGAAGGGAAACATCGAGGGTGGTGAGAAACTTCATCAGAGAATACATCATTTGCCATTTTTGGATCCTGAAGGTTATCCTTTTAGACAAAGGAACCCCTTTCATCAATTCAGAAGTAATGATGCTCATAGACAAGTACTCCATTATTCATCATACTTAGACGATGGCTTATCCAAGGGGAAACGATTAGGCCGAAGCAACTAACAAAACTTTGCTTAATATCCTGGCTAAAACGATGAATGATTTCCTAGGAAGATGGGATGATAAGATACTAGCTGTATTATGGGCCTATCGAACAACCAAGAGGAAGCCTATAGGATATACTCCGTTCTCTCTTATTTATGGGGCTGAGGCAATCCTTCCGGTGGAGTTAGAAGTTCCCTTTGCTCGATATACCTTGCGAAGTAGTATGCTCCCTCAGAGTAGACATTTACAGCTAGAAGCGTTGGACAAACACAACGATAATGCGATGTCACACTTTCATATGAATATGAAGCAGCTCTCTAGGGCATATGATAACATGGTGAGACTATGGAAGTTCGTGGAAGGAGACCTCGTGTTGAAAGCAACAGTAAAGAACATTAGAGGATTGCCCCTACCTATGTTTGTAAAAAATTGGGAGGGACCTTTCATTGTAAAAGAAGCTCATGATTCAGGTTATTTCTTAATTTCTAAGATGGAAGAAGACAAACCATTCAAAATTAACAATAAATGGTTGAAGGACTATCATGTATAAGAAATTATGTTTGGGCCATCGATGTATCTAACTGTTATGAATATACAAGTTCTTTTCATGACAAATATGCAAGTTTTCTTTATTATAACCCAAGTGGAGACGAAAGAATTATAAAACTTTATAATGTACGCAAACAGTTATAACACAAAGGAAAATCATGAGAAAACATATATCTATCTTCATTCATAAACTTTGGGGCATTACAAAATTAGGAGCTCTTGCCCAAGAATTACATAAGAATGAGTGAAACGAGAAAAGTATATACAAGATCTCGTTAGCCTAAGAGGAACCGTAGATCTGGGGAAGACAAAAAATATCTAGGAAGGTCCGAAGAAGCTACCAGGCAACATTGTTGGGCATTAATAGAAACCTCCAGCCTCGTTTGCGCTTGTGTATGCTCGATGAGGAGCTTCTTTCTCTTTGACTTCGCCAAGCATAGAGCTTCTTCTAGGCCCCCCACCTCTTTCTTAACGACTTCAATAGGAGGTGCTAACTCAGCCAACTTGGATTCCTCACTCGTTGATCGTCCTGATGTTTCCGGAGCAGTTCCCTCTGGCTATCCAGTCGTTGGCTCTTCAAAGTTTTCAAATGCGTAATAAGCCAATCAAGAAGAAAGCCATCACGACCCAACTACTCCAGGTGACCCAGGAATTGGTTGAGGAGGGCTCTAGTAATAGTTGAGGTTGGAATACTGGCAATTTCATCCACAACGGTAGCCATGCCCTGAAGCCTATAACTCATCACAGAGACGTTGGAATGCAGTCAATCCATAAAAAATGTTTCGAGATGGTGGTTTGCAAACAGCTCAACTACTAAGCGATGGTTGGCAAGCATTTGAGGGGAATGCTGGAGCACCATCAGGTAGAAGGCATGAGGAGCCAAGTCAGGCAGAGAAATCTCATAGCTAGATTCTCTCTCAGCAGCAGCACCAATTGTAGGACCTTGATCGTTGTGGATGGACTCTTCTGAAACAACGGTTTCCCAATGGGGTGGGGAGGTAGGCGAAAGAACTGGTGGAGAATCCTCTCGAGCAACCTAAGAACAGTTAGAAGAAATTAGGAGTTTAAGAAAAATCTTAACAAGTGTTTTCATTATTAAGTCACCGATATAGGTGGAGTTTATAAAAAATCTTAACAAGTGTTTTCGTTGTTAAGTCACCAATAAAGGTGGAGTTTATGGAAAATCTTAACAAGTGTTTTCGTTGTTAAGACACCGATATAAGTGGAGTTTATGAAAAAATCTTAACAAGTGTTTTCGTGGTTAAGTCACCGATATAAGTGGAGTTTATGAAAAATCTTAACAAGTGTTTTAGTTTTTAAGTCACCGATATATGTGGAGTTTACGAAAAATCTTAACAAGTGTTTTCGTTGTTAAGTCACCGATATAGGTGGAGTTTATGAAAAATCTTAACAAGTGTTCTCATTTTTAAGTCATCGATATAAGTGGAGTTTATGGAAAAATCCATAACAAGCGTTTTCGTTGTTATGTCACCAATATAGATGGAGTTTATGGAAAAACCTTAACAAGTGTTTTAATTAATTAAGTCACCAACATAGGTGAAGTTTTAGAAACTGAGAAATGGAGAGACATTAGCGAAGTACCTCAGCAGTAGCATTAGCGAGAATAGGAGCCACCGTGGAGGCCTTAATGGCGCCCCTAACTAAAGAAGCCTTAACGGTTGGTAAAGATCCCTCGCCAACAAATGGTACCAAGGCCAACGAAGGAGTTTCACTGAAAGAACACGAGGAACCTCCAAGTGATGCCCCGGCATGGGAAGACACTGAAGAGTCACCACGCGGGACAACGTCATCAACCTTGGCCTTGGAAAGAAAAAGGCCACTAAGAGCAAAGGGTGGGGTAAGGCTTGGCAATAGCTGTAAATATAAAACCAAGTGTCGGACACAAGGGGAAAGTACAAGAAAAAGGCAGCAATATGTCTAGGCGTTACATACCCCCGTTATGGCACCAAAAAGCAGAATTATAGTCAGGGGTCTCGTCAATGCAGTAGGAAGGAAAATGTCAGCTATTAGAGACGCCACTTCCACCTAAAACATCCCATCATATCAGAATGATAAACAAAGTAACGGGATAAGAAAAAGACATGGGACTTGATAAGAAATTTACCACGGGGCACTCTCCTCGATCCCAACGATGGGTAGAGGGACCTCTTGCTCAGATGGTAATTCAGAAGAGGCTGGAGTAGTTGCCCCTGGTTGGCTAGATATTTCAACAAATCCAACGGTAGCCGCCCCTGAAGCAACGTCTTTAGCCCGTTGGGAGGGAAAATGGTGAGAGTAGGTAAGGCCTATCATGGGGGAACAAGGAGGATTAGTATCGGTTTGAGAGACACCGAAACATCCCCCCCCCCCCCCACACACACACAAAATGTCTCACGGGGGAACCAGGGGGACTCGGTCTTTCTTCAAAGAAATAAGCAAATGCAGCTTGCCTTAAGAAAAGAGGAACAAGAACAAAACGTGCACACATACCTGAGATCTAGAGGGAGAACTAGAAGGTATAACCACTGATAAATGCGGAGAGGAGACAACAACAGAGGGATCCAAGGATGGAGGTATCTCGGCTGTTTGTTTCTTTTCGGACTTGGTGCCCACAATTTTCTTCCTTGCGCCCATTGCATCAGCACCTTGAGGTACCCTCAACCTTTTTTTCCTCTTTGCCATTGGCTTAGTTGTATCAACCACGATCGTGGGGAAGGCAGCCGAAGGGGGAACGATGACAGAAAGTCATTAAAACTCAGTGTTTATTCATTCTACCTCTGCTCGGGCTTGCCTTCTCAACTCCTCGGCCTTTTCTGCAGGCATGGAAGGGGGAACAGAGGCAATAGGGAACGCCTCCGAAGGAGTTTGTGCTTGATCTTGGGTATTGGACTTTGAGGACTTGGATTTCGAGGAGACCCCACTTTTGGACTTCTTGGTCTTTTTGGAAGGTGGCTCAGAAGGCCCTTCGCCCGTTGCAGCTTCGGTCAAAGGGGCGGGTTATTTAGGAGTTGTAATGGCCTTGGGCCTCGTGATGGCAGTAGGGATCATTACGCAATAAGGGGGTTGCTCCTAGGGAGATTCTTTAATGGTTTTACTCAAGGGAAACTAAACTCTAAGCACGGAGTTCCCCTTTAGACCCAGTTCAGAAGCAGAGAAAGAAAGGACTGGGGAATATTGGGGGGGGGGACTGAATATACTCACGAATCATTCTCAACTACCCCAAATGGAACTCGATGGCATAAGAGGTGGACATGTTCCCCTTTCTAGTGGCACTAGGAAGGGTGACTCACCCATCGATGGTGGAAGTCACACTAAGAACCGCTGCTGCAGTATAAAAGGTGCAAGCTTCAGCGAAAGTGGCCCTTATGTAGTTGTGTTGAAACACAGGTCTAGGGCCCCCTGATCAAACCCGAAATGCCTGCTACATCAGTCAGGGTTGTAGGCTTCTAAGGTGTATCCCCATTCAGTATAGGAAGGAAGAAACCCAGGAGTGAATATAAGCACTACGACCTGCGAGGGATCTTCTACAGCTGGGATGAACTTGACCATTGAGGCTAAAGAAGGGAAGAAATCCAATCTATGGGAAATGTAGACTCACTATATGGCCTCATCACAAAGGAGTCTAAACGATCAAAAACTTCTATTATCTCCTTTCGACTTTATTTTTTATGGAAACATAGGAGGCGTGGGGGCTTGATACCTTGGCTCACAGGCAAAGAAATAGACTTGGCGCAATGGTAGGAAAACGGGTGTAAAGGAAGCCCATCAAAATGATGGTGTTGGAAAAATTGGCCAAGTTATAACGTCCCAGTGATCGTGCCATGTCGACGTGGGTTCATTCCAACTAGGTATAGAGGGAACCCAAGGCAAAGGCGGCTAGAGGAAGGTTGAAACCCCTGGATAAATGAATGGGAATATTTATAAGGTCCCTCATGTGCTGATCGTTCGGTTTTCTAGTCAGGAAGAAGCGTGAAAGCAACACAAGTATATAGGTTGGTAGTTCCAGCGATGTACCTATACCTCGGCCCGTTGCAGCATTGAAATCCTTTGGGGTCGGAGCTTCAAAAAATAGCTTATGAGGGGGGTAAATGAGTCTTTGTTCGAGGAACCAGTGCAACTGCGGCATATTCGATCCCGCTCAACTCTATCAGTAGCCTCTTCGACATCCAGGGCCTCATCGTTATATATGAACTCACCCACTGGCTCAAACCCAAGGATCTCCCAGATGTCCTCCAATGTAATCGTGAACTCTTCCCACACAAAAAATAATTTGTGAGTTGTGATGTTCCATCTGGAAACTAGAACTTGGAGCGTTGTGTAGTGCTTAGAAAGGGTGAATTCCCCAAACTAGTAGGTTCGATGCAACCCAACCTTTACAAAAAAAATAGTGTAAGAACTTTGCATATGTGTATGCCAGGCAGTAAAATGGGATGGGGACCCCCATGTGCTTCGAAGTCAATCTGAGAATAGGGGAAATAACCACAGTCCAAACGAAAGCGCAGAGTCCCCACTGGGGAAGATAGCCCCCCTTTAATTAATCCACATCCTCATCACCCAATAGTAAATGGTCAAACTTGGATGAGAAATGGAAAGTCTTGCATGGATCAAAAAATTTATCATCTTCGCCAAAGATGGGAGCCCGAAGATAAAAATGAAGTTGCTCTTAATGAGAAGCATTTAGGGAAGCGACGGTAGGGACAACAACGACGCCAGAAGTGGCAGAGGGGGAGCCTGGCTTAGCAGTGGTGGTGGAAACCTTAGAAGCACTTAAAGAAACCATAGTAGAATGGTGATGAATGGAAAAACTGGGTAACAAGGGCTAGAAACAAGGAGGGAGGAGCACAACCGCAGGTGGAGGCACAAAAGATGGGAGAAGGAAAAAACTGGGTAAAGAGTTAGACAATAATGGAGGTTTTTGCAAAGTTTTCTCTCTCTAAAGAATACGGGATCTTGAAGAAGATTAAGGAAAGAGAAGGGTTTGAAAAAAAAAGCATTTGAAACCTTTTAAGGAACCCATCTGTTGAGTTTCCCACCACCACACGTGCAAGGCCGCCTATAATCATTTCAAATGAACACGTGGCACTTCGGGAGGCGTCTTGACAGTTGAAAAGACAGCGCCACGTCATTAATGAACTGACGCTTAGGAAATAGAAGGGGATTGCCTTCTTCAGCAAGTTTGAGTTTTAGCGCCAGAATTTTTATCAAACATATCTAATGAATTCCTAAGGGAAAAGATGTCCCGATGGTTCAAAAAAGCTACGATGTCCCCTCACCACTAGTCCAAACGTTGTTTAAATTGTGACTCAGCTACATCGGGAATAATTTCTTCTTTTTCGAACATAACGAAGCGTTACAAGGAAGAATTTCAAAAGCCCAAATGCTAGGATCAGTCCTAACAAAAAAATCACTACTTACAACTATACCCCATAACAACATGAACGAGATAATTTCACTTCCCCTGAGCAAAAACAAGTATTTGAGAAGGTTAGTAGGCCTTTCGGGAGAATTTCAAATAGTAAAGCTAGAACGATTGAGGTTCAGTGTGAGGAAAAGTGGCGATGTCCCTTCACCCAGGCACCAATAAACCGCAGTGCTTCAGCTCAGGTGCATCGGGGAGAATTTTACTTTTTCCTTTAGATTCTAACGTCGTGGTTCTAACAAAGGCAAAGAGGCTATAATTTTTTCACAGAGAGAAGGTTCATCGGATTGAGAAGTTTTCGTGCAGACATTTCTTGTTCCAACAATAAATCTCTCCACGAAGGGGAAAATGTAGAGGGGGCTTGAAGGTAATCCTGAGATTGGGGATAATTCCCCCATTAACAGTAGTGTTTGGGATTAAGGCAGCTCAAGCATGGCAGCTTAGCGTGGAAACTCATATTTTAGCTTGTTGTGTTACTTAGTCATATTGTATCATTATTTATATTGACTTCAAGCTATAACGTTTGTAATGATGTAACGAGATTAATAATGAGTCTTAGTGTGAGGCCAAACGATACTCGCAAGAGACCAGGCTTGGATGGGACTGGGAGAGATTTCATGCTCTATCAAATGACATCGTCGTGGGTGCTTTTGAGGGACTTAGTTTGGAGGATTGATAAGTGAGGCATCATTGGGGCTTGTTCTGACCATCTTAGATACATCTGGTAAAACACCAAAGGACCCATACAATGGAACCTCGGGCGGAATAACTTGGAGTTCCATCGAGCGTTGAGTTGTGAAGCAAATAACCCTCTACTTAATGTCACATCTATTATAAGTGATGTCACCAGCTAGATAAACAATTTCAAACCAGTACTCGAGTAAACCACGATGGTATTTGGGACTATTAGACAGTTGGTGAGCCACCTCGGTGATAACAGCCCCTTAATACACAGTGGTTAGGCAAAAGGCATGTCTTGGGATTTAATGTTTATGACGTGGAGACAACGAGTGTATCAGGTATTTAATGTTTGTGACATAAAGTATGAGGGATGTATTTCATAGGAATTAATGACCGAGTTTCCTCGGGGGTGGTGTGGGAGGCTATTTAAGGACCCCAACCACCTCTGAGGATAGGATGATCTTTTTAAGAATTCTAATGTCATTTACTAATTGAGAATATACATCAGAGAGAGACATATTATAAATCATAGAGTTTTACTCACCCACTATTGTCATTTGATAGGAAGTTTTAATACCTAGCAGACACTCTTGAGGGTGGTTGGGGTGTTTTGGTTGCCTGCCAAGGCGTATCTAAGGTGCTTACTTCTACTTCCCTCTAAATGAGTTACTTCTAAGTTCATTGTCATATAATTGAGTTATACATGAGAGATTTGTGAGTTTAAACTGAGTTTATCTTCATTAAGTTTGTGTTTGCATGTCCTGTAATTAATCCAAGGTTTTGGCTAGTTAACATATCATTACCGTAGTAAAAAAGGGTTACGCCTCCATCTTATCTAAACTATTGTCTTACACATATCTACATTTCTTTACAGGTGTTTCAGGTAACTAACGAGCTTAGTTTGGGACAAATATTTCTGTTCATGGGCGATCACAATAAGCCACTAGTATTAACAATATGAAATTTACTTTTAAATTTTAGTAAAGATAACAAGTCAATACTAGTATATTTTTTTTATGTTCCTAGCATTATGTTTTTGAACTAGTTTTGAATAAATATTTGACCTAGCTTAATCATTGAGTTTCTATAAAGAAAATGACAAATCTTTTATCTAATATGGTACATTGAAATATGATCTTTCTTACAAGGCATGCCTCACTATTACTGCTTAATATTGAAATAAGTAACTTCAATGAAAAGAACCTAGAGATAAAATAATCTTTTAAGTTGAACCAAGCATATTGTTAGCACTTATGCTTTGGTCATATTAATCTAAAAAAAACTAAAAGACTGGTTTCAAATAGAGAATTATGGTCAGTGGAAGGAGTTGCACTTCTATTCTATAAATTGTTGTAATAAGGTAATATGACTAAGAGGACTTTCATGGCCAGGGGATAAAGAGACAAAGATGTGTATTAATTGGTCCATTTTGATTTGGGTGGCCCTATGACTATCTGGTCCAGATGTAACAATGAGTACTTCATGACATTCATTTAATAATACTCCAGGTTTGATTATATTTACCTTATGCATCCTTAGTCTAGGGCCTTTGATAAGGTCGAAGTGTACCAGGCTGAGGTGGAGTGTAGGTATGGTAAACTAGTCCAAACTCTATAATCTGATCATGGAGGAGGGGACCTCTTGGAATAGTTAATTAATAGCATATTGGAGATTTGGATTACATCCCAATAGTCTACATAAACAAAATGGTGCAATATAAAGAAGAAACATGACTCTTTTAGATGTATTTAGATCCATGATGAGTTATTCAGATATCCTAGAATACTTTTGGGGTCATCCATTAGAGATAACTTCTTATTTACCAAACTTTATTCTTTTTAAGTCGGTATTAACAACTCCTACAAATTTGTGGACTAGAAAAAACCTAATCTAGGACATGTTTGGATTTAGGATATCCCGAAACACATGCTGAGGACTGATCTTGGTAAGTTTGAATCGAGGGAAAAAGTAAGTCTCTTTATAGGTTACCCGAAAGGAGAAAAAGGTGGTTTATTCTATAATCCTAAGAACCAAAGGGTGTTAGTTAGCACTAATATCCAGTACTTGGAGGGAGATAATCTGAAAAACCACAAGGAGAAGAAAAATACTACCTTATAAGAGCTAAGAGGTAAAGACCAAGTGATTGCTTATGAGCCACTCGTACATTATGAAATACAACTCGATATCGATATTACACTACTTAATGGCACTCGAATTATTACCAATGATTTAGAGACACATAACACTTATACTAAACCATAATTTAAGACCCATCATAGTCGAAGATTAAGCCATCAACTTTGTATGCTAATGTATTTGACCGAACACTTCGATGAAATCCAAAGAGAACACGAATTGGATCGTAACAACAACGACGAGGCAATCCAAGATAATGAATCCAAGGTTTGGCTAAAGTTTATTAATAATGAGATTGATTTTATGTATTTAAATCATTTTTTGTACTTGTTGACTTCTTTTATTAGATAAAGCCCATCGGAAACATGAAGAAAAAGTGGGTTATATGGGATGATGGAAACCTTTAACGAAAGGCTCATAGTGGAAGGGTTTACTGAGAGGGAGGTAATCAACTGTGATGACAACTTCTCATTGGTAGCCATGCTAAAGTCCATCCAGATTCTTTATCCATTGTGTTTTATCTTGATCTCGAGATTTGGAAAAATGGACATAAAAAATACTATTTGGAATGGTAGTCTTAATGAATACATCAATATGATAAAACCCGAGTGATTGATTGAAAATGTACAATTAATCAAGTTATGAAATATTAAGACCTCCATTTATGGACTTAAGAAAGAATCAAGTTCTTTATACACTAGGTTTGATTAGACAATCAAATCCTTTAGTTTTCATCAATTTTCGAATGAAACTTGAGTGCACAATAAATGTGACAAATATGTGGTGATATTTATATTACTTTCAGTAGATGGTATTATCCTAATCAGGAACGATGTGTGAATATTATCTAGTATAAGAATGTTATTGTCTAGTCAGTTAAATATAAAGGACTTAAGAGAATGTAGTCACATCATTGGGATCAAGATTATGCATGATAAAAAATAGGATGTTGGTCTTATCCCATGCCCCTTATATTAATAATGTGCTCACAATGTTTAACATAACTGATTATAAGAAAGGGTTTATCCATTTCAGGCATGGAATTTATTTATATAAGGACTAGTGTCCTAAGACACCGAATTAGATAGAGAATTACTAATATACATTATGCTTCAATGGTGAGCAACCCTGTGTATGATATGCAATGTACAAGAACAAATATTTTCTTTGTTATTGGCGTGGTCAATAAATTTCAATCTAACCTAGGTGGGGAGCACTAGAGTGTATTTAAGGACATTCTCAAGTACCTCAAAAGGACTACAGATCATGTGCTACTTTACTGACTAGATAGTATGGTACCTATCGAGTACACATACTCAGATTTCTAGCTAGATAGGGATGTTAGGACATCGTCCTCATTATATGTGTTTAGCCTATGAAGTGGATCCATAAGTTGGAAGAGAAACAAGATATCATGTACTTTCTATTCTATTATATAATACAAATAAGTTTTCTCTTAAGATGCAGTAAAGTAGGATATTGGGATATGAAATATCCTAACTTCCTTTGGTGTGGTTCTTTTTCCACAGTTGGCTATTAAATTTTATATTAACAATAGTGGTGTAGTTGAAAATTGAAAACACTAGGGACTCATAAGAGTTCGAAGCGCATTCAACGCAAGTATCACATGGTTTGGGAGATCATGTATAGTGGAAGCTTCATCGTGACCAAGATTGAATCTTAAGACAACCTCCCAGATTCTTTTACGAAGAGGTTATCTGTTAGGACTTTTGGGAGTCATGTAGATAGAATTAAATTCAAATGCATATGTACATATATTTAAGACAAAGTTAGAGATTTTTTGGGTTTTATTCTTGTATCCATGCCTTAGGTAATGACATTTGTTCATTAATAAAATATTTGCAAGTTAATTTGAAATGAGAATATGATTTGTACGAATAATTTATATTTAATTTTCAAATATATTCTTTGTAATGTCCGTCAATTATACTTTGTAGGAATTAAGATGAGTTGTTTGGATTGATCAGGAGAGATTGAAATTGAGGTTTTGGTACAATTGAACATTAAAAATTTAGATAGGTAGGTGACATCCTATCGGTATGATTGCGTGTACAATCCTAGTAGTTTCTATCAAACTACAAGAACTTTTCAAGTGATTCAAGAACTTTTATGATAGTTTAAAAGGGCATTATGATCGGTATATTCATTAATATATTGAACATGATCACTAATGAGATATCAGTCTAATGGTTTTCTTCATTAGACATAGTTAATCTCACACCATTTGGAAAGGGTTTATAAATTCTTAATTCCAAGAGTTATGAGGATTGGAATTCTTGCACAATTGTTGGTTTGATTTCTATGAGTGTGATTAAATTTTAGATTAGGTCAATAGATTCTCGCAAGTTGGACAATAATTTTTTGTGTAAGTTTGAGATCATAATTTGGATGAATCTAAGTCTAAGAACGATCTTGGATTGTAATACCCCCTTTTTAGACTTATAATATTTTTTCCAGTATTAAACCTGATTGGTTGATTATTTTATAATCCAGTGGAGTAGAAAAATAATTCATGTCTCCGAATTATGGAATTTATTAGATGATGGTTAGAATCAATTAACAAGAAGTTGATTTGACCAAGCGGGTTTTGGAAAGATAATTCCCGAATTCACAGTATATACCATAATAAACATTGAAAATGAGATCTCATCGTTCCGAGTGATTTTTTGGATAGTTAAATTGGATTCAAGTCATAATTATTTAGTAAAATTATATATGATTAAAGATAGAAAGAAAATAAATTATGGGATTGTAATGTTTTATTTTCGAGTTTTATTTGGAAGAAAATTTAACTATTTGATTGGGTCCCTAGTATAGTCAATATAACCATCTATCAAGACCGAGGCTCTCTGAAAATCCAATTTATCCCAAGCCTATAACTTTTACTAATATATATTAGGTTAAGCTAGGCGTTTGAGTGAGATATTAATTATTGAGGGTTAGAGAGGGGGTGAGATAAAACTATTCATGTTTTTGTGAAGAGGTCTTTATCTCACACAAACCCAAATGTTTTTATTTCCAAATATACCCACACACATACTTAGCTTTAGGAGGATCGAAATATTATAAGATCTAAGAATTTTCGTGGATAAAAGAAAGATTTTGGAGCACCAAATGAAAGCATCTCTTTATCTTCAACAAATACCTTATGTCCATATTCAGATTGCAATTGGATCCGCAAAGTTATCATATTCAAAACCATGTGTTTAATCTCTTAAACCCAGTTTTTTTCTATTCTTTGTAATACATAATCATTCGAATATTTTTGGCAGAATGTTTTCTGTGTATAGCAATCTCCAATAGTGACTAGGAGTCTAATTAACCCAGTAAGGAATTATTCAAAATAAGTAAATAGGCGAGGTCTAGTCTAATGCATATAATAAGGGAACTTGTTTTATTATTGACATGTCATTTGGAGCAATCAAAGATTATTGAATTAAGAAACAAAAAAAATATTAACCCTCAAGTATAAATAATTAAAAAATGTAATGGAAAAAGATAAAGATGGAAATAAAAATAAAATTTCTTGATCTTGGATTTATTCCATGTCAATTGTATTTCCCTTCCTACAAGTGATTGGCTATTTACAGATTGTCTTTGGTGACTTTTAACAGATATGCCTAGTTTATTCCTAATTTTTGGTATCACAATTTTCTCGTTCTACCAGCAATATTTCTTAAGATGTGTTCCCCAACATGCAACATCCTTAGATGCATGACCTTTGTTGTATTGTATTGCTAATTAATGCTAATAAACTGCAAATTTTATTGGAGATTAAGAGTGCGAGTTGTCGAAGGTAGCTACCCCATTTAAATTAAATTATCGACTGAGTAATAAAAATTAAATGGTTTAAAACATCCTAAAAGTATATGTGATAAAATTGGTTTATTAATATTAGCATCTTAGTCCAACTTTATCTTCAATTTAAGAGAACTGGTTCTAATACGTCAAATGATAAACCAAGTCACATAACACCGGATGTATGTGGAAAACCCGTTAACGGGATAAAACCTTGGGCCTAAATGAAGGAAAAATTTACTATGGTAGAGTAATACCAATATAAGATAATGACTTACAATCCAATACTTTCTAACAAACTATGAACTCTTTCCCACCATTTTCTTCGAAAAGAGTGCCAATAAGTGGACTATGCTACACAATCGTAATCAATTTTGGACACGTCCAATGTCTTCGTGTCTCACACTATGAAAATCTTATTTATAGTCGAGGAACACTTTGTTCTAATTAAACAAAACCACCAAGTGACCACTACCTAAATCCAGGATGTCTGAGGATATCCTATGGTTAAAAAGATATAGATAACATTTGGTTTCTCTTTAAAAACTCGTAAGTGTGTTTTTCAAGCTTGAAAGAAGGCCATACTCAAGAACAAATAATATTTGAAAAATCATTTCCAAAAGACCGCTTGAATAAATAAAACCTTAACTTTAAGGACTCAAGAATGAATCAAAATACTTGAAAATCACATAAGATAAGAAGAAAGAAATATGGCGAATATTTATTTCATTATAATTGCTCGTTCTTAAAATAAATTAGGAAGTTTATGGATTTCAAAAGTATGCGTAGTACTTTTGTATGAAGAACAATGGGTACACACTCAGGTGAAAAACTTTCATTGCCTAAGAAGAAATATTTGTTGGATGCAAATAAAGATTGTGTCTAGGCACAACTAACAATGATTTTTTTATCAAATGATACAAAAAAGGTGAATAAGTCTTTTACAACTCAGAGGTACTTTTGCTCAAATGAAGAATTTTCTCGCTAATGTGAAGGGTCAATGAACTAGTTCACTGACGTAACAAAATATTTTGATTTATGGCTACTTATGTCACAACTAGCGAGATAGGAACTTTGCTAACGCGAAGCTCATTCCAGCGAAGCAAACCACCAGCGAAGAAGGTCACGAGTGGTACCATACTTTTACAATGACTTCTTTTCCATATTTTGTAAAAATGAAGAGTACACTAATTGAAGGAAAGTCCTATTTCACTAAAGAAAAACTCTGGCAAGCAAGTCATAGATGGATACATAAATTTCATCATTTTTCTTCTTTTTTTACACAAAAAACAAAATTTTGGCATGTTTAAGATGGCATAAATAAAAGTTTAAATACAAAGATGTATTAAACATAAGTTTGTTTATTGGAAAAGTAACATTTTTTGATGATTTTACAAATATGAAAAGCATTTTAACTAAGGGTGAATGCATGTCTTTTAGACCTATACCTATATCCTAAGTTATTCACTGCAGGTAAGTACCACGTGTGATCTGAAATGAGTGTGATGAATTTTTCCACAGAACTCTTGGACTAGAATTAGAATTTAATTTGTAGCGTAGAGTAAGATAATGTATAATGTCAGGGGAAACACGATCATATTATACTCATATAATATCCCCATTTGTGTACTTGATGAAGAAAATACATAATATAAAATTACAAGCAACAGAATTAAATTTATAATCTACGACACGACTTGACTAAAAAATTCATAAAATAAATAAAACTTTATAACAAGTACCGAAAGACACGATGCTTGAAGGATCTTCTTGTACCTATTCATATCACACACTAGAAAACTTATCAAATACTAATGTGTAATGCTAAGACAAAAAAATATAAGAGTAATACGATGAGACATGTGGATATAATTATGTGTGGATGTGAAAATAAAATAATTAAAGTAATCCCCATCAATTATGAAATTTATATTAATAAACATAATCTAAGACATAATACTCCCAGTAATGCAGCATGCTCAATACTATGTATCCCCAATCTCCAAACTTCTCCCATTTTTATAAGCAATCAGATAAAGGAAAGAACAAAGTACATATTTAGATTGTAGACACCATCCTTGGACCCCCCCAAAGATCATCCTTAGGTCCCTAGCACTCACTCGTTCACCATAAACGCTAGGTTATACTGCCATTACCAATCTAAAAGCTATCGGACACTCTCGGGCACCCATTTGACTATGGTCAACTTTATTGCCTGAAGGAAATCTCAATGAGGTATCAAAGGTCTTTGAATAGCCTTTGAAACGGTCAATCACATGGACTAATGAGACTTACAGTCCAAACGAATGATTCATTTTACCCCCAAAATTAATTTGGATGCCACAGAGCACACCCGGGCACTTTAGACTCTGGTAAATCTCCAACTGGAGATATGATCAATTAATCAATGAAGGTTTTTAAATCTCCTTTCCAATGGTCCATCCTGTATGTGAATCAACCTTACTGTTTGGATGAGTAACCCATTATACTGCGAAGGGTCATCGGGATGCATTTGACCTTGGTCAAATTTCTGAACCAAGTGAGGCACAATGAAATATCTAAGGGAACTAAATTCCCATTCCAACGGTCTACTCCGTGCAGGAATCGACCCTATGGTTTAGACGAACAGTCCATTTTCTGAGCCTCTCCTGTCTAGAGACCATCGAGTACTTTCGATCCCCATTTGACATATCAACACTCCTGGAACCGATAATGGCTCAATGTTTTCTAAAAGGTCTGTGAATTTCCATTCTAATGGTCTTCCACGTGTGTGATTCGGACTTACAGTTTGCATTTTATTCCCATATTTTTTTGAAAAACCTATTCTGGACTGCCTATCGGTACCCATGGGACCCTGCAAAATGGTAGTGTACTTGAGGTGCTATGTCGATAGGCAGATCTAGGACCGTGGCAATTCGCACCTCCTTTGGCCCTATAAAAAAGGGCTATGACCTCATTTTGAGGGACAACCCCTGAACACTCCCCTCAACAAGTCAATTAACATTCTCTCGAATTCAAACTCGTCCCCTTTCCTAAAAACCCATTTCCCCGCATTCTCTTCCGTCACCTTATTACCTCACTAGGTAATACCCCCCCCCCCCCCCCCCTCAAACCTCTCATACCACTTTCAACCCATTGAAAGATCAACACCTTAAGGTTAACATCATGTACTCATAATGAGGTCCAATTCTCCATTTCTTTCTCCAATTCTTCCATTTTAGTATCAATAATCTTATTTATTCGTCTATAGTTTTGTTTCACTACATCACAATATTAATCTTTAATCTTTAGTATTAGTATTTTCACATAATCTATTTCCATAAAAAAATATGGTTTATCCATAAATTCCAAAAGTGGGATTTCTGTTTCACACTTTTAATCTTAAAAGAACATTTTATCCACACTGACAAAAAAAAAATCACCCCTTTGGATTTATGGATTTAACCCCACCCGATGATATCTTTGAACTACATTGATGTTGATTCCTCTTGGGTTACGTACGCGTCACGGGCCAATCCAAAGATTTGAGTCCTCCTATATGCATGTTTATATGTTTCTTTCATATCTTACATATATATCCTTTATGAATCTCTTATTATTACATACTTGTGTTTCGTTTGATTCACACATTTTCTCTTCTATAGCGACTTGTGATTCGACAAACACTCATATTATATTTTGATTCTTTTTTAACATTCCAAAAGATGAATTAACTCCATCCTTTTCCATGGAGCGGGTGGAATGATTCCATTCTCCACCGATATTATAGACAAGTGCGTGCACACACAGACACACACACACACACACACACACCATAGAGTCATTAAAAGGAAAATATTAAAATTTTCCCATGAGAGACCGAAAGGTCGGGATGGGTGCCTAATACCTTCCCATTCTGTAACTTAGCCCCCGAACCTCTGAACTATGGGTTTATCAAGCATCGGTATTGGCCTTGATGACATTCTCTTGATGAGGAAACATTTCTTTTGCTTGTTTTAAGAAAAGTAGGCTAGCTACTCTTTTTTTACATCGTCCCCCACAATGATGACAACCGAGGGCCCCGAGGCCCCATGATGGCCACAGTGGCGACTCTGCTGGGGACTAGCATTTTAAGAGGACTATACTATATTTTTACATGAGTGTTATTATTTTCTACATGTGTGCATATCCCACCAGTATGTTCCCTTTACTCCTCTATATAATTTATGTACACCTACCTTATGCTTATATCTACCATGCCCCATTCTCATGTATATATCACTTTTCACTCACTTACACACATCATACAGTTGTATATACTCCCCATATTCAGTTCACACACTTACACTTAGTCTTAGTTCTACTCACATGTTCCATGAACCCCCTGTAGAATAACCATGCTTAGCTTCACTATCACACACACACAATCCTCGCACTTGTATGTATCTCAATGCCCACATAAAAATCTCACACACCACTTTTAACCAATCGATGCTTAAACTCACAAGCATAAACAATCACTTGTATATATTCACATGTCACTCACTCACATGTATAAATACCCATCATTTCCTATCACCATGCTTAGTATAGTCTTTATTCTCTATGCTAGATTTCTTTTCATGATACTTGTATATTCTCCCCTATTAGTGTAGTGCTCCCCTTACGATAAAAAAGAAACATCTCTCCATAATATACTAATAAAGATCCATGCATTTTTGCGCATTTCATCACGAGAGAATGGCAATATTGACAAAAAATTGGTCCCATACAGGGGGGTTGCTTTATGATGGGTGCTGGTCCGGAAGGTCATAGTTAGCCTAAGAAATATGACTCTAACTTTCAATTGGTCTAGTACCTTTGAAATATATTGAATGGTTCCCCCCACATCCTACTGGTTTATCTAACTAATGACAAAATGTATATAAAAGGGAACTCGTTGATGTACGTTGAGTATATCGAATTCGCTCTCATGCTTAACATGACCAAGAGGTATATCGTGAGGCGATTCATGTACACTCAGGTATATCAAATGGCTTTTCCACATGTATTTCTTAATGATTTTCCTTATAGCCAAAAGGTATATTATGAAAATAATTCCAAAGGGGGAACCCTTCCACTAACCTATTAAGTGCGTAAACCTCACATAGGTGTCGACCATAGGGCACTCATATTTAGTTTTCCGCTTACTATGAGAAACTCTCTCGATATTCCAAGTCGGCATACCGCCTGCATTTTTTCACTATTTCTCCTCTTTCGAAAACATGACCCTATCCACAAGCATAGAAACAAGTCGACTAGTGTCTTAAATTTTTAAACCCTATTTCCCCAGGCTCGAATCCTATTCGTTATTTTTCTTTCACTTAGGCAAACGTAATACAAGTGAAAACCTAATAATAATAACAATTATCATGATGAGATTCCTCTCCTTTTTTTTCTCCTTCTCAAAAACCAAAAATAACAAATATTTTTACCCCCTTTCCTCCAAAAATCCTAAAACTTTTTCTTATTTCTTTCAAAAATAAATTTGAACCATTTTCCCTTTCAGGTTGATCGCATACCTAACTTTGGTCTGACTCCCTATTGACTTAAGTCTTCGATCAAATCGCTCCGAAGCTTCGTCGCTTCTTCTTCTACTTCAACTGAATTTTTGATCTACCTCCCTGAGCTTTATATGGAGAACACCAGCCAAGCACCGAATGTTAAGCCAGATTTGATATCCATCATATCCCATCTTATTGCCAAAACTGACAACATCTAAATCGATGTCTAGGAAATATAGTGAAACTGAGCCCATATTCCTGAATAACCCGAGGGTTACTTTCCTAGTGCTATGCGTCAACCTTCCCTCGAGCCTGTTTTGGTCCCATAAGAATGCCATGATGTCCAGCGTGCCTCTCCAGGCCAAAATATCTTACTAGGACTGTGGGTCGTGGCCAAATTCCAATACCATTTTGGGCATAACCAATTTTGTGGGTCGCGGTCTAAATTCGTGACCAATCAGGGGTTCACGGTGGATGGTCACGGACTTGGGTCGTCACCCACACCACAACGGAAAAAAATGGTCGGGAGCAAAGTCCGTATCCCCCAACCGCGATAAAAAATGGTCATGGCCAGAGTCCGTGACACGGTACAATGGAAAAAAATGGAAAAAATGTTCGCGGACAAAGTCCATGACCCCCAACTGTGACGAAAATGGTCGTGGAAAAAGCTCAAGACCAATACTACGATCATTTTTTTCCAATTTTTCATCGCGGTGTGGGTCACATACTTTGGATGAGACCATTTTTCATCGCTAGTGGGGGTCATAGACTCTGGTTTTGACCATTTTTCGTCACTGTAGGGGGTCACAGACTTTGTCTGCGACCATTTTTATTCGCGACAGAAAGAATAAAATCGGTCATGGATAAACTCCATGACCATATTTAAGTATATTTAAAAAAATTGGGTCCTATCCTAAAATGGTGGGTCCCGTGAAGGTGCGACCGGTTGCTACGTGTTATGTTGGACACACACAAGGTGTTAAAAATATTTATTGTTGACAAAACAATCAAAAAAATTCAAAAGTTGCAAATCGGGAACATTATTGATAAACTAATGTACATACAAACTTCAAAAAATTACAAGTCTTAATTGTCCACAGACCAACGAAATAATTGGGCAGAGTTTCCTCTATTTTTTAGAAATTTTAAGCCCTGTTAATATAAGGCTCGCACGTCCATAAAATTTGACAATCAAATTATAAAAGCCCTCATGGCTTTAGTATTAAACAATAAAACTATAAAAGCCTGTACGACCTTAACACATAAAAAACAAAATATTGAATGCCAACAACATTATATAAACATCCTTCCTATCATAAATCGTATCCCTCTTCATGTGTTCCACGTGGAGAAAAGCAAAGGATACAATGTTATCCTACAAAAAAATAGAATACAAAAAAATATGATATCAGTAACCAAATTCAAATATCACAATAAGGAGATCCACAAAAATAATAACAAAGAACAGAAAATAAAGAACACACACATAACAATGATATATGTGGTTCTTCAACTTGCCTACGTCCACAAAAAGGTTCCTATTTATTATAGTGTCTCTCAATATTTCATATTACATCCCTTTGACCCGAGTGAGGGTGTACAATTTATAGGCATATTCAAATAGAGGTTGGGTTGATCAAGGAACTCAATTAACACATTGAATATATCAATAAGCACATGAATATCTCGGCCAATATTATTGGTATTTGAATTGAATATATTCCTAAGTGTTTTAGTATATTTGAAATACTTATGTGTTGATTAAATTATGATTTGAGTCGAGAAGCGCTTTGATTTATCTAAGTTAGTCGGCTACCCTCATGGGCTTAGTTAAATGGGTCCCCGCAATTGCCCCTAAAATCTTTGGGCTTATAGCTTAGGCCAGTACAATTTAATCAAGTCTAAGGCCCAAGGCCTGGAGTAGTGTCAAAATCGGTATTTCACGTTTGCAATTTGTGAGGGAAGATGGGAGTATGCTTGTCCTTAGGAGAAAATAAAGCGTTGAGATCTTCTCTGGGAAGGGCGACTCATCATTTCGGATAATTGAAACTTGTTCACGTGAAAACTAACCGTCTGTTTACTACTTTTGGACGTCATTGCACACACTTTGCATCTAAGCTTCCCCTTGTTCCTTGCTTCAAACCCAAAGATTTTCTTCCATAGTGTTCCTTCAAAGCTCCATTAATACTTTTAAGTTATAGTTTTATCTTCGCTTTAGTTCTTTTCTTCTCCAAAGTATCTTGTCAATATATCTAGGGTTAATGGAAATTCATGACAATAAATTTGTTCCTGAGATTAGAAAGATCTATGGTATTCCTGAATGGGTGGATATCGAGTGTACCCCCACTTCCCAAAATAGTCATGCCATAGAAGATGATCACTGGATTTGTACTCTTCTGATTTCTCAGGGGGTCTTAACATTTCCTCTCGATCCTCCTTTTTCTAAAATTCTTTAGATATTTTGAGATAGTCTCTACCCAATGTTCACCAAACATTTGTAAGATCGCTAATGGGGTACATAGGATAAAAAAATAGTATGGAACAAATTTAGGACTTGTAGAGATTTGCTAATGTTATTAGTTTTCTCATACAAATATGGGTAACTTGTATTTGAAGTGGAGAAGTACTCATAGAGCCCTAGTAGTGAATTTTCCTAACTCCCACAAGGTTTATTGGTCCGATAGTTTAATTGCTGGGAATTGACAGTATCCTCCCCAACCAGAGGGTGTAAGGTACAGGACACCTCGTATCCCTACCTTTGGGGAGGATTATATAGGTTGATAACACTTGTTTTTTTCTTCATTATTCGTCGGCTTATTCCTATTTGTGCTTTTTCTGATGTTTCCTCTCTTTTCTTTTGCAGCTAAGGATAAGAACTAAAAACCTTCTCTTCGTAAACTTAGAGTCAATGATCTTCTAAAATCTTGGAAAATTGGGGATACTATTGCTGAGGGCGAGCATCCCCACTCGACGGCTTATCTACTTTAATATAAGAAAAACCACTACTAGTTTTATTGCTCGACCTATGGATACCATCCCCCATTTGGAAGTTCCAGAAGAGGAGGTTAGTGGTCCTTATAAACATATTCAACTAGAAGAAGAAGGGTAAGAAGAAAGTTCTAAAAAGTAAGGAGAGGAAGCAGAAGGTAAAGATGAGGGTTCAAAAGAGGATAACGAGGAGGTTAGTGAAAATTAAACAAGGTAGGAAGAATAAGGGTTGTCCCCACCCAAAATAAGGTATCTGATCATTTAGGATAATGATGATGATCTGTTGCCTGATCACATAAAATGCTTAAGGAGGAAGGAAGGGGACTCTTCTATGGTTGGTGGTTCCAAGATAATAACTAAGGGGCATAAAAGTGAAGGGCAGAAGAAAAGGAGAGATGAAGAGGAGAAGAGAAAAGAGAGAGCGGGAAGAATATAGGATGCGAGAAAGAGAGAAGAAGAAAAAAAGGGATTAGGCCTGAAAGGCCCCTGTCGTGCCATCTTCACTTGTTATTACTGAGGGGCCAAATGTTTCTAACACTCTCGACTCGTCTCCATGCTGCTAGAGGGGACGTGTTGTCCAGTAATTATGAGCGATCAATAAAGATGGGGTCCGACCAGTTGTCCCTTAAGTACAATCAAGGGATTGCATTGGTAAGTCCATTTCTCTATATACTTCTTTGGTTCTTTTTTGAATTTATGTAAACTGATCTTTGCCTCTTTCTTCATTTTAAATTTTACTTTTGATTTCACCACATTGCTTCATGGTCGGGGCGACCAGTCGAAGAGAAATTAAAAGTTATAAAAGGATTTAATGAATTTGGACAAGGTTCTGGATAATGTTAATGATTCTTTAGAGTAGGAGAAGAAGAAGGCCTTGGACACCCTTAAGTTGTAGTTAATAAAGGAGTTGACTGACCTCTAGGAAACCTTTGGTCTAGTGGTTACCAAGCGAATGAAGTTCATCGAGGTAAATAAGAAGATGACTGCCAAGAAAGTTGGTACAATAAAGTCTCAGAGGTAGCATACGATGATGTCAAAAGCCAGATAACCTATGGATGTCAAGCCCTAATACCATGGATGTTGATGAGCCTCAAGTCATCCAACCTACTATTCGTGATAATGTAGAGCCCATTGATTGATCTGTAGGAGATATCCTTATTGATCAAGCTACTGAGGACACTAGTGCAAGCGTGGTCACTAGCGACCAAGATGTCAGGGATGATAAAAAGGGAAAAGGCCCAACTTCTTCTGAGAAGGTGTAGATCCCTAAGTTTGTAGGATGACTGTTTTTTGTTTGGGTTGATGTCGTGTTTTAATTACTCTAGACTTGTATCGGCTCATGCCGAACTTTAATTTAATGGAAGAAATATTTTTTCTCTCTTGGTTAGATTATCTTTCTCTTAGAGGTGTTTGTTATTGATATTTGGTAATATCTATTGTTCGACTTTTTGGCCGTAGCCCGTTGATCTGGACGAATATATTCCCCTTGATTCCCATGTGAGGTAGATCCTAGGATCGAACATTAGTGTCCAGGATTGTAAAGCTTTTATAAAGGTCTACAAATATTTGAAAACAAGAACCGTGTTGAAGAGACGAATGAGATTAAAGCTCAAGTTCAGGTGGGAGTGAATGCCTTCAAAGCCAAACTTATGGGTACTACTGAAGTTAACCAAGTGGGGGGAGCTAATTATGAAAAATAATAATGAACTAAGGAGGGAGGCTGCTAGGCTAAGGGATAACCTTCCATCAGGGTCCTCTTTAGTGCTGCGAGGAGCTTCTTCGTCATCAATTGGGATAACTGGAGCTTGGAACTAAGACCTTCAAAGAGAATTTACTTAGAAGAAGGGGGATGTCCAATATTTTTTCTATATTGTACCTCGACAGTCCTAGGTAGATGCTTATGACCAAGACTGGATTTATACCCCGATAAGATTGAAGGAAGCAAAGGACCTTATTTCTGCCCGGGGACGGCTTTGTGCTCTTAAGGAGGTGAAAATGCCCAAGGAGTCTATCCTATGGTAAAAGTACCAGATAGAATGTCCGTTTTACCATCAGAATCCCTTCTCGAGGAATGACAAGTGGATCCCAATAGATGTTATCCCTATATGTCTCCTATAGCATCACTTAGAAGATGATGGAGAATAGTTTGTTCCACACCCAGACGATGGTCGGAGGGCATGTGTTATAGACTACCTTGCCTGCCACCCTAGTCCATCATAAGTCTCTAATTTAGTTTTTGGGGGTTTTTGTTATAGATGTAACTTCTTATTATAGTGAATGAAAAGAAGTGAAGTTTATGAACTTCTATTGTTTTGAGCTTGTGCTGACTTAACATGTATTATTTATTTGTTAATTAATAAGTTTGTTGACCAAATGATATTAATTGACCACATTGGCTCCCTTAATTTCCCAAGTAAACTTGTTCTTAAGTTTCATCATTTTGATATTCTTAGCTGACTAAAAAGTTTTGGGAACTAGCATTGTCGCTATTTGTTAGAACATTCTCCCTATCCAATATGACTAAGCAATATCACTCTATCTTAGGTCATGTCATCACACTCTCTTAGGCCTAAGTAAGATGATGGAAATGATCTACTAGTCAATGGGCCATCCGTACCAGGAGGTTTTTTACGACCAATCATAGTTGCCGTCTGATAATACGTAAATATTGCATATTTCATCCCTCGAACCGGCGCTTTTTAGCCCCCTTGGGTATTTTATTGCCTATATTTATGCTCGTTAACTATACAACCCCGGATTTCTATGTTAACATGTTTTTAAGGGTTAATTGAGCTTTTATAGGTATTTGGATGCTAAGTATGAAGTTCGGACGCATTCTACTCTATTTTTTTACGCAATCGCACCTTCAAGGGAATTTTAGTCAATTCATATTTTCGATACCTGGCCCAACATCTACACTGAAGTTATATCCCTCCTCACAAGCTCCGCGTGGCTACAAACGGTGCACGATTACGAGTCCGTATGAAGAAGTTACGGGATTTTTAGCGGACGAAAAAAATAATGAAACCAAAAACTGCATGTTGCTTGGCTGAGACCTGCTTGATTGATCGATCGATCCCCTGTTTTTTGTTGATATTCTGTTTTCTTTTCTAATTTCATTCCTTTTACTATATAAAGGAATTTTGTTGTAAAAACAGATATAATTCGTTTTAGGTAAGAATAACTTAGGTTTTTGAGGGTTTTGGAGAGTTCTTCTTCATTTCTTCTTGGTTTGACACCCATTTGGGCTTGTAAGTTAATTATTCATCATCCTCTCCATTAATTTAACTTGTATTCCTTTATTTATTTCTTTGTAGTTAACTTACAATATTTCTAATTTAGTTTTACATGCTTTCTCTACTTGCTTTCTAGTGTATATTTATCGCGTTTATTTACTGCATTTTTATCATGCTTTCTAGCTAATTTAAATTTTGTTCTGCTTGAATTGAACTCACTCTGGTTGAAGCATTTCTTTACTTTGGTGATGGTGTTTACGGGTCTATTTCGGGTGTGTTGTCGTAGTTATTTCTCCTAGGAGATTTGACAGGGCATATCATGTATGTCCCATGCTTACGACCTTGCATGCGTAATTTCTGGGGTATTTGTTGATGCCAAAATCTTATTAGGATTTTATGAGAATTTAGGGGCGTGACAACCCTTGATTTAAATAACTTTCAAAACGAGATGCGTTCTAAATAACTCATCGACCCATGTATCCATTCTATACTAATTAACTCGGGTGAGGGATAATCGATGCGACCTATAGTTTTTACCGCTTTGTTAATCCAGTTTCAATACACTTGCCTAGAATAATCTTTCCCTTTTATGCATATTTTCCTTTTTAGTTTGTAATTCAACTTTTGCACTTTTATTTCAGAATACTAAATCCTGTAAATTCTAGCAACTCGTCTCTGTGGATTTTCGATACCCGACTTACTGCTATACTCACCTGTTGAGTGTAGTCGTAATTTAGGTTTGTTGTATGATCACGATGAAACAAAAACAACGATTGTGTTCTTACACGAAGACACCATTCGCGCGGTGATCAAAATGGCGTTGTTGCCGCAGATGAATTTGTTTTAGACATTATTTGATTTAGTATTTTATAGTATTTTCTTTCTATTTGTATTATTTGCTATTATTTTTGCAGGACTTCCACATTTGAGCACTTAGAAACGCTTGAATTTTTCCTATGCGCACCCACTTTGTGGAATTCGCCACTTCGAGCCATTTTTGGGGTAAGCATGTCTTATTCCAATTCTTTCGATAATCATTGTTATAATTCTCAAAATTCCGGCAAACTTATGTCTTTCGGTGAATACTTAGAATCCCAAAGTAATACAAATTCAAATATGACTTTAGGCGAGTGTAACGAAAGTCAAAATTTGGGTTATTGGAATTTCGATGATGATGATAATGATTTTGGGCCTTTACCTCCTTATAATAGGAATTTTGATACTAATTGCAGTAGTTTTCAAAATTCCTATAATAATGAGTTTTCTTTTAATTCCGATGGTAATTTTCATAGTTCCCATTTTCAAGGATCCGCACGTCGACCTATGACATTCGGTGAGGGCTGGCGTATGCTTGAAAATGAGAAAATTGAAAATCGTTATCGAGAAAAAAATCGTTGTTGGGAGCAAGACTTGGACTTATTATTTAATTTCGACGATGATTTTTCTTCCGAGACTTTTGAAGTCGAAGAATGTTTTGAACCAAATGAGGACTTTGTGCCTACTTTGGAACAAACCATTCTAGACTTTTCCCATTGCATAATGGATATTGAATGTGAGGATGAAAATGATGTAATATATATTTGCAATGAAATGATTTCTTCTTTGGCCCCCAAAGAAGAACATTTCATTGAAAATGATATTATTTCATTCGAAACTCAATCTTCATGCGATGATGATTCATCTCATAAGTTTGAATTTATTTTCTCACCATTTTCATTCTCTATTATCACACCGTCACAAGTACCCGATGATTCGATTTCAAACTTTAATGTTTTAAACCTTTTCGCCGATGAGGAGTACTTTCTCAAGTCGCCTTCTACGATCGCATATTTGCCCTAGTGTGCGCCACCTCCCATTCTGCTTGCTAAATCTTTGGGAAGCTTTTTGTCTTTTCTCTGTCCCCACATATTTTTATCACCCATTCAATCCAAATCCCCCATCGTCCCTCCAAAACTTTTAATTAGCGATGGTTCATTTCTTTCGCCTTACACATGCCTTTCGTTGTTAAAACAAAATCCATATTTTTCGGAAGGCATGCTTGTATGTGAGGGTACGTCAGTTATCCTCCAAAGTCAAATCGTTCTTATGGTGGACCCTCAGCTATTTAGACTTCTAGTGTATAGTTAGTGTGAAGCCTAAATAGTATGTTGTATATAGTTAGCTTTTTATTCTTTCTTTATTTTTATCTTTTCTTTCCTTTTTAATTTAGTCTAGTGTAATTAGTTAACTTTTTGTTATTTGTTTTTGCAATGCTCAGTACTAACTTGTTTTATTGATTCTTTGGAGTTGTTCTTATGGGGATCGATCCAATTATGGGTAATATTTCTCTTTTTCTCTCTTTAACTTGGTTTTAAATTAACATTGAGGACAATGTCAAGTTTTAAGTTAGAGGGTGTGGGATATTCTATCCATTTCTTTATTTAGTCCATGTTTTTGCTCACATGTTAGTTAATTAGTATGCTTTTATTAGAATATTCAAAATTTTCAAAAATATTTTCTTTATTTTTTCTCCTTTTTGGGGCGTTTTGCCTTTGCTTCCGATAAATTTCAATAATTGCCCGATCCAATAGATAACCCAATGATGCATGTTCTCAATTTTAGAAGTTATTAGACTTTAGTCTTGATTATTGATATTATGAATAACTTCATGAATTAAACTTTAATCCCATGAGCGCAAGTACCATTCTTGTTCTATTGATTTGGTTTAAGATTTTTATAACTCAGTAATCTTTTGTTGCATTGTATATACTTACACCAAGTAAGCTTTGTACCTTTTGTCGTTTGTCAGTTTTATACACTATTCTTTTCTCTTTGAAAACGTTTAATTCATTGGTAATATCACTATTCTTTTAATTGATCGTTCATTAATTGAGTTCATTCTTCAAATGTGTTACTTGATCATGAATTTCATATATTGTTTTGACTCGAGAATTGCGTAAACTTTTTGAAATGATCATTGTCCATCTTTATTATATCACCCATATTGACCTTGACCTCACCTTATATGTTTACCCTCGTCAACCCCTTTGGGCCTAAATATAGCCTTTCGTTTCATAACCCAAATCCCATAACCAACGCCGAATTGGAGTTTTAGCCCATACATACACTTTACATACCTTTGTTTGGAATACAACTTGGGATTGAATGATGTTGTTTTGATGTCGGTTGCAATTTAAGGATATGATAGTTCGAAAAGTAAAGAAAAGAAAGAAAAGAAAAAGAGTGAAAAAGAGAAAGTAGAAAACAAAAGAAAACATGAGAAAAAGAAGAAAAGAAAGAAAGAGAAAGTTGTAAATGCTGTGTATATAGCTGAATAAGCTTTGATTACGCTCCTCGATGATATATCTAATGCCTTTTGGAACTTGTTTTCCAAGTTTTGATATTGCTCGCATCTTCCCATTATTCCAAAGTTTTCATTCCGAACACTTTGAATTCGTACATACATATCCTTCATTTTGTACTCTAGCCTAACCTACATTACAACCCTATTAAAGTCATATGTGATCTTAGGTTGATGTAATTTAAAAGTTTAAATAGTTGTGATAATTTGTAAAAATGCATTTTGCCTTTTTAATGGGTGGTATCCTTTCATTGAGATTACAGTTTTTCATTTTATATATAGCATTATTCATTTGTGACATGTGTGTGGACTAGTTTCCATTTACAATTACTCTTTATGCCCACATGTTCCATGAGTTAGCTACCTGTTTCGAGTGAATTCACTTGATGAGTGTAATGCCCGTGAGGACTGAATATATGCCTGTTTTATTTAGTATTGAATTTGTGTAAGTTTTTTCCAAATCACACTATACATGTGCTCTCTCCCCCTCCCACATTTTAAGGTTTCGATTCTATGAGGTGCATTCTATAATGTTAATGATTTGGACTTTTGTTTGAATTCGTTCAATGTGCTAATAATGCGTATGAAATCTTTTTTACTTTTGTTGTGATTGTTGCATATTGGTTTGGGCATATTTTGAGGAAACCATGTGATGTTTGTGGGTACCATCCCTGAAAACCCTCACGAGACGACACTCGTCCATTAGGGTGACCTAGGGGTTTAACGGCTTATTGCATACGCCAAATACAATCGAATCACTCATGAAAGTGGCCTTTTTCTTTTATACCATAATTTTGCACTATCTCCTACTTTTTGTTTTCTTGTAGTTCTTGTTGCATCCTATTTCGTTGCTAGGGACTAGCAATGTGTAAGTTAGGGGGTGTGATAATACGCAAATATTGGGTATTTCATCCCTCGAACTAATGCATTTTAGCCCCCTCAGGTATCTTATTCCCTATATCTATGCTCATTAACCAGACAACCTCGGATTTATACGTTAACTTGTTTTGCAGGGGTTAATTGAGCTTTTATAGGTATTTGGATTCTATGTATAAAGTCCAGACGCATTCCGCTCGATTTCTGTACGCAATCAAACGTTCAAGGGCATTTTAGTCAATTCACATTTTTGGCACCTGGCCCAACATCTACACTAAAGTTGTATCCCTCCTCACAAGCTTCGCGTTGCCACGAACGGTGCATGATTCTGAGTCCGAATGAAGAAGTTACGAGATTTTTAGAGGAAGGAAAAAATAATGAAACCAAAAACTGCATGCTGCTTTACTGAGACTTTCTTGATTGATCGATCGATCGATCGATCAAACGGATCAATCGATTGATCCTTCATTTTTCATCCATCGTAGGGAGACAGTGGGCTCATTTTCTAAGCATCGATCGATCGATCACAGGGGATTGATCGATCGATCCCCTATTTTTTGCTGATATTTTGGCTTTTCTTTCCTTTTCTCTTTTCTTTTCTAATTTAATTTCCTTTACTATATAAAGGAATTTTGTTGAAAAAACAAATATAATTCATTTTAGGTTAGAATAGCTTAGGGTTTTGAGGGTTTTGGAGAGTTCTTCTTCATTTCTTCTTGGTTTGACACCCATTTGGGCTTGTAAGTTGACTATTCATCATCCTCTCCATTAATTTAACTTGTATTCCTTAATTTATTTCTCTGTAGTCAACTTACAAGCTTTCTAATTTAGGTTTACATGCTTTCTGTACTTTCTTTCTAGTGTATATTTATCGCGTTTATTTACTACATTTTTATCATGCTTTCTAGCTAATTCAAATTAGGTTATGTTTGAATTGAACTCACTCGGGTTGACGAGTTGATTTGCTTTGGTGATGGTGTTTACGGGTCTATTTAGGATGCGTTCTACTAGTTATTGTGCCTAGGAGATTTACGACCTTGCGTGCATAATTTCTGGGGTATTTATTGACACCAAAATCTTATTAGGCTTTTATGAGAATTTAGGGGCGTGACAACCCTTGATTTAATTAACTGTCGAAACGAGACGCATTTTATTTCGGAGTACTAAATCCTATAAATTCCAGCAACTCGTCTCTATGGATTTTCAATACCGGACTTACCGCTATACACACCCGTTGAGTGTAGTTGTAATTTAGGTTTGTTTGTATTATCGCGGTGAAACGAAAACAACGATTGTGTCCTTACACGAACACACCTTTAACGCGGTGATCAACGACAAACCCTAGTTGCCTTTGTATCCTAAGAATCCCCTGCAGGGATTTTTTTGTTGTCAGGGAAAATCATGAGGTCTATTGTTTTCATAACAAAGACCCGAGTAACTTGTTATAATTACTACAAGCCCTACTGGGCATGTGAGATTTCTTAATTGAAGTAAGTTGAACAACTTGTTGTAATCCATGGGGGTTCTACCATGCACAAGGGTGTTTATCATTTCGAAAAAGGTGCGTATTACTGAGATGCAATCAAAGAACATTAAGTATCCGACATATCATAAAATGCGAGGGCCAACTAGCCGTTGTTTATTGAATAATTACTGGGGAGAAACATTTATTTGGAAATTAAAATTTTCTTAAGCTAAATGTGATAATAATAAAGACTAAAAGTAAAACTTCTTAATATTGTGTGCGTTCCAGGATCTTGCTATCTCCATGGCCTCTAGCTTTTCCAAGTGATATGCCCCTCGAAGGTCATCCCTTATTACCCTAGAAGGTCCTTCCTAATTTGGTCCCAGCTTACCATCTGATAGTTTCACGACACTGCCGAGAACTTTTCTTAGGACATAGTCACCTATCAAAAACTTCCTTGGATTGACTTTATTGTCATATTGCTTGTCCAATTGCTATTGGTAGGAGTCCAACTTGATCAAGGCCAGTTCTTTTCACTCGTTCACCAAGTCAAGTTCAGTGTTAAATGCACCATCATTAAGGCCATATTCGACCAAGGTGGTTCTCATAGTAGGGATCCTTGCTTCTATAGGGATGATAGCTTCCATTCTATAAGTGACAGAAAAGGTTCTTTCCCTAGTTGGTCTCGTAAGAGTGGTACAGTAATCTCATATAATATGAGGAAGCTCTTCCACCCAGGCACCCTGAGCTCTTTCCAACCATTTTTTTCAGCCCATCGATCATGGTTTTATTATAAGACTCTGCCTGCCCATTGCCTTGGGGATACACCACAAAGATAAAGTGGTGTTTAATGTCATTCTCGTCACAAAAAGCTTAAAAACCACTTTCAAATTGATTTCTGTTATTGGTGACGATAGTCCTCGATATCGCAAAGCATCTTATAATGTTCCTCCAGATGAACCTTGTTATATCTGAATAGCGAATGTTTGCGAGTGATTCTGCCTCTGCCCCTTTAGTGAAGCAATTTATGACAAATACTAGATACTTACGATCTCCAAATGCATTATGAAGTGGTCCCACTCTATCCAATCCCCGTTACGTAAATTTCCATGGGGTTGTTAGGGTTTTCAAATCACTAGCAAGCTGTTGGACAATAAGAGAATTCTTCTGACATTTTTCACACTTGCGAATGTAAGCGCTTGCATCCTTTTACATATGGGGCCACTAATTACCATCCTTAATTTCTCGAAAGTTCAATGATCTCCCACCTATGTTACTCCCAAAAATTCCTTCATAAATATCACTAAGTACTTGATCGGCGCCATGTGGGTGAACACACTGGAGAGAGGGACCCGTAAATGACTTCTTATAAAGCTTTCCTCCAGTGGTGAGGTAAAAATGGGCAGCCTTAACCCTTAATTAATGGGCCAACCTCTTGTCTTGGGGCAGTATGTCACTCTGTAGATAATTGGCAATGGTATCCATCAAAATAGTGGAAGCCTCTTCTATGGCGAGAACTTGCTCGGAAACCACTGTTTGGTTAATTCTTCACTACGTGAGGAATTCTATCTGGATAGTTCCCTTTAGGTCAGAGTCAATTGCTAAACTCAGGGTCGGTAATGGGTCGGTGTGACTATTCTTTTCTCGGAGGAACTGTTGAATGTCTACTTCTTTAAACCCCATTGTAAGTCATCTCACCACAGTTGGGCAGGATGCCATCCTATCGTCTTTGGTATTGAATTCCCTGCTTATTTATTTGGAGACCAGTTTGGATTCGCCAAAAATGCCAAGGTACGTTTCCCCTGAAAATTGGGCCCTGCTCAAGCTAGCAATTAGAGCTTCATACTCATCTTCGTTGTTGGAGGCCTTAAATCCCAATCTTATTCCTTACTCGATGACAAAATCTTCTAGAGTGAAAAGGACAATCCCTACTCCTGTACCCTTATAAATAGAGGCTCCATCAACATTTAGGGTCCTGTCCTTAGACTATGCTTCCTTATTTGTTGAATGCTTGGCTTTATGTTGGTTAATTGGGTTGTGTCCTCCAAATTTAGTAATAAAGTCTTCTAAGACTTGTCCCTTAATCGTCATCTTTGGTTGAAGTGGATATCGAATCTCCTAAGCTCGACTGGCCACTTTGAAAGTCATCCAGAGAGGTATGCCTTCCTCATAATAGCTTTGAGTGGGTATGATGTGATTATGATAATTGAATGTTCTTTATGTAATGTTTCACCTTTCTTGAGGCAACTAATAGGGCGTAGGAAAGTTTCTTTAGAGGTAGGTACCGTTGCTTGGTGTTCATAAGTGTTTTTGTAGCATAAATGACATCCTTCCTTTTCGCACACCAGAGAGGAGCTTACAACATGGTCAAATACTACAAGCTAAAGATACAGCATGTCTCCATCACTTTGAATCACCGGGAGGGGTTGTTTTTTAAGGTTGGACTTGAGCTCTTCCAAAGCTTACGAGTAGTCATCATTTCATCTCAGGCCTTTGTCTTTCTTCATAATCTTAAAGAAAGGTTGGCATCATTCTAAAGACTTAAATATCAAGCGGTTGAGTGTCGTGATCATACAAGTGAGATTTTGATCATCTTGCAACATGTAAGGAGTTTGGATTCTTGTGATAGGGTCGATCTGATCCGGATTGGCCTAAATTACTCTCTTACTAACTAGGTAGCCCCAAAAACTTTCCTAACATGACTCCAAATTGCTAACATTAAGCTTCATCTAGTACTTCTTTGGGATATCAAAGGTTCTAGCTAAGTCTTTGAGGTGGCCTCCTTTGTCCTTACTTTTGACTAGCATATCATCGATGTAGACCTCCATTGTGTCTCCCATCTGTCTCTTGATCATCTTAGTGACATGTCTTTGATAAGTTGCCTCTGTATTTTTCAAACCAAATGGCATAACTTTATAGTAATATAACCTAATGGGGGATAATAAATGACGTTTTTTTCTGATCGGGGCCGAACAAAGGGCTCTGATGGTAGCCCGAGTATCCTTCCAAAAAGATCAATCTTTCATCTATTGCCATAGCATTGGCCAACAGATCTATTTGAAGAAGTGGGAAGCTATTCTTGGGACATGCTTTGTTAGGACTGTGAATTTAAAACACACCCTCCAACCGTCGTTGCTCTTGCATACTAGCACTAGGTTGGGTAACCGTTGAGGCAATTCAACCCGCCTGATTGAATTTGTATCTAGTAGCTTCCCTAGTTCATTATCCACTAACTTTTCCTTCTCGAGAGATTTTTGTCAAGCCTTCTGGGTGATTGTATTTCACACTAGGTCAATGTGCAGGCAGTGGTATCCCTAGTTAGTCACACGGTTCTGAGGAATGAAATAAACTCTTTCTTTTCTTGATCGACAAGGGTGGATCCGATCAGAAATTCCTCTTTGGCATGTTGTCATCGACCATAACTTCGTCCAGGATTTCAATTACCATATCGACGGGAAGGATCCTGGTTTCCCCCACTCCAGGTAGGACATACCGTAATTGATATTTGGAGGGAATAAACCCATCCTGGACTTCTTCCTAAGAATCCTCTACCTCCTTATTTTCTTTCTTGGGGTGAATCATCGCAATGAAGCACTTTTTAGCCGTGGCCTGATCGGCACGAATATGAACCACACCCCGGTCAGTAACACACCTCAACTTTTAATGGTAAGTGGATGGTACAACCTTTACGGCATAGAGCTAGACCCTGCCTAAAATGGCATGATATGGGGACTCAATATTCCTTACCAGAAACTCGATTAACTTTAAGATGTTTCCTTCCTTAACCGACATGATTATCTTCCTCAACGGCATCATGATTCTTCCGGCAAATCCAACCAATGTAACTATGTATTATTTGAGGTCGTCTATGTTCATCTCAATGAATAATTCTAGGTACATCCCTTCTGACAAACTTCCCTGGTCCATGAGCATCTTATCAATGTCCTAATTGGAAATTATAAACGTGATTATAAATGCGTTATGATGGGGAGTTCTTACCCTAACCAAATCTTCTTCGGTGAAAACTATATGCTTGGTATGGTTTACGTCCTTTAGTTGTCGATGCTTACCAACCTTTTTTTTGGCAGGGCGGAAATGCTTCCATGACAACGGTAACCTTATTCAACTCCATCTGAATAGAATTCCCTTAAATTTTGTTATGATCTAATTCCTAGTGGATTATTGTGAGCTCATTCCCATGATGATCGTCAAGGACGTTGTCTGATTTTTGGTTTCCATTAGTTGCGACCTTATCTATCTTCTTATAAATTTACTTATTGCAGTGCCATGATTGGGCCAGTTCCTCTAAGTGTTACTTCAGAGCTTTGAAAATTTCGGTCCTATGTCCTTCCTCTTTATGGAATGCGCATCTTATCGCATTACTTCTTTTTATTGGGTCGACCTCCATCTTTTTATGAAACTTGATGAATGGTTGGTCTTTAATCTTTCTCAAGATCTTTTGAATGGGTTCCTTGAAGAGTGTGTTAAAAGTCTGGAATGCCTTGGAGGGATCAACCTTGTTCCCATCCTTGGGACCATTCTTGCCCCCATTCTTATTTCCCATCTTTAGAGTATCACTTTTCTTTGTTTCCTTGTTCACCTTTGCTCGACCATTTTCTTCGGCATTAGAGTGAACCACATCTTCCACCTTGGCGTATTTCTCAATACGGTCCATGAGATCGTCAATGGATTTAGGTTATATATTAATTGAGGGACTGGTTAAGTAAAAATGTGGTCGACAAACCAATTTTGAAGGATGTTATGACAATTTTCTCCGAGCACTCCTCGATTTATTTGAAAATTACCCAATACCTTTTGCCATACTACTATAGGTTCTCTTGTGTATTTTCTTCATTGTATATAATGCATCCATCAACTTAGAGTGGGATATGTTGGTTATGAACAACGCGATGAAAAAATCTGTTAGGGCCTTGAAGCTTCTGATAGGCTTGTGTGTTAGCTTCTCGAACCATTTTTGTTCCACATCATGTAGGATAGAAGGGAAAATTCGACACATAAATGCGTCGTTGTGGATCCACAGAGTCATGGTCTGACTGTGCTATTGAACATGGTCAATGTGATTACTCTTCCCATCATAAATCTTGAATCTAGGGATACAAAATTTCTTCGGAGGTTCTTCCTCTTCAATTGCCCTTAAGAAAGGTATTTCATCAGGGTATTGAGAGCTCTTCTAGCCACCTCTCTAGTGGACATGTCTCCACGATGGGTTGAATATTGGTATATCTATCTTCTGACAATTATGCTAATATCTACATTCTGTCGATCATTGCTTCTGTGGCATCTCTCTGGCGGGCCACATTTTGATTGACCAAGCTCTGACCTATTGCGTTCAATTATTTTTGGGTCGCACTTAGAGCTCCTTCATCGGTTGTGAGTATTACTCACCTGAGGACTAGTAGTCCTATCACGACGTTGTCGTGTATCCCTATGGAGATCTCTCTCCATTCTTTCAACTCACCTTTAAAGTCGAGCGTTCTCATATACCTGGCGCTTATTCTTGAAGCCTAGATTCGTAAGCATCAACCAACTAGGAGATCTCTCTAGACCAAGTTGGACCTTGTCATTCTTTAGATGGATTCCTTTCTTGGCAAAACCTGGGGCCTTATATGCGGAAAAATTTCTGACCTAACCCTAGGAGGAGCTAAGTTTTCTTGCACATCACCAATCTGAGGAACGTTGCTGCTATGGTGAGACATCACGGGATTTTTTTTTGTAAAGGTTTTTCGAAGGAATAAAAATTATATCCAACATACGATGCCAACTGTGAGTACAAGAAATATAAAAATAAGGAGATCCACGAAAATAATCACAAAGAACATAAAGTAAAGAACACACACATAAGAACGATATACGTGGTTCGAAAACTTTCCTATGCCCATGAAAAGGTTGTTGTTTATTATAACATCTCTTAATATTTTAAATTACACCCCTTTGCCCCTGGTGAGGATTCAAATAGAGGTTGGGTTGAGCGCGTAACACAATTAACACATTGAATATATCAAGAAGCACCTGAATATCTCGGTCGAGATTGTTGGTAAATGATTTGAATATATTCGTAAGTGTGTTAGTATATTTGAAATACTTATGTGTGGATTTAATTATCATTTTGGTTGGGCATCATTTTGACTTATCCAAGTTGGTCGTCTTCAAGATGAAAAATTGCATCTACGAATTAGTATTATCATCATATCAGTTTTGATAAACGAATTAATGCGGTGGGATAATTGATTAAATTAATTCTCAATTTTCCAACTAAACCTTATTTAATTATAGTCTATTTTCAAACCAAATTAAAGTAGCCCCTAAACATGCAACTACGTATCAAAGCAAATAAGATATAGCATGCGACACAAAATTTCAGGAAAAATCCTCGAAGGGTAAATCCTTTATGTCTAGAACTCTGACAAGTTTACAAGAAAATTGGCTTACATACCATCTTGCTTTCGCCCACAAGACTAACTCACAGTGTCTTCGTCAAACCTCCAAAATATCGTCTAGAAATCTGTAATGGTTTGCACGCAAATATACCACAAGGACATGTAGTCCTAGACACGCAGTCTTCACGGTGTAGGTTATCCTCCCCACAAGAGTAACTTCATAGATACTCCCTCCGTAATAGCACGCAGCTCTCCGATTGTAGAGTTCTCTCCGTAAAGGATGAACAAATAGAAGATTGTGTTCTTGAACACCAAAACAATTCACCAAAGCATATGGGATTTTTGTGAATTGAAAACAAAAAGGGATTAAAACCCTAAAAGAATAAGTCAAAAGAATTTTGCAGATTCACAATTTTCTGTCTTTCAAAATGCTGGGACTTCATAATGAAAACGAAACCATTTAATGCGTATTTATAGAAAAATGCGTCGCCTCAGTCGAACGAAGTACACGTGTCATTTGAACGACATCACGCGACATCTCTATGTCGGTCGAACGAGATTGTGGTCTCGTTTGAACGACCTGGGCGTCAAAATTGAGGAATGCTACAGAACTTAGAAAATTTACTCATTCTCAAATTTTGACGAAAAATTCTGTTCCAACACTTCGTAAATATTTTGTAAAAATATCACAAAGATCTAAGTGCAAAGATAAGGTATTTAAAATAGAACCTTATCAAAGTAAATTCGCAGAGGCTTTTTGATGAAGAGCCTTGATATATTCGGATTCGTCTTGATGTAGATTTCTCTTGAACTTATTCGACGGTTGTAACGGTATACGACATAATTAATTGTGACAGACATTTATAAAAATATGTCCTTACAAATCTCCCCCTATGTCTACGCCGGTACATACATAAAAGCATCCGAATTATGGAAAACCCAAAAGACCTATACAAATCTACCCTTCCACGAATCCCAAAACTGAAAAAATTAAAATTTTGCAAGTTCTCAAAATTTTCTTCAAAAATATTCATCAAATCACAAAGCTTTTATCATCAGGGTGTGCAGCATAATGATCATCAATCTTTGTACCTACACACTTGAGATAAAGCAAAAACCTTCGTGACATATTTTTTTTGAAATGATATCAGAATAAATCATTAACAAATCAAATCTCCCCCATACTCCAAAAACTCCCCCATAACATGATAATTCTTTCTCCCCATTTTATGATGTCCCCAAATAGACAGATTAGAAGAAACAATCAAAACATGGAGTGTCATGACAAAAAACCATAGCAAACATGGATTAAACTACGCATGCAAAGGAGTATCTCAAAAGATTCCCCAAACTATTTTTGATTTTTAATATTTTTCATACAAAAATAATGTTACAAAAATCACACAATGGATTTAACTAAAATAACCAAGTCAAAGAAAATGGAATGCATGGGTGTGAACACACGATAGGAAAATAAACTTAATGAATAATATGTTCATGATGAATATGTGTACTCCTAACGAATGAACATTAAAAGTATCCTTAGGTGTAAAAATTGTTGAATATAGATGACATCGTCTTATACGAATCAAAAAATCAAACCTAGAGTGATTTCCACCCCCAATAACGTCCAAAACTATGTAGAGCTTTTTCAAGTCTTTCAAGGAGGTGCAAACCCGTTTTAAATTCCATCTAAAATCCCTCATCCATATTTTCTTTTTGAGGTAATCTAAATTCTCAAACATTGGAGAATTGGTGCAAAAACCTAATGGCCCCTTTTTGGCATGAATTCCTTTTTATTGCCTTTAAATTTTTTCGGGCTATTTTAAACCTCTTTGGACCCCGGATAATAAAATTCCTCAATTTTTTAGGCATGATATAACAGTGGCTTAGCATTTGCAAAGGTCAAATGAGAACATTTCGTAGCCCTTCCCTGTTTTCAAATAAAGCACACAATCTCACCAACGGTTCTTACATGCACAACTTTCTTATCAAGTTTTATCACGCTTTGTTCATTTTAAGGACAGGATTGAAGTGAAAACACCCAACCAACATGTGATAAGACAAGTAGGAAGTAACACTTAATTACATCTCAATTACTCCAAACATTATAAAGCACATGGATGAATTGACCTATTGTCTCAAAACACTATCAAATAGTCACATGAAAACATATAATTATGTTGTGACTCGGTCATCCTAAGTGTCCATCCATAAATGGTGGAAATAAAATACAAAAAACTTTTGGGATTTTCTCACAAATTTTATCAATATAAAATATTTTTGTATTTTTCAATTTTTTTTCCAAAAAAATGTAAAACATAAAAAATGATACATACTAGAAATAGGCAAATAATGTCGTCATGAAAAAAATCCTATGCTAGTAAACAAGTCAAACCTCAATCGCTAGGTGCAGAGGGGCTTTCCTAAGGTGGTGTCAACTTATAAAAAACCTCCATCAAATTTTGTGATGTTTTGACCAAAAACTTACCTTGCTCCCCTAGATGTGTAAACTCTCTCATGTAGTCTCCAGGAGCATGGAAAGTATGATGTGTGGGTGTATGTGTGGTAGAAACACGTGTAGAAGCAAAACAAGTCACATAACCCAACTCAAACAAAATTCCCTAAGGTGTCCTCTCCTTTTGCAATGGGAACAAACATATATAGGCCTAGTAACACCTCTCTAAAAAACTCTAGGACGCGCTTTCCTAATAGTAATAGGACACCTAAGTGGGTTAGGGTGAGACTCGCGTGAATCTAAAACTAAAGTGGGAACCGGCTCGGGTGCTAATTGGGAAGTGGAAGCACCGTCGTGACTTATTCCTAACTTCTCACCTTTACCCAAAAATGGGATTGAGAACCATCTATCAAGCCTTTTTAGAGGCATTCTCTAAAGGGACTTTGACCTCCTGGGCATGTTCGATATCACTCTCGAGTTGGGATACACGTGTCGTCAAACTAGACATCATGTTGGTCAAATCACACTTTTCCCTTTTTGAAACTTCCTTCCCTCTCTCCAAATCTAAAACCCAACGACCTAAATCTCTATTATACTTCTTTGTTTTCAGAGTCTCGGTGTACAAATCTCTAAAGTCTTTTTGGATCTCACTTTTATCTCCACTCTCAAATTCTCTCTCATCTCCACAACAAACACTCGAGTCATCACCGGTGCTCTCATGACCTTTATCAACGTGAGATAAAGTTGGTGCGCACACACGACTCGAAAACCTATACACATCCTATGTCCTAATCCTTTACCTAACTCATCTCCCACATCACCCTCATCACCCTCACTATCACTAAGAGTGGGGGGCATAGCAGTCTCTTTTCCCTTTCTCCTTAGTCTAGTGGAACACTCATACGCCTTATGCCCTTTACCCCCATACTAAAAACATGTCAAACTTTCTAAATTTTCCTCACCCTCCTTATCTTTTTCTCTCTCCTTCTCTTCCTCTCCGCTTTCTTTGGCCTTTTTATTTTTCTCAAAAAATCTCTTATTGGAACAATTATTTTTGTTCATGTTGAGAATTTTTTTAAAATTATTCGTAAACAAGGCCATATCTTTAAAATCAAAATCTTCCTCAGAATCGAACTCACAAACTTTTTATTTATTTTTCTTAAAATGAGTCTTTAAAGCAACACCATTATCCTTAACCTTAATGGTTTAGGGACATATGTCAATCTCATAGGTTTGAAGATCTCCTACAAGTTCTTTCGACTTAAGTGATTTCAAATTTCCCAAAGAGTTCAAAACAGTGACTTTGGGAAGAAAGCATTTTGGGAGAGATCTCAAAATCTTTTTAATGACACACGTGTTATCAATCACCTCACCCAAATTAAAACTGGTGTTTATAATGTCCAATAAAAGTACATAAAAATCATCAAATCATTCAGACTCAGACATGGTGATAGTCTCAAATTGGGTGGGTAAATTTTGTTATTTTTATTCTCTAATCGTGTTCGTACCCTCATGTGTCAATTTCAAAACATCCCAAGCCTCATTAGACGTGGTACACGTCATAATTCGGTGAAACTCATCAGGAGTGACAACTCCAGAAATAGCCCTCAGTCAACGGGAATTAAAACTCGACATTTTAAAATCAATCTCAATCCAATCTGATACAGGTTTTAAAGAAGTGATATTTTCAACGATGACAGTAGGAGGATTCCATCCATTTTTGCAAAGTAACCAAACTCGCTCGTCAATGACTTTTAAACTAGATTTCATGCGAGCTTTCCAATAGGCTTAATTTTCCTCATCAAAGATAGGCAACTTATTAAATAAATGTTCCATTGGAAAAATTGCGATTTTTCACAAAATTGATTTTAAAAAAAATCAATATCACCCAATTTTGCAAAAAATAGGAATACACGATAAATTAGCGCAACCTGCTCTGATACCAATTTGATAAACGAATAAATGCGATGTGACAATTGATTGAATTACTTCGCAAGTTTCCAATTAAACCTTATTCAATTAGAGTCTATTTTCAAACCAAATTAAATCAGCCCCTAAACATGCAACTATGTATCAAACCAAATAAGATATAGCATGCAACAATAAATTTCAGGAAAAATCCCCAAAGGGATAAACCTTTTATTTATAGAACTATGATAAGTTTACAAGACCATTGACTTACATACCATCTTACTTTCACCCACAAGAGTAATTCACGGTGTCTTCGTCAAACCTCTAAAGTATTGGCTAGAAATCTGTAATAGTTCGCACACATCTTTACCACAAGGACAAGCAGTCCTAGACACACAATCTTCACGGTGTATGTTATCCTCCCCACAAGAGTAACTCCGTAGAGACACCCTCCACAATAGCACGCAACTCTCCGGTTGTAGAGTTCTCCGCATAAAGAATTAAAAAATAGAAAAGTGTGTTCTTGAACACCAAAACAATTCACAAAAGCATATGGGATTTTTGTGAATTGAAAACAAAAAGGGATTAAAACCCTAAAAGAAGAAGTCAAAAGAATTCTGCAGATTCGCAGTTTTCTGTCTTTCAAAATGCTGGGACTTCTTAATGAAAACAAAACCATTTAATGAGTATTTATAAAAACACGGCACCTCAATCACTCGAATAATAAAGGGATATCTCTTGTATAAAGTACATGTGTCGTTTGAACGACATCGCATGAGATCTCCATGTCGCTCGAACAAGATGGTGATCTCACTTGAACAACCTAGGCGTCACAATCGAGGAACGCTATAGGACATATAAAATTTACTCATTCTCACATTTTGATGAAAAATTCCGCTCCAACACTTAGAAAATATTTTGTAAAAGTATCCCAAAGCTCTCAGTGCAAAGTTAAGGTATTTAAAATAGAACCTTACCAAAGTAAACTTCGAGGAGGCTTTTTGATGAAGAACCTTGATATATTCAGATACGTCTTTATGTATATTGATCTTGAACTACTTCGACGGTTGTAATGGTATACGACATAATTAATAGTGACGAACATTTATAAAAATATGTCCTTACAAGTTTTTAAAAGTTAATTTCGTCCCGTAGGAGGTGTTGGTGCCTCTCACAAGTCTGATTTGGGGCTCTTTCAGGGTTTTGCCATCTAACACCATTTTTTCTGCCTATGGCCAAAGATTTTCAAATTATCATTGTATTCTCAAACTTGGAGTCCCGTGGCCACGCTGTCAGTTCCTACGAGTTACATTTGTTCCGTGCGAGATGTTGGTGCCACTCACTCGATTGTCTGGGGGTTGTTCAGGTTTTTTCCCTCTAACACCAAATTTTAAGCCTAAGTTTAGATATTTTCAAATTATTAGTGTATTCTCGAACTGGGAGTCTCGTGACCACGGGGTTAGTTACTACATGTTACATTGGTCTCGTGTGGGGTGTTGGTGCCTCTTACGTGGCAATTTGAGGGTTATTTTGCGGTTTTTCCCTTTAACCTCTTGTTTATAAGCCTAATTCTATATATTTTAAAATTATCATCGTATTCTAAAATCGGGAGTCCTATGACCACACGGTTAGTCCCTATGAGTTGAATTGGTCCCATGCGAGGTATTAGTGCCTCTAACAGGGATGTTTGGGGGTTATTTTGGGGCTTCACCATCTAATGCCATGTTTTTAGGACTAAGTCTAGATATTTTCAAATTATTATCGTATTCTAAAAATAGGAGTCCCTCGATTGCGCGATCAGCTCGTATGAGTTATATTCGTCCCATGAGAGGTGTTGGTGCCTCTCATGGGGCCGTCTGGGGGCTATTTTATGGTTTCACCCTCTAACGCCACGTTTTTAATCCTAAGTCTAGATATTTTAAAATTATCATCGTATTCTAAAACTCGAATTTACTTAATCATGTGTTGAGTCCCTACGAGTTCCATTGGCCCCGTGCGAGGTGTTGTTGCCTCTCATGGGGCCATTTGGGGGTTGTATCCTAGTTTTTCCCACTAACGCCATATTTTTAAGCTTAAGTATACATATTTTCAAATTAAGATTATATTCTCAACCCAATAGCCCCTTGACCGCATGGTCAGTTCCTACGAGTTACATTGGTCCCATGCAAGATGTTAGTACCTCTTACAGGGCTTTTGGGGTGCTTTTTTGGGGTTTCTCCCATTAACGCCAGCTTTTTAAGCCTAAGTAGAGATATTTTCAAATAATCATTATATTCTCAAACCCGGAGTCATGTGTCCATGCAATCAATCCCTATGAGTTACGTTGGTCCCGTGTGAGGTGTTGGTACCTCTTACGGGGTCGTTTGGGAGTTTTTTTTGAGTTTCTCCCTGTAACACCATGTATTTAAGCCTAAGTCTAAATATTTTCAAATTATCATCGTAGTCTCAAAATTGGAGTCATGTGACCACGCGGTCAATTCCAAAGAGTTACATTGATCTCGTGTAAGGTGTCAATTCCTCTCACAGGGCCGTTTTGGGCCCATTTCGGTATTTTCGCATTTAACGCCATGTTTTTAAGCCTAAATCGAGATATTTTTAAATTATCACCGTATTCTCAAATCAATAGTCCCATGACCACGTTATCAGTTCCTATAAGTTACATTGGTCCCGTACAAGGTGACAATGCCTCTCAAGGGCCTGTTACGGGGTTTCCTCCTCTAACGACGTGTTTTTTTAATCTGAGTCTAGATATTTTCAAATTATTTTCATACTCTCAAATTGATAGTCACGTGACCACACAATTAGTTCCTACGAGTTACATTGGTCATGTGCGAGGTGTTTGTGCCTCCCACAGGGCCGTTTGGGGGTTGGGTTATGGTTTCACCCTCTAACACCATATTTTAAAGCCTAAATCTAAATAGTTTCAAATAATTATTGTATTCTCAAACTGGGAGTCCCATGACCATGCGTTCAGTTCCTACGTGTTACATTGGTCCCGTGCTAGGTGTCGGTGCCTCTCACGGGGTCGTTTGAGGGATGTTTTGGGATTTCCTCTCCAGTGCCTTGGTTTTAATCCTAAGTCTAGATATTTTCAAATTATCTTTATATTCTCAAGCCAAGAGTCTCGTGGCTAGGACGTTAATTCCTAAGAGTTACATTTGTCCCATGCGAGGTGTTGGTGCCTCTAGCGGGGCTATTTTGTCTAACACCAAATTTTCAAGCCTAATCCTAGATATTTTCAAATAATTATCATATTCTCAAACTGGGAGTCCCATGACTCCCGGTTGAGGTCTTGGTGCCTCTCACACGGTCGTTTGGGGGTTATTTTGTGGTTTCACCCTCTAACGACATGTTATTTATCAATTGAAATAACACTTAACACCATATCATCTACCATGTATCTAGAGAACATTAAAAGATGGCAACACAACTTGTCCCAAATATAACAAGTTGAAGCCCCTAAGAATATTATTAGACCAAAACTATGCCATCCCAAACTATCCAAACTAAACAATATGAGAGATCTCATTACAGGGGTAATGACTCTCGAACGGGTCTTACGGTTATTTATTGCATACGCACTATATGTAACTCAAAGTTATTATAAATTACCATGGTAAGTATGTTTCATTTATTATGTAGTAATATTTATAGTGATGATTTATGTATAATTATGTTTCGTTTCACATTACTAACTATTTAACAACATGATTTTAAAATTTATAGTATGTTTTATCTATGTGTCATTTACATTAAGTTTAATCAAAACCCCAAATGTTAGAAATTCCTAAGAGTAAACCAATTCAATGGCAATCTAAATGTTCAAATTCACTAATCAACAACAATTCAAGAATCCCAAACAACAATTCAAATAATAATGCGATATACTTGAAATTACTGGGGACAAGCAACTCAATGTCCATGTAAATGTTCCAATCCACCAGTCAACAACGATTCAAGAATACTGAACAATAATTCAAATATTTAAGTGATGTATTAAAATTCATATGGCCAACGAACTCTAGTGCCATCTAAATGTTCAAATCCACCAGTCAACAACATTCAAAAATCCCAAAGAAAGTGTTATATAACAAGTAACGAGGGTGAAAATGTAATAAGTAATTGTATAGAAGTTGATTTAATGTATATTTACACCTACCTAAATTATAGTGACGAGAACAATCTAAATCAACTTGTATACGATTATCTATTACTTTTTACCTTTTCACCCTCCTTACTCTTTTATATATGTATATATAGAGAGAGAGAGAGAGAGAAATATATATATATATATATATATATATATATATATATATATATATATACAGAGAGAGAGAGAGAGAGAGAGAGAGAGAGATGTGTAAGAATGTGTGTAGAGAGAGAGAGAGCTGTTCTATAGAATATGTGAGGAAAGAGAAAGGGGTTCACTGCTTTTGCAATTAGAGAGAGAAACCAATTATCAATTTAAATTTATACCAATTTCAATAATAAAATACCAATTTCAGAATACTAATTTCAAAATACCAATTTCAATATACACATACCAATTTCATAATAATAATTCCTGTATACAAAAACCAATTTCAATTTATACGAAATACCAATTTTCGAATTGAATACCAATTTCAATTCTAAAATTCAATTTCAATTTATAATACAAATTTTAATTTCTATTTATACACCTCGCACCCGCACCCTTTCCACATTCAAATCCTACGAGTTACATTGGTCCCGTACGAGGTGTCGGTGCCTCTCATAGGGCCATTTGGTGGTTGTTTTGGGATTTCCATCTCTAATGCCATATTTTTAAGCCTAAGTCTAGATATTTTAAAATTATTTTTGTATTCTTAAATTTGGAGTCCCATGACCACACGGTTAGTTCCTATGAGTTACATTGGTCCCGTGTGAGGTGTTGGCGCCTCTCACGGGTCTGTCTCGTGGTTTCGTCCTCTAACACTGTATCTTTAAGCATAAGTCTAAATATTTTCAAATTATCGTCCTATTCTCAAATCGGGAGACCCATGACTAATTGGTAAGTTCCTACATGTTACATAGGTCACGTGCGAGGTGTTGGTGTCTCTCACGGGGCCGTTTGGGGAATGTTTTGGGATTTCCCACCCAACGCCATGTTTTTAAGCCTAAGTTTAGATATTTTCAAATTATCATCCTTTTCTCAAACCAAGAGTATCGTGCCTAGGTGGTCAACTCCTAAGAGTTAGATTAGCCCCGTGTGAGGTGTTGGTGCCTTTTACGGGGCCGTTTTAGGGCTATTTTGGGGTTTCCTCCTCCAACAAGAAGTTTTTATTCCAAAGTCAAGATATTTTCAAATAATCCTCATATTCTCAAACCGTAACTCCCGTGACTACGCGGTCAGTTTCTATGAGTTTTATTAATCTCGTGCGAGGTGTGGGTCCCTCTCACGGGGCCATTTGGGGGCTATTTTTGAGTTTCCCCTCTAATGCCAAGTTATTTATCAATTGAAATAACCCTTACCACGCATCATCTAGTATGTACCTAGAGAACATTAAGAGACAGCAACAAAATTTTTCCCAAATGTAACAAGTTTAAGCCACTAAGAATATTATTATACCGAAACTATGCCATCCCAAACTATCCAAACAAGACAATTTGAGATTTCTCATTACAAAGGTAATGACTCTGGAACGGATATAAGGGTTATTGTTTGCGTACGTATAAGAACTAGAAGGCTAGTATCTATGTGCACTATATGCAATTCAAAGTTATTATTAATTACCATGGTAAGTATGTTTCATTTATTTGGTAATAATGTTTATAGTGATCATTTATGCATAGTTATGTTTCATTTCGCATTATTAATTATTTAACACCAAGCTTTTAAAATTTATAATACGTTTTATTTATGTATCATTTATACTTGATTTAATTCAAACCCAAAATGTTAGAAATTCCTAGGGCTAACCAACTCAAAGGCCATATAAATGTTCAAATTCACAAATGAGCAGCAATTCAAGAATCCCAAACAAAAATTCAAATAATAATGTGATATATTTTAAATTCCTAGGGCCAACCAACTCAATGGCCATCTAAATGTTCAAATCCACCAGTCAACAAAAATTCAAGAACACCAAACAACAATTTAAATAATAATGCGAGATATTAGAAATTTAGAGGGCCAACCAACTCAATGGCCATGTAAATGTTCAAATCCACCCGTTAACAACAATTCAAGAATCCCAAAACAAGTGTTATATAACAAGTAATGAGGGTGAAAATGCAATATGTAATTATATAGAAGTTGATTTTGTGTAAATTTACACCTGCCTATATTATAGTAATAGGAAATGTCCAGATCAACTTGTAGAAGATTACTTCCTACTTATTACCATTTCAACCCCCTTACTTGTTATATATATATATATATATATATATATATATATATATATATATATATATATATATACAGTCCTACTCTTGTGCGTACTAGTCCGCATTTTAAGAATGCGGACCGAACATGTGTCACCTGGTGCTGAGCCCAAAAAAAGAGTGTGTGCCTATCATTTAGGCAATTATTTCTAGGCGCACCGTTAGAGGACACATGTCCGATCCGTATTCTTAAAATAAGGAATAGTCTTCACAAGAGCATTATATATATATATATATATATATATATATATATATATTTATGTGTGTGTGTGTGTGTGTGTGTGTGTGGAGAGAGAGAGAGAGAGAGAGATGTACCGAAATGTGGGTAGAGAGAGAAAAATGGTCTCTTGAATATGTGAGGAAGAGGAAACGGGGTTGTCGCTGCTGCAAGTAGTGAGAGAAACCAATTACCAATTTAAATATATACCAATTTCAATATACAAATACCAATTTTAGAATATCACTATCCATTTATACCAATTTCAACATTAAAATAACAATTTCAATATACAAATACCAAATTTAGAATACTAATTTCAAAATACCGATTTAATTATACAAATGCCAATATCCGAATACCAATTTCAATATACAAATACCAATTTAAATTTATAACAAATACCAATTTCAGTATTGAATACCAATTTCAATTTATACCAAAAAACAAAAGACTCTATATACCAAATACCAAATGCTAATTTCAATTTTAATATATACACCTCGCACCCATACCTCGTTGAGTTCCTATGACTTACATTGGTACCGCGCGAGGTGTTGGTGCCTCTCACAGGGCCGCTTAGGGGCTGTTTCGAGGTTTCACCCTCAAACGCCATGTTTTTAAGCCTAAATCTAGATATTTTCAAGTTATCATTGCATTATCAAATCGGGAGTCTCTTGACCACGCGGTCAGTTCCTACGAGCTACATTGGACCCGTGCAAGTTATTGATGCTTCTCACGGAGTCGTTTGGGAGATGTTTCTGGGTTTCCCCCTCTAACCCCATGCTTTTAATCGTAAGTTTACATATTTTGAAATTATCTTTGTATTCTCAAACTTTGAGTCCCATGACCACGTGATCAATTCCTACGAGTTACATTAGTTCCGTGCGAGGGGTTGGTGCCTTTTACGGGACCGTCTGGTGGTTGTTTTGGGGTTTCCCCATCTAATGCCATGTTTTTAAGCCTAAGTCTAGATATTTTCAAATAATCATCGTATTCTTAAATCGGGAGTCCGGTGACAATGCAATTAGTTTCTACGAGTTTCATTCGTCATGTGCGAGGTGTTGGTGCCTCTTACGGGGCCGTTTGGTGGTTGTTTTGGGGTTTACCCCTCTAAGGCCATGTTATTTATCAATTGAAATAACACTTAACACCGCATAATTTAGTATGTACCTGGAGAACATTAAGGTACGACAACAAAACTTCCCCCAAATGTAACAAGTTTAATCCACTAAGAATATTATTGTACCGAAACTATGTTGCCCCGAACTATCCAAACAGGACAATTCGAGGATCTCATTACAAGGGTATTGACTCTCGAATGGGTCTAAGGGCTATTGACAGTGTACACATAAGAACTAGAAGGATAGTATCCATGCTCACTATATGTAATTTTAAGTTATTATAAATTATCAGGGTAAGTATGTTTCATTTATTCAGTGGTATGCTTATAATGATCATTTATGCATAGTTATGTCTCATTTCACATTATTAATTATTTAAAAATAATTTTTTAAAATTTATAATATGTTTTATCTATGTCTCATTTATAGTCGGTTTATGTAAAACCCTAAATGTTAGAAATTCATAGGGCCAACCAACTCAATGGCCATCTAAATGTTCAAATTCACCAATCAATAACAATTCAAGAATCCCAAACAATAATTCAAATAATAATGCCATATATTTGTAATTTCTAGACCCAACCAACTCAATGGCCATCTAAATGTTCAAATCAACGAGTCAACAACAATTCATGAATAACAAAAACTAATTCAAATAATAATGCGATATATTAGAAATTCATAAGGCCAACCAACTCAATGGCCATTTAAATGTTCAAATCTATGAGTCAACAACGATTAAAGAATCCCAAAGCAAGTGTTATATAACAAGTAATAAGGTTTAAAACATAATAAGTAATTGTATAAAAGTTTATTTAGTGTAAATTTATACCTGTCTAGATGATCGTAACGAGAACCATCTAAATCAACTTGTATATGATTACTTATTATTTATTACCTTTTCACCCTCCTTACTTGTTATATATGTATATAAAGAGAGAGAGAGAGGCATATATATATATATATATATATATATATATATATATATGTATAATAAAGCAGGAGGTTTTTTTTATCTAAACCAACTGATGACTGAAATTGTATTTGGTGAATTTGGTCTTTATCAAGTAGCGGCTCGGATTACATCTTATTTTTGTGTCTAACGAACGACTGAGATTCAACTAAAATCGTTCCCGGTATAGCAACAGCGGATTCATTAATGAACGACTGACACCATCCACTCTCGAGCCCATGCCCATGCGCTTTTTGCCGACCTTTTTTCCCTGCCCATACATCCGTACTCTGTATGACAGACATTGCACTTTATAACACTGAGCATAATCTACCACCCACAACTTCCAACTTAAGCTCATACGAAAAAACCCACTTTACAAAATCCTCTCTTCCTCTTAACGGGGCACAACAAAAATCTTCCTAAACTAAGGGGGAAGAGGTCTTCTCAACTTTTTTGTATTGCTGAGATTATCAGGGTAGAAACATGATTTTGGTTTTGCATAATATCAGGGTAGAAACATGATTTTGGTGTTGCATAATATTAGTGTAGAAACATGATTTTGGTGGCTAGCTCTGTGTTTGGTGTTGCATAATATCAGGGTAGAAACATGACTTTGGTGCTGGAACTCATGATTTTGGTGTTGAAACTGCCAGTCTCCAAAAAGCCCCAAGCACATAATTTTCGGCGTCCCCATCTCTGCCTTCCCCATATCCGGTTATCTTCTTGTGAACCCGTCTTTTGTGATTTTGGGGTATTAGGTACGATTATTATACTTCTGTTTTGTAATGGGTTTGTGGGTGTTGTAATGGGTTTGTTCAGATATTTGGATATTAGGTTCAAAATCTCTTTTTTTTAACATGATCTGGACTGTGTGTACATAGTGTATGTACGAACTGGTTTGGTTCTAAAAGTGTGTATACGATGTATGTACACAGTGTATGTACACATATCTCTTTTTCTTTTCTTTTTTTATCTTTGGTATTTGCAGGGTGTGAAGACTAAAGTGTATTTTTCTTTAATCTTGAAAGAGGGACTTAATTTTTAGCGGTCAAATTTGGTGGCTTCCTTCACTTTATGATTTGATTCACTCTTTGGGATCACGTGACTTTGTTCAGGATTGAGATGGTGTTCGAGCTTTGAATGTAATATTAATGGTTGCATTTGATATAAAAAAAAATGATGCCTTCCATGAAAAAGTGGGCACTTCTCTTTCTCTCTATTTTTCGGTTAGCTTAGGATTTAACGGTGAGAACCATCATTATCTAAATAATGTTTTTCTTTTTTTTTTCCTCCGTCACCATTGGATGAATGCACAGTTTACATTGTATTTTCGTCTTTTAAAAAAAGTAAGCATATTGTTTATATATATATATATATATATATATATATATATATATATATATTTCCACACCCCTTTTAACTTTCCTCGTATCTTTTATTATTTCAAGACATAAATACATCCATTTTCATATCTTTTGTCATTAATTACCAAATATAAAATATCATTGATTACCTATTTTTCACCAAAAAATGATTTTGAAAAGAAAAATAATAATTTCCAGTGAAAATAAATTATTCACAAAATTTTAAAAATAATTTCCAAACAAAAATTTATTAAAAAATTAATTTCAAAACAAAAATTTAATTTTTTAATATCTATTAGTAATTTTCAGAGTTTTTTTTGGGTGAAAAAAAGTTTAAATATCTATTAGTATTATTGGGTGAAAAATAGTTTTTTTTGGTGGCTGACACAATTTTTTTTTTTTTGAAAAATAGCTTTTTGTTGTTGGAAATATTTTTTTAGGTGAAAAACAGTTTCTTTTTTCCCTGCTATATATTATTTTTATTATCTATTAGTATTATTAAGAGTTTTTTTCTTCGTTATTTTCAATTTTTCAATTTTTTTAGAATTTTTAAATAAAGTGTTGTAATTTTTATATTTCACTTACATAAAAGCACTACCAATTTTATAAAAGAAGTTTTTATTTATATAAAAATAAAAATAATTTTTTTATGTTTTATGAGGGTGTAAAAAGTGAGAGAGATACAAAAAGTGAGAAATATATAAAGTGAAAGTGAAAAAAATGAAATTAGTTAAAAAAAATGATGTATGTGTGTGTATAAGCATACAAAAGGATGACACGATATAATAACAACTATGAAATAAATCACAAATCTACTCATAATTTAAAAATTGAAAATAAGCAAAGAATGCCAATACACAGTTCACATTGTATTTTCATATTTAAAAAAAAAGTATGCATATTGCTGTCTAAGAATGTACAGCTTTTTGACAAAGGTTTTGAGATTGAACATCGATGTGAATATAGTAGTAGACGTATACGAACAAAAGCTATCAAGGCATAACAAGGTTTAATACTACACGCAACACTCAAATCAAAAGAGGACAATAGCATAGCATTTATTACAAGCGAAAGATCAAGATGTACTATTTAACTTGGTCTAAACAAGCCGGCCATAAATCAAGTTTGAAGGATGAAAAATATTCTTCAAAAAATCGACTCTACAACTTTGTGTGCAGCTTTATTTAAAGGCTATATTGATCCGTCATTTCAAACAGTCAAACATCGAAAAATTAAGCAAAGCATTATTAATTTTTAAATTGTTTTTCATTTTAAAATTAATTAATATTATAATTTATCTTCAAAATTAATAAAAATGATTTATTTGTTCTTTTTCAGGTTAAAATATAATTTTAAATCACTTTGTTAATTTATTTATTTACATTGATATATTTTGACACAAGGTGACGCACTATTTGAGTTGCTTAGTTTTTGCGTAACATAAGCACGATTCAAATTACATTATCGTGTCATTTTGTGTAAATTTGGATCAGTTTGTCGTCTTGCATGTTGTGTATATAACAATTAAAACAAATAAATCAGAGAAATATTAAATCAATAATAATTTTTTAATTAGAAGTGTTTATTTTTAAAAAATTAACTTATAATTTTTTTTATGTTATCATGTTAATCTTTTTTGAATACTAACTCTCATACACCATTATATATTTAGAAATGTGAATTTCGAATCGATATGCTGATATTCATTTCGTGTATAAAATTATCATATTTTTAAAATAGCAACTCTCATACACCATTATATATTTAGAAATGTGAGTTTCGAATCAATGTGTCAATATTCCATTGGTGTAATAATTAAAATCAATAAATTTGAGTAATAATAAATTATTAAAATATTTTTACCGTGACACCCTAATATATATATAAAATAAAGGGGGAAGGTTTGTTCATTTTGAGCATTATTAGGGATGCACTATGTTTTTTTGACGAGGATGAGCTCCAACAACAACCAACAGGCCCGACCTGCTTCCTAACCCATCTGACCCGAACCCTGTCAAACTCGGCTGAAAAACCCCACCAGCAGCACCGAACGGAGTTGAGCACGACCACCAAATGACCTGGCTTTAAACCCATAAAAGATAATCGAGTAAGGCTGCCTCTACTCTTGGGTAAATTAATTTGCAGGACATTTTTTTATTATATTTTATTTGTTTATTTGTCATTGATGGAACTAACTCGATTTCTATATAAAAAAATGTGTTGATTTAGTTGCCTATTTTTAAGTTTGGATGGTATGACAGGTTTGAGTCCGAGGGAAACAGTAATATTCTTAGTTTGTGTGGATTAGGATATTGTGGAAAAATAACTTTCTTCATATATACTATAATGACTGGCTTTCTTTGTTATGATTATATTTGTTGTAGGAGGATTTCTTCTATTTGAGTTGGTCAATTGATAATATCTTCGATTTTGATTTTTTTTTAAAGAAATTTCTTATATTAGGTTAAAAAATGATGATATAGATGAGACTATATGTGAAGTCAAAAGTGTACTTTGTACTAACTCTATTCAACCCATGGGTACACTACCCAATGGTGTACCTTTAATTTGTTAGATTAAAATCCAAGTTTTAATTATTTCTTATGAAAGTCCCGGATTTTGATTATTTTGTTTTATAATGAATTCGAGATCTTATATTATGTTATATATGTCATGAATTGTTTTATCTCCATTGCTTATAAATGTTCAATGATTAAGCATGATGTTTGGGGGACATAATGGTATATGTTCTAATGCCTCTTATTATTTGTGGCACCATATATATCTAAAGTGTAGTCATAAGTTAATTTATTCACAACTAATTGATTACGATTCAATTAATAAATATTTAAAATATTAAACTATAAATGGTATTAAAAATAACTATAAGATTTAAAAATAATTTTCCATTTAATTGAGTGACTCTGTGAAAAATAAAACGGTTCTCCCGCTCTCACATGACAATATACATACATGTCAATAATTGACTAATTTCTCGACACGTAAAGCCAAAAAATATTCTATTAATGTGGAGAGACGGTGAACATTTTAATATGATTGTAAAAAAAAATATCTTGAAATATACAATTACAAAGTTCTTGATGAAAAAGTTTAGTGCATTCAAGAACACTTAAATGAAACGTGTAATGTCGATTCATTTTTTATTTATATTTTCTTTTTTTTTCTACTAATTTTTTTAATCATTAACGAAAATTTGTAAGAATGACTAGCCATGCTACCCTTAATGTGATGCACGAGTTTTTTCTATTGATGTATATTGTTAGGGTAGTTAAGATATGCCGAAGACATGTTGCACTTAATAAATTTAAAATACAAAATATCACGAGAACAAAATATATCGTCGTGTCATTGGCACGGGTACACACTACTATATATATAATTTATCGTCGTGTCATCGGCACGGGTACACCCTAATGTATATATATACTAGCGTATGTCCGTGCCTAAAGGCACGAAGAAATTTTTCAAAGTATGTAATCGCGAAACGACGATAATTTTTCAAAGTACGTAATAGCGAAACGCAAAAATTTCAAAGTGTAATTTTAAAACAATGTCAAATAGTCCAATAACATTCAAATAGTATAGATTCATCAAATATATTCACATATAATATGAAATATACAATATTCATCCATAGATTTCACATTTTGTCTCGAAAAAACAAAGTGTCAAGTTTTTAAAAAAATTGGGCATAATCTCCTTTGTTTATGAAACTATTCACCTTACTTAATAAATAACAAATAATCCAACATCCAAATTGTCTAAATTCTTCAAACAAATTCACATATAATATGAAATATACAATAGTCATCAATCAAATTAACTGTCTCAAGAAAACAAAGTGTCATTTTAAAAAAAAAAGGGGCATAGCTTCCTTTGTTTATTGGACTATCCACCCTATTTAAGGGGTAACAAAAAATCCAACAAATTAAAAAAAATCCCAAATTCGGAGATGGGAGTTAAAAGGTCGGGAAAGGAGAATATGAATTTATTCTTTTTGTGGGACTTCCTCAAAATTTTTGCACTGTGGTGCTGCTGGATTAGGTACTACTACTGTTGTCTTCTCATCCTTCTTCCCACCTCTGGCCATTATCACTCTCTCCCTCTCGATCTCCTTCTCGATTTTCTGTACGATTTGACAAATAATAAACATAATTAATCAGTTCCTTGAGCAAAGATACAATTACATAAGTAAATATACAATCAGTAAAATGAAATATACAATCACATCCAAATTTTCTAAATTCGAGATTGATTCAGCCGGATCCAATTGGATTACCTTTTTATACAAAAATGTAGTTTCAAATTTGATCCCATCATATCTGGTCTACAAATAAAACAAATAATAATATTAGGAAAAATGAACTATTTGAACGTATATTTTACACCCAAGAAGTGTTATTGCGTCTATTCTAAACCACAAATCTCTATAAAATAGAACTCAAAATAAAGATATACATAAACGAAAATCTAAAACACTAAATAAGAGCTGTAAAAATAGTTTAAAAAGTACATTGAATTTTAACCAAGCCCATATTTATAGATCAAAATAAAATGGGATATCTTTTATTGCTCGCGGGTAAATTTACCTTAATAGCAAATGATGGCAGCAGGTGGCTCGTCAACTGCTGGCTTCGATAGAAAAATGAACACGTCTTCATTCTAGAACCATTACAAAAAACAAACTCATGGATATATAAACTTACAGATAATAAACTCACATTATTCAACCATTACAAAAAATAAAATCTCTCTCTCTCTCTCTCACACACACACACACACACATAAACTAAATGAACCCACATTCATTTAATTTCCCTGAGTACTTTACATACATGAAACTCATAGATAGTAGTGTTAAGAAAAGCAGTGATAACAAAAATAGCAGCATGCATTCAATGTCATCTTGTTGGAAATAAAACATTGGTGTTACTCTTACCATCATTCAATTTCATTGGTGTTGCTCGTACCATGCAGCACATAACAAATCTTGCTAGGAAGAAAACATCGGTGCTGCTTGTTCCTGTATTTAATGTCATCAATGGAGGTTCACCTTCAGTCAATCAACTTGCAATGCATGAGGCAATAAATCAACGCATACCCAAGAAAATATGTATGATTCTAATATGGTTGAGAAGGGGACTGCTACGAAAAATTCGACACGCATGTGCACACACTACATACTCAAGATATAAGGGTTTATCCCTCTCCTGTCTCATTAATAAAAGTAATGATATTAATAATTGATTAGTATATATATATAAATTAGTATACCCCTATATGTAAATTAGTATACCCTGTATCAGCTTGAGGGATTGACCTTTGGGAGAAATAATAAAATGACTTTTATTTATATTAACCAACTGACCAAAGAATTAGAATATTTATCAAAACCCTGATTAAGCTTTTGTGGACTGAGGATATTAGCACATCATAAGCATATGCAAAATCTCGGTAGCAATGTTGAAAAGTGAACAGGAGAGAAGATCCCCCAGTTTGATCCCTCCTGTAGATTAGAGATATCCATGCACAGTTGTATTAATCACTAAAGATAACCAACAATTACAAATAAAAATACACATATATATATTCGGACTTCACTAAATCCAAACACTTCAAATAAAAATTACCACGATATCTATAGTAAGCTTTAACCATGTGATGTTCTAAATAATCTTGCCTCCATGAGATCTCTTGTCAATAGTTTTAAAGAAATTACACAAATTTATAGGCCCCAAGGTCTCAAATTTTTTTTGGAAATTGTATCTTAGGAATAAATCGCCGAAGCATGCGGCATCATCCACTCCTTATAAGGGAACCAAAACCCTCGTTCTACATTTTATTCCTTATCACATGTCGAAGCAATAACTAACATAATTGAATTCTCACTTGTAATTTCAACCACAAAGCAAGGGGAAAAATGAATCACCAGTCATAAATTTAATAATTTAATCAAAGAACATACATTAGCAATATAAATTAATAAAATACCTTTGCACATTGAACAAAATCCAAAACCCCCAACTTGTACAAATGGAAGAAGCAAAATAACAAAAGACTACGTGTGAACAAAAAAATGCAACACAACTTTAAAATAAACTTTGTTTCTCCGCAGAGAAATAAATAAATAAAAAATTAAATATTAAACATCCCAAACTGTTATTGAGTGTTCATTACCAACACTAAAATATTAAACAACAAACAGTAACAAAGGTACAAATAGTAGCTACAAACAGTAACAACCTAACACTTAGCAATAGTTTCTACATAGCTGTTATTCTTAAACAGTACATTAATCAATCCTCTTCCATGTGTGTTGCCTTTCTTAAATCCATATTCAATTTATAAGAACCTCCTTCTCAAAGTTATAAAATATCTGATTTATGGTCTGGATTTAAGGAAGCTTTAATTATTATTTGTCTTCACTCTCAATGGTATGTTGTATATGGACCGAGTATTCGATTCTTGACAAATAATTGGCTAGGAGTTCCTCTTGGTTCTGAGATAGAAGTTATGTATCATGATAATGTTCTGGGTTTTGCTTATATATTCTCAATTTCCTAAAGCTTCTCTACTGAATTCAAAGCATCATATCCTTCTATTGTTTGAAGAGCTAAACAGATTCATCTTCACAGTACTCGAAAGGAAAGATAAACTAATTTGTCCTTTATTAACAAAACTTATGACATTCCTTCATTACCAAAAATGATCAAATAATATATCTTGAACCAAAGCTCTAAAATTAAAAAAAAATGATTATAAATGTATAAAAGCACAAATAGAAGTTAGGTCAACTATACACCAATTGAAAAGTCCTTCACTTTTTAAGTATAAGATCAAAACATGACCATTCATATATGTGAGAGATCTAATTACTTATACCTTGGCTGGAATGAGCGCCAATAAGAAAGACATAATATTTTTTGTAATTTTCCATTAATACAAAAAACCTACATAATAACGTAATTTGAAGATATCAGAACTTGCACATACATACCAAAAATCATTGATAAGATATCCACATAGGCAATGGACATCAAATGCATGATGATCGACATTCAGAGTTAATTCCCTACCTAGGTAGGAGTCTTATATACCAAATGAGGCAAAAGATTGATCTGTTTTTGATTGAACACTATGAAAGACACTGCCCTGTACTAGAAGGGCGGTACATTTATTTGATTCCTCCCCCAAACAATATATAAATGAAAGGAATGCTTCCCTCTGCCTGAAACCTTTGTACTATCCCAAACAATTTCTAGTAAACATATGCAATGTATGACCTTGAAACCATAAACGTGAAAAATGAAGGCTTTAGTACTGAAATATGTGATACCTTTAGGTATATTATGGAGAAGTTGCTCCCGCAAAGGAACTTGATTAAGAGAAATTTAGTAATTTCGGGGAATCGTCATGGAGATTCCAACTTGAAAAAAAAAATAGAAGAATAAATTACTCAAGCAAATGCATATGATTCTAATATGTAAGAGAAGGGGTTGCTATGAACAATTTGACACACTCAAAATAAAAAAGTTCAACCCTTTCCTTTCTAGAGGTTAAATTTAAGGTCTCTAGCAGTTAAATTTGATGTTTGAAATTTAAGCTTTGAGAGAACTTGAATAAAGAAATAAAAGGAGTTTCTAAAAGAAATTAACCACCGTTCAACGATTTCTAGCAGTCAAAAGAAAATAAAGAAAATATAAAACCATTGAAGTTTGAAGTTTCACCTCCGTTCAACGCTTATTTCCTTTGTTCCCCTTAGGTATCGCACTATTAAAATGGGATAATGATAACAACAATAACCTTTGAAGTTTGAATTTTAACCTATGAGTAGGAAACATTATCAAAGAAGTATAATACCCAGCTGCATTATGAGAAGGAAATATGAACAAAGAAGTATAATACATAATATGTTGTAATTCAAACCACCTAGATGTATAATAGTCAAGAGTAGTGAGCAGATAAAAAAAAATATGATAAGCCAAGGTAACATTATCGTAAATGAAAGAAGAGACCTTAAAACTGTTACCTGATAAAATGAAAAATCCAAACTATGGATATAAGCCAAGGGTGTGGCATGTGGGGACAAACCGCAGAGAGTTATCACAACCAAACAATGAAAATGACACCCAATGCTTCTACCTAACACTATTCTGAGTACAAAAAAAATTAACTCTCAAATGTAGTTGTTGGTTCAACAATGATCCCTAAAAATGACACCAATTGAACAACAATATCATACACATGAAAAATATCTATCATTACATCAAATGACACCAATTGAGTCGCAAGCTGTGAAATTATTATATCATGTATTACAAACTTGACATTCATAATAAAAATTACAAATTGTGAATTATGATAAAGTCAAAACTATCTCGCTAATCGTAGAAAAAATACATTCATATCAATAGAAAAAATATATTTAAAGTAACTTGCTTTAAAACACACGTGTTTGTAGCCCGTTCGAATGAAATACTTTAAAACACACGTGTTTGTAGCCCGTTCAAATGAAATACTTTAAAGTAACTAAATAAAAACTACCCCGTATCGAACCAATATGATAAGAAATACCCTGCTTTAAAAGAATTGCTTATGAATATCCAACCCAAGGTTTCCTACCAAATACAATGTATTTGAAGTAAGAAGCTTTCGTAAATAAATTGATGTTAATGATGTGGACTGCACATAAAAACAGATGTCCAAACTTAACTACTTATATGTTGTTATATATAATCTGAAATAATCAATAAACATATTATATATAACAACTAATAAGAATAAAAAAAATAAATGCCAGCAAGCCCTAAAACCCAAAAACCCAATACGCGCGATGCTTTGAACCAAAAACCCACACCTTAAAGAAATTAGACCAAACTATTACATTAAAACCATAGTTGTAATCTCATATGAAAAAAATTACATACCTGATAAATAAACAAAAAATTGAGCCGGTAGTGTGAACCATAGTATATACCTAATAAACAAACCAAAAATCGAGATGATAGTTGTTAGATTTTGGTTCGATTTTTTTAAACTAATAAAAAACCATTAATAATTGTTACAAAAATCGACCCAATGTTGAGAAATATAATATTCTCAAAGGAAGCTATCTAAATAACTAACCAAGAAATGAAAAAAAGTTGAACAAAATTATATACCTGATAAACAAACCAAAATCGAACTGATAGTTGCAACAAAAATCGACCCAATGTTGCTATAAATCAACTTGTGTGTGTGCGATGTGACTGTGTGTGTGAGAGTGAGTGTAAGTGTACGTGTGAGAGAGAGAGAGAGAGACTACCTGAGTGCAATGGAGGAGGGCGGTGGAGGGCAGCTGCGGCTAGGGCTTTGAGAGAGAGAATGAGGGAGAGAGGTGAAGTCGGCGGGGGTGGGTTTGGGGTTTGGAGCGAGAGAATGAGGAAGAGAGATGAGGGTGTGCGTGTGTAAGAGTGTGAGGGAGAGAGGGTTACAAAAATACCTTCATTTTTTAATTCGAGTGTAATTTTTGTGAGAAAAAAAAGGGGGAAACAAAAAAAGTGAGGGGTAGATTTGTAAAAAGGAATGTGATGTGATCTAAGCCATTAAATTGTGTAAAAATATGTAAGGAGGTGGCACACATCTAAACCGTTAAAATGTGTAGAAAATTCAAAAACCAAGCTACCTTATTATATATATATAATAAGGAGTAGAATTTTGGTTACTATTCTATAAGAGTATAAGCTAAGTAGAGGTGAAGATTTGACCACATCACTCATAGATTGAGGGTTGTGATTGATTTGTTCTATTTTCCTCTTTTGACCCTTTATTTTTTTATTTCCCTCTCTTTTACCTCTCTCCTAAATTATTTCGCTCTCCTACGTTAATTCAAAATGAAGGGTAAATGAGTAAATTGACAAAGACGAGCACAAAAATAATCATAAAAATCCCCAAAGAGGACCGTCTTTCTCTCTCGTCCAGGGATCTAATCTTCATTTCATCTAGGGTACAATTTAGGTATTCTAATCTTCATTTCTTCTAGGGTACGATTTGTCTTTTTCGATTTCATCTTCATTTTCATGGTTCTTCATCTCCTTCATTTTGCATATTTGGACTCAAATTTGTTTCTAGACATGATTGTGATAAAATGCAAGAGATAGATTATTTTAAGTTGAAATGAATTTTCTCCAGTGTGCACTCTTTGTCCCACCTTAATATGTATGTTTGCCTTCACATCTCAAATTACATTTTGAGTATTGAAGATGGCATTTTAACTAAAGTTCCCTAATTTAAATGCGGGTTTCAATTTTTGTTATCAAATTTAAGATTTTAGAAATGTCATAATATATATTTTTTATGTGTGCAGGTATGATTGAGGTTCAGCGATGTACGATTAGGTTTGGATGGTGTTGGGGTTTTTGTTTTCACACTTTTGGGTTGCATATTTTTTCATGTTTTTATTTATGTCAGGCTTTTCTCTAATGTTGATTACTTTTTTCTAAAGATCTGAAGTGAATATTACACTCCTTTCTCTATCTCATTTTCATAAAGCCCACCGCATAATCTCAGCATCAATTTTGGTAAAAAAATTCATTAACTTGCTTAAATTTTTAGCTTTCGAATCCAACCTCTTATGGTTCATTTGGTAGTTGTTATTGATTTAAACGATATCCCAAGTTGTATTTTGTTGTAGTTGCTATCGATTTAAAAGCTTATGGTTCATATGGTACTTTCTTTGCAACTTTTATAGAAAGTTTGGGTTTTAATGGTTTAAAGACATTCCATCTTGAAGACATTTGGGTTTTAATAGTGTTTAATTTTTCTCTATTGATTGATTTCAATTAAGTTATTAGTTGCCTCTTGATTTTATATAAAAATAAGAACCCCATCAGTTTTCAGTTTGAAATTGATTGTTATTTTGGAAGTTAAAAGTTGGATATGTATGGTTTATAAAACTCAAAGTTTGGGATGCAATTCATAATCTTTTGTCTAACAATGCATGTGAATGCTTATTAAATTTCTTTAATCATTTTTCTTTGCTTTGATAATTCTCTATTTATTCATGTATGTGTTAGAAACCTCTGTTTTCCAGAGTGGTACTCAGTTTCGGGTATACTATACAAAAAGGTGTCCCGTGTGCATTGAAATTATGCATATATGATTATGTCAATTCACAACATCGATTGTCTATGTTCTAATTATAATGAATTTATTGATTTGGCACATTTTTTTCTCTGCCTTATGAATTAGTATGAGAAACTCAGTTATTTATATGGGTTGGAATCACAATTACATATATCTAATCAACTTCCCAATATTGGATTATTTTTGTATTTTATTTTTTTATCCAAATCTTATTTTTACATTCTAAGGGTAGCCCTGTAATTCATTATCATTTCATCTGATATGGATCTTGCATCTAATATGGATCTTGCATGAGTTTCTTCCATCTGATATGGATGATGATCACCATGTAAACTGTTTACATGAGTTTCTTCCATCTGATATGGATCTTGTAGATTTTGCAGCTGATGTGGAGACCTTAGTTGGTAAGGTTCATGATGAAGAATCAATTACGAGATTTGACATTACTGCTATTTTATTTTATATGTATACGTATATTTTCTACCCAAATTTTGTTCATATTAAACTATCTATCTTCTTGAAGTTAAGCTTTTCTGCCAAGATATGATAATGTGGGAGGCAGGGATGGCCTTGGTTCAAGGCTACTAATGTCATGACCTAGGGCCTCAAAATTTTTAAACCATGTAGTATACCTATATAATTTTAGGATTCTTTATGTTTTTATTTATTTGAACACTCGAACACTTGCCTTTTGTTATGCTTAAATTACAACGCTGATACAAGGGGATCTATTTTAGAGACTTTCATTAGAAGATCATAGATATATTAATGTATGTCCAATGAGTATCTTTATTACTGCTATGATTCAATACTAATTTTATTAATGGTGTGTTTGAAGTACTTTTGATGTTGTTTTTAAGCCAACGACAGTTTGGAGGTGGTTCCTTATAGACACACTAAGACTATAGATGCACTATCAACAAGGTGTGAAAAAAATTTATTTATTGGACATGTTCCAGTTGAAGCTATGCTTATTTTAGTTTGTTTGGATGGGTTGTAGATTTGTATCTGCCAACGAACATGAAGAAGACCTCTCATCGGGGCTTGGATTAATAACTGTGCAAATATTTGTAAGGTCCGCTATAGGCCTCACAACTAATCCTGTTGTGTCTTGATTCAGCAGTGTCCCATAGTGGTGTCATTCATTTAGGGGATAGTCTTTATTTATATTGGTATGTATCTTTTGGAAATTATATTGGCAATTCCAAATATCAATCACACAACTAATTTATATTAGGTAAATTGCAAGTTGTGTATTAAAGGCGTGACCATCTAATGTTATTTACAATTTTATTATTTTTTGATTTGTTCATTGATTAGTGTTTCTTGTGATTTGTAATTTAAATAAATTATTTTTATGGCTAGACTATACTAAAGTCATGTTATTCATAAGCTATCGTGCCATGCTTTTCTTCTTTCTATAGAAGATTCAACGGATTCATAATTTTGTGTACATTTGTGGTGTGATATGAGGTTGAGGTGAAGTGTAATATGTGTTTGTTGTTGGATGGGTTCACGATTTCAATACTGCTTCCATGGACTGTTTAGGTACCTAATTAGTTTGTTAAGAGAGGAGAGACATTCAATGATTTCCTTTTGAGAAATTATTCTTTTTAGTTTTTTGTTATTTATGTTTCTAATTTGTAATTTGTGTACAAGTGGTCAAAACATTAGATGCTCAACCACCGACATCTACGTGACATGACTCCTCATTAGGTGATTTCTTAGACCAAATGGGAGATTGTAATTTCCATGATCCACAAATATCAAGTGTGACTTTGATGAGGTATGCTACTACTATTTTAGTACATATCAATCATTCATTGTGTTACCTAATTTGTTGTGACTGTTATGACAACTAATTGGGAGGGTAAAAATCAGTGCAAGGCCTGCAGCAAAGAGGAGTTCCCACTATGGGAATTGGATTTTATAATTCATGGAGATGTAAAGTACAGGAGAGAGAACCATATTTATTGACAGCAAAAGTAAAAGTTAAAACCACCAATTGGGAATGTCCTTATATATCCTCATTATTTTTTTGTGCCTTTGTAAGAATCTCAGAACTGGTCATATACCTCTTTGTTTAAAAAAAATCTATTGTTTACTTTTTTAGATAAAAAATTCAATAATTTATCATAGCCAAACTTTAAGGTATATACGGATGTTTTTTATATAGATCTATGTAGTTAATATATGTCGTTATTTGGTATTTGAAAAAGATCTTTACACAAAGTACACAATATCTACTACCTTTATGATGGAGTAAAGAAGGCACCATCCATATAGTTGTTCAGGTTTAGGTACATATTGTTAACAATATTAGGTCAACTTTGGAAGATTACACCCCTAATGTCTCAAGTGTGTAGTATTACTACATCACTTTATACTTCTCTATAATATCTTTCTCACCTAGGGTGAAATATTAGCACTCAAGAATCTGGCATAGGATAACCGTATAGTGTTCTTTATGAAAAACAAGTAATGGTAGAACAATTGTTGAAGATGTTTGATGTAAGGGAATGCTGATGTTTCATCAATCTTTTATATTTAACTACTTTGTAAAAAGTTTCATCAATTTTTTCACCTTATGATTTTTAAGCTTTTGTTTATATTAAAGTGTGATTTGGAGCTTTGAGGCATTCGTAATACACATATTACGAATCACATATATATTTTCTAGGATTGGTATGGGCTGGAAAGAATACCGAATAGCATTTTGCTTGGCCAATGAAATCTGTTTTTCTCATATGGTTCGTGTCATTGTCTTGGGATGCACAGGAGTCAAATCAGACACTACTCCGAAAAAGAGAATGTGGCAAGACCTATATTGTAGGGGGCACATATTCCTTTGTTATATTATAATTTGTGTTTGACGTGTTTTTATTCAAATGTTACCATTAATTTTGTTTCTTAGTGTAAATTATACAGGTCATTTTTTGTTTGGTTTAATGTTTATAGTTTGGTGTTGTAAAAAAACTGTGACTTAATTAAATATGTATTTGATGACAATGATATTTATGCGAGGTCCGACACGGATTATTACTATTACTATTGTGGACTATTTTATTTCTTAACAGGGTGGGTAGTCCAATAAACGTAAATAATTATGCCCAAATTTTTAAAAAAATTCAAATTTTGTGTTGAAAAAAATTGACTTAAATTGTTTACAAGTTCAATACTTTGGAAAATTTTCTCCGTGCCTTCAGGCAGGGGCATTCCGCTAATATATATATATATAGAGAGAGAGACAGAGAGAGAGTGCGAGAGAGAGAAGGATTTACTGAAATGTGTGTAGAGAGAGAGATGATCGTTGGAATATGTGAGGAAGTGGAAGGGTGGTCATTGCTATTGCATTTGGAGAGGGAAACCAATTACCAATTTATACCAATTACCAATTTTAGAATATCAATTTCAATTTATAAAAATTTCAATATACAAATACCAATTTCAATTTATACCAAATATCAAATTCAGAATTGAACACAAATTTCAATTTATCCCAAAAAACAAATATATAATATATAACAAATACAAAATACAAAATACAAATGTCAATTTATATTTATAGTACCAATTTCAATTCCAATTCATATACCTCGCATCCATACCGCGTTTAGTTCCTACGAGTTACATTGGTTCTGTACGAGGTGTTGGTGCCTCTCATAGGGCCATTTGCAGGTTGTTTCGAGGTTTCTCCCTTTAACGCCATGTTTTTAAGCCTAAGTCTAGATATTTTCAAGTTATCATCGTATTCTCAAGTTGTTAGTCTCGTGTCCACACAATCAGTAACTACGAGTTGCATTGGTCCCGTGCAAGGTGTTGGTGCCTCTCCTCGGGTCATTTGGGAGCTATTTTTGGGTCCCCCCTCTAACGACATACTTTTATGACTAAGTCTAGATATTTTCAAATTATTTTTGTATTCTCAACCTGGGAGTCCTAGGACAACGCAGTCAATGTCTACGAGTGACATTATTCCCGTGCAAGATTTTGGTGCCTCTCATGAGGCCGTTTGGGGGTTATTTATAGGTTTCCCCCTCTAACAACATGTTTTTAAGACTAAGTCAACATATTTTCAAATTGGGAGTCCCTTGACCACACGTTTAGTTCCTACGAGTTACATTAGTCCCGTGCGAGGTGTTAATTCCTCTCATAGGGTCGTTTGGGGTTCATATTTAAAAGTAGAGAAATAAAGACATGAATAGCATGAAAATACAAGTAAAACATTAATAACATGATGACAAGTCCCGGTAAGATGATTGGCATGAGTTTTAGTTTCCACAGAACACAACACGACGACAGTATTATAGTTCTTCTACCATCTATTTACTGAATAACCATGAATAGTCATCCCACATATCTCACATAAAATAACAATTTTTTTTTTTTTACCATTAGTACGTTATTCCCACCCTTCCCCCACCCAAAACTTTTATATGTTAATTGGAAACAAGGTTATTAATTTCTACACAACCTTTGGGAGACGGCATCTATAGGGAAGGTATGGTGAAAGATGAAAATGTTACTGAAACACACATATATATACGATTAATAAAGCATAAGAGATTGAAATGTATTTTACATTTACCCTCAATTTTCTTCAACAAAAAGAGAAAATATGATTAAAACTTATCTCTCTGAACTCGTAATAGAAGCGAAAGGAAAGTTAAATTCACCATTAAACACATCCTCATACAAGTTGTCCAAGATAATTGCCTGAAGAACCTTTTGTATAAATGCTTTTGGGCCACCAGAAAAAGATGCAACGACAACCGGGCATGGTCTAAACTGTAGCTCATTGTTTTACAAATGGAAGAAGATTTATTACTTACCTTAAAAATCATTCAACCTTCACACACAATCTACTTTAGTTTCAACAAATAAAAAATGGAAATAACAGTGTCAAATTATTTCAAATATTGTGTTACTGTTTACCTACTACAAAAAAAGTTATACCAAAGCTACTCTCATAGGGAGGTCAATTATTTTGCTTTGTCGCAAAATAATCAACAAAAATGAAAAATCGCACAAAATCGCCGTAAGGGCTACTGCAAAAGATGAAGATCGGCAGAAAAACTTACTAATATCCATATTTGCTAATATTTTCTAATACCCTTTAACTTCATCTTCTTCCTAAAAGCAATGAACAAAATAAGAAATATAACATCTAATTCCAAAGTGAAAACACTAAACAACATATTTAATATAATAGGGCATAAATCAGTAAATACCCCAAAATTTAACACTTAGAACAAAAATGGGAAAATACGATAAAATGCAAAAGCAGCGATACAATTAGAATTGAGAACAAAACAAAATACCTCCTTCAAAAACATGGCATAGTTTATGAGTAAGAGTGGATTAATAGGGGTATCCTTAATCATTTTCTGGTAATAAGCATAGGTGCAGTAATCTCCCGTACAAAAAAATGCCATTTTTACTATCCACATCACAATCCTTCCTTAATAAACGCAATAAAATAAGACAAAATTATTTACGAAACCCATCCATGTGAATTTTCAAGCGCAATATTCGATCCCGTCTTAATATCCATTGCTAAAATTCCACAATCTAGAGACCCAATAAGAATTACCACACTATCCATTACACATAAAGATTCAATCCACTAAATTTCAATAATAATAATAGTAACAACAATGCATAATAATAAAGGGCATTACTATGTCCCTCGTTGATAAATCGAATAACTCTACAAGATCCAGTGTGGTCATGAACTTCCAACACACTAATATGTTTAATATTAGCAAATAATTATATAATACTGGAATACAATGATAAAAAGTGAAAATATTATATATCATATATATATATATATATATATGATAATTTTTTGTTTGTGTGCACCATTGGGTTGAAGAATCGGCAGAGTAACTGTATATGTAACAAATATATTGATAATATATAATTCATTTAGTTGTATCTAGAAATAAAAAGAAAAAAGACATGACCCGTAACATTTTCTCCTCTCGTATGTTTTGTTTTTTATTCCATCTTAAGTCTGAATTTGAACCATTCGGACTTAAGAAGTACCAAAAGTGATTTTTTTCTACAAAAATTCAGATATTATCGGTCATTATTCCCTTTAAATGCCTTTATAACATATATTTACCAAAAAAAGAAACGTGGGGCTCAAAGTCCAAATCACCCGAATTAAAATGTTAACATCGCAAAATCTAAAGTTCAAACAATAACCTTCACACTGATGCCCACCTTGTTCTTTTCAGTTTCCTGACCCTCCCTAACAACAACAGTAGCTACGAGTTGATTTGAAATATGAAAATTGAAATCAAATGGATGTTTTTCCAATAACAACTGTACCCATCTCCACCATCAAATCATCTACCACCACCACCACCACAAAACCGACCACAACCATCACAACAACCTGAACACCACTTAGTGCGGCTGAAACCTGAAATAAATTGCTAGTATCTATGATCGTTTGGTGCGACTAAAACCTGACCACCACCATCACAAGATGCAGTGTAAGGATTGTTTATCAAAATGAAATCCTAACCCGACCACCAGTGGCTACGATTGTTTGTCCGAATTAAATATATTTTGAACTCCCTTCATTATCTCTCCTTCGTGCGGTTATTTTTTGAGAGGATTTGAAAAGGTCATGGCTTAGAGTCGTGACCCACCAACCGTAACCCATTAGTGAAGCAAATTCGTGTGGTACCCACGCCAAGAACTGGTACCCCGGTTGTGACCCTTAGTGTGTATGTGTGTGTGGTGCTTCGTCATGCCTAAGGTCACGACCCAATGTAACAACCCGTCCTTTTGGAGATAATTAAATTCCATAATTTAGTATGAATTGGAATTTGAGGAATTTCCCGGAATAGAAATTTTTGGAATTTTTAAGGATTTGGAGATTTTCGATGGATGGTATATTTACTTTTGGTGTTAAGTAAATGAATTGGAGTATTTTAATAATATGTCGCTGCTGGGTAAAGCGATAGAAGATAATATTATAATGGGAATACTGTATTTATTTATTTTGGGTTGAAATAGTGATTTGCGGTCAAGTACCTCGGATGGAAATTTCGACAGAGCTGTGAGTCTCGGAATGGCTGAGATAGTCGGAAAAGAGTGTCCGAATGTCAAAATTGAGTTTCGGGAAATATTAGAGTTAAAAGTAACTCGAAATTGAGTAAACGAGTCGTTTTTGGGTTTTAAGGGGTTAAACCCTTTTTTTCTATATAAGGAGGGAGAGAGGGAGAAAAGAGAAAGAAAAGAGATAAGAGAGAGAGGAAGGAAGAAAGTGGAAGAGAAAAAGGAGATTTCGAGCCAAACTCCGCCGGATTCGACTCGAGGTCGTCGAATTTCATCCTCCGGGCAAGTGTATACTTGCTTTATTTCATTTTGTCCATTTATTTCATATCATAGTTGGTAAACTATATGATTTTGGGTTTGAACCCTTAAAATAAATTTGGGAAAAGTTGGATATGAGTTTACATATTGATGTAATGTAAACTCTTAATGATTTCTAGTACTAAAACCATGTTAATAGAGTATAAAATTGAATTGAAATGGGAGAAATGCCAAAACTAGGTTTTTATGGTTTTAGGGTTTGAATCTGAGGAAAATGGGTTAATACCCCAAATTAAATGATGTGTTAGTTGTCAAACATAGATTAGATGTTTATTGAGTTGTTGGATGAGGTTAGAAACAACAAAAATGGAAAAAAATGGAGTTTGGGATTTTGGGGAAGATGATGAATAGTAAAACCGTAGCTTGTGGGGTTATTTCGGCCAGGAAGAGAATTGATTTAGCTCTCGTCCAAAACACGAAAGTTGTAGATATTTTCGACACAGTCGCGTGGGCACCAATCACGTATTTTTTTGATTTGTCCTCGATTTGATATGATTTTTCTAAGATGGACGTTTCGGGGTTGAAATCATCAACTCGGAAATCAAATCGGAAATTGGAAAAATAAAGGCTAGAATTAATTGTATTTATGTTTGGGATGATTTTTGGTGTAGTTTAGAAACCCGAATAATGAATTTGGGTTGTTGGATGGAGGATTTGAGTAATTTCGTTTTGGGGATCTGGTATGACCCGTCGACCGCACCCCTATGGCCGGTCGTCCGCGTCAAGGAAAAAGGGCATACTGGTTGGTTTCTTAGGCTTATCCGCAAACCGCGGTCGATCGGGGGTCCAGGTCCGGTCGACCGGTACTTATTTTCAGCCCAAGATTTTGTAGATTGTTATACCTTCTCCTCTTTGAGTTTAAAGTCTAGGGGCCTTCTAAATTAGAGTATTATAGAGGGTTATGTCCTAAAGGACTTGAGGAATTGAGAATATATATATATATATATTCACTTAGAGTGAATTAGTGTAATTGGAGATATCCAATAGATCCTTATATGGGAATAAGGTATATATGAATTATCAAAGGAAGGAAATACTTTGGGTATAGTATCATGCGTATATGAATGCATGATGATGATTCTTTGAGAGAATCTTTGGGGTTATTGGTCATCGCTAGATGAGATTGGCAATTATGGCCATTTATATGTATTGGAGGAGGAATATATTGCATATCTGTACTATGTGATTAAACTATATATAAAGTATGATACGGATGTGTAATATATAGTATATTCCTTGTGCATATGAACAAGGTAATAAAATATATGTGTTAATGAGAATAAATGATTTTGAAAATGTAAAAAAAAATGTTTTTAAAATGAAAAAGAAATGATTTTCATAAATAATAATTCATGGATACACACCTCTCTAAATCGCTATCATAAGGGAAGTTGCGTGCGTATGGTGATGCCCCCTGGAGAATGAATGCAGGGTGGATATAGTACTAGGCCATATGGGCGATTATTATATGTTTTCTGCACTGGTGAGGTAATTCTGGGTGTGGTTATGACTCTCTCGCATGCATATGGCCGCTTCTCGACGTCTTGCGTTGTTGGATCCCAGGTTGTCTTAATGATAGGCCCTGGTAGATGATAGCCATTTACGGGCGCGCATAGTGGGGAAACCCGGATAGGCGATCTTAGAACGCGTTATTTTTTCTGTTAAAGAAATTTATGATAATAAATTGTCTTTAAATACATTTCCTAGATGGAAGAAGGGAAATGGGATAAATGAATTGGCTTCGGATACACTTGCCGAATGGAAGAAGGGAAATGAAAGCATGTGATATGAAAAAGCATTTTTAAGATAGTAAAACTGGCTTTTAAAAAAAGTTGTATGATATGTTAAAGAAATTCATGATAATGAATTAGATTTTAAATATATTTCATGGATATAAGAAAGGAAATGGAAAGTTTTGAAATGAAAATGAATTGGTAAACATATTGTAAGTGAAACCTCAGTCCGGGAGTTATATTCGGATGTGTATTTTAAAGATGAATATGAAGTAAACCTCAATCCGGGAGATATTATCCGGATGTATATGGTAAGATGTATATAAAAATGGATGTGACATGTATATTAATATATAAGAATGTATTTATATATTAGTTTTGTACTACGGGCCTAATGGATTACTACCTTTAACCCTGCCAAGTAGTAGTGTATCGAGGGGGTTCCTTGTTTGGATTTCTCTTTACGAGACATCCCACGCATGAACTTAGCGCAATGTTAAGAATGGAGAGAAGTTTATCCCTTAGTACTCGGGTTGTAGAGGTTTTTAGTAGATTGGTGAATAAGTTTAGTTAGGCGGGATAGCTTAACTAGAATGTTCTAGATAGATGCGCTAGGCGTGCACTATTAGAAGAGAGGTGAGGGGTATCTCATGGGAGTGCAATACCAATTTAAATATGAGATAAAACATATTTTCAAAAATAAATCATTTATGCACTTGCAAAATATTTTCACAACTCGGGCTCTGACCCGTTTCTATATTTTCCTCTCTTGTTCTCTCTCTCTCTCTCTCTCTATATATATATATATATATATATATATATATATATATATATATATATATATATATATATATATATATATATATATATATAAATAGGTTCCTAGACACAGGGACGCCTGGATGACACTTCTTTCAAGTCAGACGTCTGCTGCAGCAGCTGTGGATGCGTGCAGATTCTCGATAGACGCTTCTATTCTTGTAATCTAGATAGGAGGTATTGTGTACACATTCGGGTTAACAACCCAACTGCATTTATTTATTCTTTTCCCGCCTTTTAGTGCGGCATTTCGTTATGGTTATATAATATTTGAACCGAGTGTTCGATTATTTTAATTCATTCCAGTTTCATTTACGGATAAACTATGTAGATGTTTTAATTCGTAGTTGTATAAAAAGAGTAGTTAAGTAAAATTTTGACACCGGCCTAATTGGTTATTAGTAAATAAATTGATTTTCGACAGTGATGCTAAGAATGATCCTTATGATACTCATATTTTAATTTGATATAGGAGTGATTGCTCGGTATTTTATTAGGCGGGGTGTCACAAATGGTATCAGAGCATCAGGTTCTAGTGTCCTTAGGAATCTGTGCGGACGTACTACGCTTTCAGCGTTGCTCTCGATTTGTTATAGATCCTTAGGATTAGGATTGTTGATTTCTATTGTGAGATTTCGTTCTCCTGCTATAGTATGAGATTATGATAATCTTTTGGGCGCTCGGTTGAAATTCGTGTGCGGGGCTTGGATGGCAGCAGGAGGCAGGGCTTGGATGGAGCAGTTGGTAGTAGTGGGGAACATGGACCATAGTAGAGGTCACTTCCTTTGTGGTGTTGGCTAAGGAGTGTTGCAGCGACTACTAAATTGTAGTAGTTATGAGAATCGTAATAACGCCCTAGTAGAGTGTGGGGCTAAAGTTAAATTTCTAGTGAAGTAAGGGTTCGAAAGGGATCTTTGATAAGGATCGGCCACAGGCCGACAGTGGATAAAAGGAGAAGTTGTTGTTATGAGTTTTACCTTAATGAAGGAGGTATAATTGGCATGGATAGATAAATTGTGGCGTTTGTTTGCCTAGACTCGTGTGTATAATTTGAGCTTTGTGGCGGTATCGATAACATTATATAATGTAGGCTTATGTGTTTTCTGCGGTAGCGGAGATTTATTTTTCTTCATTCGCCATAAAGGCGGGTGTTTATATTTTGTATATATATTTGGATAGTACTACTCGTTGTATATATATATATATATATATGTTATACAAGTATGGTAATATGGTGAGTATATAATGTTATTGGTTGATCGGAGCGATAGCAGGCTAAGGATGGCAAGACTATTGTGTCCGCAGTTCCAGGGTGGAATGGGTTGTTGTTGCGATATTTCACCTGAATATAGGTTGAGTTCGCCTTTATTGTTATGGGTAGATGGAACTTCGATGAGTAGATGCTTCATTATATGATTTGAGAGCGCAGAGGCCTTATATATATGATTTAAGGCCCGCAGGATTTTTGTTGAGCTGTAAGTTTAAGCTCATTATTGGTTTGGGCAAGGACTGAATATTAGTACGAGCACTAGGTGGGGTGACTCTTAGTTAGAGATAGGAGTTTAGACCTCCTTTGTTTGGAAAGAAGGGGAAAAGGTTATCCCGGTTGCATGTTTGAAATAACGGACCTCCATGACCGATGAAGTTAAGTAGTAGTGTGTGGAGGGGTACATTGTTTGGATTTCGCTTTTCGAGACGCTCCACGCATGAACCTTAACGACGTCGGGAGTGGAGAGATGCTATAGGATGCAAGGATGTTGGTTTTGTGGAAAAGTCTTATAGTGTGGATGAACCACTATCGACTATGAGCCATGTGATGATGGTATACTTATGGAAATGTTGTGCTATGGAAAGCACTCAAATGCTTTCCTCGCTACAAGTAGGTGGGTGAGGCAAGGTGAAAGAAATTAATTTGAGGGATTAGGGTCAGGCCTTAATGAAAAGGCAAATTTTGATGAAATATGTTTTGGGTATGATGTTCGTAGTGCTTTACAGTGGGCACTTTGATTAGTTAGATTTCCTTTTCGTATAGGTGGGATGATAGGATAGTAGGAATGCATTTGTAGGTTAGCAATGTAGGATTTAGGAAATCCCGCTGGTGTGCCTTAGGTCGCTATATCTCAATGACTGACAACGTGAGGGAGTAGTGTAAAGGGAGGGTTCCTTGTTCGAATTTCGCTTTTGCGAGATGTCCCACGCATGAAACCAAGCAAAAGTCGGAAGTTGAGAGAGGCCTTGGGCACTAGGGATATACTTAGGATTATATTCGTTTCGCTTAGATAGGGTAACGCATAGACCGCAGCATTATTAGGATGTAAGTTCAATAGAGTTAGTGGCGCCGATGTAAGGAGATTGAATTTCACAGATTGCGGGGACCCATGTATGAGTATTACACCGAGGAAAGGATACCCTCATTTAGAGAGAGTGTTACGTATCGTACGTTCACAATGGAGGTGCAGATGTGCATGGGTTAAAAATGTGTATGGGCACCTTAGTGAGTTGGTTTTATATACTTCTTGAAATAGAAAGGGCGTAGTATATAAAGTTCAAGTTTATGTTGTAAGGCGGTCGCGGATGGATTGGAGTGTGTTGGATGAAACGTCGTGCTCGAGATAAGAAGGACACTGACGAGAGTGGTCGAGCGTTAGAGTAATTTCCTTTGGAGAAATTAGATATTTATGTATTGACGAGAGAACATTTAGAATCTTGGTTGGACGTTAGAGCGACGACTGTAGGCTTGTCTTTCTACGTGGGGCACTAGTAATGATGGGTGCAATGTGACACTATTGGAGTCACTTTACGATCGTGGTCGCCGTATGGTATTTAGTTGGGAACCATTGCGTTAGTATTGTTCCCTTTGAGGTATCAGGATTTGGAGTGACCCTAGGAATGGTGACGTATGTTGTATCTGAATTTCGAGGACAAAATTCCCTTATAAGGGGGGGAGTATGTAACAACCCATCGTTTTGGAGATAATTAAATTCCATAATTGAGTGTAAATTGGAATTTGAGGAATTTTTCGGAATATAAATTTTTGGAATTTTTAAGGATTTGGCGATTTTCGATGGATGGTATATTTACTTTTGGTGTTAAGTAAATGAATTGGAGTATTTTAATAATATGTCGCTGCTGGGTAAAGCGACAGAAGATAATATTTTAATGGGAATACCGCATTTATTTATTTTGGGTTGAAATAGTGATTTGCGGTCAAGTACCTCGGATGGAAATTTCGACAGTGCCGCGAGTCTCGGAATGCCCGAGATAGTCGGAAAAGAGTGTCCGAATGTCAAAATTGAGTTTGTGGAAATATTAGAGTTAAAAGTAACTCGAGATTGAGTAAACGAGTCGTTTTTGGGTTTTAAGGGGGTAAACCCTTTTTCTTTCTATATAAGGAGGGAGAGGGGGAGAAAAGAGAAAGAAAAGAGAGAAGAGAGAGAGGAAGGAAGAAAGTGGAAGAGAAAAAAGACATTTCGGTCCAAACTCCTCCGGATTCGACTCGAGGTCGTCGGATTTCATCCTCCAGGCAAGTGTATACTTGTTTTATTTCATTTTGTTCATTTATTTCATATCATAGTTGGTAAACTATATGATTTTGGGTTAGAACCCTTAAAATAAATTTGGGAAAAGTTGAATATGAGCTTACATATTGATGTAACGTAAACTCTTATTGATTTCTAGTACTAAAACCATGCTAATAGAGTATAAAATTGAATTGAAATGGGAGAAATGCCAAAACTAGGTTTTTATGGTTTTGGGGTTTGAATATAAGGAAAATGGGTTAATAACCCAAATCAATTGATGTGTTAGTTGTAAAACATAGATTAGATTTTTATTGAGTTGTTAGATGAGGTTAGAAACAACAAAAATGGATAAAAATGGAGTTTGTGATTTTGGGGAAGATGATGAATAGTAAAACCGTAGCTTGTGGGGTTATTTCGGCCAGGAAGAGTATTGATCTAGCTCTCGGCCAAAACACGAAAGTTGTAGATATTTTCGATACGGTCGCGTGGGTGATGACCTTGTATATTTTTTATTTTTCCTCGATTTGATATGATTTTTATAAGATGGCAGTTTCGGGGTTAAAATCATCAACTCGAAAATCAAATCGGAAATTGGAAAAATAAAGGCTAGAATTAATTGTGTACAAGTTTTGGATGATTTTTGGTGTATTTTAGAAACCTCGATAATGAATTTGGGTTGTTGGATGGAGGATTTGAGGAATTTGGTTTTGGGGATCTAGTGTGACCGGCCAACCGCTTCAAGGAAAAAGGGCTTACTGGTTGGTTTCTTAGGCTTATCCGCAAACCGTAGTCGATCGGGGGTCAAGGGACGGTCGATCGGTACCCTGTTTTTAGCCCATGATTTTGGAGATTATTATTCCTTGTCCTCTTTGAGTTTAAAGTCTAGGGGACTTCTAAATTAGAGTATTATAGAGGGTTATGTCCTAAAGGACTTGAGGAATTGGGAATATATATATATATATATATATATATATATATATATATATTCACATAGAGTGTGTAAGGACGTTTTTATCATGACCGAAATGTTTCATTTTTATATGTCGTACGCCGGTTCAATGGCACGTCTCTACACGATCTCTCACGATGTCCTCAATCCGAATTTTGAGAATTAAGCATTTATTATCACCATCATGTGTCCCTCATCTGCCTCAACGACTTCATGTTCCATGATTTTAGGCTCGTAATGAAAGTGGTACGCAAGAGAAGTCAAAACAGTGTAATAAGGCTTGATAGGGTTGTTCAAGGAAAATTTGGTAATTTTATAGCCACCTTCCGGAGGACTAGTCAACTGGAAAGTTGAAGAGATTTCCACAACAAAGATACTGGAAGAAACGACACCTCAATCCGAGCTACGGTGAATAAGATATGGCATTTTGAAAATGGAGAGATTTCCAAGAAAAAGACTTAGGAAAAATGCTAAGTGTTTTAAGCCCCTTGACCAGCGATTTTTTTCGAACCAAGGGCCGAACCGATTCGGGGGGCGAACCGGTTCATAGGGTACCCGAACCAGTTCGGGGTACCTATACGCTGGATAGAATTTCAGAGTTTTAAAAATGTGGAACTCTTCATTCGTTTCTCTATAAATACCATCTTCGGGGGAGCTGTTTTGCAAGACTTGGGGAGATGTTTTTAAGAGTTTTATTAGCTCAAGTCTTCATATTTTTTAGTGCAAAAACTCATGTTTTGATTCACACATCATTGCTAAACATTTTTGAATCTTTTGGAAACCCAAGAACACAACTTTGAGTTTGTTCAACCCTTGTGGAGAAGCCGTGTTTCTTCTTCATTGCTTCCCTCCTGGAAAGGGAAAATTCCATCCGACAAACTTGTGGAGAAGCCGTTTCTCTTCTTCATTGTTGACCACCTGGAGTTCCTGCCGGAGATTTCAGCCGAGACATCGAAACCGACGCCTGAGGGTATTTCGTATGTCACCCTATTTCATTGTAATCCGTGTAAGCCATTTTCTTACAAATTATAGTGAAATAAAAGGTTTTGCCCCTTTGGGGGATTTTTCCTGAAATTGTTTGTTTTATCCTGCATGCTTTATTTTATTGGATAAATCATCTAGATGCATGTTTTAGGTTTTAACTAAAATTTGGGATTAATTAAAATGGGATTTTATTTGAGAAGGCGCAATATCTCCGTTGTAGTGATTCTACAAATTGGTATCAGAGCCGGTTGCACTAAGTTATTGTGTTTTGATCCTGATTTTGCACCAAAATGGGTTTTGATGGTTTTGATGATCTTCGATGTCAAATTTTTTAGAAAGTTAATTGGAAAATTCACACGAACTATTGTTTTAAATCTTCTGTTGAAAACGAATATGAGAGGTGTCCTTGTTGTGAGGGTGTTGGTCACACGTTAGATGAGTGTACCACAAATTTAAAGTAGAAATTGAATAAACTGATTTCTCATGTTTCTACCCTATAATTGTGATTCGGAAGAAGAAGTTTTTTATGCTTCTAGGCGAGAGTTTCCCATCAATGTCATTAGCGATAAGAGTGAGGGTGAAAAGAGTGAGGAGGAAGAAAAAGAATTGAGTGAGTTGCAAGTTGCCTACAATAATTTGTATTTTGAATCTTTAGAGACAAAAAAGGCAAACTTGAAACTTAAAGCTAAATTGAAGAAACGTTCTTTAGATAATGATAATACTGATGCATTGATTAAGGATCTTAAGGCACGTGAGGAGATGCTTAAAGAGAAATTAGGATACGTCTAGGGTGAGAGAGATAGTCTTACAGGGTTGATGGGGACTATGAAAAAGGAGATTTTAGAGTTTGAGGATTCTAGACGAGTACTTGAATCTAGGATAGGTGAACTTGAGGTGAAATTGAAAGATTCAGGTAAGGTGAAATTTGATTTGGAGTCTAGGTCTGAAAAACTTGATAAGATTTTAGGCACAGTCGAGATCAAAATGGGTAGGGGTGGGATTGGTCTTGAAAAATATGTTGCACCCTTTCCCACACATGTGAGAGAGACTCCTAGGTTTGTTAAGAAAGAGGCACCTAAGTTTGTTAGGAAAGATCCCCCTAGGAACATCGTGAGAGAACCTCCTAGGATTATTAGGAGAGACCCACCTAGGCAAATTCGGAGAGAGCAACCGAGAAATTTGAGGAGAGGGCCACTTTTAGGTAACACAAACTGCCCGATTTACTCTTGCACACATTGCGGTAGGCACGGTCATCTTATGAGCTTTTGTTATAAGCTTTTAAATGGACCTAGGAAGGTCAATGAAAGAATAGATTCGATTCCCAAAACCCCCACACTCCGTTACACATCAATTTGCGTTAGAAAATCGGATTTAGAGGCTTATGGTTTATTTGTCCACGATTCCCGTTTGCTTGCACGTGATTCACCCCATGTGAAATCTTTTGGTTGAATATGTTTGCATGTTTGTCATAGACTAGTTGTGGTTTCATGATATATTTTTTCTAGTGTGATGACTTGTACTTTTTGTATAATTTTTTTGTTTTTGAAATTTTTTTGAAAAATACAAAAATATTTTATTTTGATAAAATTTTGAAAAATCCAAAAAGATTTTTGTATTTTGTTTGAACCGTTTATGGATGGACACTTAGGATGATCGAGTCACAACATCATTTCATTATTTTCATGTAACTATTTGATAGTGTTTTGAGACAATAGATCAATTCATCCATGTGCTTTATAATGTTTGGAGTCATTAAGATATAATTAAGTGTTATTTCCTACATGTTTGACTCATGATGTCCTTTATTGCACACATGCACTAATTTTTTTGATTATTTTGCTTGTCTTATCACATGTTGGTTAGTTGTTTTCACTTCAATCCTGTCCTTAAATCGAACCAAGCGCGATAATTTTTTATAAGGAAATTGTGCATGTAAAAACCGTTTTGTGAGTTTGTGTGCTTTGTTTTAAAACGGGGAAGGGTTGCGAAAGGTTCATTTTGCCTTTGCAAATACTAAGCCACTATTAAATTGGACCTAAAAAATGGAGGAATTTTGATTATCCGAGGTTCAAAGAGGTTAAAAGAGCCCCGAAAAAATTTAAAGGCAATAAAAAGAAATTCATGACAATTATGGGCCATTTAGGTTTTTGCACCGATTCTCCAAAGTTTGAGAATTTAGTTTAACACCTTTAAAAGAAAATATGCATGAGGGAGTTTGGTTGGAGAATTTTATGCGGGTTTGCACGTCCTTTAATTGCTTGAAAATGCGCTACAAAGTTTTGGACGTTATTGGTGTGGAAATCACTTTAACTTTGATTTGTTGATTTGCGTAAGATGATGTCATCAAAATTCAACAAATTTTTACACCTAAGGATACTTTTGATGCTCATTCGTTAGGGGTACACATATGCATCGTGCACATATGATTGATTGAGTTGATTTACCTATTGAATGTGTTCACACCCATTCATTCCGTTTTCATGACTTGGTTGTTTGAGTCTAAATCCAAGGTGTGATTTTTGTATCATATTTTTTTTTCAAATGGTATCTATTTTTTTTGTTTTGTATGAAAAATCAAAAATAGTTTGCGAAGATTTTTTTTGAGTATCTCTTTGCAAGAGCACATTTGTCATTTGATTGATTCCTTGATTTATATACCGTGACACCCCGATTTTTCTTGTTTGATTCATTCTTCTTATTTGTCTATTTGGGGACATCATAAAAAGGGGGAGAAAGAATTATCATTTTAGGGGAGAGTTTGAATTTTGGGGGAGTTTTTGAGATTTGACTTATGCTTTTCATATAAATTGGTATCTATGTTTATCTCATTTCAAACTCGATACGTCACTTGGTATTTTTTATTTTTCTCATGTGTGTAGGTACTACATTGATGATCACTGAATTGCCCACCCTGATGAAGATTTGAAGAATAAACGATGAAGTCTTATTCAATTGTATATTTCCAGTTTTGGGTTCATGGAATGGTAGATTTGTATAGGCAAAAATTTTGTTATTCAATAATTCGGATTTTTCATGTATGTACCGGCATAGACATAGGGGGAGATTTGTAAGGACATTTTTATCATGTCTGAAATGTTTCATTTTTATATGTCGTACGCTGATTCAATGGCACGTCTCTACACGATCTCTCACGATGGCCTCAATCTGAATTTTGAGAATCAAGCATTTATTATCACCATCATGTGTCCCACATCTGCCTCAACGACTTCATGTTCCATGATTTTAGGCTCGTAATGCAAGTGGTACGCAAGAGAAGTCAAAACAGTGTAATAAGGCTTGATAGGAATGTTCAAGGGAAATTTGGTAATTTTATAGCCACCTTTCGGAGGACTGGTCAACTAGAAAGTTGAAGAACTTTCCACAACAAAGATACTGGAAGAAACGACACCTCAATCCGAGCTACGGTGAACAAGTTATGGCATTTTGAAAATGGAGAGATTTCCAAGAAAAAGACTTAGGAAAAATGCTAAGTGTTTTAAGCCCCTTGACCAGCGATTTTTTTCGAATCAAGGGCCGAACCGATTCAGGGGCGAACCGGTTCACAGGGCACCCGAACCGGTTCGAGGTACCTATACGCTGGATAGAATTTTAGTGTTTTAAAAACGTGGAACTCTTCATTTGTTTCTCTATAAATACCATCTTCGGGGAAGCTGTTTTGCAAGACTTGGAGAGATGTTTTTAAGAGTTCTATTAGCTCAAGTCTTCATATTTTTTAGTGCAAAAACTCATGTTTTGATTCACACATCATTGGCAAACATTTGTGAATCTTTTGGAAACCCAAGAACACAACTTTGAGTTTGTTCAACTCTGGTGGAGAAGCCGTGTTTCTTCTTCATTGCTTCCCTCCTGGAAAGGGAAAATTCCAGTCGACAAACTTGTGGAGAAGATGTTTCTCTTCTTCATTGTTGACCACCTGGAGTTCCTGCGGGAGATTTCAGTCGAGACATCGAAACCGACGCCTGAGGGTATTTCGTATGTCACCCTATTTCATTGTAATCCGTGTAAGCCATTTTCTTACAAATTATAGTGAAATAAAAGGTTTTGCCCCTTTGGGGGATTTTTCCTGAAATTGTTTGTTTTATCCTGCATGCTTTATTTTATTGGATAAATCATCTAAATTCATGTTTTAGGGTTTAACTAAAATTTGGGATTAATTAAAATTTGATTTCTATTTGAGAAGTCGCAATATTTCCGTTGTAGCGGTTCTATAGAGTGAATTACTATAATTTGAGATATCCAATAGATCCTTATATGGGAATAAGGTATGTATGAATTATAAAAGTAAGGAAATACTTTGGGTATAGTATCATGCGTATATGAATGCATGATTATGATTCTTTGAGAGAACATTTGGGGTTATTGGTCATTGCTAGATGAGATTGACAATTATGGCCATTTATATGTATTGGATGCGGAATATGTTGCATATCTATACTATGTGATTAAAGTATATATAAAGTATGATACGGATGTATATTATATAGTATATTCCTTGTGCATACGAAGAAGGTAATAAAATATATGTGTTTATGAGAATAAATGATTTTGAAAATGTAAAAAAAATAAATGTTTTCAAAATGGAAAAGAAATGATTTTTATAAATAATAATTTATGGATACACACCTCTCTAAATCGCTATCATAAGGGAAGTTGCGTGCGTATGGTGATGCCACCTGGCTAATTAATGCAGGGTGGATATAGTCCTTGGCCATATGAGCGATTATTGTATGTTTTCAGCACTGGTGAGGTAATTCTGTGTGTGGTTATGACTCTCCCGCAGGCATATGGCCACTTCCCGACGTCTTGCGTTGTAGGATGCCAGGTTGTCGTGATGATAGGCCCTGAAAGATGATAGCCATTTAAGGGCGCGCACATTGGGGAAAACCGGACGAGCGGTCTTAGAACGCGTTATATGTTCTGTTAAAGCAATTTATGATAATAAATTGGGTTTAAATACATTTCCTGGATGGAAGCAGGGAAATGGGATAACTGAATTGGCTTCGGATACACTTCCCGGATGGAAGAAGGGAAATGGAAGCATGTGATATGAAAAATCATTTTTATGATAATAAAACTGGCTTTTAAAAAAAGTTGTATGATATGTTAAAGCAATTCATGATAATGAATTGGCTTTTAAATATATTTCCTAGATATAAGAAAGGAAATGGAAAGTTTTGAAATGAAAATGAATTGGTAAACATTTTGTAAATGAAAACTCGGTCCGGGAGTGATATCCAGATGTGTATTTTAAAGATGAATATGAAGTAAACCTCAGTCCGAGAGATATTATCTGGATCTATATGGTAAGATGTATATAAAAACAGATGTGACATGTATATTAATATATAAGAATCTATTTATATATTAGTTTTGTACTACGGGCCTAATGGATCTCTACCATTAACCCTGCCAAATAGTAGTGTATCGGGGGGGGGGGGGGTCCTTGTTTGTATTTCGCTTCGCGGGACACCCCACGCATGAACTTAGCGCAGTGTTGAGAATGGAGAGAAGTTTAGCCCTTAGTACTCGGGTTGTGGAGTTTTTTAGTAGATGGGTGAATGAGTTTAGTTAGGAGGCATAGCTTAACTATAATGTTCTAGATATATGCGCTAGGTGTGCACTATTAGAAGAGAGGTGAGGGGTATCTCATGGGAGTGCGATACCAATTTAAATATGAGATAAACATATTTTAAAAAATAAAGAATTTATGCACTTGCAAAATATTTTCACAACTCGGGCTCTGACCCGTTTCTATGTTTTCCTCTCTTGTTCTATATATATATATATACACTAGAGAAATGCCCGTGCCTGAAGGCACGGCAAAAATTTCAAAAGTACATAATCGCGAAACAACGAAAATTTCAAAAGTACATAATTGCAAAATGATGAAAATTTTTAAGGTACGTAATTGCAAAATGAAAAAAAATTTATTCCCCACCAAAATAAACTGTAATTTTAAACAAATTAGCCCATGCCTGAAGGCACACCAAAATTTCAAAAGTACGTAATTACAAAACGACAAAAATATCGTTCCCCAATAAAACAAAGTGTAATTTTCTAAATAATTGGCCATAATCTCCTTTGTTTATAGAATTATTCACCCTGTTTAACAAAGAACAGATTGTCCAACATTCTTGAAATAGTCTAAATTCATCAAAAAAATTCATATATAACATAAAATATATAATATTCACCGTTAATATTCACATTGAGCCTCAAAAATACAAAGTGTCGATTTATAAAAAAATTGGATATAACCTCCTTTGTTTTATTGGACTTTCCACCCTCTTAAGGGATATCAACCAATCCAACAAATACTACAACAAAACAAACTTCGTAAAAACATTCACATATATATCAAAATTCATATTACAAATACTTCAACGAAACAAACTTTGTAAAAAAATCACATATATAGCAACAGAAATCGTCCGCCATTATAAGAGTTGTCCGTAGTTTTCCAAATGTGACCTGATACAAAACAAAAACTATGGTTTGTCAATTTTATTTTCAAATAAAAGTTAAAAGATACACTTGTGATTAATCCTTCTCATTATCTATCACTCAGAGGAAAAATGCAAGGATTGTATATTTAATTGTTATTTATAGGACGTTATATCATACATATAAATATTTCAGTCCTATAAATAACAGTTAAATATTTATATGTATTATATAACAGTTAAATACATTTATATGTATTATATAACAGTTATATTTAATAATAGTTAAATATAACTGTTATATAATACATATCAATATATTATATAATATATTTAACAATAAATATAACTGTTATATTATATAATATAACTACAAATATATAACTGCTATATTCAACTCTTAAATATAACTGTTATAACCGTTAATAACTGATAAATAATATATTTACATATAAATATATTATATAGTTATTAATAGAACTATTATAACTGTTAATAACTGTTAAATAATATATTTACATATAAATATATTATATAGTTACTAATAGTTAAATATAACTAACTGTTTTTAAATATAACTGTCTGTATAATATAATAAATATAAATATAACTCTTACTGTTATATAATATAATAAATATAAATATAACTTTTATATAAATATTTATAATAAATATATGTACTAAAATTAACACCTTATGGTGGCAACCATATCACTATGATACTAAAGGCAGTATAAAGGTAGCATACCTGCAAAAAAAAAGAGGAGAGGGTCAGCAAAATAGTCAGTTAAGAGTATTGAGAGAACAAAAAAAAAGAACTAAGAAAGTGGGGAGAGAAGTATACCTTTCAAAAGAAACATCAAAGCTAAACCGTAGTGTAGTATACATCCTATTTCAGACTCTCTTCCGGGTCTTTTTTATGTTAGAGTTTTTAAAGTTATTTTGATTTTAATCCCTTTTTATGGACAATTAACCCCTCAATTTGACCCTTAAAGTTTTCATTCCTTGAAATGCCCAAATTAGCCACTAAAAGCCTCACCAAATAAAAACTGACCGGACATGGTTGCAGTCAGTTATCTATAAGTGATTTTTCCTTCATTTTATTCTTTCAGAACAATGCACACATTCATAGTGAATGCACAAATACATATAATATAGGCAAGGCCAACCCTTGAGATTTTTGGGGCCTAATATAAACCTTTGAATGTGATAAAAACACATTATAAAAATAAAATTTACAATAGAAAAAAGAGGGAGAGAGAGAAGAAAGACAACCTTTGACTCCGATGGAGGATAACTTAACCACTATTCCATATTAATCTCTGATGAAACTTGCATTGTTTTTACATATGGATGAAGAGTAAGCGAAAATAGTGGTGCCGAGATGAAGAGTAGGCAGCAACAGTTTGGGTTCCCATCATTTGTACCCGCACCTGAGAAGACATTAAACCAATAATATGAATTAATTAGAAGGTTTGATTACTGGTTCATTGGAACAAATATTTTTTAACATGCCGAGAAGTACACACGACACAATTTGTTAGTTAAAGGCAACAAATTAAACGCTCAAGAAATTAAACTTAGTTTTCAAAAAAATGCAGGGTACCTGCTGTTATAAAACAACAAAATGAGGACACCTGCTGTTAGATCTAACAATGCAGGGTACCAAAAAAATGAAGGGTAGGATCTATAAAAACAACAAAATATAGGCATCAAATTATAAAATAAAGTTAGATCTAACAATGAGGATACCTGCTATTGTAACAATGAATTTGAACCATGATTAATAAACAGAAAAATATTATATGAAGAGATCGATAATACCGTGGTGTTTCTCATTTTAAAACTCTAAAAAACACTAATAAACAATAACTTTTTACTTCAATGGATTTATGTTCATCACGATTATGTGGTATAGATAGTTGATTGAGGTCTGATTAAGGCCATCTTGATACACCAAAGAAAAGTGCTCTACTCCTATGTATGTTTGATTGGGGTTGAAAAATGTGGCCATTTGTAGAGAGAAACCCAAAACTTGGCATACCTACCAATCGAACCCACCACTTTCCTTCATTGATCTCACCACGAACTCACCGGAATTAGTAATCTCCGCTGCTGCCTCTACCTTTGGTAAAAGCATCCTCTACCTCGACCCAAGCCCCTTATATGGAACCTATCTCTCCTCTCTCCCCCTCCACGAACTCAACTTTGTCCTTCAATCCGAAGACTCCCATTATTTCTCCAACGATCTCACCACTCGCCCCATTTACTCCCATGCCAAGATATCCTCATTTCACCATCCAAACTGTTTTTTAAGTATATCCTTTTAACCTGACATAGCCAATCAAACACAACTCCTGCTCCAAGTGACACAGTAGCACCATACATGTAAGTGTCTCACAATAAAACTTTCACATTACATGTATACGTATTTAAACTAAAAAAAAATGTCATAATGCATGGCTTACAGAGCATAACCTGTTGCAAGTGTTGCCAAGCAAGCTTGAAGTAACTGAAACCTAAAAAATCAATAGTTACACACTCGGTATTCAATGTCTTAGCAACTTCAAACTATTCAAACAAAGATGAATGTCAAACTAAAACGACAGTGTTCATTGGCATGCTTTAGGAATAAAACAAAATAATACACATTATTTAAAAAGTGGTACACATATGCACATATACACATTATTTAACATCAATCACATACATTACAAAAATAATGATTCAAATAAAACAAAACTCATATACCTCTGTGGGAAATAATGACTCAAATCAGGTCACCTGCAAAAGAAAAAATAAATAACAAAACCCAAAAATTAATTAGATCTCAAAATCAGAAGCATACATGTAAACATATTCACAATTAGAAATAGATCTTAACCAAAATCAAAATGATGCCCAAAATTTTCCCACATTTTCAGATCAATAGGAAGAATGGGCAAAATAAAAAAAGAAGCCCTAATTTTAAGATCAACAAAGGAAAAAATGAAGTCCTAATTTCGAACCTGATGTTATTACAAACAGTTAACATCTCAAACATATCTTAACCAAAATAAAAATAATGCCCTAAATCATCCCATAATTTCGTACCTGATGTTAAAACAAATAGTTAACATCTCAAAGTCTTGTGGGATTTCGGAGTGGAGGCAGCGGGGTAAGGGGGGGGGGGGGGGGGAGAGCAGGGATCTATTAAGGGGGCAGTAGGGGAGAGTAGCGGGGGGAGTGGAGGCAGCGGGGAAAGAGGGAGGAGGAGAGAGGGGGACGCGAGGAGTGCAGCGGCGGGGAGGGGTGAGAGCGGAGGAGGGGAGAGGGAGGAAATGGTCTGACATTTTTGGAGTAGGAGGCAGCAACCAGAGAAGGTGGAGGATAGGGTGGCGGCACCAGAAATAGGAGAGGGAGAGAGAGGATAGGGCGTAGTAGGAGGAAGCGTTGGTAGGAGGTAGCAACTGGAGAAGATGTGGATAGGATGGCAACAGTAACCGGAGAGGGAGAGAGAGGATAGGGCGGCGACAGAGGATAAGGTTGGGGGGATTTCGTTGTTTGTTGTAGAGAAGAGATGATGAGTGAGATAGAACGGGGGTGGGAGTGGGGTTTAGGGTTTGTCTTTGTCCTCAAGCGTGTTTTTTTCCAAAGTGCCATGTCATAATGGTATAATCTGACATGGCACAATCCCACGCCCTTAGATCGTCCAAAAAAATTTGATCCCAACCGTAGATTTTTTGGAACAGTAAAACACCCCCTCTCATATATATATATATATATATATATATATATATATATATATATATATATATATATATATATATATATATATATATATATATATATATATATAGGTGTCCAGACACAGGGACGCCTGGATGACACTTCTTTCGAGGCAGACGTCTGCTGCAGCAGCTGTGGATGCGTGCAAGTTCTCGATATACCCTTATGTTCTTATAATCTAGATAGGAGGTATTGTGTACACATTCAGGTTAACAACCCAACTACATTTATTTATTCTTTTCCCGCCTCTTAGTGCGGCATTTCGATATGGTTGTATAATATTTGAACCGAGTGTTCGATTATTTTAATTCATTCCTATTTCATTTATGCATAAACTATGTGTATGTTTCAATTTGTAGTTTTATAAAAAGAGTAGTTAAGTAAAATTTTGACACCGGCCCAATAGGTTATTAGTAATTAAATGGATTTTCGACAGTGATGTTAAGAATGATCGTTATGAGACTCCTGTTTTAATTTGATATAGGAGTGATCGCCCGGTATTTTATTAGGCGGGGTGTCACAGCCAAGTCCGAGACCCATCCGTGATGAAACTTAGAGATAATTCCGTCACGAATTTGGCATCAAGATGGTCACCATCTGGTTGCAACCTAAATCCACGACCCATAGTGGTAAGGGATTTGGTCCGTGACCACTTCCAAAGAATCCATGACTCTGTGTGGTAATAAATATGGTCACGCCAAAGGTTGATATGGTCACAGCCCAAGTCCATGACCATATGGTCATGGACTTCGACCATGACCAACTTGGCATGACTATTCGCAGGATTTGGTGTGGGGTTAAACTAGTTTTACTTCTACTCACATGTTCCACACACCACTTGTAGAATATCCATACCTAGATTCCCTAGGACACACCCTCACTCCTCTCACTTTTATAGAGCTCCATGGTCACTAACACATATCACACACCACTCATAATCAATCCATGCTTAGGCACATACGCATTAACACTCACTTATATATATTCACATGCCACTCACTCACTCACATGTATATATCCCTATGTTTCCCTATCACCATATGTAGTATAGTCTTTATTCTCCATGCTATATTTACTTTTCATGATACTTGTATATTCTCTCTCATTACTGTAGGGCTTACCTTTGAATAAAAAAGAAACATCTCGCCATAATATACTAATTAAGACTCATGCATTTTTGCACACTACAACACCAGAGAATGGAAATATTGACCAAATATGTGTGCTGTACTAGGGGGTGGGGGTGTGGTCACTTTATGATGGGCGCTGGTCCAGTTGGTCACAATTAGCCTAAGAAATATGACTCTCATTTTTCATTGGCCTAGTACCTTTGACATATATAGAACGGTTACCCACAACATCCTACCACTTGACCAAACTATTGACAGGAGGTATATAATAAGGAACTCATTCATGTACGTTGAGTATATCCAATTCTCTCTCATATGTACCATCCCCACGAGGTATATTATGAGGAAATTATTGTACACTCAGTTATATCAAATGTATTTTCCACACGTACCTTATATCCAAGAGGTGTATTGTGGAAGTCATGCCAAAGGGGACCCTTCCACTAACCCAATAAGTGCATAAACCTCACATAGGTGTCAACCATAGGGCACTTGTATTTACTTTTCCAGTTACCATGAGAAACTCTCTCGAAATTCTAAGTTAGCATACCAGTCATATTTTTTCGATATTTTGCCTTTTTTCAAAACTTGTCCCTATTCGTGAGCCTGCAAACAGGTCAAACAATGTCTTAAATTTTTAAACCCTGTTTTCCCAGGCTCAAGTCTTGTCCATTATTTTTCTTGCATTTAGGTAAACCTAATACAAGTGAAAACCTAATAATAATAATAATCATGTTGAAATTCCTCTCCTTTTTTCCTATTTCTCACAAACAAAAAATAGAAATTAATTTTTATCCCTCCTTTCCTCCAAAAAGTTAAAAAGTTTTTTCTCGTTCCTTCAAAAATAAATTTGAACCATTTTGCCTCTCAGGTCGATTGTATAACCAACTTTGACGTGACTCCCTATTGACTTCTATTTTTGGTCATATCGTCTCGAAGCTCCTCCGTTTCTTCTTATACTTCAACCAAATTTTGGATCTACCTCCATGAGCTTTATATGGAGAACACCGACCAATCACCCAATGTTTAGTGAGATGTAATATCCGTCCTAGACCAACTCGACACCAAGATTGACAACCTTTAAATCGTTGTCCAAAAAATGCTGTGACACCGATCACGAATTCCTAAAGAACCCAAGGTTCTCTTTCCTATTACTTTGGGTCCACCTTCCCCCGAGCATATTTATCTCCAATAACACTACGAACATGTCCTGTATGCCCTGCCTGCAAATGGGATACTACCTACTCAACTCCCAATTCTAAACTTGGGCCAGCCAGGGGCTAATCTTCCAGTACCCGTGGATCCCAAATAAGAGGAACTGAATAAGGTCAAGGAAGACCTCAGAGTACTATCCATTAATTTTGACCATGATAAGATATCGAGAAACTACATGGATTACACACATATGTCTCCTTATCACAAAGAGAGACTACCAAAGAAGTTCAAAATGCCATCCATAGAGAAGTTAAAGGGAAGCAAGCCCCCAATTATCCACCTTCAAAGCTATCATCATGCCATAACCCTTTTTGGTGCCTCTAAAGAGATCATGCACAAATATTTTAGCACACCTTGAAACAAAGAGCCCTCCAATGGTTCTTATCTCTTGACTAACATAGAATCCATTATTAGGAATATGGCCCTAGAATTCATGTCTCTTTACAAGTGTAACTAAGAGTTAAATGTCACATGCCGAGACCTATAACTTCTTAAACAAAACCCCAAGGAATCAGTGAATAGCTTTATAAGAAGGAGGTGAGAAAAGGCTCCAACTATAACCAACGGGCCTTTCGAGAAGGAACAAGTGATCATTGTGAACAAAAATTTATTACCTCATATCCGAGAATCTATTGGAGGAAAATACTACTTGCACTTCTGAGCCGTCCGAGGGGCTGGTGTGGAAATAGAAGAAGGTATCACCAATATAGAACCTAAACTAAAGAAGCTAACTAGAAAATTTACGACAAAGAAGTATGAGAATCTTCCTAGTGCCCTTGTATCAAACATCAACAACATATCCCAACCTATAACTTATTGTGCACCCAAAAGTTTCCCTAACCCTATCATAAAATAGTACACCGAGTTCCATGCTCCTCTTTCCAAAGTCTACCAGGCTATGTTAACTAGAAATTTCATCAAACCATTGGAACCTTGACCATTACCAAACTCACTCCTTAAAAGCATCAAACTCGATGCCCACTGCGACTTTCACCAATCTATAGGCCATAACACAAACCAATGTTTCCATCTCAATGATATGATCTAATGCTTGATAGATTGGGGTATCATAATCCCTCCTACTAATCCCAATTCCAACACCACTGACAACCATCTTCTAACACATAGAACTATAACATATACCATCTTCCTAAAAAGCAACCATGAGTTAGACTCTTATACCTATATCATGCTCATCAGAGCATCCATTATCCCCATAGTTGGACCTAAACCTTTTGAGGTTTACCCACCTTTACTCTTATACCCCACATGTCTTGTTGATCAAGCTCTATCGCTCCTTAAGAGGACATGTATTTCCTTCCTTACCGAATCATAGGGGGAAGGCACGTAACTACCTGCCGTGTTAGACCAACTCTAAGGGTTTTGGATGAAATTGCTCGCTAAGATGTCCATCAACTACTATAAATTCAGTGGCCTATTTATGGAATCCCAAAAGTGGGCTCGAGAATCAGACGAATGGGTGGTGTTCATTGAAGAAGTCGATCTAGATTATGTGGTACAGATTATGGTCGATATATTTGGCCAAGAAGAATAAATCTGCAACATTTTTGAGTTACGCGGTGCTTTGAAATTTTAGGGACGGTTGGTCCCTTCACTCATGCGCTTCCCCACTGAGTGAGAAGTTTTATATGAAGAAACTGTAAAAGTTATCAAATGCATTGATTACTCTTGGCAAGAAGACATAGTAATCACTAGATGGGGATGACTTTTATAGTTCAGATGATGAATTGAATCATTAAGAGGCTAATCCTGTTGCTAGCTTGTGTGCAAATCATTAAGAGGCTATTCCACACTCATAATATATATATATATATATATATATATAGTGTTGCTCTTGTGACGGCCAGTCCGCATTTTAAGAGTGCGAACTAGACATGTGTCACCTGGCTGTGAGGCTACAAATTATCGGCTAAATTATAGGCACACTCTCTTTCTTTTCTGGGTCATCGTCAGGTGACACATGTCTGGTCCTCACTCTTAAAATGTAAACTGATCCGCACAAGAGTAGTAATGTATATATATATATATATATATATATATATATAATTAAGTTGAACTAAGCACCATAATCACAATCATAGCTATGAAATCCTTGTGTGGTAACACCACCCCTTTGGAAGTACTAGTAGTACCCGATCAATATACTATGGCAGTTGTGTCTTCCTGATTCATTACAGGCCTTGGTTGCGAATTGGGTTTGCCAAAAACAATTTAGTTCGAATAAGAATTTAAATTTTTCGGTACAGAAATAACAACAATTGAAAATGTTTTTAGTTATTTTTTTTACTTTATCAGTAAAGGCATGTTTTATATTGCAATAATGTGTTAGTTTTTTTTTTTATCTCAGATACAATGATAAGAGGATTCATGGTAGTTGGGATTGCACCCAGGAAAATCATACGTAGGTAAATAGAATTTGGCAGTAGAATCAAAACTACATCACCTCGTGAAATCCCTATTTGATAGAGACGAGTGGCTATGGATTGGACTAGTGGATAGAATTGTGATTATTAGATTGAAGAGATAGAATTGGAATCAATTAGTGTTTAGACCCCATTGTGTTTGTGCAAAAAAATGAAGGAAACAAATAAAGGATAAAAAAAGACAAAGGGAAGGCGAAAACGTCATAAGACAATTTTAGGAAACCGAAACATTGCAAACGTAGTATATGAATTGATTTTCTACAAGATAAATTATTTAAAGAAACCAATATCTCATCTCAAGACTCCCAAATTTAAATAGAAGAAAAAATTTAATGGATGTTAATGTGCTACTAATATTAGGAAGTTCAATAAATTCTCAAAGAAAGAGAAATATAGAGGAACAAGATGTACACTCGTGCGATGCACATGCTACGCATTTGTACACATTTATATTAAAATATGTGTAATACCCCGTATTTTTATGCTATATTAATTTGGGGATTTATTAAATTTAATGTGAATTAATTATTTAATATAAATCCGAAAATTAATTATGTTATAATTGTTAACGTGATGAGAGTTAGTAATTATGGGAAATTTGTTAAATATTACTAATGAGCAAAGTAATATATATTATTGGTTATATTAAATGTCACGAGTGAATAAAATGACAATTTTGGAAATTTGAGTTAGGACGCGCCCGTGTCGCTTAGGAACTAAATATTGATGAATAAAAGTGAATATATTATAAGTTGCTCGTATGGTCGTTTTGAGTGCGCCAAAATGTCCGAAAGGGTCGAGATAGTCAGAAGAGTGTACCCGTGGGTTTAGTTTGGGTCTCGGGGAGTTTTAAGGCTTAATTAGTACCACGTGAGGGCATTTTGGACATTTTACATATTTGGGTAATTAAACCCACGAAAATTCAAGGGATATATTAGATGTCTAAGGTTGTCTTCTAGGGTTAAAACAACCAAAGACAAGTGACGGCCATAGGAGAAGGAAGGAGAGGCTTTTCCAAGCAACCCAAGGCCAACGATTCACCTAGTTGCACCGCCACCACCACCAACGCATAGATCGCGCGACGGGGAACACAACCACACCAAATTCGTCATCAAACCAGAACGTTGAAAATCCCAGGCAAGTGTTTATCTTGCTTATTTTCATTAATGCATCACTCATGTTAGTCTAGGAATGATTAGGACGAGTTTTATGGAAGAAAACCCAAAATTGAGATAGGAAATCGCATGTAGTGATGATTAGAATGTTATTCTGGAAATCCCTTCACATGTAGAGGATTAAAGGATGAAATTTTGATGTTTTAGAAGAAGAAAATTCTGGAAAAGATTGATTAGAACCATGTTTAAGGAATTCTAGGGTTCTTGAAATTTTTATGAAGTTTTGCCTATAAATCCATGATTGGTGACAAAAATTTACATGCTTTATGTAGAAGATACATAAAATGAGATTATAATGTTAGTAGTACAATTTTCTGGGCGATTGGGAATGAAAAGTTTGGATTTGGATGAAGTTATGTGAGAAAACCCGTAACTGGTAACTGCAAAATTCGCCATACCTACTTGATCGATCGATCGAGCCAAGAGCTTCGATCGATCGAAGGTTCGATCGATCGAGCCCCAGACCTCGATCGATCGACCCCTCTTGGCAGACTCATAATTCCCCTTTTTAAATTAGTTGAATTCAATTTAATGAGAAATAATTCTTGGGCACCCTTATTAAAATGTTTTGGGAGATAAAGAAGACCAGTAGGATATATGAATAATTTTGGGATCTTTAATGTAAGACGAGAGTTGTATTTTTGGGATACTTACATATAAGGTACGATGAAATTTTGTATTAAAGGGAGAGACGCGTAAGATAGTTACGTTGCAACATAAAGGAATACCTACTGAATTTTTGACTTGAGGGGATAGAGCCCATGAGTATTACGTAATAAGTTGGAAAAATCCCTCGAATTAAAGTTAGAGACGAACCGTTATATATGATAACTAATAATGGGAAAATAAGGATATATATCGTGATTATGGGTTATGGGATGAACCTAAATTGATATGATAAAAGTAGTAAATTTATATGACTGTGTGTATGCATATATTATATACATGTAAAAATCATGCCCGCGCTACTTGCTATCCCTGAGGTTACCGCGCTGGGATAGTCTTATCTCGAATGGGCCTTCATGGGGGATATTGACTCGTACCCTAGAATATAGGAATCCTAGGTACGGGCTATCGGATTGATAGTCGGACGGTCCTAAGAGACGTGAGGGTATGTACTGACCTCTTGGACTTGGAAACTATGCTTCGCCTCAATATTGTTTGTGTATGTGTTAATACATTTCGAGAGTGATTCCGAACTCGTATTTCCCTTAGTACGAGTGATACGGGGATTGGATAGCAGAGTATGCCCGCACCATAATTTTTATGTGGGGTGTTGTTAGAATATATATTATACGAGTATTTAATATATATATGAAATTCGGAAATTTGGAACTGCCTACTGTGTTATGGTAAGTAAGACATGTATAATGACTCAAATTGAAAATACTTGTTTTGAAAAGTATAATATGACACTGGAAAATTTTAATTAGTAAATAAAGTTAAAATGGGAGCCTTGCTACTAAATGAAATCTTCCTTTTAAATAATTATATTTTCAGTTTTAAATCTTACGAGTAACCTAATATAAGTTGAACCATTGTAAAGTTTAGTGCGAGATAAAATAAGATAATCCGTTGGGAAGGTTAGTACGATAGGCGTGCACTTTAGAAGAGAGGTGAGAATTTCTCAAGAGAGTGCTGCACTAATATGTTGTTGCATTGGCCTGTAAGCATTTTAAATACTTGCTAAACGAATTTTAAATCAATACACTATCGGGCTCTGACCCGTTTCTATTTCTCTTTATCTCTTGTATATATTTGTATATATTACAGGTGCCCAGCCATAGGGGCGTCTTGCGTAGGATCCTTGGAAAGAACGCGCTGCAGCTTAGGTGGGAGTTGCAGTCCACTTGCTTAGACGACTTCACTTATTTGACTCCACTCCTAGCGTATTCATTTAGTGGGGCATGTGTTGCCCTTTCCATTATGTAGTTGTTGATTTGGACATTGTGATTCAGTTATTTCTAGTATTGTCACTTTGGGATTTATTACTATCTCGATGTTTTACTTTAAGTTTTAATGTTGGGATTTAATTGCTGAATGTTTAAATTATTCGGATTATTTATTCCAGGATTTATTATGGTGTGATTCTTTAATAGTGAATTGTTGTAAATAATTAAATATTTATTTTTTAAAATAAAAATTGGAAAGTAATGTTTAAAAATGGTTTTGACACTTAGCTTAATTAATTAGGGTGTTTAAATTGGAAAAGTTATTTTTACAACAGTGATGCTAAGAATGAACCAACTGTTCACCTTGATTTTAATTTAATAAAGGAGTGATCGCCCGGTATTTAATTAGGCGGGGTGTCACAATATGTAAATTAAACATTAAATTTTTTGGTTGTTCAATTCAATATTTTCATTTCTCGAAACTAATTTTCAACAATTCCATTACATAAGAGTAGTGAAATATATAAATAGCATAAAAATCTATAATGAAATTACATTCAAAATATAAAAAGATTGTAGAAATCGATTTTTATCACGACATTTGTCTTTTACGTAAGTGATGGTGTCGGAGGTCAAGGACCGACCATATTCCCGGCCTTCATGACTTTGATAAGAAAAAAGTAAGTTTGACCTATTATATGCTTTATCCTTATTTACCTTCATAATCACATTATTCCCCGTATTCTTAGAGTTTAAAGTACCACAAATTTCTTGATCCAGAATAATATTATCAGAAATTTCTCTACCCTTTACGGAACCAGTTTTTTCTTTAGAGATAATTATTGGCAATATCTTTTAATAGTCAAAGTCCAAGTAATTTTGATATGACTTTGTTACACACAATACACAAACTTATATGTCTCATATTAGATAAGTATGAAGGCTTTTTAGTTTTTTGAATCAAAGAGATAAGATTACAGGTGTAACTTTTGCGTAACTCAAAACAAACAACAAAATATAGAACACCATTGTGAAAGTGTGAAACAATGATATCCTAACAATTTTTGTAAAACTTTAAATCCAATCCATCTAACCTTGGAGAAGAATCATCATTCGTATAGAACATTTCGCATTTCCTGTTAAGAATCAGCCTAGTTGCCATCTCTGTCCTAGATTTTTGTAATAGTCAAATCATTCCTCAACCTTCACAATAGAATTAAAAAAGTTTATGCTTAAGTCCCCATCTTTGAGCCACTATATGCTAGAATTATTTTACAAATCACAACATAGTTTAGCTTTGGTCTCATTCATTAGAACTCTATTATCACTAGTATTCTCTTCTCCGAACTGAATCTCTTTATATAATAAATCATATTCTAAGTCCTTCACAATTGAAATGTATATATAAAAGTATTTTTGTTCCATTCCTTTTGACCTCTTTTCATAGCTATGATCTTCATAGAATGCCAGTAATTGGAGATGACCAAGAATTAGAAATGATTTCATGTATATCTTCATGGGTACACCTCAGTTTTTGGAACTTAAAAGGCCTGAGAATTTCATCCATACATGACCTTATAAATACAAGGAGAGCATTATGATCTAAACATGACTTGATAAGATGATCAATAGAACAATATGGTAAGAGATAAGACCACTTCGAATTAATCAAGCCTTTATCCAATCTATCAAATATAAGATCATATTCTTTACTATTGTTACACCATGTAAAATTTTAAACTCTATAGCCAAGGTCAAAAAAATCAAAAGAATCAACTACATCATTAACATCTTGCACAGATTAAAAATCTATATCATTGCCACTAATTTTGTGAAGATGAGAAGAAACCATGTTTAAATCTCCAATCACTAAGTGAGTAAAATCAACATACTGGGAGGTTTGAGATATAAGTTTATCCCATAAACCAACTCTATCATCTCTATTGCATTTTGCATACACAATGGAAATCACCACATCTTCACCAAGAGCTTGATCTTTAATTTTCAAACATAAAACCAGATCTTCATCATGAAGCGCCTGCACTTTAATATCAAAATTCCAAAAGAACCATATTTTGTTATAGCAATTGGAACATGACCTATAAAAACCCCTTTCCACTGATATTTTTTAATTTTAGAAGAATCCACTATAAGTTCAACCAAAGCCATTACAGGCAACTTATGCGTTCTGATTAACTTCTTAATTCTTCTTCAAGTGGTTCAATTTTTAAACCCTTTTATAATTCTAACACAAGAAATTCATCAGTGAGACTTCCAAAAGGAAGAGTTTCTTATCCCTTAGTTTTGGATCTTGCGATTTTTCTAAAAATAAGATCTTGAACAATATTTTTTGGTACTTTGAAATTGTTAGACTTCACAACCTCATCTTGTAAATAAATTTGGTGTTTTCCTTTGTACTTCTTGTTAGTCTTTCCTTTTCCTCCTTGTACTTCCTCCATTTCAAATCTAGTAGAAAAAGGGCTTGTCACCATTTCATACATAGGAGCACTAAAAGGGCTTGTCTTCACTTTTAGAAGCATAGTTTTTATTTACAACCAAATGTTGCTCACATTCTGGGAGCTCAATGGTTCTAGGGGAAAGGGTAATGTTTTCAACCACCTCAACGTCTTTATTGGCGATGCCAGAATATTGAATTTTATCAATATAGAGGGAAATTTGAAGCGGGACTCTTTTGTTAACTTTTAACACATTTGGAGAGACTTCCTCACTATCTTTATCCTCTTTATTCACCCTATCTTCTTAATATATATCCTCCTCTTCTCTGTTCACTTCAACAATTTCAGCTGGATTCTCCTTGACATGATCTGCAACAGGGCCTTCTTATGATATGGACCTTGGTCGGATTAGCTTTAGGTTTACTTTTTTTTAGTGGGGGGGGGGGGGAGTTGAAAATACAATGATCATCATCATGACCTTTATTCTTGCAATACTTATGATATAATGGGGGATTTTCATAAACAAATTGTTTCCATAAACCTTGATTATCACAACCAATCCAAACTCTAAATGTCTCTCTAAGAAATCATGAGTAACAGACTTCTCATATACTTCAAACTGAGCTTTGAAAAAATTCACTGCCTCCTGCTTTATTCCTTCTCGATTGAATATCCCTTGATCATTTGAGTTCTTTTTTTTATGAATATAAATCTTTCTCCTTTTTTTCCATACTAAAACCTGAAAAAGGAAGAATTCCAATCACCTTCCTAAAGGAATTTAATTTGGGCCTTCTGATTCTAGCACTCCTCTTACATTTCTAAATTGTTTTAGTGCCATCGATTAAAATTTTTCTAAAGATTATCAAACTCCAATATATATTATGATTGAATAATCTTATCTTCGAGATAACACCACCTCCGTTCAATTTAAAAAATCATTTTGAAGCCACAAATAAAAAAAAATCAAATTACTACGATAAATATGAATAAACCCAAAAAATAAAACATTGAATCATGCAAATACATACTATTATTCATCATTACCACATTCTCATAAAAATTTTCTCATGACATAAGAGTTCATAAAATAAATGTTCTTACTAAAAAAACAAAAACGTAAATCTCAAAATTTTAATTTAAATTATAAATTTGGAACAATCAACAAAAAAATTCACATGGAGTTGATACAAATCTGTAATTGTCCTTTCTTTATCCGTGGAAATCATCCATGTATAAATCGTGGATATGGGAAACAAACAAAGATAACAAATGAATCAAAATTTGAAACACAAAAAGCATCCAAATCTATCATTGAGAGATACATCCTTAATTAAATCAGCAACGTCAGCTTGCAAAAGGTTAACCCAATCGACAAATACAGTAGTTGCGACTGATATGACACTGGGGGCCGATTGGTAGTTATCGGGAACCACGTCCCGACCTAGAAGAATCCTGCGGTACATGATAATGAACCTTTAATCCCCAATACTTGATGACAATGATGCTAACCTCCAGATCCCACTCAATCACGCTAACCTCATCTACCAATTTCAAAGCCAAGTCGGACCCTTGACAAAAGATACTACCAGCTCTTCAAATGTCAAATTTTTAAATGGTGAGGTTCGACTAATGTTGGGTTTGTCAAAGTGCTTGGTGGTGTCTGGTATAGATTCAGCTCGTAGTGTGGTTGGAAACGATGAATCTCCAAACCCGAGTTACCTGAAGAGGAAGATAATGACTGTTTATGTTAAAATCCCAATGATTTACGCAAATATATATTAGGGTCAAAGGAATTTACATCTTTCATTAATGCAGGATTGTAGGTGTATTCTAAAGGATATGGTGAATGAATCGATTAGGAGCGTAATGGACTTTGGAATTTACTTCTCCAGCTGGCTCAACAACTGTGTAATAAAATCTGTGAATACAGGTTAACATTAGATATCGATTATTCATCATACATGGATAGGCTTCTGTGCACATGAATCTAAATGATTTGTACATAATTTTACCTTTTAATAAAGCTACACAACAGTATCCTGGCTAAACTTTTCTCGAGTTCCTCTTCAAGATCTGTAAATACACAAAAAGGATAGAAATACGCACTTAGGCATAAGACATGTCACATAAATGTTCAAACGTATATCAAGGCAAACAAATATTGGCATTCTATTTAAATTAACACAATCTTGGCTGTATACACGATCTTTATAATGAGGATATAGAACCGATCCCGAATCTCATTCTTTCTTTTAGCTATGTCTTCCTACTATCTTCTAACTCTTTTAACCTCTTCCCTCCTCCTTTATCCGGGCATAGGACCAACAATGCAAAATATATATTTGCAGTGGTGGTGTTAAAAAGGTTTTAGCTAATAAAGAAGAAAATTAGTTAAAGATCAAGATATGCACATAACATAATAATGCCAAAAGACATACAATCCGTTGTGGAAAGTTCCTAACGAAAATATAAGGCAACAATACATAGAATAAACTATTAAAATCCATAATTACAAAGCCCATATTAAAAAAGTAAAAATTTGAAATAATTAAACATGCTTGACAAGTTCTTTTTGCCACACAATCTAGCTTTCAGTACCAATGTCTCTCAAATCCTCAGCTTCACCCTGTTGGACCAAGTAAAGACCATCTTTGAGGTCAAATATCGTGTCAAGTATCACTACTACCTCTTGTTCATAATCAATGTTGTGCTAGCGCACATATACTTTTAATCTTGGATGACACACCACCTTCTAGTATGCACCGTGTTTCATTACATGAAGAAGAGGTTACATATGTGGCACTTTAGCCATTGGTGAGGCTTAAGTGATGCATAAACATATTATACTTTACAAATGTAACAAAGTCAACAAGTGTGTTCTCCATGCCTTTCATAGATTCTTACATTGTGTTCAACTGACCTTTTATACATTCATTTTCAGTTTTTTTCCATTCGAAGAAAAGAAACCGCTGGCATGGAAGCTTTAATAGATGATAGGGACACTAAATACCCTATACCTTGAGTGAGTCCCCTTTTATCTATACCGAATAATTAGGACAACGCATTAGTTTCCAATGATTGGGATTGAACAATACCATTTTCTTTAATCTCAACATTAATTGCTTTCACCTTTTCCTACAATATATTATGTAATAAAAATATTAGAAAATCATTGAATATAACTAATCATTTACTTTATACTATCAAATAATTATTGTTTGCAAACATTTACCATGCTTTAAACAATACTATCCGAGGTTTTACCATTTTATCTATAGTGGGATGCTATCCACATGTCACCATGTGTGGATAGCCTCATTTCCTTCTATAAGAAATCACTATTACAAAACTTTCATTTTGGGCAAGCTGCTCAACTGATCAATCCATAATTTTGTTTAGATGAAATGTATTTATGATCTATGACTAAAATTCTGACAAGTTGATCTTATGTAGACCACCACCATTTTAAAGAACTATGATTTACGAATGTGTACGAGAGATAATCAGTAACCTCATTTCATTATCTAAAGATGTTAGTAAACTAAATTGTTTTCTTCTTCACGATGAACCTAAAATTATCCCATCTAAATTTTAAAGATCACGGATGAACTAAAGTAGAGGAAATAATACAGTTAAGACTTTTTCACTGTCACAACCTTTTCTCTTTGCCAACGCTTTCCCGGTTAGATTTCAAATTTAAAACCCATCCTAATTTGAATAGTTTCCAAATTCAAATTTAGGTCCTACTGAAAAGAAAAATATTGCATAGAATATATTCAATTTAAGCTAAAACCATGTATGGTGCATCAATTATCAGATAAAAATACCTATTGATGACATAATACCTCCTTGGGAACCCAAACCACTACTTTGGAATTATGTAATCAATACCCACTATGTGAATGGGTAAGGATATAACTCTTTGGTGATACATTTTAAAACGAAATCGTAGAACCTTATAATTTTTGAGATATCAGACCACCTAATGATTATAAGAGTAAAACAAAATCTTTGTCTACCACTGGTATGTAGCCTATGGTCTACATTCTATGGAAGACGTAATCACAAAATCTTAAATTTTATGTTTTTTGGAAATAGTGGTAAAAATGAAGTCCTTTTTCTTGTTTATTGTAACTTTATTAATTGATATTTATGTGGAATGGAATGCCTAATATGCCTTATTGGTGTTTTATATTGTATTTTTATCATGCTTGGAAGGTTGTTCATTAAGCCTGTTGGTCATCAAACACTAATAAATGTGAAAAGAAAACTATTTGGCGCTTTGGTTTTCAACTTTTATCTTCATACTTATTTTTTTCTCTTGTATCATGTTCAAAACATATTTCTACTCATATTCACATCAAGTTTTGGAACTCTTGTTTTTTGCTAAGGTTTTATGAAATCATTATGCCTTTGGAAACTTATTAGATTAGGAATTTCTCGATAATTTTTTCCATTACATGCAATTTGTTTACTTTATTTTCATTTTATTCATTTTATGGTTTTAATTTCTTACATTATCATTTGTTCTACTTATAATGAATTTGCAACTCATTTACCTCGTAACATTAAAAATCCAGAATCGCCCACATGTGCAACGCATGTGGGTACAACTAGTGTATTGTAAAAGGCGCATTAATACCAATTGAAAATTGGTTAATAACAAAATATGTAATATGGAAAGGGATGTTTAAAAAAACAGGAGTCTGGGATGAATAGAAAAAGATGTTTGCATATGAAGAAACTAAATTTAAGAAAATAAAACACACAAGAAATGAAAATAATAGTAAACATGTCCAAGAGGCCATATATGTTCAGTCAACATTGAGAAAATCCTTTAGATTGACATTGTCCACAAGAATGGATTGATACACGACCAAAATCTCAACGTCGTCCACCATTGTTGTCAAACTCTTTTGAGTATGTAAAACAATGGACCATCAATCATTTAAAAACTTATTATCATAAAATACATGAGTTGTTTCTAAGGCAAGAATTAACGAATCATCATCAATTGTTTATTTACTCTTAAGCTTACTCAAGTTAACCATCACTAACTTTGAGTGAGGATCAAATTTGCAGTAATTAATTTTGTCCTCGACTTTCACCCAATCACAATAAACTACGACTATCTTGAAATACATATAGTCCAACTCAAATACGTCATGAATAATAATGTAAAACATTATCTCTGCTTCTTTATAATTGGTATCTTTCATGCTTGATCTGAACTTAGTGATGTCGTTCATAAACAAACCGTTATTTTGTATTGCCCAACGCTTGTCATATTCCCATCTAGAAAATTCAAACCCATTGGAATGATAATTCTTATATGATTGTGCATCATATTTTGGCCCGTTGGCTAACAGCCACAACATTGTATCGGTTAATCCCTTTTTCAGTACCTACAAAATATAATGACAAATAAGTATACTGAAATATAAAAAGACATAATCAAATGTTTTATATATAGTCGACTTAAGTGTGATCCCCCTTAATCAACTATGGAACAAAACCCTCATTTTTTCCTTCATTGCACCCCCCCTTTAGATTACATCCAAGGGTAGATTCCCAATAAAAATCATACTTCCTATGTCCAATAAAAAACCCTTTAAACATATCTACGTGTTAACTTAAGTAAAAAACATAACCAAAACTAATCTAATTACATTTTCCATTCATCCACTTCATCATGTTGCTTCAATACCCATTTTTGGGCTTGTTCAAATTACACCGGGGTTAACTTCAATTTCTTCCCTTGTACTAAAGGTCCCTCATCAGTAATTTCATCGTCTTACTGAAGAAAAGATTCATGCGTAAACATGTGATTTCCTTCGCTTGGGATTGTCATGTACTCCATCTGATAAGGAGTTAATTATTCTATATTGTATTTCTCAGCAATGTTCCCTTCAATATACCTCGTGTTCCCAACTTTTTCATCAACCAATACCTCAAAATCATAATGAAAATTAATAAATAAATATTATATTGTACTATTTATCTAAAAAATAATATCACACGTAATTCACTTACCTCTCAAAAGGATACACCCATTTAAATATCACCGGGCCACATTTTAGTTCTTCCTCGGCTAAGTGTATGATGAGGTGGATTGTTTCAATAAAAATATGGGAGGAAAATACTTCTCTAAAACACACATAGCCTCAAACAATGCCTTTTTTTAACTAAAACAATAACATCCCTCCTTATCACCTTAGCGCACAACACATTGAAAAAAATGCTTAACCGCCAAATAGCAACTGACAAATCCTTGTGCTTTGCATAAGCATTTTAAGCAATAGCGGAAGCAAAAATTGCATAATCCATGATAATCATGAGACTTTGGTCCCTTCAACCCGAGCAATTATAAAGTCACATTCTTACTCATGTTAGAAGAAAAACCCTTCGATAATTTTAACGCCTTTAAGGTACGAAAGAACCACTTTTTTTCTTCTTTACCTAATGTGAATCCAGTTACAAGTTTAACAATGTTTCCAGATTCATCTACGATCAACCATAATTTCTGTATACCCATCGACTCCATATCTTTACGTGATTTAATTCCATCTTTGACTTATGTTTCAAGTCCAAAATAGTTGACAAAAGATGATCAGTGACATTCTTCACAATCTTCATAACATCTAAATTATGCCGAACATCATGCTCTTTCTAATATAGCAAATCAAATAAAATGGACCTTTGAGACCATGGAGTTGTGATATTTGTATCCGCACAATCATTGTTGTCCCCATTTCATTTCTTTTTCTTTTTATTTTTTTTGTTTACTAATTATCGATTTAATGCATGCTACTTTATGTTCAATCTCAGTACCAGACAACCTTTGTGGAGGTTTACGATCTTTAACATCATTAATAAAGCTGTGTTTGTCAAACCTAAACTTTTGATTGCTTGGAAGGAATATTCGATGGACTCAATAGCAAATTTTCTTATAATTTCCAAGATGTTCTGTTTTGACTTCTTTCGCATAAACTGGATAAGATTTGTAACAATGAACAGTGCACCCAGAAAATTTTCCACACTCAGGAAAATCATGAATTGCCCAGAATAACATAGCTCTCACTGAAAAATTAGATTTAGTGTGGGAGTCATATGCGGCTACACCTTCGAACCATAATTGTTTCAACTCATCAACTAAATGTTAAATATAAATGTCTATGTCCTGGCCTAGTTCATTTGGCCCAAATATAAAAACTAACAACATGGAAAACTCTCTTTTCATACACAAAGACAACTAAATATTTAAAGGAGCAACAATGACATGCTAACAACTATAACTAGTGATGAGATTACAATAGGAATTAAAATCATTTTTAGCTATATCAAGTTGAACATTACGCGATTCATTAGCAAAGTTGGGCCATTTTTTATTTACAAACTTCCAAGCTAATGAATCAATGGGAATTCGCATAATATTTGTAATGGATTTCCCTCGAGCTACCAAGTCATTTCATTTGTAATCCACGATATACTAAAAAATCTCTTAATACTTGGAACCAATGGAAAATTTATCACTATCTTTCAGAGTAATTTACCCTACCCGTTTAAACTAAACTTATGTCTAGATAAGTTGCATATTAGGCATTTCTCCTTCTTTGTATGTTCCTTCCGATATAAGATACAATCATTCTGTCATACATGAATGATATTATAATCCATACAAACTTCTTTAATTATGTTCTACATATCTTGAAACTTTGTTGTTGTTTCATTTCTTTCGGGTATAAACTAGTTAAATAAACCCAAAATATCAGTTAAACTATTGTCCTATAAATGATGTCTTTTCTTTATGTCATTAAATTTAATAAGAAAATACAATGTTGTGTGTTGTTGGTACACGACAGATACAATTGTTCACTTTCCTTACCATGTATGAACTTGTATTTCAGCTCCTCCTGGGTTTGAGAATGATTTTCACCACATTCGTCTGTACCAATGGGACCCGTCGAATGATTAATGTTTCAATTAAACATTTTAAACGCATCATAAACATGTTCCTCCATCTTTGGATCTTCAAGAATGACATCATTTTGTTCAAAATCTTTCCCAATTGAACGTTCATTCATCTCAACATATTCCTTTTCCCTGTGTAAATGCCAAAATATGTATGAATCCAAGAAACCAGGGCGAAGCAAATGAAAAAGAATATCTTCAAGGTCGAGCAATTTTTCATGATCACATTTATAGCATGGACATGAAAACAGAGTTTCTTCACGACCATTTTACATTGTAAAATTGATAAATGTAGCAACCCCATTTATATATTGTGGCGTTCCTCTATCACATTCTTTCATCCACTCTTATAAAGTTGTGATGAGATTCTACAAGTCATACAAATCTAATGGTAAATAAATGTTAAATGATATATTTTACAAAAGTTACAAAGTGCTAAAAATAACATAATTAAGGGCCTATTTGGTCTATGTTTAAATGCTTTCTATGTTTAAAACCTAAAACTAGTAGAATATGCATTTGGCAAACTGTTTTATACAACTTTTTGTTGAAAATATGTGTTTGAAACACCAGTACCCAGTACCACACATAAAAACAATCACTAATTACCGACTATTTCTAGTTACTTGTAGATTTAGTTATTCAAATAAATTTATTTTTTGAAAAAATATTATTAGAAAATTTCAAACAAAATTATGACGACATCCTTTTTCGAAAGAACAACCCAAAATTTTCTTCCAACTCGAGATAGAAAAATGGATTGATCTAAAAAATCTATTATATTTTTCTCTATTGGTTTTTTTTTAATAAAAATATGGTGTGGGTGGTTTGATTTGGTATTAACCCTACTTATCATCTCATCTTCCTAAAAAAATGTAAAGAACTATATTATAGGTGTTATTTTTACCTATATCTGAAAAGAGAAGAACAAAGATGAGACGCGATGGTGATGAGCAGCAAACTGCCTTATACCATAGATAGAACCACCTCAGACCAAAGAGAAATCGCATGAGACCGAAGACGCGATGGTGATGAGTGGCATGATACCAAAGCCGCAATGGTGACGAACCTCCTAATACCACAGACGGGATGTTAATGAACTTCCTGGGAGTAAAAATCAAAGATAAGAACGTCACGAAAACCTAAGTTATTGTGTGTTCTCTCAAGTGGCATTGGCAAAAATAAAATAGAGGGAAGGAAAAAAAATTAATTCTTTTGGAGTCTTAGAAGGGGATACACATGACACTCACGTGTTCTATATTATCTGTTGTGTGTTATATTAATAATTTTATTTAGTCATGGACACTTATATATTTTGTAAGTGACAAAAGAAGTATAAATTTTCTAAGTGTCCTGAACACTGATAAATCATTTTTTCAATTAGTTATAAAATAGCTATTTTTTATGTAATGATTTATGGGGACTCTACCCTCATTATCGGCCAAATCCTCTGAAAATTAAGACTCAAAGACGGGAACCTCCTACCTTTCAATCCCCGCTTAGAAGATCTTGCCTCCTAATTCAAAGATGTCCCCTAAAGTACCTTCCTCACTCAAGAATAACCTATTATATGCCCTTGCAACACGAGAGTCTATAGTCAACATTCCTCAGGGAATAACCCCTTTTCTTGTTCAGAAATAGACTATGCCCACCCATTGCTACCATATTGAGTTCGTAACCAAAGAAGATCCAAAAATAGTCAAAATATGGTATGGTGGGTTTTGGTGCCTCCTTAAAATTGGAATATATCCCCCAGATGCAGATAAGAAAGATCGTGCGATGCTTCGCAAATTGGCTACCCAGTACATCATTTGCAAAAAAAGCACTTTTAAAGAGAAACTTCAACAGAACCCATTTGCATGCATAACACAAGCTGATATTGAAGAAATGATGCAGAAAATCCCCATAACAGAATGCAGACCCCATATGAACAGTCACATTCTTACAAAAAATATCATCCGTTAAGGGTAATATTAGACTACCATGGTTTAAGACTGCACTTCATGTGTTTGAAGATGCTTCAAGTTCTAATAATTTTCCAATTTCCAAACTTACTTCCCGAGGAATTATGCAATATGTCCCATCCCATATCCTTCTCCTCCTAGGGGATTGACATCATGGGGAAGATCACTCCCAAAGCTTCAAATAGTCACGAGTTCATCTTGGTCTCCATTGATTACAATTTTGGATAAAGGGTTCCCCATTAGTTATATTAGATAATGGGATCCACTTCAAAGATAAGGTCACAAAACTGTCTGATGAGTATGGGATTCATGGACACAAGTTTTATCCTTACTACCTCAAACCAATGGTGTTGTCAAAGTTTCCAACAAAAGCCTCTAGACCATTAGTAGCAAAACGACTGAAAGTTGTCGAGATTGGTCCGAACGAATCCGATATGACCTCTATGGCGACCACACTTCTATCAGAACACCTACTCGGCCTACCCCTAGTCCTAGTGTACATTATCGAAGCCATTCTCCCCATTGATCTAGACATGCCTTCCCCAAGTGTCATATTCGATAGAATAGTTAGAGAAGAAGATTGGTATCACAACCACTATGACAAGCTATCACTTTTGGATGAAAAAGACTTAAGGATCCATATCATTCAACTAGAAAGTTAAGGATTGCGGTCTCCAAGAAGTAGACTTGGATCTCAAAGAAATTATAAAACATGTATGGGACCCTAGAAGGAAGTTCAAACCATATTGGAGCAGCCCCTAAATCCTGAAGAAAACTACGTCAGGTGGAACCTTTGTGAAACCTCGCCTAATTAAGTCACGGGTGATGAGTCCTAAATTAAATTAGAACAGGCTTCTCACTTAGTTCATTCTTAGCATCACTATCGATAACTTTTTAATTACTAATCACCTAAGTGAAATTAGACTGGTGCTAAATTTTTATACTTTATTAACTCAATACAATATTCATGTGGAAATAAAAATTAAGAATTCAAAATATACTAGATTTTAAACCATCTCACAATATGTAATGAATAATGTCTTGTCGAGTTAACAATCGGTTGACAAACAAAAAACTGCTAAATAAACCAGTAACATCCAAACAAAATAACTAGATTAATAACCAAGGACAATATGTCCTAATAGAGAGTACTAAAATAGATATCCTACACTAGATATGAATAAATGAATCGTCTATGCAAAGTCCAGCTAGCCTCCACAAAGTTGCAGCTACGAGTCCCTGGAGTCAATACTCAAGTCTAGCATCACTGTGGCTGGACACCTAAAATGGTTTGAAAACCTTTTTGATAGAAAGAGTTAACACTCAAAACAGTTTGAAAATATTTAGCAAGTGTTTATCAAAGTAAGCTGAGTTATTGATTACACATGTTAAGAATACACACACTCTCTTAAGTTACCTCACCCCTCATCTATAGTGCATGTCTAATGTTCTATACTTAGACCACCTAACTATACTACCCATGATAACCAGACTAAGCTACTCAACTGAACACGTCTACTTAACTAAGTTCCCATATAGCCCATACAGTATGCAATAAGAAACCTATCTCAAATGTTATATACTTAGAGAACTTTCCACATCTTGTTATCTTTAACCTTTCATAATTAAGTTTCACTACTTAATTTACTTTTAGACGCGTTCACGACATCTTATTATCTACAATCTCAGATAAGTAGATTATTAATACTGTATACATTTCACACACAATATATACATAAAAATGATTCTTCGCTTTCATGTACTTATAACACACTAAAAGGACTCTTGGTTCGGAATGACTCATCGACCCGAAGTAAAGAATTGTTTCGGAATATTACCTCGACCACAATTTATTATTTCATGTATTAGTTTAGAATCCTACCTCGATCCTAATAATGAAATTGTATATACATATATTGGTTCAGAACTCTGTCATCTCGACCTCAATTTACTATTTCAGTATATTAGTTAAAAATTGTGCCACGACCCTAATATAGGCAAATATACATTAGGAATTACTCCCCCACCTATGTATTTATACAATTCAGTAGGTATTCACACAACATAATAATTTTGTTGGTACGTAATATCTTTCTCTCTGATATTCACCGTACTTATACATTTACGATTTATCTAACTATCACATTTTAATTAAGTATTCACATAACTCTAAGGGGCCTCATTACCCCTCCTTTTATTTCCGTACTTAAGCTCTCTCTAGCCTACTGATATTTAATTTGGATTGTCGTTAATATCTCTCATAACTCGAATCGATAACTCCCGACATGCAGCTTGATCGGTTTATCTTTGTCAGCCCATTCCTCCCAATTATACACCCAATGGTTATAACGGACCCCCACTAAATGCCTACATGTCTTCTATAAGTCCCTACATAGGTATAATATTATCTCTAAGGTTCCTCACAAACATTCACATTCAATTACAACTCAACCAAAAAAAGAACCCAAAATCATCCTGGATCAATCGATCGATGAATTTTGTTGATTGATCGACTTCATCAATCGATTGATATTCATCAGTCGATCGATTCATCGAACAAGTCCAGATGCAGTTCGTCTTTTTCATGCGCTTTCAACCATTTTCAATTTTCCCAACACATATGATAACACACCAAATCTGTAACTAACATTCCTTAACCACTCCTACACATACTAGGATGATTTCCAACGAGTTAAACATCCTAAATATTCACAATTCAGTCAAGAATAATTCAATCACTCTATTATTCTAAAACCCTAATTTAATATGTTTTTCTCATATTTTCAATCATAAATCCCATTTAATTCATTTTAATCATTAGGTCTTCTATGATTTCGAATCCTCTACATGTCTAAACTTTCTATACGCAAAACCCTAACCCACATGCATTAAATTCAATTATTTTCTCTAAGAATATATATCAAATCATATTATTCACAAATCGTACACATGGATATTATAACTCAATTTAATTCGAAAATAACCACTTGCCTTTATTAAAGTAGGGTTTGATTTCATAATTTCAAAAGGTGTTGGGTTGATTTCTCTTCCAATCATCATTCCTCAATCACTTGTGGTGCAAGAAATCCTTGAAATCTCCCACGATCTTCCCTTTTAGCCTTGAGAATAATCTCTCTTCTCTCTCTAATGACCTCCCTTTGTATTATATGGTTTTTAACCCTAACCACTCTTTTTACCAATTGATAAAATACTCCAAAATTCGTATGTCTTCTCACCCCCATATGCTAAAAGACTAAAACGCCCTCGTATGGTCCCGATTTAGTCCAAAAATTCTCTGGTACCCAACTAGTACCCATGAGTATACTATTTTGACTAATTCGACCCTTCCGAGATCATCCATGACCTATAAATTATAACTTGAGTCACTTAAAAATAATTTGCCTAACTCATCCCGAATTTAGTTTACACACCACACACGGTTAGGATATCATCAAGTATGTCCATATCACTCACTATGTTGTACCAGTTAGCTATCAATATTTACTATTCACACTTAGTAAATTTGAATCATAATACAAATAAGTGCCTATCTCTCGATTAATATTTAATAATCATAGTTATTATTTATTCACTTTAATCATGATTATCATTAAATCATATTAAATTACTCTTCTCATGTAATTAAAATTTAAACGTATTTTCTATTTAATTACCTAATTAATAAAATTATAAATATGCAGAAACACGGGGTATTACAAACTTCCCCACTTACAAAGGAATTTTGTCCTCAAAATTAGGATATACCTGCGGTTAACAACTTTGAATACTACTCTCACATATCATCCTCCCACTCCCAACGCGACTTGTCAACACTGTGGTGTCCCCACTGTACTCGCCCTAATGGTACTACTTGGGATCGAAGTTTGCACTCCCTATAATCCAGAATAGCCACGGGTCTCTCCTGATACGAGACATCTGGCTGCAACTCAATCTCTTCAAGTGGGACATGCCAGAAGGTCCTCTCACTCCTCCTGTATTTCTGTAGCGACACCACATGGAACACGTCCTGTATCCACTTAAGATGCTCTGGGAGTCCCAATCTTTATGCTACCGATCTAACCCTCTCAATAATAGGGAACAATCCCACAAATATCGGCGCTAATTTCCCCCTCTTGCAGAACCTCATTCTACCCTTCATAAGAGATACCTAAATCAACACCTAGTCGCCCACCTCTAGCTCCACGTGTCTCCTACCGGCATCACCACAACTCTTTTGCTTATCCTGATCTATGCAAATACGTCCTCGAATTAACTCTATCTTGGCAGAAGTCTCATGTATCATCTATTTCCCCAATAGCTTGTTGTCCCCCACCTCTAACCATAAGGCGCGCGAACGATAAGGCCTCCCATAAAACGCCTCCATTGGAGCCATGCCGATAGTGAATTGGTAAGAGTTATTATACGTAAACTCTACCAATGGGAGATATCGCTCCCATCCTCCCCCAAAGTCTAGGGTACACATCCTCAACATATCCTCAATCAACAAATTTATCCTCTCACTCTGCCCGTCTGTCTGCGGGTGATACGTTGTACTCAACCGCATGTCTGTGCACATGGCCTCGTGAAAGCTCTACCAGAAATGAGACTTAAATATTTTGTCTTTGTCATAAATATTATTAATAGGAACCGCGTGTAGCTTAACGATCTCTAAAATGAATAGCTTCGCGTACGACATCGTATCAAAGTCAGTATAAACCGACAAGAAATAAGCTACCTAGGTCAGCCAATCCACTATCACCCATATGTAATCGTGATCCCTCTATGATGTCGGTATCCTAATAATAAAGTCCATCAAAATGTTCTCCCACTTACGCATGAGAATCTACAGTGGTTGTAGCATACTTGAAGGTATCTGATGGTTAACTTTCACAAGCTAACATGTAACACACTTCAAGACAAACTCTGTTATGTCTCGCTTCACACCCGACCACCAATACTGTCACCGTATATACTGGTGCATCTTGTCCCCATAGGGATGTACCATAAACCTGGAATCGTGAGACTCGGTCATCACTGCCTGTCTCAACTCCTCATCCTCGGGCACTATTAATCTCCCATTAAAGCACAAACCTCCCTCTAAACTGACTGAGTAAGACTCCTGAGCCTCAACTAATAACTGTCGCACCCTGTCCTGACAAAACTGATCCTCTACCTGAGCTTTCACTACCCGAATAACGATCTCAGGAGTGATGGTCATAACTTCCATGTACGCCCTGGCCACCTCATCCTACTGCTAGATCTCACTCCACTCTGGTTTCCACACCTCAGCTAAATATCCAGTAGGTCATCAACTGAATGCATTTTCCACCACATTAGCCGTACCAGGGTGATACTGTATATCAAAATTGTAGTCCTTCATAAATTCTAGCCACCACCTCTATCTCATATTTAGATCCTTTTTTATGAAGAGATACTGAAGTGACTTATGATCCGTGAAAAGGGTGAACTGCTCCCCCAGAAGATAATGCCTTTATATCCTTAAAGAAAAAATGATTACTGCCAACTCAAGGTCCTGTGTGGGGTAATTCCTCTCATGTGGTTTTAGCTTTCGGTAAGCATAAGTTATCGCCCTTTCCTCCTGCTGTAACACACCCCCAAGTCCCTTCACAGATGTGTCAATATAGACCCAGTACTCCAATCCATTACTAGGTAATACGAGTACGGGTGCTGATGTTAAACTGTCCTTTAGATCATCAAATGTTAACTGACAGTGGTAGCTCCACACGAATGGTAATTCCTTCCGAGTCAATTTCATCAAAGGACTAACATTATTTGAGAATACCTTGATGAAACGACGATAATAACCGACCAACCCTAAAAAATTGTGAATCTTCATCAGTGTCGTGGTTTATCCCCACTCCCTCGCTGTCGATAGCTAACTTAGATGAATAATAATGCATCTTTCGGACACAATGTGGCCAAGAAACTGAACCTCCCCAAGACAAAATCCACACTTCTTGATTTTGACGTACAACTAATGGTCCCATAATGTTTGAAGAACTATACATAAGTGCTCCCAAAATACCCTATTCATGAGATCCATGAACGTTGTAGGCTCAATAGTTAGCCCAAACGGCATCACCCTAAACTCGTATGACCCTTACCTCGATAAGAAAGCGGTCTTAGGTACATCCTCCTCTCGAATGCTCAATTGATGGTAATCTTACCTCAAGTTGATCTTGGAGAAGTATGTGGACCCTCTCAACTGATCAAATAAGTCATCAATCCTAGGTAATGGATACTTATTACGTACCGTCACCATGTTCAACTCCCTGTAGTTTACACACAAACAAAGCGAACCGACCCTTTTTTTCATAAATAACACCAGCGAGCCCTACGGTGATGTACTCCACCGAATGAAACCCTATCCCAAGAGTTGATGAATCTACTCCTTCAGCTCCCGCATATGTGAAGGGGACATGTGATACGATGCTCTCACAATCGTTCTCATCCCCGGTGCTAAGTCAATAACGAACTCAATATCCTTATTGGGTGGTAACCCTGGTATCTCCTCAAAGACATCCCCCAAACTCCTCACGACTGGGATTGAGTCCAAAGAAACAACCACCTCTTGTGAGGTCTCCTCCTCAATGTAATATAAATGAGTGCACGATCCTCCCTCAGGAATAGGCATCGCCACTAGGAACATCTCCTATCCTAGAATGGCAAACACAATAGTTCTCTCATAGAAATCTACCATCGCCCAATAAGTCGCGAATAAATCCATGCCTAGGATGATGTCATAACCGTCCATATCTAACACTAGAAGGTATGTCGCTAGACTCAATCACCGGATCATAATGTCCACACCCCTAGAGATTTTGAGTGTATAGGGGACCCACTACCCATCGGTGACTCCACAGACATAAAATGAGTGTTAACTGTCTCTAAAAGGACGACTACTCATTCAAATCTAATGGTAATAAAAGAATGTGTCACACCGGTGTCAAACATAATACCAACCTCATAACCATGGATCGAAAATGTACACGTAACTTTTGGTGGTGCCGTAGGAGCTGGCTGTATAGGCACGTCCCGAACGTTGTACACACGCCCATAGTGCATGTAGCCTGACTACTGTGGTGGGGTCTGTGCCGGTGCTAGGGCCACCCTGTTGTTGTGCCATGTCTCTCTGCGGACAAGTCCTACTCTCATGACCCTGTTGGGCACATGTTAAACAATGCCTCTAGAACTTTCTCTGCCCTTGGCCCTGACGACCTTGGCTCTGTTAGCCTCCCCCTTATTTTTTCTTGGCCCTATCGATCGTGAGGAAACTACTGTTGGGGGCCCTTCTAGCCTTGTCTATTATATCGATGTCTCCCATATCTAAATCTATTGGCAGAGTTCCCCTATCGGGAATCCATCCCTAACTAACCCGTTGTCTGCTGTCGCGATGTGCTGCTATCACTACCCCCATTAACCTTACCAGGCTGGCTAAGCTCACCACTCTAGCTTCCCTTCACATGGAAGCGATGATCCTGAAAGTGCACTAGTTTGGCATTGACGCCATCTGTATATGTCACCAATGCTAGTTTACCGATCAAATGTGGCCTGATCTTCCAGGCCAAGCCATTCATGAACTTTGACTTCTTCTGCTCCTCGTTGCTCACCTCGTTTGGCACAAAGTTAGCCAGACGGGTGAACTCCTCCTCATAGTCAACCACTGAGCAATCACACTGAACCACCTCACTAAATTTCTACCTTATCTTTGCCTCTACCGCAGGTGGGAAGTACTTGCGGTTAAACCGCACTCGCACCTAGAACTAAAAAATCGTCATCAAGTCCCTTTGCTTCTACCAAACGAAAAGTAGCAAGCATTGTAAAGTAGAAAGCATCTACTTCTTCTCCTTAGTACACTCAAGCATGTGTATATGGCGCTGAATATTCTTTTTCCAGTCGCAAGCCTCTACCACGTCAGTACTACCCTGAAACTCGAGTGGATGGATGTTCTGAAAGGTCTCCCTAACTTGTTGCCAAGAAGGTGGCCCTACTGATCCCTAAACTGCTGGTACCACTGGGGTGGTGCCTGGGGCAGAGAAAAATGGGCTGCCATAGCCCTCATCGTTGTCTCGACTTCGTGATCCACTATCACTGCCACTTAAGTAGTAGAAATTAGCTTAGGTGGGGTGGGGTTGCGGTATATGTGGCTCCTAATGAGCCTCCTCCACCTTATCCCTAGCCTCGGCCCTCTCCGCTCGATGTCTCCTCGGTGGTATCTAAAAATAGATTGAATTGTATAAGTACACATTTTATACAAAATCTAAGAGTAGAAGTACGATATCACGTAAGCGTGAAAATGAATCAACAGTTCCAATAATAAGGCTCTATAATAACAGAACGCTACGTGAAACCATAGTAAGCTGCACAGATCCTAATGAAACTAGAACTTAATTCTCTGATACCATCTGTGACACCCCGCCTAATTAAATCTCGGGTGATCAGTCCTAAATTAACTTATAAGAGGATTCTCAGTTGGTTCATACTTAGCATCACTTTCGAAAACTTTTTACTTACTAATCACCTAAGTGAAATTAGACTCGTGCCAAATTTTTATACTTCATTAACTCTATACAATATTCATACAGAAATGAAAATTAAGCATCCACGGTATATTAGAATTTAAACCATCTCACAATATGTAATGAATAAAGTCTTATCGATTCAACAATCGGCTAACAAACCAAAAACTGCTAAGTAAAGCAATAACATCCAAACTGAATAACTGAAAAAATAACGATGGACAATATTTCCCAATAGAAAGTACTAAAAAGGAGACCCTACACTAGATCTAAATAAATGAATCATCTATAGAATGTCCTTCTAGCCTCCACAAAGATACAGCTACGAGTCCCTGGAATGAATCCTCAAGTCTGGCGTCCCTATCGTTGGACACCTAAAAGGGTTTTGAAAACATTTTTGATAGAAAGAGTTAGTACTCAAAACATTTTGAAAATATTTAACAAGTTTTTATCACAGTAAGATGAGTTATTGATTACACATGCTAAGATTATGTACACTCTCTTGAGTTATCTCACCCCTCATCTATGGTGCACGTCTAACGTTCTATACTTAGCCCATGTAATTATACTACCCAAGATAAATATACTAAGCTACTCAACTAAACTTATCTCCTTAACTTAGTTCCCATACCGCTGGTACAGTATGCAGTAAGAAACCTATCTCATATGTTATATAGTTAGATAACTTTCCACATCTTGTTATCTTTAACCTTTTATATTTAAGTTTCACTACGAAATTTACTTTTAGATGCATTAACGACATCTTATTATCTACAATCTCATATAAGTAGATTATTAATATAATACACATTTTACACACAATATATACTTAAAAATCATTCTTCGCTATCATTTACTCATAACACACTTAAATGACTCTTGGTTCAGAATGACTCATTGACCCCAAGTAAAAGAATTGGTTCGGAATATTACCTTGACCCTAATTTATTATATCATGTATTAGTTCGAAATCCTACTTTAACCCTAATAACGATATTGTAGATACATATATTGGTTCAGAACTCTTTCATCTCGACCCCAATTTGCTATTTTTGTATATTAGTTTGAAATCCTGCCTCCACCCTAATATAGGCAAATATAAATTAGGTATTACTCCCTTACCTAAGTATTTATAGAATTCAGTAGGTATTCACACAACCTAATAATTTTGTTAGTATGTAATATCTTTCTCTCTAATATTCACCGTACTTATACATTTCTGATTTATCTCACTATTGCTTTTTAATTGAGTATTCACATAACTCTAAGGGTCCTAGTTACCCCTCATTTCATTTTAGTAGTTAAAATCTAACTAACCTACTGATATTTAGTTTGGATTGATGTTAATTCCTCTCGTAACTCGAATCCATAACACCCGACACATAACTCGATCGGTTTATCTTCGTCGTCCCAGTTCTCCCAATTATACACCCAATGGTTATAACGGACCCCCACTAAACACCTATTGGCCTTCTCTAAGTCCCTACATAGGTATAATATTATCTCTAAGGTTCCTCCCAAACATTCGCATTCATTTAGAACTCAACCAACAAAAGATCCCAAAGTCACCTTCGGTCAATCGATCAATGAATTTGGTCGATCGATCGACTTCATCAATCGATCGATATTCATCATCCAATCGATCGATCGAACAAGTGCAGATGCAATTCGACTTTTTCATGCGTTTTCCACCATTTTCAATTTTCCCAACACACACGATAACACACTAAATCTTCAAATAAAGTTCCCTAACTACTCCTACACATACTAGGATGATTTCCAGCGATTTAAACATTATAAATCTTAACAATTCAATGAAGAATAATTCAACCCCTCAAATTATTTTAGAACACGAATTTAATATGTTCTTTTCATATTTTCAATCATAAATCCGGATTTAATTCGTTTTAATCATAAAGTCTTAAATGATTTCGAATCCTCTATAGATCTTAACATTCTACATGCAAAACCCTAACCCACATGCAATAAATTCAATTCTTTTTCTCCAAGAATATACATCAAATCATATTATTCACAAATCCTACACATGGATATTATAACTCAATTTAATTTGCAAACACCCACTTGTCTTGATTACAGTAGGGTCTAATTTTGTGATTGCAAAGGGTGTTGGGTTGCTTTCTCTTCCAATCTTCCTTCCGCAATCACTTGTGGTGCAAGAACTCCTTGAAATCTCCCACAATCTTCCCTTTTAACCTTGAGAATAATCTCTCTTCTCTCTCTAATGGCCTCCCATTGTATTATCTGGTTTCTAACCCTAACAACTCTTTCTATCAACTGATAAAATACTCCAAAATTCATAGGTTTTCTCACCCCCATCTGTTAAAGGTCTAATGCGCCCCCGTATGGTCCTGATTTAGTCAAAAAATGCTCCAGTACCCGACTAGTACCCCCGGGTATACTATTTTGACTAATTATACCCTTTCAGGATCATCCGCCACCTCTAAATTATCATTCGAGTCACTTAAATTTTTTTTACCTAACTCATGCCCAATTTAGTGTACACGTGACACACGATTGGGATATCATCAAGTACGTCCATATCACTCGCTATGCCATACCAGTTAGCTATCAATATTTACTATTCACACCTAGTAAATTTTAATAATATTAATCAGTGTCTATCTCTTGATTAATATTTAATAATCACAATTATTATTTATTCACTTTAATCATGATTATCATTAAATCATATTAAATTAATGTACTCGTGTAATTAAAATTAAAACGTATTTTCTATTTAATTACTCAATTAATTAAGTTCTAAATATGCAAAAATGTGGGGCATTACAACCTTTATGCTCAGAGACCTCGGTGGAGAAGAAATGGAGTGTCCAGTAAATTTGGACCATCTCAAGAAATTCTACGCTTAATCTGAATTCTTTGTGTGCTAGGATTCTTCTCATCCCCTTACTATTCTAAAATAAATTATTCATTTCCCCTTCCTATAACTATGTGGGACCTGATCCTCGTAGAATAATTATTTTCAAAATGAAGCTCCCAAATTTTCAAAGGCCTCAGAGGTACGTAGGCAACCCATACAACACACATGGGAGTGGTCCTTTCTTTTCACAAAATGCTATTATTTTCTAACTTTTGAGAATATAGGTTCATCTTATCATTTACCTAATCGAAAGGATTATGTATGACTTAGCGAGTGGTATATCTAATTCAAATGCAAAACTCATCAAAATACACAATAAAATATGTCAAAATAATTTTCATTTCTAGTCATGGAATACAAGTTTTACATGAAATATCTATCGAGGGGGTCAAATAGGCCACCCCCTTCCAATAATGATACTAACAAGCAAAACAACCCAATCCCACTTGAAATAACCATATTCATAGAAAAACCCTATAACATGTCAAATACCAACACAAATTACCGAAAAAACATTATTTACCCATCTTCATAGATGTTGTCCTGAACTGCCAAACGACAGTGTCCCGTCATCAATTCTAGCCCCCGAAGGTCCCTAAGTCTCCCACTCCTGATTAATTCTCCATATATTTTCCATGCAGTGATATACCTTGAGAAGTTTGGATGAAACTACAACACCCTCCTCCATGGTGTTAAAAGCCACAAGCTGCATTTGACCAGTCTCCGCTTCAAAGATCTTCCCAACTACCGGCTTCCACAACCACTTAAAATAATCCCCTAACATATTCAAATCCCCTTTTATTTATTTTGATGGACGGGTAGATGACCGAAGATGCTGCCACAAGCGTCCCAATATTATTTGTAAATATTTAATTAGGTCCTCCATAAAAAAAATTCGTTATGCAAGGAGGAAGTATTTGTTCCCACCCAGCTTGGCGTAGAATCCACCAAGGAAAATAACAGGAAGTATGTTGAAGGCCAGTTAACCATACATACCAGTACTCTCCTAGCTACAAAACATGATGCAAGTTTCCCCACCATGGAACTGACCAACGAAGACATCAGTCCCCATGCTCCATGAACCAGTTAATCCAGTTCTCTATTGAAGGGCCAAAGTTGAAGAAAGTTCGGACCAAGAAACTAGGCACACCCGACAAGGGACTCCCTGAAGGTTCCTCCAGGTGAAACCTCCTTGCAAGAGAGAATCACGACATCACTGGGATCCCCTTAAAAAATCAAAACAACCTTCTTTACAAGCCTCAAGATAGTTCAATGTCTCCAGTAGCACCGCTGCCTCAGGAATACAGTAGTAAGACATCTATGCCAGTATCATAGCATCGACGGTGAAACCAATATAAGAAAGATCCCATCGGAACACCAGATTAATTACAAATCAATAAGGGTGACAAGCTCCATAGTACATCAAGCTTTGTATCTCCTCATCCATATACTAACCAAGCCTCGAAGGCCTCCCTATATCCAAAAATTTCCCAAAACACATTTTTTTCTCAAAATAAGTGTCTTTAAAGGGAGGGTTTTCGCAACCAAGCCTCTAAGGCCTTCCAATAATAAAAAATTAAAAAAAAACACAATTTTTCTTTTTTTTGTCAAAATAAAACCTCAACAGCAAATTAAAGTTGATGTAGAGTAATCCATTAAATCAAGATAATAAAAAAAGATTCATCCCATAATTGCCTTATTGAGTCTCTTTTTTGGTACAAAGAAGTCGCTAAATCAAGCATAATGCATGGTCAACGCTATGCTCCTTCAGCTATAACAATGAATCTACAAGAAGATCTCAAAAACAGAGAACCGGAATTGGATATCACCTCATCCGATGCACCACGTCATGTGCCATCAACATCCTTATCTATACCTGTATACTCATAGCCTCCGAAGGAAGACTCCAAGGGTAATAGCTCACCTATATCCCCAATAAAGAATCAACAAACTACCCAGAAATGCTGAAAAAAATACAAAATGCCCGAACAATTCCCAAAAAATTCCAAAAATAATGGAAAATATAAAACCAAAACTTTTCTCAAGAAAATCAATTTTTTATCACCAAGCCCCTTTATAACTCTCAAAATTCCCAATAAGATTACCCTACTCCACTGGGACTGACTTGTTATAAGATGGCTGACTCTGTTTGCATGGGTGTTATCATTTTCTGTTTGTGTGCGTATGCACCTATATATATGTTCCTTTTTTCTACTTTAATTTTTCATATATATATATATACACACACACAGACACACTAGTGGAATGCCCGTGCCTAAAGGCACGACAAAAATTTCGGAGTAAGTAATTGCAAAAGGGCTATAATTTCAAAAGTACATAATTACAAAACGACAAATTTTTCATTCCCCAACAAAACAATGTGTAATTTTAAAAAAATAGACCATAATATTCTTAGTTTATAGAAATATCGACTCTTCTTAACAAATAATAAATAGTTCAAAAATTATCCGTGCCAATTTCGAAAATATTGAATCGTGTATAATTTAAGTCAAACTCACTACGTGTTGGAACATAACCAAACAAACACACAGTGTTTTCTTCAAACATTATGGACATGATTTACATGAGAAAATTGACAATTTTGAAACATAAAAAATAATATTAAATTTGTTATAATTAATAATTAAGTTTGTCTTTATTTAAAACATTCCTTTCATCTCATCACATTATAACACAACTCATTCTTTTTTGTAACCAAAAAAAAAACATGGTCGAAAAAAAAGTGAGATGCTAACACTTGTCATGAAATAATATTTGTTTGCATATCTCGAACATGGCTTAAGTATAAGTGACATAACGCAATGTTTTCTTAAACAAAAAAGAAAGCCGACCAAAATAAAAATACCACGACACATCATGAAATATTTTTTTATTTATTTTCATGTCGTGTCATTTTTATTTTATTTTTTTAAAAAATATTTCGTGTTGTGTCTTTACTTTGGTCATGTTCTAGATAAGTAAAAAAATATTTTTTCAAGTCATTTGGTGTCGTGTCACTTCTATTTGGATTATGTTCATGTTTTATTGAAAAAACATTTAATGTCATAATGTTATATTTATTTTAGTTGTTTTATGTCAGATAAAATAAAATAAGATTTCACATCATACCGAAGTGTGTAAAAAACATTTTTCGAGTGTGTATAATAATAAATGGGGGTGGATTGAAAACATCATAAAAATAGTCCCTGATTTTTTTAGGATGATTTTTAAATATAATTTTAATGTTTTTAATTATAATTTTAATTTACATTCTTATTTGTATAAATTGAGTGAAAAAGTATTTTTTTCTGGTTACAAAATAAACTTTTAGGATTAAAATAAAAAGTTTGTAATGACCCCATGCCCCCATGTTCCGTCATAATAGAATTTCGTTTTTATTATTAAAACAAAAGGGTGTGAAGGAACTGACCTAAACTTGAGATTCACTTTTTGTAGCCAACTACATCATTTCTATTCGAATTAACATCCCCTTTTGTTTTAACACGCCCTCGAGTGTTCTAGAGGCATCCCCTTTTGTTTTAACACGCCCTTGAGTGTTCTAGAGGTTATTGAGCCCAACAATAGTCAATACACTTTCTAAAGGTGTCATTTTATGTATGACTTTCATGCCATAGGTGTCGGCTCGCTTTTTTTGAGCCAAACAATAATGTGCATTGGGAAGAACTACATTCATGGGGACTATACATACACACATATAATTCAAACTTCAAAGGACCATCTACTTACACACTAAACGAAAAAAAAAATTGTAACACATGCCTCTACTTATTTATTCACGAATTAACCCTCTAAAACCCAGTTATATAAACTATTTGTGCTTTTTTTGGTACAAACTATTTGTATTTTTTTAGATATTAATTAAACCTCAGTAAGAATAAAATTAACAAACCCCCGTTTAGAATCAAAATCAGAAAATTTTCTTCGACCAAAAAGTTACAATATATCTAGTAGTGTCATGCTTGTGTCAAATTTAAATTTATGGTTATGTCTTTGTTTATTTAACAAAACTCAAATATAAAATTTAAATCTAAAACATAATATTTAACAAACCCATATCTGGAAAAGAAGAAAAACTACCGTAAAACTAAACACAAATATAAAATTACAGATCAAATATATAAAATAAAATCATATGATGACAACGAAACCAACATCACTTCTACAAGTCATATTACAGGATCTATTACACCGAAGGAAAAAATAAAAAAATAAGATAAAGATTAACATAGACAAAAGTACTAAAGGCTCAAATCTAAAACTCTTCTTTAAAGAAAATAAATTATGTTTTCAAGTAATCTTACATGAACGCATGTAGGATAGAGATAAGCTCAAACCCTTACAAATCTGAAACAAACCGTTACAAATCTGTACAAACCCCTTTCAAGAAATCCGTACAAACCCATACAAATCTGAAACAAAAGCACACAAAATGTTTTTTTTTAAATAAAACTCAGATTGGAAGTTAGAGGTTTTTCTAAACCCCAGATAACCTTACGGAATCTAGATGCAATAACAACATGAAAACCCTCATTTTGAAGAGAGGAAATTTAATTTTAAAATAATTCAAAGAAGCTACAAAACTGATGCAATAAAACTTATGAAAAATCATTTCGAAAACTTTCGGTTCCAACATCTTGAAAATTCCCAAATTTGTGAAACCTAAATATAAACACAAATAAACAAATATATCTAAGAAGACATATCTGTAAAGAATATGTAACGGAAGAAGAAAAAGTTGAGGCTGAGACAGAGAGAGATGGGGCTGCATTTGTAGGTTAAAATTGTAAATTTCATATTAATTATAAAATTAGGTGTGATGAGTTGCAGAGCTTATGTTGTCGGTTGCAATCTCACCCTTAACTTAGTGTCTTGTTGGTCGATCTACTTATAAAGTTACGAAATAGTGAAAACACCCTTACTACTTATTATATAGATATAATGTAACACCCCGCCTAATTAAATAATGGGTGATCAATCCTCTATTAAATTAAAATCTAGGTGAATTGTTGGTTCATTCTCAGTCGCTAAATAATATTTTCCAATTTGAACACCCTAAATAATTAAGCTATGTGTCAAAATGATTTAAAGTCTCATTTTTTTACTTTATTAAATACCAATATGAAAACCTTTTTAATACCCAACAATTAAGAATCACATACATAATAAGGATGGCAATTAAAACACAAGAATTGAACCATCTAGATAAACCAAACCAGGTTTAAGAAATATAAATGTAATCATCCTGACAAGAGTTAACTCCCGAAGAGTAATGAATACTGAAAATATAAATAAACATAAATCTCTGACAAATCCAAATGGAATATGAAGCCAGGCGACACATGCCCTAATTATAAAGAACTAAAGTAAGAACTTAATTAATGAAGAGGTCGTCTAAAGAAAAGGCCTGCAACTTCCAGATAAGCTACAATACATCCAATCCAAAGAACCTATGCAAGATGCCCCTATGGCTGGGCACCTGTAATACATACATATATATACAAGAGAGAAAGAAATGACAGAAAACGGGTCAGAGCCCGAGTGTAAAATAGTTTTAAAAATACTTTAGCAAGTATTTAAAATTCTTACTGGCTAATATAACCACCATGTTAGTGCACGAAACTCTCTTGAGAATTCTCACCTCTCATCTAGTGTGCACACCTACCGTACTACTGATCACATAAGTCTATCTAACTTATCCTCCCATAAAGTTTTATCCCGAGAAGTACTAAGGTTATAATATTTAGTTTTAGAATATCATTCCCTTCCATATTCTTACGTTACTTAGAACCACTTAGTAGCGTTACAAAATTCATGAACACTTGTTATAAAGATGAAGTATTTATTCATTACTTAACTACTTATACACACAGTATAAAGTTTCCATATATATATATATACACACACACTATCAGCACCCCATAAAAATCTATGGTGCTGGCATACTCTTCTATCAAGTCCCCGTTTCACTCATACTAAGGGAAATACTAATTTGGAATCACTCTCGAACTGTATTAACATAATACACATAAAAATGGAGGCGAAGCATAGTTTCGAATCCTAAGAGGTCAGCACATACCCTCATGTCTCTTAGAACATCTGACTATCATTTTTCAATAGCCTGTATCTGAAATACTATCTTCTAGGGTATGAGTCAATATCCCCCATAATGATCCAATCGAGATAAGACTGTCCCGATGAGGAAACCTCCATGATAGCAAGTAGCCCGGGTATGATTTTTACACAGATACATAATATATGCACAGTCACATAGTCATATATATAAATGTTCACATTTTATAAATTAGGTGCGCCCATGAGCCATAATTATAATTATTCGTTCTTAGAAAAAATTACTCAATTATCTCGCATAACGGATTTGTCTTTTTTATTCTCATTTATAATTTATTCCTTACTTACTTCTCATCTCTCGAAGTATTCTCTCTCACTAAGCATAACTTCATCAGGTATATCCTCACTTACCTTCTAGTCTAAATCTTTCACGAGTCTCAGTCTTTTAGTAAACGTACGCATAATTTCCAATGCATGAATAACTCCTCGTTAACCCACAATTTCATCTCATATTAATTTCACTCAACGAAGTTTACTTAGACCCTACTGGTTCTCTTAATAATCCATTATACTATTTAAAAGATATTCAAGGGTTCCCACATATTTTATCCGAATTAAACAAAAAGGGGAAAACATGCAGTTTTCCAGGAGGGATCGATCAATCGAGGAATGGGGTCAATCGATCGATGCTCTTTGTCGATCGATCAATCAAGCAGTTCTTATCCAGTTTTCTGCAATTTTCAACCCACAGGTTCAACCATTCTAACCCCTACAAACTTCTATAATTTCATCCCAAACTCCCAAACAAGTTATCCAAATGTATAAGAAATGTACATAAATAAGGTCTAACGTAACAACATCAATAAATCCTCAACGAATCAATCAAAAATAGGTTTACTCTCAGATTTATTTATAAAACCAAGTTTTGCATGAATAATCACAAACCTCTATTTTAATCCATATTTTCTTCCCAGATATCATAATAAATTCGTGGGTAATCCTCTACATATGATCACGATTTCAGACGATATGGATTCTTCCTACAACACATATAAATTCTCTTCCAAAACATATAATTCTTCAAATAAAACATATGATTTTCATTCCTAGTCTAACATGGAAGGAATACCAATTAGAAATCAGCAGGATAGATACTTGCCTGGGATTTAAGGATCTGATTTGTTGATGAAAAATATATGGTTGCGTTCCTCCTCGTGCAATCTACATTTTGGTGGTGATGGGGGTGCAATCAGGTGAGTTATAGGCCTTGGATTCCTTGGAAACTCTTCACCTTCTTCTTTAATCTCTTCACCTTCTTCCATAATGGTGAGGCTTAGGTTTTGTGTTTGTTAAACCTAAGAGACAACTCCAAATGGCCAATATATACTTAGAAAATTCAGGTTTAGTTACCCAAAATTACAAAATGTCTATAATGCCCTCTCCAGATGTCAATTAGATCTAAAAACGCCCCGAGACCCAAACTAAATCCCCGGGTACACTTTTTTGACTATCTCGACCCTTTTGGACACTTTGGCACACTCAAAATGACCATACAGATGACTTATAATATATTCACTTTTATAGTAATAATTTAGTCTTGACATGACACAGGTGCGTCCCGACTTAAATTTCTATAATTGCCATTTTATTCACTCGTGACAATTTTAATAAAGTTAATCGTATATATTACTTTACTCATCTAGTAATATTCATCAAATTCCAAATAATTAATAACTCACATCACGCTAGTAAATATTAAAATAATTTTCGGATTAATATTAAATTAATATCTTAATTAAATTTAATAAATCCCCAATTTTAAAAGCCATAAAAATACGGGGTATTACACATAACTCATGCTTATCTCACTTAGTTTTCACATACTTGTAGATAATCTCCATATACACCTCACACTACTTACACATAGGATTACTTACATCCACATGTTGCACACACCACTTAGAATATATATGCTTAGGTCTCACTAGGACACACCTCCACTTACTACACTTATCCATGTTGACTTGCACACATCACATGCAAATTGTAGATGATCCATGTTTAGGTTCACTACCACACACTCACTTGTAAATATTCACATATTCGTTCTTAGTGTAATCTTCATGCTGGATTTATCTTTTGTACATACTACCTTATTAGTATAGTATGAATGGAACATAGATGGATTATCTGAACAAGAAATTTTAAATAAAATGCCTAAATAATCAAAACATTCCCCAAACAGAAATAATTGGTCTTTTAACAACGGGATTCACTAGAAAATTAAAATTTTTGTGGGATAAACATCTTACCGAAGAATTAAATGAACAAATTAAATCTTCTGCCCAACAAGATGCTAATGTCAAATAAAATACTTTATCCGTAATATACTAATCAAGAATCATGAATTTTGCATAATACACCACCAAAAGTGATGATGCAGGAAAGAGCACCACCAGATAAGATATGAACAAACTCAAACAAGCATAACAATGGCAGTAAAAGTATATATATGTATATTAGTATAAGGAGGTGAGGAGAAGATAATGAACACTTGAATATAAGTGGTTCAGCCAATCTGGCCTACGCCCACTGTGAGTGTGTGAGAGTAATATCACTGAATGAAGGCATTAATGGCCATGGATACAATCTTTCAAGCTTTCTCTCTCGACTGTATAAAATGACAGAGTTTCAGCTATGGTTGCAAAATATCAATCCCTTTACAAGGTAGAAGATTATCACTATATATAGTGCTTAGGGGGTGTAATGTACCCCCCAAGCATGTAATGAGTATGTTTATGAAGATCTAACCAGTGTAAGGATGACACCTGACTGATCTTAACTAAACAATGATGACCATAATAATCCCTCGTGTGGAGCGAATGATTCAGTTATAACTGATTTTCCATGTGTTCTAAGCCATATATGTGCATGTAAACGGTCGGCTATCTCCGATCCGTACCAACCTCGGCTTGGATGACTACGAGGTTGGTAAAGTCTGACCCTTGCCTTGTCCGATACCAACATCTATGAAGACCTCGGTGAGGATGGCCAGCCGAGGTTGGATATGAGGTGTGATATCAACTAGGGCTGATGATGACTTGATGCTTCTTGATTGAGCCTGCGAGGCTTTGCTGATATCAGGTGATAGCTTATAACATCAGCTTGGGCCGATGTTGATGCTGATGGATGGATAAACCCATCCTTTCTGATCTCGATTGATGTCCATCCGAGGTTGATGTAAGGTTGAAGCAAACCGACCTTCTAGGTGATGACCCTGATGATGAATGGCATAGGCTTCGTCACATCGACTATGAGACTAGTCGAGGTTAGCTTCTCTGAGTAGGAGGGTGAACTTTGGGCATATCATCACCCCTAGCCCTTAGTTACGTATGTGAATATGTGACTAAGGGGTATGCATGTACGAGGCTGGATTTTCTTGTGTGCTAATATTTCTTTGACATGTGTTAATTTCTAAAGTGGGTACCATGCATGATAAGGAGTGATTATGTTGATTTTCCTTCTGTCTCCCAAGTCAATGATGGGCCTTGGGATTCGTGCCAACACAATTTTGGGTTTTAATCCTTTTCTTCTCCTTTCTTCTTCATTTCTTCGCTTTCCCGCCTGTGCTCTCTCTATAATTTATCTCTCTTTTCAAGAGCTTTACTGCTGCACTTGGGGCTTTCTGGGTTTATAATCTTCTTCTTCATTTTATACTCCATCAAGTTCCATTTTAACCCTCTCCCTTCCATTTTCAGCCTTTGAATTTTCCTTACTGTATTTTCTAGTATGGGTTTTAGTTTTTCGGTTAGGGCTTTAGGGTTTTTCGGTGGTACTTTGCATCTTTCGGTGAGCCTGTTCTTAAGTGTTCTTGGTTTAAAAGTTTTCAAAATCCAAGTTTGATCATCAATTTAGATTGAGTTGAGTTGGTTAGTTGTGGTTTAGAGTCCAAAGTGTAGGGTCGTCTACCTTATGCTCAGACCTTTGTATAATCACATAAAAGAGTTCCCTTCACTTAGAGAGAAGACCTTTGAATAAATTTGGCAAACAGAGATAGCCCAAGTGAAACCTCATAGGGCTGAGGCCTTTCCTGTCAGATCCATCTTTCCTCCACCTTCGAGGGTTATCTACCCTGGGCCAGCCGAGCTTGCTGAGCTAATGAAGGTTCTAGAGGATCCCACACCCATATCTGAGTCTGAGTCGTCTACCTCAGATCCCATTTCTATAGACTCTTTTTAAGAGGCTATGGATTTCTCAATCAGGCAAGATTAGGTCCCTGATCAGGCTGAGGTTTCGAGTCGTGTCTCATCACATCACGGGGCTAATACCTATGAGTCTTCTTCTAATGTCAAAATTATAGGGCTAAGTGTGTCCCTTCCCCCCATTATTGATGCCATCCCCCTGTCTGCCACCACCAGGGCTGAGTTTGCTCAGATGTTTCTCGGTGGTGTCCCTACGCCTTCCCAAGCCGACATTTTGAGGGATGAAGATGATGGGCATGAGAGTGATGTTGACACCTCTGGGTCGGTCGAGATAGAGAGCTCGGTTAGTGAGTATGACCTATTAGCTTTTAGGCACCTTTACTCTATAGCACCTTCCATTAAGCTTAGGAGACCTCTGAGGGGTGAGAGGGCCTTTGATGGCCGAGATGGGGAGATCTACGTCTATAAGCAGATGGCCAAGTTAGGTTTCCATCTCCTTATCCATCCTTCAATCAGAGCCATATTATCCCATATAAATTTGACCCCTTCACAACTATCCCCCAATGCTTAGAGGGTGATGATAGGGGCTATCATCCTTTGGAAGGTAGTCCACCACTCAGACCTTCTTGCTAGGGTCTTCAAAGGCTATTACGTCCCATCCTCTGCAAAAACCACCCCAGCTACTACCACTTCCTATCTAGGAAGTCAGATAAAAATATATTATTAGTTATCCAAATTTCAAATCATAACTGGAAACCTCGGTATTTCTTTGCCTCAGTGGTATGGGAATTTGGTCCATGTGCTTACTCTTCAACGTCTGATCTGAGGATACATTTGAAGTGGGTGAAGGTGTCTCTTGCTGCCAAAGCCAACCTCGGACTTATCCAGGATAATTTCCAAAAGGTTAAGGACCCTCAAGATTGGGAGAATAGGATCGTCTTATCAAATATGAACATCTGATGACACCCTACTACCTTTCTCAGACAGGCCTGGGGGTAGTCCTTTAATCGAGGTTCGTAAGTATTATTTCCTATTTTTTACCTCTTACTTTTCATACCTCTGATTTACTAACTCATATGCTTCTTTTTTCAGAGCGCCCAGAGGGTATTTCTGATGACCTATGGGATATGTCTGCCCCAAGCCTCGTAAAGCTGATGAAGAAGGCCGTCCATATTATAGCCCCTCCTCCTCCCAAACAGAATGTCGGAACGTCCAAGGCCGATGTTATAAAGAAAAGGAAGACCACAATAGACTTGAAGCAGCAGAGGCTGAGTAAAAATCAAAAGGTAGATCGTACTATTTCGATCTCCTCAGACGATGCACTTACATGTCGTCTTTCTCAGATAAAAATAAGTGATAGCTTGGTCGGCCATGGTCTGAAGGCTATTGATGCCATCACCTCTGTAATGACCGATGAAGATAAGCACTTACTGTGTTCTTTGGACATCCCTTTACTGGCTAAGTTTACCCTTCATCAATCAATCCCGGTAATGATTTCTGCTATTTTTCTCTTCCAAATCTAACCTCAGCTATCTTTCATTAATGTGCTTATACATCTGACCTTCTACTTTAGGGTATGTTGTCCATGCATCATTTTGTGGACTGGACTCTGAAGAAGATGCCCTTGATAGAGAAGGGTAAAAAATCCCTGAAAGTCCAAGCCTCTTTAAGCACAGAGGTTGATTATATGAAGGAGGAGCTAAAAGAGGTCAAAAAGTTGAAGGGGGAGGTCCAACAAAGAGACAGGGACATGATGAAGCTAAACAAATACCACTAAGAGGATTTGAAAGCCAAGGACAATGCTCTACAGGCTAAGGTGGCTGCTACTATTAAGGCTTCTTTTGAGGATGCCTCAGAAAAGATTATTACAGATTATAAGGTCTCTGATGAGTTCATCAGCTTTGTCTTTGAGTACTTTGAGAGAGGTATCAAATCCACTGGTAAATGGGCAGCCTCAAAGGAATAAGAGTTAGGGAGTTTGAGTTCCTCAGACTTTGTTGGTCTAGGCTTTGATGACCCCCATTTTGCTCAGGCCTTGCAAGAGGTTGAGGAGGTCGGTGCTGCTCCCACAGAGACTTCTCCCTTGGGCTCCGCTGAGACTGAATATGTTAATCCTGAGGATAATGGAGCCAAGGTGACTAAAATCGACCAAGAGGACACCACACCAGCTGCAAATACCTAGGCCTTTTCCCGTGAAGCTTTAAGTTGTAGTTTTTACCTCTTTTCTTGTCTTTAACATTTGTGAATTCTGGCAGTATATTTTGACATATTTGATTTGTAACTTTGATTGTTCTGTGATGAATATTAATATCGTATTCTTCAAATTATATAGCTTCTTTGTGTGTCTTCTCTTGCATTGTCATCAAAATATGATGTTTACCCTCATAGTTTTCATCAAACTCATGATGTGTAAGGTATGAGGTCACCAAATAATGATGTTTAACCCCATAAAATTTTCACCAAATTAATGATATTTAAGGTCTCAGGTCACCAAATTATGATGTTTCGCATAATAATTTATCACCAAATAAATGATTTTTAAGGTTTGATATCACCATATTATGATGTGTCACCTCATAACTTATCACCAAATAAATGATGTTTAAGGTCTGAGATCACCATAATATGATGTTTCACCTCATAATTTATCACCAAAAGAATGAAGTTTAAGGCTCGAGGTCATCCAAATATAATGTTTACCCTCATAATTTATCACCAAATAAATGATGTTTAAGGTCTGAGGTCATCAAAATATGTTGTTTACCCACATAATTAATCACGAAATAAATGATCTTTAAGGCCAGAGGTCATCTAATAATGATGTCTACCTCATAATTTTAACAAAATGAATGATGTTTAAGGTCTTAGGTCACCAAAATATGATGTTTTTACCTCATATTTCACTAAGCTAATGATGTTTGAGGTCCGAGGTCACCATAATATGATGTTTCTCATAATTTATCACCAAATGAATGATGTTAAAGGTGTGAGGTCACCAAAATATGATGTTTTTACCATAAATTTCGCCAAGATAATGATGTTTAAGGTCTGAGGTCACCATAATATGATGTTTACCTCATAATTTTCACAAAATTAATGATGTTTAAGGTTTGAGGTCATCATAATATGATGTTTCACCTCATAAATTACCACTATATTAATGACGTTTAAGGTCTGAGGTCATCAATTTATGATGTTTACCCTCAGATTTCGACAAACTAATGATGCTTAAGGCCTGAGGTCACCAGAATATGATGTTTTACTCCATAATTTATTACCAAACTAATGATGTTTAAGGTCCGAGATCACCATAATGTGATGTTTCACCTCATACTTTATCACCAAATAAATTATGTTTAAGGTCTGAGGTCACCATAATATGATGTTTACCTCATAATTTTCACCAAATTAATGATGTTTAAGGTTTTAGGTCATCATAATATGATGTTTCACCTCATAAATTACCACTATATTAATGATGTTTAAAGTCAAAGGTCATCAATTTATGATGTTTACCCTCAAATTTCACAAAACTAATGGTGTTTAAGGTATGAGATCACTAGAATATGATGTTTTACCCCATAATTTATCATAAAACTAATGGTGTTTAATGTCTGAGGTCATCAATTTATGATGTTTACCCTTTGATTTCACCAAACTAATGGTGTTAAAGGTCTGAGGTCACTAGAATATGATGTTTTACCCCATAATTTATCTCAAAACTAATGATGTTTAAGGTCCGAGATCACCATAATGTGATGTTTCACCTCATAATTTATTACCAAATAAATGATGTTTAAGGTTTGAGGTCACCATAATATGATCGTTACCTCATAATTTATCACCAAATAAATGATGTTTAAGGTCTGAGGTCACCAGAATATGATGTTTTACCCCATAATTTACCACCAAATTAATGATGTTTAAGGTCTGAGGTCACCGTAATATGATGTTTACCTAATAATTTTCACCAAATTAATGATGTTTAAGGTTTGAGGTCATCATAATATGATGTTTCACCTTATAAAATGCTAGATTTAATTAATGATTTTTAAGGTTCGAGGTCATCAATTTATGATGTTTACCCTTAGATTTCACCAAACTAATGGTGTTTAAGGTATGAGGTCACCAGAATATGATGTTTTACCCCATAATTTATCACCAAATGAATGATGTTTAAGGTATGAGGTCACCAGAATATGATGTTTTACCCCATAATTTACCACCAAATTAATGATGTTTAAGGTCTGAGGTGACCATAATATGATGTTTACCTCATAATTTTCACCAAATTAATGATGTTTAAGGGTTGAGATCATCATAATATGATGTTTCACCTTATAAATTACCACCATAAAATGATGTTTAAGGTCCGAGGTCATCAATTTATGATTTTTACCCTTAGATTTCACCAAACTAGTGGTGTTTAAGGTCTAAGGTCACCAGAATATGATGTTTAACCCCATAATTTATCACCAAACTAATGATATTTATGGTCCACGTTCATCAATTTATGATGTTTACCCTCAGATTTACCAAAGTAATGATGTATATGGTCTGAGGTCACTAGAATATGATGTTTTACCCCATAATTTATCACCAGACTAATGATTTTTAAGGTCTGATATCACCATAATATGATGTTTCACCTCATAATTTATCACCAAATAAATGATGTTTAAGGCCCGAGGTCACTAGAATATGATATTTTACCCCATAATTTACCACCGAATTAATGATGTTTAAGCATAATGAAACAGTTATTGACACATGAACTGTTCTTTTCATTAATATCATCTTTATAAAATGATAGATGTATTACAAAGAAATAACTGCAACATCATATGTAATATTTCTTCAAGTGGTCAGCATTCCAAGGGTTGGAAAAAGGTTCCCTTTCGAAATTTTCTAGTCGGTAAGTATCACGAACAACATCATCAATCACTTTGTAAGGACCATGCCAATTTGGGTGGAGATTGTTTGACTTCTTCAACGTCTTCTTCAGCACTAGGTCTCCCATAACTATAGGTTTTGATTTCACCCTTTGATTATAGAACTTTGATGTTCTCTAATGTTTGGGTGCCTGTTTGATCTCAGTATCTTCCCTTCTCTCTTCAATTAGATCCAAGTCAAGTCTTCTTTTTTCCTCATTCCTTTGAGGATCATAGGTCTGAACTCTATGGGTGGGGAGTCCAACTTTTGTAGGGATGATAGCTTCTGAACCATATGCCAGTAAGAAAGGAGTCTCTCACGTTTGCGATCTTGTAGTCGTCCTATAGACCCATAACATAGCATATACTTCTTCTGTCCATCTCCCTTTTATCTCCTCCAACCTCTTTTTTATTCCATCAAGGATTGTTCGGTTCATGACCTCAGTCTACCCATTTTCTTGGGGTTGGCCGGGAGAGGAGAAGAACTGTTTGATCCCCACTCTTTCACAATATTTTTCTAAGGAAGAATTCTTAAACTGGGTTCCGTTATCTGAGATGAGGGTATTTGGAAGGCCATATCTGCATATTATGTTCTTCCAGATGAACTTGAAGGTCTTCTTCTACGTAATAGTGATCATCGCCTCAGCATCTACCCACGTGCCAAAGTAATCAATTACCACTATTAGGAATTGATAGTTATTTGCAGCTCTTGGAAAATGTCCTAATAAGTCAATCCCCCAAACTGTAAATGGCTAAGTTAAGCTAATTGATGTCATAAGATGATGAGGTTAGTGAGGGATGGTGGATAATCTCTAACACTTATAGCATATCTTCACGTAAGCAGTTGCATCTTTAGCCAAGGTCGACCACCATAACCCTTGAGTAATTATCCTCTTATCTAGAGGCCTCCCTCCTATGTGACTAGAATAAGAACCCTCATGTACATCTTTTAAGACCTGAGGAACCTCTGAAGGGTGTACGCATTTATGGAGAGGGAGCAGGAACCCCTTCTTATAAGACGTCTCCTATAATTGAGAACTTGGTGGACCTGAACCTCGACTTTCTCCTTTCTAATTTTAATTTTAGCAACACTCCTTGTCTGATGTATGTGATGAGTGGGTCCATCCATGAGGCTCCAATATTTAGATTGAGGCAAGTTCTGGCAACCTCTTTTTCTTTAATGGTTGGCGGGGCCAGGATTTCAACTAGTATCATTCTTCTTATATATGTCCTTGTTGCTGAGACCAACTGAGCGAGTTCATCGGATCGATTGTTGTCTTACCGAGGTATCCTCTTAATCTTCATCACTTCGAAGCCTTCTAGCGTCATTCTTACCCTTTTCAGGTATTTTTCCATCCTTTCATCCTTGGCCTCATACACCCTAAGAACTTGGTTGACAACTAACCTTGAGTCACTATTGACTAGGAGTTAGCTAACTCTAAGGTGTTTTTCCAAAGAGGGCCCCGCTATCAATGCCTCATACTCCGACTCATTGTTTGAAGCCCTAAAGTTGAACCTCAGTGGATATTGAACGTCGCTACCATCCGGAGCTGATAGTATTAACCCTGCTTCGCTTCCATTTTCACAAGAAGACCCATCAACGAAGTGGTTACAAACATTTTCATTTGAAGAGAAGTTCCCCTCTAATAGGATCCCTTTCTTAAAGGGGTACCTGTCTTCCTCATTCTCAGCAATGATTTTTCTTGACTTTATTGACCCAACCTTATCTGGGTCAAGGAAGATGTTACTATTTGGTTCTCCTGCATTAACTTGAATACTCTCAATCTCAACCTCTTCCCGAGTGAATTTTGTTACAAAGTCTACAAGATCCTGCCCTTTGTTGGCAACCCTTGGCTGATAAGCAATGTCATATTCCACCAACTCGATGACCCAGGTCATCAACCTGCCCGAATTCTCAGGCTTATGAGGACTTGTCTTAGTGGGGAATTAATGAAGATAACCATATAATGGGCTTGGAAGTATGGCTTCATCTTCTTAGAAGCATGTATTAGGGCATAGGCTAATGTTTCCATTCGCGAATAATTATATTTAGACCCTTGAAGGGCCTTAATATTAAAGTATATCATCCTTTGAACTCCATCGTCTTCTCTTACTATTGTTGCGCTAATGGCTGATTCTGAAATGGATAGATACATATACAACCTCTCCCCCAGGATGGACTGAGATAGGAGAAAAGGAGATTCGACGTATGACTTTAGCTCGCTAAAAGATTTATTGCATTCCTCACCCCATTTAAACGCCTTTCTAAGCACTTTAAAAAAAGGAAGGCAATTGTCCGTAGCATTGGAGACAAACCTGTTAAGTGATGCAACTCTTCCAATTAGCCTCTGAACGTCTTTGATAGTTTTAGGTGTCTTCATTTCAAGCAGAGCCCTGATTTTTTTGGGATTGGCCTCTATTCCCATTTTATTAATGATGAATCTAAGAAACTTTACTTCTCCTACTCCGAAGACACACTTGGTAGGGTTGAGCTTCATCCTGTATAAATCCATGGTGTCAAAAGTCCTCTCCAGGTCGGCCACGTGAGTGTCATCCTTCAATCTCTTCATTAACATGTCATCCATATATACCTCCATAGTCTTACCAATCCAACTCTCGAACATCTTATTTATAAGACATTGATAAGCGTCCCCTGCATTCTTCAAGCCGAAAGGCATGACTTTTTACCAATAGGTCCCCTTGTTGGTAATGAACGTTGTCATCTTTGAGTCTAATAGGTCCATAAAAATTTGTTTATATCCGGAATAAACATCCATGAAGCTCATGAGCTCATAACCTGTTGTGGCATCCACCATCTGATCAATTTGCGGTAGGGGGAAGATGTCTTTTAGATAGGACTTCTTCAAATAAGTGAAATCTATGCACATCCTCTATTTCCCGTTAACTTTTGACACGATGATGGAATTTGATAACCATTCAGGGTATATGACTTCTCTGATGAACTTGGCCTCTTCAATTTTTCTGACCTCTTCCCTGATGACATCATACTTTTCCCTTGAGTAAAGCCTTCTTCTTTATTTTATGGTCTTATCATCTTCAAAAACATTGAGTTTATGGCACATAACTTTAGGGTCAATACCCGACATGTCCTTGTGGCTCCAGGAAAAGACACTCTGCCTCTTCCTCAGTAGCTTCACCAGCTCCTCATTGATCTCAGGTCTTAGGGTTTTACCGATTTGGATGTTTTTTTGGGCTCGTACTCATTGAGGATGATGAATTCCACCTCTTCCGTTGCTTCTCCCTTCTTGAGCTTTGTCTCATCCCTAGGATAAAGTGTGGCGATGTTGTACGTGGTTATTACCCTCTTATGAGCCTCTCTCTCTTTCGTAATGTTAAAGTAGCATTCACGTGACGATGTTTGGTCACCCTGTACTTCCCCTACCCCATAGGGGGTCTGGAATTTTAGTATTTGGTGGACCGTTAATGGCACGACCTCAAATTCCTTAAGGGATACTCATCCTATAACGAGGTTGTAGGACGAGAAGACATTTTCATCCATCACAAAAAAATTGATCTTCCGAGTCAACCACTTAGGCCACTCATCTCCCATTCATACATCCATCTCATACATGCCCAATAGATGGACCATTTCCCCGCTGAAGCCAATCAACAGATGATTATTGGGTACAATCCTATATCTTCTGAGACCTAGGCTCTTAAAGAAGGGACAAAACATTACATCTGCTGAACTTCCTCCATCCACGAGGATTCTCTGCACCTCACATCCATGCACTCTTGTCGTAATCACCACAGGGTCATCGTGTCGATCTAGGATACCTTTGAAGTCAAGTCGGGAGAATCAAACTATAAGAGTATCCATATCTTCCTTCTTTCTCTTCTATTTAGCCTTTGAAGGTGCCAGATTCATAACTTCTACTTTGGTCACTAACTTAGCCTCTGCCACTTGAGCTTTACGGTCGGCTACCTCTAAGCCACCCTTGCTAGTCCTCCACATATTGTGTTAACACCAAAGGAGATCATACCAACCCTCTTCATAGGGGCATTGTCATCTTTGGGTGGGAGTTCAGGGTCATCTTCATCATCATCATCATCATCATCTGAGTCACCATCTCTTATTGTTGGGACATCTTCCTGACACCTGTCGTTTCTCTTTTTTTAGGGTCATCTCTTCCCTCTTAAAATCTTTACCATCGACATGCTTTTTGAGCCTTCTGGACTTAAACATCTTCTCAATCTCATCCTTTAAGGCAAATCACTTGTCAGTCGGATGACCGTTGTCTTTGTGGAACTCGCATCATAGATTTGTGTTCCTCTTATACGGAGGAGCCTTCAGCTGCTCTGACCATCTTAGGAACTGGTCATTTTTTATTTCATTAAGGATGTGTTCGCAGTTCATAGTTTGAGGAGTATAGTGTGCAAACTTGTTGTCAACATATGCCTCCTATAAAAGGGACACCACGATATCAGCTTCATATGCCGAATTTTTCCCATCTAGGTGATAACCTGTTAATGCCCATGAATTCAAAGAAAGAATAGTTGAACAAGGTCAAGGAGGACCTTAAACTGTTGACCAAGTCCGAATCTCTAGGAACTACATGGATTTCACCCATATGTCTCCATACCATAAGGCAAGGTCGCCAAAAATATTTGAGACGCACAACATTGAGAGGTTCAGTAGTACCAGACCCCCAATTGTTTATCCTGAAATCTATGACTGCGATATGAATCTCGTAGGTGCCTCCGAATAAATAATGGCCCAAATGTTCTAGCAGACTCTGGAAGACAACACTCTTCATTAGTTTTAATCCCTCGAGGAATCTAGAATTCATAGTTGGGAGAATGTTGCCCAAGATTTCATATCACAGTACAAATACAACAAGGATTTAGAGTTTATATGTTATGATGTAGAAATTATCAAGGAAAACCCTGGTGAAACTATCAATAATTTCATAGGAAGGAAGAGAGAGAAAGCGACAACTATGACAAACTGACCTTCTGAAGAGGAGCAAGTTAGCATTATGAAGAAAAAATTATCACCCCATGTTTGAACAACAATGGGAGGATAGTACTACACACACTTCTGAGCCCTCTAGTAAGCAGGAGTGGAGATTGAGTAAAATATTTCCAAAACAAAAATTGAACCAAAGAAAGTATCCGGACATTTCACACTGGGAAAATATAAAAAACCTTCCAACACCATTGTCTCCACCATCAACAACATCTCATAGCCTGCCACTTCATGGACGAAGGAAAGACGTGGTAGTCCAGCCATAAAACAATACACCGGGCTCCATGCTCCCATTTCCAAAGTATACCAAGGCCTACTAAGATGAAATCTCATCAAACCTTTGGACCCTCGTCCACTACCAAACCGTCTTCAAAAAAATTTCAAATCTAAGGACCATTGTGATGTTCATCAAAATTTTGGGCATTCCACTGATCAACGCTTCTACCTCCAGAACGTAATTCATGATCTTATTAACCGAGGTATCATCACCCTACCAACCAATCCTAAACCCAACACAACTCACAAACCACTTCCAAATCATACCATTTCTATATTCCTAGAAAATAATCTAGAATTTGACCCATCTACCCAAATTGTACCCAACAAATCATTCTCCCTACCTATATACTCACCCAAACCCCTTAAAGTTTGCCATATTTTCTATTACATGCTAATTATTTTGTCGATCAGGCCCAATCACTACTAATAAGGGAACGTATTTGTGACACCCCGCCTTATTAAATATCTGGTGATCAGTCCTATATTAAATTCAAACAGAATATCAAGTTGGTTCATTCTCAGCATCACTCTCGAAAAACACTTTCTTTATTAATTCACTTAATAATTAATTAAGCTAGTGTAAAAAACTTTACCATTTTTTATTTAATTAAAATCATTCCATAATGAAAAGTAATAATAAATAACATCACATCACAACTGATTGAGAATCACTATGACTGGAAGAACTCTCCAGTTAAAACACTCCATTACAATCAAATAAAATTGATATCCCCAGTATTTAGAAAAATAATTACAACCTCTAGAATCCTGGTCGACATGCCCTCAATGGAAGTAGACACTACAAATGTATGAATAAATCGAATGGAAATGTCTAAATGAAATTTTCCTCACCACTAGAAGCTATAATCCGTCGAGATATCCATATTCTATACTGGCATCCCTGATACAGGATACCTGAAGTACAAGATACAATGGAGAAAAAAATATGCAAGGAAACGGGTTACGGACCAATTGTAAAATATTTTTAAAAATTGAAAATGCTTAACAAATGCAATTAAGCAATTATTATGTACATGTTAGCTTCTCGGGCCCTCTCTTGCGGATTCTCACCTCTCATCTAGTGTGAACGCCTAGCATACCTTATTATTACCATTATTAAGGTTTCCGAAAATGATTCTACCCAATATCAATTACACGTACTTCCAGGCACTACGTATAATAATTAAACATGTTCATTTCTCTTTAATATGAACTAGGCTTTCACAAATTTAGGATTAAGTATTCACTTACCTAATTCAATTTGATCTTATTATTCATTTTCATCTACAATTTCACATAGTAGATTACATCACTGTATATATATTCATCACACTATAATATATATATATATATATATATATATATATATATATATATATATATATATATATATAACCTCCCAGACACAGTCATGGTGCATGCATACTCTGCTATCATGTCCTGACACATGTATCGTTGTATAAAGGACTATTTGTTCGGCGTATCTCACGAACCATAATTAACATAACACACAATATCTGAGGTGAGCATACTCCCCAGCCAAATGGAGTGTTTTAACTGGAGAGTTATTCACCAATTAGGGTTAATCCTTTATTCGATTTAAATCCCAATATATATTTTGTTCCATCGTATCGAATTTAATTCCCACTCGTCAATTTCCCCCATTTCATCCCCAACAAAAAATTATTTTTCGGGTCTTAAGTATACCCTATTACCATTCTCTAAATCCCAAAATTTTCAATTAATAATCACCAAATATTTCTCAAAGTTAGGATTTAAAAAAAAATTAATTCACATTTATAAGGGAAGCCAATCGATCGATTGTTCTTGGTTGATCAATCGATTAGTCGATCGATCGACATTCTTGAGTCGATCGATCGATCGACTAGATATTGGCCCATATTCTACATAAGTTAACTTATGGGTTTAGCCATTTTTCAACCCCAAAAACTCAATCTTATGATCCCAAACAACTAATAATTTATTCCCAATGCTACAAAATACATATAATGATCTCCAATAATTATACAACTTAAAATTATCATGAAGTTTGGATTAAATCAGATTATTTCCCATAAATTCTAGAAATCTCATATTTTATGATTTCTCCAAAAATAACTTATAAACTAAGATTTTAATCGCCAAATGACTTCCAAATTTCATGGATTAAAATATATAATCAACAAGATATATATCTCTCATTTCAAGGAATCAATTAAAGGAATCAATTAAACTCCTCATAATTTATCTTTAAATCACTAAACTTTTCAGAATGTTCTAAACAACCTACCATGGACATTATGCATGCTAAATTTGCAAAGGTTAAATCATTTGCCTTTAGATTGTAGGTTTGAACCATTGAAGAAGAATTATAGCCTCCAAAAATTTCCAACTCCAGATTTGTTCTTGCACAAATTTGTCACATCATCCCCTTAGGCTCTTGAATTTTTTTCTCACATATCTCCACTTTCTTTCTATAATTTTCTTAACCTTTGGGTTTGTGAAAGTGACTATTTCCTAAACCCAAACTTTTATTTTAAAGGTGAAATCCTGTTTTTGGATTTCACCCACCATTAAGAAGGCCAAAAGTCACCTAAAAAATGCCCAAGACCCAAACATGACCCCCGGGTACTCAATTTTGACAATTTAAACCCTCCCGGACACTTTGGTGCAGTCAAAATAATCATTTGAATGATATAAAACTAATTTACTTTCATTCCACTAAAATATAGTCTCGACACAACTCACACGCGTGTCCTGACTTAATTATCATAATTGTCGTATTCATCACTCGTGACAGTTTTATAAAATCATAATCATTTCTAAAGTCATATTCATATATATTACTTTTAATCACCAAGTAACATTCAACATGAATTACATATTACTTTATTCTCAAGAAATATTTAAATCGGACTAATTTTTCAATTATGTAATAATTAATTTTATTTAATCCCATATTAAAAGTCATTACAAATACGGGGTGTTACATACTTCCCCCTTACAATGGAATTTTGTCCCAAAATTTGGAAAAAAATTACCAGATAAGAACAACTTTGTTTTTATGTTGTGCATCGCATCCTCGCGCTTACAAGTAAACTACTATATACCGCCCATATAGAACGCTACCGAATACCCTTAATAATGAACACCTCACTTATATGCTTTTTAAACCCCATGTTACCCGGTCACATAGGTTCTTGCCCAAGTCTTACCATTTAAGTTTCACAACTTAAACTTTATTTTAGATATTCACTATCTAGCCTTCTACTATTTACACTTTAGTAGATTAATCATTTTTTAAATACATACTATCTCATCTCACGACGATTGCACACAAGTAGGATATTTGTGCAGTATATATTTCACACACGATATATAATATAAGTATCAATTCATGTTTGATAATCAGAATACTACCTGGTCTCCCACTTTTAACTAACACGGAGAAGAACAACAAGGCTTACCATACCATACCGCTACTGGAACCATGTCAAATGTGAACTTATGGGAGTTATTGGACACTAAATCCACTAGTGGAAGTATCTTCTCTAGTCCTCCCTTAAAACCCAAGGGTACGCATTTAATTTCTCCTCCAACATCCTCTTTGTCTTCTTGGTCTGCCCATTCATCTTCGGATGATAGGCCGTGCCCAACCGCTCGGTATCCATGGCCTCATGAAAACACTTCATAAATTAGGATACAAAGATCTTATCCCGATCGAACACATTATTAAATGATACCTCATGTAGGCTCACTATCTCGGCTATAAAGTTACTTCAGTCAACCAATCCACTATCACTCATATGGTATCATTATTACCTTCATGATAAAATCCTTGGGAATACTCTCCCATTACTACTGGTTAAAGAAACCCGTGTTGGTTTCGGATGGTCCACCCTTTTCCAACAAACAGGTGGCCCACAAATTTAACCATATTTGTCTTTATTAAATTCCATCGCCACTGTTATTTATAACCTGATACATTTTTTATCCTCCCAATGTACCACTAATCATGATCCATGTGACTTTGCCACAACGAGTGTCGCAAGTCCTTTCCCTCTCTAAAATTTGGATAAATCTTATCGAATTCACATGATAATCATAATCTACTACCTGATACAATACCATCCTCGTGATCGTACAGTCATGTCCTGATATCTCAACTTCTATAGCGATTTACCTTATCCCATATGACCCAAAAGGGAACAAAAATCTAGATTCAATAACCTAGGGTGCCCATTCACCCTATACCTCACACTTTCTTTCACAAATGAAATATATTCTCACATTATAGTGGAATTATCAATTCTCAATTATTTTCTCGTACATGCAGAGTAACTAAGGTACTAATCCCATGTACTATCGTCTAAAATTATATCCAACTCCCTACATTCATTAGTTTCATGCGTGGGATTTCTCGCAAAGTGAAATCCATACAAGGAACCCCCAGATACACTACTACAAAACATAGTCAGTTGTCGAGATCCGTAAGGTCCTCCGTCCCTAATATAGACCTTCCCACAATCGTTGTATGTTGACATAAAAATCTACTTATGTCCCTAAACATAACATGAAACATGGTGGTCTCATTATCCCAAGTCCGTGGCGCTATATATACCTAACGAGCTCTAACTAGCTATTCGATAGAGAACACAATATATCCCGAGTAACATTAGTAAATAAATCCCTATGCATCGGTATCACATATAACTAGACAATATACTCACTGAAGTCTATGATACCATAAAGTTTTCATATATATATATATATATATATATATATATATATATATATATATATATATATATATATATATATATATATATATAAGCCCAACCTTATTTCAGGTGGCGCCTCACAAAAGTAATATTACTCACCCGGAGTATCCATCACGATAGTCTTAACACTCAATCTACTATCGTTCAGACATCTGGTAATTAATCACAACACATTACCATAGTAATCTTTACTTTGCTAACTCAATGCAATAGTAAATTGTAATCACAAAATATGTTCTCAGGACCCACTCGATTCACTCACAGGTGACATAAAAAAGTCTCGATACTCATGGTAAATACGTTTCCAACAGGACTATTAAAATTAATATACATACTAAACTCGACTCGCATGCGAATTTTAGTGTTAACCGTTCATATATAAGTTATGACATACCCCTTCCACATAATTTAATCCTTTACTCACAAGGATGAAACAAAAGTTCACCAGTCTCACCCAATCGTAGGGTCTTTGCATGCACTTCTTGCGGCCAAAACAACCCATGATCACTTGCAATCGTTATACAACTAGGATTTCATCCAATAGTTTTCCCCTCGTTGCGTACAAAATATTTCGTCATGTGGCTTACACGGCCATTATTAAAACGTTGGCCCAAAATCTCTAGGCCTCAATTATGTCCTTGATGACCTCCCATTTACTTCTTGGGTCAGGTCGAGCCTAACATACGGTATGCTATTATTACCGAGGACTCCACTGGTCTTATATAAGTTCCTAGGCCCAATTTTGTTCACACAATTCCTTCGCTAGAAATCTTAGTCTTCTAGTTGTTATGCCTAACTGGCATGGTTTATCATTCATAAACTTATTCATCTCACTTCTTAACGTGGACACATTTAACACTGGCAGTCCTACTCTTTGTATGTAGGATAATTTCCTCGTCACTAGTCCTATTGACAATTTTGGCATGTCCTTTTCTCCGACCTATCATTCTTATTTAACAACTGTTATTTTTATTGTTCCCTTGGCTCTACTAGTCCTATGGAACATGTTATCGACCTTGATTGTATTAGATGAATCCATCACCACTTAGTAAGGGTTTAAATGGGTCCCCTACTATGTATACCTTCCTATGATGTTTCACTAACACAGTTGAATTCAATATTGTCCTTCGGATAGGTTTTCCCAACCTTCTGGGCTCTCCTTCTTCTTGAAGCGGTTAAAAATTTCTTGGCGGCTTCAACCCTAGACGCTTGCATCAGTTTTCCTTTTGTGCTTGGGAATCTAACTCACAAGTCCTTTCACAACAATGAACTCTTCTTATCTTTAATGTACCTCTTCTTCATTGGGTAAAGATATAATTAAACTAGTGGACTTCAATCTCATATTGGGTTTTCAATGTTTCCCATATAAAATAAATTTTGAAATTCCATTCATACCCCGATTAAAACATCAGATAGATGATTTCACGGTCAAACCATACCTAAATTTCTCATTTTATCTTCAACATGCTTCTTTATATGCAATGTCTATAACTCTCAACACTTTAGATTACTCCTCTAAACAAATATTTCATTCGAAATTTTCAAGTCTCGGGTGTTACTACACTTCACCCTACATAATTTCCTTTGGTTTTCTTCCTTTACAAGATTCCCTACGACTCCCTCACCCTTTACTGATAGTGTTGGGTGGGTTTGGAACAGCAAAATCGTTATCTAAGATGGTGCTTGGGAAAATACATCTCGTAAGAAACTCCTTTATTGTCCTTAACCTGATTAATAATTTTGGTGGGTTCGATCCCAAACACTATTTTCCAAAACAATCTATCTTCGGCTAAGTCCACCTCCTACTAATCTTCTAACGATCCTCGCTAGTAATCGATGACCGATCGAGCTCATATAATAATTACATCACTTATATTTCTCGGTAGGAGCATGTAAGTCGTAATACACAGAGGAATACAGTTTCCTAATAATCGGTCTCTACATCAAAGAACGCTACATTGAAACGTATAAAGCCTTACAGATCCTAAGGAGACTAGAACCTAATGCCCTAATACCACATGTGACACCCCGCCGAATTAAATATCGGGTGAAAAATACTTTATTAAATTAAATTAGAATATCCAGTTGGTTCATTCTCATCATCACTGTCGTAAAACACTTTCCTTATTAATTCACCTAATAATTAATTAAGCTAGTGTAAAAAACATTTCCATTTTTAATTTGTAAAAGGGCAGTATAGATAAGATGGAGGCGTAACCTCTTTTGAGTATGGTAATAGTAAGTTAACTAGAAAAACCTTGGATTAATGATAGGACATGAAAGGACAAACTTAATGAAGATAGACTCAGTTTAAACTCATAAATCTATCACGTATAACTCAGAACGTAGTAATGAACTTTGGAAGTAACTTAGCTAGAAGGGAGAGAGAAGTAAGAACCCTAGATACACATTGGTAGGCAGTCAAACACACTAAAAAAACCCTCAAGAATCTCCATCAAGTATTAAAAGCTACGTAATAAATGACAATAGTGGGTGAGTAAACCCTCTGGTACGTAATAAATCTCTTTGGTGTATATTCTCTCTAGTCATAACTTCTGAACTCTTAAAAAATAGATCCTCTCCTCAAAGGTGATTGGGGTCCTTAAATAGCCCCCCACACCACCCTTAAGGCAACTCAGTCATTAAAGACTATGAAAGATCTCCCTCATACTTTATGTCACAACATTAAATGCCTGATGCCCTAAATAGCTCCACGACATAGGCATTAAATTCCAAGGCATGCCTTTTGTCTAACCACTGTGTGTCAGGGGGCTATTGTCACAGAGGTGGCTCACCAACTGTTTGACAGGACCAAATACCACGATGGTTTACTCAAGTGAAGGTCTGATATTGCCTAGCTGGTTAGTGACATTAGATAAGGTGTATGTGACATTAAGTAAAGAATTATTTGGTTCTCAACTCAACGCCCAATGGAACTCCAAGCTGTCCCGCCTGAGGTTCCACGACCAAGGTCCTTCGGTGTTTTACTAGGTGTATCTAAGATGGTAAGGACAAGCCCCAACAGTGCCTCACTTCTCAATCCTCCAAACTATGTCCCTCTAAAGTTTCCACGACGAGGTCATTCGATAGATCATAAAATCTCTTCCAGGCCCTACCAAGCCTGATCTCTCGCGAGTATCGTTTGACCTCACACTAAATCTCTTTATTATTCTCATTATAACATTACATCCATTACAGCTCATAGTCAATATATAAACAAAGATACAATATGACTAACACAACAAGCTAAAGTATGAGTTGCCACGCTAAGCTGCCTTGGTGAGTTGCCACGCTTGAGTTACCTCGGTGAGTTACCACGTTTGAGGTGCCTTAGTTTCTTAAACCTGAACACTGTTTGCTAATGGGGGAATTATCCCTATTCTTAGGATTACCTTCAATCCCCCTCTACAGTTGCCCCTTCGTGGAGAGATTTATTATGAGAATAGGAAATTTTTGCGCAAAAACTTCTCAATCTGATGAACCTTCTCTGCATGAAAACATTCTGGCCTCTTTACCTTCGTTAGGAACACCACGTTAGAACTTCCAGGAAAAAGTAAAATTCTCCCCGATGTACCTGAGCCGAAGTGACACAGCTTATTGCTGGTTGGGCGAAGGGACATAACCACTTTTTCCTTACACTGAGCTTCAACCATTCTAGCTTTACTATTTGAAATTCTCCCGAAAGTCCTGCTAACCTTCTCAAATACTCGTTTGGACTCTTGGTGAGTGAAGTTCTCCCTTTAATTCTTTGCTATGTTTGAAAAAGTAGAAATTATCCTCGATGTAGCTGAGTCACCCATAACAACGTTTGAACTTGTGGAGAGGGAACATTGTAGCTTATTTGAACCGTTAGGATATCTTTTCTGTTAGGAGTTACTCGATATGTCTGGCAAAAATTTAGCGCTAAAGCTCGAACTTGTTTAGGAAGGCAAACCCTTCTAGTCCCCAAGCGTCACTTCGTAAATGATGTAGCGGTGTCTTTTCAGCTATCAAAACACTTCTCGAAGTTCCACGTGTTCATTTGAAATGATTATAGGAAACTCGAAAGACAGGTTTAACTAGTTTAAAAGGCTTCAAACGTCTCATTTATTTCAAACCCTTCTCTTTCCTTCTTCTTCTTCACGCTCCCATATTCCTCAGAGAGAGAAACTTTGTGCTCAAACCTCCATTGTTATCCATTTCTTTGCCCAATATCCTTCCTCTTTGTTCTTAGACCTTCTTGCCAAGCTATACCATTCATCTCCACTCTATTACGGCTTCTTCGAGTTATTCTAAGGTCTCCACCACCACCACTCAGCCAGGCTCCCCCTCCACCAGTTCTAGCATCTCTGTTACCCCTAGCACCGCTGCCGTGAGTGTTGCTCATCAAGAGAAACTACGCTTCTATCATCTAGCACCTATCTTTTGCGAAGTTTATAAATTTTTTGAGTCATGCAAGACCTACCATTTATCATCCAAGTTCGACCCTTTACTATTGGGTGATGAGGAAATGGATTCATCAAAGTGGGGCTATCTACCCCTAGAGGGGACTTTGCATTTCCATTTGGACCATGGTGACTTCCCCTATTCTCAAATTGACTTCGAAGCACCCGGGGGGTCGCTAGACCATTTTTGTGCATGGCATACCGATATGCAGAGTTCTCACGTGGTTGCTCTTGTAAAAGTTGGGCTTCATCGAGTCTACTGGTTTGTCGAGTTCACCCTCTCTAAGCACAACGCGGCACTCCAAGTGCTAGTCTCCAGATGGAACATCACAACACATACCTTCTTCGCTGCGTGGGGGGAGTTCACCGTTATACTAGAGGACGTTCGTGAACTCCTTGGGTTTGAACCCATGGATGAGTTCACCTACCATAATGAGGCCTGGGATGTTGAAGAGGCTGCTGATTGAGATGAGTTGGACTGGATCTACAACAGTTGCACTGGTTCCTCAAACAAAGCAAAATTTACTCCCCTCATCAACTATTTTTTTGAAGCTCTAACCCCGAAGGACGCTAATACTATAACGGGTCGGGGTAAAGGTACATCCCTAGAATTACCAACATATATACTTTTGCTGCTTTCATGCTTCTTCCTGACTGGGAAACCCAATGATCAGCCCATGAGGGACCTGATAAATATTTTCATTCGTTTGGCCCTGGGTTTCAACCTTCCTCTCGTCGCCATCACCTTGGGGTCCCTCTTGGATTGAACCCACATCGACATGGTAGAATCACTAGGTCGTTATAACTTGGCCAAGTTTTCCAACACCATCATTCTAACGGGCTTCCTTTACACTCGTTTTCCTGCTATTTTCGCCAAGTCAATTTCTCTTCCCGTGAGCTAAGGTATTAAGCCCCCACGCATCCTATATTTCCATAAGAAGCAAAGTCGAAAGGAGATAATAGAAGTTTTTAATCTTTTATACACTTTCGTGATGAGGCCATACAGTGAATCTACATTTTCCCATAGTTGGGATTTCTTTCCTTCGGTAGCCATAACGATCAAGTTCATCCCAGTTGTACAAGATCCCTCGCAATCCGCGATGCTTCTATTTACCCTCGGGTTTCTTCCTTCTTACACCTACTTAGGATACACCTCAAAGCCCTACAACCCTGACAGATGCAACAGGAAGTTCAAGTTTGATCAGGGGGCCCCTCGACCTGTGTGTCAACACAACCACCCACAGGCCACTTTCGCTGAAGCCTGCAGCTTCTATACTGCAGCCACGGTGCTTGGTGTGACATCCACCATCGATGCATGTGTCACCCTTCCTAGTGCCACTAGGAAGGGGAGACGTATCTACCTCTTTGCCACCAAGTTTCATTTAGGGCAGTTGGAACAAATTCGTGAGTACATTTAGTCCCCCGCTTAATATCCCCCAGTCATTTCTTTCTATTCTTCTGAACTGGGTCTTAAGGGGAACTCCGTGCTTTGGGTTGAGTTTCCCTTGAGTAAAACTAGTAAAGAATCACTTCAAGACCTACCCCATCATTGCCCAAAGATCCCAACTGCCACCACGAAACCCAAGTCCATTATAGCTCCCAAACAAACTGCCCCCCGACCGAAGCTACACTGGGAGAAGGGCCTTCTCAACCACCCTCTAAGAAGTCCAAGTCCTCGAAATCCAAGCCCTAGGTTTAATCTCAAACTCCTTTGGAGTCTTTTCCTATTTCCTTCATTCCCCCCTTCCATGCCTGGGAAAAAGGTCGAGGAGCTGAAAAGACAAGCCCGATCAGAGGTAGAATGAATGAACGCTGAGTTTCAGTGATGCGCTGTCACTGTTCCCCCTACTGGTGGTTTCTCCATGATCGTGGTCGATCCTACTGAGCCCACGGTAAAGAGGAGAAGAAGGTTGAAGGTACCTCAAGGTGCCGGTTCAACGAGCACAAGGAAGAAAATGTTGGGTACTAGGTCCCAGAAGAAACGGATGCCTGAGAAACCTCCATCCCCAGCTCCTTTTGCTGCTGCCTACTCTCTGCTTTCAGCAGTGGTTATACCTTCTCATTCTCCCTCTGGGTCTGAGGTATGTGTGCATTCATTTTTCTTCTTATTTCCCATTTTCTTAAGGTAACTGCATTTTCTTATTGCTTGATAACATTGGTGCAGGGAGTTGAAGAAGCAAGGACTAGTCCTCCCAGTCCACCTGTAAGTCACTTTATGGGGGGGCGTTACAGTATTTCTCAAGCTGATACCACTCCTCCTCGTTCCCCAATGAGAGGCCTTACCTACTCACGGTGTTTGTCCTCCCAATGGGCCAAAGAAACTGCTATGAGGGCTGCTACCATTGGGTCTGTTGAAATGCCTGGCCAACCAGAGGCAACTACAGACATATATCGGTGACTTAAAAATCTTATGATAAACTCAACTTATATCGATGACTTGAAAATGAAAACACTTGTTAAGATTTTTCATAAAGTCCACCTCTATCGGTGACTTAACAGCGAAAACACTTATTAAGATTTTCTCATAAACTCCACCTATATCGGTGACTTAAGAATGAAAAGACTTGTTAAGATTTTCCAAAAACTTCACCTATATCGGTGACTTAACAACGAAAACACTTATTAAGATTTTTTTTATAAGCCCCATATTTCCTCTAACTGTTCTCAGGTTGCTCGAGAGGATTCTCCACCAGCTCCTTTGCCCATTGCCTCTCCGCAATGAGAACTTATCATTTCAGAAGATTGTAACCACGATGATCAAGGTTCCATGACCGGTGCCACTGCTGAGAGCGAATCTGGCTATGAGCTTCCTCTGCCTGACCTAGCTCCTCACACATTCTAGCGGATGGTACTTCAACGTTCTCCTTAGATGCCTGTTAACCATCATCTGGTCATTGAACACCATGTAAATCATCATCCTGAGACGTTCACAGTTGATTTCCTGCGTTCAAAAATCTCCGTTATGAGTTACAGGCTACAAGGCATGGTTACCGTTGTTGCTGAAATTGCCAACACTTCGACCTCGAACATTACCAGACCCCTCCTTAACCAGTTTTTGGGTTATCTGATGGAGTTGGATCACGACAGTTTCCATTTTCGCAGGCTTATCACACATTTGAAAACCTTAAAGAGCCAATGACTGGACAACTTTTACAAAAATATTACGAGGATCAGCGGGTGTAGGAAGCTATATTGGCCAAGCTAACACCTCTTCTCGGAGCCATTGACAAGGAGCTGGAGGACCTCGAAGAATCTCTACGTTTGGCGAAGCTAAAATGAGAAAAACTTCTTATCGAATGCATGTAAGCACAGACTAGGTTGAAGGTTTCCATTAATGCCCAACGGTCTTGCTTAAAATCTTCTTCGGGCCTTCCTGGAGATTTTTTCTCCTCCCCATATTTGTGTTTCCTCCTAGGCAAATGAGTTTTTGTATATGTATATTTTTGTTCTTCTCATGTAATTATTGGGCAATAGCTCCCAATTTTGTAATACTCCAAGGTTTATGAATGAAGAAATATATATGTTTTCTCATGCTTCTCCCTTGTGTTATAACTATTTGCATAAATTGTGAAGTGTGAAGTTCTATAATTCTTTCATCTATACTTGAATTATAATAAATAGAACTTGCATAAAAAATGAACTCGTATATTCATAACAGGTAGATACATCGGTGGCCTCAAACATAATTAATTATGCATGATAGACCTTCAACCATTTGTTGTTAATATTAAATGGCATGTCTTCTTCTATCATATAAATTAAGCAATAGCCTGAGTCATGAGCCTCTTTCATGATGAAACGTCCCTCCCAATTCGCCGCAAATATAGGTAAAGGAAGTCTCCTGATGTGTCTCACCGCTGATTTGAATACAAGACCTCCTTCCATGAACTTCCTTGGTCTTACCAAGTTATCATATGCCCTGGAGAGCTATTTCGTATACATTTGAAAGAGTTGCATCGCATTATATTTTTGTTCATCCAACGCTTCCAACTGCACATGCCTATTCTGAGGTAGCATGCTACCTCGCAGAGCATATTGAGTAGAGGGAACTTCTATCTCCACTAGGAGAATCACCTCGGCCCCATAAACAAGAGAGAACGGTGTATACCCTGTAGGCTTCCTCTTAGTCATTCGTTAGGCCCATAATACGGCTGGTATCTTATCATCCCACGATCCTAGGAAATCCTCCATTATTTTATCCAAGATATTAACCAAAGTTTTGTAAGTCGCTCTAGCTTGACCGTTTCCCTTTGGGTATGCCACCGTCGATGTGTGATGGACAATGGAGTATTTATTTGTGAGCATCGTTACAACGGAATTGACGAAAGGAGTTCCATTATCTTAAAGGATAACATTTGGGATCCAAAAACAGCAAATAATGTATTCCCTGATGAAGATGCTCTGTGACAACCCGAATATAATTATGATTAATTATGCTTAAATCATGCGTAGCTTATGTGATATGATTAGTGTGTTATTAATATGTGTGATGTTAATTTATTATGTTTAGTCTAATCCTACCTTCAAAAAGTATGAAATGTCGAATTAGTTACAAATACAAAATTTTGAAGGTTTCGATAGGAATGTTCATGTTTAAGGCTAGTTTTGACCTTTATGACATAACAATTGACTTGATGTGAAAACTATATAGTTGTAGACAAGTGAGTTATGGTTGTAACACAACAAACGGTGTGTGAAACGAAGGTTCGAGTAAGAAGTTATACCAAAATTACGAAACAAGGGCAAAATAGTCCATCCGTTAAGTAGTATTTTGTCTTATTATGGCAACAAATGTTTTATTCTCATTGGTTGGGAAGGGTGGTGGCTTTGTCCGACCTTAAACCCTTAGAATTACCTCTTTATTAATCCAAAATACAGCCATGAGAGATTTTAAGCTTAAGGAAAGAGAAGTAGGAAGTTAGGAAGAAAAAGTGAGGAGAAAATTGAAGAAAATTCATAGAAAATTACGTAAAAGCCCCGAAGGTAATTCTAACTGCAAATCTTATTGTTTTTCTTATATTTATGTTTTATATGATAGAAACCATCATTTTTTTACTAAACTTTCAGCCCTTGATATATATGTTTGGTTAGATGAAAGTTTAAGTTAAGTTTAATGTATAAAACCCTAAAATTGCTTTGTTTAGAAACTTTGTTTATTCAAACTTCCATATATTGTTGTATACTTACTGGAATTGATTGATTCCAATTGTATATTAACCTGGACTCATATATGTATGACATATCGGAAAATCATGTGAAAATACCAAGAAATGAGTCTTTGGTGAGAGTTTGAAATTCGGTTATGAAATCTGCCCTAAGGGTGAAAATATGCCCGCCATGTGTTCGGTGTTTTGCTTGACATAGCAAACGAACCTTAAAAATTATGAAATTTTAATTTTGTATTTTTCAATATGTTTACTGATGTTGGGTGAAATATCATATAAATTTTTGATGTAGAAAAATTATGGAAATTCGTGGAAGTTGAATGAACGATAAGAGGGCCTATAGGGCAGATTTGCCATGTGGTAAAGAAATGAGCATATCTTGCTCTACGAGACCTAAAATGATGTACCGTCTTTTGTATTGGAATACTAATATGACAAGGATTGAATTTACAAGAATAAATGAATTTAAATTTGGTCTATAATTTGGATGTGTTAAATATACTAGCATGGATTTGGATGGAACTTCACTTGTGATAAATAATTTGAATGGAATCATGTGACGCTTATGGATTGAATTATGTTTAAATATTTCTTTGGATTATTGATATTATTATGATGATACTAATATTTTAAGAATGATAGGAAGGGAAGAAGATCTTATTGAACAAGCACTGGATAAAGGCAAGGGCAAAGCCAGTTAAACTGCCAAGGTGAGTGTACTTATGATTTGTTTCATATGTAAATATGAATATAGCTCTAAGAGCGGATTTGTTTGAATACTTCGGTATTCAAGATTTGTTTGGATATTAAAATATCCCGGATTTGTTTGGGTCTCATGATCCAGGATTGGTTTGAATACTTCGGTATTCAGGATTTGTTTGGATATTCAAATATCCAGGATTTGTTATTGCCAATGGGCAGAATTATTTGGATCTTATGATCCAGGATTTGTTATTGCCAATGGGTAGAATTATTTGGATCTTATGATCCAGGATTTGTTATTGCCAACGAGCAGAATTATTTGGATCTTATGATCCATGATTTGTTATTGCCAATGGGCAGGATTGTTCAGATTTTATATTCACATATTCGATATAGAATTGTTATTCTATTGCAGGGAAGGAGTACCTCACTAGGCTTAATGCTTATGGTTTATATTTTAACAATTTCAGGTTTGTACGCTGCCAGCTAGGATAATATATGACCGGTAACTTTGAGAGTTACACCGTTAGAAGAGATGGGGTTTAAGTATGGAGATTTTATCGTTGTCACACTGAAGATTTTGACATACTCACACATTGTATATATTTATTTAGTATGGATTGAGTTGATCATAGTTAATCATAGTATTGTATAATGTCTAATTATGACTATGATGTTGACTTCGTTATGGCACAAGAACAATATTATGTTCATTATGCAAAACAAAAAAAATATTGATAATGGAATTATATTTTCAATGGGCTCGAGATTATGATCCAATTATTCTAATAACAATGATTAGTATGGATATTGGGTTTGGGGTGTGACAATTAGTGGTATCAGAGCGTGGTTATTAATTCTGGACGTGTGTGACGATTAGATGGCAGTATTGAGTTAATTTGATATTTATGAATTGTTTATGTACTAACCAATAGTTTAGTAGTATAAACTGTTTATATTGGTTGTTAGAATTTTGTTGTATTACAGATAATTCCAGATGGAACCTGGGAATGGACAACCTAGAGAAGAGGGAGTCGCTTCTCGTACAGAGAATACTGAAGAAGAGCAGAGTGTTGTTGGAAGGGCCAGAGAGAATGAACAACCTACAGAGATTCAGATGATGGTGCAGGCAATGCTGAGGATGGCAGAGCAACAAGAAAGAAATATGGCACAAATGGCAGAACAACAGGCTAGATATCGAGAATCAAAGGCCGTGGCCAGGATTGAGAGAGAGGCAAGGAAGGAAATGAAAGATTCCATGCATGAGAAGTTTTTGAAGTTGAACCCTCCAGAATATTCAGGGTCAGATGAACCTACAGAAGTTGAGATGTGGGTCAGAGATCTAGAAACTATCTTTGCAGTTATGAAGGTTCCAGATAACCAGAAAGTGAATCTAGCTGTGTTTAAGCTCAAAGGAGAGGCGAAGTATTGGTGGGAAGCCAGCAACCATTTGGTGCCAAGGATGGAAGGTACTGATGTCATTACTTGGGCTGAATTTATTAAAGCTTTGTATGTTAAGTATTTCCCTAAGGTTTATAGGAGGGAGAAGCTGAGGGAGTTTTTAAATTTGACCCAAGGGAAAATGTCTGTAAGGGAGTATGATGCTAAATTTACTGCTTTGTCTAGATTTGCTACTAAGTATGTGCAGGATGAAGGAGATAAATGTAGTAAGTTTCAAGATGGACTAATTTGGACTATTCAAAATAGAGTGGCCACTTATGAGTTAGAAGATTATGCTTCTCTGGTAAACAAAGCCACGATAGCAGAAAGGCAAATGAACCAAGGGATGGCGAGTAGAGAGAGTTTTAAGAAGAGTAGATTCGATGCATCTCAGTCTAGAGGAGGTGAGGGTGGAAGTGTTAAGGTGGAACCTCATAAATTTCAGAGAGGTGATGGATATAGTGGTAGAGGCCAAGGGAGATTTAGCAGAGATACTAGGGGTGGAGAATCTTCTAGTGTGGTTAGGAGGTCAGGAAAGGGTGAGGCACCGATAAGAGTTGTTGCATGTTTCTTTTGTAAAGAGGAAGGGCATTATAAATCTGAGTGTCCTAAGCTTAAGGGATTGGAATGCTACCATTGTCATCAAGTGGGGCATATTAAGAAGAATTGTCCGCAATTGGCAGAGACTCCAGCAGCACATAGTGAAGTAGCAAGCAGAATGTTATCTCCGGGCAGTGCAGTGAAAAGTATGGGCAGAGGACAAGCTAGTAGTTCCAGACCAGGTGGACGAGTTTTTACAATGAAAGAAGCTCAGATTACTCCAGATGTGGTGACAAGTACACTTTTTGTTACTGATAGAAGTGCTTATGTTCTGATTGATCCTGGTTCCACACATTCTATTGTGTCATATGCATTTTCCATATATCTGAATAGACCATGCACTCATTTAGAGGTGGGGTTGGGTATTTCCATGCCTATGGGGGAGATGATTGTAGTTGAATATGTTTTTCGTGATTGTGTTTTGACTGTGGGGTCTAGAGATACAGTTATAGATCTACATCTGTTGGATATTTCTGATTTTGATATAATTCTGGGAATGGATTGGTTATCTAAATATCATGCATCTATGGATTGTTTCTGTAAGGAAGTTGTTTTTAATATGCCTGGTGAGCCTGAATTTAAATTTATGGGGGAAAGGAAAATTGTTCCCAGTTGCATCATTTCTGCTATTCAGACGAGGAAATTATTGAGTAAGGGTTGTGAGGGTTTTATTGCATATGTTCTTGACACTAGGAAGGGGGCTTTACAATTAGTCGATGTTCCTATTGTACGGGATTTTCCTGAAGTGTTTCCTAGTGATTTTCCAGGGTTACCTCCAGAAAGAGAAGTTGAATTTAGTATCGAATTAGCACCGGGGACAACCCCTATTTCTATGGCACCGTATAGAATGGCACCTGCTGATTTGAAAGAACTCAAGATTCAGTTGCAAGATTTACTTGATAGGGGGTTCATACAGCCTAGTGTATCTCCATGGGGTGCGCCCGTTTTATTTGTGAAGCAGAAAGATGGTACCATGCGTTTGTGTATTGATTATAGGCAACTGAATAAAGCTACAATTAAGAACAAATATCCTTTACCTCGTATAGATGATTTGTTTGATCAGTTACAGGGTGCTAAAGTGTTTTCAAAAATAGACTTACGATCGGGTTATCATCAGTTGAGGGTCAAGGAGAGTGATATTTCTAAAACTGCTTTTCGTACTCGGTATGGTCATTTTGAATTTCTGGTGATGCCTTTTGGGGTAACTAATGCTCCAGCTGTATTTATGGATCTTATGAACCGGTTACTTCATCCTTTTGTTGATTCATTTGTGATAGTTTTTATTGATGATATTCTGATTTATTCACGTGATATGGTTGAACATGAAAAGCATCTCACAACTATCATAAATGAGTTGAAAGATAAGAAATTGTATACCAAGTTTAGCAAGTGTGAATTTTGGCTATAACAAGTTGCATTTTTAGGCCATGTTGTTTCGGGAGATGGTATATGTGTTGATCCTAAAAAGGTGGAGGCTATTGTAAAATGGGAGAGGCCCAATAACGTGACTGAGGTGAGGAGTTTTCTGGGTTTAGCTGGGTATTATAGGAGGTTTATAAAGGAATTTTCTTCAATTGCCTTGCCGATGACTAAACTAACTCGAAAAGATGTTAAGTTTGAATGGAATTCTGATTGTGAAAATAGTTTTGATGAATTGAAAAAGAGGTTGGTAACTGCCCCTGTTCTTACTATTCCACATGGTGGAGATGGTTTTGTTATTTATACTGATGCCTCACACCAGGGGTTGGGTTGTGTTTTCATGCAGCATGGTAGAGTTATTTCTTATGCTTCTAGGCAGTTGCGTACACATGAACGTAATTATCCTACACATGATTTGGAACTTGCTGCTATTGTGTTTGCTTTGAAATTATGGCGTCATTATCTATATGGTGAGGTATGTAAAATTTTTACTGACCATCAAAGCCTTAAGTATTTATTTACTTAGAAGGAGTTGAATTTGAGGCAAAGGCGGTGGATGGATTTAATTAAAGATTATGATTGTACAATTCACTACCACCCAGGAAAGGCAAATGTAGTTGCAGATGCTTTGAGTAGAAAGGCTTCAGGCAGGTTATCTTGTATTCGATGTGCTAGAGTTGCTCATATTATGGAGTTGAGATTGATGGGAGTAGAATTGCAGCTAGTAGATGGGGATAGATTCTTTGCTCATGTAAGCGTAAGGCCTTTGTTAGCTACCCGTATTCATGATTTGCAAAGTCAAGATCCTTTCCTTGAGAAGAAACGACAAGATGTCCAAGGTGGTAAGTCTGAAGATTTTTGTATTCTGAATGATGGCACCTTATTGTATAAACAGCGGTTATGTGTGCCTAATGTGGGTGGATTGAAAGAGGAAATTTTAGATGAGGCTCATAATTCCATTTATACTATGCATCCTGGTAGTACTAAAATGTATAGGGATTTAAAGGAGCATTATTGGTGGAATAATATGAAGAAGGAAATAGCGGATTTTGTTGCTAGATGCCTTATATGTTGAAAAGCCCCGGATTTTAAATTCACAATTAAAATATAATTTCCTTTTTATGTATAAAAACAATACGAATGGTGAGGAAGCGTTGTAAAACAGGTGATGGTTCAACTTTCAAAAATAACAACAAGTTTTAATTTCTCAAAACAAATTAAAACATAATTCAAGTCCTAGAATTTGCCTAAGTCATGATTATTCATTTAAACAAAGTTAGGCGAAACCAGTTTTAGCAAATGACTGGAATAAACCAAATTTACCCAATATTTAATTTAGTCCCAAATTAAATGAGTGTGATAATTTAAACAAAATTTTATCTTGAAATTAACCTAAGCATGCGTTCTAAATTATGATGCAAGATAAAATAAACAATATCACACTACGCCGAGATGTACAAGCAAAAAGCCCAAGACGGGAAACAACCTCGGACGGCCCTAGCCATAAGTCCACTAGATACGGAATTACAATTACAAGACAAGAGACTTACAACACTCGACTCGAACCCTCTCAAGCCTCGATACACCTCCTTGTAGAAACCACTTCCTAGCGAACAACCTCGGAACACCACCGCGGTCTCGGAATCTACCGATGGGACTTTATATGGTCACCGTCACCCAAGCATGGAGCCTTTCTCCGTGTGGGTAGAATCTCAACAAAAGTCTTCTTTGTGATGGGGTGTAGAAGCAAACCCGAAACGTCTCTTGAATTCGGTAGAGAAAATCGGTGCCAAAAACTCCAAGCAATTGATATAAATATAGAAACTTGGATAAACACAATTATTGGGTGTAAACTAGAGTGTGTATGAATTTTTCATTAAAAATTAACACTCAAAACTTGAACATTTTCCTAAAATTATTTTGCTCTCAAACTCTCTCTAGGAGATAAACAATGTTGGAAAAGTTATCTTGGAAAATGTGTTTCCCGTACATAATAATGTATGAAAAAAGTTGGTTGAAAACCAAGTGGAGAAGTGGGGAAAAAACTGCAAAAAACTGCTCAAAACCGTTCCCGCCTGGCGTCTCGTTCGAACGAACTTGACTCTCGTTCGAACGAGACTTCTAACGAGCAACCAGCCTGGGCTCGTTAGAATCTCGTTAGATACCTCGTTAGAACGAAAACTCGTTCGAACGACATATCGAACGACTGACCAGATTAGGGTCATTGGCAAACTCGTTCGAACGAAACTGGTTCGAACGACAAAACTCGTTCGAACGACATTTCTAACAAACGACCATAAAGTTTGTAAAATTCGATTTTGGCCCAGAAACTTTTATATACTTATATTACAGTTCTAATTGATTATTTCTGAAAATAAAATGAGTTTTTTATTACACCTAACACCCAATACATATTGTTCCAAGCTCCTATATAAATATAATTGCATTCATAACTTGGGAGCATGGAACCTTAGTTGATGACGTAGAGACGAGGCACACAAACCGGCATTTTGATGAAGCTTTAAATTCTTTGCCGCTACGTCTTCAACACACACTTCATAGGCTTGAGAATATTACAATAAATACTATCCTATGAATAAATGTTTTTGTTGTCCGGAATTGAGCCAAAACTATATATGGACTCAATTGGAAATTTGTGTCCTTACATATGTCAACAAGTAAAAGTGGAGCATCAGAAACCTACTGGTTTACTTCAACCATTGCCAATACCAGAATGGAAATGGGATCATGTAACGATGGATTTTGTAGTTGGGCTTCCTCGATCTCAGAAGGGGTCAGATTCAATTTGGGTAGTGGTAGACAGGTTAACCAAGTCAGCTCACTTTCTAGCAGTCAAGACTACGTATACAGTTGATAGGTATGCTAGATTGTATGTTAATGAAATTATTCGATTGCATGGAGCACCTGTTTCTATTGTTTCAGATAGGGACCCTACTTTTACCTCCAGATTCTGGGATAGTTTGCAGTATGCTATGGGTACCAACTTAAAGTTTAGTACGGCTTTTCATCCCCAGACAGATGGGCAGTCTGAAAGGACAATACAGATTTTGGAAGATATGCTTAGAGCTTGTGTGCTTGATTTCAAAGGTAATTGGGATGAATATTTACCTTTAATAGAATTTGCATATAACAATAGTTTTCAGTCTACTATTGGTATGGCTCCATATGAAGCCTTGTACGGTAGACGGTGTCGTACACCCGTATGTTGGGGTGAAGTTGGTGAGAGGAAGATAGAGGGTCCAGAGTTGATTGAAGTCACCACTGAAAAAGTGAAGATTATTCAAGATAGAATGAGAATAGCTCAAAGCAGACAAAAAATTTATGCGGATAAACGACAAAAAGATTTGGAATTCCAGAAAGGGGATTATGTGTTTCTTCGAATATCGCCATGGAAAGGAGTTATGAGGTTTGGAAAGAAAGGAAAATTAAGTCCACGCTACATTGGACCTTATGAAATCCTTGAGAAAGTCGGGATGGTTGCCTATAAGTTAGCATTACCACCAGAGTTATCTCGGTTACATGATGTTTTCCATGTTTCTATGTTGAGAAAGTATGTAGCGGACCCTTCACATGTATTGGTGGAACAACCTATTGAGTTGAAGGAATATTTGAGCTACGTGGAAGAACCGCTTGCTATCATTGATAGGAAAGAATAAATATTGAGATCAAAGGTGATCCCACTTGTGAAAGTTGTGTGGAGAAGGCATTCCATGGAAGAAGCTACATGGGAGAGTGAGGATATCATGAAAATGCGTTATCCGTATTTGTTTGATTCGCACAACCAAGGTATGTCAATTTCGAGGACGAAATTTCCTAACAGGGGGAGAATTGTGACAACCCGAATATAATTATGATTAATTATGCCTAAATCATGCGTAGCTTATGTGATATGATTAGTGTGTTATTAATATGTGTGATTTTAATTTATTATGTTTAGTCTAATCCTACCTTCAAAAAGCATGAAATGTCGAATTAGTTCCAAATACAAAATTTTGAAGGTTTCGATAGGAATGTTCATGTTTAAGGCTAGTTTTGACCTTTATGACATAACAATTGACTTGATGTGAAAACTATATAGTTGTAGACAAGTGAGTAACACAACAAACGGTGTGTGAAACGGAGGTTCGAGTGAGAAGTTATACCAAAATTACGAAACAAGGGCAAAATAGTCCATCCGTTAAGTAGTATTTTGTCTTATTATGGCAACAAATGTTTTATTCTCATTGGTTGGGAAGGGTGGTGATTTTGGCCGACCTTAAACCCTTAGAATTACCTCGTTATTAATCCAAAATACAGCCATGAGAGATTTTAAGCTTAAGGAAAGAGAAGTTGGAAGTTAGTAAGAAAAAGTGAGGAGAAAATTGAAGAAAATTCATAAAAAATTACGTAAAAGCCCCGAAGGTAATTCTAACTGCAAACCTTATTGTTTTTCTTATATTTATGTTTTAGATGATAGAAACCATAATTTTTTTACTAAACTTTCAGCCCTTGATATATATGTTTGGTTAGATGAAAGTTTAAGTTAAGTTTAATGTATAAAACCCTAAAATTGCTTTGTTTAGAAACTTTGTTTATTCAAACTTCCATATATTGTTGTATAATTACTGTAATTGATTAATTCCAATTGGAGATTAACCTGGACTCATATATGTATGACATATCCAAAAATCATGTGAAAATACCAAGAAATGAGTCTTTGGTGAGAGTTTGAAATTCGGTTATGAAATCTGCCCTAAGGGTGAAAATATGCCCGCCATGTGTTCGGTGTTTTTCTTGACATAACAAACGAAACTTAAAAATTATGAAACTTTAATTTTGTATTTTTCAATATGTTTACTGATGTTGGGTGAAATATCATATAAATTTATGATGTAGAAAAATTATGGAAATTCGTGGAAGTTGAAAGAACGATAAGAGGGCCTATAGGGCAGATTTACCATGTGGTAAAGAAATGAGCATATCTTGCTCTACGAGACCTAAAATGATGTACTGTCTTTTGTATTGGAATACTAATATGACAAGGATTGAATTTACAAGAATAAATGAATTTAAATTTGGTCTATAATTTGGATATGTTAAATATACTAGCATGGATTTGGATGGAACTTCACTTGTGATAAATGATTTGAATGGAATCATGTGATGCTTATGGATTGAATTATGTTTAAATCTTTCTTTGGATTATTGATATTATTATGATGATACTAATATTTTAATAATGATAGGAAGGGAAGAAGATCTGATTGAACAAGCACTGGATAAAGGCAAGGGCAAAGCCAGTTAAACTGCCAATGTGAGTGTACTTATGATTTGTTTCATATGTAAATATGAATATAGCTCTAAGAGCGGATTTGTTTGAATACTTCGGTATTCAGGATTTGTTTGGATATTAAAATATCCAGGATTTGTTTAGGTCTCAATATCCAGGATTGGTTTGAATACTTCGGTATTCAGGATTTGTTTGGATATTCAAATATCCAGGATTCGTTATTGCCAATGGGCAGAAATATATGGATCTTATGATCCAGGATTTGTTATTGCCAATGGGAAGAATTATTTGGATCTTATGATCCAGGATTTTTTATTGCCAATGGGCAGAATTATTTGGATCTTATGATCCACGATTTGTTATTGCCAACGAGCAGAATTATTTGGATCTTATGATCCATGATTTCTTATTACCAATGGGCAGGATTGTTCAGATTTTATATTCACATATTCGATATAGAATTGTTATTCTATTGTAGGGAAGGAGTGCCTCACTAGGCTTAATGCTTATGGTTTATATTTTAACAATTTCAGGTTTGTACGCTGCCAGCTAGGATAATATATGACCGGTAATTTTGAGAGTTGCACCGTTAGAAGAGATGGGGTTTAAGTATGGAGATTTTATCGTTGTCACACTGAAGATTTTGACATACTCACACATTGTATATATTTATTTAGTATGGATTGAGTTGATCATAGTTAATCATAGTATTGTATAATGTCTAATTATGACTATGATGTTGACTTCGTTATGGCACAAGAACAATATTATGTTCATTATGTAAAACAAAAAAAATATTGATAATGGAATTATATTTTTAATGGGCTCGAGATTATGATCCAATTATTCAAATAAAAATGATAAGTATGGATATTGGGTTTGGGGTGTGACATGCTCACTACCCCCGATGTTGCCCTTCTCAATGGTATCGCTTCGGCCCACTTTGTGAAACACTCTGTTTCCACTGGTATCAATATCTTCCCCCTCGAAGAAAGATGTATTACTCCCATGAGGTCGAACGCCCAAGTGTGAAAAGGATAGGGCATTACCAGGGAGTGTTAGTGGCATGGATCATATTTCCATGAAGTTGGCAAGCCTTTCACCTTCGAACAAACTCAGCTGAATCTTTCTCCATCGTTAGCCAATAGTATCCTAAAGTCATAAACTAGTCATATAGCTTGGCTCCTGCTATTTGAGTTGAATCATGTGCCTGCTTGAGAAACTTGGTTGCTTCCTCCTTTGTGATGCAACGCAGCGGCCAGTTGAAGTATCCCCTTAGGTAAAGCTTCCCCTCCTGAACGCAGAATCTCAGGGCCCTTCGCCGGAGTCCCATCGCATCAATTTTCTCTATTGGGAAAACTCCATCTTTAATGAAGTCAATGTAGGGCTGTATCCAGTTAGCCTAAGCCTCTATGAAATGACATTCAGCTACCTCGAAGAACAATTGGCATCTGTCGCACTTTTGTTGTAGCTCCGTCGCTTCCTATTTCATTGAAGACCAAACATACCCATCTCTTTGAATCCTTCGATAGAGTGGTATCTAAATTATTTCACAGTGCTCTTCATGTGTTTTCGTCAATCTTTGCCTTACTTTTTCTGGACCGATGCACCTCGACAGTGATCTTCCTACATTTCTGAAGTAAAGGTTCCCCTGGTTCGTGAAGTATTGAGCTAACTCTCTTAGTGCCATTGTTCCTTTACCATTCTCCAGTTGTCTCCTAATCTCTCCCCTCCAGTCCGCATCTTCTTCTTCCATTGGTAAAATTGACTGTATTATCGATGGAGTTGTTCTTCATTAAATCAGAATGGTAGTTATATCGTCCCTTATGATCATTTTCTGGGCAATGGTGGCATAGGCCTCTGAGTGGCGGTTCATCATTTTAGGCTTCCTTTTGATCTTGGTCCGATAAAACTAGCAGAGAAGCCTTTGAGTGATTGTTATGTATGGTGTCAGGCTAATGTGTTTCAAAACGTACTCTCCATTCACTTGCTGAACCACCAAGTTAGAATCCCCTTTGATGCAAAGTGAACGAATTCCTCTTCGAAGAGCCTCTAGCAACCCCATCACCAATGCTTCATATTTCACCTCATTATTAGAACAAGGGAAATCTAATTTGTAGGAATGGTAGATCTCCTAAATTCCTTTTGAAATAATAATTCCTACTCCTCCTTTTATTTCTGCCGAAGATCCATCAAACTGCATTGTCCATTCTTCCTCCATTGTGTCTAGGTGATTGTCCTGCAAATCGTCTCCCGGAACGCTTTCTTTGGGTGGCTCAAAAGTTCCCGAGGGGAATATCACCAATAGGTTGGCGTAAGCTTGACTTTTGATCGCCTGAGGAACCATGCATTTCAAGTCATATTCTAAGAGGATAAGGAACCACCTAGCTGCCCTGCCAATCAGTATAGTTCTTGCTCGCAAATACTTAATGGGGTCACATCTAGTTACAATATGAATTGTAAAAGACAACAGATAATGTCTAAGTTTTTGTGTTACAAATACTAAGGCTAAAAAATACCTTTCCAAGCTACTATATCTGACTTCTGGCCCATGGATGATCCTGCTGAGGTAGTAAACTGGTCGTTCTTGCCCGTCGATCTCTTGTGATAGCAAATCTCCCACGGACCTCGTGGTGGACGTGAGGTATAACTGCAACGGTATTCCTTCCTTTGGGGGAACCATGGTCTGTGGTGAAACGAGAAGTTTCTTCAGCCTGTCGAGAGACTCCTGGTGAATCTCCTCCCATTTGAACTTCATGTTCCTTCGTAATAGTTGCATCAATGGATGTGTCACCTTGGCTAATACAGGCACAAATCTCCAAAGGTAAGAGACTTTATCGAGGAAACTCTTCAGCTCCTTCGTCGTTCTTAGACATAGCATTTCCAAGATCGCTCGCTATTTATTCTGGTCCATCTATACCCCTTGGCGATCAACCACAAAGCCTAGTAATTTCCAACTTTTCACTCCGAAAACACACTTTACACTACACCAAAAACAGGATTCTGGCACAGTTCAAAACCGTGCCAGATTTGATCTGGCACGGTTTTGAACTGTGCCAGAATCAGGTGTTCCAAAATGGGAATTTTTTTCTGGCACGGTTTAAAAGTGTGCCAGAATCAGTCAAACAGGAACACTTCTGGCACACTTTAAACCGTGCTAGAATTTGATATTTCTGGCACACTTTTGGCACAGTTTTTAACTGTGCCAGATTCAGCATAATTTAAAAAAAATTAGCACAGTTTAAAACCGTGGCAAAATATGATACATTTTTGCCACGGTTTTGAACTGTGACAAATTTTTTTAATTTAAAAAAAAATATTTGAAAGCACAAAATTCACAAATTAATAATATTGCGCGTTATTAATAAAATAATGTACATACAAACTTCAAAATATTACAAGTCTTTAACTTCTCGCATGCCAAAAAAAATTGGGCAGAGTTTCCTCTATTTTCTGGACATTCCAAAACCTGTTAATACAAAATCTGCCTAACATAAAGCCCGCACAGCCACAAAATATAACAATTAACTTACAAAAGCCCTCATGGCCATAAAAGTCAATAATAAAACAACAAAAGACCGTACGGTCATGACAAAAAAAAATGGATTCATTAATAAACCCCTTGTTGTAAACCATTGAGTTCTTTGTGTATTCCACGCGAATAAAAGCCAACGATAAACTGTTATCCTGCAAAAAAAATAGAATACAAAAAAGATACGATATTAGTAACCCAATAATTTATAAAAAAAAATACTCAAAACAAAAAAATTACATATATGAATGGAAATTAACGTCATACTCACAAACCGGGAGACCCGGGACTACGCGGTCAGTTCCTACAAGTTACATTGGTCCCGTGCGAGGTGTCCGTGCCTCCTACGGGGTCGTTTGGGGGTTGTTTTGGGTTTTCACCCTTTAACGGCTTGTTTTTAAGTTTAAGTGTTGATTTTTACAAATTATCGTCATACTCTCAAATCGAGAGACCCGGGACTACGCGATCAGTTCCTACAAGTTACATTGGACCCGTGCGAGGTGTTCGTGCCTCCTACGGGGTCGTTTGGGGGATGGTTTGGGTATTCACCCTTTGACGGCATGTTTTTAACTAAGTGTGATTTTTAAAAATTAACGTCATATTCACAAACCGGGAGACCCGGGACTACGCGGTCAGTTCCTACAAGTTACATTGGTCCCGTGCGAGGTGTTCGTGCCCCCTACGGGGTCGTTTGGGGGGTGGTTTGGGTTTTCACCCTTTAACGGCTTGTTTTTAAGTTTTAAGTGCTGATTTTTGCAAATTATCGTCATATTCACAAACCGGGAGACCAGGGACTACGCGGTCAGTTCCTACAAGTTACATTGGTCCCGTGCGAGGTGTTCGTGCCCCCTACGGGGTCGTTTGGGGGGTGGTTTGGGTATTCACCCTTTGACGGCATGTTTTTAACTAAGTGTGATTTTTGCAAATTATCGTCATATTCACAAACCGGGAGACCCGGGACTACGCGGTCAGTTCCTACAAGTTACATTGGTCCCGTGTGAGGTGTTCGTGCCCCCTACGGGGTCGTTTGGGGGGTGGTTTGGGTATTCACCCATTGACGGCATGTCTTTAACTAAGTGTGATTTTTGCAAATTATCGTCATATTCACAAACCGGGAGACCCGGGACTACGCGGTCAGTTCCTACAATTTACATTGGTCCCGTGCGAGGTGTTCGTGCCCCCTACGGGGTCGTTTGGGGGGTGGTTTGGGTTTTCACCCTTTAACGGCTTGTTTTTAAGTTTAAGTGCTGATTTTTGTAAATTATCGTCATATTCACAAACCGGGAGACCCGTGACTACGCGGTCAGTTCCTACAAGTTACATTGGTCCCGTGCGAGGTGTTCGTGCCCCCTACGGGGTGGTTTGGGGGGTGGTTTGGGTATTCACCCATTGACGACATGTTTTTAACTAAGTGTGATTTTTGCAAATTATCATCATATTCACAAACCGAGAGACCCGGGACTACGCGGTCAGTTCCTACAAGTTACATTGGTCCCGTGCGAGGTGTTCGTGCCCCCTACGGGGTCGTTTGGGGGGTGGTTTGGGTTTTCACCCTTTAACGGCTTGTTTTTAAGTTTAAGTGTTTATTTTTGCAAATTATCGTCATATTCACAAACCGGGAGACCCGGGACTACGCGATCAGTTCCTACAAGTTACATTGGTCCCGTGCGAGGTGTTCGTGCCTCCTACGGGGTCGTTTGGGGGGTGGTTTGGGTTTTCACCCATTAACGGCTTGTTTTTAAGTTTAAGTGCTGATTTTTGCAAATTATCGTCATATTCACAAACCGGGAGACTCGAGACTACGCGGTCAGTTCCTACAAGTTACATTGGTCCCGTGCGAGGTGTTCGTGCCCCCTACGGGGTCGTTTGGGGGTTGGTTTGGGTATTCAACCAATGACGGCATGTTTTTAACTAAGTGTGATTTTTACAAATTATCGTCATATTCACAAACCGGGAGACCCAGGACTACGCGGTCAGTTCCTACAAGTTACATTGGTCCCGTGCGAGGTGTTCGTGCCCCCTACGGGGTCGTTTGGGGGGTGGTTTGGGTTTGCACCCATTAATGGCTTTTTTTTAAGTTTAAGTGCTGATTTTTACAAATTATCGTCATATTCACAAATCGGGAGACCCGGGACTACACGGTCAGTTCCTACAAGTTACATTGGTCCCGTGCGAGGTGTTCGTGCCTCCTACGGGGTCGTTTGGGGGGTGGTTTGGGTTTTCACCCATTAACGGCTTGTTTTTAAGTTTAAGTGCTGATTTTTGCAAATTATCGTCATATTCACAAACTGGGAGACCCGGGACTACGCGATCAGTTCCTACAAGTTACATTGGTCCCGTGCGAGGTGTTCGTGCCCCGGTGATTTACTCTTCATTACTATTGTTCCTACAAGTTATACTCAACCCAAATATAATAAATATAGGAAAAAAAACTTCTCCTAGATGGAACTCATAATCAAAACAAGGTTTTAAAAAACATAAACTTGTAATTTATTACATTCCCATTACATCACATACGAATGAGAGGAATCTAAACAATTCTAATACTAGGAACACCTTTTCTATCTAAATTAAAGAGACCTTTAATAACATGAGGGAGACCATTAAAAGAATAAATATTGTTGGACTATCTAGTTGAAGAAGCAATGTCAGCAAGAGCATTTGTCATTGAATTCTTTTGTCTCCATATATGGGAAATAAACACCTGCTTTGATTCAATCTAAATTATGTCTAATATCATGATCCTTCCAATACTCTAAGTCAAATAAAATAGACCTCCTTGAAAAACCCTCGGTACCTGCTAGATTCTCATCGTCACCCTCACTTGGATAATCATCGTCTTCCATTACGACATCCTCCTTCTCCTTCCCCTTCCCCTTCCCCTTCCCCTTCCCCTTCTTCTCCTTCTCCTTCCCCTTCCCCTTCCCCTTTCCCTTTCCCTTTCCCTTTTTGTCTCCCTCTCCCTCTCTTTGAGCACCTTCTCGAGCGATAAATGACACTATCTTCTCAACTTCTGCACTTGTTAACTTTCTTGGAGCCATAGCATCCTCTATTTTACCATTAAATGTTTGCTTTGATGTGTCAAACCTATAAGGATGGTCTTTAGGAAGGAACATACGAGATCGTTGGTAACAACATTTCGTTGACTTATAAAGATATTCAGAAGGTGTATTTGTAGAACAAACAGGGCACCCATTGTAACCTTGAGTTGAACAACCTGCTAACATCCCATAAGCTGGAAAATCATGTATACCCCACATCAACATGGCTTTTAACTGAAATTTCTCATTTTTGTACGCATCCCAAGCCTCAACTCCAGACCATAAGATCTTTAACTCATCGACCAACGGTTGGAGGAAGACATCAATATTACTTGATGGTGACTTTGGTCCGGGAATCAATACAGACAGCATTGAAAACTCACTTTTCATACACATTGATGGGGGAGGGTTGAGAGGTTGAATCATCACTGGCCAACAAATATACTTACGGCCAAACATGTTATTCGGGCTGAAACCATCAGTTGCTATTGCAAGTCGAATATTCCGTGGATCTTTCGCAAAATCTCTCCACATAATGTTTGAATTTACCCATTCTGCTGAATCTCGGGGATGACGCAATAATTCCATACAAGAGCTTGCACGAGCGTGCCAAGTCATTTTCTCTGCTATCCATTTTATGGTATACAACCGTTTTAGCCTAGGGATTAGAGGGAAATGTCGCATTACCTTCTTAGGAACCCTAGAGTACTTTTTTTTTTCCATTAGTATTCTGAATTTCTACCCCGTCCTCGTCTAGACAAGTAAACTTGTAGCGTAAAGAACCACATTTTATACATCTAGTAGATTTTTCATGCTCTTTCCAAAATATCATACAGTTGTTAATGCATACGTCATAATTAACATAATCCATACCGAGATCTCTAACGGTGTTTTTCATTTCTGTATAACTAGTTATCAAGTTGTTCTCTTCAGGAAGTAGTTCATTTAACAATCTAAGAATTCCACATGTAGCACCATCTGATAAATTGAATTGTGTTTTCAAATCATTCAACTTTATAAGAGCATACATTGTGGTATGATGCGAAGAACCGGTAGCTAGGTACAATGGCTCCTGTGCGAGTTGATGTAAACGATCATACTTCTTGCCTTTGTATTTATGTGTGTGCGAATCATTGGGAACCTCAGAAGTTGGGGGGGCTTCATCACTGCCTACACAATTAGGTTCACTAGGTTCCGCTTCACCCATAAACTTCTCACAATCATCATTCACAAGATCATTCAAAATTGGAATATTGTGCACATCAGCGTGTTCTGTCGGTGTCACAGATTGCGGTGGTGGTTGGACTTGATCAACAACTAATGTCTCTCCGTGAAAATGCCATAAGGTATAGTTCATGTCCATACCATATGTCATTAAATGAATGAATATGTCATCTATAACAACATGTCCTTTCCCATTTCGACAACGTCTACAGGGACATGAATGTTTAACATTCGAACTATTACTACGCACATAATGAAGAAACTGTAACACCCCATCTCTATATGTATCGGTCTTGATATTTTTCTCATTTATCCATTCTTTGTTGATTCCTGACGACATCCTGATAAGTTTAAAGAGCACACATTATAATATAAGCGCTTACTGTAAATATATTTAAGTTTATTCAAGTGTAAATATGTATATATTTGAGCTCCTATATTTCCTCCATCTCCTCTACAGGGTAAGGGTCCTATCCCATTCGAAAATGCATATTTTGTATTGTTCGTAATGTCTCATGCCATGTCCTAATCTAGAAAATTTCACCAGCATCTCCCTACAGTTCTTCAAGTACACAACTTAAATTGGGAGTGTTCATGTGTTACTTAAGTTTTTCAACCAAGAAAACACAAAACACTACATCAATCTCGTATGCACCCAAAGAACATAAAGAGATGCCACCGAATTTTTCAAAATAGGACATGCATAATCATTATGTACAATACAAACTTTTGCATTTCCAAACTGTCCAAAAATGGGACAATTCAAGAGTTCTCACCACAGTCATAGTGATACCTCTTGAACGGGTCTAAGGTTTTTCTACATGTGTAACATCATTATTGAATGTTTAGTATTAATGTCTACTTACTATTTAAATAGTTTTTTTTGTTTTTTCTTAAATTTTCAACACATAATCTCATTTATCCATTTAATTAGTGGGGTGTCTACTTTTCAATTTGTTATTTTTACATTATTATTGAATATTTAGCACTTAAATTTTCTTAAAACTACGTAACATTTACAAATCAGATAAAATATACATTTTTGTTAAAGGGGTAAGAACATAAAAACCCATGATTTATTTTTTTTTTCATTATCAACATTCAATTTGTACCAAAAACTCACACATTAAAAAAAATAATAAATATGTATATATGTATATATAAAACCCTAAAAATCAAATACGAATCAAATCAAGCATATCATAAACTCTAGGATCAAATCTGAAATCTAACTTAGGTTAAAAAAAATACAATGCTTTAAAGAAATTACCTGATTGGGATGAGTGCAGTGAGAGAACAAGGCAGTGACCAGAGAAAGAGAGAATGGGCTGGAGAGAGAGTGTCGGCAGTAGAGATGCTGACCTAGGGCAGTGTCAGCAGCAGCCGCCGAGAGAGAGAGACCGCCGAGAGAGAGAGAGAGAGACCGCCGCGAGAGAGAGAGACCGCCGCGAGAGAGAGAGGAGAGGCAGGAGAGCGCATAGGCTAGTGAGAGGCGGGAATCGTGAGCGGGAACAAGAGAAAGAGGGAAGTGTAATGTTTTTTTTTTGGGTATTATATATTTTAGTAAGTGTACTCAATTTTGGCACACTTTAAAACAGTGCCAAATATTGGCACTGTTTTAAAGTGTGCCAAATCTCTATAAAACCGTGCCAAAATCTGGCACAGTTTTAAACTGTGCCAGATTTTTAATATCAGGGTGTGCCAAAATGCTGTTTTTGGTGTAGTGTTAGTGGGTTCATCTTAAATTTATACTTCCTTCAACGAGAAAACACCTTCCTCAAATTGCTCAGATGGGACTCCTCCTTCCTTGGTTTTTATGACCAAATCATCCACATAAAACTATACGAATTTGTGAAAGAAGTCATGGAAAATGCCTATCATTGTTCTTTGGTAAGTTGCCCCAGCGTTCTTAAGTCCAAACAGCATCCCCTTGTCAATGAAGTTACCTAACGGGGTTCTGAATGTCGTTTTATCTACATCCATAGGGTCCATGTTGATTTGGTTGTACCCTACATACCCATCCATGAATCTATACATCTAATGACTAGCTATTACATCTATCAAGCTATTAATGGAGGGCAGAGGGAACTCATACTTTGGATAAGCTCTATTCAAATCACTGAAATCCACGTAGATCCTTATTTGGTTTTTGTCTTTCTTCCCCACCGGGACAATACTGGATAGCCAGATCAGGTGTTGTATCGGCTTGATAAATCCTACTATTAGTAACCATTGAACCTCTTTCTTGATCTTCAGGTCCAGTTCGGGCTTGTACATTCTCATTGCCTGTTTCACTGAAATGGCTAAAGGCATTACGTTCAACTTGTGGCAGCTCAGTTCCTCATCCAGCCCTTCCATTACCGCTCATTTCCATGCAAAAATGTCTATAAATTCTGGAATTAACTCAACTAAGGCCTCTCATTTCTCCTAACTGAGATCCTTCGAGATAAAGATGGGCCTTGGATCTTCCCCTTCTTTCTCCAGGTTCAACTGTTCCAACTCTTTTTCCTACGGTTTTGGTCGATCCTCCATATAATTTGGTTCCTCGGTAACGTCCTCCATAAATTCTTGCATGCTGGAATTGTCTATCACCATACATTATCCCCATTGGTCCATCAGAAAGCATTCATATATTGGGTCAACCTCATAATAAGTTTCCTCAGCCACCCGCTCACACCAATACAATCGATATACCACTTTTCCTTCTTCAGTAATGACTTTCTTGTATTGTCTGCTGGTAGTGGTGACTGACTTCCTCTTCTTCTCTCTAGAAGATTTGGCCACTCTTTTTCCTGAGAACCATCTCATCATGCTTTGTCGTTGCACCTCATACTCCATCGGATCCACTCTGGGCCTCATCCTGTATTTGAGCTGCTTCGAGATGTTTTGGGGCCGAGGGACCACCTGATGAGCTTCTTCGTTCATTACTCTTGCACTGCTTGCAACCTCTTTACTCTGCTTATTCGAGGGTCCCATCCTTTCTCTGATCGAGGGAACCCATGCTCCCTCCATTCTTCTCGTTAGGACCCGAACATCCTCCTCCAAATCAATGTAAAATTATGTGTCTACTAGGTGAGCTTCCTCGACCATGAAGGGCCTCTTCATAGCCCTAATGGTCACATCTGTCCCCTTGATGTTCGCCTTAGCACATTGGTGGTACATGGAAGGAACTAGCCCTTGGTTGTGCATCCACACCCTTCCTATTAGCACATGATAGGAAGTTTCACTCTCTACTACATGGAACTTGATATGGGACCCAAATTTCCCATCATAATCCTAACATTACCAAAGGCATGGGGACCAACCTTTCTTCTGGAATATTGGCTTCATGAAAGGAGTTAATATTCATAATATTGATGGAAGCTCCCCCGTCCATAAGAGGTTTTGTAAACATAACTCAGTTGACTCTGGCAGTCACATACAATGGCTTGTTATGAGGGAATCTTAGAGCCATATCGACATCGCTGAAGGTTACTTCTGATAGAAACCTCCTTACTAACCTGACCATGGGTCCCTTCCACCTCAGTGAAGGGATTGCATTCTTCATAGTAATGTCAATTATTGCTTGGGTTATTTCCAGCTTACTCTCTTTCGGTATCCCTACCTAGTCGAAGAACCAGGTGAACTTTTGGGACTTTGAAACTGCATAGTACTCTAAGACTGGATATGCTTCCTCACCTTCAACGTTGTATACGTTCTCCACATCTTTAGCTCTTGCTTCATCATAGGCCAATACTACGATAGCCATTCCCTTAGTACAGATCTCCAGAGCCTCTTCGTACGCCTCCTCACTTTCTCATGTCTCTGCCTCTACATCATATGCTACCATGAGATTGGCCCTATGTGCTGGTAGTGGGTTGTTATTGTCATTCTGTGGAGGGATTTGCAACGTCCATGCCTTCACGTACTTATCGATGATTCTCCTTAGTGTGAAATAACTCTTTGTCGAATGCTGGATCCTCCGATGAACCTGGAAGTACTTAGGATTCGTCTTCGTTGACGCATCAAGTTCGTCAATGGGAATGTCTTTTGGTTCATAGATCATTACTCTTTGGACCATTGCATTGTAATAGCTGACAGTCTCCTATACTGTATAAGGCAACGGTGGTGGGTCTTCCCTGTTTCTTCCAAGCTTCCTTTTATTATCCTTCTTCGGTGCCTTGCTCCCTTCTCCTACCTCAGTATACCCTACCCGTCGGAGCTGAGACCTCCCTCCCTAGGTTGTATCGGCTGCCTAATCATCATGGGTACTACCACCGAATTTGGTCGTACCACTAAGGAGATATTTCTTTCCACTTTCAGGAATGCCAAAAAAGTCCCTTTGCGTGTTTCATTGATAAGATGGTAGATGTACTCAGGAAGTAACACCTCAGCACAAATTTGTAATAATTTAGAATCTTTGGCCTCCTCCCTTATGTCGAGGGATCTTTATCTAAACCTTTTAACATAGGCCACCACTTCTTCGTCGGGTCGCTTCTTTTTGCTACCTAGTTGGGTTAAAGTAAACTCATCTTCCACCATAAACAACTTCTGGATGAACAAAACATGCATCTCTTCCCATGTAGAAACGCTTTTGGGGGCAAAATGAGATTACCAGGTATATGATTTATCGGTTAAGGATTTAGAAAACTCCCTCAACCTGAGCTTCTTATTATTACAATGTGCCCTTAAGTGTTCAACAAAGCGCTTAATATGCTCCTTCTAATTCCTACCTTTCCTCGTGTATTTTTCAAAAATAGGAGGAATATAGTCCTTTGGATAGGGCTCATCGTTGTATTCCTGAGGATAAGGTGTTCGAAAGTCATCATAAACCAAAGCTACCTCGCTAGCAGATTACGAGGAAGCTTGCATGAGTTTTAGCATCTCCTTATGCATCTCCTTCCTCATTTCCTCCATGGGTGATGCCACTTGGGCAACAACCAATGGGATAATGGGCTAAGTGCCCGTTGCAGCCGAAGACGTCGTCACATTTGGGACCATTGATACTCCTGATGTTCCCACTGTCGAGTTCACAATAGAGGGTATGCTCGCTGAGACCTTTCCCATTACACCTGCATCTGATGGGGCAATTGGGGCTGCCCCAGGTGTTACGAAGGAATTGGTTTCAAATCTTGCCAACACCGTTAAATCTATCAAAGTTTGCAAAAACTCATAAAACTTGCTCATGAGGAGTGCCATTTGAGTGGGTCCCAACCCTACACTCGTGGAAGCTTTTTTCACCCTTGGAACGCCTGTCGTCTCTTAAATGGGAAGGACCTCTATTCAAGGAGCCCCATCGCTTAGAGCCTCCAGTTCTCTCGCAGCTTGTTCTTCATTGTGTTGGTTGTCATCAAAGTTGAGCCTTCGATTAATGTTATATTGTGTCATACTCCTTACTTATAAGAATGCCTCCCTAATAGAGTCGCTAAATGTAGGAGGGTAGTTTAGATAAGATGGAGGCGTAACTTCTATGGTAATGATAAGTTAACTAGCGAATCATTGGATTAATGATAGACATGCAAGCGCAAACTTAATGAAGATAGACTCAATTTAAACTCACAAATCTCTCGTGTATAACTCAGAAGGTAGTAATGAACTTTGGAAGTAACTTAGCTAGAAGGGATAGAGAAGTAAGTACCCTAGATACACCTTGGTAGGAAGTCAAACACACTAAAAAAACTCCAGAATCTCTGTCATGTATTAAAAGCTTCGTAATAAATGACAATGGTGGGTGAGTAAACCCTATGGTATGTAATAATTCTCTCCAGCGTATATTCTCTCTAGTAATAACTTCTGAACTCTTAAAAAATAGATCCTCTCCTCAAAGGTGGTTCGGGTCCTTAAATATCCCCCCACACCACCCCTGAGGGAGCTCAGTCATTAAAGACTATTAAAGACCTCCCTCATACTTTATGCCACAACATTAAATGCCTGATGCCCTAGATAGCTCCACGTCATAGGCATTAAATTCCAAGGCATGCCTTTTGCCTAACCACTGTGTGTCAGGGGGGCTTTTGTCACAAAGGTGGCTCACCAACTGTCTGATAGCCCCAAATACCACGGTGGTTTACTCAAGTGCAAATCTGGCATTGCCTAGCTAGTTAGTGGCATCAGATAAGGTAGATGTGACATTAAGTAAAAGGTTGTTTGGTTCTCAACTCAACACCCGATGGAACTCCAAGTTGTCCCGCCCGAGGTTCCACGGCCAAGGTCCTTCGGTGTTTTACTAAGTGTATCTAAGATGGTTAGGACAAGCCCCAACGGTGACTCACTTCTCAATCCTCCAAACATAGTCCCTCTAAAGTTCCCACGACGAGGTCATTCGATAGAGCATGAAAGCTCTCCCAGTCCCTACCAAGCCTGGTATCTCGCGAGTACCGTTTGACCTCACACTAAATCTCTTTGTTATTCTCGTTACAACATTACAACCGTTACAGCTCATAGTCAATATATAAATAAAGATACAATATGACTAACACAACAATCTAAATTCTGAGTTGCCACACTAAGCTACCTCAATGAGTTTCCAGGCTTTAGCTACCTCGGTGAGTTGCCACGCTTGATTTGCCATGCTTGAGTTGCCACGCTTGAGTTGCCTCAGTTTCTTAAACCCTAACACTGTTTGCTAATGGGGGAATTATCCCTATTCTCATGATTATCTTCAAGCTCCCTCTATATAATTTAATTAAAACCATTGCATAATGCAGAGTAATAATAAATAACATCACATCACAACTAATTAAGAATAACTATGACTGTACTAGCTCTCCAGTTAAAACATGTCATTAACATCAAATAAAATTGATATCCACAGTATTTACAAAAATAATTACAACCTCTAGAATCCTTGGCAACATGCCATCAATGGTAGTAGACACTACAGATATGTGAATCAACAGAATGGAGGTGTCTAAAAAAATATGCCTCACCAGTAGTAGCGATAACCCATCAAGATATCCATATTCTATACCGGCATCCCTGATACTGGATACCTGATGTAGAAGATTCAATTGAGAAAAAACTATGTAAGAAAATGGGTCAGAGCCCGATTGTAAAATATTTTTAAAAATATAAAGTGTTTAACAAATGCAATTAAGCAATTATTATGTACATGTTGGCTTCTCGGGCTCTCGCTTAAGAAATCTCACCTATCATCTTGTGTGCACGCCTAACGTACCTTCTTATTTCCTTAATTAAGGTTTCCGAATGTGATTCTACCCAATATCATTTACCTGTACTTTCATGCAATGTGTATGATAATTAAACATGTTCACTTCTCTTTAATATGAACTACTCTTTCAAAACTTTTGGATTAAGTATTAACTTACTTAATTCAACTTGATCCAATTATTCATTTCATCTACAATTTCACACAGTAGATTACATCCCAGTACATATATTTTAAATATACAATTTCACCAAGTCGATTACATCACAATAAATATATTTTAAATCTATAATTTCACCCAATAGATTACATCACAGTATATATATTCATCACACTACTATATATACTAATATGGAATCTCCCAGACACAGCTACGGTGCATGTATAATATGCTATCATGTCCTGATACATATCTCGTTGTATAGAGGACTATTGGTATGGCGTCTCTCACGAACCATAATTAACATAACACACAATATTGGAGGCGAGCATACTCCCTATCCAAATGGGTCACGTACATAGCTATGCTCCCATTCAACCATCAAAATTATCATTCACATCGATAGCACGTGTCCAAGGTCCTTTGCTCAGGGTATGAATTTAAATCCCCCCAAATGGGCTCATCAGGATAAGATCATCCACAACAAGAAACCTCCACCCCGATAGCAAGCAGTTTAGGTATGCTACACACACAATAAATAATAACATAGGTATTCGGGCCACTTATATATAATAACAATAGGTCATACGCAAAACCAATATAAATATTTCCATATGTAGTATATTTATCTCACATCACCTACGTATTTACATATTATGATTTTACTTCTCAAATTATATTCCCGATCTTCTCTCATCACTCGAAGGGTAATCATTTATTTCTCATGTAAATGCAGTAGGTAAACACTCACGCTCTACTAACCCATGTCCTCACAACACCTAAATTTCTACGAATGAAAATCATTTTCAATTAAGTTTATTTCTCAATAATCCCTAATTCAATTTTAACCCTTTTATTTCACCTATTAGGGTTAATCCCACATAAGCCTAAGGTTGTTCCAATAATAATAACTCCGTTACTGCTGGTCCAAACCTTAAATCATCCTTTATTCGATTCAAATCCCAATATTTATATATTTCTCCACCATAATGAATTTAATTCAAAATAGTTAATTTCCCCCACTCCATCCCATACAAAATAATATTTTCTGGGTCTGAAGTATACCAAACTGCCCTTCTATAAATCCCAAATTGTTAAATTAATCATCACCAAATATTTCTCAAAGTTGGGATTTTAAAACAAATTAATTCACATTTACAGGCGAAGTCGATCGATCGATCGACCATATATTGGCCCAGATTATGCATAAGTTAACCTACGGGTTAAGCCATTTTTCATCCTCAATCTTACTATCGTAAAGTCCTAATAATTTATTCCCAATGATACGAAAATACATATAATTATATCCAATAATTATACGACTTAAAATTATGTAGAAGTTTGGATTAAACAAGATTATTTCCCATAAATTCTAGAAATCTCATGTTTTATCATTTCTCCAAAAACAACTTATAAACTCAGATTCTAATGACCAAAAGATTTCCAAATTTCATGGATTAAAATATATAATCAACAAGATACTTAATCCTATATATTTCTCATTTCAAGGAATCAATTAAACTCATCAAAATTTATCATTGAATCATGAAACTTTTAAAAATGTTATAGACAACCTAACTGCGACATTATTCATGTCAAGTTTGCAATGGTTAAATCACTTGCCTTTGGATGGTAGTTCTGAACCGTTGACGGATAATTATAGCTTCCATAAATTTCCTTCACTCCAGAATTTTTCTTGCTCAAATTTTCAATTCCTCCCCTTAGGCTCTTGAAATTCTTTCTCAAGTCTCACAACTTTCTCTCTAACTCTCTGTATAATTTTCTTAACCTTTGGGTTTGTGAAAGTGACTATTCCATAAGCCTAACCTTTTATTTTAAAGGTTAAATCCCGTTTTTGGCTTTTCACCTACCATTAAGAAGGCCAAAAGTCACCTAAATAAGTCCCAATTAATCTCAAAAACTCCCAAGACCTGAACATAACTCATGGGTACTCAATTTTCAATATTTAAACCCTTACGAACACTTTGGCACAGTCAAAATGACGATTCGGATAACATAAAAATAATTTATTTTTCATTCCACTAAAATATAGTCCCGACACGACTGACACGTGCGTCCCAACTTAATTATGATAATTGTCATATTCATCACTCGCGATAGTTTTATAAAATCATAATCATATGTAATGTCATAATCATATATATTAATTTTAATCACCATGTAATATTAAACATAAATTACATATTAATTTATTCTCAAGTAATATTTAAATCCGGATTAATTTTTCAATTACCTCACAATTAATTTTAATTAATCCCATATTAAAATTCATTAAAAATATGAGGTGTTACAATATTATCGTTCAAACCCGTTTTGGGGGAAAAGATATGGAACTAAAAGTGGTACTAAACTAGGTTCTAGAGTTTGGGATGAGATCATCCTCTGATATGATTATTGAGTGTCAAAAGTTCATCAACCTATTCTTTGAAGCTCGAAAGTGGGATCGAGAGTGAGATAAGTGGATGGTACCCATTGACGAGGTCAGTTTAGATTATAAAGTAAGAATTATGGTAGACTTGTTCCAAAAGACCAATGAAATTTGAAGCATATATGAGTTCTCGTTGCCTTGAAACTAAGAGGGATGCTATTCCCTTTATATGTATATCTCCCCGTTGAGTGGGAGGATCTATATGAAGAAGTTATAGAAGTTGTGGCATGCATTGACTTCTCATGGAAAGATGACACCGTTGACACCCGATGGGGGCAAGTTTTTATTATTCACATGAAGAACCAAGTCCAAAAAAGGTTAGTCCAGTAATTACCATATGTGGGATGATATATTCTAATGATTTGCTTGGAGAATTCAACAAAATGGTTATATAACCCAAAGTTGATGAAGAAATGGGGTTTATGTTCTTCCCCTCCTCTGTGTACCATATGACCAGATCTGGAAGGCACTACCAAAATTCGAACCCTCAGTCAACATTGACAATAGGAAAAGGCATTAACAAGGAACTCCCCGTGCTAGAAATGACCATCGAGAAAAGCAAAATGCTCGACCAGTTTAAGAAAACTTAGGCCAACATCACTTTGTGGGGACTTTTTAGGCCTTCCCAGATGCACCGAAATGCTTTGATAAAGTTACTCAACGAGCCCACTCTCCCTCTTTCGACCATGCCAGAAGAGGACATAAACATATTCGGGTCCTTAACCTATATAAGTTTGCTCTCCTTCTCTGAAGGAAAAATCCCAAAGTTTGATCCTAACCATAGCTACGTGTAATACCCCACATTTTTTATGATTTAAATAATTAAGGGAATTATTTATTAGAGAGGGATTAATTGAATTTAAATATGAGAAATAAATTGTTAATTAATCCGGATCTAATAAAAATAAATATTAACTAGAGTGCTAAGGGTTAATACTCATTAGTTTAATATCACTGTGCGATATGTAATATGGAACTATATACTTTGATAAATTGTCGAGAGATAATAATACGACAGTTGAGTGAATTAAGTCAGACGCGTGTGCGAGTCGTGTTGGGACTAAATTGATGGAATAAATATATCAATTATTTTCAGTAACTCGTATGATGATTTAGAGTGTACCGTTGAGTCCGAAAGGGTCGAAATAGTCGAAATAGTATACTCGGGTGTTTAGTTTGGGTCCCGTGGCAATTTTAGGCCGAACCCGTACCCCAAAAGGGCATTATGGTAAATTGGATTTTTAGGCCTAATTAATGGACGAAAATTAGGAGTTAATTTATCAGCCAAAATAATTGAATTAGGGTTAGAAAGCTGAAGAAAGTAAGAACGGCCATAGGAAATGTGAGGGAGAGCTTTTGACAAGAGAAGAGGGCTAAATCGACACCAGCTTGCACAACCACCACCACCACCGTGTAGATCGGGACAAGGGGAACACACACATACCAACAACATTAAGAAATCAGACTACTCACTCAAGGAAAGTGTTTATAACTTGTTGTATTTCGGTATTCATCATACTCATGTTACTGTAGGATTGTTAGGAATATGTTATAGGTTATAAAGTGGTGAAATTGAGGAATTTGGATGTGTAATTTAATTATGAGATTTATTAAATTGAAACCCATCATGTATGTAGATTATAAATCACGTTTAGAATAATTTATGTGTAGAAAAAATCGGGAAATTTTGGCTTCTTGAACATGTATTGGAAGAACTAGGGTTTTGATAAATTTAAATTGGGGATTTCACATTTTATGACTGATCCGTAATGAATTGATGATTCTAGGATGTTAGAATTCATTTGTTATTGATGGGGTTCGATGTAGAACTGTTTAATTAGAGTTTGGGGTGTTGAAATAGAATATTTGAGGTTAAAAATGATGAAAAACATTGGAAAATCTGGGTAGAGGACGAACAACGAAATCTCGCGCGTAGTCGTTCGAGCGAGATTACAATCTAACGCGAAGTCGTTCGAGCAACATGTGGCAGTCGTTCAAACGACTTGCCATCTCGTTCGAGCGATAGAGTGAAATTTTTATAATTTCTTTTAGGGCTCAGTTTTGAGTTTATTAGTTCATAAATGAGAGAAATAATTCCAAATAATAAACTTAAGTAAGACAGAATTTCGGAAGAAGTATGAGGGACTAAATCCTTTAATGAATTCGATAGGGAGAGAACATACCGTAGAGATTACGAGAGGGATAATAATCCAAATAACTATTACTGAGCGATGAAATCAAAATTCATAAGAGAAGCATATATGTAGGTGAGGGAAATACCTATTTATTATAATAAGATGTGTGTATGCCTATTATGTATTATTATTATTAAAGGCACCAATGAGTGATAACTCGGGGGTGTGAGAATCTTATTATTATAAGTGTACTAATGGGTGATAACCCGGGGGTACAAGATTATTTAAATAAGTGTACTAAAGCGTGATAACCCGGGGGTACAGTATGTTTATTAGGTGCGGTAATGGGATATAGCTCGGGGGTGCAGTATCATGTTATATATATATATATATATATAGGGCACATGTGACTATATTTATATATGTATGAGAGTTGTGAATTAATCTAATGTGTATAGTAATGAATGTGGGCATGGAAATTTGTTAAGAAAATTCTAATCGTATACTTGAATTATTATGAAAATGGAAAATTTATTAATTAGATTTTCGTCATGGGCTAATTAGATAACTTATTGCATGGGCGATACGGGTTGACTAATAGTGAGGGTAAAATACTATTAGGATGGATTCAAACTAGTTATATGGGGAAGTATTGCTAAGGAGAAAATTTAGATACGCGTTAGGCGTGCATAATAGAAGAGAGGTGAGAATGTCATGTGAGAGTTCGAGCTAACATGCACATGATATTTGCTTTACTGCAAATTTTAAATACTTTCTTAAACAAACATTTTTACACATTGGTCTCTGACCTGTTTTTTGCATCTTCTCTCTCTATCTTGTTATATATATGTATTATATCAGGTGCTCAACCACAGGGATATCAGGCTTAGAGTTTCGGATTGCGTGGCATGTTGTAGCTGTTGTGGGAGCTGCAGGACTTTACTTAGATTCCTCGATTGTTTAATTCCTATTCATTATGACATCTTCTTTAGGGAAGGTGTGTCCCCTTCCTTAGACAGTTTCAGAGATTATGTTACTCTATTTCTCGTTCATTTTCATTTGGATTGATGGATACTATTGTTTTGGTCTAGAGTTTTGAACTGAGATGTTTTATCCAGCCTTATTTATTTCAGCATGCGATTTTGATTCAGTATTTGTATTAATTAATTATGCGTGGATGTTTTACATTAAATTACTTGGTTTGGTAATTAAATGATTTTTATTTAATAAGAAAAATGTTTTGACACTTATCTTAATTATATTAGGTGATTAAATTAGTTATTGCGTTTTTGACAGTGATGCTAAAAATGAACCAACCGAACATTTTATTTTAAATTTTATAAAGGACTGATCACCCGATATTTAATTGGGCGGGGTGTCACAGGTGGTATCAGAGCATCAGGTTCTAGTGTCCATTAGGATCTGTACGGCTTACTATGTTTTTAGCTTTGCGTCCTTTGATATAGAGCCATATTTTTAGGACTATTGTGATATTATATTTTGCGATTACGTCTTTAGCTATTTGAAATTTTCAAAAAACCGTGGACTAATAATATTCTTTCTCATCTCAGATGCCTCCTCGACGTGCACCAAGAGACTGACAGGCCTAGCCAGAATAGCCGGCCATATAGGCTCAGGGGACAATGAACGCAAGAGAAGTTGTCGCGATAGTTGCATAAGCGGCAAATGCAACCTTAGCGGTGGAGCAACAGGCCCCACCCCAGGTTCAGGCAGTGGCACCAGTTCCAGTGCATCCATTTCCCACTCATGGGAGACAGTTAGAGAGTCCTTTCAGAGGTCTTTTCCCCCCAGAGTTCTTGGGCAGTTCAGATGTGGTTACCGCGAGTCTGTGGAAGAAGGACATAAAGCGACATCTTCGCATGTATGAGTGCACAGAGGTTCAAAGGCAGGTTTTGGCTACCTTCAAGCTGAGAGGGGAAGCCTTACAGTGGTGGGAGTCCACTACTACTACCGAGGAGCGAGATTTGATGACTATCAGTGATTTCTGGGTGCGGTTTGACCGCCGGTATTTTCCTTCCGCCGTCAAGACTGAGATGAGGCAGAAACTTTTAGACCTCACCCAGGAAGGGATGACCGTTGTGGAATACGAGGAAGAGTTCACATGATTGACAAACATGGTACCATAGGAGGTTCCTACTGAGGATAAGCGCATTAAAATGTTCATGGATGGCTTGACTTGGAAGATACGATAGCATTTATTGGGTAACCTTTCCCTACACTCATATACCGACGTTCTGAATGCAGCCTTATTGAATTGTCACGACAATCGCTTTCATGCTAAGGGAATAAAGCGAGGTGGAGAGCCCAACCAGTTGGGCAAGACAGGGGGAGGTAATGCCAGTGGAGTGCCAGTTGAGTAGAGTCAGAGGCAGGGTTCCCAACAGGGGGAGTCTGCTAAGAGGTTCCATTCTGGAGGGTTTAGGCATGGTCATGGGGGTTAGAGACAGGACCACCAGGGCCAACCACGAGGCCAACAGCAGGGCCAGCCGTAAAATCAGCAGCAGGGTCAACAACAGGGCCAGCAGGGCCAAGGTAGAGGTGGTAATGGCCAATCGGGCCGAGGCTACCAGGGGCAGAGAGGAGGAAACTTCATTGGGAAATGTTACACTTGTGGCAAGACTGGGCATAAGAAACAGGAGTGTTCGAATAGGGAAAGAGTTCCTCGACAACAGGGTTCTTACTAGGAGCCCCAGAGACCCATTTTTCCCGTCGCCATACCAACGCCGAATTTAGTTATAGCTTTACCCGCAGTTCCCATGCAGCAGGGACAGTTGCAGTATGGACGTGTCTATAACGTCCACCAGGCCGCAGTTCCACAGGCACCACCCGCAGTGGAGGGTAAGTTTTCTATCCATGGTACTTTGGGTCGCATCTTATTTGACACGGGGACATCACACTCTTTTATAGACACTAGCTTTTCAAAGGCCACTAGGTTGTTAAGCACGACAGAGAGTATAGTGACTTGTGTAGACTCACCACTTGGTAATGGGTCATTGATTTTCTTTATATGCCGGGGAGTAGGCATAGAGATTGGAAGTTTAATTTTACCGACTGATATTCTAGTATTAGATAAGTTTGAGTACGACGCCAATATTAGTATGGATTGGCTAGTCGAGTATAGGGAGATGATTGATTACTTCAGTAGGAGTATTGTATTCGCCATTTTGGGACATCATATGTTCTTAGTGGCGATGCCTCGCTCGGAGGGAGGGTCGTCCACCTACTTTTTTTATATAGATGATGAGACCTCTGCAGTCGTGGTTCCACTCGATTCGATTTCGGTCATCTGCGAGTTTGCTGATGTATTTCAGGATACACTGGGGTTGCCTTCGAGTAGGGAGATCGAGTTTGTGATAGACTTAGCACCAGGCACTCGTCCGATAGCACGTGAACCTTATCGTATGGCTCTGACAGAGATGAGGGAGCTACGAGATCAGATAGAACTGTTGTTGGGACAGGGCTTCATCCGTAAGAGTACCTCTCCTTGGGGTGCCCCAGTTCTATTTGTAAAGAAAAGGCATGGGTCCCTACGACTTTGTATTAATTATAGGGAGCTTAACAAAGTCATGATACGAAATAAGTCTTCGTTGCCTCGGATCGATGACTTGTTTGATCAGCTGAGAGGAGCAGCCCACTTCTCGAAGATAGATTTGAGACCCGGGTACCATCAGCTACGCATCAGGGAGCAGGATGTGGCCAAGACGTCATCTCTGACGAGGTATGGATCGTACAAATTCAGGGTTATGCCATTTGGGCTAACCAATGCCCCAGCAGTATTTATGGACTTAATGAACAGAGTATTCAAAGATTTCTTAGATCAGTTTGTCATTGCCTTCATAGATGACATCATAATTTATTCCCGTACTGAAGAAGAACATGCCGAGCATTTACATATGGTTCTACAGACCCTACGAGGGAATGAGTTGTATGCCAAGTACGAGAAGTGTGAGTTTTGGAAGTGGGAGGTATAGTTTTTGGGACACATTGTATCAGAAAAAGGGATATTTGTAGACCCTAGTAAGGTGTCCGCGGTGAGGGAGTGAGACAGCCCACGACACCGACGGAGGTGCGGACTTTTCTGGGATTAGTCGGATACTTCAGACGGTTTATTCGGGGATTCTCGAAGATTGCAGGTCCTATGACAAATTTGACTCTTAAGGGCGTACCATTCGTTTGGGATGATGCAGGCCAGTTGGCATTTGATGAGCTGAAGGACAAGTTAACTTCAGCACCCGTTCTAGCACTTCCCAGAGCGGGAGTGGAATACCTGGTTTATACTGACGCATCATTACATGGGCTTGGGAGTACTCCAGCAAGAGGAGAGGGTCACAGCTGTTGTTCCCGAAAGCTTAAGCCTTATGAAAAGAATTACCCCACCCACGACTTAGAGCTAGTAGCAGTTGTGTTTGTGCTTCGAATTTGGAGGCATTGCTTATTGGGAGAACAATTTCGCTTATTTACAGACCACAAGTCACTACACTACTTGTTCACGCAGAAGGAGTTGAATATGCATCAACGCCGGTGGCTTGAGTTTGTAAAAGATTATCAGTTCGAAATACACTATCACCTGAGAAAGGCTAATGTGGTTGCTAATGCATTGAGCCGCAGGCCGGTCGATGAGACGGCCGAGGTGTGGAAAGCAAAATGGAAGGAATTGGGACATGAGGATGTTGTGGTCCAGTCATTCATGTCGGCGATGATAGTTACGCCTCAAATCATTATGCAAATAGTACAGGCACAGGCAACCGATTCATTCTATCAAGATTGAATTAGGCAGCTTTTAGCCGGGGGAACCGAGTCTTATTCAGTAAGTTCTAAGGCTGGTTTGTGCTTCAATAGGAGGCTCGTTGTTCCAGAGGGGGAGGACCTTCAATATGCAGTAATGACGGAGTTGCATGGGTCCCCATTTGCAGTACATCCCGGTGGGGACAAAATGTACCAGGATATGAGGCGGTAGTATTGGTGGAGCGGGATGAAAAAGGATATCGCACAGTTCGTATCCAAGTGTACCACTTGTCAGCTAGTGAAAGTGGACCATGAGAGACCACCGGGTTTACTTTCCTACCTGGAAATGGGAAGGCATTTCCATGGATTTTATCACCGGGTTGCCCACTTCACAGAGGGGGCATGATTCTATATGGGTTATTGTAGATCGATTGACGAAGGTAGCCCACTTCTTGCCCGTCAGGACAGACAACACAACGGGACAATATGCTCAGCTATTTATTGCAGAGATAGTGAGATTGTATGGTGTACCTCTTAACATCGTGTCAGATAGAGACAAGGCATTTGTATCTCATTTTTGGGAAAGCTTCCAGGAAGCTATGGGTACCGAGTTGCAGTTGAGTACAGCGTATCACCCGCAGACCGATGGGAAGACTGAACGCACTAATTAGATGCTCGAGGACATGTTACGCATGTGTATCCTTGATTTCGAGGGAGGTTGGGAGCAGTATCTTCCAATGGTAGAGTTTGCTTATAACAACTCCTATCAGTTTACGATTGGCATGGCCCCGTTCGAAGGATTATATGGTAGACCTTGTTGTTTCCCAATTTGTTGGCTAGAGGTGGGAGACAACAAACTACTCGGGCTAGAAGTAATTTAGGATACGTCGAGCAGGATCGAATTGATTCTAAATCACATACGGGTAGCCCAAGACAGACAGAAAAGCTACGCCGATGCAAAAAGGTTCTTCCGAGAGTTCGCAGTGGGAGACCAGGTTTTGTTGAGAGTATCTCCAATAAAGGGAGTAATGAGATTTGGGATGAAATGGAATTTTTCTCCGAGATATGTGGGACCATTTCCTATTATAGAGAGGGTCGGACCAGTGGCATACAGATTGGGGTTACCGGAGCACTTGCATCGTATTCATGATGTGTTCCACATTTTGTCACTGAGGCGATATGAGTTGGCACACACTCACATTGCAATTGAGGAGATTGAACTACAGCTAGATAGTTCATATGAGGAGAGACCGGTGGCTATCCTAGATTATAGTGAGAGGAGGCTAATGTCAAAGGTAGTTCCACATGTTCGGGTGCAGTGGCAACATCACAATGTGGAGGAGTCTACTTGGGAGCGTGAGGTGGATATGCGTGAGAAATATCCAGATTTATTCATACTAGGTATGCCTTATTTTTCCGAATTTCGGTACAAAATTCCTTTATTAAGGGGGAAGTATGTAATACCCCACATTTTTTATAATTTAAATAATTAAGGGAATTATTTATTACAGAGGGATTAATTCAATTTAAATGTGAGAAATAAATTGTTAATTAATCCGAATCTAATAAAAATAAATATTAACTAGCGTGGTAAGGGTTAATACTCATTAGTTTAATATCACGGTGCGATATATAATATGAAACTATAAGCTTTGATAAAATGTCGAGAGATAATAATACGAAAGTTTAGTGAATTAAGTCAGACGCGCATGCGAGTCGTGTCGGGACTAAATTGATGGAATAAATATATCATTTATTTTTAGTAACTAGTATGATGATTTTGAGTGTACCATTGAGTCCGGTAGGGTCGAAATAGTATACTCAGGTGTTTAGTTTGGGTCCCGGGGCAATTTTAGGCCTAACCGGCACCCTAAAAGGGTATTATGGTAAATTAGATTTTTAGGCCTAATTAATGGACGAAAATTAGGAGTTAATTTATCAGCCAAAACAATTGCATTAAGGTTAGAAAGATGAATGGCCATTGGAAGTGTGAGGGAGAGCTTTTGCCAAGAGAAGAGGGCTAAATCGACACCAGCTTGCACAACCACCACCACCACCGTGTAGATCGGGACAAGGGGAACACACCCATACCAACAACATCAAGAAATCAGACTACTCACTCAAGGAAAGTGTTTATAACTTGCGGTATTTTGGTATTCATCATACTCATGTTAGTGTAGGATTGCTAGGAATATGTTATATGTTATAAAAATGGGGAAATTGAGGAATTTGGATGTGTGAGTTAATTCTGATATTTATTAAATTGAAACCCTTCATGTATGTAGATTAGAAATCACGTTTAGAAGAATTTATGTGGAGAACAAATTTGGAAATTTTGGCTTCTTGAACATGTATTGGAAGAACTAGGGTTTTGATAAATTTAAATTGGGGATTTCACATTTTATGAATGATTCGTAATGAATTGATGATTCTAGGATGTTAGAACTCATATGTTATTGATGGGGTTCGATGTAGAACTGTTTGTTTGGAGTTTGGGGTGTTGAATGAGAATATTTGAGGTTAAAAATGGTGGAAAACGTTGGAAAATCTGGGTAGAGGTCGAACAGCGAAATCTCGCGCGAAGTCGTTCAAGCGAGATTACAATCTCGCGCGAAGTCGTTCGAGCGACATGTGGCAGTCGTTCAAACGACTTGCCATCTCGTTCGAGTGACAGAGTGAAATTTTGATAATTTTTTTTAGGGCCCAGTTTTGAGTTTATTAGTTCAGAAATGAAAGAAATATTTCCAAATAATAAACTTAAGTAAGACATAATTTCGGAAGAAGTATGAGGGACTAAATCCTTTAATGATTTCGGTAGGGAGAGAACATACCGTAGAGATTACGAGAGGGATAATAATCCAAATGACTATTACTGAGCGATGAAATCACAATGCGTAAGAGAAGCATATCTGTAGGTGAGGGAAATACCTATTTATTATAATAGGACGTGTGTATGCCTATTATGTATTATTATTATTAAAGGCACTAATGGGTGATAACCCGGGGGTGTGAGAATCTTATTATTATTAGTGTACTAATGGGTGATAACTCGGGGGTACAAAAATTTATTTTAAGTGTACTAATGGGTTATAACCCGAGGGTACAAGATTATTTAAATAAGTGTAATAAAGGGTGATAACCCAGGGGTACAGTATGTTGATTAGGTGCACTTATGGGATATAGCTCGGGGGTGAAGTATCATGTTATATATATAAATATAGGGCAGATGTGACTATATGTATATATGTATGAGACTTGTGAATTAATATAATGTGTATAGTAATGAATGTGGGCATGGAAATTTGTTATGAAAATTCTAATCGTATACTTGAATTATTATGAAAATGGAAAATGTATTAATTAGCTTTTTATCAATGGCTAATTGGATAACTTATTGCATGGGCGATACAGATTGACTAATAGTGAGGGTAAAATAATATTAGGATGGATTCAGACTAGTTATATGGGGAAGTATAGCTAAGGAGAAAATTTAGATACGTATTAGGCGTGCACAATAGAAGAGAGGTGATAATCTCATGTGAGAGTTCAAGCTAACATGCACATGATACTTGCTTTACTGCAAATTTTAAATACTTGCTTAAACAAATATTTTTACACATCGGGCTCGGACCCGTTTCTTGCATCTTCTCTCTCTCTCTTGCTATATATATGTATTATATCAGGTGCTCAGCCACAAGGACATCAGGCTTAGAGTTTCGGATTGCGTGGCGTGCTGTAGCTGTTGTGGGAGCTGCAAGACTTTGTTTAGACACCTCGATTGTTTCATTCCTATTCGTTATGACATTTTCTTTAGGGCAGGTGTCGCCCCTTCCTTAGAAAGTTTCAGAGATTATGTTACTCTATTTCTCGTTCATTTTCATTTGGAATGATGGCTACTATTGTTTTGGTCTAGAGTTTTGAACTAAGATGTTTTATCCAGTCTTATTTATTTCAGCATGTCATTCTGATTCAGTATTTGTATTAATTAATTATTTGTGGATGTTTTACGTTAAATTACTTGGTTTGGTAATTAAATGTTTTTTATTTAATAAGAAAAATGTTTTGACACTTAGCTTAATTATATTAGGTGATTAAATTAGTTATTGCGTTTTCGACAGTGATGCTAAGAATGAACCAACCGAACATTCTATTTTAAATGTTGTAAAGGATTGATCACCCGATATTTAATTGGGCAGGGTTTGACACTATGCCCTTAATATCTTTGTTGAGGTAATGGGAAAAATAATTCTTCTCTTACTCATTCAGAACGGATCATCCCTAAATGTTTTCCCATTAACAACCCTCAACTGCCTTGGTTTGAAAATAAATAGCCTTTCTCAAACTTCCATCGCAGTGTGTACTAATGACAACACCCATCGAGAGGTTATGGGATACATAACACCACATTAGGGGTTGTCCCTATCAATCCCATTCTTGAGTTCCAAGTAATCAACGTAGTTTCTTATTTAAACCTATTGCTTAGTTGACCATATGTCCACAGCATCAAGGGTTTCTATTCCTCTCTCCATAAAAAACTAAAGTTCTTCTCCAAGGGGAAAGTCATCACCATCTTTGGCAACGATGGTAATACTAAAAATGCAAGAACTAATAATCCGGTACTAGAGATACAATACGGGTCAAATGAGATGATCCTTTATGGATTTCGAGTATTACCACTCCCATTCCAAGTAGGGGTGATTTCAAAGACATAATCTATCCAGAGCACATCCCTCACAACAATGTTAATGGGATACACATGTTTAAAAATATGCTTTTTATGCCTGGACTGGCCCGGGACAGTAATTTTAAGGGATACTAGAACCCATAGTCCTGAAGAAGGCCTTTCCTCCATGTGGCATGGGTTTTCATCCATCATTAAAAGAACATAGAATGCTTTGCCAACTCTCCATTGAAGTGCAGGTTAGAAAATTCCAATACTATTTTGGGGGATTCCTTGAATGTAAGATTCATCAGAAAAGGTGAAGACTTCCCCTTTTTCAGCTTTCTTGAATCATGGTATGGTGACATGGACATGAAGATGAAACCATGAATGGATATTTTCTTCCAAGATAGATACTCATGGGCTGAAACAACATGTGCAACCACTCATTTAAAAGACTACGGCTGCTACCAAGGTTTATAAAGAAAGTTATTCTGAGGACTCGTTTGATCTACAAACACTGGGGCTAATATTCTACACGATCTACTCAAATTCTACATCATGGAACTCATCCATACAGATTAAAGTCAGTGATTCACCCCTCGTTTACTAGAATTCTATACTAGTTAGACCTACTAAAGTGCAACCTAACCTAACCGTTTATACTATATTTCCCTCTCATGTTGTCCCTCCCTTTTGTGATAACAATGTAATCTAGACCTATTTTGATGAGGTTCTCAACATTATTTTTCCCAAGAATGAAATAAATAAATATTTTGAGTATATTGTTGTGCCTTGCATTAATTGTCTTGTTCTAATCCAACTCCTAATGATGATGATTTTACAAATGAATAATTCTTAACTAATCTTAATATGGTTAATAACAAACAATATAAAAACAATCAAATTAATATGGATGAAACTATTGTTATTAATCTCGGTTCTAATAGATAATTCAGAGAAATTAGGATAGGGTCCACCCTTAACAAGCATGAGCGTGCGTAAATCAAATAATTACTGAACGATTTTGTGGACGCCGTCACGTGATCTTATGATGATATGGCAGGCATCAATCCTGAAACTGCTCATCATAAGATCTTTGCTCTCCCGGGATGAAAACCTGTCAAGGAGAAGATACGAAAGCTCCGCACTTAATGGTTGATCAAGGTAAAAGAAGACGTCGTTAAACAGTTGAACGTAGGCTTCATCAGGGTGATCGAATATCCGACCTGGTTAACAAACACTACACCCATGATGAAATAAGATGGAAAGTCCTCATGTGTGTTGGCTACCGATATTTGCACAAAGACTCTCTAAAATATGATTACTCACTAACTAATATCGACATGATCACGGACAACAGGACTAGTCATGCTCTAAAGTCATTCGTTGATAGGTTTTTCGGATACAATCATATTAAAATGCACCCTGATCACTAGGAAAAAACTGAATTCATCACCTCTTAGAGAAGCCTTTGCTACACAGTTATGACACTTGAGCTCAAGAACGCAAGGTCTACCAACCAAAGGTCTACCAAAACCATCTTGCATGATGTGATACACAAATAAGTCGATTTCTACATGGATGAAATGATCATTAAATCTAAGACTCGAGAATATCATGTTCCCGATCAACAAAAATTCTTGGAACGGCTACCTTGATACCAGATCTGGTGAAACTCACATAAATGTTTCGTCGACATCACCAAAGGAAAAATATTAGTATTTATGGTTAGCGAGAAGGGGATCGAAGAAGATCGTGCAAAAATTAAAGCCACACTCAAAATGCCACCACCCCAAACGTAGAAGGAAGTGCGGGAAATCTTGGGAAAGTTATAGTATATTAGTCGGTTCATTAGTGTAAAACCCCGCACTTTAGGGGATAATTAAAATTCATAAGTAAGTGTAATTTGGGAATTTAAGAAATTATCGTGAATAATAATTTTTGAAATTTAATAGGGTTAACTGAATTCAAAAGTGTGCTTCATTTACTTTTGAGATTAAGTAAATGATTTGGATCATTTTAATTGCACGTCGTAGTTGGATAAAGCGACAAAGGAAAATATTTCAATTGGAAAACCCATATCGGGGTGTGTTGGGTTTATTTAGGGAATTGAGGTCAAGTACCTCGGATGGATATTTCGAGTGAGCGGTTGGTTTCGGAATGGCCGAGATGGACATAATAGATTATCCGAGGATAGTATTTGGGGTCCGGGAATTTTTATACTAATAGGGACTCGTAATTGAGTAAACGAGTCATTTTTTGGTTTAATAGGGATAAAACCTTTGTTCTTGCCCTATAAGACACGAGAGAGTGGGAGAAAGAGAAAAAAGAAGAAGGAAAGAGAGGAAGAGGAGAAATGAAGAGAGGAAAGGGATTTCCAGGCCAAACTCTACGGGCTTCGACTCGGTCATGGGATTTTATCCAGGAGGCAAGTGTTTACTTTCTTTTTTAATTTGAGCATAAATCTCATATCAAAAATTGGTAAAAACAAATTATATGATTTTGGGATTGGGTTTTCGTTAATCAAATGGATTTTTCAAAAATTTAATGGGTAAAACCCAAAAAATATCAAACTGGAGAAGCTTAGGAATTAATTTAATTAGTTGTTAATTCATGGTTCTAGGATGTTTAGAACCTATTTCCTTTATGTAAAATTAGTTGGTTGGGGTTATACAAGGTTGGGAGAAGGAGTAAAAAGATTGGAGGTTTGTTAATGGCCGAAACATGGGCCGGAGAAGAAGTCGCCCGGCTTGTTCGACGGCTAAGGGTCGATCGATCGATCATACATATATTTTGGCAATTTGGGTTTGTGGTGTTTATATGAGACAAAATCCCAAATTTATGGTTATATCTTGATTAATTTAGAATTAAATACCCAACGAAGGGGACTTATTCCTAGCCATTTGAGTGAATCTATGGGTGCTCGGAAGGAGCAATATTTGGTGACACAAATATTATATTTTTTAGGAAAATAAATTAAATCGAGGAATGAGATGTGTAGGGTTCCTAAAATAGAGTGGGGACCTCTAAATTAGTATTTGAGCGAAATGTAGTCAATGGGTTCGTGGACATGGAATCCACAACTTATCTAAATTAAGGGTGTTTAGGGATGAATAGTTCTTAGAGTAATTTCAGTGGGCATTTAGGCATACATATTTGTTCGCATAGACAACGTAATCGTGTCGATTACGGTTAAGTAAATCCTATGAGACTACTAGGATGAATTGGTATAATTGGAGAAGTTATATAAATTCATAAATAGGAATAAGGTACATATTATTTATCAAGTGAGGGAATACTTTTGGGTTTAGTATCGTGAGTGTGCGAATACTTAAATGTTATTAATTGCGAGAATCTGTGGGATTATTGGCCATCGTTATGTGTGATTGAAAATTATGGCCATTTATATCTGAGGAACGATGTAGAATATATATATACTAGTGCATGCCCGTGCCCGAGGGCAGGGCGATACATTTTCCCCCGTGACAAAAAAAAATTAAGAAAAAAAAATATTAAAAAAATTAATAAAAAAAAGATTAAAAAATGATTTTTTTTTTGAGAAAAACTAAAAAAAAATTGTGAAAAAATAAAAAGAAATAAAAAATATAAATTAAAAAAGAAATAAATATTTTAAAAAATGAATAAAAAATAGTTTAAAAAAAAGGGAAAAATAAATAAATTTACACGTAATCAAAAAAATATATGTATTTATTATAGAATAATAGTATTTACAAGTGGATGCCCGTGCCCGAGGGCAAGACGATAAATTTGCCCCCGTGACAAAAAAAAATTGGGAAAAAAAAATAGTTAAAAAATTAATTAAAAAATAGTTTAAAAAAATGAAAAAAAAAATTGAGAAAAAATTGAGAAAAAAGAAAAAAAAAGAAAAATATAAATTAAAAAAGAAAAAAGTATTTAAAAAATGAATAAAAAATAGTTTAAAAAATGGGAAAAAAATAAATTTACACGTATTTAAAAAAAATATGTATTTATAATAGAATAATAGTTTTTATAATAGTATATATATAACACACAAAAAGAAATAACTTTTAGCATGACATTTCATGCATGGGCATGAAATGAGAAAATGTCATGCATAAAAAAATGGAGATATTTTGGCCAAAACCATGCTCCTTTGTTATATATATATATATATATATATATATATATATATATATATATATATATATATATATATATATATATATAATATGATACAAATATTTATATATATATATATATATATATCTGTGTGCGCGGTATATATATTTATGTGAAGCATACCCCTTCTATGATATCATGGGAAGTTAGGCGATGTGGGTGAGGCCCCTGGTTTGAGGAGCAGGGAGCGTATAGTCCCCAAGTCATAGCGTCCATTTTATATTGTGTGATTTTTATTAGGGGTGAGACGTGGTGGGTATGTTTCGTCTCACTTTCAGGTAGGAACTATGATCGCTTCCCATACGTTGTTATTTGACTTTTACCAACGCGGTGTGAGATTCCGAATGCTAGTACCCAGGATTATACGTGAGCGATTCCCTAGTAGATGATAGCATAAAGACCGCATCCTCGAGTTATGGCTCATTGGTATGGTTATTATACTTGTGTGTATAGTACATTACTTGGGTATGAGAGCAAGATATTATATATCTCTACTAGAGTAAAGAGATAAAAGGAATAAAGATTAATTCTCATTTCGAGACATTTTATCCGGAAGTATATTGTGATACCTATATGAAAGTGAGTATGATAATGTATATAATTATATGAGTATATATATATATATATATATATATATATATATGTATATATATATATATATATGTATATATATGTATATATATATGTATATATATATATATACTTTGTGTACTAAGGGTCTAATGGATCTCGACGATCGACACTGCCAAGTAGTAGTGTATCGGGGGTGTTCCTTGTTTGGATGTCCCTTCGCGAGACACCCCACGCACAAATATGGCATAGTGTTGAGACTAGGGAGAAGTTTAGGCCTTAGTACTCAGTTTACTTAGGAATTTTAGAGTTGGGGTGACGAATTAGTTAGGCAGAGTAGCTTGACTAGGATGTTTAGAGGAATACGTTAGTTGTGCACTATTAGAAAAGAGGTGAGGGGTATCTCATGGGAGTTAGATACTAATTTAAATATGAGATAAAACATATTTTTCACAAATAAAGCATTTATTCACTTGCAAAATATTTTCACAACTCGGGCTCTGACCCATTTATCTATATTCCTCTCTTTTGCTATATATATAGGTGTCTAGACACTAGGACGCTTGGACGACGATTCGTTCGAATCAGACGTCTGCTGCAGCAGCTATGGATGCATGCAGGTTTATTGTAGACGTTTCTATCCTGGTATTATAGAGAGGAGGTACTATATATATATTCGAGCTAATAACCCACTTGTATTTATTTATTCTTTTACCCCCTTTTTTGTGGATTTCAATGGGTTGTATTATCGTTAAACCGAGTGTTCAGTTATTTTATTTATTTTCAGTTTCATTTATATAAACTGTGTGAATGTTTTAATTGTATAATTTGTTTAAAAAGATTAGTTAAATAAAATTTTGATGCCAGCCTAATAGGTTATTAGTAATTAAATTGGTTTTCAACATTGATGCTAAGAGTGAACCATATGAGATTCCTGTTTTAATTGGGTACAGGATTGATCGCCCGGTATTCTATTAGGTGGGGTGTCATAATTAGTCAATTGACTTATATTTGTGAACCCATCTTCAAGCTCCTCCAAAAGAATTTAACCAAAATCTGGAATGAGGCCTGTTAAGAAGCCTTTGACCGAATCAAGCTATATCTAACTCAACCTCCGATACTCATACCACTGCAGCCAGGCCTCCCTATACTCTTATACTTGACTATAACAAATGCCGCAGCTTGGGCTTTGTAATACCCCGTAATTTTACTAATATTTAATTATGGGATTAATTAGATTTAAATTAGGAAATTAATTTATAATTAATCCGGATTTGAATAAATATTTACTAGCGTGACGAGAGTTAGTATTTATTGATGTGAATTATGTTGAATATTACTTGTGAGTATAGTAATATGTGATTTTAAATTCATTGAAATTGTCGTGAGTGAATAAGACGACAATTATGGTGATTAAGTCGGGACGCGTGTGTTAGTCGCATCTAAATGCAATTTAATTAAATAAAAAGTAATTTATTTTTAAGTCATCCTTATGGTAATTTCAAATGCACAAAAGTGTTCAAAAGTGTCAAAATAGTCAGAAAACTATATTCGGGAATATGTATAGGGTCTCGGGTAATTTCTGGGTCGACCTGGCAAGAGAAAAGTCAATTTTTGACCTTTGAAATTACAACCTATGAAGAGATACGAGAATTGCCACTTTAAAACCAACTCTTTGGTTACTAAAATAAGGAATTAAAAGGTTTAAAGTGAGAGGAAACCATAAGACAGAATGTGTGAGATTTTACAAGAAAATGAAGAGTTTCTCAAAGAGGTGAAGAGTCTTAGAGGGGGAGCAACCACATGGAGCCACCTTTTCTCACCACCATCACCACCAATGTGTAAATCGAAAGATGTGGAAATCGATTATACCTATCTTCACCAAAGGATCAGACCTCCTACATTAAGGCAAGTATTGTTCATGCTTAAATTCAATTAGATAAAATATCCATGTTAGGATAATATGATTTAAGAATAAATTTTATGCATGTAGAGGACATTTTTTGGATTAAATTCATATTCTGGGTAGCACTCATGTTAAGGATTGAACCACTTATATTAAAAAATGAAACTATATGTAATATGAAATTGATATGTAGATAAAACTAGAGTTTTTATCATGTTTTTGAAGAAAAATCATAGACTAGGGTGAATTTAATTGGAAACTAGTTGATTTGTTGATGAATCTTGATGATTTAAGGTTTCTTGTATGTTAAAAATCATTATTTTGAGGTACTACAACGTTAGGTATATTGGGTTGGAAGTTTGGACACTATAATGGAGGATTTGGTGTTGAAAATTGATGAAAACTGTAGGCTTTAATTTGAAGAAAATCGCATACCATTATATGAGAGATCAATCGATCGCCCCTTTCCTTCGATCAATCAACGCCTCTAGAATTTGTGACCTATTTTCCTTTTAAAGTTTGATCTAATCCTAACCTGCAAGAATCTTTGGTGATGATAAATTAATCATAATGGGACTTAGGGAAGGTCTGTAGGGTAGTAGTTAAGGCCCGAAAAGTGTGGTTGTGTAGGGGATTGATTAGTAGATGTACGAGTGTTCATCTACTGAGTTATGGTTGGAAATTATATAAATTTGGATTTAAATTGGATACATGATAACTTATGGTTAGTACCAGTAGTAAGGGGACATTATAATTACTGAAGTAACCTAAGAAATATATGGGAGACTTAACAACCCTTTGGGATAGGGAAAGGTAATTCAATATATATGGCGAGAGTAATTGTGCAAATTAAATTATATGTAGGATATTTGGGAGATAAATATACTACATATGAGACATATAATACGGGACGTCCGTATACCTATGTTGAATTTGCAAGTACTTAGATTGTGTGATTACCTGGTATATGGATGCTTATGTGTATGACATACCTACCATACTTGCTATCACGGGAGATTTTGGAAAGAGGACAGTCTTATCTTTGTGTGCCATTGGCGGGAACTTTAGATTGGTGCCTCAGAATATAGGACTGTGAAGGACTCATCGGTAAGTTGATAAGTTCGCTGACTAGGGAGCATAGGCATGTGCATGACCCATGGGTATGTAAACTATAACCGCATCCAATATGTGTGATTTGTATTGATACGATTCCTAAGTGACTCAGAACTCATAATCCTTACGTAGTTGATGTACTGGGATTCGATAGTAGAGTATAGATACACCGTAGCTCAGCATAGGGGTGTCGTATTTGTGTATATGTACTGAGAGTGATATAAATATATAATTGTGATTACTCTGGTGTGCTACTTAGTATATGAGATAGACTGTTATATCTAGTATAATGTAAACATGTGGGAACTTATATGATTATGAAGATATGTGAAATCGATTAATAATTATAGGAAATGTTAATACGTATTATTATGGTAATACGGGTGGGCACAATGACACGGGAATTATAGAAGAGGTTCAAATTGAACTAGTTAAATTGGCTAGCATAACTACGATGGGTTAGAATTAGTGCCTTAGGCGTGCACAATAGCGGAGATGTGAGAATCTCAAGAGATGGCATGAGACTAACATGTATATTATTATCTGGTATTTATGCAATTAAATACTTATTGTTTTTAAAACTATTTTTGACTCAATATCTGAATCGTTTTATCCCAAATCTATTTTGTTTTTAAAAACCTTTTAGGTTCCCAGCCACTCGGACGCCAAGCATAGGATTTCCATTTACTCGACGTGTTGTAGCTGTTGTGGAAGTTACAGGTCCTCGGTACTAGACTCTTCCATATCAATCATTGATTCTTTCATAGTCATTCGTATCAGTTAGGGCATGTCTCCCCATTTCTATTCAGAGATAACATCTTCAATTATTTATTTACAGTTCAAATTATTGTATTGGTATCTTATTCTGGAAGTTTTTACTCAATATTTAGCCTATTTCATTATGTCAGCTTTATTCCTACGAGATTGTCTATTGAATGGTGAATGTTTAGTATTCAATTGTCTGGTTGTTGTTAATTCAAAAGATAAAATTTGATATCTCACTTTTTATATATTAGATGGTTAGTAATTAATAAAAAGTTTTCGACAATGATTCTAATACTGAATCCTTATGGATATTCTGTTTTAAATTTAATAAACGACTGATCACCCGATATTTAATTAGGCATGGTGTCATGGGCTTTGCTAGCCTAATACCTTAAAGAATCCCGCAAACAAAGAGACATCTATATGAAGTCAACTACACTGCCTTGGATAAAGCATGTGTCTGCCTTATCTGGGTCACTCGGAAATTGCAGCACTACATGCTCGCTCTTCCCATTAAACTTGTGTCTCGAATGGATCGTATCAAATACCTGGCCTAGAAACCTTCTCTATCTAGTCGAATGGCTTGATGGTTGATGATGTTAGCTGAGATTGATATTGTGTATAACACGTAAAAACCAAGAAAAGAGAGCCATCTCTTACTCCCTTGCTGACTACCCTATGAAAGAAGCCAATGCTTGGGATTCTGAATTCCTAGATGAAGATATCCTTTGCACCTCTTAGGAAAACCACTCATAGAAAATGTTCTTTGACGGCGCAACCAATAAGAAAGGATATGGCATTAGGATACTCCTAACCTCCCTTGATGACTATCACACACCCATTACCATTAAGCTAAAATTTCCCTACAGCAATAACATGACAAGACATGAGGCATGCACTGTAGGCCCCAAATTCGCACTCAAGAATGGTATCAAATGCCTCGATCTCTATGGGGATTTTTCCCTCACTATTGGACAAGTCCTTAGAATATGGAAAGTCAAAAATGAAAATATCTTACACTTCCCCACCCACTAAAAAGCACTAGCCTCCTAGTTTCGAGATATAACTTTCCAGTACTTGCCCCGAGCAAAGAACAAATTAGCCAATGCCCTTGCTACATAGGACTCTATGGCTGACATGCCTGAAGGATTAAAAATGTCCCCTTTCCTAGTTCGAAAACAAGCTAAACCATCCCACTACTACCACATTGAGCTCGTCACAGAAGAGGACTTCGATATGGCCAATTTTTGGTCTTACAATATTTAGCGCCTCTTCAAGCACGGTAAATAACCCCGAGATGCCAATTAGGAATATCAACCAACCCGCTACAAGATGGTTACCTAATAGGCTATCATATGGGCAGGCATTGAAGAAACGATGCAAAATATCCATAGTGGTGAATGCGGACCCCTCATGAACGTCCATATGCTCACTAAAAATATTATCTAATAGGGTTACTATTGGGTCACCATTATTCACTATTATACCACTTATGTCTGAAGATGCCTTAAATGAAAACAATTCACCAATCTTCAGCATTTGGCTCCATGAGAATTATACCACAGGACATATCCTTGGTCGTTCCCCACATAGGGCCTCAATATCACAGTGAAGGTCACACCCAAGGCTTCCAATGGTAACGGGTTCATCCTGGTCTCCCTTGATTACATCTTTAAATGGGTCAAAGTCGAGTCACACGAAGTGATGAACGCTAAAAAATGTATCCATATTCATCCGAAAGAACATCATCTGTCGATATGGGGTTCCCCATGATATAGTATCAGACAACAAATTACAAATTGAGGCAGAAGTCACCAAATTGGTTTATGAGTACAAGATTCATAGACACAAATCATCTCTTTACCGACCACAAACCAATGGTGCAATTGAGGCCAGCAATAAGAACCTTAAAGCGATCATTAGTAAGATGATCGATAGTTGCCAAGATTGCGCCGATCTGATCCATTACGTCCTCTGGGGTTACTGTAAATCAGTCCGAGCATCCACTAAGGATACCCCTCACTCTTTGGTATAAAGCATGGTAGCAGTCCTACACATTGAACTGGATATACCTTGATTATGTGTTATGCTGAATCCAAACTTAATGAAGAAAACTCGAACCAATAACGCTTTGATGAGTTATCACTCTTAGATGAAAAGAGGCTAAAGGCTCTATATCATATACATGGATACCATCGCCCGATAGCATGATCATTCAATCGAAGAGTCAAGGATCGTTGTGTCCGATAAGGGGATCTAGACCTCAGAGGGAAATTCGGGCCAAATAAGAGTGTCCCTTGAATCATGAATAAGTTCCTAGTTGGTTTATCTGCTAATATGCCGCGTCAAGTAAACCTGGACCGTATCAAGAAATTCTACCCCTAGTCTTAAATGTCGATGCGCTACGACTCCTCTCATCTCCCTTCTGTTCTAAACAAAAATCTTTATTCCACCCTACTCAGAACTACATGGGGCCTAGTCCTCTAAAAAGAACTCTTCTTTCAAAATATAACTCATAAGATTTTCAAAAACCCCTAGAGGAACTGAGTAAGCATAAATATTTTATTATTTTCCCTTACTTTTGGTCTTTTTGTGATTTTGGGAATCGTAATTGACCCAAATTTATCTCATATTTAAGCTACTAACCATTTTCGATGAGTATTTCGTGTTTTGTGTACTTTTATCATGTTTTACAAGTAATTCGTGCAAGTGGATAGAAGAGAGAAACTATAACAACGAAAGAAACCAAGAAAAGAAATTTTAAGGGAATTTTTGTAATTTTGTATCCTTATTCCAGAGGTTGGGGCAATACTAAAGTTGAATATCTTAAAGTCACAAGAATACGAGAAAATGACACCACAATCCGAGCTACGGTGAATAAGTTCTGCGCATTTAAAGATGATAAGAATCAGAAGTATCAGAAAAACAAATCGTTCAGTTCTAACGTAGATCTGGTTTGATCGACTGGAAAACTAGAACCAGTTCCAGTTAAGGGAACTGGTTCACTAGTTTTCCCGCTCTATAACTGTGATAAAACGTTAGTCATGCTTTAAAAATCGTGACAAATTATCTGAAGCAGGATTTTTATTTTGGCCCTATTTTTAATCCTAGAGAGTTTTATGATTCGGGGACTCTTCTAAACGAATTCCAACCTATACATTTAATTATTAGGCCTCTTTTATCATGAATATCAAACATTTTAAAGATCTTAATCAAATAGAAACATCTAGGAGAATAATATACAAGTTTTGCACCATCAATTCAATAGTTTTTTCGGTTCTTCATTAAGCTTTGATTTCTTCTTGCATGTTTGTGTTCTTTAACGTTGGCAACCTTAAATTCAAGCATTGTTATTTTTGTGTCATTACTTTTTCACATTTTTAATGGATTGTTGTGTTGTTAACACTATCATGTTTAATAGGGAGTTCAAGGGTTGGGTCATATTTTTGCCATTAATGGGTGTTGAGCTTTCAAAACTAGGTTTTGGGTAGACATACAATAAATTGAAACCTCGTGCATTAAAATTGGGATAGAAGGTATTTAAATATCTTTGTCATGCAACGTTATTGTTTATAGCGATATTCTGAAATTAATCCACTTGTGACCATATTCGAGCGAAAGTTTTTCTTCCATTATTTAGTTAAATTTCTACATGTTTGATGTTTATAATAAAATAAATATACTCGATTAAATGTTTTTGAATGAGAAACCTTTATACCCATTATTTAACCCATGGCAAGGATGTGATCCTAATCACGTTTCTTATTCTTTGTCTACTTCTAATTAGCATAATTAACAATATTTTTTTCCATTTTTCCCTTTTTAAACATCATCATGTTTTCCACTTCTATTTTAGAAGTAATAAATCAATTAAAGTCCATAACTTTCCCTATGGATTCGATACCCAGAATAACTACTATACTTTGTTGGAGTGTAATTAATGTTTAAGTTTTTTTTGTATTATGGTCGGAGGCCGGTAACAATGATTATATTATTATTAGGACGTTCATTTTTCCTCGTTCAAAATGGCGTCATTGCTAGAGACTCTTTTGTTATTAATTATAATTGATTTACAATTTTACAAGATAATGTCTTTTGTATTTTTTTGGTTTTAACCGTTTTTGCAGGCTTGCACGATTGCGCTCCAAGAAAAGTTGAATCCTTAGCAGCACACCTCTTTACGTGGATTCTTCATATACAAACTATTCGGTAATAATGTCTTCTTGTAATGATTTCGGTAATTATAAATGTTATATATTTGGGAATAGTTCTCAAGATTTTTATTTACAAGAATCCATGGCTCGACCTATTACCATTTCTAAAGGTCTTCGAAATTATTGAGAAGGAAAGGCTTAAAAACAAACGTTTGTATGGGAATAGTTCTAAAACTTTTCAATATCAAGAATCCATGCCTTCTCCCATTAACATAGGTGAAGGCCTTCGAATTCTTGAGAATGAAAGGCTTGAAAAAAAAATATTGGGAAGAAAATTATTTTTTGGAGCAATACTTGAATGAATTATTCTAACCTAATGATAATTTGTCTTCCGATATTTTTGAAATTGAAGAATGTTTTCAATCAAATGAGGAATCTGAAGTGCTAGAGCCAAGGAAGACTATTTTGCTAGAAACCTTCCTTCTTTACATACAAGGCATGAAAAAGATCCTTATTGATTATTGGGAAATGGAAACACTTTGCAAGGAGACTAGTTATTCTTTGGAAAACAAAGAGGAGGTTGAGACTTGAGTTTCACCTCAAATTTTTTAAGAACGTCTTGTTGAAAGTGAGTTTTGTTCCCCTAAAATTCAATCTTTATGTGAGGACAAATCACTTCAGATTGAATTTATTTCATCTCGATTTTCGTTCTCCGTTATTGACCCATTACAACTACCGCTAGATTCCTATGAGTCAGTGGAAACTTTTAAAATATTTAAATCTTCACTTCTAGAAAAATGACAATTAAGTACAGGTAATTTTCTGTCCCCGGTGGTATTTAGGATAGTCATAGGGATACAAAGAGCTTCCATATCTAATGGGCATCATAAAAGGCTAAAAGGATAGCAAGTGCTGTCCCTTTTGAGTTTTTAGGATAGCAAAAAGGCATGTTTTTAGCTCTGTCCTTTTAAATACAAATACTAGTATATGTCTATAAGGATAGATGTTGTTGTCCTTTAAAATGGAGTATTATTGACAACATTATCTCTCCCAAATAAATTTTGGTGCATTAAATGCAGTGCCGAATTAATATTTTAATAGACAGTTGTAGTTGTACTTAAAGATAAATATATATGTTTTCAGAAACTTTATTTATTATTTTAAAACAAATCAAAAAAATAAAGAAATTTCAAATATGAAAGAAAAATTATTTTTTATTTGCAAAAAAATAATGAAAAATCATAAATTATGAATCTGACACATTGTTGATAAACTAATGTACGTACAAATTTAAAAATATTACAAGTCATAATAGTTCACAAACCAAAAAATATTAGACATAATTTCCTCTATTTTCATGACATTATAAAACCTGTTAATATAAAACCAGCATAATGTAAAGCCAGCATGACCTGGGTGTGTCATAATGGCCTTACTTCTCTCTTTGGATTTTATCAGGTATCTTCTTCACCTGGGTGTGTTTTAATTGTAAAAATTAATTGTGGGTTTGTTTTGTTTTTGTAAATATTACTTCATTGTTATGTCTAATGATTGTGTATAGAGATTACTATTATATCAGAAAAATAGGAAAGCAGGATTCGCCCTTATAGTCTAAATACTGAAGGTTGCTTCAAGTGCATTAGGCTTTGGATCTCAGTTGGCTATGAAATTTGTTGAGTGCTTGTATACTCAAGGTTTCATAAGCTATCCTCGAATAGAGAGCACCATGTACCCTTCATCGTTTGACTTTAGAGGTGCTCTTGGTGAACTAATAAATAATTCAGTATGGTAGTTATGTTGAGAAGTTATTGGATGATTGTTATCTTAAGGCACAATCAGGGACTGATGACGGCGACCTCCCCCCAGATTACCCCAATGCGCTCAGTTATTGAGGATATGCTAGTTACCAATGCTTGGAGACTATCACTATTTTTGTCAACATTTTCTGGAGACTCTTTCTCCAAATTGCAAATATATGATGACAAAGATTGAGTTTTCAATTAGTGAAGACTTCTTTTTTTGTGTGTTGGATAGCAGTGTGTTATAGTTAATGGATTTACGTCAATTATGCCATGGTTGGTAGTGAACCATAAAAATCTTCCTCGGTTTACTAAAGGGGGAAATAGAAATTTCAAAAGTATATGAGCGAAACGTTGCACTTCCAAATTACCTTAGTGAGAGTGAGATGATATCTTTAGTGTAAAGGAACAGAATAGGAATAGATGCATCCATACCTATTCATATTAACAACATAAGTGAGCGTAACTATGCACAGGTACATGCGGGAAGGAAGTTGGTTCCAACATCTTTAAGTATCAGCATAATCAGAGGCTATCAACGCATAGATCCAAATCTTTATTTACCTGATATTGGGAGTTTAGCAATAAATCACTCTTATTTCTAAAGGTCAAGCAAATCATTTTTTTGTTGTACATCATGTATTTGAACAATTTAAGCAAAATTTCAACTACTTTGTTAAGCGTATTGAAAATATCGACTCATTATTTGAAGCACAGTTTTCTCTGCTTTCAGATTCTATATAATAGCTTAGCAAATGTGGAAAATGCCTGCGGTACATGAAGTACATCTCTTCTATTCCATCGTCGCTACACTGTGGTAGATGTGAGGAAGTTTATTATGTTCCTCAGAAGGGAACCATCAAGTTGTATTAGAAACTCACCTACGTTTTGGACAACTTTGAGCTTTTCATATTTTCCATGGTAAGGGTGGAAACCAAGTAATTCCCTCTGTTCCCTTACTATTACAATAACCCTCCCTTTGAGGGTATAGACACATTATTCGGTGCACCCAAGTTTGGTTAACTTTACCATGTTGAATTCCATTAAAGCTTAAACCATATACTACTTTTCTTGAAACTCTTTATATCTTATGTTCCAAGTAGATCCATTTTTTTGTTTACTTTCTCTCTCTCTCTCTCTCTCTCTCACACACACACACACACACACACACACACACGCACATACAGACACACATATACATGCACACACACACGCACACGTACATGCACAACCACACATACACATTAAGACTGGCACACACTTACATGATTTATATTATCGTTATTGTTGATGATGATGTTGAATGCTCGGGGTGGGATTTATTTTGTTGATGGTGAATTCCCATGTTGGGCTTTATATTATTGTTGTTGGTAAAGCATGTCACGTTAAATTCAGATTATTAAAAAAATAAAGGAATCTCTGCCGAAATTTTCACTAAATCTTCCCCATTTATCTCTCCCCTGCATTAAAAAAGAATGAAGTAAAAATTAACTTTGAGATTCTGCAAATGTTTTGTGATCCCTGTGGTGGCCTCTGTATTGTTTTTGATTCTGAATCCCCAAGGTGGTGTTTATATTGTTATTATTGATAGTGAATGTGCATGGTGGTATTTGTATTGTTATTGTTGATAGTACATGCCCGCGATGGGATTTATAATGTTGTTGTTGATGATGTTGAATACCCTAGGTGGGCTTTATATTGTTTTGGTTGGTAAAATATGCGATGTTTAATTTTGGATTATTAAAAAATTAGAGCAATGTCTGTTGAAATTTCCATAAATCCTTCCCCATTTATCTTTTCCATGCGTTAATAAAGAATAATTTAAAAAATAACTCCGAGATTATGCAAATGTTTAATTGTGATGTCTATTTGGGCCTTTATATTGTTGCTGATTGTGAATGTCCAGGGTGGTATTTATTTTATTATTGTTGATAATGAATGATGTCCGGGGTGGGATTTATATTTTTGTTGTTGTTGATGCTAAATGTGTGGGGTGGGCCTTATATTATTATTGATGGTGAATGCCCTTATTGGGGTTTATATGGTGGGTGGTTAAAAATCTCATTATTTTGGATTATTAAAAAATAGAGGAAATTCTGCTAAATTTTTCATGATACTTTTCCTATTTATCTATCCCATGCCTTGATAAAGAATGAAGTAATAATTAACTTTAAAATTATGAAAATGTTTATATTTTTATGCTTGATATTATATTAGAATATCATTATTTTTTGAGTTACAGTATTTATATGGTTAATCTGTTTTAGTTGTTAACTTCTATTTGTTTCTTTCTTTTGTTCAGATATTGATCTCGTTGTTGCCTATTGCATATCCGATGTAGTGTTTGCTAAAATGGGTTTCCATGTTACACAAATGGAGCTAATGTTGCAGTTTAATTTTCTAGTTCTTATGTCTATGGTATAGGTCGTTTTAAATTTCTTGTTATTTGTGAGTTGTCAAGAAGTCAATTTTCAAACTGTTGGTTTATATTTATTTATTTTAATTTCAAATATTAATGACAATTTTTATACTTGTTGTTGAAGTCATATTGGTACTTGGAATTCGCTACTTTGAGTACGGAAATTTGTTCTTTGAATTTTCAAATCGTAGTTTTGTGCATTATATGTTTGGGATATTTGAATAGTACAGTGCAAAGAAAGAAAGGAAAAAAACTTTTATGACGGTTTACAGTTCACATATAAAAATGGGTATGTTTTATGATTGTTTTATGTACGTTGTCATTTTAATTAACAAATTGACCATCATAATAATTACCTCTTAAGCGGTTTGTAGGAAAAATTGTTGTAATAGGATGGTTTATTATGATAGTTTTGTCAACACTAATTTTATTAAGACATAAAACATTATTGTTAATGACGGGTTGTACGAAAAACTGTCGTAATGGGATGGTTTGTTATGACGATTTTGTCAACACCAATTTATTATGACACACAACATTATGACGTTTTTTAAATCATTGAAAACAATCATAAATAACCTTTTGTGGCCCTTTTTTCCCGTCATAAAAATATCTATTTCTAGTAGTGTAGTGGAAACTTTTGAAATGTTTAAACCTTCACTACTCTAAAAATGGCAATTAAGGACAACTAATTTGTTGTCCCCAATAGTATTTAGGATAGTCATTGGGATAGAAAGAGATGTCCTATCTAATGGGCGTTATAAAAGGCTAAGAAGATAGCAAGTGCTGTCCCTTTTGAGTTTTTAGGACAGCAAGAAGCCATGCTTTTAGCTCTGTCCTTTTAAATACAAATACTACTATATGTATATAAGGATAGATCTTGTTATCCTTTAAAATGGAATATTATGGATAACGTTAGCTGTCCCAAATAAATTTTAGCGCATTAAATGCAGCACCAAATTAATATTTTAATAGACAACTGTAGTTTCCCTTAAAGATAAATATATATTTTTTCGATTTTTTTTATTATTTGAAAACAAATCCATAAAATGAACATATTTCAAATATGAAAGAAAAATTATTTATTATTTGCAAAAAAATAAAGAAAAATCATAAATTGAGAATCTGACACGTTGTTGATAAACTAATGTACATACAAATTTTAAAATATTAGAAGTCATAATAGTTCAAAAACCAGCAAATATTGGACATAATTTCCTCTATTTTCATGACATTGTAAAACCTATTAATTCAAAACCTGCGTAATGTAAAGCCTGCACAATCGTAAAATTTAACAATAAAATTACAAAAGCCTGCACGACCATAAAATTAAACTATAAAATTAAAAAAGTTCGCACAATGATAACACATAAGCAATCTCCCTGTTGTAAACCATTGACTTCTTCGTGCGTTCAATGCGTATAAAAGTCAACGATAAAATATTATCCTGCAAAAAATAAGGTACAAACAAAACATGATATCAATAATGAAATAATTTTAAAAAAATCATATTCAAGATGAAAAATTGCATAATCTCAGTCGGGGAGTCCCGTAACTACGTGGTTAGTCCCTACGAGTTACATTGGTTCCGTGCGAGGTGTTCATGACTTATTTCTGTTTTTGCCCTCTAATGTCATGTTTTTAACTCTAAGTCGAGATATTTAAAAATTATCATATTCTCAAACTGGGAGTCTCGTGACCATGCGGTGAGTTCTTACGAGTTACATTGGTCACGTGCAAGTTATTTGTGCTTCTTACAAGGCCGTTCAGGGGTTGTTTTGTGTTTTTGCCCTCTAACGACACGCTTTTAAACCTAAGTTTAGATATTTGAAAATTGACATCATATTCTCAAAATGGGAGTCCCGTAACTATGTTGTTAGTTCCAACTTGTAACATTTGTCCCAAGCAAGGTGTTCGTCCATCTTGCGGGGCCAGTTGAGTTCTATTTTGGGTTTTTTCCCTCAAAGGGTATGATTTTAAGCCCAAGAATTGATATTTTTAAATTACCATCATATACTCGAATCGAGAGTCCTGTGACTAGCGTTCAAATCCTAGGAGTTACATTGATCATGTGCGAGGTGTTCGTGCCTCTCACGGGGCCGTTTAAGGGTTGTTTTGGACTTTCTCCCTCTAATGACATGTTTTTAAGCCTAAGTCTAGATATTTTTAAATTATCGCCATATTCTCAAATCGAGAGTACCATGATCATACCTTGAGTTCCAAAAATTTACATTATCCCTAAGCGAGGTGTTCGTGCCTCTCACGGGGCCGTTTCGACTTGTTTTGGGATATCTCCGTTTAAAATTCTAGATTTAGATTTTTTGAAAATGTTGTCAAATTCTCAAACCAGAAGTCCTTTGACTACGCAATCAATTCATATGAGTTACATTTGTTCCATACAAGGTGTTTGTGCCTCTCACTAGGTTGTTTGAGTGTTATTTTGAGTTTTCTCCTTTAAAAGGATGTTTTCAAGTCTAACTCTAGATTTGTGCAAATTGTCATCAATTTGTCATACCGGGAGTCCCATGACTACACGGTTAGTTCGCAAGAGTTGCATTGGTCCCGTGTGGGGTGTTCGTCCCTCTTACGTGACCATTTGGGGCTATTTTAGGTTTTCACCCTCTAACGGCATCTTTTAAGCCCAAGTTTAGAATTTTCCAAATTATCATTGTATTCTCGAACCATTACTCCCGTGACTATGCGGTTAGTTCCTACATGTTATATTGATCCCGTACAGGGTGTATGTTCCTCTTACGGTATCATTTGGGGGTTGTTATTTTATTTTCACTCTCAAACGGCATGTTTTTAATCAATTTAAAACGTTTATTAATTTTAGAAAATTTCGACATAATTTCCTTTGTTAATTCATTAAATCCAACATGTTTTAACATTCAAAATAAACTCAAAAGCACCAAAAAATTTCACAACCAAACCAGTAACAAATACCTTCCACCAATTTAACTAAATAAGGTCATAACTAAGCCATTTTACGTTCGGCTACTTTTTGCCGCTATTTCAAGCCATTTTTCCATTTAATGCGCAATTTTTAAAGAGAATTCGAGACTTTCAAGGTTTTACATAATAGAGATTACATGAGCATACAATTGGGATGCGATATTTAACTTAATGTGCACGTGGCTAAGTAACATGAATTCAAGAATAATTTGCATTGTTTGAACACCCAAGTAACATGAATTCGAATGCGATATTTAATAGTACTAATTGGTAATTCAGACTATATAATCCATATACAATTGGCAATGGGGTGCTGTTATGGTGTGGAATTTACATTCCAACACACCCACATGGATGAAAACATCCCACACATTTCTATTGGGAATGAATGGATGGGGTCTCTGGATCTTAGATATTTTGGAAAGAGTTAGAGTTTAAATACCATTTGGGTTTTACACTATCAATAATAACCTAACAAAATTTCATCCAACCTCCTATTTTATGGGAAAATGAAGACTGAACTGAAGAGTTTACTGAAGCCAAACAACATGGGCTTAAAAGACTTTGTGCTACATACTCAAACGAAATAGTTTGATTCAGTATTTTATAAAAACCTCAAAAAATGGTCAACTACTAAAATCGTGACAACGATGCATCTTGTATGCCATAAATGTTGGGATTCTTCTAACTTTATGTAACACCCCGCCTAATAAGATACCGGGCGATCACTCCAATATTAAATTAAAACAGGAGTCTCATATGGATCATTCTTAGCATCACTGTCGAAAATCCATTTAATTACTAATATCCTATTAGGTGAGCGTTAAAAACTTTTATCTAACTACTCTTTTTTAGCGAACAAATTAAAACATCTACAATTAAATGCGTAAAGAACTGAAATGAAAATGAAATGAATTAAAATAACCGAACACTCGGTTCAAAAATACAACCATATCGAATGCTGTACTGAAAGAATAAATAAATGCAATTGAGCCATTGGCTCGAATGTTTATACAGTACCTCCTATCTAGAGTACAACGATGGAAGCGGCTATCAAAAACCTGCACGCATCCACAGCTGCTGCAGCAGACGTCTGACTCGAAAGAATTTCCATCCAGGCGTCCCTGTGTCTGGACACCTATACATATATAGTATAGAGAAAGAAAGGAGAGTAGACAAACGGGTCAGAGCCCGAATGTTTTGAAAATATTTTGCAAGTGCATAAATGCTTTATTTTTAGAAAAATAGTTTTATCTCATATTTAAATTGGTATCGCACTCTCATAAGATACCCCTCACCTCTCCTCTAACAGTGCACACCTAGCGCATCCCTACTAAATATCCTAGTCAAGCTACCCTGCTAAACTAGTCTAATACCCAACCACTATCTACCCTAGATAGTTAAACAGATGTACTGGAGGCATAACTTCACTCTAATCTCGACGATATGTCATGTTCGTGCGTGGGGTGTCTCGCGAAGCGGAATCCAAATAAGGAAGCCCCCCGATACACTACTATGCGGCAAGGTCGATCGTCGAGATCCGCCAGTCCCTCAGTACAGAAAGATATATATAATATATATACCATATTTATAATATTAGAGCACTAAGGATTTAAACTTCTCCCCAGTCTCAACACAGTGCCATATTCGTGCGTGGGGTGTCTCGCGAAGCGAAATCAAACAAGGAACCCCCCCGATACACTACTATGCAGAACGGTCGATCGTCGGGATCCATTAGACCCTCGGCACTCGATTTATACATATACGTACATCTATAATGTATGTCCGGATAATATCTCCTGGACTGAGAATTACCAAAACAATTGTATCTTATAAGATACATCCGGATCTATCTCCCGGACTGAGGTGTATTCTATACACAAAGTATTTACCAATACTTATCCTTTTCATTTCAAAAACTTCCATTTCCCTTCTCATATCCAGGAAATGTATTTAAAACCAATTCATTAACATAAATTGCTTTACCAAAACATATATCTTTTTAAAAGCCAATTTTATTAACATAAAAATGCTTTTCCTTTTCAAAATATCCCATTTCCCTTTTTATATTCAGGAAATGTATTCAAAGACATTTTCATTATCATGAAAATGCTTTGATCATAACATATGCTTCCACATCCCTTCTTCCATCCGGGAAGTGTTACCGAAGCCAAATAATATAACCCATTTCCCTTCCTATATCCAGGAAATGTAATTAAAGCAAATCCATATTATGAACTGCTTTAATAAACGCGTTCTAAGACCGCCCATCCGGATTTCTCCACTGTGCGCGCCCCTAAATGGCTATCATCTTCCAGGGCCTCCAAGACAACCTGGGATCCTATATCGAAAGACGTCGGGAAGCGACCATGTGCCTGGGGGATAGTCAAGACCACACCCGGAATCTCCTAACCAGCGTAGAAAATATAACAACAAACGCTCACATGGCCTATAGGACTATATCCACCCTGCATCATTAGCCAGGGGGCTTCACCATACGAACGCAACTTCCCTTATGATAGCGATTTAGAGAGGTGTGTAATCCATATTTTATTAATTATGAAAAAAAACATTTCTCTTTTCATTTTGAAAATATTCATTTTTATATTTTCAAAATCATTTCCATCATAATATATATATATACCTAAATCATATAGTATATACATATCCTATATATATTCTTCTTTGAATATACATAAATGGCCATATTTGCCAACTATATATAGTGATGACCATTAATCCCAAAGATTCCCTCGAGGAATCATAATCATGCTTTCATATAAGCATGATACTAAACCCAAAGTATTTCCTTACTTTGTTCAATACTAATTACCTCAATCATCTCTTAAAGGTTTATTTATCCTCAAAACCCTTATTTCGGAAACCCCATAAAAATCCCAATTGGTAATTCAACTCCCCATACTCTTAAAGGGAGAAAACTAGAAATTCTGACCTAAGCGAATCGATTCGCCCCTTTAGCGAATCGATTCGGGTGGGCGAATCGATTCGGTTCCCAATCCGAATCGATTCGGAAAGTATTCTGCAAACAGGTCTGTAAATGGCGAATCAATTCGGTCTGTACCCGAATCGATTCGGCCCATTGCAGAGACCCAATTCCTCTTAGGCGAATCGATTCGGCCTGTACCCGAATCGATTCGGCCTGTTCGAGGGTCACAGTTTGGGCGATTTCTCAAACTCCAAAATACCCAAAAATCAATCCAAATTCATTTTCATGATTTCTACTCTACACCAAAAATCATCCTAAACATCTACACAATAATTTCTAGCCTTTATTTTTCCAATTCCCGATTTGATTTCCGAGTTGGTACTTTCAACCCGGAGCTATCATCTTGTAAAAATCAAATGAAATCGTATAAAATTCAGAAAAATACACGGTTGGCGCCCACGCGACCGCATCGAAAATATCTACAACTTTCGTGTTTTGGCCGAAAGCTAAATCAATTATCTTCTTGGCCGAAAATGACCCCAAAGGCTACGGGTTCACTATTCATTATCTTCCCCAAACTCCCAAACTCCATTTTTCTCCATTTTTGTTGTTTCTAACCTTATCCAACAACTCAACAAACATCTAATCTATGTTTTACAACTAACACATCAATTATTTTTGGGTATTAAATCATTTCTCTTAGTTTTAAACCCTAAAACCATAAAAACCCCAACTTAACCTTTCAACCCATTTTTATACTCCATTAACATGGTTTTAACACTAAATATCATTAAGAGTTTACACTACATCAATATGTAAACTCATAATCAACTTTTACCCAATTTATTTTAAGGGTTCTAACCCTAAAATCATATTTATACCAAATGTGATATGAGATTAATGCAGAAAAGTAAATAAAGCAAGTAAACACTTGCCTCGTGGATAAAATCCGACGACCTCGAGTCGAATCCGGCGGAGTTTGCCCGAGATCTCCCATTTCTTCTCCTCTTTCTCCTTCATCTCTCTCTTCTCTCTCTTTTATTTCTTTCTTTCTTCTTTCCTTTCCCTTTCTCCCTCTTTAAATAAGAAGAAAGGGGTATACCCCTTAAAACCCAAAAACGACTCGTTTACCCAATTACGAGTTACTTTTACCTCTAAAATTATCCGAAACTCATTTTCGACAATCGGACACTCTTTTCCGACTATCTCGGACATTCCGAGACTCACGGCGCAGTCGAAATTCCCATCCGAGGTACTTGACCGGAAATCACCATTCCAACCCAAAAATAAATAAATGCGGGTTTTCCAATTAAAAATCTTACCTCGTGTCGCTTTTCTCCATGACGACATATAATTAAAATATTTCGACCTATATAGTCCCAAAAATAATCACAACATCCTTCGAAAATCATTCAATCCTCGAAAATCCCAAAAATTACTATTTCGGGAAATTCCTCAAATCTCCAATTTATAATTAATTATGGAATTTAATCGTCTCCAAAAAGGACGGATTGTTACACTCCCCCCCTTACAACGGAATTTCGTCCTCGAAATTCGGATATAACCAACACTATCTACCTAAGATCACTCCAAATCCTAATACCTCAAGGGAAACGATACTAACCCAATGGTTCCCAACCATATGCTACACGACTACCACAATCGCAAAGTGACTCTTATATGTCACATAATACCCATCATCTATAATGCCTATCGGCATGAATTTCAATCTTGCGTACTACTCCTATCTTAACTAGGCGGTATACCAAACCACCTTACCAAGGTGCCCATACACCTTCCTAACTTGTGCACATCCAAAGCGAACGTCTGACACGTAACACTCTCTCCCAATAAGGATCTCCTTTCCTCGGTGTAGTACTCATCTATGGGTCCTTCCAACCCGCGAAATTCCAAACTCCTAACCTCGGCGCTGCTAACTCTAGCGAACCTACATCCTAAAAAGGCTATGATCTATGCGTTACCCTACCTACGCGAAACTAATATAATCCTAAGTATGTCCCTAGTGCCCAAGGCCTCTCTCAACTCCCGACAATTGCTTGGTTTCATGCGTGGGACGTCTCGCCAAGGCGAAATCCAAACAAGGAACCCTCCCGTTACACTACTCCCTCGCGTAGTCGGTCATCGAGATATAACGACCTAAGGCACAAAAGCGGGACGTCCTAAATCCTACTAGGCTAGCCTATGAACGCATTCCTACTATCTTATCCTTCCGCCCATACAGAAGGAAACCTAATCGATCGAAGTGCCCACTTTCTATAGAAAGTGTCACGAACATAATGCCCAAAACATACCTTCTCAAAATTTGCCTTTTCATTAAGGCTGGTTATATTCCTCAACCCAATTTCTCCAAATTTTCCTTCTTATTAAGGCAGGGATATCATCCTCAAATCAAATTCTCTAAGTCCCACTCCACCCAACTACTTGTGGTGAGAGGACCAATTTAGTGCTTTTCCATAGCACAATATTTCCATAAACATACCATCATCACAGGGCTCGTAGTCTATAGTGGTTCATCCACACTATAAGACTAACCCAAATCCTTGCATCCTATAACAGCTCTCCACGCCTAACGCCGTTAAGAGTCATGTGTGGAGTGTCTCGCAAAGCGAAATCCAAACAAGGAACCCTCCACACATTAACCCTTGACTTCATTGGTCATGGAGTTCCGTTAGTTCAACATGCAACCGGGATAATCCTATCCCTAAACAACAAAAGGTGGTCTGAAGTCCTATCTCTAACTAAGAGTCACACCACCCAGCGCTCACACTATTTAGTCCTTGCGCAAACAATAATGAGCTAAATCTTATCGCTCAACAACGATTCTGTGGGCCTTAAATTATATCTATAAGGTTGCCACATATACCATCCAAAATAAGGAAGCCTCTGCTCATCGAGGTTCCATAAATCCATAATAACAAAGGTGTACTCAACCTGTATCAAGGTGAGACACCACAATAATAACCTGTTCCCTCCAGGAACTGCGGACACGATAGACTTGCCATCGTTAGCCTGCTATCGCTCCGTTACACCATATATCGTATACGTATATATATGCAAAATATAATCACCCGCCCCTATGGCAAATGAAGGGAAATAAAATTCCGCTATTGCGGAAAACACATAGTCATACATTATAATGTTATCGAGACCGCCACAACTCAAAATACACACACGAGTCTAGGGTTAACTAATATCGCGACTTTATCTAGTCACGCTAAATATACCTCCTCAAGAGATAAAGCTAATAACAACATCTTCGCCTTTATTCACTGTCGGCCTCTGGCTGAACCTTAGGCGAATAATTCCCAAAACTGCATTCTTCTCATCCTGCTGATTTATGGGGACTCACGGTTAGAGCTATCCGTAAGATCCCTTTCGAATCCTTACTTCACTGGGAAATCCAACTTTAGTACCACACTCTACTACAGCGGCACTATGGTACTCGTAACTACTATGCTTTAGTAGTCATTGAGATAATTCTTAACAATTACCATAGAGAGAGTGACCTCTACTAAGGTCCTCATCCCAGCCTTCTACCAGCTAAGCCTCACCTCCTGCTGCCATCCAATCTCCGCACACGATTCTCAAACAAGCGCGCAAAAGATTTCTATAATCTTCTAATATGGCAGGAGATCGAAATCTCACAATAGAAATCAACAATCCTATTCCTGAGGCTCTATAACAAATCGAGAGCAACGCTGAAAGCGTAGTACGTCCGCACAGATTCCTAAGGACACTAGAACCTGATGCTCTGATACCATCTGTAACACCCCGCCTAATAAGATACCGGGCGATCACTCCAATATTAAATTAAAACAGGATTCTCATATGGATCATTCTTAGCATCACTGTCGAAAATCCATTTAATTACTAATATCCTATTAGGTGAGCGTTAAAAACTTTTATCTAACTACTCTTTTTTAGCGAACAAATTAAAACATCCACAATTAAATGCGTAAAGAACTGAAATGAAAATGAAATGAATTAAAATAACCGAACACTCGGTTCAAAAATACAACCATATCGAATGCTGTACTGAAAGAAAAAATAAATGCAATTGAGCCATTGGCTCGAATGTTTATACAGTACCTCCTATCTAGAGTACAATGATGGAAGTGGCTATCAAAAACCTGCACGCATCCACAGCTGCTGCAGCAGACGTCTGACTCGAAAGAATTTCCATCCAGGCGTCCCTGTGTCTGGACACCTATACATATATAGTATAGAGAAAGAAAGGAGAGTAGACAAACGGGTCAGAGCCCGAATGTTTTGAAAATATTTTGCAAGTGCATAAATGCTTTATTTTTAGAAAAATAGTTTTATCTCATATTTAAATTGGTATCGCACTCTCATAAGATACCCCTCACCTCTCCTCTAACAGTGCACACCTAGCGCATCCCTACTAAATATCCTAGTCAAGCTACCCTGCTAAACTAGTCTAATACCCAACCACTATCTACCCTAGATAGTTAAACAGATGTACTGGGGGCATAACTTCACTCTAATCTCGACGCTATGTCATGTTCGTGCGTGGGGTGTCTCGCGAAGCGAAATCCAAACAAGGAACCCCCCCGATACACTACTATGCGGCAAGGTCGATCGTCGAGATCCGCCAGTCCCTCAGTACAGAAAGATATATATAATATATATACCATATTTATAATATTAGAGCACTAAGGATTTAAACTTCTCCCCAGTCTCAACACAGTGCCATATTCGTGCGTGGGGTGTCTCGCGAAGCGAAATCCAAACAAGGAACCCCCCCGATACACTACTATGCAGCACGGTCGATCGTCGGGATCCATTAGACCCTCGGCACTCGATTTATACATATACGTACATCTATAATGTATGTCCGGATAATATCTCCCGGACTGAGGATTACCAAAACAATTTTATCTTATAAGATACATCCGGATCTATCTCCCGGACTGAGGTGTATTCTATACACAAAGTATTTACCAATACTTATCCTTTTCATTTCAAAAACTTCCATTTCCCTTCTCATATCCAGGAAATGTATTTAAAACCAATTCATTAACATAAATTGCTTTACCAAAACATATATCTTTTTAAAAGCCAATTTTATTAACATAAAAATGCTTTTCCTTTTCAAAATATCCCATTTCCCTTTTTATATTCAGGAAATGTATTCAAAGACATTTTCATTATCATGAAAATGCTTTGATCATAACATATGCTTCCACATCGATTCTTCCATCCGGGAAGTGTTACCGAAGCCAAATAATATAACCCATTTCCCTTCCTATATCCAGGAAATGTAATTAAAGCAAATCCATATTATGAACTGCTTTAATAAACGCGTTCTAAGACCGCCCGTCCGGATTTCTCCATTGTGCGCGCCCCTAAATGGCTATCATCTTCCAGGGCCTCCAAGACAACCTGGGATCCTATATCGAAAGACGTCGGGAAGCGACCATGTGCCTGCGGGATAGTCAAGACCACACCCGGAATCTCCTAACCAGCGCAGAAAATATAACAACAAACACTCACATGGCCTATAGGACTATATCCACCCTGCATCATTAGCCAGGGGGCTTCACCATACGAACGCAACTTCCCTTATGATAGCGATTTAGAGAGGTGTGTAATTCATATTTTATTAATTTTGAAAAAAAACATTTCTCTTTTCATTTTGAAAATATTCATTTTTATATTTTCAAAATCATTTCCATCATAATATATATATATACCTAAATCACATTGTATATACATATCCTGTATATATTCTTCCTTGAATATACATAAATGGCCATATTTGCCAACTATATATAGTGATGACCATTAATCCTAAAGATTCCCTCGAGGAATCATAATCATGCTTTCATATAAGCATGATACGAAACCCAAAGTATTTCCTTACTTTGTTCAATACTAATTACCTCAATCATCTCTTAAAGGTTTATTTATCCTCAAAACCCTTATTTCGGAAACCCCATAAAAATCTCAATTGGTAATTCAACTCCCCATACTCTTAAAGGGAGAAAACTAGAAATTCTGACCTAAGCGAATCGATTCGGGTGGGCGAATCGATTCGGTTCCCAATCCGAATCGATTCGAAAAGTATTCTGCAAACAGGTCTGTAAATGGCGAATCGATTCGGTCTGTACCCGAATTGATTCGGCCCATTGCAGAGATCCAATTCCCCTTAGGCGAATCGATTCGGCCTGTACCCGAATCGATTCGGCCTGTTCGAGGGTCACAGTTTGGGCGATTTCTCAAACTCCAAAATACCCAAAAATCAATCCAAATTCATTTTCATGGTTTCTACTCTACACCAAAAATCATCCTAAACATCTACACAATAATTTCTAGCCTTTATTTTTCCAATTCCCGATTTGATTTCCGAGTTGGTACTTTCAACCCGGAGCTATCATCTTGTAAAAATCAAATGAAATCATATAAAATTCAGAAAAATACACGGTCGGCGCCCACGCGACCGTATCGAAAATATCTACAACTTTCGTGTTTTGGCCGAAAGCTAAATCAATTATCTTCTTGGCCGAAAATGACCCCAAAGGCTACGGGTTCACTATTCATTATCTCCCATTTCTTCTCCTCTTTCTCCTTCCTCTCTCTCTTCTATCTCTTTTCTTTCTTTCTTTCTTCTTTCCTTTCCCTTTCTCCCTCTTTAAATAGGAAGAAAGGGGTTATACCCCTTAAAACCCAAAAACGACTCGTTTACCCAATTACGAGTTACTTTTACCTCTAAAATTATCCGAAACTCATTTTCGAAAATCGGACACTCTTTTCCGACTATCTCGGACATTCCGAGAGTCACGGCGCAGTCGAAATTCCCATCCGAGGTACTTGACCGCAAATCACTATTCCAACCCAAAAATAAATAAATGTGGGTTTTCCAATTAAAAATCTTACCCCGTGTCGCTTTTCTCCATGACGACATATAATTAAAATATTTCGACCTATATAGTCCCAAAAATAATCACAACATCCTTCGAAAATCATTCAATCCTCGAAAATCCCAAAAATTACTATTTCCGGAAATTCCTCAAATCTCCAATTTATAATTAATTATGGAATTTAATCGTCTCCAAAAAGGACGGGTTGTTACACTTTAGTAAAAGTTTAACTGAAGCAAACTAATTATATTCTATTAGGTTTTGAACTACAGAAAATATCAGGTAGCAAAGTTATCATACTTGGGCTGCAAAGGCATACAGTGGAAGCGTTATATAGCTCCATAAGATTAGATTCCCCACACTGAAATGAAAATGAGAGTTTTTCAATTAGTCAAAGGTCAAGTCCAAACCTCTAGAGGGATAACATACCATTTGAAAAAATATTTGCACTAGAGAAATTTTTGCAATCAAAAGCTTGAAATTATCATGGAAAAAACGAATTTAGTCCAAATTCATATTGCAAGATAAAAAAAATTGTGTCATTTATATAAATGTCATTAGGAAGGAATTAGATGACTAATGAAATATTTGATTGTGAACATATGGAAAACCTTTTAATTGCCCATGTCCACAAGAATTATGTAACTTGGAATGCATTCCGCAAGAAAAGGGAAAATAATTCAATTGTCATCAACAAAAGATGGAAAATAAAAGTTTTAATACATATGAATGAGATATTCATAGGCATATACACTCTTATTAGCAATCCAATGTTATATGATAGTATCAATTTTATTTGGAGGTTATATAAACTCTTATTTGAATCGGAGAAGAAATTGAATACCTGAAATAAAAAGAGGTGGATAAGGTGAAGAATTAAATGATGCCTAATGAACAAAAAATATTGGTCCCAGCCTTGCACGAGAGGAATTACTTGGACGACGACATGTTTTTCCAATATTTCGATAGCCATCATTATCAAAATTACTCGAAGCATTGTTCCAATGGCTAAGATCATCCGAGGACATCTTAAGGATCAGGATTTCTCTCCCTTTTAATCTAATGAAAAAGGTTCAAATGCAAAACCCTAAACTATTTTGTTTAAATTGCAAATACTCCTTCTGTGACAAATAACCTCCTAAACTCTGACAATGTTGATAACAAAATTTTTCGCCAAAAAACTATTTTTTGTGACACACTAGGGGATTGTAAATAAATGGAATAGTTCAAGGAAAGTTTTATAAAAATTAACAATTTAAAGCGATATTTCAATAGTTCGGGGGTTTTCTTGCAGTTTACGAATGCACAGACACATGCACAAAAAAAAAGATTTCTTACAATTAAAGGAATTAGGGATGCCTAAAATAGTGTCTCGTATCCTGGAAGGAGTATATAATGTTACAATCCAAAGTAAACAAATTAATGTTCAATTGGCAATGAACATGTAAGAAATTGAAAAAAAAAATCATAAATAGTTTATATCGGGTAACTTATAGTTATCATTTAAGAGCGAAAAAAACACGAATGATGAACATAATAGAGGACTGAAAATATCATTAGAAAGTATGTCTGGTCAATCCAAAAAGATTAGGAAAAATCAATGAAAATTGACTTGTAGCATATATGTATGATAATTACCTAACTCCCACAATGACTTGAAAGTCATCCTCTAATGGGCTTTTGATATACTTTTGAAAGTTAAATTTAATTCCACGAATTAAATGGACCTATAAAAAAGCATAATTAATAAAATGAAAAGAATATATATCCAATTAAGCAAAAAATTATGTGAATTGGGAAACTCACGTTAATGAACCTATTTCACAAGGTCGTGTAATCCTATTTACTAACTGACCTTAAAATCTATCGAAAGAAACATCCATGAAAGAGAGAGATATTTAGTTGTATAAAAATCAAACATATGATTTATATTTACTTTGCACCAAATTAACGAGAGCATCAAAAATAATATTGACCATAACCTTGTCTATAATAAGACTACGGTTGGATGTTCAAGTTCTAAGTATTAATTTATTTCTTCAACCCACATTAAACTCCATTCTACACGTAAAGTACCAAAATTAGAGAAATGTCTGTTACAAAATAAAAGAATAATGGGATTTTATTCCATAGTAACAACACTTTATATCACATAAAAGACGGCAAAAAAGAATATGAGGATGTGAAGTTGATGCAGTCCACCAACGGTTATGATCGGTGATAGGCCCTGTTAGTCACAGTCCAATTAGGTTTAATCAAACAATGAAACGATAAAATTCACTCCACCATAATCAACACGAACGATTTGTCTCAACTTATTTTCATATTATAACATTTAACAGATTGAAAGGAAGCAAAAAAAATTGGTTAACATGAGGGCTGCTAATGACGTGATTTGCTCAAAAATAGTTTTAGAGCTCAAGTCAATAAGGAGTAACCTCGATCCAAATTCAATAGTTATTGTTATAAAGGTATTATTTTGCAATGTATGATTAATAATTGATTTCTAATGTAGTTCATAAGTTATGAACTTGGATGACTTTGCACTGTATCAGTCTATAATCAAACACAAAATTAGTTCTATAATCAAACATAAAATAAGTTCTATAATCAATTACAAAATCAAATTAAAAATGAGTTCCATATGATCAAGTCCACATAAAATAGAAAAATGAAATGAAAAATTAGATCGCAAAATCAGAGGGAGGGAGTATACCTTTATTCTAACAAGTATTACCATAAAAAAAGATTTCGGTGATATCAAAAAAATGAAAACAAAACAAAAGGTAAAAACTTCTAACAAAAGTATTACATAAAAACTAAAAATCAAAGATTTTAGTGACACTGAATAAACTAGGAAACATTTTCAAATCAAAATTGCAAACAAAATAAAATTCATTTCAGGTTTAAATGGAAACTTGAACTTTGAATTCTCAAATTGAATTTACAAAAAAGATTTCCAATGGGTATTACCAAATAAAGATTAAGGTGACATCAAAAAAATGAAAAAAATAAGGATAAGCCTTCAACTGAGCAGCATCGGACTGATATAGAAGGAACGTTGTCGGTCTGAGTTGTGAAGACGCTGGTGGCACTAGCCTACGTTAGGAGGGTGTGGTGGCACTATTGAGAGAGAAGGTAGAGAACGAAAAGGAGGAGGGGTTTTCATGGAAAAGGGAGAGAGAGTGTTTGTGTGTTATTTAGTTTTATTGTTATTTCTACGATATTTAAAAGGACAACCTCAAATTGTTCTCCTTCTTGCTATTTTATAAGGGACAATATAAAAAATGTTGTCCTTTTTTTAAATAAAGGGAAGCAAATTATTTTAAGGGACATTATTATGTTGTCCTTTTAGAGTTATTTTAAAGGACAATAATTTTTTGCAATCCCTGAAACTATTTCCAGTCCATTATTAAGGGCCTGAAAATAATTGCCATCCTTTTAGAGTTATTATAAAGGACAATCAATTTTTTTTATCCCATATACATTTTTAAAAGGACAACTTAAAAGTTGTCCCTAATGCACGTGTCCTTAATTATCATTTTTCTAGTAGTGCTTTTACCAGCAAGCACACATTCCTTGAATTATTTTCCACGATTGGTTCTTCCTTTTTGTGTTCCTCGCTTCCCATAATACTTGAAAAATCTTTTGTGACACCCCACCTAAGAAATACCGGGCGATCACTCCTGTATCAAATTAAAAAAGCCATTGCATATGGTTCATTCTTAGCATCACTGTAGAAAACAAAATTAATTACTAATAACCTATTAGACTGGCGTCAAAATTTTGTTTAACTAATCTTTTTGGACAAACTATATAAATAAAACATTCACACAGTTTATATAAATGGAACTAAAAAGTAATAAAATGACCGAACACTCGATAACAATAATACAACCCAATGAATTCCGCATAGAAAGGCAGTTAAATAATAAATAAACGGAGTTGGGTTATTAGCCCAAATGTTTATACAATACCTCCTATTTAGATTACAAGGATATAAACGTCTATAGAAAACCTACCTCCATCCACAGTTGCTGCAGGACACGTCAGACTCGAAGGAATCATCATCCAGGCATTCCTGTGTCTGGACACCTGTATATATATATATATATATATAACCAGAAGGAAAATATAAAAACCTGTCAGAGTTCGAGTTGTGAAAATATTTTGCAAGTGCATAAATGCAATATTTTTAAAAATATATTTTATCTCATATTTAAATTGGTATCGCACTTCCATGAGAAACCCCTTACCTCTCTTTTAATAGTGCACTCCTAGCGTATCCCTCAAAACATCCTAGTCAAGCTACTCTACCTAGATAATTCGTTACCCCCAAACTCTAAAATTCCTAAGTAAACTGAGTACTAAGCGATAAACTTCTCCCCAGTCTCATCACTATGCCATATTCGTGTGTGGGGTGTCTCGCGAAGCGAAATCCAAATAAGGAATCCCCCCGATACAATACTACTTGGCAATATCGATCATCGAGATCCATTAGACCCTCAGTACACAAAGTATATATCTATATATTTTTTTTTCAAGGACTACAATTTATTCATAAGGGGTAGAAGAACTTGCCTCTTCTAAATAGCTTACATCCTTGGAAAAAACAAGAGAAAAAGATGACTGAAAATGCAAATGAGGATCCTTATAACATAGAACCCTTACAATGAAATAAATGAACGAGGAAATTAAAGCAAACTTATAGAAACCTATAAAGAATATTTTTCACCAATGGCTTCTACACATTCCTAAAAGAAGGAAAACTCCATTTGTCCACTCTAATTAAACCCTTTAGATCCTTAGGAAAGTCAATTGAAGAATGAGAACTAGTGTTTGACAGTTGAGAGCTGCCTAATTTTGCAAGGAAGTCTGCTACTTGATTTGCCTCCCTGTAGATGTGACAATCTTGAACTTTAATCCCTTTAGAATACTCTGAATCTTGTGAACATGCCATTTAATTCTCCATGGAATATAACTTTTGCTAGTAAGACAATCTACAAGAATTCTTGAATCACTTTATATAATGAGATAATAATCTGACAAATCATTATATAACTCCACACCTTTCAGAAGCGCTAAAGCCTCTGCTTCCATATTTGTAACTTCTCCAAAATGAAAATTAAAAGCCCAAACCATATCCTCGAGATGATTTCTAAGAATACCTCCACCTCCTCCCAAGCCAGGATTCCCTCTAGAACTGCCATCAATATTTAACTTTAGAACTCCTGATGGGGGGAATTCCCATTTGATCCGCAACCTCTTATTGAGAGCATTTGAAATTTTTGGAGCTGAAATTGATTGAATCTGCTGATGGATTTGAAAAAAAAATAGTAGACACACTAGGACTGCCTTCATCATACTTGCATTTATTTCTCAAATATATATATACAATATCATATACTTATATACAATATCATATATATATCTATATATAATCATATACTTATATACAATATCTATATATAACCATATACTTATATACAATATCATACTCACTTTTTATATGCATATCATTATACACGTCCAGATATAATCTCCCGGAATGAGAATTAATCCTTTTTCATTTATCTCTTTACTTTAATAGAGATATATAATACCTTGTTCTCATACACAAGTAATATACTATACACACAAGTATAATAACCATCCCAACGAGCTATAACTCGAGGATGCGGTCTCTCAATGCTATCATGTTCTAGGGCATCACTCATATACTATCATGGGGACCAGTGGTCGGACTCAATATCACCGACATCGTAGTCATATATCACAACGTCTGGAAAGCAGTCATAGTTCCTCCCCGAAAATGAGACGAAACATACCCACCTCGTCTCACCCCTAATAAAAATCACACAATATAACAATGGACGCTATGACCTGGGGACTATACGCTCCCTGCTCTTCAAGCCAGGGGCCTCACCCACATCGTACAACTTCCCATGATAGCATTAGAGGAGGTATGCTTCACGCACACACACACACACACACACACACACACACACACACACACACACACACATATATATATATATATATATATATATATATCATATTATATATATACTTTAATCACATTGTATATATAATTGATATCACTCCTCAAATATATAAATGGTCAAAAGTGTCAATCTCATATAACGATGAACAATAACCCCAAATTCCATCCTAATCACATTCTAGGATTTTCTTGATTTTAATCGGACCATATGTATTGTAACCGCATAAATATATCTATACATGCTTACCGAATGATTTTCTCGAATGTCTCTTGTCCCAAAACATTAATTAAATCCATACCCCGGATCGTACTCTAAATTAATTTGAGGTTTACTTACCCTCAAATCATCATCTAGGAGTCCTAATATCCCATTTAGAATCTCTTGTAATAATATCTAAAACCATAATTTTTATCTCCCTAAACTTAAAAGGAGAAAACCTCAAAAAAATTTGAGGACCGAATCTATTCGACCTTTCCAAATCGATTCAAAATGGTTCTACTTCCAAACCGTCTCTTACCAAATCCATTCGGCTTGTCCGAATCGATTCGGCTGGTCCCACATTCCCAAATCTGCTTAGGTTTTATATATATCCCCAAAACCCTAAACTCAATCCATTCTCCATTTAAATTATAACTCGGATTTATTTCAACAAACCCAAAGTTTTCATATCTCCTCAAGTCCTTTAGAGGTCCTAACACTCTCTTTTAGAACCCCTAATATTTATCTCCAAATAATTCTAGCCTTCATTTCTGACTAACAATTTCGATGTCGGACAACTTTTCATAGAAAAATCATTATAAATTCAAAACAAATCAGAAAAATACGCGGTCCACGCCAATCCGACCGTATAAAAAAGATCTATAATTTTCATTTTTGGACCAAGAGTCGAATCGACTCGCCTCATGGCCGAATCGATTTTGGAAGGACGTTGAATTACTATTCATCATCTTCTCCAAAATTCCAAATATCAAACCAACCTCCATTCTTATGATTTCTAATCTCAACCAACATCACCAAAATCATCCTAAGCACTGAATTTATAACTAACACGTCAATTTATTTGTAGTAGTAAACCATTTCTCTTAGGTTTAAACCTTAAAGCCATAAAACACATAGTTTTGACATTTCTCCCATTTCAATTCAATTTTATACTCCATTAACATGGTTTTAACCCTAGAAATCACTTAGAGGTTACAATACATTAATTTGTAATCTCATACTCAAATTTATCCCAAACTTACTTTAAGGGTTCTAACCCAAAATCACATAATTTACCAACTATGATATGAGATATGTACACTAAATTAAATAAAGCAAGTAAACACTTGCCTGGGGGATTAAATCTGACGAACTCGAGTCGAATCCGGCGGAATTTGGCCGACATCTCCCATTTGTCCTCTTTTCTCTCTTCCTTTCCTCTCCCCTTTCTTTTCTATCTCTTTTTCCTTTATCTATTTCCCCTTCTCTTTGTCTCTTATGCCTCATAAAGAGAGAAATAAGGGTTTATCCCTTAAAAACCAAAAAATAACTCGTTTACTCAATTACGAGTCCCTACTAGTCCAAAAATTCCCGAAGTCCAAACAATACCCCGGGATACTCTATTATGACTATCTCAACCATTACGAGACCAACCGTGCAATCAGAATTTCCATCCGATGTATTTGACCGCAATTCACTAATTAACCCAACAAAACTTAATGCGGGTTTTCCCATAAAAATATTATCCCGTGTCGCTTTACCCAACTGCGACAAATAATAAAATACTCCAACTCATTCACTTAATCCCAAGAGTAATTATAATACCCATCGAAAATCATTTAATCCTTGAAAACTCCAAAAATTACTATTCACAATAATTTTTTAAATTCTCAATTTGCACTTAATTATTAAATTTAATTTCCCATAAAAGTTCGGGGTATTACATCGTTGGGATATGATTCTATTTATCTTGGATACCAATTGTACTTATCCCCCCAGCATCAAAATCCCCGATCATCCCTTTAAATTTTTTAATTGGTGATGGTTCATTTCTTCCGCCTTTCACATGCCTTCCATTGTTCTAAAAAATTTGTATTTTCCTAGTGGCATACATGAAAGTGTGGGTACAAAGATCATCTCTCAAAGACATATCGTATGTAGGGTGTACCCACAAAATTTTCAACTTCTAATGTTTAACTTATTAGATGTTCAAATCGCAGGTTGGACATAGTTAGCTTTATTCTTTCATTTTCTTTTTTTTAGTTGTAGTTTAGAGTAATTAGTCAAATATTTTGTTATTATTTTTGTTACACTTGAATCTAACAAGTTTTGTAGATTCACCGGACTCGTACATATCGAAAATCGCTCCATTTTGGGTAAATATCTTTATTTTCCTCTCTTTATGTTGTGTTCTTGATTTCGATTGAGGGAAAGGAAATATTTAAGTTAGGGTGTGTGGGATATTCTATCCATTTATTATTTATTTCCATTGACTTGGTCACATGTTATTTTCCAAGCATGATTTTTTTGTAAAAAAAAGCCAAAAGTATTTTCCTTCAAAATAAATAAGAATTGGAACTTGAATAAATAAAAATGTCATGAAATTTTGTTTAAATTTCCAATTTGTAAAAATCAAATGCACTAAGTCGAAATTGATCAAAAATTGAAATTGAGCAAAAATTGACGACTTTACGAATAAGTGTGGAGATTAATCAACCAAGTGAGATTTCGAGGCAATCGAGTTTTGTGAGCATTTAAATCAAGTCGAGTTGTAATTAACTCAAAGTTCAATTTGGCTTCTAAAAAAAGGTGTTGAGGATCTTCATTCCTTTGTTTTTATCAGTTACAGCGAATGAGTGAGACATTGTTTTGAAAAATGCGCTAAAGATATCTCCAAACTAAATTAATCACGGGATGCATAGGGTAAAAAAATTGATAATTCGGATAATGAAGTTAGGCCATCGTTTGTTACCCAAAAACATGAGCCATAAAAAAGTAGTGGAAAATTATCTTTTTGCAAACCAATATAAGCCCAAAATGATATTCCATTTTGTTTGATAACTCAAGAAACCCATTTAGCCCGGAATTATGAAAATCAGAAAATTCATTAACAAAGTCCAAATGGTGCAACAAAAAGGAACTAGAAAAAATAAGAGAATAAAGCTTAACAAGAATTGAAAGAAAACCCTCCGATTTTCAAAAAATAGTCACCATAATTTATTATCCTATTTTGAAGTATTTTAATTTTTCTTTGAGTTGAAAATCGGATTTTGTTAGTAAATTCACTATAAACCCTCACGAGAGACCACTTGTCCTACTAGGGTAACCTAGGGGTTTAACATTTTGTTGCATATGTTAAATGCAATCGCTTGACCACAAAAATGTATTATACCATAATAAATTTTTTGAGGAATTTCTAACTCATACTCTCATTTTTTTACATTGCTCGAGATGTGGAACGTTATAAGTTAGGGGGATTTGATTAGGCATAAGTATTTCATATGTATCCCCTTAATTTCAGTCTTTTTATGATCCCGTGCATCCTAATTAACCCAAATTTATCTCATATTTATGCAATGCACCCTTTTCGGTGAGTATTTCGTGTTTGGTATATTTCTCTCGTGTTTTATAGGTAATTCGTGCAAGTGGATGGAAGAGAGAGAGCAAAACAGCGAAAGAAACCAAGAAAATGAAGTTAAAGGGCATTTTTGTAATTTTTTAGCCTTAGTCCCAAGGCGGGGGATGCTGTAAAGTTGAATATCTTAAATTCATAAATATACTGGAAAAAACGCCACCTCAATCCGAGCTATGGTGAAAAAGTCATGCACATTTGAAGATGAGAAGAATCAGAGGTATTAGAAAAATTAACCGGTTTGGTTCTAAAGTAGAACTAGTTCAATCGACTGGAAAACAAGATTTAAGGGAACCTATCATCCAATAGTCATGCTACAAAACCATGACAAAACATTAGTAACGATTTAAAACCGTGACATTATCTGAAGTGGGTTTTTATTTTGGCCGTATTTTTTTAGCCTAAAGGGTTTTTATCAGGGTTCGTTTTACATGGATATTATTCATTGTAAATCTCCTAATAAAAGAGAAACAATTAGGAGAACAATTTACATGTTTGGCACCTTCAATTCAATAGTTTTTTCGGTTCTTCTTTAAGCTTTGATTTCTTCTTGCATGTTTTTGTTCTTCAACCTTTGTCGGCTTAAATTCTAGCCCTATTATTAATGTTTTTTTTTGTGCTTGTTAATGGATTCTTCCATTGTTAACACTATCATGGTTAGCAGCTAGTTCAAGTGTTGGGATCATATTTTTGCGATTATAAGGCGTTCAGCTTTCAAAGCTAAATTTTGGGTAGAAATAAAATTAATTGAAACCTCATGTATTAAGGTTGCAATATTAGGCATTTAACTTTATTTGTCATTCAACGTTAATGTTTATAGCGATATTCGAAAATTAATTCACTTGTGACCATATTTGAGAGAATGTTTGATCATTCATTATTGAATTAAATTTCTTCACGTTTGATATTTATAATAAATAGAATATGCTCAGTTAAATGTTTTCGAATGAAAGCGCTATATACATGTTGTTTAGCCCTTGACGAGGATGTGATCCTGATGTCATTTGTTTTTCTTTGTTTATATCTAATTACTATCGTAAACTTCCTTATTTTTTCTTTTTCCTTTTTCAAACATCATCATATTTTCCACTTATATTTTTGAATTAAAAAATCAATTAAAGTCTATCAAACATTCCATGTGGATTTGATACCTAGACTAGCCGCTATACTCTATTGGAGTGTAGTAAAATTTTTTTTTTGTATTTTGGTTGGAAGCCGATTAAAATGTCCGTTTTTACCTCGATCAAGTACGTAGACAGCTCATATGCTTTACATGGGCATGGTCCCCTTCTCTTTCACAAAATGTTACTCTTTTTTTACGTCTGAGAAAGACAGTTCGTTTTGTCATTTTCATGAACAAAAGGATTGTTTATGCCTTAAAGAATGGTATAGATGACTCAAATGTAAAACTCATCAAGAGGCACAACAATATAATTCAAATCCTTTTTATTTCCATCCTGGAAAAAATCAATACAATTACACAAATTATCACCATTAGGAGTCAAACAACTTCCCCCGCCAACCTCATTGTCGTAAAACATGTAAAACCAAAACTACTCCTAAACAAGTTACCGAAAGCCTTCCCAAATTTATTCCCACAAAACCAAAAGCTTCACAAAAATAAATACCAACTTCACGAAGACCTTATCTATAACTACCAGAAGAAACACCTCCATAATTATCCCCCTAAAATTCCCTTGCTTAAATTGTATACTAAAAGCGCTCCATGGAAAGATATGCTCGGACCAACTTGGATAAAACCAACACGCCTCCCTCCATAGTATCAAATACGGAGAACCATATCTTACTGTTCTCCTTTGCCAATACATTAGATATTACCCTCCTCCATAGCCATTTCATATAATCTCCAAATACATGCCAAACCCTGCTAATAGATTGGGAAGGATGAGTCAACGAGCGACGATTCTCCCACATAGAGCCCAATCTAATACTCATGCCTTCAGTCGAATCCTCCACTAGAAAGAAATCTAATTCCCGAGGTGGTACTATTTACTCGCATCTGACTTGACACGGGATTCGCCAAGAAAAATATAATTATGTCTGCTGAAGTCCAACAGACCAATATACTAGTACTCCCCCAGTTCCATAACAGGTTGTAATCCACCCCCCCCCCTCCCACCAAGGCATTAACAAAAGAAGGCATCGAGCTCCGTGCTCCCCAAACTAGTTTACCCAAATAACTATAGTCGGGCAAAAGTTGATGATATAGTGGGAGAACAATTTCGGGACAGCTTCCAAGGGATATTCAGGAGGGACCTCCAGACGAAATCTCTCAGAAAGCCACATTAATAGCATAAATGGGATACTTCTCACAAAATCAGGGACGGCCATGCCGCCTAGCATCTAGACCATTCAGGGTCTCCGCCATTATCAATGCCGAAAGATTCCGATGATATGACATCTATGCAGTGATATGATCAAGATGATGGTTCACCATTAAGTATCTAGTCATGAGCAGTAGACTAGAAGTAAGTCCCAAGGCAACATCTTTGGCATAGCCCATAATTTCTACACCCTGCAGATGAACATAATATAGTACGACACAGAGAGAGATCCTTCCTCCAATTACTAGAGGTCGAGCCATCAAAGGAGAAATGACGAGAAACTCTGCCAATAATGCCTGAGGGTTCTAAGAAAATTCCGAGACGGCCGTTGTCACACTAGGATTAATCCCGAGCATAACAAAAAACTCTTTATAAGTCAAGCAGGCATCGTCCTAGCCGAAATGAAAAACTTGATCCCTCGAGTACCAAAATTGTGTTACCGTTGTCAGCATATTCTAGTTAAGAGGTCGGTTCCACTACAAAGAAACTTAACGCATTTCAAAAGCATCATAATTCAAATTATACAAACACATGGCAACTAATCTTTCAAGATAGGAGGAAAATTATGCACTGACGAGAAGAGCCATTTTAGAAACAACAACGCAAAAAGCAAGAAGCGAGTAAGAAAAGAAAGAAAATGTGGATGGGTTGGAAAAAACCCATACCTCACGTCCTCTTTATACACAAAAAGGATGAGCAAATAGATAAAAATCTAAAACTCAGAAAAGAGGCTACCCCATTAAGTACCAAGTGGTTGAGGAAAGTGCAATCAAACTTTTGGATGACTTGACTAGATTGATCTGCTGATATGCAGGACAAGGGGCATGCCGAATAACATCCCCCCTATTTTTAGAAAATTCCATCTATCCTTTTTTGTCAAAATCATAAAACAAATTTCTCCAAAAAGAATCCAGATTTTTTCTCCATATTTTTACTTATCGTTTCATTTTAAGATACTCTAATCCTTTTTGTCGCCTCTCAACAAAGTAAAAAATATTTGTTGATTAATTAATTTAAAAACAAAGATAAATAAATGAAATCCCATTCATTTCATATATATATATATATATATATACTAGGGTACGCCCGTGCCTGAAGGCACGACGAAATTTTCGAAATGTACGTAATCGCAAAATGACAAAAATCTTGAAAGCACATAATTGCGAAATGACAAAAAATTTCAAAGTAAGTAATTGAAAAACTGTAATACCCCGTATTCTCGGCTATATTAATTTGGGGAGTTATTAAATTTAATGTGAGTTGTTTATTTAATAGAAATTCGAAAATTAATTATGTTTTAATTATTAACGTGACGAGAGTTAGTAATTATGAAATTTGTTGAATATTACTAATGAGCAAAGTAATATATTATATTGGTTATATTGAATGTCATGAGTGAGTTAAATGACAATTTCGGAAATTTAAGCCGGGACGTGCTCGTGTCGCGTCGGGACTAAATTTTGATAAATAAAAAGTGAATATTTTATAAGTTGTCCGTATGGTCATTTTTAGTGCGCCAACGCATCTGGAAGGGTCGAGATAGTCAGAAAAGTGTACCCAGGGGTTTAGTTTGGGTCTCAGGGCGTTTTTAGGCCTTATTAGTACCCCGGGAGGGCATTTTGGTCATTTTACATTTTTGGCTAATTAAACCCACGAAAATTAGAAGGGATATATCTGATATTGAGGTTGTCAACTAGGGTTAGAACACCCAAAAACCAAGAACGGCCATTGGAGAAGAGAGGAGAGAGCTCTCAAGGGATTTCAAGGCTCGAAACTCAACGGTTTGCACCACCGCCACCACCAACGCGTAGATCGCGAGACGGGGAACGCAACCACACCAAAATCATCCGCAATCAAGACTTCTAAAAATTCCAGGCAAGTGTTTATCTTGCTTATTTCGTTGGTGCAATTTCTGTATTAGTTTAGGAATGATTAGGGATGAAATATATGGAAGAAAACTCAAATTGTGATAGGAATTTGCATGTAGTAAAGACTTAAACCTTATTCTGGAAATCTTTTGTGATGTAAAAGAATAATCCATGAAATTTTGGTGTAATTAGGAAAGAAATTCCGGGGTAAAACAGATTAGAACCATGATTTAGAGATTTTTAGGGTTCTTGAGTTTTAAATGAATTTCAGTATGATTAATCCATGTTTAGTGACGTAAATTGACATGCTTTACATAGGATGTGTATCATATCATGTTAGGATGTTAGTAGTACAAGATTTTGGACGTTTGGGAATGTAAAACTTGGATTTGGTTGAAGATAGATGGTAGAACCCGTAACTGCAATTCTGCAAAAATCAAAATACCTGCTTGATCGATCGATCGAGCCCCAAACCTCGATCGATCGACCCCTCCTGGCAGACTCCTATTTCCCCTTTTAAGTAAGTTAAACTCAATTTGTCGTGATATAATTCTTGGGCATTCTTAATGAAATGATTTGGGAGACATGGAGGACCAGTAGGGTATATGAATAAATGTTGGGATCTTTAATATACTACGAGAATGGTATTTATGGGATATATTTACTTTAGGGTTGATAAATTTATGTATTAAAGGGTAAGGTGCGTAAGAGAGTTACGTTGGAACATAATAAGGACACCTAATTAATTTTATACTTGTGAGGATAGAGTCCACGAGTGTAACGTAATGAGTTGGAGAAACCCTTCGAGTTAAGGTTAGTGATGAACCCTTATAAGAAATACTTAATGTGAAAAGTAAAGAAAAATATTGTAATTATGGGTGATGAGAGAAACCTATACTGATACGCTAAGAAGGGGTATATTTATATAATTGTGTCTGCATATATTATATACGTGGGAAAACCATGCCCGCGCTACTTGCTATCCCTGAGGTTACTGCGTTGGGATGATCTTATCCTCTGTTGCCTTATGGGGGATATTGATTCGTACCCTAGGAGATAGATATCCTTGGTACAGGCTATCGGAATGATACTTCAGACGGTCCTAAGAGACGTGAGGGTATGTACTGACCTCTTAGAGACTTGGAATCTATGCTTTGCCTCAATTTTGTTTGTGTATATGTGTTGATATAGTTCGAGAGTGATTCCGAACTTGTATTTCCCTTAGTGTGAGCGATACGGGGATCGGATATGCCTACACCATAGTTTTATTTGGGGTGCCGTTATATATATATATATATATATATATATATATATATATATATATATATATATATATTACGCGAGTAGTTAATATATATATGAAATTATGAGATTTGGAACTGCCAACTGTGATTTGGTAAGTAGGACATAGTTGATGACTAAAATTGTAAATACTTGATTGAAAAGTATAATATGACACTGAGAAACTTTATAAATTAATGAAGCTAAAACGAGGGTTGTGCTAATAATTGGGAGTATTTTTTTAAACAATGATATTGTTCAGTTTTGAAATCTTACGAATAATTTAAGAGGTTAAATTATTGGGAAGGTTAGTGTAATAAAATGATAGGACAAACCGTTGGGAAGGTTAGTGCGAAAGGTGTGCACACTAGAAGAGAGGTGAGAATTTCTCAAGAGAGTGTCGCACTAATATGTTGTTGCATTGGCATGTATCAATTTAAATACTTGCTAAACGAATTTTAAATCATACACACTATCGGGCTCTGACCCTTTTCTTTTTCTCTCTCTATTGTATATATATGTATGTATTACAGGTGCCCAGCCACAGGGGCGTCTTGCTTAGGATCCCTTGGAAGGAACGCGCTGCAGCTTTGGTGGGAGTTGCAAGTCTCTTAATTAGACGACTTCGTTCATTCGGATCCACTCATAGTACTTTCATTTAGTTGGGCATGCGTAGCTCTTTCCATTATTCCGTTGTTGTTGGACATTTGTATTTCAGTTATTTCCAGTACTCTTACTATGGGATTTATTCAGTTTGGATGTATGATTTTAGATTTCGTATGTTGACATTTGATTGACGAATGTTTTATATTAATTGGACGTTGTTAATAAAATAAATAATTTTTCTTTAAATGAAATTTGGAATGTTATGTATGAAAATGGGTTTTTGACACATAGCTTAATTAATTAGGGTGTTAAATTGGAAAATTTATTTTTATCGACAGTGATGCTGAGAATGAACCAACTGTTCACCTTGAATTAATTTAATAAAGGAGTGATCGCCCGGTATTTAATTAGGCGGGGGGTCACAAAAATGACGAAAATTTGATTATCAGACTATCCACTCTGGTTAACAAATAACAAATAATCCAAGAACATTCAAATAGTGTAAAGAATTTAGAAAAATGGGCACACATTCATTTGTTTATAGGACTATCCACTTTGTTTAAGAAATAGAAAAAAATACTTCAACCACAATAAAAATAGCAATTAAGTAGTCAAAAGTACAATTATCATCGAGATAATAAACGACTAATGTTAATCTCTTTGTACACATCAGTAAAAAGACAACGTAGTTATGTTGTCAAAAAAAATACAGATTGTAAAAACATGAATATTTTTTTTGCACAAACCACTATATCCCAACAACATCTAAGATTCTCTTCCTAAAGATGTGATATAATTCCAAAAGAATTATCCATAATTCATTTAAGAAAACAAAAAAGAGACATGACATCATGTTATGCCTACTATTTTTGGATGTAAAACTATTAATCGTGTTAGTTGTATCACCACCTGCATTTGAATTCAACAAAATCTTCTCACAAAAACAATGGGAGGTGTGAGGTTCACTTGTACACATAAATATTAAAAGGGATAATAATTAAGAACGTATATAATAGAAGAAAAACTATTAATTTGAGATTAGTTAAGTGTTAATATTAATCTCAAATTTAACAATATAGGCTTTTGTTTTTATAACAATGTGAAGGAATACATTTAAAATAAAATATAATTTTATTTAAAAAAATATTTTGATATTATTAAAAATAAGAAAAATGAAAATTATTATCTCAAATATAAATGAAAAGCCAAATTTTAAAATTTAAAAATAAATTTAAACTTTTCATAAAATTATATAAATTGATTTTACTCCATTAGTATAATCCAACTTATATATTTTTATTTAAAAAAAGTATATCATTTTTTTACATTAATTTTTGTAAAGAAATGTTTTAGTTTTAACCAGTGCCAAATTCATTACTAGAATACTTTCCATAAAGAACATTGAGCCAAGTGCACTAATGCAAGTTTGATGTTGATGGAGAGTTCTTGAAAATGTTTTGTAAAATACATCAAAGTACATGTAGACATGTGCCATGTGCTTTGGTAATAAACAATAAAATAAGTTTGTTGCCAAAGTAGTGGCAACTTGAGTTATTGTCATAAATTTCCATGTACTTTGACCATAAATGTCCTGGGAGTAGTAAGGTTGCCTCAAAGATTTTTCAATATTAAAACCACCATAACACAGATCTTTGGATATTAAAAAAAGTGTTTTATTTCAGTAACAATAATAAACTAATTTAAATTCATTCAAATATAAAAAATGTTGAAGACTTTAAAAAATTACCAAATCACCTATTAGCAATTGTTTAAACAAAGTAGCAAATCAAAACAACTATTGGTTTGTAACAAAAATAAAAAATACAATACAAAGCATAAAATAATCAAATATGGTTATGCTTTAGAAAAAAAATGGTGCAAAAAGTGTGACAGTATTTTCTCTGCAAATGCTTATTTTTATTAAATATTCAACCCTCACTTTTTGGACTACTTTACAATAAATTGTATTTAGGAAAATAAATTAAAACCTTGAGGATCCAAATCTTTTTATATTGACATGAAATGACTCACGCCATTATTTATTCTATATTACAACAGTTAAAGCTTAATTGTTATATCTCCAACCACAACTTAAAAAAATAAGGCATTTATAACATCTCGATCCCTTCAAAAGTCACTTCAATAGATTTCTAATACATATTTAAAAAAAAAATTGAACTTCATTGGCAATAATCACCCAAAATAGAAAAAAATAACTATACATCTACAAACCATTGAATAAAAATAATCTTACCAGTTTATTGTATATTGCTCTTTACATCTTCTCAAATACCCACCTTGGTTCGTCCCAGCGGTTAGTGGCTTACTCAGGGCTGTGTGGTTAGGGGCAAGGTCGTGGGTTCGATTCCTCGCAAGGGTATGTCAGTATTTAATGCGGGACTCGTGTGTGAGGTGGGTCATGCACAATGTCCTCCCTGTTTAGGAAATACGAGGGAGTCCAAAGAACTCGTTCGTGTGGAGGTTCAGAGTCGTCAAAAAAACATTGGATACAAAAAATGTACACTAAAATATTTTGAATAACGTGAAAGAGACTTGCCCATTTACCTATATTGTACAACTCCAGACCATGGAGATGATTCCAGAGTAGAGATAGAAAGATGCACCATGCCATGTTGATGATTCCAGACCATTTATGGGAAATAAGTGACCACAAAAATTAGTGTAAAATCTTGTACATACGAAAAACCATCAATTGAGGAAGATGAATAGAAAAATTAACTCAGCACATCTTATAAAAATACCCAATCAAACATAAAACACAAAATAGAGGGGAAACTATGTCAACCCTGAAGGAAGTTAGGAAGAAATATTTAAAAATTAAAGGATCTCAAATCTCAAATCATAAGATATATATATATATATATATATATATATATATATATATATATATATATATATATATAGAGAGAGAGAGAGAGAGAGAGAGAGAAAACTTCCACCCGATCTGAAACCCATTTGAAACATATATGAGTTCGAAATCCATTTCCTTAAGTCTTAACCTGAAAAAATAAGTAAAAAAAATTTAATATCTAGATCTTGAACTATATTTAAGAAATCACAGCACGCTAAACAAATAATGAAGAACACAAATGGTATCTATTGCACCCCTATGGGAAAAACTCTCTCAATGTCAAACCATACGCTCCAGGTATAAATACCGAGAAAAGTGAGTGATAGAGGTGAGAGAAAGAGGACAGACCCAAAGTGAGTGATAGAGTGTTATGGAACAGACCCAAATGAGTACAACCAAACAGTCCAAAATAAATATAGATTAGGGGACTTGGAACTTTTATAAAAAAAATGATTACAGCAGAAAAGACACAAAGGATTGCGACCAAACATGTCTAGGATTATAAAAAAGGCTACAAAACAATTACAGCCAACAAATAAATGATTACCTTGGTTTAAGGGGAAATATAAATGAATACCCCAAATAGAACCAAATAGTTGTTGTCCTTTGTTGATGTTGTACAACCATGGTTGATGTTATCTATTAGGAGAAACAATGGCTGAGGTGAATACGGGTAGGTTCCGACGACGACTTCAGTGGAAGAAAAGAACAAATTTTTTAACTGGTTTGTTCTTCAATAAATATGAAGCACATAATCGTTGAAACTTTTTTTGGACAAATCGAAGAAAAGCCATATAGTAAAAAAAATTACCAGGGTTGTGCTTCTTAATGTGGGTTCGCCAGATATAAATGGATCAATCAGAATAGCCACCGATTTTTGGGTATGGATTCGTCGGCATTTGGATTCAGGGTTCGGGTCGGAGATAAGCATGTCAGTTTTAGGCTGGAGGATTAGGGGTATAGGTAGTCACCGATGTTGCAGGTGGTTCGAAGTTGGCAGCGGGAAAGCAGTTTAAAGTCACCGGCAGGTTAGACCCGTAGTAGCCGAAGAGAAACAAAAGGAGAGAGGGAGGGAGTAATTTTGGGAGAAAAATAAAAACGACTGGGAAGGGGTAATGGGGTAGTGATTCGTATCGAATATTGCATATTTTCGCTCATTATCTTTATGCATTATAGCACTTTTACGGTCCTAAATGCCTATAATTATGCTCATTAACCAGAAAACCTTGGAGTTGGATAGATACATGTTTTGCAGGGGTTATTTGTGCTTTTGTAGGTATTGGAACGCTAAAAGTGAAGTTCGGTTGCATTTCGGAGAAGTTCCATCGCTGGACGCTACTTCGAGGGCATTTTAGTCAATTCACATTTCTTATCCGGCTCATGGAAATTCCACGGATGCGTAGTTCATTGAGTTAGCATCGTGTGGCCGCAAACGGTGCATCGTTTGGAGTTTGGACGAAGAATCTAGGCTCGTTTCCGTAATGGACCTTTTCCCTCTCATCATGGACCAAATGCAGCCTGAAAACAGAGTACCGGTCGACCGCGATTTCAACTTTTGCCGTGGGAAGGAGACAGTATGCTTTGGCTTAAGGGACCGATCGATCGTTCCCCTGCGACCGGTCGACCGGTAGTGCCAGATATTTTGGGATCTTTCCTTCTTCTTTCCTTGTTCCCTTCCTTTTTTCCATTTACTATAAATACCCTTTTTGGTTGTAAATAGGAGATATACACGATTTTAGGTTAGTTTAGCTTAGGGTTTGGGGTTTTTGCTTGGTTCTTGTTCATTTCTCTTTGGTTTGACACCCCATTTGGATTGTAAGTTGACTATTCATCTCCCCTACCATTTGAATATAGTTGTATTTCTTCATTTGTTGCTTTCTAGTTAATTTACAAGCTTTCTAATTTAGGTTTTCTTACTTTATTTACACGCTTTCTAGTATAGATTTACCGCGTTTATTTACCGTTTTCCATTTATCGCGTTTTTAACATGCTTTCTAGGTAACTTAAATTAGGTTGTGTTTGAATTGAACTCACTCGGGTTGACGCGTTGCTTTGCTTTGGTGATGGAGTTTACGGGTCTATTTCGGGTGCGTTGTCCTAGTTATTATGCCTGGGAGATTTGACGGGGCATATCATGTATGTCCCGTGCTTACGACCTTTCGCGCGTAATTTTCGGGATATTTGTTGACGCCAAAATCTTATTAAGCTTTTATGATGATTTAGGGCGTAACAACCCTTGATTTAATTAACTGTCGAAACGAGACACCCTCGTAATAACTCGTCGACCCATGTGACCATTTTATACTAATTAACTTGGGTGAGGGATATTCGACGCAACCTATAGTTTTACTCGCTTTCATAATCTAGTTTCAACACATTGCCTAGATTAACTTTTCCGTTTAGTTTGTAATCATCTTTTACACTTTTATTTCGGAGTATTAAATCACTTGAATTCTAGCATCTCGTCTCTGTGGATTTTCGATACCTGACTTACGCTATACTCACCCGTTGAGTGTAGTCGTAATTTAGGTTTTTGTATAGTTCAGGTGAGCCGAATTCAAAACCACCGGCGCGTAGGTGACTCTCGCGCCGCGGCAAAACCCTGCCTATCAGGTAGGAAAGGGTAAGAGTGGTTCAAATAACATTATGCCCTTATTTTTAAATTTTGAAAAAAAAAAAAGTAAAACAAAGTAGAGTGTAAGAAAAGGAGGGAATCTAAAATTGAAAGGGCAAATTAGGAAATGCAGGAAAAAATTGATTCGATGACATCATAGTTTCAACTTGTGACATACATAAGTTTTGTACTTTATTATTATATATATATATATATATAATAAAGGAGGAGGGGGTTTTGCCACGTCATATAACTTGGGATACAAATGGACGGCACGTCATAAAACTTGGGTTTTTCCACGTCATATAACTTGAGGGTTGAGTCACGTGGACCTGATTAATACTTGACATCACGGGTCTCACCCATGCTTCCCTGCACAAGTCTCAAGAAAAAATGGACGGCAGACAATTGATGGAACCTCCATCTACCTCAACTACCCCCTTTACCCCCCTCTCTCTATCTCTCTCAAACCGTTCTCTTTCTACGAGCTCCTCAAACACAAATGTTTCCTTTTACGATCTCCACCAAGCTAGATCTCTCTACATCCTTTTTTTTGGAACTCTAATATGGTTTTTGTTTTAATTTTGCTGATCTCGACATTTTTTTGTAGATCTCGACTATTTTTGGTTCGGTTCCAATGTTTGTACAGGTACAACATATTTTCAATCTGAAAACTCCATTCTCTGTTGTTCATTTGATTTCCATGTATTTCAGCAGAAATGTAAATGGGTTTTCAGGAGGCAGCAGGTTTGGGTAATCTATTTCAACTACAAAACAAAGGGAGCAAGGTGGTTTGGGTTTTCATGGAGGCAGCAACTTTTATGCGACTGTGTATATACAGGTTTTTTTAGAAACCCATTTCAATCGAAGTCATACACATCTACTGATTAAATTAATAGTAAGTAGAGAGAGGAGATGGGATTTCAGCTTGGACTCCCTTGATCTAGGTAAGACTCGCTGACTAGCCATGGTGATTTTGGATGACGTGTCGGAGTGAAGAAAAAACCAAGCGTCCACTTCTGCTAAGACGCTAGACTGTGGCCATTTTCTCCTTCATTTTTACGTTAGTTTCACCTTTTTATGGGGTTTTCTTTTAGTCTTAGATCAGATCTGAATTTTTATTGGAGGCTTTGTATGAAAAGGAGCACCAGTTTATCGATTTTTCCATGTTTATGGTTTAATCTGGTTCAGATCTGATCTCTGGTTTGAGCGATGATGGCTGGTGATGAGTCTGTCAATTATTATGTTGCATTTTTTTAGTTTGGTTCAAAATAATGGCTACCGTAAGCTTGATACGGGTTCAAAACCGTGGCTACTGTGATAATGGCTACTTGATTTTTTTGTATTAATTGGATTCAAAACCAGGCATAAATCTGATCATGGTGAATATCTCTGTTCATGACTATCGTAGCAGTTTTGGGTGTAGGCAAAGTGGGTTTGACTGGAGGCAAAGTGGGTTTCAACACCTTCTTTTTCTGCCACTCCATTCATTTTTTCAAATCATTTTTGTGTATAGCTGCAATCAGGTCAGGTATGGTGGTTCCGTGCATCGTATGCGGGTCAGGTACGGTGGCTTGATTTTTGGGTTGTAGCAATAAGTAGAAAGTGTTGTACTAGAGAACTACTTGATCTTAAACTTATTTTCTTTCTTTATAATTATTAATTAAAATGTTAATCATCTCTGTGTTTGTGGTTGTTACATGGTTGCCACTGTTAAATGGTTGTATAAATGGTTGTTGCAGTTAAATGTTCTTTGTGTTTGTATGTGCTTTGTGTGTTTGGGAGGTTTTCAATTTATTCATCTTGCTATTATTTTTGTTTCTCATTATTCATAACAGATCTGAATTTGCAGGTTTTTTAAATTTCTTATGGAGTAACTAATTTTTTTATGATATAAGATATTTTTTGCTATTCTTCCTACTGTTAACTGATTCGTAAATGTGATCTGGGTTTGAAGGACTGGGTTTGGAGCTTGAGTTTTTTGGTTTGGTTCATAGTCGTTTACAAATTTTTAAATGTTAATTATCTCTTTGTTCATGGTTGTTACATGGTTGCTACTGTTAAATGGTCGTTTACAGTCCATAAGATATTTTCTTATGGACTGGATTTACTTAAATTTTTAATGGTACACCAACAACATGATGACCTTTGGGTTTAAGGCGTCAGATGCACCAAGTGTTATAATGTGTGTATGAATGGGCAATTTTCAAAAGATCTTTTAAAGCAAGGTAAAGTATGTAATTAAATTGGTTACATGGACTCAACAATTTAACAATGCTTTGTGTTTTGTAAAAAACATAGCAAAATATTTTTTTTAATATAACTGAGTTGTTAATATTCAATTGATTTATTATTTAAAAAGTATAATTAATAAATGTACTTTTTTTCATTTTGAAATTTATTTTAATCTGAAATATTAATAAAAATATACATGGGTTCTAATTTTTATACAATTTCGCATTAGATAATCTTGGAAAAACAATAGTAATGTGCCAAATTCGAAAACATTTTGAGTTTTTACTCTATAATTCTGTAAAATGGATAAAAAAAGTGAACAAAAATGGAAAACTCCATTTTTCTCAACAAATGCATCGTATTAAAATCCTAATCATATCGTAAGTGTACCATGAGATGACCAATCGTATTTATATTTCCATTATTGGCGACATGGGGATTCATCATAATGTTTTACTTTTTTCAATTTAAGTAATTATTGATTCTTAACTAATTACAAGTTATGTTCCTTAATAATTGGCCCCTGGGTAAGCTTACTCTTTAGTAGCACTGATATAAGTTTGTTCCATATATTTCTATCCTTAATTTTTATTTTTATACTTATACGTAAAATAATTGACTTGACATGAAATATTTTTATTTTTATACAATTAAAATGTCACTTGACATTCAATCTTTGTTTCTAATATGAACATGTACATGATTCTTAGTTTTATTCTTTTACTAAGAACCAACATATCCCTATTAAGTCATGATAAAAATATTTTTTATTTTCACACCATAACCGATTCAAATAAAAATAAAATGACACATAATTTTATGTGTTTATGTTCGTATTCGGTAAAACATATTATTTTTATCATCAAACATGTTATTCTGCTTATTGTTTTTATTTTGATATTAATGATATTATTTTGCAATTTTAAATGTAATTTTTTTTTGTTTAAAATTATTTAGGGTCCCACATATTAACTTATAACATCGTGTTAGTTCATATCATGCTATCGCGCATGTCTTATTTTTTCGAAAATATTTATTATTACGAAATATCTAGAAAATTTTTACAACCGTGCCATCGGCACGGGTACATCCTAGTATATATATATAGAGAGAGAGAGAGGGAGAGAGAGAGAGAGAGAGAGAGAGAGACGATTACCTCAGCGAGGAGCTGAGGAGTATCTACTAGCTGAACCATATTTCTCATCGAAAGAGGTAGACGACACCAAATATGAACGAACGGGGATCAAATCACAAATGTGAGATGTCGGGAGTTACCCAATCTTGAATACCCCTCAAATAAGTTGTTGAGACTGTAAAAGCAAATCAATAGTCATAGAAAAAGAAGAAATAAGAAAAATCATGGGCAATAGATATACCTCTAGTTGAAGGATATCCTGTGTCACTCCTAATACCGCACGATCCATTGCATTCATGATATGTTTCATACTCAAAGACCCCCTTTAGGCAACCTAATATTATAAGAAGAATGAGAAAGTTTCAATAACGGAACCTCCATCACCATTGTCGCTGCCGCTAAAAATGACTAAGCACCACCAACGTTGTGGAAAGACCCCAATAGCCGAGTTGTAAACCTTCCTGAAATCGTATTAGGTAAAGGAATATATACCACCTCATAGATGCTGGAAGGCATTTCATAGGTTGCCATGAAATCGAAATAATCATAGCCCACCATTGTGTTCATATAAAATGAATATGGCTCCCCAACCATCGGTGTCGCCCTGTCCTCCTTCGAGATCTCTTGAATCCACCTCATATGTCTCGGGGGCACCGCGGATGGGACCATCACCTCATCCTCCACAATCTTCCGTACCCCCCTTTCTCCTAGGTATCAGATGAACCCAAACTCGTGTGCCAATAATCGCCTCATCTGGGCATGAATACTTGTCACCCCCATTTCCAGAGGTGCGATTGTACATGGGTAAAAAGTCACCTGCAAACCCTCGAAAAAAATTGGTCTTCTAGAAAAGAAAAAAATATCAAGCGAAGAAATATAAAGAACTATGAGATAACCTGCCCGCTCATCAGGGTGGTGCTCAGGACCTGTCGCACCGCCTTCAGGGACAAGGACTATTTCAATCGCCTATTAGACTTCTGCCATCGAAACATCTAGTAAAACTCCCCCAAGTCCTCATCCATTCAGGGCATCAACAACTTGATAAAACCTATCACCTCATAAAACCATGGCTGCAAACGACAATAATTAACAACAAAAGAAAATGAAAGGAAAAAGCACAAAAAATGTGATGTCTGAAGTTACCTCCAAAAGGTGTGTGGCTCCTAAAAATGTCTTCTAGTAGCATCGACTAAAATAATCTACAGAAGAATGAAGTGAATCCATAGTCAAGCTCCCCCAATTATAAAGTTGAATGCTAAAAAATGTCCTCAAAAGCAGCAAGAACGAGTGATGGATGGCATCGCCACTTATCACCACCAAGAATCCCCCCAACATCAGGAAAATAAATAATGGAGCCATCTGCCTCATATGCATCCCGTCAATCACATCTATCCTACTACACAAATTCGTCTCCCGAACAGAATAAATGTGGATGGAATCTTGAGAAACAATTTTCCCAATGTCTCCCAACGCTACCTCCATAGCCTCCGATGTTATTCTCATAGTATGATCCATCCCTATCTAAAAACAACACAATCAATCCGAAGTGACTGTTTCACATCCATGGGAGTAACCATCATTTCCCCGACACCAAAATGGAAGGTGTGAGTTGTGTCCCAATACCTCTCTGCCAAAACATACAATATCGTAGTAGAATGTAACGTCTTGTCTAAACCCGGTTATAGACGACCAAATCCAACAGAAAATACCATCCAACGTATTATGCGAGGGAGATGCTCCTAAATATCCTTGAAATCTATTCTCCCCTAGGACCACAAGCTCGAACAGGCTACATCACTGATATGCCCAAAATGTACCTGATAACTCATAGATGTCAACTTCGGCATATGAGAGGGCCGAGGTTACTAAGGCTCCTGACTGGATACTACCACTCTCGTCCTACACAAGGTCGACCATAGTCAACATTACTAGTCACCTCAGTCGGGCAACATCAGAGACCATATCTACCTCATTCCTCAACCTCGACTAGGAACGATCCTAGGTAGCAAGGACCACCATAATTGTGATCAACCTCGGTTGGGAGTTAGCCGACGTTCCAGCTACTCCAACATAACCTCGGCCCAGGACAATGCAAAAACTCCACCTGTCTTACTTCACCCTTCCTACTAAGCCAAAGATCATCATGAATAACCTCAGATTGAGCTACAGCCGGACCTCACCAACCTCGTAGTCTTCCAAGCCGAGGTTGGTATCAATCACAGACAGTCAAGCATTGACAAGCATATGCAAGGATAGGAACACGTGTACAAAATCAGTTGTAAAGAAATCAATCCCCTCTCATGGGGGAATATTTTATCATCATTCTCTACATGTGATAGTGACAGATGTCTTAATTATATTGGCTAGATCAACACCAACATGCTCATTGTATGCATGGGGGGTGCATTACACCCCACACACACTATATATACTTGTCTTCTCCTACCTGGAGGAGGATCCAAAGATTAAAACCCTAGACGAAACTCTGTCCAATTATACAGTAGAGAGAGAAATATTGAGAGATTGTAACCATGGCCATTAGTGCCTTATTTTAGTGACCATACTCACTCACTTGCATAGTGGACGTAGGCCTAATTGGTTGAACCACTTATATATTGGTTTTCATCCTCTTTTCCTCATCTCTATCTATTATCTTTAATATGCTCTTGTACTGCCATTGTTAACATTGATTTAAGCTTACAAATACCTTGAAGGGTGGTGCTATTTCCAGCATCATCATTTTGGTGCCGTTTATGGGAACGAGAGGTTATCTCTTCCTCTCTTCTTCTTAACCTCACCGGAGACTCTGGTGGTGAACCAGGCCTCACCCCTTGTGTGGAGTTGTTTCACTATTGAAAGAGGTCCATTAAGGTATAAAGCTCATCTACTTCATAAGCTCTTTAGTGTTAACGTATGGCACCGAAATTACCACCACCTCTTCCATCGCCTCATGCTGGAAGACCTAGTTCCAGCCAGGCACCACCTCAGTCCGAAATGGCGGAGGTGGCAGCAGCCTTAAGGTCTTTAGCTGAAATGCAATAAGAAATAAAGGAGAAATTTTCACAACTCAGTCAAAATATGATGAGACCACCAGGGGTCTCACCGGAGATGATTACTCCAGCGGTTGTTCAGCCCCATCCTGAAGATAGGGGACCACCCCATGCACCATGAAAAGACCAACCTACACCTCAATGGAGGAGGGATGTTGTTGACCCTAGGCGTTTACGTCTGGGGAGGCAAGGAAACCTTTGCCCTGAGGATAGGTATGACGATTTGGAGGTAGAAGATGTTCCAGAAGATTGTTGGGAGCCGTATGAGGTTTCAAAAACACAGTGCGTCCTATCCAGCAGAGCTGATGTTGTGGAGGCAAAATAGGCGAAGAATCCCAGTAAAGAGCATCAGCCATTGATCGATTGAGCATAGGGTCAGCCTTTGAAAGGCTCGGCCCAGTAAATCACCTGAGATAGAGGTTTTCTGGGTCGAGAAGTGCAGCCGGATCACAATGGTAAGAGGGGCAACGTCAGCCTCATCAAGGATGACCCCACATAAGATGAGGTACAGACCAGGAAGAGGTCAACATCCAACCTTGTGCTATGGCTGGGGAACCCTCAGTCCACCCCTTAGAGGTGGCTGGGGACAACCTCGTCCAGGATAACATTTCAAGACAATGGAATGATTCCATTTAATGTCTTGAAGAAAAGATAGGAGATCTCATCAATAGTCGAGACCCACTGCAAAAAGGTTTCTAAGAAGGCTCCCTATTAATGGTTAGGATAGTGAGTTTTCCAACCCCTGCCAAGTTCAAACCGCCCACGATGTCTCCCAAGTATAACAGAGCACCAACCCTGTACATCATATTAAGATGTACCAGTCAGCGGAGGACATTTACTCAATACTGAATGAGATTAAGTGTCGGGACTTCTCCGGGACTTTAACGGGAGCATCACACATCTGGTTTACTTCTCTTCCCAAGAATTTAATTGATAACTTCAAGGGCTTGGTTAAATGATTCGTTCACAATTTCTGTTTTGGGTTAAGACCTCAAAAAAAGACCACCCATCTGTTGTATGTCAAGAAAGGCAAGAATGAGAGCCTAAGAGACTACATTGCAAGATTCAATAAAGAAAAACTCAAGGTTGAAGACTACGAAGAGAATATAGCCATGACCGACCTCATAGGAGGTCTCCAGAAAGGGAAGTTGTTGTGGAAACTTACGGAAGACCCCCCAAGTCCATGGCAGAGCTATTGGCAACTGCGGGGAAGGTCATGAAAACTGAAGAGTACATGGGCACAAATTATGAGGATGAGAATGGCGGTAGCAGCGGGAAGTTCCAAAGATAGAAGGATAGAAAGAAGAGGTCAGCTGACGACAAGTTCGCACGCTATACCCCTCTAAGGGTGAGCTATGAACACATCCTCAATGAAATCAAGAATGATCGATCTCTGAGATGTCCATAGAAGCTGAAGGTTCCTCCGTATAAGAGGAATAAGAACTTATGGTGCGAGTTCCACCAAGATCATGGCCATGTTACAGACAAATGCTTCGCCCTTAAGGATGAGATTAAGAAGATGTTGAAATCCAAAAAGTTGAGGAAGTATGTTGATGGAAAGGCCCCTAAGAGGGGAAGAGATGACCCTAAAAATAAGAGAAATGATAGATGTCATGACGATACTCCAGCAAGAAGAGACGATGACTCAGATGGTGATGATGAAGATGATCCAGACCTCCCACCAAAAGATGACAATTCCCCAGTGAAGAGGGTTAGTATGATCTACTTCGATGTTAACACCATATACGGAGGACTAGTAGGGGTGGCTCTGAAGTGGCTGACTGAAAATCTTATGTGGTAGAGGCTAAGTCAGTGGACAAACTAGAAGTGGTAAATCTAGCATCTTCAAAAATCAAGAAGAAGAGAAAGAAAGTGGATATGGACACTCTTATAGTCGGGTTCTCCCGACTTGACTTCAAAGTCATCTTAGCCCCGCATGATGATCCTTTGGTAATTACAACAAGAGTGAATGGATGCGAGGTACAGAGAATTCTTGTAGATGGTGGAAGTTTAGCAGATGTGATGTTCTGTCCTTGTTTCAAAAGCCTAGGCCTTAGTAGAGCCAGGCTGGTACCCTATCATCATCCATTAATGGGCTTCACCGGTGAAAAAGTCCATCCATTGGGCATGTGTGAGATGGACGTGTGAATGGGAGATACGTGGCTTAAGAGATTGACCCATAAGATAAATTTTTTTATTAAGGAAGAAAACATCTTCTCGGCCTATAACCTCATCATAGGAAGAGTAGCCCTTAAGGAGTTTAAAACCGTGCCATCGAAGGTCCACCAGATGCTAAAATTCCCGACCCCCTACGGGGTAGGGGAAGTGAAGAGTGACCAGACCATAGCACGAGAATGCTAATTCAACTCAGTCAAAGAGAGAGATGCCCATAAGAGAGCAACCACCACATATAACATCTTACGTGGATGACCTCAGACCTTAGACATCATTAAATTCGTGAAAATTATTTAGGGGGATAACACCTTAGTTGATGGCCTCATACCTTATAACATCATAATTTGGTGACAAGGTCTGAGGTGAGACATCATAATTGGATAACCTCAGACCTTATAACATCATTAATTTGGTGACGAGGTTTGAGGTGAAACATCATACTTGGATGACCTCAAACCTTAGACATCATTAAATTGGTGAAAATTATTTATGGGGATAACATCTTAGGTGGATGGGGTCAGACCTTAAACATCATTAAATTGGTGAAAATTATTTATGAGGACAACATCTTAGTTGATGAACTCATACCTTATAAGATCATAATTTAGTGACAAGGTCTGAGGTGAGACATCATACTTGGATGACCTCAGACCTTAGACATCATTAAATTGGTGAAAATTATTTATGGGGATAACATCTTAGGTGGATGACCTCGGACCTTAAACATCATTAAATTGATGAAAATTATTTTATGAGGAAAACATCTTAGTTGATGGCCTTAGACCTTATAACATCATCATTTGGTGACAAGTTATGAGGTGAGACATCATACTTGGATGACCTCAGACCTTATAACATCATTAATTTGGTGACAAGGTCTGAGGTGAAACATCATACTTGGATGAACTCAGACCTTATGACATCATAATTTGGTGACAACGTATGAGGTGAGACATCAAAATTGGATAACCTCGGACCTTAGACATCATTAAATTGGTGAAAATTATTTATGGGGATAACACCTTAGGTGGATGACCTCAGGCCTTAACTATTATTAAATTGGTGAAAATTATTTATGAGGACAACATCTTAGTTGATGAACTCAGACATTACAACATCATAATTTGGTGACTGGGTCTGAGGTGAGACATCATACTTGGTTGACCTCGGACCTTAGACATCATTAATTTGGTGAGAAGGTCTGAGGTGAAACATCATACTTTGATGACCTCATACCTTATAACATCATAATTTGGTGATAGGGTCTGAGGTGAGACATCATACTTGGATGACCTCAGACCTTACACATTATTAAATTGGTGAAAATTATTGATGGGGATAACATCTTAGGTGGATGACCTCAGACCTTAAACATCATTAAATTGGTGAAAATTATTTATGAGGAGAACATCTTAGTTGATGGCCTCAGACCTTATAACATCATAATTTAGTGACAAGGTTTGAGGTGAGACATCATACTTGGATGACCTCAGACCTTGGACATCATTAATTTGGTGAAAATTATTTATGGGGATAACATCTTAAGTGGATGACCTCGGACCGTAAACATCATTAAATTGGTGAAATTTTTTTATGGGGATAACATCTTAGGTGGATGACTTCAGACCTTAGACGTCATTAATTTGGTGAAAATTATTTATGAGGACAACATCTTAGTTGATGACCTCAGACCTTATAACATCATAATTTGGTGACAAGGTCTGAGATGAGACATCATATTTGCATTACCTCGGACCTTAAACATCATTAATTTGGTGAAAATTGTTTATGAGGAAAACATCTTAGTTGATGACCTAAGACCTTATAACATCATAATTTGGTGACAAGGTCTGATGTGAAACATCATACTCGGATGACCTCAGACCTTAGACACCATTAATTTGGTGAAAAATTATTTATGGGGATAACATCTTGCGGATGACCTCAAACTTTAGACAATGTTATAAGGTTTATGAAGACATCATTATATTGAGGCTTTAGTACTTTATACAAACACATTGTATGACATAGAAAACCATGCAAAGAACATTCAGCAAAAGAAACAAAGCCCTCTTCAGAGTTTGATATATCATGAAGTTAAGAATTACAAGCCTAAAGGTAACAACAATTGTCATCAGAAGTTACAGAACGATATAAATCAAAAATAAAAAATTACAAGTAAGAGCTTCACAAAATGGATTTAAGTATATTCAATATCCAGGGTAGTAGCCATAACCCCGTCTCCTTGGGCGAGGTTGGTCACTTTTACCCCATCATCTTGAGGACCAACGTCTTCAGTCCTGGTATCTTCTTATGGAGCAGTCTCGGCAGGTGCGGAAACTCCTTCCTCCTCAACCTCTTATAAGGCTTGAGCAAACCGAGGATCGCCATAACCCAAACCAACGAAGTAAGAGGCTTCTAGGCTCCCTGACTCTTTATCCTTCATTGTAGACCATTTTCTATAGGACTTTACACACCTTTCGAGGTACTCAAATTCGAAGCTGACGAATTCGTTAGAGACCTTGTAGTCCTCTAATATCTTCTCCGAGGCGTCCTCCATAGTAGCCTTCCCAGTAACATCAACCTTGTGTTGGAGAGAGTCGGCCTGGGTCTACAAAGCCGATCTGTGATCCTTTTTAAGCTTACCCATGTCCTTCTCCAGCTGCTTGACATTAGCTTCAGAATTCTCTAAGGAAGCCTTTAGATGCTCCACTTCAGCATTCAGAGTAGCCTCGGTCTTTTGGGCCTCTTTTCCCTTCTCAATCAGAGGAAGTTTCCTTAGAGTCTAGTCAACAAACTGGTGCATGGTGCGGAGACCCTGCAAAACATGTGAAAAATGTATGTTCAAGATTTGGTATAATTCAAAGCCGATGTTACACTCATTCAGCAAAAGCAAAAGGCTTACTTGGATAGATCGGTGGAGGTATAACTCGAACAGCAGAGGGGTGTCCAGAGAATGGCAGAACCGGTTGTCAGCGTCGGTCAAGACAAAGCCGTTGGAGTCCAAGGCCTTCAAACTCTGGCTGATAAGGCTGTCGTCGATCTTCAGTTGCTCCAGACGAGCAATAAACGCGTCCTCAGAGGAGATGGGGATCGTACAATCCCCCTTGGAAGTTTTCTTTTTCTGCCTCTGATCCTCAGGGGTAGGTTCATTAGATCTCCTCTTCTTGGAGGCCTTGACCTCTGAAGTAGTAGTAGGAGGAGGAGGCATAGTTAGACCTACTTTCTTCACAAGTTTTGTAAGGCTGGGGGCTTCCATCTCCCAAATGTCGTCTGAAATTCCCATTAGACACTCTGCAAATAGAAAGATCTGAGTTAAAAGATCAGAGACATAAGAAAATCATAGGTATAACTTATTGAAATGATAAAGTAACTTACAGAACTCGATTAGAGGCCTCCCCCAAGTCTAGTTTCAAAGAGGTAGTAGGGGGTCATCAAATGCTCGTACCTGACCAACAGACCATGTTCCCCCTGATCTTAAAGGTCATTGACCTTCTGAAGGTTATTCTGAATTAACCCAGGGTCGTCCCTAGCCATCATTGACACCTTTCCCCATCTCAGGGGTATTCTCGGCTCTAAGGATGAAGAGGGGGCACAGTGACCAAACTCCCATGACCCTGAGGCAAAAAAGTATCGTGGTTTCCAGTTGTGGTTCGAATTCTTGGTAACCAACAACATCTTCTTATTGGACTTCCGAGCTAGAAAGTGGTAGTAACTCGAATTATTCCTAGCAGAGGAGGTCACATAGCCCCATGTGAAGACTTGGACGGGAAGGTCTGAATGACAGACTGCCCTCCATAAGAATATAGCTCCAATTATCACCCTCCAGGCATTGGGGGATAATTGTGAAGGAGCTAAGTTAATATAGGACAATATAGCCCTAATTATTGGATGAATGGGAAGATGAAATCCAATCTTAAACATCTGCTCATATAAGCAGATCTCACCATCTCGATCGCCAAAGGCCCTCTGTTCCCTAAGAGTCCTCCTAAGTTTTATGGAGGGACCTATAGAATAAAGATGCCTGAAAGCTAGAAGGTCGAGTTTGCTGACAACGATCTCTATCTTGGCTGCCTTCGCGGTGTCGACATTGATTTCGCTACCATCATCCTCATCCCGGGCAACGTCGTCTTGAGCAGGTGCGGGAGAACCATCAGGGAACCTCTGAGCGAACTCAGCTCCTGTGGCGATCGAAAGAGTGATGGTACGCAGGCTCACACAGAAAGAAGAGCTCCTTAGTAAGTGGATCAAAAAGTTCAAAATTTTTCTCATTCCAAAAGGAAGAGGCACCTTAGACTGCCGCTCCAAAACATCCCAAGGATCAACACTGCAGCATTCAATAGGGAATGCTTCGTAAGAAGATCCCGCCATTTGAATTCTCGAAGTAAAAATAACTTATAAAGGGATTTTCAAGAGAGAAGATAAAATATCTTCGCACTCAAAGGTTTGAAAAATGAGGAGGGTTGCCCATTTTTTATACTAGATTAAGCAGAATGCCAATAGGAAGATCGCCCCTCCAAACCGATAGGCACTTACCTATTCATATTCCCAAGTAAGCCTAGGAGACCGAGCCATTATCGAATGGATCCCTAAAACTTCCTATAAAAAGTCCCAGAAAATGCAATAAAATCCCAAAATCAGCTAATAAAAATGGAACACTTCTTCACTAATAATATTAATTGTCTAACCCCCCCCAAATCCTCAGTCGCATTAAAATCATAGCTAATCCCTAATTTATCCCTAAAATGCTGAACGATCATTACCACTCCCCAGTCAAATCCCAAAATTTTCAACAGAAATAAAAAAAGGGTTTTCCCAAGTAGAACTCCGTACACTTCTTCCCAAATCAACCTATGTAATCCCCACATCGATATTTATTCCCCAATAGATTCTTAAAATTTTCCAAGGAAAAATACCAAGCTACTTAAGGTCCACAAAATTGACCTCGACCTCAGAATTGGTAGTCACGACATAAGGTCCACAGAATAGGCCTCAACCCATAGAAGTGGTCGCCTCTTATTAAGGTCCCAAGAATTGTCCTTGACCCTCATAACTGGTCATGAAAATCTTAGGTCCTCATAATTGACATCCACCGTCAGAATTGGTCACCATAACTTAAGGTCTATATAATTGGCCTCAATCATCACAATTGGTAGTCACAACCTTAGGTCCTCAGAATTGACCTCGACCCTCAGAATTGGTCACCACAACTTAAGGTCCTTTGAATTGGCATGGACCCTCCAAATTGGTCCCCTCTACCTTAGGTCCTTAGAATTAACCTCGACTCTCAGCATTAGTTTCCATAACTTAAGGTCTACAGAATTGACCTCCACCCTTATAATTAGTCGTCACAACTTTAGGTCTTCATAATTGACCTTGATCCTTAGAATTGGTCACCACAACTTAAGTCCCTAAGAATTGGCCTCGACCCTAACAATCGGTTGCCTCTACCTAAGGTCTGTAGATTTGAACTCAACCCTCAGAATTGATCGCCACAACTTAAGTCCCTCGAAATTGGCCTCGACCCTCAGAATTGGCCGCCTCTACTTAAGGTCTGCAGAATTGACCTTGACCCTCAGAATTTTTCGCCGCCACATAGGGAAAATAAAATTGGCCTCGACCCTCAAAATTGGATGCCCCTACCATAAGGTCCACCAAATTGGTCATTATAATCTTAGGCACATAGAATCGTCCTCGACCCACAAAATTGCTCGCCTCTACTCAAGGTCCTCAGAATTAACCTTGGCCCTCAAAATTAGTCACCATAACTTGAGGTCGTCATAATCAACGTCGACCCGCTTAATCGATTAACCTCATCCCTTTAGGTCCACATAATCGACCTTACTCTTCAAATATCATTTGGTGTATACTCGACGGATTTCTCTTGTTCCAAGATCTCTTATCCAAGGGCTCTATAGACACCACATTCTAGGACCCCCTATGCCTCTCCTTTGATCCCTACATCCTTCTCATTCAATGCAGGCCCTAGGTCATACTCCGAATACCGATCTAGATCCCCTCGAGAGCTCTCAAGCCCCACTTGACTACTATTAACTTTATTATTATAGAAAAATCTTAATGAACATTTGAATGGATATGATTACGCATTCCAATGGTCTTCCCTGTGTGAGAATCAACATAACGGTTTAAATGAATTGACCATTTTACTTCCAAAAACTAAATTGCAGGCCACTGAGCTCTCCTGGGATCTGTTTTGACCCTAATCAGCTTCATCATCAGAGTGAAATCTAATGAATATTCGAAGGTCTTTGAATACCCTTTCCAACAATCCACCCCCTGCATGAAATAGCATAACCGTCCAGATGAACAACTAGTTTTCCCTAAAAAATTGGTCTGGAGGCCACCATGTGCTCCTAGCCTCCATTTGAGCAAAGTCGACTCTTTAGCTCAAATGACACTGGATGAATCTGTAAAGGGCAATGAATACTTTTCCTGATGGTCCATCCCATGTGTAAATCCACCTTATGGTAAGGACGAAAAAGCCATTTTACTCCGACAGATCGCCGAGCAGTTTCAGGCTCCGTTTCACCGAAGTTAACTCTCTGAACCGAAAGAACCTTTTTGTAATGTCTAAGTGCATTGTATAAACTTTCAACAGCTCACCTCGTGCACAATTCGAACTTACGATTTGAATGAATGATCCATTACCATCCGATAATCTTTCGTCCAAAGGAGAGACACACGTTTCCAAGCCTTATTTGACCCAAAGTAAACTCTTGGACTCGGGAGTGACTCAAAGGACTCTTCAAGGTATGTGAATTACATTTCAAATGGTATGACTCGTGCACGATTGGGATTTATGGATTTCATTCGATAATCGTTTTTCCTAAAAAATCTACACGGGACTGCCAATTGGTAGGTCCATTTTCCTACATATCGATAGTGTGTCTAGGATCACCTATCGATAGGCAGGCTTTAACCTATGTCGATCGAAAAACACCTTCCCCCTATATAAGGAGGGTGTGATAACACTACCAATCACACCTCAGATTCATTAGCATAAGTGATCTCACTAAAATTCTTCTGTAATCAGGGTAGTTTCCTTGTGTGGAATTCTCGCCTCCATTTCATTCCCATCATCCTCGTATCCAATTTAGGTAGAATCCTCAAGAATTCTACACTTTCAAGTAAGCTCAACATCAATCAAGATCAACCTCAAGATCTCAAAAAGAGGCCAAATCCTTTACTCTCTTTCTAAATTCTCTTAATTTTGCATTCGATCAAATTATTCCCTATTTTAGTATTTTACTAATTAGATCACATCCATTAATATAAGATTTTATTTCTATTATCACTTATACTTTATTTTACTATAAAAAACCTAAAAACAAAGAAAAGGAGGGTTATACCTAAAAATACCGATGGCATTATTCACCACACTTTATCAAAACTAAAATACCTTTTCTACACACACACGTATAATAAATTCCCATTTGGATTTATGATATAAACCCCGACATTATGCCGCATGCGAACTACGTGGAGTTTGATAACTTTATAGGCTACGTAGGCATTTGGGTTAAAATTCGAGTCTCGAGTCCTATTTGCCTACTTTCATACTTCCATCCTTTTCCTAGTTTATTGATTTATTGTTCATATATATCTTATTTGTAATTCATACTTGAGTGTCTTATCAACCACATGTTATGGTTCCATCATAACGATCAATGCCCCGATAAACACATATATCATATTTTCTAATTATTATTTTTTGAACATTACTTTGGATGACCCCGTTATATATTTTCCATGATATGAGTCGATTTGATACTGATCTCCATTTTATGTATATATACACTCACACACACTTCATGGGGAAATTAAGGAAAATAGTAACAGAAGCCCATGAGAGACCGAAAGGGAGGGGATAGGTGCCTAACACCTTCACGTTCTGTAATTTAGCCCCCAAACCTCTAAACTATTTATTTCTTAAGCATCAATTTGTAATTGATGCCGCTCCATCGAAGCGGTGACATGTTCTTTTACCTATTTTATGCCAGATAGGTCAGCAACTCCATCCTTTTACACTACCCACATTAACAACGGTCAAAGAGAACCTAATGAAAAAAGGAATGAAACCTTCTTCGTCTTCCCCTTACCCTTTCCCCCGGAGGTGAAATGAAGAAAAAGAAAAGAAAGAAGAGATAGCCAGGAGGGGTTGGCACGGTCCTTTATAACCCCAATTAGGTTGTACTTCTATAAGCTTATTCCGTTCATTTTAAGTGAAGCGGAGGAAACTTATGAGATAATGGTCACCAATATGTTCAAGAGACAAATGAGAGACATGATGGAGGTATAAATCGACGATATTTTAGTCAAGATCAATAACAAGGGGGGTCAACTCACGGACTTAGCTAGAACTTTTAAGATCCTAAATAAGTATCAAATGAATCTTAATGCGAGTAAATGTTCATTTGGCATCAAATCAGAAAAGGTTTTGGGAAACCTAGTCTGTAAAAGAGGGATTCAGGCGAATCGAGACCAGATAGATGCTATCACTAGATTCCAACCTCCCTAGACATCGTGAGATGTTCAAAATTACACACTTATGATTATCTCACTCAATTAATTCATCTCCAAGTCCTCAAAACATTGCTGACAATTCTTTTAGATATTCACCTCCCTAAGAAGGGTAAAGGCCTCATAAAGGATGACGATTATTCATGCGATTTGGAAGTTATCAAATCTTACCTTAGCAAGCCACCCCTATCGGTAATTCAAAATAATGGAGACCCATTATACCTTTACCTTACAATATCATATCCGGTTGTAAGCTCAGACCTGGTATATGAAAAGGAAGGAGGTGAACACCCATTCTATTATGCTAACAAGACACTTCTGGATGCATAGCAATGATACTTTGATATGGAGAAACTCGCGTATGCACTTGTAATCGGCTTGAGTAAGTTGAAGCATTACTTTACAGCCCATTCAATAACTTTAATCTTTTCCTAACCTCTCAATGACATTCTCCTAAAATACTACATCTCTGGATGACTTCCAAATGGTCGTTCGATCATGGAAAGTTTGATATCCACTTCCATCAAAGAACGACAGTTAAGGGACGAGTCTTAGTAGATTTCATCCCTGAATTTATAGGAGAATAGACAATCGACTAATCAAAAGTGGAGTAGTAAAAAAATGAGGAAGCACGGACTAAAAAATGGACCTTATACGTTGATAGAGCCTATATTCTGAAATTTGAAGGAGTAGGGATCGTTATCATCACCCCTGAAGAAACTGTGATTGAGCCAGGAATCAGGTTGGGATTCTAAGCCTCCTACAACAAAGCTGAGTATGAAGAACTGATCACTGGCTTGCACAAGGCCCAATTACTAGGGGAAATGCACCTTCACATATTCGGTGACTCCAAACTGGTGTCCAAGTTGGTAAGTGGGAACTTCAATGGTAAAGATTATAGGATGGTAGGCTAAATCACTATGGTAAGAGGACTTATTGCGGGGTTTGAGAAAGTAGACATTCAATAATTCCCCAGGGGAAGAACAGTCATGTCGATGCCTTAGAGACCCTAAACTCAAAAATTAATTCTAACCTAAGGAAACTATCCACACGGTGTTCCACATGTAGCCAAGTATCAACCAAAGAGTCACAGCTGAGCAGGACCTCCTCCCATAAAAGTCCCTCGGTTGGATGGATCCCATTGCCAATTATTTACGAAGTGACATACTGCTCGATAAAAAAGAGGTCGACCCATCAAATAAGGGTCAAGGCTACCCTCTTTTATTTCTCCCCTAAAGGGAAGCTCTACAAGAAGTCATTCACGGGTCCTTATCACCAATGCGTTCATGTAAATGACACCGATAAAGTACTTAGCAAACTTCATGCGGGCATTTATGGGAGTCCTGGAGGAGGAAGATCTTTAGCCTTTTAAGAAATTAAAGAAGGCTGCTAGTTGTATCATTTGTAAAAAGACGCAGGCATTTATACCCTCAAGTGTGCGAAATGTCAACAACATTCTCCAAAGATCCACCAACCCGCCAGTGACCTGATGTCACTAATAAACCCATGGTCGTTATCCCAATGGGGGTAATACATAGCGAGACAACTACCTACAACATCTAGAAATCACAAGTATATGTTGGTGGTCACAGATTACTTCACCCAATGGGTAGAGGCAGAACCACTGGCAAACATTCGTGACTCAGATATGACCAGGTTCATCTGGAGAAACATCATACCACGCTTTTGGATATTAAGGACTATCATCACTGAGAATGACACATAACTTAAAAGTAGTTTTTTCCAAGGTTTTTGTGATGAACATAGTATCAAGTATCACTTCAGTGTGTGGCATATCCCCAAATTAAATGACAAGCATAGGCTTCCAATAAAACCATGTCAGATGGACTCAAAAAGTTCTTGGAAAGAGTAAAATTTTCCTGGGTGGACAAGCTTCCCCATGTTTTATGGGCTTACCATACCACCTCTAAGCGACCAACTAGGGAAACACCATTCACGCTCTCTTATGGGATGGATATTGTCATCCATCTAGAAAAAGTTCTCCCCGCTTTGAGAACTACCTTGGTTTACTGAGGCATTAATGATGATGCCTTATGCACTAAACATGACTTAGCATATGAGTTAAGAGAACTGGCCCTAATCAAGTTAGCCTCCTACCAACCGTAACTGGCAAGGAAGTAGAGAAATAAAGTCAAATCGAGGAAGTTTTTGGTATGAGATTTTGTTCTAAGGAAAGTCCTCGGTAGTTCCATGAGACCATTGGATGGAAAACTGGGACCAAACTGGTAAAGACCCTTTGAAGTGATAAGGGACAACCTACAATGAGCATATCACTTGGAAACGATGGAGGAAAGGTGGATACCAAGAGCCTAGAATGCAACCAATCACAAGACGTTCTACTTTAAACCTTGTTTATCTTTTATTTGTACATTTAGTTTAAGCGAATTTTTATTTTCAAACATATGTTGCTCGTCAAACAATATGCATTAAATAAAGGCCAGTAGGACCCTTCTCTTTTATATTATTCGTTGGTTTCTTAATTCTTCTTTATTGCATCTCATTAGTACGCACCTTTTTTGAATCACAACTCCTTCGTGCACGGCTAAACTCTCGATATGTCACTGAATAAATTAACCTTTTTTGAATCAGGGAACCTCACATGTCGAATATATTTTTAACTACTACAACCCGCGGGTCATTGTTATAAACACAAAAGACCTCTTGAGTTTCCCCAACAACATCAAAAGCCCTACAATGGATCCTTAGGCAATAAGGCCAACTTCCGTTGGTCGTAGAAAACCTGTTAGGGCGGATGGCCCATTTACTAGGTCCATTCTCACAAACCTTACTTTGTCCAAGGTGAGTGTGAGAACTCAACCTAAAAGGTAAATAAGAAGGAATTATACAACTAAGGCATATTGAACTGGGAAAATGTTCTAACACATAACAACATATGGATGACACTAGTTCTTAAGACCATTTAGTCTACTAAGAAACTCAAAATGATAAAACTTATGTCCTAGTCCACCTTGACAACAAAGGACCCATACTAGTCAATTAATAATATGTCGTCAACAAATATGTGGATTAGGAAATCAATAACGCGTGTTTAGTCATTAAAGGATCAAAACATCAAAAATTGATAAATAACTTCGTTTTCATTTACCATAACGAGAAGTTATATTTATGACAAAAATAAGAATAAACAAAAGACCACCTAGTGGTGGCCTACTCCCTATTGTAAACTACCTTCACCAATTTCCCCACTAGAAATATCATTAACAACACCTAATCTTTCTCTTTAATCTCAAACTATACTTCTGCTCGCTTCCAATTTTCCTTTTGTTTTGTTCAGCAATATGAACACGTTATACTATGGATACCTTAGCCTATATGGTATTCCCACGCATTAACACCCTAAAAGTTCACTAACTAATAACTGTAAACAACTAGGTCAAAATTCTCAAATGACCTTTTGTTCCCCTAGGAACCCGTGAGCCCTATCACAATTACGTCGGTGTAGTCTCATATATCAATACTTTTAATCATCTCTAGAGTGTAAAGTGAATCATCAAACACTTTCCTTGGCCAATGTTACCTCTCATAGCTTAGGACCCCCTTGAAAAAACATCCCACGGATTATGTAACTATAACTCCCCCACATTTTCATGTCCATGTGATCAGACCAGAATCAGTATATAAACTAAAACTCCAGTATATAAAAAATTCTTTTATACGAATGTCTCAACTAAGAGAAAGAATTACAATACTAACCACCTCTAAGCCAAACCCCTATATACAAATGATAATTGAATAAAACAACACTCCTACTCTTAGGATAACCACTGAATTTCCAATGCTTGAAGTTCAACTACTCAGTCCTGCTGAAATTGTATAATAATAATAATAATAATAATAATAATAATAATAATAATAATAATAATAATAATAATAATAATAATAAGAAGAAGAAGAAGAAGAAGAAGAAGAAGAAGAAGAAGAAGAAGAAGAAGAAGAAGAAGAAGAAGAAGAAGAAGAAGAAGAATAACAATAATAGTAACAATAATAACAACAATAACAATACTTGTGATGGAGAAATGTTCATAGATTTAGGTTAGATCCCAAAAGTTTTAAGAAATACCTCCAATAACATCAATGTAAATCATCCGACTCATTTATAATAAACATGCAGCCCATCGACACTCAATCCATCGCCGTTTAGCCATTAGTCGACCAAGTTGGTCCTCATGGTTGGAAGACCTGATTTAAGTGGGATAATGGCTTCCATTCTGTATGTGAGTGCGAAGGGTATTTCCCTATAGGTCTTCTGGACGTGGAACAATCGCCCTAGAAAATGTGAGGTAGTTTATCCACCCAATAACCTTTTTCTCTTTCCAGCCTCTTCTTTGTACCATCGAGCATCATCTTGTTGGGAGATTCTGCTTGATTGTTGCTCTGGGGTTACGCTACTGAGCTGAAGTGATACTTCATATCATGCTTGTCACTGATGTTTTAAAATAAACCACTCTCGAACTTTGTTCCATTGTCGGTGATGATAGCTCTTGGTACCCCCAAATGTGTTATGATGCTCTTCCAGATGGACCTTCTCTATCTCCCTCTCGAATATTGGTTAGTGGTTCTGCCACTACCCACCTGCTCAAGTAACATGTGTTGGACAACAGATATTTGCAATTCCCATTTGCAATAAGTAGTGGTCCCATAATGTGCAACCCCCTTTGTGCAAATTGCCAAGGATTCATCGAGGATTTAAGGTCACTAGCTAGTTGATGAACCACAGGGGAGAACTTCAGGAATTTTTTGCATCTATGAACATATAAACTTGCCTCTTTTCGCAAGTGTCTCCACCAATAATCCTTTTGGATTTCTCGAAATGCTAATGACCTTCCCACTGTATGAATCCAAAAAAATACCATCTTGAGAACTTGCTCGATGTCTTACGGGTGGATGTATTATAAGTAAGGACCTGTAAAGGATCTCTTATAAAGTTTCCCTCCTGGATCAAGATATATGTGTGCCACATTTACCCTTATTTGGTGAGCCAATTTTATATTTTCTGGCAATGACTCGTTCCATAAGTTGATAGTGATTGGATGAATCCAGCTAAAATCTCTTTATAAGAAAAGGATTTTCTCGAGGATCACTGTCTTGTAATTGCTAGGTTAGGCGAGGAATTCCATTTGGACAGTTCTTGAGATGTCAGAATCCACATAACTATTTTGCCCCAGGGGAAACTACTAAATGTGGACAACCTCAAATTCTGGCATAAGCTCTCGCACCACAGGAAGGTAAGTTATCATTCTATCATCTTATGTGTTTAAATATTTAATCACTTATTTGGAGACCAGTTTGAAGTCATCGAAGCACATTAAGGTGATTTACTGCCAGTAGCTAGGCTTCGCGTAAACCAATTATCAGTGCTTTGTATTCATCTTCATTGTTGGAGACCTTAAATCCTAACCTAATTTCTTATTCGGTGATGGTGTCCTCTAGTGTGATGAGGCTAATCCCTACTCCTGCTCTATTTGAATTGGAGGCTCTATCAACATTTAGGGTCTAGTCATTGGACTGTACTTCCTTGTTTGTTTATTACTCCATCATCTACTGGTCAGTTGCCTTATCTCCCATGAATTTGGTAATGAAATCGTCTAAAACCTATCCCTTAACCATTTTCTTTTGCTAAAACTGAAGATCAACCTTTTTGTGTTTAACCGACCATTTTAACAGTCATCTAGAGAGGTCGACTTTTCGAATAACATCTTTGAGGGGGAATGATGTGATTACAATTATTAAGTGGATTTCAAAATAATGATTCATATTCCGAGAAGAAACTACGAGGGCATATGATAACTTCTACAATGGTAAGTAGTGTTGTTCTGCATCATGGAGCATCTTGATGGCATAATAGACACAATAGTATTTACCTTCCTTTTCACATACCAAGCTGAGCAAATCACGTGGCTTATTACTACAAGGTAGAGGTACGGGGGATCTACATCATTGGGGATTGCTAGTAGGGGTGGATTGCTGAGGTTGGATTTAATATCTTTTAAAGATCTTGAGAAGTTATCATTCCACACGAGGTACTTATTAATTTTTTGGAGCTGGGAGAATGATTGACAGCATTTCAAAGACTTAGAGATGAAGCGATTTAGTGATACGAGCTTGCCACTAAGCTTATGAATATATTTCAATTTCCTTTGTGGAAGGACCCTATTGATCGCGTCGATCTGGTCTGATTTATATTAGCCTCAATTCCTCTTTTGCTTACTAGGTAACCCTGAAACTCTCCTGACTAGACATCGAATGAGCACATACTCAAATTGAGTTTCATCCGGTACTTCCTCAATATTTCAATGGTTCTGTTCAAGTCTTTGAGGTGGTCTTCTTTGTCTTTTATCTTGACTAATATGTCATCGATGTAGACTTACACAGTGTCACCCATCTACTGCTTGAATAAGTTGTCCCTGTATTCTTTAGGCCAAACTATATGACCTTGTAATGATATAAACCTATTGGAATTATAAAGGATTTCTTATCCTAATTGGGGTCGAATAACTAGATCTGATGGGACCCTAAATTGGCATCTAAAAAACTCATTGTCTCATGAGTTATCATGGCATCAACTAGTTGATCAATCTTCGGTAGAGGTAATTATTTTTGGGGCTGGGTATATTGACATCAGTAAAATTGATGCAAACTCTCTAGTCGTCATTATTCTTTCGCACTCCAACTAGGCTAAATAGCCACTCTGGGAACTGAAATTCCAGTACGGGATATCTCTTCCAGATTGTTCCCTACCATATTCTTCACCATTGTGGCCTTCTCAGGGGATGATCGGATGCCTATTGAGTGACCGTATTGAAGTTAAGGTCAATATGGAGACCTTGGACGGCTACATCGGGATCAATCCTAGGTATATCGTACAGCTCCTAGGAAAAAACATTCAAATTTCTTTTTAAAAAGGCAATAAATTGTTTCTTTTTATGATCGACAAGAGTAGTTTCAATCGAAAACTTTATATCCGATAAGTTATCATCAGCACTAACTTCGTGGAAGCTTTTAATGACCCTATGGGTAGATCCTAGTCTCCTCCACTTATGGTTGGTGATATCGTAGTTGATATTTAATGGGTGAAACACCATCATGGTATTACTCTGGAGGGACCTTTAGTTCATTTTTCTTCTCCCTCTGGGGGAGAATGGCGGCGACAAAATAATTCTTTACAGTGGGCTTGTCACCACAAATCTCGACCATACCCCAGTAGGTGACACACTTGAACTTCTTATGGTATGTAGATGGGGCATGGCATGATATGGTGATTCTATATCTACCACCAAGAGTTAATTAATTTTAAAACATTGCCTACCCTAATCGAAAGGACTATCTTTCCTAATGGCATCGTGATCTTTCCCGTAAAGCTAACCAATTGAATTGTGGCCTCCTTGAGGTTGGCCAATTTAATTTTTAATTTGAGGAATATCTCTAGGTACATTACCTCCGATGAGATTTCCTAGTCTACCATCAATTTATCAACGTCTTAATTTGCAATCCTAAGAGGGATTATGAGTGCATCTTGGTGAAATTCCTCACTGAAATCAGATCTTCCTTTGTAAAGACAATATTTTTGGAGTAGTTGACATCTTCTGATTGTCGGTGTTTACTATCTTAGATTTTGTCAGAGTCAATATGAGATGCCTCCATGACAGTTGTGACCTTTTTCACCTCGATCCGAACAACGTTCCTTTAGATCTCCTTCAGGTCTAATACTCCATGAATCACCATGAACTTTTATCCCATGCCATCATCAAGGGAATTGTCTAGGTTTTGTTCACCATTGACTACGATCTTGTCAGCTTTATTTTCAATGTAGTCGTTTAAAAATACATCTTGGGCTAACTTTTCCATGTGTGACTTACTTGTTCTGCAATTCTCTTTCCTGTGGTTGCCTTCCTTGTAGAATGCGCATCTCAGCATGTTTACTCCTCTTTGTCTAGTCAGCACCCCTCTTCTTAGGTCCATATCCTTGATCTTTCTTTGTATCTTATAGATTGGTTCCTTGAAGACCATGTTAATAACTTAGAAAGCCATTAAACGATCTTCCTTGCTCCCATTCCTGGAGTCATTCTTGCCCTCATTCTTGCTGCTTTTCTTTAGAGTGTCTCTTTCGTCTCCTTCTTTATTTGACTTTACAAAACCATTGTCTCTTGGTGTAGAGTAAATGGCATTCTTAACCTTGGCATATTTTTTTATACGTGCCATGAGGTCTTCGATGGTGTTTTCCTCTTTCTTCGTTAGGGAATAGTGTAGAAGAGATATGGTCGGCAAACCAATCTTGAAGGATGTTACGACAACTTGCTTCAAAAAACCTCCACCTCCTTGAAGACCTCCTAGTAATTTTTGGTGTAGTCGCAAAGGCTCTCTTGTGGTTTCTTCTTCATAGGGAGCGACAAATTTATCCTTTAGGGTAGGAGCTGATGGTGATGGATCGAGCAACGAAGGCCTTCAAGGTCTTAATTAACGCATGTGTAAGCCTCTTGAACCACTTCTATGCTATGTCATGTAGTCTAAAAGGGAATATCTGACACATGAGAGCATTGTTGTGGCACTATAAGTTCATAGCATGCTTATACTGTCAGATATGGTCTATGGGGTCCATCTTACGATCATAGATTTTGAATTTTTGGAAAATGAATTTCTTTAGGGGATCCTCTTCTTCAATCGCAATTAAAAAGGAATTTGGTATGAGTGTTAATATCTCTTCTTGCTAGAACTCTGGTGGACCTAGCCCATCAATGGGCTAGATGCTGGTCCAACTCTCTACAGATAATAATTATGATGTCTTCACCTTGATGATCATTCTTTTTATGGTGCCTCTCTAATCTGCACCGCTATGATCGATCATTCTCTGACCTACTGTGCTCGGATCGAACTTGGCCGCGCCTAGATCTCCTCCATCAGCTATAAGTCTTGCTCACCTAAGGACTATAAAAGATATCACAACACTTTCTCATATCTTTAGGGAGGTCTCTCTCCATCCTTCCAAGTCGCCTCTGTAGGTGAACATTATCTTCCAAATAAAGGTGTGTTGCCTCCTCCTTCTCTTGGACACTACAACAAATTACACATTTAACTGCGAAATTTTTCGTAGCCAAAATTTCATATTTCGTTGCAGATAGTTTTTGGCAACGAAATTTATTTCGTAACAGGTTCGTGGCCAAAGGCCCGTTGCTAAATGTATATGGCCACGAAATTAAATTTCGTTGCCAATTGTTTAGGTCATTTGCCACGAAATTATTTTCGTGGATAATAATCATATTTAGGCTACAATTTATTTCATAGCTAAAAGTTCAACATTTCGTTGCTAAATATCTTAATTTCGTTGCCAATTCTATATGCAAACTACTGCTGTAAACTTTTTGCTACGAAATTTACAATTTATTTTGTAGCTAATTGTTGAACATCTTGTTGCTAAATGTCTACCTTTCGTTGCCAATTCTATAAATAGAAACTTTTAAATACAAAAATTGTACCTTCCCTCAAGATCTATTGGCTACAAAATTCAATTGCTGAAGAATGTTTCTTAATCATTAATTTTTCAATAATAAACTATCAAATCTTAAACCGCACTTTTATTTATGAATTGCATATTTAACTACTAAAACATTTATTTTGGTAAAGGAATGTTTCCAAATATATATTTTTTTATTTTGAAATTGGTAAATTAATGTATACCACCAAATTTACACAAATTACCATCTAAAAATAACACATTCGTTACAATCCACAAAATAACACCAAATAACAATATCCACATTAAGTCACATACAGATACATTGTCAAGTCAACTAAACACTAGTTAAAGGACGTAGAAGTCCCACATTTCATCCCCTTACAAACGACAAATATCCACAGTGCAAAAAAATAACTTAAACTAGTTAAAGGACTTAAAAGTCTTCAATTCCATTTGCAAATGTCAAAAGTTAATGGAGCCCCAAAAATAGCTTCCTGTCCCGTCAAATCTGCAATTAAGAGAATAAAATATCATTAGCTAAAATAAAGTGGGATTTGATTCGTCTTTATCATGAAAAAGTTATAACAATGAACGAAATTTAATAATTAAAGAGATAATAATCGATTACGAATCATTTTAAAAGCATACGAGTAGCAAAACTAAAGGATGTCTAGATTACCATTGTTCGGAAGATGAGGAACGTGATGCGATCAACGACTGAATCAACTTATCGGACTTCGCTTGTCGAGCTAGAATATCCTCTAGCATTGCACGTTGATTCTCCATATCGGCCTTTTGTGCCACTGACTCTTATCTTTGAATTGTTGCCTCTATCTCACGAGCTTGTAAACGCTCCATCAAATCTTCTTGAGCTTTCATAGACTTCTCAAGTGCCTCTTCCAATTCAGCATTCCTCAATCGCAATAGATTAATTCTAGAATCCTTTGTTTTTGGACCATACCCAAGCCCGTTAATATATCCTGGTCTTATGCCAAGAACTTTATCTGCTATCTCATCTGAGCCCATCATGGTACCATTCTCGGATATTGATTCTGATTCAAGGCGTTTCATCTCATTCTGCAAACAAAATAGAAGAAAAAGGATTACAGATTTAGCCAAACTGTCGAGATGTCTATAATTTTTAAGCTAATTAAAGACAATAATTTTAACTGCGTGTGTAATTTTTATACCGAAGATAAGAGTACCAAAGGAATTACAAGCCAGCAGTGTTTGTTGGTTTGTAATTCAGCAACAATTGGGTAAATTCAAATTAAAATTAATAAGACTTACATAGATCGTTTCGGCTTCGGGAGATGTCCACTTTTCATCTTTACAATGAGTTTCTTTATAAAACTTGATCCTATTCGGCTCTTGACTGTCCACCTCTTTACTCGGCTATTAAACAACAAATAATTAATAAATGTGCTTGTAAAATAAAATTCTCAATTGACACACCAAAACAAGTTGATATATTACCAGTTCATGACGAATCACCACAAATGCTTTTGACCCGTGATTATGCTTTACAACTTGTTTAGACTTGTTAATCTGATTTACAATACATTGTCTCTGCAGTAATTTTTCAAACATCATAAGTATGCATATTTTAATAAAAGAAAATATTTACAAGTTACAACATCAACAATAGTTCAAACCTGATATCTTGGACTTCCATAAAGATCGCATAGACTAAGCCAATTATCCTTGGTCATATTAGCAGGGACATTTTCTCGAGCCTCCTCCGCTGATCCATATTTTTTATACAGTTCACGAAGCTTGCTCCGTTGACTCCTACTTCTCCCTTTCATTAGCTCTTCCAAACACTCCTTTGCATGATCATCCAAATCAATGTCGAATTTCTCCTGAAATTTATACTCAATCAGTAACTGATCAAATGAAACAATGTAAGAGAAAGAGTCCATGCCTTCTTCATGTTGATAGTAGAGCAATTAACATTGCTTGTAAAAATAGCCCATTTGCCAATAAACACATTGCATCTGTCTAGACTGATGAACTAGCTAGAATCATTGTTATAAGAGTGGAGTAAATTAACTAGAGATATTGGAGAAGAAAAATCCCCCGGTAGAAAATCATAATATCAACAGCAAAACAACAAGTGAGATGGATCTTTAAAACCTCTAGCAACCTTGTGAAAGTATGAAGAGATCAATTTTGTAAAACAAAATACAATTTGCAGATTCACTACAATATGAAGAGATCATTGATCATTGATCTCTTTAATTGGATGGCCTTAGCACATGTTTGCGAAATAAAAAATATTAAAAACTAAAATGAATAACTGTACAGGGAACAAAATAGAGAGACACGTAGAATCACTGTACAGGGAACAAAATACCATTTGACATCAGGTTTTTCAACCCTGATTCCCTTTCTAGAACAAGAAGACCACTTCCCACATAACATTATGCGCCAACGGGTATTAAAACAGGTCCTGGGAACCAAAACAGGTCCTGGGAACTGGTTCCATCGTCTGCGAGAAAGAGAGATTCGAAATTAAACTAATGTGCCACATGGCAGACTTAATATGAATCTTTCATATATCTGAATCAAGTCAAATTAATCCCCCAAAAAGGGATTGATCAAAAGAGAGGTCAAGGCATCAAGAAGCCTATTGATGAAGGTTTCAACACTGTTGAAGTCATCAAATTAATTCCCCATTTTTGTATTGTCTAATCAACAGAACAAAAACGAATCAATAGTTCATTGTGAAAATACCCTTAATTGCGATGAAGGTTTCAACACTGATGAAGATCAAGAAGAAGAAGTAATGGCCTGTGAAAAAAGAAGCCTGCCCATTGAAAAGTCATTTGAAATGGAGGATCTTAACACCTCCTATAGGTTTCTTGAATCTAAGAAATTAAGAATTAAGAAGTGTAAAGAGTATAAAGGAGCATCAGCTGATTCAGAAGAAGACATAAAGTTCCCAAAATTGAAGACCTCAAATTATTTTCCTCCTTAGTTAACAGTAAACTAAAAGCCTACAACAAGAAGAAAGAAGCAGTGAGTAAGCAGAAGAAAACTATGAAGGCCAATCCTATAGGAAGTGTCTTTTTGTCCAAAAATAAACAAAGTTAGAGGAGTAGGTAATATCCAAAGTTTTCAATAATCAACACACTAATATGTAATATTAGAGGAGTAGGTAATAAACCTACTAGAAGAAGATTGGAAAAGCTCTGTAAGTCTCATAACTTTTCTTTCCAATCAATTCTTAAGCCTGTGATAGATGGGGAGAGAATTGATTATTTGAGAAATAAATTGGAACTTTGATGATTGTTAAGCTAGTAATTCAAATAAAATGTAGTATTTTTAGAGGCAGGGAGTATGAAATTAGTTATATAACTTGGATACCAGTTATAAAATTCACTACAGTTATATAACACACAGTGAATCAACGATGACATATGAGCACAATTCACTACAGTTATATAACACACAGTGAATACCAGTTAACTGTAGCGACATATAACTTGGATACCAGTTATACATATAACATAAATGGTAACACACATTGAATACCAGTTAACAATCAACGATGACATATAACTTGGATACCAGTTATACAATTCACTACACACACTGAAATTCACTACAGTTATATAACACACAGTGAATCAACGATGACATATTAACACAATTCACTACAGTTATATAACACACAGTGAATACCAGTTAACTGTAGCGACATATAACTTGGATACCAGTTATACATATAACATAAATGGTAACACACATTGAATACCAGTTAACAATCAACGATGACATATAACTTGGATACCAGTTATACAATTCACTACACACAGTGAAATTCACTACAGTTATATAACACACAGTGAATCAACGATGACATATGAAAACAATTCACTACAGTTATATAACACACAGTGAATACCAGTTAACTGTAGCAACATATAACTTGGATACCAGTTATACATATAACATAAATGGTAACAAACATTGAATACCAGTTAACAATCAACGATGACATATAACTTGGATACCAGTTATACAATTCACTACACACAGTGAAATTCACTACAGTTATATAACACACAGTGAATCAAGTCAAATTAATGATGAAATTCACTAAAGTACATCCAATTAAAGAGATCGATGATGAATGATGCAATTCACTACAGTTATATAAGTTGGATATCAGTTATACTATGAAATAGTCATGAAATTCTGAATCAAGTCAAATTAATCCCAAGAATAGGGATTGATCAAGATAGAGGCCAAGGCATCAAACCCCAAACCATGGGCCATGTTTGTTGATGAGCACACACAGTGAATCAAGTCAAATTAATGATGAAATTCACTACAGTACATCCAATTAAAGAGATCGATGATGAATGATGCAATTCACTACAGTTATATAACTTGGATATAAGTTATACTATGAAATAGTCATGAAATTCTGAAATTCCAGTATGAAATCAGTTGTATAACTTGGATATCAGTTATACTATGAAATCAGTTGTCACGAATAGAAAACTAGCAACGATGACATAGGAACACACACTGAATCAAGTCAAATTCATGATGAAATTCACTAAAGTACATCCAATTAAAGAGATCGATGATGAATGATGCAATTCACTACAGTTATATAAGTTGGATATCAGTTATACTATGAAATAGTCATGAAATTCTGAAGTTCCAGTATGAAATCAGTTGTATAACTTGGATATGAGTTATACTATGAAATCAGTCGTCACGAATAGAAAACTAGCAACGATGACATATGAACACACAGTGAATCAAGTCAAATTAATGATGAAATTCACTACAGTACATCCAATTAAAGAGATCGATGATGAATGATGCAATTCACTACAGTTATATAAGTTGGATATCAGTTATACTATGAAATAGTCATGAAATTCTGAATCAAGTCAAATTAATCCCAAGAATAGGGATTGATCAAGATAGAGTCCAAGGCATCAAACCCCAAACCATGGGCTATGTTTGTTGATGAGCACACACAGTGAATCAAGTCAAATTAATGATGAAATTCACTACAGTACATCCAATTAAAGAGATCGATGATGAATGATGCAATTCACTACAGTTATATAACTTGGATATAAGTTATACTATGAAATAGTCATGAAATTCTGAAATTCCAGTATGAAATCAGTTGTATAACTTGGATATCAGTTATACTATGAAATCAGTTGTCACGAATAGAAAACTAGCAACGATGACATATGAACACGCACTGAATCAAGTCAAATTCATGATGAAATTCACTAAAGTACATCCAATTTAAGAGATCGATGATGAATGATGCAATTCACTACAGTTATATAAGTTGGATATCAGTTATACTATGAAATAGTCATGAAATTCTGAAGTTCCAGTATGAAATCAGTTGTATAACTTGGATATGAGTTATACTATGAAATCAGTCGTCACGAATAGAAAACTAGCAACGATGACATATGAACACAAAGTGAATCAAGTCAAATTAATGATGAAATTCACTACAGTACATCCAATTAAAGAGATCGATGATGAATGATGCAATTCACTACAGTTATATAAGTTGGATATCAGTTATACTATGAAATAGTCATGAAATTCTGAAATTCCAGTATGAAATCAGTTGTATAACTTGGATATGAGTTATACTATGAAATCAGTTGTCACGAATAGAAAACTAGCAACGATGACATATGAACACACAGTGAATCAAGTCAAATTAATGATGAAATTCACTACAGTGCATCCAATTAAAGAGATCGATGATGAATGATGCAATTCACTACAGTTATATAACTTGGATATCAGTTATACTATGAAACAGTCATGAAATTCAGAATCAAGTCAAATTAACCCCAAGAATAGGGATTGATCAAGATAGAGGCCAAGGCATCAAACCCCAAACCATGGGCCATGTTTGTTGATGAGCACACACTGAATCAAGTCAAATTAATGATGAAATTCACTACAGTACATCCAATTAAAGAGATCAATGATGAATGATGCAATTCACTACAGTTATATAAGTTGGATATCAGTTATACTATGAAATAGTCATGAAATTCTGAAATTCCAGTATGAAATCAGTTGTATAACTTGGATATCAGTTATACTTACATTAAGTCTGTCGAACGCTCTTGTCTTATCAGCTCCAGTGAGGTCTTTCCATTTGGTTGGGACTGGAATTAAGTTACGAATGATAATCCCGAGTTCATTTGATAATTTAGCAGATTGTTCTTTGTCAAGTGGCCTATTTTTCTCCTTCGATATCTCAATACGCATCTTTTTCCCAGTAGCTTTGATAATCTTCTGAAGCCCCTTGCCACGTGTAGGTCCACGAACTTTTTTCGTTATGGTAGAATCTATATTCGAAACTTTAAAAGCAAATAAACAATATTAGCAACAAATAAACAATAGTAAGAAACATTTCAAAATTAGTTTTTGTACCTGCATGGCTTGTGGAGGTTTCAAGACTAGTCTGTTGTGTTGATTGCGAGATATTTGCAGATTCTACATCCATTACGTGTTCAGTCATGGGTGCCATGGGAGTCGTGAGTGCCATGGGAGCTATGGGAGCCATGGATGCTGTGGGAGCCATGGGAGCCGTGGGTGCTGTGGGAGCCGTGGGTGCCGTGGGAGCGGTGGGAGCTGTGGGTGCCTTGGGAGCTGTGGGAGCTGTGGGTGTCGTGGGTGCTGTGGGAGCCGTGGGTGCCGTGGGAGCCGTGGGTGCTGAAGGAGCCTCCTTCATGCTATTTGACCGAAGACGTCTTCCTGGCGCCATACTGAAAAAGAACATCAAAGTTAATCTATATCACTATCATCATCCTCAACCAGCAGTACAGGCCATTACATAGTTTCCATTAACAAAGTTAATCTATATCACTATCATCATCCTCAACCACTACGAGTTCTTCCACATTTTCACAATATTCATCAAGTGTTTCGTCTTCATCATCAACGGCATCAAGGGAAATAATGTCTTCGTCCGATGGTACTCCTTTGTCTATATCCACAATTCCAGCATCAATAGTGTCCGCCTCTGCATCGTTTCTCTGCAACTGACCAACATCAACTTCTATAATCTCAGAAGCCTCTGATGAAGCATTTTCCTGGTACACAAAATCGTTTGTTTCTGATACATCTGTGTCCATTTCTTCCCCCCCGAGATCATACAAGTGTCTATGCTGGAATTCCTGAACAACTTGCCAATTTTTTCCCAATTTTGTGTCATTGAGATAAAACACTTGTTTTGCTTGAATGGCTAGCACATAAGGATCACTCTTGTACCACCTACCATTAACATTGATGCTTGTAAAGTGATCATCGATTTGCATTCCTGATTTTTTTGTTTTTATCAGCTTCAAACCAGTCACACTCAAAAAAGAGAACTCGATTTCCTTTGATATACTCTAACTCAATAATATCGTTCAATACACAATAAAAGTTAATCTCTTCGTCATTATGTTCTCCTTTAACAACTAAACCACTTTTTTGACTTCTTCTGCGATTGTCACGGTCTTTAGTGTGAAATCTAACTCCGTTTACTATACAACTTTTGTACTTATTTACCCGTATGTCAGGACCACATGCTAATGCATATAATTGCTCAGTACATTCTGGAGACTTCTGGCAGTACAAGTTTTTCATCTATTAAAGAAAAAATTTGAATGATAAAAGTTAGACCAATTATATTACTTAAAAAATAATTAAATTTATACATCAATATTATGTTATGATAACTTTACTTAAACTTACGCGTTCTTTAAACCAGCTAGGGAAATTCCTTCGACTTCTCTCTTCTAAATTCAAAGGGCTTTCTTTCTTCAGCTCCTCTATATGCTCACTAACAATGGTAATAATTATAACAATAAGCTTCATAGTAGTTGGAAAATTAATACTTATGAAGATTACTTCCTAGTTATTAACTTACTCTATATATGGAGCCACTTTCTCACAATTATTCAACGTATACCACCGCATCACTTCCATCTCAGTCACTGTGAGAAAGTCAAAAGTACATGCCCCAAAAGGGCGTACCTTTTGAGAGAAAACATCCAATCCCTCCTCTTGCTCCTCCCCGTCGTAATTTCTTTCCGAGCGGTTGAGTTTAGTTTCAATCCCGTCAAAGTACATTGAGCAAAATGTCAAACATTCATTAACAATTTAGACTTCTTCTATAGAACCTTCCGGTTGAGCTTTATTACGCATGTAACCCTTTAATGTGCCCAAGTACCTATTAGCATTTACAATTATATAAATTACCACATGTTAAATCTATAAATTATACATAAAAAATAAGTATTTTGACTTCAACCCCCACTTTTAATGTCAAGTTTGACTTAAAAATTAGGGGCTTTGTCGAAATAGCCCTAAAATATGACTGATTGGGCATAAATATTGTATATTTATCCCCCTAATTTCAGTACTTTTGTGAACCCGAATGATGTAACATATATGGATTTGATTCAGTTTTATGCTTCTAACCTTCTTGGCGAGTATTGCGTGTTTCGTGCTTCTCCTATTGGTTTTACAGGTTAATTATGCAAGCAGTGCAAAGGAGGAAACAAGACTGTGCAAGAAAAGCTAAGAAGGAAAGTTCAAGGTCATGTCGGTAATTTTGCAGCCCGATCCGGAAGAAGAAGTCAACTGGGAAGTTAAAGAGCTCGGAACAACGAGAACACTGGAAGAAACGGCACCCAAGTCCGAGCTACGGTTGAAAAGTTATGCTCAGTTGAAGTTGAAAAAAAAATCCGAGAAAAGAAGAGAAAAACCAGAAAAAATCTAAGTGTTGAGAGCAAGACCAGGCTGGTACATGCGAACCCCACCCCGAACCGGTTCGGAGGGGCGAACCGGTTCGCTGTACCTCCGAACCGGTTCGCTGTACCTGACACGCGAATTTTGTATTTTATTCTGATTTATCTCCAAGTCTCCTATTAGGTTGAAAAGACTCCAAAACTTGTGGGGAACGTAGGCATTAACCTAGGAGCAGCTTTTAGGGCTATTTTTCAGAGAGTTTTTGATAGAGAAAAAGGAGAGGAACATCTAGGAACATCAAGGGCACAAATTACTTCAAGAATTCATTGTTTCGGGTTTGTTTTTGCAAGTTTTAATTCAAAATTCTTGTTCTTTATTATTGCTCTTGCATGCTTTGTTTTTCCATTAGATTCAACTTGTTTTCGCATTCATAATACGTAGTTACATGTTTCTAGTCAGTTTCATCATGAATTCCTACACATGCAACGTCATTATTTCATGCATTAGTCCATTCAACATGTCCGGCTAGGTTTTTCAAGGTTGGGATGCATGAACCCAACCTGATGTGTTAGTGCATGTGTATAACGTCGATCCGCTGAATTTAATGATTAATTTAAATCGTATCGCGTAATTTCATAAGAATTGTAGATCTTTATATCTCGTTTGCCTATGGGTACTCGTGATGATTTAGAGTACAATTTGAGTGTAATTACCGCGATACCGATTTACTCATCCTCAGATTAGGTATGACGCGGGCTTGAACCTCGTATACATAATGCTTGGGAGTACTAAATTCCGGGTTTGAATTAATCGGATAAATTTATGATCAACGTTGTCACTGCATTACACTAGGGTTGGGGGATTGTATTCCCATCCTATTTTCTCATCATTTAGTTAAAAAGTTCAATTTAATTCTTCATTCTTCATTTAGATAATTTAGTTAGTTGCATATTTTATCATAGTTTCATAATTGCTTTTAGTGTAATCACTCCCAAAAACCAAAATCAATCTTTTTCTTTTCTTCTTAGAGTCATCGCTAGGATTCCTAAATCTTATCCCGTCGTCACAACTCCGTTGTCCTTTTTCCCTGAGGATCGATACCCGACTTGTCGGATTATTACTTGAACGATAGGCTTGCACTTGAGCCTAGAGAGCACACACTTTAGAGACACATTCTGAGTCGTGTCAAGTTTTTGGCGCCGTTGCCGGGGAATTAGGTAGACTTAGGATTAGATCGAGTTAATCCAAAGCGTTGACCAAAAATTCAAAAATCAAAAAAAAAAAAAATCAAAAAAAAAAAAAAAAAAATTCCAAAAAGATTCACAATCATCATCTCTCCTGAACTTAATGCAAAATTCTGAAACCACTCCCACACCCCATAATACTCCAACCAGCATTCACGAAAATCCACTTGTTGAGTATAGTCCTGATAGTCCCCACACTCCACAAGCCCCACAATTCTGGATCCCACCTCCCACACCGTCACACTCAATCTCTAGCAACACTCCCTTCTCCTTCGTAGGACACACGTCGTGCACACCCAGTGAGAACGCCGAATCGTCGAGTGAGAGAGAGATGCCGCAGCACAGTAATGCAACTACCGGTGAGGAAGAGCCTCCGTACCGCCCGTTGAGAGAATTCTTATATCCCGAGCGCACTGTCACTCCGGGGTGCATTATACTCCCGTATAATGCCGGGCAGTTCCGATTCAAAAATGGGATGATCCAGATGCTACCACACTATCACGGTATGGATTCAGAGAAGGCATACCTGCATATACGGGAATTTGAGGACGTGTGTGATACCCTCAACGATCAAACTTGCACACATGAGGTGATTCGCCTCAAACTCTTCCCGTTCTCGCTAAAAGATAAAGCTAAGACCTGGCTATGGTCTTTACCTCCGAGCTCGATTCCATCCTGGAACGAGTTACAATCCAGATTTCTCAAGAAGTTCTTTCCACCACATCGAACAATCTCCATAAAGGCTCAAATTCAATCGTTCAGGCAATTGGATAATGAGCCATTCCATCGATGTTATGAGCGTTTCAATGAGTTAACTGATTCATGCCCCCATCATGGATTTGATATAGCCCAAATCATTTCCTTCCTCTATAATGGGTTGAACCTTAACTCCAAGCAACTCATTGAAACCATGGGTAGTGGTCTGTTTATCGAGCTAGATTGCCACGATGCTGAGCTTCACCTGAGGTATGTCGCCGAGACTACCCAATCCTGGGATATTTCTGATCCTAATGCTCAGAACCGAAATCGTCAAGCGACCACCACTCCATCGGCATCCGGCCTACACCAAATAGATAAGACCTCTATGTCGGACTGTCGGTTGGACTCCCTTGAGAAAGGATTTTGAGATTTATGCGAGGTAGTAGGATCTATCAAGAATCCCATCGAAAAGGTGTGCGCGATTTATGAGGCGGGACATTCAACTGAGGAATGCCCGACGATACCCGCCTGCAAGGTAATATTACAAGAGCAAGTTAGTGGTGTAGGAGGCTTTAAGGGAAATTTCGGTGCCCCGCACGGGAATTCATACAACCCTTCGTGGAAAAATCATCCCGAATTTAGCTACGGGCAACAACATGCCGCAATGAACCCTCCTTCGCATGTTGCCCCTCCTCCTCCACAACAATTTCAACAAGCTCCACACATGCAAGGTCATGTGCAAGCACCACCACATCATGGAAATTATATCCCGCCACAGCGGAGAACTCTCGAGGATACTGTGAATCAATTCATCGCAAGCCAGGCCGCAACCAATGCCAAGTATGATCGTCTCATTGGCGACCTAAATGCAAACCTGTCTAAGATACAATCCTCGTTGAGTGTTCAAGAGAAGGGCAAATTCCCTGCCCAAGGCCAACGACCTCCCCAAGGTCAAACTAGTGTTATCTCCACATCCACTGAACATCAGGAGCAATGTCAAGCAGTGACCACTCTTCGTAGTGGAAGAGTCATTGATTTATCACCTCCTCCACACGACACAACAAAAGACAAGGAGATTTCGCCCGGCACGAAAGAGGCCGAAGATGTCCCCTTGGACGAGAGTGATAAGGAAGGCACTAGTGAGCCTGAGGTGGTAGTAAAACCACCCTCCGCAGCACCTTTTCCTCGAAGATTGATTCCTACTCAAAAAGGGACTCCACGTGATGAAGTGCTAGAAGTACTAAAGCAAGTGAAGCTGAATCTACCCTTCCTTGATGCCATCAAACAAATTCCAGCCTACGGCAAAGTTATCAAAGACTTGTTGACGGTAAAAAGGAGGATGAAAGTTAAAAAGAACGTCTTTCTAGCTCAGAACGTGAGTTCCATTCTGCTAAATGATCTCCCGCCTAAATTTAAAGATCCCGGTGCACCCACCATATCATGCATCATTGGAGATAATAAAATTGAGAAAGCCTTACTTGACTTGGGAGCAAGTGTAAACATACTTCCTTACTCCATTTATAGGCAACTTGACTTGGGCGACCTCAAGCCCACAAAGGTCACTCTCCAATTGGCGGATCGATCAGTGAAGATTCCACGAGGCATAGTCGAGGACGTGATCGTCCAAGTGGACACTTTCTACTTCCCGGTAGACTTTGTCATTTGGGACACGGAGCCCTCCTTTAACTCAAGCAACCATGTTCCCATCATCCTTGGTCGCCCTTTCTTAGCTACAGCTAATGCAATCATCAACACAAGAAATGGGCGAATGCAGCTCACCTTTGGGAACATGACCTTGGAAACCAACATCTTCCACGTAGCCCAAAATGCAGGGGAGGAAGATGATCTTCACGCGGTGAGCCTCATAGATGAGGTAGTAGAAGAGTACTTCGAAGAAACTTTTTGTGGCGACGCCTTAGAGTCATGTTTAGCGACGAGCTTTGAGTGTGAGGGGACGTCTACCCACTTCGAGAGGGATGTTGGAAGGTTGAGAGAATTACTCGATGAGAGTGCGTCGGACGAGGACGTGAGAGAGATTGATTGGGTTTCTAGATTCGAGGAACTACCTCCGAGGGACACACATATGGCTCCTTCCAGTGAAAAATTTCCAACCCTCGAACTAAAGAAACTCCCCTCCCATATCAAATATGCATACCTAGGAGAGGATGAGACATTTCCTGTTGTTATCTCCTCTAGCCTAGACGAAGGGCAGGAGGGCAAATTGATGAGAATTCTGAGGAAGCACCAGGGTGCTTTTGGTTGGTGTATAGCTGATTTGAAGGGGATCAGTCCTTTGATTTGCACCCACAAGATTCATCTCGAAGAGGATGTCAAGCCCTATAGAGAAATGCAAAGAAGACTGAATCCCAATATGAAAGAAGTTGTGAGAACCGAGATCATCAAACTATTGGATGCCGGGATTATCTACCCAATCTCGGATAGCAAATGGGTGAGCCCTATTCAAGTTGTCCCGAAGAAGTCGGGTATAACTGTGATTGAGAATACCAAGGGAGAGCTTGTTCCCCAATGCACCACCACTGGTTGGCGTGTTTGCATTGATTACCGGAAACTCAATGCGGGAACAAGAAAAGACCATTTCCCCTTGCCATTCATTGATCAAATGCTTGAGAGAGTTGCGGGCCACCCTTATTATTGCTTCCTTGATGGTTATTCCGGATATAACCAAATTGAGGTAGATGTACTTGACCAAGAGAAGACGACGTTCACTTGCCCTTTTGGTCCGTTTGCCTACAAATGTATGCCATTTGGCTTGTGTAATGCACCCGCGACCTTTCAAAGGTGCATGTTGAGCTTATTTAGCGACATGGTCGAGAGAGGACTCGAGGTGTTCATGGACGATTTCAGCGTTTTTGGCACCTCTTTCGATCAGTGTTTAGAAAAATTGGAAAAAGTACTTACCCGGTGTGTGGACAAGAACTTAGTGCTGAATTGGGAGAAGTGCCATTTCATGGTCACTGAGGGAATAGTTCTTGGTCACATAGTATCATCCAAGGGCATAGAAGTTGATAGGGCTAAGATAGATGTCATAGCTGACCTTCCCCCACCGAGATCGCTTAAAGACATGCGCTCATTCTTGGGTCACGCCGGGTTTTATCGAAGGTTCATTAAGGAATTTAGCGCTATCGCTAGACCCTTAAGCAACCTTCTCATGAAGGATAACCCGTTTGAGTGGACCGAGGAATGCCAAAGCTCCTTTGATAAATTAAAGAACATGCTCGTGTTCGCTCCCATCATGCAAGTTCCGGATTGGTCCCTACCGTTCGAACTTATGTGTGATGCAAGCGATTACGCAATTGGGGCCGTTTTGGGCCAACGTAAAGATAAGCAAGCTCATGTCATCTACTACGCTAGCCGGACCCTTGCCGGACCTCAACTCAACTACTCTACCACGGAGAAGGAGTTGCTAGCGGTAGTCTTTGCCCTTGATAAGTTCAGACCGTATCTTATTGGTTCTCCTATCACTGTCTTCACCGACCACGCGACTTTAAAATATCTACTTACAAAGAAAGACGCCAAGCCGCGCCTCATAAGGTGGATCCTACTCCTACAAGAGTTTGATCTCTCCATCAAAGACAAGAAAGGAGTAGAAAACGTCGTGGCCGACCACTTATCTCGGCTCTCGTTCGACGTACCTAGTGTTCCCATACCCATAGACGAGCACTTTCCGGATGAGCAACTATTTGCCACCTCTTCCTATCCCTGGTTTGCGGACATAGTAAACTATCTAGTCACGGGAGCCGTCCCTCCCGAATGGACACCGCAAGATAAGAAGAGGTTTCTTAATTGGTCGCGCATGTTATTTTACGATGATCCCTTCCTTTTTAAATATTGCGCCGACCAAATCATCCGACGATGTGTACCGGATGACGAGATTCCAAAGGTCATCCAGTTTTATCATTCGGAAGCATGTGGAGGCCACTTCTCGGCGAAAAAGACGGCCGCTAAAATTCTGCAATGCGACCTCTATTGGCCCACAATCTTTCGGGATGCAAATGACGCTTGCAAGTCATGTAATAGGTGCCAACGAATGGGAGCCATTTCTCGACGCGACATGATGCCCCTTACCCCCATACTCATCATTGAGATATTCGATTGTTGGGGTATTGACTTCATGGGTCCGTTCCCCCCATCCTTTGGTTTCCTATACATCCTAGTCGCGGTAGACTACGTTTCTAAATGGGTAGAAGCTATAGCTACTAGGACTAATGACAACAAAGTGGTGATAAAGTTTCTACAGGTACACATACTTTCTCGCTTCGGAGCACCGAAAGCGATAATTAGCGATAATGGCACGCACTTTTGCAATAGGCCATTTGAGAAGCTCATGAGAAAGTATGGGGTCGTCCACAAGGTTGGGACGACATATCACCCACAAACGAATGGGCAGGCCGAGCTAGCGAATCAGGAGATCAAGAATATTCTTGAAAAGACCGTCAATCCTACCCGGAAAGATTGGTCCCTTAGATTGACCGATGCACTTTGGGCCTATCGTACTGCGTTTAAAAATCAACTTGGAATGTCCCCTTTCCGTTTTGTGTATGGAAAACCTAGTCATCTCCCTGTTGAACTCGAACACAAAGCGTATTGGGCAATTAAGCAATTGAACTATGCCTTGGACAAGGCCGGTGAAGCCCGTAAGCTACAATTGATTGAGTTAGAAGAACTACGCAATGATGCGTATGAGAATGCCAAAATTTCAAAGGAGAGGATGAAACTTGCTCATGATAGCATCATTCGAAGAAAAGAGTTTCATCCCGGGCAAAAAGTTCTTCTATACAACTCTCGGTTCCACCTCTTTCCAGGCAAGCTGCAGACACGATGGTCTAGCCCGTTCGTCGTAAAGAACGTTTTTCCCCATGGAGCTGTTGAACTACACCATTTAAAAGGGGAAAACACGTTCAAGGTAAATGGACAATGCCTAAAGCCATACCTAGAGGCGTTTGTGGATGAGGTCGACACGATTTGGTTGTCGGACCCTGTTTACGGGGTCAATTGAGCTAAGCGAGTGAGGTCGTCGCACCCCCGACGCGTATGGGGTGATTTTGTGTGTAACATAGTCGTGTGTAAATTGGTTAGTTAGGAGTCCGGAGCCTGCGTTGCATGAGAGATAGGTTAGCACATTTTTCGAGGGTGCTAGTACGCTTTTCGAGGTCGTATTCGAGGAAGTTTTTGAGAGCCCGAGGGTCTAGAAGGTTTTTAGGGGCATTATGCACAAGTTAGGGGATGAGAGAGCACTTAGAAATGGAGAGAAGAGTGAATTTCAGCGATTGGACCAGCCTGGTACCCCCAAACCGGTTCGCTGTACCTCCGAACCGGTTCGGAGGGGCGAACCAGTTCGCTGTACCCCCGAACCGGTTCGCATGTACCTGTCAGGTTCTTCTCCCCTTTTCTCCAAGTTCATTCCCTTTCCCTCCATTCTTTTCTCCTTCTTCCCCCTTCGTTTTTCTTCCCTCCAAATCCTTCCCTCCTTCCCAAATTCATCCCAATTCATTCCCTCCACCCTCTCATTCCCAACCTTTCACATTTCCCACCAAAAACACACCCCTTCACACCTATAAATACACCCCACCCCTCCTCCATTTTTCACACCAAAACATTCTCCCTCACTCTCTTCTCTCCCATATTTTCTCCCATATTTTCTCCCTCTCTCTCCCTCTTTTCCATCAAAATGCCGCGCCGCCCCGTTCCCCGCCCAAAGAAATATAATGAGACCACCTTACTTGATGACCCGGGCAGGGGGGTATTCCGATGCGTCCAAGAACGCCATTGGTCCGAGATCTACTTCTCCTCCACGCACGCCATTCACATCGAGCGCTTCGTGGATTGGAACACCCTTCCGGGCGAAGTCACCGCCCTTTTTGACCGCCGTGGGTGGTGCTCTTTCCTCGCCCCGACGTGCAATAACGTTTTTGATACCGCCATTCGTCAATTCTATGCGACCTTGGTTCGCAAATCTTCCACACTTCACGAGGCTTATCTCGATGGTATCACTATTCCCTTCTCGGCATCTCTTATTGCACGCAAAATGCGTGCCAAAGGGGTGATCCTCCCCGTGCCCTTCCATTACCCCAACAATGGTACCCCGCACACATAAGACGAATGCGTTGCCCGCATGGCACCCGGGGCGGAATGGACACGTGAATCCTTCCCCATTGGTGGTTTGGCCGCCACGGTCCGCTTCACACACATCATTGTTTGTGGTTCCATCCACCAAACCACCAATGACTCGGTGGTCCGGTCCCGTCACGCCAATTTCCTCTACTATTTTTTAGACCCCGAGAGCACCATCAACCTTGCCCAAGTCTTCTACGCGGATATCCTCAATGCCGCCTATGACGAAACCGGAAAGGTGGCACTCCCATACGCCCGTTTCATTACGGATCTCTTGATGGATGCGGGAGTGGATGAACCCGGAAACCAAATTCGACTTCCTCGCCCCGTAGGCGGCACATCCACAACTCGAAGTGAGCGCCAAATGCGCGTGGCTCACCCCGACCGTCCTATTCACGAGGAGGACGTGGCCGAGGAAGCTCCCGATGACCCGATGATGGATGTAGACGAGGAGGAATTTGAGGATGAGGAAGAGGATTCCGATTTCGAGCCCCCGGGGGCAAACTTTGATAGGCGCCTTTCAGCGGTTGAGTCCCGTCTCGACGGGTTCATCAACCAATACAATCAAGATCAAGCGGCTTACCGGAGGGACACCCGGATGATGTATCAACTCCAAGTCCACCTTCACCAGCTCAACTTTGGTGGTCCTCCTCCCCCCTTCTTTTATGACCCATATGACCCGAATGCACCGAGCTCCTCCCACCCACCTCCCCCATGAGCTTTTTATTATCTTTATCTTTTGGTTTAATTATTAGTGGTGGTAGGGCTTTCACATTGTTCACAGTTGTTTTTTTTTCCCTTTTTTTTTATGTAACACAGGCTTCTATTTGTTATTATACAATCTTGCATTTTTTCATATTTGTTTGTTTTATTTTTCCGCACTTTTTATTTGCCTTAAGTTAGATTTTAGTCCTTTTTGCTTGAGGACAATGCAAAAGTCTAAGTTAGGGGGGGTCACAAGTGCGTATTTCTAAAACTTCACAAATTTTCAAAAATGCCCAAAATTTCCAAAAAAATCATAAAACTTTGAAAAAGCCAAAAATATTTTTGTTCAAAATAAATAAAAATTGGCATTCAAATTTTTCAAAAATATCATTAAAAGTCAAATTGGAGTCTCAAATTGTAAATACCCAACATACACAAAGCCGAAATTGACCAAAGATGAAAATTGTGCGAAAATTGACGACTTAACGAATAAATGTGGAGATTAACAAACCCGGTGAGATTCGAGCCTATCACGTTTTGCGAGATTTTAAATCAATCCGAGTTAATTATTAACTCAAAGTTCTTTTTAGCGCTTAATAAGTTGTCAAGGATCTCAAATTTTTCATTTGATCGGTTTTGAAAAATGTGTGCAATGTTGCCTTGAAAATCATGCCAAATTAGTCTCTAAACTTAAATTCACCTCGAAACGCATATGGTAACGCAATTGACATTTTGGACAATGAAGTAGGCCCTCGTTTGTCAACCCAAAAATATTGGCCAGAAAAAGTAGCGAAAAATTACCCTTTGCAACCCAAATTGAGCCAAATAATTTTCCCTTTCGTTTGACAACCCGAAAAACCCAAAATAGCCCGGAATTGCGAAAAATGAAAAAAAAAATCAGAATTTAAGTCCGAAAAGTGCAACAAAAAGGGGCAAGAAAAAAAAAAAGAAGAATGCTCAACAAAAACAGCAACAAAGAAAAAAAAAAGAAAAAAAATGAGCAATAGCCCGGAAAATGCACAAACGGACATCACGAATGACTTTTCCAATTCCAACCTTCCATACCTCCTTCATTTTACCCTATACACCCTACAACCCGAAAAAGTCCTAACCGAGTCCAAATTGCGAAAATTGAGTACCGCGTGGAGAGTTAATACACCAAAAGATAATATAAGAGGTTAAATGCGCGAAGTAGAGGCGATGTTCCCGTTTTTAAAACCGTAATCCGTTGAAGAGATCCATTCACCATAAAATTTTCGTCTTTCTAAATGCATGCGTGTATTTGCTTCCATTATATTTACTCCTTATATCACGCATGCCGAGAGAATAGCCATAAACCGAGAGATTCGTTTGTGAGTGCATTCCGTGAGAAATTGAAATCAAAATGATTTTTCGGATAAGTAACGTAATGATCAATCGATGGAAATTGGCGGTTATATTTCCGGCTTCGCACACACACACTACGGTTTGAGACTTGTAAATATGACTTGATGATGACTATTTTATGGAAAAGTTTGAATTGTACAATTTTTGCATATTTTGAATTTTCTTTGAGTCGAATTTTGTGGGTATATTCACTGCAAACCCTCACGAGACACAACTCGTCCTACTAGGGTAACATAGAGGTTTAAAGGCTTGTTGCATACGCTAAATGCAATCGCTTGCCCGCGAAAGTGGTATTCTATCCCAATAAAGTCCTTGAAGTGTCCTTAACTCTTACTTTCATTCTTTTACATTGCTCGGGACGCGCAAAGTTCTAAGTTAGGGGGGTTTGATTGGGCATAAATATTGTATATTTATCCCCCTAATTTCAGTACTTTTGTGAACCCGAATGATGTAACATATATGGATTTGATTCACTTTTATGCTTCTAACCTTCTTGGCGAGTATTGCGTGTTTCGTGCTTCTCCTATTGGTTTTACAGGTTAATTATGCAAGCAGTGCAAAGGAGGAAACAAGACTGTGCAAGAAAAGCTAAGAAGGCAAGTTCAAGGGCATGTCGGTAATTTTGCAGCCCGATCCGGAAGAAGAAGTCAACTGGGAAGTTAAAGAGCTCGGAACAACGAGAACACTGGAAGAAACGGCACCCAAATCCGAGCTACGGTTGAAAAGTTATGCTCAGTTGAAGTTGAAAAAAAAATCCAAGAAAAGAAGAGAAAAACCAGAAAAATCTAAGTGTTGAGAGCAAGACCAGGCTGGTACATGCGAACCCCACCCCGAACCGGTTCGATGTACCTGACACGCGAATTTTGTATTTTATTCTGATTTATCTCCAAGTCTCCTATTAGGTTGAAAAGACTCCAAAACTTGTGGGGAATGTAGGCATTAACCTAGGAGCAGCTTTTAAGGCTATTTTTCAGAGAGTTTTTGATAGAGAAAAAGGAGAGGAACATCTAGGAACATCAAGGCCACAAATTACTTCAAGAATTCATTGTTTCGGGTTTGTTTTTGCAAGTTTTAATTCAAAATTCTTGTTCTTTATTATTGCTCTTGCATGCTTTGTTTTTCCATTAGATTCAACTTGTTTTCGCATTCATATTACGTAGTTACATGTTTCTAGTCAGTTTCATCATGAATTCCTACACATGCAACGTCATTATTTCATGCATTAGTCCATTCAACATGTCCGGCTAGGTTTTTCAAGGTTGGGATGCATGAACCCAACCTGATGTGTTAGTGCATGTGTATAACGTCGATCCGCTGAATTTAATGACTAATTTAAATCGTATCGCGTAATTTCATAAGAATTGTAGATCTTTATATCTCGTTTGCCTATGGGTACTCGTGATGATTTAGAGTACAATTTGAGTGTAATTACCGCGATACCGATTTACTCATCCTCAGATTAGGTATGACGCGGACTTGAACCTCGTATACATAATGCTTGGGAGTACTAAATTCCGGGTTTGAATTAATCGGATAAATTTATGATCAACGTTGTCACTGCATTACACTAGGGTTGGGGGATTGTATTCCCATCCTATTTTCTCATCATTTAGTTAAAAAGTTCAATTTAATTCTTCATTCTTCATTTAGATAATTTAGTTAATTGCATATTTTATCATAGTTTCATAATTGCTTTTAGTGTAATCACTCCCAAAAACCAAAATCAATCTTTTTCTTTTCTTCTTAGAGTCATCGCTAGGATTCCTAAATCTTATCCCGTCGTCACAACTCCGTTGTCCTTTTTCCCTGAGGATCGATACCCGACTTGTCGGATTATTACTTGAACGATAGGCTTGCACTTGAGCCTAGAGAGCACACACTTTAGAGACACATTCTGAGTCGTGTCAATGACTATGAGTATATTGACATACCTTTCAATAGGATACATCCACCTATATTGCACCGGTCCTCCAAGCATAGCCTCTCGCGGCAAATGAATAGCTAAGTGGACCATTATATCAAAAAAAGCCGGTGGATAAATCAATTCTAGTTTGCACAAAATCACGATAATGTCTTTCTCCAACCTCTTCATATCTACTACATCTAGTGTTTTACAACACAAATCTTTGAAAAAATTCCCCAACTCAACAATTGCACTGTATACTTCCTTGCGCAAATATCCACGAGTTCCAACGGGCAATAAACGTTGTAATAGAACATGACAATCATGGCTTTTCAACCCCGATACCTTACCATCACCAATGTTCACACACCGTGAGATATTTGAAGCATATGCATCTGGAAACTTCACTGATTTCAAGAACTCACAAAAACCTTGTTTCTCTAACTTACTAAGTGTATAACATGCAGGTGGTATTATATATTTATCCCCATTCCGCTTCAAATGTAATTCCGTCCTTATCTTCATATCCTCCAAATCTTGCCTCGCCTTATATGTGTCTTTTGTTTTTCCCTCAATATTTAATAAAGTTCCCAACACACTCTCACAAATATTTTTTTCAATATGCATGACATTAAGGTTGTGTCGAAGTTTTAATGTTTTCCAATAAGGTAATTCAAAAAAAATGCTTTTTCTTGTCCAGTTGAGCTCTTCAGGTGTACGTTTCCTCTTTTTATTACCCGAATGTTTCCCCCGGTATATAATCATTGACATGATTCAATTGTCGCAACAAATCATCCCCATTTAAGTCCATGGGCTTTAACCGGAGCTCTTGCTTACCATTAAATTTTCTACTCTTCCTCCATATATGGTTGGGATCCAGATATCGGCGATGGTCCATATAACATATCTTACTCCTTATTCTTTTCGAAGAAGTATCTTTATTACACGTAGGACAAGCCAAATAACCCTTAGTGCTCCAACCAGACAAATTACCATACGCCGGAAAGTCATTTATAGTCCACAAAACTGCCGCATGCATTTGAAAATTCGTTTTGGTGGATGCATCATATTTTTCTACACCAACTTCCCATAACTCATTCAACTCATCAATTAATGGTTGTAAATACACATCCATATCCTTACCTGGTGCCAGAGGTCCTGGAATAAGTAATGACATCATAAAAAATGACTCTTTCATACATAACCAAGGTGGCAAGTTATATGGCATAAGTATTACTGGCCACATGCTATATGAGTTATGCATATTACCAAAGGGATTAAAACCATCACTTGCTAGGCCAAGCCTTACATTACGAGGGTCTTGAGAAAACCACTCATGCTCCGTATCAAAATCCTTCCATGCACTAGAATCTGCAGGATGTCTCAATACATTATCTTTGACACGTTTTTCTTTATGCCACTTCATATCATCGGCCGTTTTTCTCGACATAAACAGTCTTTGAAGTCTTGGATTTAGTGGAAAGTAACAAAGTATTTTGTGAGGAATGCATTTACCCCCATCATTATTACCTTCCATCTAGACTCTCCACATATTGGACACTCATGTTTATTTTCAAGCTCCTTCCAAAACAAACAACAAATCCTTTTTGCATGCATGAATCGATACGTATCCTAATCCCAAGCCACGCAACATGCTCCTTGCCTCATAATCTGACTTTGGAAGTGTCTCACCATCGGGAAAAGCTTCCTTCAATAGTTCAGGCAATATCTTGAGTGATTTATTACTCCAGTGATTGATCACTTTCAAGTGGAGCAACTTTACGAGGAAAGACAGTACAGAGAATTTTTTGCAACCAGGATATAATTCACGCTCTGCATCTTTCAATAATTTATTAAAATTTGTCTTATCCCCGACACCAACTTGTCTAGGAGTACCGGTTTCAAACTCTTCAGCTAGACCAGCATCAAAGAAAAACCCTTTTTGCATGTCTTCCAACACTTCTTGCATCTCGTCCCCTTCTTCATTTTCATTATCAATCCAATCATCGACATCAATATTAGCATCATTAGCATCATCATGAACTATATCATTAGCGCATTCCCCGTGATATGTCCATTGTGTGTAGGTGGTACAAATACCTTTTAAGAAAAGATGATCTTCTACTTCATCAATATTTTTGAGATCGATGTTAAGACAATTGCAACATGGGCACCTAATGTAACTGTTGGGTCCCATATGATCCTTTGCAAATCGAATGAATGATCTAACACCCAAGACATACTTTTCACAAAATCTATTTGTTTCTTTCATCCAACTCTTATCCATCTAGTTCACATGAAAATCAAACACATTAAAATATTAGTTTATTATTTCATATAATATTTTTGTTGTCTAAGATTCCAGAGCATAAGACATAATATGTTTATTCATAACCACTAATCAATATCCATAAAACTAAAGGATATAGGGAAGCCCTCAAGTCAAAACACAGTATTTCTAATTAGGTTCCCACTACATAAGCCTAAGTCCCCTTATCAATGAAAAAGCAACACAGAACATTAACAATAAAACAGGTGTTTTCTTCAATCTTATTAAATTTTTTCTACATATATATACTACTTATTGGGCAGGCGTGCTACATATACGCTGCGTAGCAAGTTAAGTAGAAAAAAAGTGGGATCTAGTAATATACTAAACAAAGTCGTAGTAAATACCTTGAAATTATAATCCACAATTCGAAGGGTACAAGTCATTGGAACAAATAAATTACATATTATTGTTACAAAATAGGTCTTAACAATGGTTTAGTACTAAAAAAATAAATTAGTGATTCCATTATGATGACTGTTAATCAAACACCCAATTTTCACCAGTTAGAACTTTAGAAAAATAATAATCGTATTATATATTTGTATTCAACAGATAACTCTTCACTAATTAACATACTGGAGATAAAAATTATGTTTTGTGAGTAATCTAATAGGAATCTAATTAACTATCACCCTAAATAGGACCACAAACTCGATTTCTTTTAAAACTATTTACCCGTCCTATTAAAACTTTCTTAATGTAACACGCAAGACATGGTAGAGCGTCAATGTTGGTAGATTTAAAGGAGCACGGAAAAATAAACTTTGAATATACGAATTTTGAGAACAATGTCAAAATTCATGTCTATATCTAAAACAATAAAAGTACATAGTTATGCACCAATAAATTTAACATAAACAAGATATTATCAAGATCCTACTATTAAACAAAATAAAAATATGAATGAGATAGGGTTTATCACAAAAAAATTAGCAAACACAACAAGAATAAATCAATACACGCAAACAAGAAAAAATCAGCACACACCAACAAGATTAAATCCCCAAAATTTTATTTCAAGATTAAATCCCTAAAAATTTATTTCAAAATTTAACAAGATTAAATCTATAGAATTATGTCAAACAATATTTGTTTCGAGATTAAATGTGTCAAAATAACCCAAAACCCACTTAAAAAATGATTTTATTTTTCAAATTCTTATAGATGGTATACTAATGTGTTACAAAATAAGATTACAGAGAGAGTGTGTTACAAAAGAAATCACAAAACAAGACTAAGGGTATTACAAATATTACAAAACAATACTTCCAATCGTTTTGGCTAAAAAAATGAAACCTAAGCAATGAAATTTAAGGGATTGTCTGAATTTTAGCCTAAAAATTACAACACGAATGTGGGGATTTTGATGTGAGAGAATTAATAAAGACCCAAAATCATACCTAACCCCCTTTTTTCCCAATCTGAGATAAAGATCTAACCGAAAAGTTTTACCATTTTGGACTCCCAAATGTTTTGGCCATGAACTCCCAAACATTTTTGGACTCCCAAACATTTGGCCGACAGAGATCACCGACAGAGATGGATTCAGATCGCCGACAGAGAGAGAGAGAGAGAGAGAGAGAGAGAGTACCTGATTGAGATCGTTTGGGACGAAGGGATTGGAGGGGCTGAGACGGAGATCGTTTTGGACTCCCAAACATTTTGGAGCGGCTGAGCTAGAGATGGTTTGGTTTTGGAGGGATATTAAAAAAAAAGAGTACCTTTTACCACAAAATAAATGGTTGTCAAAAACTATATATATTAGACCACGAAATTAATTTCGTGGCAAAAATAATATAATAACTACTACGAAATATTTCGTTGCCAATAATAACAATTTTGTTGCCAAATATTTCGCATTAGACCCAAGCGCGGGAAGACGGGGGCGCCAATTTTTTTGGGACCTATTATCAACGAAATTTTAATTTTCGTTGCCAAATCTAATACTTTTAGCCACGAAATAAATTTCGTAGCAGATGTTGATATTTAGCCACGAATTTTTTTTTGTAGGTAAGAAAATCGCAGCTAAATGTAAGTTTTGTTGTAGTGGGAGTCTATCTTCATAAGAAATGACCAACTTATAAATCTGAGTAGACCTAGGAGTTCCATACCATTCATCAGAAGTTTGCCTCTTTGAGAAACATAGGATTTAATGGTTGGTGAATCTTAGACCTAACCCTATGTAGAACTGGATCAGCCTACACGTCACCAATTTGAGGAAGATTAATGTTGTGGTGAGACATCACATGCTTTCTTTCGATAAGTTCTTGTATAATGAAAAGAATCATTTCCCATAATTAGTGCCAATTGTGAGTGCAAAAATTATCACAATGAAAAATCTAGAAAGCAATATCAAGCAGAAATAACTAATCACAGACACAGCACCAAACGTATATGCTACGATAATTCGCCTACGTCCACAAAATGGTTAATCTTTTATATTATTGCCTCTCAAATAATCGAAGTTACATACCATTTTCCCCGGGTCAACGTTTATATTTATAGTTATGATTTTAAGTGATTAAATTCTGCAAGTAACTCAATCAACTTGTGGATAGATCACAGGCGTTCTGAATATCTTACCAAGATTGTTTGTAACATAGTTGTGTCTATCTCAATAAATTTAAAAAAGTATTAAATACAAGGGTCTAAATTAAATGTTTTAGTTAGGTCAGGTAGTCCACTTTGCACATTGGGCTGGTCGGCTATACTCGTCGACTTGTAAAATAAATAAGCCCCCACAGAACCTTATGAGTGATGTGTTCTTCATATGCCCATTGTTTTTATGACACTAATGTATTAGGTGTGAGATATATTTATATTTACATATTTATAAATGCTCTATTTCTCATTTGAATCAGTAAATCATAGTCTTCGAAACTTCCTTTAGAAGTTCTATCCATTTGAAGGGTCATTTTAATGAACATGCAAATTCTTCGAGTGTTATAACAACACAACATAGAAAAATGAATATACCTAAATTAAATTCAAATTAGTTATATAGATAACCGATTACATCATTTTGTCCAGGTTGATTTACAAGACTCATAAGACAAATTGAAAGAGAATAAATTATTATTTTACGATTAAATTATAATTTGGTATTTATATAGTTATAGCAATAGTGAGAACGTTTGTTTACCAATTTGATGCCCCGGTGTTGATAGGATATGGATGAGATTAATGGATTTAAAATAATATCATTAAATTTGCCATCCATTTGTCGGAGTTATATATATGGTTGGAAATTCATATTTGGGTCATGACACGACATGACAAACACCATATATACATGATATGATAGAAAAACACATTTTTGTACCTCAAAAAAACATTTATAAAACGAAATTACAAGAATAACAATTCATAATTATGATACCCAATGAAACTTAATAATTTTTAAAACACGAGCGAAAACTCGAATAAATATAAATAATAGGATAACATGATTCATAATTATTTAACAAAGATGATACAACATCACAATGTGTCCTAAAATCTTAGCATGTGCCTAATATATCATTTTTAATTTAGGGTTAGTTTTGTGTTGTGTCAGTGTCATAACTTATGCCCAATAATAAATCGTTTAGCTAGTATACATAGAAGTCAAAGAGTAATGAGCTTAGTTAGTTTCCCTGATTTATTGTGACATAGTAACTAAATGTACAACAATTATGTTATTATTTTTCCATATGCTAAATCAAATCTTTACTTTTTGGTTAATTTGGTATTTTGAGGTTCATCACAATTTTGCTTGTTGACTGCCCTTATGCTTATAAATAAAATAGTATGTTGTTCTTTGTATAACAAATAATTGAGACTAGTCTTATATAATTTGGGCACGATAAGATTTAGTTTATAATGTGGTTTCTAGTTGTTACAAGTGATTATAATGTTTCATTTATTTTGTTGTAGGTTTATGGAGAACGGTTTTGTAAGGAATTAATGAAGCGATCTTTTTAGTGGAATGCCTACGGCATATTTGATTTACAATAGTTGAACATTTTATTTTTAGATGAGAACATATAGATGCAATTGATATTATATAGAACATAGTTGGGTAAATTACATACATACATACATACATATATATATGTATATATATAGTAGTGGAATTTTTCGAAAGAACGAAATGCGTAAACAATTTTCTTTAAACTCAATCCAACCAAACTTGTGTAACATCTAAGAGGTCTGCCAAAAAATAACAATAAAGTATAGAAAAAGAATTCTCAAATAGCAAGAGTTTTAGTGCTAAAAAAATCCTAAGTCCTAACACCAAGAACACATATCTACAAAGCTAAAATTGAGTCGCAAAATATAGAACTTATTTAGTGAAAAAATCCCTATATATGATATATTCAAATAAAAAAATCAAGTATCCTAAAACAAAAAACTATAAGATGGTGCTATATTGAACTCCAAAATTCATGTCACCTACTCCTATATAGAATTCCCAAATTTATCAAATTAAGGAAGCTACTTAGTCTGAGTGCTCACCTTATTTGGAACATACTTGATATTAACAAATGAGAAATGAAATTATAAATTGAGTAGGGATGAAAGTTCCCAACACGACTCACAAAAAATGAATAGCAGTCAATATTAGATGATGCACTAGCTTAAACATGCTAGAATCCTACTTATTTTAGTGCAGCACATGAATTCACATATTCACACATAGCTTCTACAACTATATACTAATCATCGAAGCATAAAATCATGTCACAATCAATCATAAAGGACAATCAAAATAGAACCTAAGAATTGCAAAACATTTAGATATTTATAACCATGAAATAAATAAAAAAGAAATTATTCCCTCACTCGCATCAATTAGAAAATCAACAAAGACAATCGATAACAAAGGAGACGATAAACTATTTTTGGGTACGACAAATTAAAACTCATATTGAAAGCAGCAGATAAACTGTACGTTACTAATTAAATTCTTTAAATGCAATAATAAAGGGGACTTTACCATAAACATTGCTTACTCTAATAATGATTTTCAACTGCAAAAGAGATACACCAGGTATTCCTATTATATAACATGTATACCAACTATATGTTACACCAGGTATACGAGCAAAAGAGTTGCACCAACTGCAAAAGATTTACCAATTGCATCTATTCTACATACCTATTACATAAACTGGTAAACATGCTATATGTTACAATCTAAAGGAAGAGCTCCTAGATTTGGGTTTGGAGTGTTTCAGAGAAGCTCGGCTAAAAAATAAAGATGCAGCAGAAGGAGCACTTTGGATGTATGATAACCCGCTTATCAAATTAAGAGGTGTCCAAACCGATACTCTAATAATAACAGGAATCATAGATGGAACATTCTCAGCATCAACAAAAGTATAATAAGTATACGAGATAACCACCCACTATTTTCGAAAAAACGGATTTGTCAAAATAATATTTGAAATTTAAAAGAAACATTTGAGCAATTTAATTTACAAGAAGGTGGATACCCAAAGAACTTATATTAAAACCACAGCAAGTATACAATAAGAGGACTGAATATGTTGTCGGTCAACAGTCTATACAAACCATAAGTACAAATTCATTAAGTTACATAATACATTCCATTATACAATTACAAAAGCTTTGGACAACACGCCTGAGTAAATGACCCGCGCATATTTACAATACAAAAAGGAAGGCGTCTATATCAAAATATCCCATAATCTTTCGCAAAGTATCACGACAACCAAAAACACCAGAATAGGAAAGTCAGAACTGGCGTCCTTACGGTGGAGAGCCTGAGCAAATAAATGATTCATGCAAAACAAGATATATAAATGGGTCAGGGCCCGATTTTATATGATAACCAGATGAATAAAGAGTATGATAGTTATGAACAATAAATCCTCAATGATAAAGATACGAATCTACACAGATAATCTAGAACATAAATTAAAGCAACTAAGATGACCATCAGTTTAATTCAATTACACATGAGGATATGAATAAATAAGATTAACTAAGAATCACTATCAATTACTTTATTTCATTTTATATTTCCATAGCTCATTAGGAAACATAATCAGAGCCCATTTATATTTAGAGCACTTCATCATCCATTAAGTCCCACTTAATTAATAATAGTTATATTCAATTATATATAACGATTCTAAGACCGTCCTTCCGAGTTTCCCCACTGGGCGCACCCCTATAGCTATCATCTTCCAGGGCCTATCAAAAAAGACCACCTGGGCATCCTAATGCACGTCAGGAAGTGTCCATACACCTTTGATAGTGAGTCATAACCACACTCGAAATTACCTCTCGAATAATAAATACATACATAATAACCAGTCATATGGACGAGGACTATATTCGCCCTGCATTCATTATCCAGGGGACTTCACCTCATGCGCGTACTTCCCCTATGATAGCATTTAGAGAGGTGTGTTTACGTAAATTATCATTTACATTTTCTTCCATTTCAATATATACATCATAGTATATCCGGAGCCATATGTAGTTTAATCCATCATTACAACTTTAATGATTTATGAACTTCTTATTCATCTTCCAAGAATTTATGGTGTTAAAATAAACCAATCAGGTCTAGCATACCTCGAATTAGCTTCTAAAGTCCCCCGATAACATTTTACAACTCCTAGTCTCATATCAATTAACTAAAGGAAAATCATGGCTTAACATCACTTTGGAAACCCCCGGAATACACCCAATTTAAGCCATCTCTATTCTATGGTAGTTAGCTAACTCATCTAAGACTCTAGGACTCTAAGTTTACTTCGTACAAGAAGGTTCCTAGGTCCTAAGCCTAAAGAAAAAGGATCAGAATTGAGTTAGAAAAATAACTCAAAACAGCAGAAATTCCGAACCGATTGGCCCTGGACGAATCGATTCGGTCTGAAAGCGAATCGACTCGGTCAAGAAAACTTGACATTCTGAAAACTACCAAATCGATTCATCTTGGCCGAATCGATTCAGTCCAAACAGACCTCTAACCTCCCCTATTAGAGAATCGATTCGCTAGGGGCGAATCGATTCGCCCAACCCAGAATTTCTAGTTTTGGTTATAAAGTCTTGAACTCCTAATTTCCTCCAACTCAAATCTCCCCAAACCAAATTCATTTGTTGAAACTAAATGGTTAAACCATACCTAATCCACAACAATCAATACAAATTATTCACCCTAAACCATATATTAGCTAGTAAGAATACTTACCTTGAGTTGAAATCTCAGATTTCTCTTTGCTAGAAATGATCCAATCTTCAATCTCCATTTTTTCTTCTCTTTTCTCCACTATTTTCTTCCTCTCTCTAACTCTCAATGTTTAAGACATGAATTAGGGAAGTTAAGGGATTTAGAAGACTAAAATGGATGCTTAACATAAGTCTCCAACTTAAAAAGGCTAATACACCATAAAAATGATTTGTAACTACACATTTAAGTCATAACCAGTCAAAAGTGCCCGAAACTCGAAAATACAATATGGCACTTATTTTGACTATCTCGACTATTCCGGGACTAACTATGCCCTCTAAATTAGCATTTGGAAATTTTATAAGTCATTTCAAGTTTCGGCTCCAATTGAACTACAAATGTCGTTTAAAGCATGTGACACTATAAAACGTAACATGATGATATTTACATACACATACAGTAAATGTGCAAGAATCTAGTAAATATTATCTTTTTCTCAGTTTGTTAATATTTACTCCATTTTCCACTATTTTATATAATTACTTCACACAGTAAATTAATATAAAATAGCTTATTCAGAAGAGAGGGTTATTACATACTCCCCCCCTTATGAGGGAATTTTGCCCTCAAAATTCAGGTGTACCTTGCAGAAATAGATGCAGATATTTTTCCCGCATAACATCCTCACGCTCCCATGTTTATTCTTTGGCGTTGTGACGACCCCATTGGAACCGAACCAACGTTACCACTCTATATCGTAACTTATGTTCTCCATGATCTAAAATCGCGACTGGTTGTTCCGCATATGAAATATTGGGTTGCAATTCGATATCATTTAGAGGAATATTCCAATGAGCACCTTCGCATCTCTTGTAATTTTTTAATGATGAAACATGGAAGACATCATGAATTTGCTGTAAGTGATCGGGAAAAGCAAGTTGATACGCTACCGGTCATACTTTAGCAATAATGGGAAAAGGTCCAACATGGCGCGGCACAAGCTTTCCTTGCTACCCAAATCACATAATACCTTTCATTGGTGACACTCGCACCAAAACTTAATCTCCAACTTCTAGCTCCACATGCCTTCTATTCGCATCGACATAACTCTTTTTTCGGTCTTGAGCTATTCGGATGCGATTTAGAATAAGTTCAATCTTCGAGGAAGTGTCTTGGATCATTTCAGGTCCAAGAAATTTATTATCCCCCACCTCCAACAAACAAGTGGGCGATCTACAAGGCGGGCCATACAAGGCTTCATAGGGTGCCATCCCGATGGTGAATTAATACGAATTATTGTAAGCAAACTCAACCAAAGGAAGATATTGTTCCCAATCACCATTGAAAACAAGCACACACATTCTAAGCATATCCTCCAACATTTGGTTGACCCTTTCTGTCTGCCCATCTATTTGAGGATGATAAGAGGTACTCAACTTCAATTCAGTCCCCATAGCTTCTTAGAAACTTTGACAAAAATGGGAAACAAAAATCTTATCTCTATCGGAGACTATGTTTATGGGCACCCCATGGAGTCTAACGATCTCTGCAATGCACAACCGGGCACAACGAGCCGTATTATAGTCGGTACGAATCGATAAGAAATGCACCGACTTATTCAAGCGATCAACAATAACCCAGATGGAGTCATGACCACTTTGTGACGTTGGTAAGCCTGTGATGAAATCCATCGACATGCTCTCCCACTTCCATACCGGAATATCTAGAGGTTGCAATAATCCCGTCGGTCGCTAATGGTCTATCTTAACCAATTGACAAGTAGTACATTGGGAAACGAACTCAGAAATATCCCGCTTCATGTCCGCCCACAAGTATTGACGGTGCATGTCTTGTACATTTTGTCATTACCGGGGTGGACTACAAACTTGGAACCGTGTGATTTCATCATTACTGCCTGCCTTAGGTCCCCATTGTCCGGAACCACAAGTCTCCCGTGGAAACTTAACCTACCCTCTGAGCTTATAGAGTAGGGTTCCACTCCCATGGCTAACAACTGGAGTATACGATCCTGACATCTTTTGTCTCTACCTTGAGCTTATACAACCCGCGCTACTATAGTAGGCGTAACAGTCAGCACCGACATAAATTCCCTAGTATCCGCATCCACTTGACTAAGCTCCTTTCGCTTAGCTTTCCATACCGAGGCTAACTCCCCCTCGGGTTTTCTACCCAATGCATCCGCCACTACATTCGCTTTGCCTGGGTGATAGTGTATATCAAATTGGTAATCCTTCACGAAGTCTAACCAACGACGATGTCGCATATTCAAATACTTTTGTGAAAATAAATACTGCAACGATTTATGGTCCGTGAAAATGCTAAACTTCTCCCCCAAGAGGTAATGTCTCCAAATCTTCAAAGCAAAAACCACGACCGCAAGTTCCAAGTCATGAACCGGGTAATTCTTATCATGTGGCTTTAGCTTATGGGAGGCATAAGCAATGGCCCATTGTTCTTGCTACAACAGTCCACCCAACCCTTGCATCAAAGCATCCGTAACGACTAAATATTCCAATCCTGGCCTTGGTAATGCAAGGACTGGATCGAAGTCAATCTCTCCTTCATCTCATCAAAAGCAAACTGAAAAGAATTATCCCACACGAACCTCACCTCTTTCCGAGTTAAATTTATGAAAGGGCTAGCAATTTTAGAAAAACCCTTGATGAATCGACAATAATAACTAGTCAGACCCTAAAAACTATGAATTTCGGTAGGTGTCGTGGGCTGACCCCATTCCCTCAATGTAACCACTTTACTAGGGTCTACCAAAATACACTAGGCTGTCACAATGTGACCCAGAAACTGTACTTCCTGCAATAAAAAACTGCATTTTTCAAACTTAGCATACAATTGATGATCCCTCAACGTTTGCAGGACCAACCGTAGATGAGTAGCATGATCCGCTTCTATTTTGGAATACACTAGGATGTCATCAATGAATATTATAACAAACTGGTCAAGGAAGTCCCTGAACATCCTATTCATGAGGTCCATAAAAATTGCAGGGGCATTGGTTAGCCCGAAGTGCATAACCAAAAGTTCGTAGGACCCATACCTCGTTAAGAAAGCGGTTTTGGACACATCCTGCTCTCGTATCCTCAGCTGATGATACCCCGTCCTCAAATTGATTTTAGAGAAGTACGACGCTCCCCTAAGTTGATCAAACAAATAGTCGATAGGAGGCAAAGGGTATTTATTCCGTATAGTGAGTTTATTCAACTCCCGGTAATCCACAGACAACCGGAGAGAGCCATATCTTTTCTTTATAAATAACACCAGAACGCCCCACGACGATGTACTACGCCTAATGAACCCCTGTTCCAATAGTTCCTGAATCCAGTCTCTCAACTCCCTCATCTCAACAGGAGCCATACGATATGGACCTCTCGTGATCGGTTGAGTTCTCGGTGCTAAATCAATTACGAACTCAATCTCCCTACTAGGAGGCAAACTCGGTATCTCCCAAAAAACATCCTCGAATTCCCTAACAACCAGAATCGAGTCCATGGAAATAACTACATCTCGAGAAGTCTCTTCCGCGATATATTACAAGTAAGTTCTAGTACCTCCTTACATACAATGCATAATGACTAAAAACATTTCTTGCCCTAGAATGGAAAAAAACTATACTCATACCATAGCAATTAACTATCGTGCGATACTTTACTAGCCAATCCATTCCTAGGATTACATCATACCCGACCATGTCAAGGACGAGCAAATCGGCCTCAAAACACAATTTGCCAAGATTTATTCCTACTTGTTTACAAACAAAGAAAATAAGTGACCCATCTCCCATAGAAGATTCAACACTAATAAAAGTACTTTCTGCAGACTTAATTAACTCTATAGACTGAGCAAAACTTCAAGAAATGAACGAGTGTGTTGCACCCGTACCAAATAATACTCGACCCATGTGCCCCTGAATGAGAAACTTACCCTCAATTGCTGGCGGTGCTGGAGGGGCTGGAGGAAGAATAGCATCCTGTATGTGATAAACTCGCCCATATTGTAGCTGTCCCTATTGGGGAGGGATAACTGGGTTAGGTACTTGTGGCGGTAGCTGGACATGTGGTTGTTGTGGAACCCTAGGAAGCTGTCCCCCAATCAACTGAGGGCACGCCTTCTTGAAATGACCCGCCTCTCCACATAGAAAGCATCGACCCGCCATATTCTCTTGGTTTCGCCCCCAGTTATTTCTAAACTTCCTGAAGCCTTGGCCCTGATGGCCTCTACCTCCATTTCCACCTCGACCTGCCTATTGTTGTTGCGGGACACCTTGGCCCCGCCTAGTATTACTGCCACCAACATTAAACCCACCAGAACGTTAACTTTTTGACAAGTCCCCTTGCTGGGGATCCCTTTCTTTTTGTTTATTTCCTGAAGATTGGGACGGGGGTAATGCTCCTCCTCCTATCCTGTTACCTCCGGGACTTCCCACTTTCCCCACAATCGAATATTTCTTACCACTTTGAACATACAATCGATGTTCTTGACAATGGAGTAACGCCGCATTCATTACGTCCCCAAAAGTCTGCAAAGCTGGATTGCCCAGCAAATGTTGTCTTATCCTCTAATGTAAACCTCCCATAAACTTTGTTCTTTTCCTCTCTTCTGAAGTCACTTAGTCCGGCACAAAATTAGCTAGCCAAGTAAACTCCTCTTCATATTTTGCAACTAAACGCTCACCTTGCACCACATCTTGCAGTCTTCTTCTCATCTCCCTTTGAACTGTGGGAGGAAAATACTTCCTATCAAACAACACCCAAAAATCATTGATAGTCATAGTATCTCTCTGCTCTGGAGTAGTTATCGATTCCCACCAATGCAATGCAACTCCAACGAGTTTAAAAGTAGCAAGAATTTGTTTTCTCTCCTCTTTACACTCCACCATGCGCAGATGGCGTTGCATATCCTTCTTCCACTAATTAGCTACTATAACATCAGAACCTCCTTGGAATTCTGGAGGATGGCTATTTAAAAAGGATTCTCTAACCCTTTCCCACGGAGAAGGTCCCACAAGATCTTGTGCTTCTTAAGTGCGTGGTTATTGGGCTTGTGGCATTTGCTGAACCACTGCAGTCATAGCAGCATTAACTGCTTGGACCACGATATTGGCCACATCAGCTGCGTTAATTATTCCATGATGCGGCGATGGAGGACCAGCCTCCTCTTCTACAACTCTGTTTCTTCTAGCGGGGCGACCTCTCTTAGGTGGCATCTGAGATAAAGAAACAATCAAATTAGAATACTATTTAAGATAATCAATTTTGCAGAAGATCGCAATTATAGACAAACAAAACAGTTCTAACATTAAGGCTCTATATCAAAGAACGCTACCGTAGAACGTGATAAGTCCGCATAGATCCTAAAGACTCTAGAACATTATGCTTTGATACCATCTGTTACAATCCGCTTATCAAAATAAGAGGTGGACAACCCGATACTCCAATAATAACAGGAATCATAGATGGAACATTCTCAGCATCAACAAAAGTATAATAAGTACACGAGTTAACCACCCACCATTTTTAAAAAAATGGATTTTTCAAAATAATATTTGAAATTTAAAAGAAACTTTTGAACAATTTAATTTACAAGAAGGTGGATAACAAAGAACTTATATTACAACCAAAGCAAGTATACAATAAGAGGATCGAATATGTTGTCGATCAAAAGTCTATACAAATCATAAGTACAAATTCGTTAAGTTACATAATACATTTCATTATATAATTACAAAATCTTTGGGCAACACGCCCGAGTAAATGACTCGAGAATATCTAGAATACAAAAAGGAATGCGTCTACATCAAAATATCCCGTAATCTTATGCAAAGTATCACGGCTCCAAAAAACACCGAAATAGGAAAGTCAGAACTGGCGTCCTTGTGGTGGAGCGCCTGAGCGAATAAATGATTCATGCGAAACAAGATATATGAATGGGTCAGGGCCAGATTTTATATGATAAACAGATGAATAAAAAGTATGACAGTTATGAACAATAAATCCTCAATGATAAAGATAAGAATCTACACAGATAATCTAGAACATAAATTAAAGCAACTAAGATGACCATCAATTTAATTCAATTATAGATGAGGATATGAATAAATAAGATTAACTAAGAGTCACTATCAATTACTTTATTTCATTTATTTTTCCGTTGCTCATTAGGAAGCATAATCAGAGCCCATTTATATTTAGAGCACTTCACCATCCATCAAATCCCACTTGATTAAGAATAGTTATATTGAATTATATATAACGATTCTAAGACCGTCCTTCCGAGTTTCCCCACTGAACGCATCATCTTCCATGGCCTATCAAACAAGACAACTTGGGAATCCTAACGCACATCGGGAAGTATCCATACACCTTCGACAGTGAGTCATAACCATACCCGAAATTACCTCACTTCGAACAATAAATACATACATAATAATCGGTCATATGGCCGAGGACTATATTCGCCCTGCATTCATTATCCAGGGGACTTCACCTCATGCGCATACTTCCCCTATGATAGCATTTAGAGAGGTGTGTTTACGTAAATTATCATTTACATTTTATTCCATTTCAATATATACATCATAGTATATCCAGATCCATATGTAGTTTAATCCATCATTATAACTTTAATGATTTATGAACTTCTTATTCATCTTCCAAGAATTTATGGTGTTACAATAAACCAATCAAGTCTAACATACCTTGAATTATCTTCTAAAGTCCCCCGATAACATTTTACAACTCCTAGTCTCATATCAATTAACTAAAGGAAAATCATGCCTTAACATCACTTTGGAAACCCCCGGAATACACCCAATTTAAGCCATCTCTAATCTATGGTAGTTAACTAACTCATCTAAGACTCTAGGACTCTAAGTTTACTTCATACAAGAAAGTTCCTAGGTCCTAAGCCTAAAGAAAAAGGATCGGAATTGAGTTAGAAAAATAACTCAAAACAACAGAAATTCCGAATCGATTCGCCCTGGCCGAATCTAATCGGTCTGAAAGCGAATCGATTCGGATAGGCCAAATCGATTAGGTCAAGAAAACTTGACATTCTGCAAACTGCCAAATCAATTCAGCTTGGCCAAATCAATTCTGTCCAAACAGACTTGTAACCTCCCTTGTTAATGATCAATTCGCCAGGGGCGAATCGATTCTCCCATCCCAGAATTTCTAGTTTTGGTTATGGAGTCTTGGACTCCAATTTCCTCTAACTCAAATCTCCCCATACCAAATTCATTTATTGAAACTAAACCATCATAAATGCATCCAACAACTGTAATTTACCCCAATAAACATCTAGTTAAACTACCAAGGGTTTAAAACCTATAATTTCATTAAAACCCTAAAATGGTTAAACCATACCTAATCAACAACAATCAATACAAATTATTCATCCTAAACCATATATTAGCAAGTAAGAATACTTTCCTTGAGTTGAAATCTCAGATTTCTCTTTGCTAGCAACGATCCAATCTTCAATCTCCACTTTTTCTTCTCTTTTCTCCACTATTCTCTTCCGCTCTCTAACTCAAAATGTTTAAGACATGAATTAGGGAAGTTAAGGGAATTAGAAGACTAAAACTGGGGCTTAACATAAGTCTCCAACTTAAAATGCTAATAAACCATAAAAATGATTCGTAACTACACATTTAAATCATAACCAGTCAAAAGTGCCCGAAACCCGAAAATACAATATGGCACTTATTTCGACTATCTCGACTATTTTGGGACTAACTACTCCATATAAATTAACATTTTGAAATTTAAAAGTCATTTCAAGTTCCCGCTCCAATTAAACTACAAATGTCGTTTAGAGCATGCAACACTATAAAACGCAACATGATGATATTTACATACACATACAGTAAATATGCAACAATCTAGTATATATTATCTTTCTCTCACTTTGTTAATATTTAGTCCATTTTCCACTATTTTATATAATTACTTCACACATTAAATTAATATAAAATAACTTATTCATAAGAGAGGGTTATTACAGGTTGTTAAAGAATGAACGAAATTTTCTTGATAAGGAACGATTCTGATCTAACTTGTTGCCAATAAGATCAGATTCACATACATTTTTTAATGACACATAAGATATTTCAACTCATATATCATGTATATAAAAGTATATAGGTTAGGTATGTTGGTAGCTACATGTTGATAACTTATGGAGGAAACTGTATAGGAAACTTTAATTATATAAATGCTAATTGTGGGTGGTTCAGTCATGCACTTAAGTAACTGAATAAATTTTGACAATATTGGGGTACATAGAAAACCAAGCAACATACTAAAAAAAATTGCATGTACTCTACATACCTATTATATAACAACAACTCTCTCCAGTTGTAGTCCATTAATTGGCAGAAAACTACTATATATTTTTTAACCTGCTATTCCATTCTAATGAATTACTGGTTGACCAAACTCCTATTGAAGAATTTGTTATATTTTCTATTGAACTACTATAGCTTCTACTGAACTACTATATAACTAAAAACATAACAATTCATACCAATATGAGAGAAAGAGAGAAGGAATACAAAGTCACTTGTTTTTTAAATACTGAAGGAAAAGGTTGTTTTATGCATTTTTCCAAACACATCTGAAAACTCATGTGGAACTACATCGAAAATGTATTTGACATCCATTTATCCAATACACAAACAGGAAGATTTTTTAATAATGCCAAGCAATACACAACAATAGTAATGAGGTCATTTAAGCCAATCAAGTATACCAAGAACTCAAGTAGAGATAAAAAAATATCTGACATATCCTATTAAAGAGTGATACCAATAAAAATCAAGAGAATAATTTAGCAACAAATAGATTGCCATTGGAGCATTTAGACAAACACACGGGATGCCATTTTCTCCAACCCACTCAGAAATGTCATTTCCAATCAAAAAAATAATTACTAATCAAATAAATATCGGACAATACAGATATGTATCATTACAAAAAAATCAAACAAATTATACATATATGTATCACGTATCGTTAAGGTTCTTAGTGTCTAAACAATCAGTACCAAATGTAATACACAATGTGTGTATGTGTGTGTGTGTGAGTGAGTGAGTGAGAGAGATATATATACACACACACACACACACATATATATATATATATATATATATATATATATATATATATATATAGAGAGAGAGAGAGAGAGAGAGATTATAGTGGGAATATCTTAGAAATTCCAATGCAAAGTCTAGAATCAACTTTACCAAATCTTTTTTACTGCACATCGAGTAACTATCATTTTAGTATATAAAGATTTTGAAAATCAATCAAACTCATCTTATAATCACCATATGTAATTGCCAAATATGTCAATCTCAACATATTTTTTAATATTAAAAGTATTAATGATTCATAAGAAAACAAACCTTTTGTGCAACAAACAACTAAAATTTATGTAATTCACTATGGGTAATAAAAAAAACTCCACCCAATTAAATTGGATGGAAAAATTTGTTTGGATCTTATTGACACTACAAAACAATTTGATTTTTTCGGAGTAATAAAAGTAAACTTAATACTCCTACTAATAGTTCTGTCAAGAAGAATTCATTGAAAATATTCATTAATCAATGCATTAAAATAACCCATTTAAATAGGATGGAAACATTGATTGCGCTTTTGTAATAGAACAGACACTGGGATTTTGTAATAGAACATAACCCAACAAACCCAAGTAGTTATAGGCTAACAGTTATCTTATCAAACAAAGTAATAAACTAAGATTTTTTATTCAGTCATCCATAACTTGAATCTCAAATAATGGTCATCCACGTAATGTGAAGACCTTTCTAAACTACTATTGAAATTACTATCTAAATCCTAAGATCAAAGTTAAACAAAACATTTTTAAAGCACACATATATGTTATATTATAAGTACAATTTTACTAGTTGTCCATGCTCACGTAGACCTTTACAATAATATATATTATATTATCAATGTTTACCCTAAAGAGTGATGAACCTTACCAATCCTGGAAAAAATTCCATAACTGACATCTATAATAGTTAACTCAAGAAGATAAAGCTCCTTCCAATATATCAAACTCTATTTTCATCATGAATCCACTCAATTGACCATCGAACATTATTTTCACACGAGAACTTCATAGATATGTCATTGTATTCATCTTACAAGAAAATCAATATACACATTTAAAAGAAAAAAATAAACTTCAATATAAAACCAACTCTTGTAAAGAAATATGTAATTTTGTTAATTTAATTCAGTCTGTAATTCTGCTACTTTTAACTTTTGTAAAGATAATCAATATAGACTACTTTAAGTTTATTACTTGAAAACCATATTACTTGATAATTATCGCATTCGCAAAGAGATTCATGTTCTCTTTTCATGGGTATGAAATTTCTATTGTGCCTTTTAAAAAAGAGAAAAAAAAGTTTATTGTAATAAAGGAAGAACAACCCTCAGCTTGAACCAAAACATAAAACGATCCTACAACACCTTTAACCAAACAAAAATCAGTAAAAAAGTTATGTAACAGAAGCATATCATCAATCCAAACTCAGTTATATTAAAATTGACATAAAATTTAGGTTAATAGTTGAAACCTCTCCAGACAATGGCCCAATAGTCATTTGAAATGCTCCAGAATATCAAGTCAAATGAGCAACAAAGATGCAAAAATATCAAATCAAGTGTGCATTTTGTATAATTTCAAATTCAGGGGTATAACTCAAACTTAACAGTATTTTGAATCTAACCTCACCTTTATGACATATATTAACTTACACCCCAAAATCCCTACAAAATTCACAAAGTATAAAAATATCCTCCTAAAGCGTCACTTGCATTTATTGTCAAATACCTACGGGACAATAAAAAATATGAATTTTTAAAATCCCTCGACTTCGCTAAGACATCCAAATAAAAATTAAGAAAAATGAACGAAAGGTTAGTTACCGTACCATCGTCGTCAACTACCACTGGTGCAAAAACCTAATGTCAAAACAAAAAAATTGAATGAAATTCTAATGAAAATTTAATAACGAAAAAATAGAGAAAACAGTGAATTTTGATATATTTATATGAAATAAGAAATAATCAAGAGTTTAAATAGATCTTCTCAACAAATAATGCTATGTAAATGAAAAAAATGAAAGTAAATGAATAAACACCTTCCATTAATGAATATATTTGTAAATATTGAAAATTAAACTAACATGATAATTTCAAACACAATATGTTCTTTTATGAATATAATTTGGGACACAGTTTAACAATGATCAGGTTCTGATGACGGTTTCTCATCCAATATCTGCTTGGTAATGTCACCTCTAGTACCAGATCTGCTCGGTTCCTGGTCCATGGTGTTAGAGATGAGTTACTCTGTTAGGTTTCGTACCTGAATAAATGTGGGATTTGGTTGGGTCTTTGTGTTGCAAGAGAGGGATGTAAAAACCCACTATCTTATGTGATGGTGATGGAACCATTACCAATCTTTGGATATAAAAGGCTTTGTGGGTGAGGAGATTTTAGGTGGATGAGACTCTGTCTAGGAAAACATCGGTTTAGAATTAAATTCCTTTTGGAAAGATGGCTAATGATTTATACCGATGACTCAATTTTTACAATTACCCAATTTTAACATATGAATTACGAATATACCATGTTAGTCTCAAATTTCATCTTTCACTATGAACCCTTGGATTATCATGGTTCTTCAAAGTTGACTACATCCTAGCCACTAATTAGCTTATCTCAATTATGGAATAGTAAAAACATCTTACTCCTTATTATATATACTAGCGGAATGCCTGTGCCTGAAGGGACGGTGAAAAATTCCAAAGTGCGTAATTATAAAATGATGAAAATTTTCAAAGTACATAATTGCAAAACAGCAAAAATATTGTTCCCCAACAAAATGAAATGTAATTGTTTTGAAAAAAATTGGCCATAATCTTCTTGTTTATCGAATTATACACCTTTCTTAACAAATAAAAAATAGTCCAACAACATTTTTTCAAATAATCTAAATTCATCAAATTTTGACAGAATTCCTATTATTTATAGGACTATCCACCACTCTTTAAGAAATAAAAAAATAGTACAACAACAATATTCAAATATACCTAATTTATCAATCAAAATAAAATATTATTTCATTCTCTAAAAGGGAAAATCAAAAATTAACAAAATGTTATACCAACAACTAACTATAATACATAAACAAATTATTAAATCTGGATCGGTAAAACTAATTCCGCAATCATCTCATTGAATCGTTCAACCGTCAATATCACTACCTGTTACAAAAAAATGGGACATCAAATATGTAAAAGAAGGTCGTCACAAAATCTACACAAAAATCCTTTATGATGGCATACCTGAACTTCAACTCAGAAAGATGGCAAATGAAAGGCCTAAACTCATCAAAGTCTTTTGTAGGCAATGAAGCCCCATCCAAGGATTCCAGCTCCAGATCAACCATGGGTGATAGAGACCCAATTAACATATTCAAAATATATACTCCTAGGCTATAAGAGATAATGAAGAACCTTGATATAGTAAACCTGAAACCGCTCTTGAGAAATCATCTTTCCACTTGATAAGATAAAATCTCTAACCTAAGAAATCGCAGCCCCTCAAAGTCTGAGAAAATAATTATGAGATAAAAAGGTTTAGATAAAACTGATAAAACAACATGATTCAATAAAATGAACCTGCAAGTGATACAATTTTGTCAATAAATAATTAAGTGCTTATTAAATTTACAACTATCAACGGAAAACATAAGGAAAACAAAAAAACTGTAAAAAAATAGTCAAAATAAAAATGGAAATAAGAAATGGTGTGATATTTTTGGAGGTTATCCCACAAATGTTTTAAGTAATCTCTGGCGGCAACATCGGTCTAATTTTCATTATTTTTAGATCACCAATATTTTTTTTTATCAAACAACACCATGAGATTGAGAATGAGGTTAGGAGTTTGCAAATAATACCTTCATATGGCTAGTAAATCCCTTATTTTTTTTATCTTTTTGTGCAAACTAATACCAAAGTTTAAGCCAGATATAATGCAAAGAACCATTTTTTTATATTTTCTTAAATTTCTACTGATATATAACACCAAACTTAAGCTATTGTCATATTTAAGGGACCGTTTGGTTAGTTGAAGAAGTTTATATGTTTGTTCATACATCAGCATATATATCACGCATATATATAGTAGAAGTGCATATATACACATAAATCCTAAATAAGTCAATAGGATTCAAATTAACCTCAATTTTGAATAGAAAGTAACTAAAATATGAAAATTTTAAGAAAGGCTAAGAAATGGAAATGAGTTGCAAGAATAACAATCATGTTCCAATGTAATAGAAAAATAACTAAAAATCAAAAATTTGAAAAGCAATATCTAAAACGACCAAGAGACATATTGAGTACCTGAGATAGGGGAGGCCCGTAAGAGACGGACCCATAATGCACTTCCTTTCGTGATAATGAATTCAAGGAAGCAAAGAAGGATTGGACCTTTCGAACAATTGATGTAAGCTTGAAAGTTAAATATAAAGTCAAGGATAAAAAGAGGCTTCCATAATCTTTATTCAAGAAGAACCAATACAGAATAGGTGCTGGTAACAACACACGACACAACAGTAGAGTGTACTCAACTAGAGTCAGCATTTGACCGTGTCTGCGGAAATTATGGGCCCTACCATTTTTATATACATTAGCAGCACCAGCTTAAAAGCCACTGATGTCTGCCGTGCCATTGAAAATGATGGTGAAAATTTCATGCCAAAACAGTGGTTTCACTTTTGGCGGCACCATGAAAAATGGGTAGAAAATATTATCATTTCAATACCACCAGTACAGTCCAATAACATGAAGCACAAACACCATGCAATAGCCAACGATAAGGTGAGAACTGAGGCTGATCAAAGTGACCCCTTTGGTAATAAACTTACATTATACACAAAAAGACTTGAAAACTAAATGCAATTAATCTATGAAAAAATATTAAACCAATTTACATAACAAATGAACATGAAGATAATCCAAACCTTAGGTATTTGTAAAGGATTTTTCGAAGCATACTCACAAAGCTTCTCGATCTTCCGATCATTTGGTTCAGCATTCTGCAATATGATATTGAACAAATTAGAAGCCTTTGGAATGCCTTTAGAAACAGGTTTCCCAAATAAAAAGAAAAGTGTGTTTCGAGGACAATATTCCAGTTGACAATTTTTTTCACAGTGGATTGATCGAAATAGTCCAACATCAAGCTTCGAAACTAAATACCAAAATGATTGGTAAGCGTTGAGAATGAACAAAATTGTAAAGTCTTGTGATTGAGAAACGCGTTTAATGACCTGAGAGTGAGGGAATATATTAGTTAGAACCTTTTGTAGCATTTGATAGGTTGTCTTGACCTTTCCCTCATTGAAGAACAGAGGGGAGTTGATGTTTATAATGATGATGAGAGTCTTTTGTAGGGGGAAGTTGATGTTGACAGGCTGCAAGAAAAAGGGACTATGTAAATCTTAAGGATGCAAGTCTTTTGCAGTTTCTAGTGGATATGAGGGGAGTTGATGTTGATGATCGATAACTAAGAGATGACCTAATGAATATGCTCATCTTTGTCCATGAAACAACAATTGCAGTTCTTACTTGGGCGACTTTCCTGCTATCACATCATCCCTCCAGAATGAAAAATGCCCAGGCTGAGATTGATTTCGTGGTTGGTAAGGGACAAATAACCTTTGAGTCAATTTAAAAATTACAATACTTGAGACTTATTATTGTGGAGACTTTACGCTTGTATCCTCATCCTCCTTTCGGGGGGAGGACCAATAAAATGTGTTGAAGACCAACTTTCACTAATGGAGTCAACTGTAGCACTGACCATGTTGTTAAAAAAGTTTGATGTTGAGCTCAAAGGATCTCTAGAGCCTGTTGAACTTGTTACTGGAGCAACCATTCACACAAATAATGGACTTTGGGGTAATTTGAAGAAGAGATGTGATGTTCATTTACTCTAATTTATTTGTTACACTTTATTCAAAAGCACTTTTGTAATGTAAAACCGGATTCAACTAACATGTGAAAATGGTATTGATTAGTTGAAGGTGAAAATTGTCCACCATTGACACACATAAATTGGTAATGAATGTAACTAAAAATAAACATTGAAAAACAGTAAGCAAACACACATATGCACTCGTGCACATACATATACATGTTATCATTACACAATTCACCTCCACGAATATATATATACATACCTACTAAATTTCTTGCCCTCGTAAGAAGACCTAAGAACACACTTAAGTCGCGATGATTGTGTTCAGGCCCTCTACGATTTGAAGCGTCCATGAGGTGACAATATATTTTAGGCATATATGCATTATGAAACTAAAAGAATACGAATTTATTTTTTCTATTATGCATAAAAATTTCTACCATATAGTTCTTAGGAATAATGTTGATATCCCGAGAGATTAAAACACAACAAAAATGATATAGGAATCACATCGTTCCAAGGATATAAACTATTAAATATAATCCACTGCTACCAACTCAAGCATCAACACAATATTTATCTTTTCATTCAGAAAATTTAAAGATCGTCGTAGCTACCCTTAGTTTAATATTTGCAATTTAAATATGCTGAAAGTATGAACCTGCTCGATCCATCAGACCTGGAGAAAGCCTGAACCTGCTCGATCCATCATAACTGCTTAGGCCAGCTTAAACTAAGAACCATAAGGATACATAAATTAATAATAAACACATTTAATATTATGAAGATAAACCAATGTATTCATTTACGTCCAAGATTTTTCCGTACACATGGTCAATGTAGCACAAACCTGAAGCATTGAGATCAATAAGTGAAATCAGAATATTCCATCAGATTACTACACACCAAAACATTAGAGATGAAAAAACAATAAAATGTTTCGTAAAAAAGCCATCGTATGAGTAAAATATCACAAATTTCTTTAAGAAAAATATAGATAATTCCAACCATGTAATAAGAAAAAGAAACAACAATTATAGTCATCAAACGAGAAGATGTAAACCTATCAATACTAAACTTTAAATTGATGCCATATCTCAAACGGTACATGAGATTAAAAAAAATCTGCAATGATACCTGAGATAAAAAAACATCAAATTAGAAATGAAACCCCAACATTAAATTGAAGCCCAACTGTAAGAGGTTTCACATAAGCATCACATATGTTAATATTTTGAGTTTCTATAGTTTTTCACATAAGCAAGACATTCAAATAAGCAAACCTAAAAGTGAAATCTATACAGAAATGTAATATACATGTTTTATATGAAATCTGTATAAAAATGTCATGTACTAAAATCTGTACCGGACATTTACAACTACATAGATTTCATATACATATTGTACATGAAATCTGTACAGAAATGTCATATACTGAAATTGAAACCTCAAATTGACGAATATCATACCTATAAGTATATAAGACCTAAAAGTAAAACCCCAAACTGAAATTGAAAAATGTATATCAAAAATTGAAAAAAGTATACACGGATATTAAAAATTGTGTTGAAAACCTCAAATTGAATGAATCTACCTAAGCTACCAAACTGATATACATGTATATCAGCTTTCATCATTTTCTTCTTTTCTTGAATTTACCTAAGTACATAAAAGAAGCCAAATAAAAATGCATCAAGATTACATCGCAACGTGTTGTGGAAGCTAATAAAAATAAAGAAAAAACAAAGGACGAATGAGGGGAGAATAGAGATATCATACCCATACCTTCCAAATTTAAAAAAGCACAATTCTAAGAATTAGGGCTTCAAAAGCCCTACTATCAAAATTTGAAACAAAAAAAAACATCCTAGAGAATACCTAAACAAATTCGAAAAAAAAATTACAAATGAAAAATAGATGAGAGAAAAAGAAATCCGATAAAAGGTAGAGCCTATAGATAGAGACGTACCTCGTAAGAGAGTGAGAGAGAGAGATGAAACAAAACAAATGAGTGAAAGAAAGCGTGTTCGATCTTGCTTCTCTTGGTGGTGGTTTCTCTCTTGTGAAGTTACTAATTCAACCCTTGTTTTGAATTAAAGTAAGAGAGGTAAATCAAATAGAAGTGAAGGAAAAGAGGGGGAAATAAAAAATTAGAGGGACAAAAGAGGAAAATGCAATAAAATAATCTCAACAATTGGATTCTTGCATTGATGACTCAATTCTAGCCTCTAATTAGCTTATCCAACTTATGGAATAGTGTCAAATATCTACTCATTATATATATATATATATATATATATATATATATATATATATATATGTTGCATGATAACTTTCGGATGGAATATATGGATATGAATAATTAGAATTGATTTTGTAAACATTTGTGGTGTTTTCACTTTACGATTGTAATCCATGTACATTACCTAGTATTAATTTTTTTAATTATTTTAAGAAAACAGTTTTTACAATGCTTTTAAGTGAAGTTTCCCATTAATCCCATATTTAGGATGCTTTTGAGATGTGTAAGAAAAAATTTGGATTTTTTTTAGAAAACTTGTCCTAAAAAGCACTATCTTTTAAATGTTTTTTTAATTTCTTTATAACACTCATTTTTATGACGCTTTCACCTAAAAAAAGTGATGTAAATGGCCTTTTAGAACACTTTTTAGTCATTGTATAAATTCCTTTTTCTTTTATTTTATTCCATGTATTGATACGACTATCAAATATCGTTTCCTTGCTCGTCTGCACAATTTAACGCAATACAACATTGGATGTCAATTAATAGTTATAAGGTTTAAATATCCAACCTACGTAAATATTTCCTATATTAAACGAGTGTAATCTATTAATAACCAAATTAAACAACCTTAAACGAAATCCCAAACCCAAAATCACCAACACGGAATTTTAACACTTTTTTCCTTAATGAATACATTTACCCATACCAAGATACAAAGAACTAAGGTCTCATATTTGGCAATAATATATAATCGCGAGTCTAGTTTAGAATCCAACTTGAATTGCCTAAACTAGATTTATGTTTTAGTTGATATTGAAGTTTTACTAACATTTGTACAACCTGACCCGAAAGCAACCTCAAATTTAGGGTCAACTTTGTAGAAAAAGATTTACTAATTGGAAACTAATTAGGTATTATACTCTCCATTTTTGTAAAGGTATGCGAATACAACTTCATATAAACTTCTAATCATCTAAAGATCATTTATAGTCTAAGATAAATTCAAGTTTTTCTAACAAGTGTACAAAAGAAACCTTAGATTTTAGGTCCACTTTGTAGATAAGTTTTTACTAACTGGAAACTAATTAGATATTATAGAATACATTGTTTAAAATTCATGTGAATCTAGTTTCATATAAAATTTGAATAAACGAAAACTCATTTATAGTCTATGATGTATTCAAATTTCACTACCATGTGTACAATTTGTTAAGAAAACACCCTAAAATTTTGGGTCAACTTTGTAGATAAATCTTGTACTAATTAGAAACTAATTATGTGTTTTAACATACATGGTTGGAAAGATATGTGAATATAGTTTCATGTAAACATGGAATCAGCTAAAAATAATTTATAATCTATAAGATATTCAATTTTTAGTAACAGATGTATTATCTCCAAATTCTAACGAATTTGATGCAAAGTTCATCTTCTCCAAGTGCCAAAAAGGGTGATCAACAATCCACTGCCAACTTTTGAAGCTTCTAAATAGCCCACATATCATATTCCTCCTAGTTTCAGGTGTATAAAAACAATAATGACCTAAATCGACCAACTCTAGGTGAATCAAAACACATATAAGGATCAATTTCATTTCTCGTTAAAATGTAAAAGTCATTAATGTAAAGTTAATTAATTTCTAATTTACCCATTTTAGCACATGGTTTCATCTTCATCAATTCAACTCATAATCATCTTTCAAAACATAGATTGTAATATGATAAACTAGAATTATAAACAATTTGCAAATTTAAATCACACTAAAAGATGGGTTTTCTCTCTATAACGCTGACAAAAAGCCATGCCTAGTTGTATAGTTTTCGTATCCTACTCTCTATTGATGCAAAGTGCAAAGACATTCTCGTGTTCCATCAACAGACATACAAAATTTAAAAAGGAGGAAAAATCAACACTCGTAGGTTCTGAGAGCAACTAGACTACCATATTGTTGCATAGATACTCATAGTTTATACTTTTTGAAACACCCCGCCCGCCCGGGGAGAGCGAACAGAGCGCTACTACGATAAACTAAATCAAATCCACAATATAACAAGGTATAGAGCATCTAAATCCCATAATAGAAAAGAAACCACTAATCTCAAATCTCTTCAAATAAATACAACAATTCTCTCGAATAAATTACAGCATCTAACTCGAAAATAAAATACAAATATCCAATGCTCTATACATCAAAAATAAATACAAGTCTTCTCATCTCTTGTATTAAAATTCTTCCCAAATAATCCTCGCTAAAAATAAATCTCCAAATCAAATCCAAAGCGCCCAAAAATCCGCGCTAACCTGCCACTAAAAGAAAAGATGGGGAAGTACACAATACGACAGGAAGATGCTCAACAAAAAGTTAGCGATGAATAAAACGTCACAAAACGAATACGAATATTCAAATCAAATGTGAATCTCACAAGAATTTTTATCAATATAATTTCTCAAAAACACATTAATCAGAGTCACCAGGCCTCACCATACCGCGCCATACTATATCAAGTAGCCGAAAAAGGAGTTTTGGCGGGTGCCCAACCTCCGTGCCATATTAAAATCCCATGACAACATGCTCAACACCAAATATAATACCACATGAATCGAAATTAGATTCCAATAAATTTTTCCAGATTCCAAATGCATTAAACAATTCAAATATGAGTCAATAATCACAAGAAAACAAAGGGAATAACACTCGCGAGTTTAAGAAGCATATTGTGTAAAACCCCATACCTTAAACCACCAAAAAGAACCAACATGAATCATCACAAAAATTAACCTCAAAATCTAATCAAACCATCACGTTCCTCTCGCGAAAATAATCAAATCTCGTTCTAGCCCAAACTCGAGAAAACACCAAATAATCCTTCTAATCTAAGGTTGAAATCTTGAATAAGTTTGGGGCTATGGTTTGTATATGAAAGGGAGTAATTTTGGAGAGGTCTTCTAGTTGAAAAGCTTGAGAAAAAGTGATATGAAAAGCCAATCCACGAATTTGTTGATATATAAAGGATTAAGAGTTTGATTAAGAAAAGAGTTCTAATCAGATACAAACACTAAAAATTTTATTCCGGACGATCGGACCGTTGGAATTGGATGAAATTTTACAGAGAATTAACTGAAGACGATAGGAAGCTACAGAAAAAATTCAGCTCGATCGGACCGTTCACTATTTTTAAATAGTTTTTTTTCTAGAGAGTTTTATGCTCCGAGGACTCTTAGAGAGTTTTATGTTTTGAGGACTCTTCTATATAATAAAAATTCAATTAAATCTCCATTTTAATTCCGATTTCGAAACCGTTTGAAATTCTCGCCTTTAAAAATAATAACCAACATATTTGAGCAATAAAAATAATTTTATCTAAAAATTTATTTTTCCTCTTAATTACGAAAATACCCTCAAAATTACGCGGGTTGTTACACTTCCCCACTAACAATGGAATTTCGCCCTCAAAATTCGCCGAATACCTAACTCTCAAAAATCAGGCCAACAATATCCAAAAATAATCCCGTCTCCAAAACAAATTCCTCACGTCTAATCTAGATGCCTAACGCGAAACGATTCTCTAAAAATTTCTATCTCCAAAATATGCGCCACAAAAATGGAACCGACCCAAAATCCAAGACCCGAGGGTTGTCGTATACCTAAGCTCTGATACCATTCTGTAACACCCTGCCCTCCCGAGGAGAGCGAGCGATACGCTACTCATCAATAAAACTAACCAAAACCACAATATAACAAGGTATGGAGCATCTAAAACCCAAACAACAAATAGAACTACAAATCTCAATCTCTTCAAAAAAATACCAAGTCTCTCGAATTACATACAACAACTATCTAACTCGAAACAAATAAATCTCCAATGCTCTATACATCAAAAATAAATACAATTCTTCCAACTTGTATTCTCCAATAATCTTCCAAATAATCATCGCTAAAAATTAATCTCCAAATCAAATCCAAAGCGCCCAAAAATCCGCGCTAACCTTCCACTAAAAGAAAAGATGGGGAAGTACACAATACGACAGGAAGATGCTCAACAAAAAGTTAGCGATGAATAAAACGTCACAATACGAATACGAATATTCAAATCAAATGTGAATCTCACAAGCATTTTTATCAATATAATTTCTCAACAACACATTAATCAGAGTCACCAGGCCTCACCATACCCCGCCATACTTTATCAAGTAGCCGAAAAAGGAGTCTTGGCGGGTGCCCAACCTCAGTGCCATATTAAAATCTCATGACAACATGATCAACACCAAATATAATACCACATGAATCGAAATTAGATTCCAATAAATTTTTCCAGATTCCAAATGAATTTAACAATTCAAATATGAGTCAATAATCACAAGAAAACAAAGGGAATAACACTCACGAGATTAAGAAGCATATTGTGTAAAACCCCATACCTTAAACCACCAAAAAGAACCAACATGAATTATCACAAAAATCAACCTCAAAATCTAATCAAACCATCACGTTCCTCTCGCGAAAATAATCAAATCTCGTTCTAGCCCAAACTCGAGAAAACACCGAATAAGCCTTCTAATCTAAGGTTGAAATCTTGAATAAGTTTGGGGCTATGGTTTGTATATGAAAGGGAGTAATTTTGGAGAGGTCTTCTGGTTGAAAAGCTTAAGAAAAAGTGATATGAAAAGCCAATCCACGAATTTGTTGATATATAAAGGATTAAGAGTTTGATTAAGAAAAGAGTTCTAATCAGATACAAACACTAAAAATTTTATTCTGGACGATCGGACCGTTGGAATTGGATGAAATTTTACAGAGAATTAACTGAAGACGATAGGAAGCTACAGAAAAAATTTAGCTCGATCGGACCGTTCACTATTTTTAAATAGTTTTTTTTCTAGAGAGTTTTATGCTCCGATGACTCTTAGAGAGTTTTATGTTTTGAGGACTCTTCTATATAATAAAAATATAATTAAATCTCCATTTTAATTCCGATTTCGAAACCGTTTGAAATTCTCGCCTTTAAAAATAATAACCAACATATTTGAGCAATAAAAATAATTTTATCTCAAAATTTATTTTTCCTCTTAATTTCGAAAATACCCCCAAAATTACGCGGGTTGTTACACTTCCCCACTAACAATGGAATTTCTCCCTCGAAATTCGCCGAATACCTAACTCTCAAAAATCAGGCCAACAATCTCCAAAAATAATCCCGTCTCCAAAACAAATTCCTCACATCTAATCTAGATGCCTAACACGAAACGATTCTCTAAAAATTTCTATCTCCAAAATATGCGCCACAAAAATGCAACCGACCAAAAATCCAAGACCCGAGGGTTGTCGTATACCTAAGCTCTGATACCATTCTGTAACACCCCGCCCTCCCGGGGAGAGCGAGCGATGCGCTACTCATCGATAAAACTAACCAAAACCACAATATAACAAGGTATGGAGCATCTAAATCCCAAACAACAAATAGAACTACAAATCTCAATCTCTTCAAATAAATACCAAGTCTTTCGAATTACATACAACAACTATCTAACTCGAAACAAATAAATCTCCAATGCTCTATACATCAAAAATAAATACAATTCTTCCAACTTGTATTCTCCAATAATCTTCCAAATAATCCTCGCTAAAAATTAATCTCCAAATCAAATCCAAAGCGCCTAAAAATCCGCGCTAACCTTCCACTAAAAGAAAACATGGGGAAGTACACAATACTACAGGAAGATGCTCAACAAAAAGTTAGGGATGAATAAAACGTCACAATACGAATAAGAATATTCAAATCAAATGTGAATCTCACAAGCATTTTTATCAATATAATTTCTCAACAACACATTAATCAGAGTCACCAGGCCTCACCATACCCCGCCATACTTTATCAAGTAGCCGAAAAAGGAGTCTTGGCGGGTGCCCAACCTCAGTGCCATATTAAAATCTCATGACAACATGATCAACACCAAATATAATACCACATGAATCGAAATTAGATTCCAATAAATTTTTCCAGATTCCAAATGAATTTAACAATTTAAATATGAGTCAATAATCACAAGAAAACAAAGGGAATAACACTCGCGAGATTAAGAAGCATATTGTGTAAAACCCCATACCTTAAACCACATTAATTATGTTAGGGTCGATGAGACATTCCGAACTAACATAAAGTTATTATATGTTTGGGGTCGATGTGAGATGCCGAACCAAACCTTAAACTGGTGTCGCGATGAAAGAGTCTCGAACCAGAATATGTGTATATAAATATTTTTTTATAGTTGGGGTCGATGGATATTTCCGAACCAACTCTTACTTGGGGTCGATGAATCATTCTGAACCAAGAGTCCTTTATGTGTGGTAAAAAGGATATGTTAGTGATAACTGATATTAAATACATTATTGTGTGATAAAAATGTATCCTATGTGCATAATCTACAGATTTAGAATAGTAGATAATGAACTGAATTGTAAATTTCTTTGTAATAATTTATAGCGTGATGTAATTATTACAAGAATAAGGATTACGAGTAGTACATAAGTTACCTACGCTTGCGGTTACTATAACTAGGTGAACTAGGTATCCTTGTTAGACATGCACTATAGAAGAGAGGTGAGGAAGTTCAAGGGAGTTGTGCAAAACCTTAATATGTGTAATCAATAACTCAATTGTGACAATTTCTTGCAAAATATTTTCAAATGTTTTGAGTACTAACTCTTGCTGTGTAAATTTTTTTTAAAAACCTTTTAGGTGCCCAGCCACAGGGACAGCCAGCATGATTTCATTCCAGGGATTTGGGAGCTGCAGCACGTGTGGATGTTGCAGGGATTGTTTAGACGCTTCCTCTTTTTCAGTTCTAATGCAGGATTTCAATTTTCGTATTCTTGTTGGGACATGTTGTCCTATCTTTACTTTTACGGTTTAGTCTGATTCTAGATTTTGAGTTATCCTTTATTGGCCGTGGTTTTTGGCAAGACTTTACCTGCATTCGTTTATTTATGCAAATTGTTTTATTATTACTAGAATTGTAATGTGTTTGGATGGATTATTTATTTTGCTTAAGAAAGATAAAATTTGGCACTCGCTAATTTTCACTTAGGTGGTTAGTAACTTAAAAAGCTTTCGGAAGTGATGCTAAGAATTAACCATTTAAGAAACCTGTTTAAATTAAATTAAGGCTTTATCACCCAAGTTTTAATTGGGCGGGGTGTCACATTGTAATAGTAAGGGCACAGAGGGAATTACTTGGCTTCCACCCCTACCATGGAAAATATCAAAAGCTCAAAGTTGTCCAAAAGGCAAGTGAGTTTCTTATACAACTTGATGGTTTCCTTATGAGGAACATAATAAACTTCCTCACATCTACCACAATATATACGTGATGGAAGAGAAGAGATGTACTTCATGTAACGCAGGCATTTTCCACATTTGCTAAGCAACTGTCCAGAATCTGAAAGTGGAGAAAACTGTGCTTCAAATAATTAGTCGATATTTTCAATACGCTTAACAAAGTAGCTGAACTTTTGCTTAAATTATTCAAGTACATGGTGTACAACAAAAAAATGATTTTCTTGACCTTTAGAAACAAGAGTGATTTTCTGCTCTATAAAACTCCAGATATCAGGCAAACAGAGATCTGGATCTATGTGTTGATACCCTTTGATTAGGCTGATACTTAACGATGTTGGAACCAACTTCCTTTCAACATGTACCTGTACATAGTTACGCTCACTTATGTTGTTAATATGAAGAGGTATGCATTCATATGTTCCTATTCCATTCCTTTCCACTAAAGATATCATCTCACTCTCACTAAGGTAATAATCTGTAAGTGCAGCGTTTCCCACATATAGCTCAACTTTTGAAATTTCTATTTCCCCCCTTCAGTAAACTGAGGAATATTTTTATGGTTCACTACCAGCCATGGCATAATTGATGTAAATCCGTTAACTGTAACACGCTACTGTCCAACACAAAAAAAGCAGTTTCAATAACTGAAAACTCAATTTTTGTCATCATATATTTGTAATTTGGAGAAAGAGTCCCCAGAAAATGTTAACAAAAATACTGGTAGTCTCCAATCATTGGTACCTAGCATATCCTCAGTAGCTGAACGCATTGGGGTAATTGGGGGTGGGGGGCACCCTCATCAGTCCCTGATTGTGGCTTAAGATAACCATCAGCTAATAGCTTCCCAACATAACTATCATACTGAATTATTTATTCGTTCAACAAGAGAACTTCTAAAGTCAAATGATGAAGGTTACACGGTGCTCTCTCTTCGAGTATATCTTATGAAACCTTGAGTATACAAACGCTCATCGAATTTCATAGCCAACTGAGGTCCAAAGCCTAATGCACTTGAATCAACCTTCAGTATTTAGACAAGAAGGGCGACTCTTGCTTTCATGTTTTTCTGATATAATAGTAATCTTTATACACAATCATTATACATAACAATGAAGTAATCTTTACAAAAACAAAACAAACCTACAATTAATTTTTTCAATTAAAACACACCCAGGTGAAGAAGATACCTGATAAAATGCAAGGAGAGCAGTAAGGCCATTAAGACAAGAAAAAGCGACATTGATAGTCACTATGGGATTGGGATAAAAACCTTCATCTCTGAATTCAAACATCACACCACACGCCAATTACCCAACTATCTTTCACTCTCTACAAGAAATGAGGTGTCTTTGTGAATTAATATTATTAGGTGTACAGTTTTAAAATGATATACATTTTTATTAGACACCTTTGTATTTCAAGAGCAGAGATGTCCAAAATAGATGCCTATGTCATCTAAAGTTCATATATCAAGAATCGATCAAATGCAAATCGACAAAGTGATTCGGATCTGTAAATTGTTTTGATATATGAATTTTGATGTCACGTTGTAAAATGTGCGTGTGTGCGTGAGAGATAGATAGATAGATAGATAGATAGATAGATAGATAGATAGATAGATAGATAGATAGATAGATAGATAGATAGAGAGAGAGAGAGAGAGAGAGAGAGTGGTCACGTGAAGAAGATTGCACATGTCAAATAAGCAACTAAACATAAATACTACCTCTGTCCTTATTCCTAGTGCCAATTATACTACCAAAACTATCACTAAGGTAATGAGGGTGAAATCTTGCCAAGCTTCACAAAGTAACCACTATAAAACAAAATTCAGAAATGAATGACAATGATAGAAAAATACCGTCAACTAAAATGAAAAAAACTCTTCAAAAATAAATAATATACCAAGAAACTCTTCCTCTTTTTTACGGGATCTATATTTGATCCAAAAATAGATTGGTAAGTAACACATTCAATTCAACTAGTGCATTTAGTTCAAATTAGTACACTGTACCAGAAGAGGGATATAATATTTTGAGTTTTTCACGATTAAGTAGTTGGAGAAACATTTTTGTATATAAGTCACGTGCTTTTAGATACTACGGACAGTTTTTATTCCCCACCCCCGTACTTGTAGACGGACAAAAGAAAAAACAAAATCAATTTCCATTTCTAACATAATCAAAGAATGCATGACTAAATTGATTGTCATACCTGTTAGATATCCCCATCCACAAGCTCACCTTCAACAATTCTCCTCTCATGCTTCGTTTACTTCTGATACAATAAATACAATCCAAAATAAAGAAATATGAGGACTACAGTACTGATTGCATAAAGGATTAGTTATGTTCATAAAAAATAAGGTATAAAAATAATTTTAATACAACAACTTTCTTCTTTGTAATATACTTTGTAGAAAGGCCTAACATTTTTATCCTCTGAAATATTATATCTTTTTGTCAAACCACTATAGATATTTTATCCTCAGTACCGAGCAACTAATCGAAATTTCCGTACAAATTGAACAAATGTACCCAAGGTTGTCAAGTTTATAAAAACTAATCCACTTTTAGTTTGAACATGATTAAACTAATCCTCTCATAAATTTCTCATTGAACTGTAAAAAATGAAGTTTATGAAAAAATTAAGCAACGTCAACATATTGGAAACTTTAAAGAACTTGTAAACAAAGGCTTAAGATCAAGAAAGAAAGTGGTTCAGTTATTGTTTATTAATAATTTGGATAAAATAGAGGCTTATTATCCCATGTGGTGTGGGTATGTTAGAATCACAAAATAAGATGGAGCGAGAGGCAGCGAGAACCTAAAGCAGATAAGTGGATATAAACGGAAGCATACGGCTATAACGCATCACCCATGTTATGAATAAGGTTGAAACAATTGGTGAGTGAAACAATAAACAAATTTTTCGTTATCCCGTTCTTTTATAAGATACAATCAAGTGTTGAGCATGTAAAACTAACTAACATTTCATTCCCTTATTGAAGATATTGTACTCTAGATCATAAATTTGGTCAAGTCATATAAGTTAACTACGTGTTGCCACTTGTCAAGATGAATTTTATTGGGATACTCTGATACTAACTAATAATTTCTAACTGGATTTAGTGAAGTCATCTAGCTAGTTCAATTGATTTCTTAGACTTGAACATCTCCACTCCTACCGTCTTTAAAATTAACTTCCATTTTTCCTATGGAATGAAATCTTCTAAAACAAATTTCCCATCGCCCTGGACATTCTTATCATCAAAGACCTTCAAAAATGAGGTAATGAGCGCCATCTTTGAGTTATTTTTTTGGTCCCGTATCTACGGAATTGGAACGCCAACTTTATGTTACATCAAATCCCCCTATTATATCTTCCGCTAGCAGTGTGATTTTTTTCTCGTTCGAGATGCTACAGATGTATATGTTTTTCTATCATAGGCTTTTGGTTTACCAAGTATGGTCCACCGTGCTAGATGTTGGTGCAATATCCAGTGATCACAAAATTTATCCATGGTGTGTGATGGTAGGAAAGAATTAAGGAGCAATTGTGCCAATAATGGGAGAAGTCATTTTTATGATTTACTTCACAATGGATAAAGGATTACATGATGGAAATTTTATTGCAATACAATTATGAGCCCCACATGTTCATGAGAGCGCGTGAACACAACCAAAGTCTCCTCTTGGTCACTGAATATACCGAGATGTTTGGGGGTTGGTTTGGGTGTTCACCCTTTAGCGGCATGTTTTTAAGCTTACACTAGATACTTAACATTATCATTATATTCTCAATTTGGGAGTCCGTGACTACGCGGTCAATTTGACGCGACTGAAAATGTGTCTCAGAAATGCGTTCACTCTAGGCTCAAGTGCAAGCCTGTCGCTCAAGTAATAATTCGATAAGTCGGGTATTGATCCTCAGGGAACTAAGACAACGAAGTTGTAACGATGGGAAAAGACTAAGGAATCCTACATTTGACTCTAAAAAGAAAAAGAGAAAATGATTTGGTTGTGGGAATGATTAAACTAAATGCAAGTATGAAATTATGAAAAGATGAAATTACACTAAATTGCCTAAAATGCTAATGAAAACTGGTTTAAAACTTTAAACTATGAATGAGAAAAACAGGACGGGAATACAATCCCCCAACCCTAGTGTATTGCAGTTATAATACTAATCGTAAATTTAACAGATTAATTTAACCCAGAATTTAGTACTCCCAAGAATTACGTATACGAGGTTCAAGCCCGCGTCATACTTAATCTGAGGATGAGTAAATCGGTATCGCAATAGTGACACTCGAATTGCATTCTGAATCATCACGGTTACCCAAAGGCAATCGAGATATAAAGATCTACAATTGTTGTGCACCTACGCAATACGATCGTAATCAATCACTAAATTTAGAGGATTAATGTTATACACATGCGACTAACGCATCAGGCTGGGTTCATGTATCCCGGCCTTAGAAAATCTAGCCTAGCATGCTGAAAGTGATGAAAACAGTGTTTGATTTGCAGAAAACCATGATTAATCTAAGAAAAACTTGTAAATTGATGTAGAAAGAAATTTAAGAGAAGAAACAACTCACTAATTTTACCAAAGCAGTAATTACATAAATTACGAATACTGGTAATCAAAGAACTTCTGAATAATCTTCACTATTGCAATTCAAACTGGAAATTGTATATAAACTAGGGTTTTCGGGAAAAGAAAGGAAAATTCTATTAATTCCCCCTAATTCTACGTTCAAATAATTATAATAAAATGGGTTTTTATACCCTACAATAATTTTGGAGTTTCAGCTGCACTAGGACTCTTTTTAGGAGAAGATAAGATTTGCAAATCTCGATGGCCGGACCTGTCCGGGGTAGGGGCGGATCGGTTCTTTTTATTTTTAGGCGGACCGGTCCGCGGCGAACCGGTTCTTTTATTTTTCACCCTCCTTCGATTTGCTTCCGATCCGGGTCTTCTGGAGGTTTGTACAGCGGACCGGTCCGGGGTAGGGGCGGACCGGTCTGCCTGTTTAACTTTTTTCCTCATCTTTGACTACTCATATCTTTTGTTTCGGGACTCCGATTGAGGTACCGTTTCTTCCTACGTGCTCATGAGTGTGATATCTTCAATTTCTCTTTAGGTACCTCATTCGAATTCCGGATAAAAATTACAGTTTTGCCCTTTTTACTTTCCTTCTTGTCTTTCGTTATTCTTTCGGTCTCCTTCTTTCGTTTCTTGACATCAAATACCTGCAAAACTCATACGAAATACCAGAAACTCGGTGTACTTGTTAGGATAAGTCAGTAGCAAGATTATGAGATAAAGTCAAATCGATTACGTTGTTCGAGGTGCTTAAAGTAACTAAATTAAGGGATAAATTAGGAAGAATTTATGCCTAATCAAACCCCCCATAACTTAGAACTTTGCACGTCCCGAGCAATGTAAAAGAATCCGAGCACGGCTCGATTCTTGAAAAATATTTTATTAGGATAGAATACCTTTTTTCACGGGCAACCGATTGCATTTAGCATATGCAACAAGCCTTTAAACCCCTAGGTTACCCTAGTAGGGCGAGTTGTGTCTCGTGAGGGTTTGCAGTGAATATACCCACAAAATTCGTTATTGACTCAAAGAAATATCAAAATATGCAAAAATTATATAATTCAAACTTTTCCAAAAAATAATCATCATCAAGTCACGTTCAAGAGTTTCAAATCATTGTGCGTGTGTGCGAAGCCTGAAATTTAACCGCGAATTTCCACCAATTCACCATTACGTTACTTATTTGAAAATTCGTTTTGATTTCAAAATCTCACGGAATGCTATCTCGAACGAATCATTTGAAATGTGGATATGCGTGATATAAAGAGTAAATATAATGGACGCAAAGTCACGCACACAAGTAGAAAGACGGAAATTTATTGTGATTAGAATCTCATCAACGGAATACGGCTTTTCAAAATGGGAACATTGCCTCTTATTCACGCATTCAATCTCTTTTTATTATCTTTTGGTGTCTTAGCTCTCCATGCATTAATCAATTTCGTAATTTGGACTCGATTAGGACTTTTTCGAGTTTTAAGGTATATTGGGTAAAATGAAAATGGTAGAGAAGGTTGGAATTGGAAAAGCCATTTATGATGTCCATTTTTGCTCAATTTCCATCTTTAGTCAATTTCGTCTTTGTGTATGTTGAATTTTACAACTTGAGACTTTAAACCGACTTTTAATGATATTTTTGAAAAAATTGAATTCCAATTTTTATTTATTTTGAAAAAAATATTTTTGGAATTTTCAAAATTTTATGATTTTTTTTTGGAAATTTCTGGGCATTTTGAAAATTTGTGAAGTTTTAGGAATACGCACTTGTGACCCCCCCTAACTTAGACTTTTGCATTGTCCTCAAGCAAAAAGGACTAAAATCTAAACAAGGCAAAATAATAAGTACGATAAATAAAACAAACAAATGGAGAAAAATGCAGATTTTATAACATACAAGATTGTGGTACAATTACAAGGAAAAGCATTCAAACATATGAACAGGGAAAAAACAAGTAAAAACTGCAGAACCACATCAAGCTTCACTGGGGCAGGGGATGGGAAGAACTGGGCGCATCGGGGCCATAGGGGTAATAGAAATAGGGTGGCAGTGGCTCATTAGGATCCCCTTGGCGGTGATATATGTGTTTAGGCATAAATTCTTCACATTTATCCCCTTAATTTCAGTATTTTTATGATCCCGTGCGGTGTAAATAGCTTGGATTTGTGTCATATTTATGCTACTAACCCTTTTTGGCAAGTATTTCGTATTTTGTATATCTCTTATGTATTTTACAGGTATTTCATGCACGAAAGATGGAAAAGAGAACTCAAAATAGTGAAAGAAACCAAGAATCGGGGTGTTGAAGGGCATTTTCGTAATTTTTCAGCCTTAGTCCGGAAGTGGGGCCAACTGGAAAGTTGAAGATCTTTCAATTACAAGAACACTGGAAAAAACGGCACCTCAATCCGAGCTACGGTGAAAGAGTTATGATCCCTTGAAGTTGCGGAAAAATCATAGAAGAAAGGCTAGGAAGGCAAGTTCAAGGGTATTTTCGTAATTATGCAGCGCGATCCCGGGGGTGGAGTCAACTGGAAAGTTGAAGAGCTCGGAACAACGAGAATACTGGAAAAAACGGCACCCAAATCCAAGCTACGGTAAAGGAGTTGAGAAAAAATCCAAGGAAGAAAAGAAGAAAGTTGGAAAATATTCTAAGTGTTGAAAGAGGCCCAGAAACCAGCCAATTCACCCGAACCGGTACACCCAGAACCCGAACCGGTTACAAAATTTGTCACGCTCCAGAACCGTTACAAAATTTGTCACGCTCTAGAACCGTTTCAAAATTAGTCACGCTTTCTAAGTGTGACAAATTGGCAGATACGGGATTTTTATTTTGTGTTTATCTTTTAGCCAAAAGAGTTTTATGTTTTTGGGACTCTTCTAAACGACCTATGGCCTATATATTTAGTCATTAGGACTCTTTTTATTCATATTTCATTTATGTAAAAGCTCCATAACAAGTAGGAATATCTAGGAGAAAGATTCACATATTTTGCACCATTAATTCAAGAGCTTTTCCAGTTTTTCTTCAATCTTTGATTTCTTCTTGCATGTTCTTGTTCTTCAATTGTGGTAATTTTTATTTCCAGCACTTTTATTATTATTTACCATGTTAGGCTAGGTTTTTAAAGGCTGGGATACATGAACCCAACCTGATGTGTTAATTGCATGTGTATAATATTAGTCCTCTGAATTTAATGATTGATTATGACCGTATTGCGTAGTTACACAACAATTGTAGATCTTTATATCTCGTTTGTCTCTAGGTACTCGTGATGATTTAGAATGCAATTCGAATGCTACTATCACGATACTGATTTACTCATCCTCAAATTAAGTATGACGCGGGCTTGAACCTCGTATACGTAATGCTTGGGAGTACTAAATTCCGGGTCAAATTAATCAGTTAAATTTACGATTAGTTTTATACCATCAATGCACTAGTGTTGGGGGATTGTGTCTCTACCTTAATTTTTCCAATTAGTTTTAGTTAACTTCTTTATTTTTCCCTTTTTCCTTTCTCACTCAATCATCATCTTTTACACTTTAATTTTTTTTGAAGTATTAAATCAATTAAAATCTATCAAACATTCCTTGTGGATTCGATACCCAGACTCGCCACTATACTCCGCAAGAGTGTAGTTAAAGTTTAGTTTTTTTTGTATTGTGGTTGGAAGCCGACAACAACGACTAGCGTATTTACACGGACGCTCGGTTTCCGACTCGATCAATATGTTCGCTTGGAAACGGAGTATCAATTTCGTATCGCGACGATAATTGGTCAAAAAGTTATCGAAGTTCGTTTCGAGTGCCTCCATTCGATTGGAGAGGTCGCTACCCGCCCACTCAAAATTCGGGTCATCCTCTTTGTCCGCCGACTCTTCATTAGGACCAACATCCCCCATTTCGACATTCGCACCGGCTGCCTCTTCTTCCTCGTCGCTCTCGCTCGAGGCAGCCTCTTCTTCACTATCACCTCCTCACCGTGCTCGTAGGACAGCTAACTGTTTAGTGCTCTTAGTGCGGGTTCCCTGGATGAAAGGACCGAGAATGCAGGTATAATCGAGCGACGCCGCTATTCCAGCATCTTTGAGGATAGAAGTGATCAAACGGGCATAGGGCAATGGGGCACCACCCTTCTCATCCAAGGACGCATTGATGATATTGGCGTATAAGGATCGGGCCAGGTGGATAGAAGTGTGTGGGTCAAAAAGATGGTAGGTCAAAATGGCCTGCCGGGGCCGCATGGCGGAATCATTGGACGTTTGCAATATGTTGGCGCACACAATCTGAAAAGTGAGGCGCGCTTTCTCATTAAGGCGTCCAACGACGACGGTTTACCTTGCCAAGCCACATCCGGTGCAATGCGGGCCATGATAACTTCCTTGGTGACCGGGGGACGTTTCATGGATAGGTGAATTCGAGAACTTACGGAACATCGTACTCGGCCAACTTGTCCGTGAGAAGAGCCAAAGAAATTGGGATGACATTCCCATCCACGTAAGCTTGGGCCTCGAATTGGCCCGTCCGAACTAGGGTACCATAAAAGGATCGGACTTCGGTTGCCCAAATCGCTTCATAGGGTTCATTGAGGAATCGGCACCACCCCCTAGCCATGAATAGGGTGGTGACGGAGTTAGGCAGCCCGGTCCATTGGACAATGCGCTCCATATAGAGTTTGCGATCCCAACCGAAAAATCGATGGCACCATCACTTCTCTTGGCGGGAGAGTAATTTGCCATGATCGAAGGGTTGGATGTCGATGGAGTCATACTTAGTGGGGGCAGAGCGTTGGGCCATGAGAACAAGAGAGATTTTAGGCTTTGAAAACTAGGGAGGGAGAAGAGAAGAGTTTGGTTGAAGGTGTGAAGATAAAGAGAGAGTTTGGGTGTGTATTTATAGGTGAAAGGGTGTGGGTAGGGGTTAGATTTGGAGGGAAAAGGTTTGGAGGGAAAGGGGGTGAATTTGGGAGGGAAATGGAAGGGTTGGGAGTTGGGAAGATGAATTGGAGGGAATGAATGGGATTGGGGAGAAGGGGGGTGAATCTTGGGAAGGGTTAAAAATAGACCTGCAGAAGGCGGACCGATCCGGTGTAGGGGCGGATCGGTCCGGTATTTTGAAATTCAAGCAAATCCGACTAGAGGACCGATCCTTTTAAAAATTAAAGGAACCGATCCGGGACGGACCGATCCGGCCATAAAATAAAGGAACCGGTCCGGCCCAGGGTTTTTAGGCTGGATTTTCCCCTAACTTAATTTCGAACGCTCTTCTCCTAAAAAAATTCGCTTTCGTAACATACTCCGGATTAATATGGATTAAAAACCTCTCGGTAGCCATGACCAACGCAATTCGACTCAATGTTCCCGAAACATGCGAATGATCTTTCCCGAATGTACCTTAATCCTATCGACGCTCACTACACACACGACTCTCTGTACACACACGACTCTCACCCCATACGCGTCGGGGGTGCAATAACCTTGTTGTAACAGCTCATTCTACCCCGTAAACGGGGTTCGACAACCAAACAATGTCGACTTCTTCCGTACACGCCTCTAGATATGTCTTTAGGCATTTTCTATTCACTTTGAATGTATTTCCCCCTTTTAAAACGTCTAATTCAACAGCTCCGTGAGGGAAAAAATTCTTCACAACGAACGGGCCAGACCATCGTGACCGCAAATTGCCCGGAAAGAGATGAAGCCGAGAGTTATAGAGAAGAACTTTTTGTCCGGGATGAAACTCTTTGCGTCGAACGATGTTATCGTGTGCGAGTTTCATCCTTTCTTTGGAAATTTTAGCATTCTCATACGCATCATTGCGTAGTTCTTCTAACTCATTCAATTGAAGTTTGTGGGCTTCACCGGCCTTACCCAAGGCATAGTTTAATTCCTTGATTTCCCAATACGCCTTGTGCTATAATTCAACGGGAATATGGTAAGGTTTTCCATACACAAAGTGGAAAGGGGACATGCCGAGTTTATTTTTATATGCGGTACGATAGTCCCATAGCGAATCGTTCAATCTAAGTGACCAATCTTTTCGGGTAGGATTGACGGTCTTTTCAAGAATGTTCTTGATTTCCCGATTTTCTAGTTTGGCCTGCCCATTCGTTTGTGAGTGATAAGTCGTTCCAATATTGTGAACGACAGCATATTTTCTCATTAGCTTCTCGAGTGGCCTATTGCAAAAATGCGTCCCATTATCGCTGATTATCGCTTTCGGTGCACCGAAGCGGGAAAGTATGTGTTCCTACCGGAATTTTATCACCACTTTGTTGTCATTTGTCTTGGTAGCTATAGCTTCCACCCATTTAGAAACGTAGTCTACTGCGACAACGATGTATAGGAAACCAAAGGAAGGGGGGAAGGGATCCATGAAGTCAATACCCCAATAATCGAAGATCTCAATGATGAGTATGTGGGTAAGAGGCAACATGTCTCATCGAATAATGGCTCCCATCCATTGGCACCTATTGCAAGATTTGCAAGCATCGTTTACATCCCGAAATATTGTGGGCCAGTAGAGGCCGCATTGCAAAATTTTAGCGACCGTATTTTTCGTCGAAAAGTGGTCTCCACAAGCTTTCGAATGACAAAACTGGATGACTTTTGGGATCTCGTCATCCGGTACACATCGTCGGATGATTTGGTCAGCGCAATATTTAAAAAGGAATGGATCGTCCTACAAAAACATATGCGACCAAGTAAGAAACCTCTTCTTATCTTGCGGTGTCCAGTTGGGAGGGATGACTCCCGTGACAAGGAAGTTCACTATATCCGCAAACTAGGGCAAAGGAGAGGTAGCAAAAAGTTGCTCATCCAGAAAGTATTCGTCTATGGGTATGGGATCACTAGGTACGTCGGACGAAAGCCGTGATAAGTGGTCGGCAATGACGTTTTCTAATCCTTTCTTATCTTTAATGGAGAGATTGAACTCTTGTAGGAGTAGGATCCACCTTATGAGGCGCGGCTTTGCGTCTTTCTTTACAAGTAGGTGTTTTAAAGTCGCGTGGTCGGTGAAGCAAGTAATGGGAGAACCGATGAGATATGACCGGAATTTATCAAGGGCAAAGACTACCGCTAGCAACTCTTTCTCCGTGGTAGAGTAGTTGAGTTGTGGTCCCGTAAGAGTCCGACTAGCTTAGTAGATGACATGAGATTGCTTATCTTTTCTTTGGCCCAAAACAGCCCCTATTACATAATCGCTAGCATCACACATAAGTTCGAATGGCAAGGACCAATCCGGAACTTGCATGATAGGGGCGGACACAAGCATGGTTTTCAGTTTTTCAAAAGAGATTTGGCATGATTTCGTCCACTCGAATGGTGTGTCCTTCATGAGTAGGTTACTTAAGGGTCTATCGATGGCGCTAAAGTCCTTAATGAACCTTCGATAAAACCTCGCGTGGCCCAAGAAAGAGCGCACATCCTTAAGAGATTTTGGTGGAGGAAGATCATCTATGACATCTATTTTGGACCTATCGACTTCTATCCCCTTGGATGATAGTATCTGGCCAAGAACTATTCCCTCGGTGACCAAGAAATGGCATTTCTCCCAATTCGGCACTAAGTTCTTTTCCACACACCGGGCAAGTACTTTTTCTAGTTTTTCTAGACAATGATCGAAAGAGGTGCCAAAAATGCTGAAATCGTCCATGAACACTTCGAGTCCTCTCTCGACCATGTCGCTAAATAAGCTCAACATGCACTTTGGAAGGTCGCAGGTGCATTACACAAGACGAATGGCATACGTTTGTAGGAAAACGTACCAAAAGGGCAAGTGAAGGTCATTTTCTCCTGGTCAAGTACATCTACCTCAATCTGATTATATCCGAAATAACCATCAAGGAAGCAATAGTAAGGGTGGCCCGCTACCCTCTCAAGCATTTGATCAATGAATGGTAAGGGGAAATGATCTTTCGTAGTTCCTGCATTGAGTTTTCGGTAATCAATGCAAATGCGCCACCCGGTGGTGGTACGTTGGGGAACTAGATCTCCCTTAGCATTCTCAATCAGTGTCATGCCCGACTTCTTCGGGACGACTTGAATGGGACTCACCCACTTGCTGTCTGAGATTGGGTAGATAATCCCGACATCCAATGACTTGATAATCTCGGTTCTCACTACTTCTTTCATGTTGGGATTAAGCCTTCTTTACATTTCTCTTAAGGTCTTGACATCCTCTTCGAGATGGATCTTATGAGTGCAAATAAAAGGACTTATCCCTTTCAAATTAGCAATGCACCAACCAAAAGCACTTTGGTGCTTCCTCAGAATTTTTAACAGTTTACCCTCCTGCTCGTCGTCTAGGCTAGAGGAGATAACAACAGGAAATGTCTCATCCTCTCCTAGGTATGCATATTTAATATGGGAGGGGAGTTTCTTTAATTCGAGGGTTGGAAATTTTTCGCTGGAGGGAACCATGTGTGTATCCCTCGGTGGTAACTCCTCGAATCTCAAAACCCAATTAACATCTCTCGCATCCTTGTCCGACGTTCCCTCATCGAGTAACTCTATCAACTCCCTAACCTCCCTCTCGAAGTCGTTGTACGTCCCCTCACTCTCGTGGCTCGACACTAGACATGACCCTAAGGCATCACCGCAATAATTCTCCTCAAAGTACTCTTCTACTATCTCATCTATGAAGCTCACCGCGTGAAGATCATCTTCCTCCCCCGTATGTTGGGCTATGTGAAAGATGTTGGTCTCTAAGGTCATATTCCCAAAGGTGAGTTGCATTCGCCCATTCCGAGTATTGATGATTGCGTTAGCCGTAGCTAAGAATGGGCGCCCAAGAATGATGGGAACATGATTGCTCGAGTTGAAGGAGGACTCCGTTTCCCAAGTGACAAAATCTACCGGTAAGTAGAAAGTGTCAACTTGGACGATCACGTCCTCGACTATACCTCTTGGGATCTTCACAGTTCGATCCACTAATTGGAGAGTGACCTTTTTGGGCTTGAGATCGCCCAAGTCAAGTTACCTATAGATGGAGTAAGGGAGTATATTCACACTTGCTCCCAAATCAAGTAAGACTTTCTCGATTTTGTTTTCTCCAATGATGTATGAAATGATGGGTGCACCGGGATCTTTGAATTTAGGTGGGAGATCATTTAGTAGAATGGAGCTCACATTCTGGGCTAGAAAGACATTCTTCTTTACCTTCATCTTTCTCTTTACCGTCAATAAGTCTTTGATGACTTTTCCATAAGCTGGAATTTGCTTAATGGCATCGAGAAAAGGTAAATCCAGCCTCACTTGTTTTAGCACTTCTAGCACGTCTTCACGTGGGTTTCCTTTATGGGAAGGAATCAACCTTTGAGGAAACGGTGCCGTAGAGGGTGGTTTCACTACTACCTTGGGCTCACTAGTGTCTTCTTTGTCACTCTCATTTAAGGGGACATCTTCGGCCTCTTTCGTGCCGAGCAAAATCTCCTTATCTTTCGTTGTGTCGTGCGGAGGAGGTGATAAATCAACGACTCTCCCACTACGAAGAGTGGTCACAGCTTGACATTGCTCCTGATGTTCAGTAGAGGTGGAGCTAACACTAGTTTGACCTTGGGGAGGTCTTTGGCCTTGGGCAGGAAACTTGCCCTTTTCTTGGACACTCAACGAGTATTGTGTCTTTGACAGATTCGCATTTATGTTGCTAATCAAACGATCATATTTAGCATTAGTTGCAGTCTGACTTGCGATAAATTGATTCATGGTATCCTCGAGAGTTCTCTGCGGTGGCGGGATATAAGATCCTGGAAGTGGTGGTGCTTGCACATGTCCTTGCATGTGTGGGGCTTGTTGAAAGTGTTGTGGTGGAGGAGGGGTAACATGGGAAGTAGGGTTCATTGTAGCATGTTGTTTCCCATAGCTAAAACCAGGATGGTTTTCCCATGAAGGGTTGTAAGAATTTCCGTGCGGTGCACCGAAATTACCCTTAAAACCCCCTATACCACTAACTTGCTCTTGAAGCATCAATTTGTAGGCGGGTATAGTCGGGCATTCCTCAGTTGAATGACCTGCCTCACAAATTGCACACACCTTTTTGACGGGGTTTATTATGGATCCAGTTGTTCCTCTTCCACATATCCCACATAGGTCTCGCACTTCTTTCTCAAGTATATCGATCCGACTGTCCGCTATAGAACTCTTTCCTACATGAAATAGGCCGGATGCCGTCGGAGTGGTGGCCACTTAACGATTTCGATTTGGAGCATTAGGGTCAGATGTATCCTAGGATTGGGTAGTCTCGGCGACATACCTCAGGTGAAGCTCAGCATCGTGGGCGTCTAAGTCGACAAAGGGACCACTTCCCATGGTTTCAACAAGTTGCTTCGAGTTAAGATTCATCCCATTATAGAGAAAAGGGATGATTTGCGATGCATCAAATCCATGATGGGGGCATGAAGTAACTAACTCATTGAAACGCTCGTAACATCGATGAAATGGCTTATTTTTAGATTGTCTGAACGCTTGAATTTGAGCCTTTATGGAGATTGTTCGATGTGGTGGGAAGAATTTCTTAAAAAATCTCGATTGCAACTCGTTCCAAGATGGAATCGAGCTTGGAGGTAAAGACCATAGCCAGGTCTTAGCTTTATCTTTGAGTGATAAGGGGAAGAGTTTGAGGCGGATCACCTCTTGTGTGCAGGTTTGATCATTGAGAGTGTCGCACACATCTTCAAATTCCCTAATGTGGAGATATGGCTTTTCGGAGTCCATACCGTGGTAATGTGGTAACATCTGGATCATCCCGTTTTTAAAGGGAAATAGCCCTATATTATACGGGAGTATAATGCATCCCGGAGTGACAGTGCGCTCGGGATATAAGAATTCTCGCAACGGACGGAATGGGGCCTCTTCCTCACCGGCAGGTGCATTACTGTGTTGTGACATCTCGCTCTCACTTAACGACTCGATGCTCTCACTAGGTGTGCTCGAAGTGTGCTCGGAGGTGTGTCCTATGAAGGAAAACGGAGGGTTATTGGAGATTGAGTGTGACGGTGTGGGAGGTGGGATCCAGAACTGTGGGACGTTTGGAGTGTGGGGGCTATCTGGGTTGTACTCAACTATTGGATTTTCGTGAATGCTGGTTGGAGTATTATGAGGTGTGGGAGTGAATTTAGAATTTTTCATTAAAAGCTTGTGAGAGATGGTGGTGAATCTTTTTGTGTTTTTTTGAATTTTTTATGTTTTTGGATTTTTTGAAATTTTTGGTCAAAGCTTTAGATTGACTCGATCTAATCCTAAGTCTACCTAACTCCCCGGCAGCGGCGCTAAAAACTTGACGCGACTGAAAATGTGTCTCAGAAATGAGTTCACTCTAGGCTCAAGTGCAAGCCTGCCGCTCAAGTAATAATCCGATAAGTCGGGTATCGATCCTCAGGGAACTAAGACAACGAAGTGGTAACGACGGGAAAAGACTAAGAAATCCTAACTTTGACTCTAAAAAGAAAAAGAGAAAATGATTTGGTTGTGGGATGATTAAACTAAATGCAATTATGAAAAGATGAAATTACACTAAATTACCTAAACTGCTAATGAAAACTGGTTTAAAACTTTAAACTATGAATGAGAAAAACAGGATGGGAATACAATCCCCCAACCCTAGTGTATTGCAGTAATAATACTAATCGTAAATTTAACTGGTTAATTTGACCCAAAATTTAGTACTCCCAAGCATTACGTATACGAGGTTCAAGCCCGCGTCATACTTAATCTGAGGACGCGTAAATCGGTATCACGACAGTGATACTCGAATTGCATTATAAACCATCCCGGTTACCCAGAGGCAATCGAGATATAAAGATCTACAATTGTTGTGTACCTGCGCAATACGATCGTAATCAATCACTAAATTCAGAGGATTAATGTTATACACATGCAACTAATGCATCAGGCTGGATTCATGTATCCCGACCTTAGAAAATCTAGCCTAGCATGCTGAAAGTGATGAAAACAGTGTTTGATTTGCAGAAAACCATGATTAATCTAAGGAAAACTTGTAAATTGATGTAGAAAGAAATTTAAGAGAAGAAACAACTCACTAATTTTACCAAAGCAGTAACTACAGCAATTACGAATACTGGTAATCAAAGAACCTCTGAATAATCTTCACTATTGCAATTAAAACTGGAAATTGTATCCAAACTAGGGTTTTCTGGAAAAGAAAAGAAAATTCTATTAATCCCCCCTAATTCTCTGTGAAAATAATGATAATAAAATGGTTTTTTATACCCTACAAGAATTTCGGAGTTTCAGCTGCACTAGGACTCTTTTTAGGAGAAGATAAGATTTGTAAATCTCGATGGCCTGTAACAACCCGCCTAATAAGATACCGGGCGATCACTCCAATATTAAATTAAAACAGGAGTCACATATGGATCATCCTTAGCATCACTATCGAAAATCCATTTAATTACTAATATCCTATTAGGTGGCTGTTAAAAACTTTTACTTAACTACTCTTTTTACGAATAAATTACAACATCCACAATTAAATGCGTAATGAACTGAAATGAAAATGAAAGGAATTAAAATAACCGAACACTCGGTCCAAATATACAACCATATCGAATGCTATACTGAAAGAATAAATAAATGCTATTAAGCCATTGGCTCGAATGTTTATACAATATCTCCTATCTAGAGTACAAGGAAGGAAACGTCTACCGATAACCTGCAAGCATCCACAGCTGCTGCAGCAGACGTCTGACTCGAAAGAATTTCCATCCAGGCGTCCCTGTGTCTGGACACCTATGTATGTATATAATATAACAAGAAAGGAGAAGTAGATAAACGGGTCAGAGCCCGATTGTTTTGAAAATATTTTGCAAGTGCATAAATGCCTTATTATTTTGAAAAAGGTTTTATCTCATATTTAAGGTTGGTATCGCACTCCCATGAGATACCCCTCACCTCTCCGCTAATAGTGCACTCCTAGCGCATCTATCTAGAACATTCTAGTCAAGCTACCCTGCTAAACTAGTCTATCACCCCACCACTATCTACCCTAGATAGTCCAAGTAATGTACTAAGGGCTAAGCTTCACCCCAGTCTCAACGTTATGCCATGTTCGTGCGTGGGGTGTCTCGCAAAGCGAAATCTAAACAAGGAACCCTCCCGATACACAACTACGCGGCACGGTCGATAGTCGAGATCCGCCAGTCCCTAAGTACAGAAAGATATATAATAATATATATACCATAAGAATTAATAATATAAGAGCACTAAGGATTAAACTTCTCCCCAGTCTCAACACACTGCCATATTCGTGCGTGGGGTGTCTCGCGAAGCGAAATCCAAACAAGGAACCCCCCCGATACACTACTATGCGGCAAGGTCGATCGTCGGGATCCATTAGACCCTCGGTACTCGATTCATCCATATATACATATCCATATTACAATATACATCCTGATCTATCTCCCGGACTGAGGATTTATATACAAGTATTTATCAATACTTTTCATTTTCTCAAAACATTCCATTTCCCTTTTTATACTCAGGAAATGTAAATATAAAAGCCAATTCATTATCATGAATTGCTTTACCAAGTCATATGCTTTTTAAAAGCCAATTTTTATTATCATAAAAATGCTTTTCCTTTATATGTCATCCCCCAAAGCCATTTCCATTATCATGAAAATGCTTTGATCAAATAATGCTTCCACATCCCTTCTTCCATCCGGGAGTGTTACCGAAGCTAAACCTTTATCCCATTTCCCTTTTTATACTCAGGAAATGTAAATATAAAGCCAATCCATTATCATGAATTGCTTTAATAAATCTAAGACCGCCCCTCCGGGTTTCCCCACTGGACGCGCCCCTAAATGGCTATCATCTTCCAGGGCCTCCAAGACAACCTGGGAACCTAACAACGTCGGGAAACGGCCATATTTCCTCCGGGAAAGTCAGGACCACACCCAGAATCCCCTAACCAGCGCAGAAAAATATAAATAACCACCCATATGGCCTAGGAACTATATCCAACCTGCTCAACAGCCAGGAAGGCTTCACCACAACGCGCGCAACTTCCCTTATGATAGCGATTTAGGGAGGTGTGTAACCATAATCCATAATTTATCAATTATGAAAAACATTTATCTTTCCATTTTGAAAATATTCATTTTTATATTTTCAAAATCATTTCCATCATATCATATATATATATACATATATATATACTATAATCACATAATATATACATATACCATATATCCCTCCTAGAATATATATATGTACTTTATATGATGGCCATATATGCCAAACCGTCTATCGATGACCAATAATCCCAAAGATTCTCTCAAAGAATCATAATCATGCATTCATATATTCATAATACTAAACCCAAAGTATATTCTTACTTTAATAAATAATACATACTTAAATCCCATCTACGGATTCATTTGGATATCTCCAATTATACTAATTCACTCTAAGTGAATACACACATATATAAACTCCCAATTCCTCAAGTCCTTTAGGACATAACCCTCCATAAATTTCTAATTTGGAAGGCCTTTAAACGTAAACTCAAAAAGGAGAAATAATCCTAATCTCCAAAATCTTGGGCTGAAAACAGGGCACCGGTCGACCGGTCCTATACCCCCGGTCGATCGCGGGTTGTAAATAAGCCTACGAAACAAAGCAGTAGGCCCTTTCTCCTTGACGCGGAGGTCTCCCAAATAAAATTCCTCAATTCCCTTAACCAACAGCCCAAATTCATTTTCGAGATTTCTAAACTACCCCAAAAAATTATCCCGAACATCTACGGAAATAATTCTAGCCGTAATTTTTCCAATTCCCGATTTGATTTCCGAGTTGGAAATTCCAACCCGGAGCTGCCATCTTGTAAAAATTATATCAAATCGTAGAAAAATCAAAAAAATACGAGGTCAGTGCCCACGTGACCGTATCGAAAAGATCTACAACTTTCGTGTTTTGGCCGAAAGCTAAATCATTTATCTTCTTGGCCGAAAATGACCCCAAAGGCTGCGGGTTACTATTCATTATCTCTCCCAAAATCCCAAACTCCATTTTTGTCCATTTTTGTTGTTTCTAACCTCACCCAACAACTCAATAAACATCTAATCTATGTTTTACAACTAACACATCAATTATTTTGGGGTATTAAATCATTTCTCTTAGTTTTAAACCCTAAAATCATAAAAAACCCCAACTTATGATTTTAACCCATTTCAATCCAATTTTTCACTCCATTTACATGGATTTAACACTAGAAATCATTAAGAGTTTACATTACATCAATATGTAAACTCATATCTAAGTTTTCCCAATTTTATTTTAAGGGTTCTAACCCTAAAATCATGTTTATACCAAATGTGATATGAGAGGATTGCACAAAATGAAATAAAGCAAGTAAACACTTGCCTGGAGGATGAAATCCGACGACCTCGAGTCGAATCCGGCGGAGTTTGGCCCGAATCTCCCTTTTTCTCTCAAATTATTCCTTCCTCTCTCTTTTCTCTCTTCTCTTTCTTTTCTTTCCCTTTCTCTCTCTTTATAAAGAAAGAAAAAGGGTTTAAACCCTTAAAACCCAAAAACGACTCGTTTACCCAATTACGAGTTACTTTTACCTCTAAAAATATCCGAAACTCATTTTCGACAATCGGACACTCTTTTCCGACTATCTCGGCCATTCCGAGAATTATGGCGCAGTCGAAATTCCCATTCGAGGTACTTGACCGCAAATCACTATTCCAACCCAAAATAAATACATGCGGGTTTTCTACTCAAAATCTTACCTCTTTTGTCGCAATACTCCACGGCGACATATAATTAAATTATTTTGACCTATATAGTCCCAAAATAATTTATAACACCCTTCGAAAATCATTCAATCCTCGAAAATCCCAAAAATTACTATTTAGGAAAATTCCTCAAATTGCCAATTTATATTTAATTAGGGAATTTAATTGTCTCTAAAAAGGACGGGTTGTTACACTCCCCCCCTTACAACGGAATTTCGTCCTCGAAATTCAGATGCGACCTACACCACCAATCTTAGGATCACTCCAAATCCTAATACCTCAAGGGAAACGATACTAACCCAACGGTTCCCAACCATATGCTACACGACTATCACGATCGCAAAGTGACTCTTATACGTCACATAATACCCATCATCTATAATGCCTATCGACATGAATTTCAACCTTATATACTACGCCCATTCTATTTCAAGCGGTATATAAACCAACTTACCAAGGTGCCCATACACCTTTCTAACTCGTGCATATCTGCACATCCGTAGTGAACGTCTGACACGTAACACTCTCTCCCAATAAGGATCTCCTTTCCTCGGTGCAATACTCATCTATGGGTCCTCCCGACCCACGAAAATCAAACTCCTAATCTCGGCATTACTAACTCTAACGAGCCTACATCCTACAGTGCTACTGTCTATGCGTTACCCTACCTAAGCGAAAGGAGTCTCCTAATTATCCCTAGTGCCCAAGGCCTCTCTCAACTCCCGACGTTTGCTTGGTTTCGTGCGTGGGACGTCTCGCCAAGGCGAAATCCAAACAAGGAACCCTCCCGTTACACTACTCCCTCGCGTTGTCGGTCATCGAGATATAACGACCTAAGGCACACCAGCGGGACGTCCTAAATCCTACCTCGCTAACCTACGAACGCATTCCTACTATCTAATCCTTCCGCCCATACGAAAGGAAACCTAATTAACCAAGGTGCCTACTCTTTGTAGGAACACTACTAACATCACACTGAACAAAGATTTTCTCCAAATTTTCCTTCTTATTAAGGGTTGGCTATCATCCTCGAATCAATTCCTCTAAGTCCTACTCCACCCAACTATTTGTGGTGAGAGGACCACTTTAGTGCTTTTCCACAGCACAATATTTCCATAAGTGTACCATCATCACAGGGCTCATAGTCTATAGTGGTTCATCCACACTATAAGACTACCCCAAATCCTTGCATCCAATAACAGCTCTCCACGCCCGGCGCCGTTAAGAGTCATGTGTGGAGTGTCTCGCAAAGCGAAATCCAAACAAGGAACCCCTCCACACATTAACCCTTGACTTCGTCGGTCACGGAGTCCCGTTATTTTAACATGCACCCGGGATATCCCTATCCCCTAATCCAACAAAAAAAAGATGGTCTTAACTCCTATCTCTAACTAAGAGTCACACCACCCAGCGCTCGCACTATTTCTAAGTCCTTGCGCAAACCATGATGAGCTTTATCTTATAGCTCAACAATATTCCTGTGGGCCTTACATTATATCTATAAGGTTGCCACATATACCAACCAAAAAGAGGGAAGCCTCTACTCATCGAGGTTCCACTAATCCATAATAATAAAGGTGAACTCGACCTTTATCAAGGTGAGACACCACAATAACAACCTGTCCCCTCCAGGAACTGCGGACACGATAGACTTTCCATCATTAGCCTGCTATCGCTCCGATCAACCAATACATTATACGTATATAAACAAAATATAATCACCCGCCTCTATGGCGAGTGAAGGAAAACAAAATTCCGCTATCGCGGAAAACACATAGGCCTACATTATTATGTTATCGAGACCAAAACAAAACTCATATTACACACACGAGTCTAAGGCTATCGAACACCACAACTTCATCTAGCCACACCTCTTACCAAAATTTCTCGACTCTAGGCCCCATCTGGGTACCCTAACCTTGTCCTTTATTCCTATCGGAAAAGACTAACCGTGTGGCTCCGCACTCCACAACACCATCTGACTCTATAGCCTTGCTCCTTACAATCATCTTACTAATCCTCTTAACTCCTTCGTTAAAAGTAAATTCCACTACTGGTTCCAACAATCCTTCCTTGCAGAATTATGGGGTCTCACGGTTAAAACTATCCGTAAGATCCATTTGGAATCCTTATCTCCACGGGGTAATCCAACTTGAGTACCACTTTCTATCACAGTAGTACTTGGTTGCTCATAACTACTATACTTTAGTAGTCGTCGCAGCAATTCTTAGCATTTGCCACAAAGGAGAGTGGCATCTACTAAGGTCCTCGTCCCCAACTTCTCCCAGCTCCCCCAGCTAAGCTCCAACTCCTGCTGCCCTCCGAGCTCCGCACACGATTCTCAACGAGCACGTAAAAGATTTCTATAATCTTCTAATATGGCAGGAGATCGAAATCTCACAAGAGATATCAACAATCCTAATCCTGGGGCTCTATACAAATCGAGAGCAACGCTGAAAGCGTAGTACGTCCGCACAGATTCCTAAGGACACTAGAACCTGATGCTCTGATACCATCTGTAACAACCCGCCTAATAAGATACTGGGCGATCACTCCAATATTAAATTAAAACAGGAGTCACATATGGATCATCCTTAGCATCACTGTCGAAAATCCATTTAATTACTAATATCCTATTAGGGGGCTGTTAAAAACTTTTACTTAACTACTCTTTTTACGAATAAATTACAACATCCACAATTAAATGCGTAACGAACTGAAATGAAAATGAAAGGAATTAAAATAACCGAACACTCGGTCCAAATATACAACCATATCGAATGCTGTACTGAAATAATAAATAAATGCTATTGAGCCATTGACTCGAATGTTTATACAATATCTCCTATCTAGAGTACAAGGAAGGAAACGTCTACCGATAACCTGCAAGCATCCACAGCTGCTGCAGCAGACGTCTGACTCGAAAGAATTTCCATCCAGGCGTCCCTGTGTCTGGACACCTATGTATATATATAATATAACAAGAAAGGAGAAGTAGATAAACGGGTCAGAGACCGAATGTTTTGAAAATATTTTGCAAGTGCATAAATGCCTTATTATTTTGAAAAAAGGTTTTATCTCATATTTAAGGTTGGTATCGCACTCCCATGAGATACCCCTCACCTCTTCGCTAATAGTGCACTCCTAGCGCATCTATCTAGAACATTCTAGTCAAGCTACCCTGCTAAACTAGTCTATCACCCCACCACTATCTACCCTAGATAGTCCAAGTAATGTACTAAGGGCTAAGCTTCACCCCAGTCTCAACGTTATGCCATGTTCGTGCGTGGGGTGTCTCGCAAAGAGAAATCCAAACAAGGAACCCTCCCGATACACTACTACGCGGCACGGTCGATAGTCGAGATCCGCCAGTCCCTAAGTACAGAAAGATATATAATAATATATATACCATAAGAATTAATAATATAAGAGCACTAAGGATTAAACTTCTCCCCAGTCTCAACACACTGCCATATTCGTGCGTGGGGTGTCTCGCGAAGCGAAATCCAAACAAGGAACCCCCCCGATACACTACTATGCGGCAAGGTCGATCGTCGGGATCCATTAGACCCTCGGTACTCGATTCATCCATATATACATATCCATATTACAATATACATCCGGATCTATCTCCCGGACTGAGGATTTATATACAAGTATTTATCAATACTTTTTATTTTCTCAAAACATTCCATTTCCCTTTTTATACTCAGGAAATGTAAATATAAAAGCCAATTCATTATCATGAATTGTTTTACCAAGTCATATGCTTTTTAAAAGCCAATTTTTATTATCATAAAAATGCTTTTCCTTTATATGTCATCCCCCAAAGCCATTTCCATTATCATGAAAATGCTTTGATCAAATAATGCTTCCACATCCCTTCTTCCATCCGGGAGTGTTACCGAAGCTAAACCTTTATCCCATTTCCCTTTTTATACTCAGGAAATGTAAATATAAAGCCAATCCATTATCATGAATTGCTTTAATAAATCTAAGACCACCCCTCCGGGTTTCCCCACTGGACGCGCCCCTAAATGGCTATCATCTTCCAGGGCCTCCAAGACAACCTGGGAACCTAACAACGTCGGGAAGCGGCCATATTGCCTGTGGGAAAGTCAGGACCACACCCAGAATCCCCTAACCAGCGCAGAAAAATATAAATAACCGCCCATATGGCCTAGGGACTATATCCAACCTGCTCAACAGCCAGGAAGGCTTCACCACAACGCGCGCAACTTCCCTTATGATAGCGATTTAGGGAGGTGTGTAACCATAATCCATAATTTATCAATTATGAAAAACATTTATCTTTCCATTTTGAAAATATTCATTTTTGTATTTTCAAAATCATTTCCATCATATCATATATATATATATATATACATATATATATACTATAATCACATAATATATACATATACCATATATCCCTCCTAGAATATATATATGTACTTTATATGATGGCCATATATGCCAAACCGTCTATCGATGACCAATAATCCCAAAGATTCTCTCAAAGAATCATAATCATGCATTCATATATGCATAATACTAAACCCAAAGTATATTCTTACTTTAATAAATAATACATACTTAAATCCCATCTACGGATTCATTTGGATATCTCCAATTATACTAATTCACTCTAAGTGAATACACAAATATATAAACTCCCAATTCCTCAAGTCCTTTAGGACATAACCCTCCATAAATTTCTAATTTGAAAGGCTTTTAAACGTAAACTCAAAAAGGAGAAATAATCCTAATCTCCAAAATCTTGGGCTGAAAACAGGGCACCGGTCGACCGGTCCTATACCCCCGGTCGATCGCGGGTTGTAAATAAGCCTACGAAACAAAGCAGTAGGCCCTTTCTCCTTGACGCGGAGGTCTCCCAAATAAAATTCCTCAATTCCCTTAACCAACAGCCCAAATTCATTTTCGGGATTTCTAAACTACCCCAAAAAATTATCCCGAACATCTACGGAAATAATTCTAGCCGTAATTTTTCCAATTCCCGATTTGATTTCCGAGTTGGAAATTCCAACCCGGAGCTGCCATCTTGTAAAAATCATATCAAATCGTAGAAAAATCAGGAAAATACGAGGTCAGCGGCCACGCGACCGTATCGAAAATATCTACAACTTTCGTGTTTTGGCCGAAAGCTAAATCATTTATCTTCTTGGCCGAAAATGACCCCAAAGGCTGCGGGTTACTATTCATTATCTCTCCCAAAATCCCAAACTCCATTTTTGTCCATTTTTGTTGTTTCTAACCTCACCCAACAACTCAATAAACATCTAATCTATGTTTTACAACTAACACATCAATTATTTTGGGGTATTAAATCATTTCTCTTAGTTTTAAACCCTAAAATCATAAAAAACCCCAACTTATGATTTTAACCCATTTCAATCCAATTTTTCACTCCATTTACATGGATTTAACACTAGAAATCATTAAGAGTTTACATTACATCAATATGTAAACTCATATCTAAGTTTTCCCAATTTTATTTTAAGGGTTCTAACCCTAAAATCATGTTTATACCAAATGTGATATGAGAGGATTGCACAAAATGAAATAAAGCAAGTAAACACTTGCCTGGAGGATGAAATCCGACGACCTCGAGTCGAATCCGGCGGAGTTTGGCCCGAATCTCCCTTTTTCTCTCAAATTATTCCTTCCTCTCTCTTTTCTCTCTTCTCTTTCTTTTCTTTCCCTTTCTCTCTCTTTATAAAGAAAGAAAAAGGGTTTAAACCCTTAAAACCCAAAAACGACTCGTTTACCCAATTACGAGTTACTTTTACCTCTAAAAATATCCGAAACTCATTTTCGACAATCGGACACTCTTTTCCGACTATCTCGGCCATTCCGAGAATTATGGCGCAGTCGAAATTCCCATCCGAGGTACTTGACCACAAATCACTATTCCAATCCAAAATAAATACATGCGGGTTTTCTACTCAAAATCTTACCTCTTTTGTCGCAATACTCCACGGCGACATATAATTAAATTATTTCGACCTATATAGTCCCAAAATAATTTATAACACCCTTCGAAAATCATTCAATCCTCGAAAATCCCAAAAATTACTATTTAGGAAAATTTCTCAAATTGCCAATTTATAATTAATTAGGGAATTTAATTGTCTCTAAAAAGGACGGGTTGTTACATGGCCGGACCGGTCCGGGGTAGGGGCAGACCGGTCTGCCTCTCAAGCGGATCGGTTCTTTTTATTTTTAGGTGGACCGGTACGGGGCGTACCGGTTCTTTTATTTTTCACCCTCCTTCTGTTTGCTTCCGATCCGGGGTCTTCTGGAGGTTTGCATAGCGGACCGGTCCGGGGTAGGGGCGAACCGGTCTTCCTGTTTGACTTTTTTCCTAATCTTTGACTGCTCATATCTTTTGTTTCGGAACTCAGACTGAGGTGTCGTTTCTTCCTATGTGGTCCTGAGTGTGATATCTTCAACTTCTCTTCAGGTACCTCATTCGAATTGTGAATTAAAATTATGCTTTTACCCTTTTTAATTTCCTTCTTGTCTTTCGTTATTCTTCGGGCTCCTTCTTTCATTTCTTGACATCAAATATCTACAAAACTCATACAAAATACCAGAAACTCGGTGTACTTGTTAGGATAAGTTGGTAGCAAGATTATGAGATAAAGTCAAATCGATTACGTTGTTTGAGGTGCTAAAAGTAACTAAATTAAGGGATAAATTAGGAAGAATTTATGCCTAATCACAGTTCTTACGAGTAACATTGGTCCCGTACGAGGTGTTCGCGCATCTTACGTGGACATTTGGGGGCTAGTTTGGGTTTTCAACCTCTAACGGGCATGCTTTTAATCCTAATCTATATATTTTGATATTATAATCGTATTCTCAAACTGAGAGTCTCGTGATTACGCGACCAGTTCCTACGAGTTACATTAGTTTCATGTGAGGTGTTTATGCCTCTAACGAGGTTGGTTTGGGTTTTCACTCTCTAATGTCATGTTTTTAAACCTAATCTGGCTATTTTTAAATTATCGTCATATTATCAAATCGGGAATCCCATGACTACGCGATGAGTTCCTATCTGTAAGATTGGTCCCATGCGAGGTGTTTGTGCCTCATACGGGGCAATTTGGGGGTTGGTTTATGTTTTCACCCTTTAACGGATTCTTTTTAAGATTAATCTAAATATTTTTAAATTATCATCATATTCTCAAACCGAAAGTCCCATGACTATGCAGCCAGTTCTTTTGAGTTACACTGGTCCTGTGCGAGGGGTTCGTGCCTCTTATGGGGCCATTTGGGGGTGATTTTGGATTTTCACCCTCTAACGGTTTGTTTTTAAGCCAAAGTCTAAATATTTTCAAATTATCGTCATATTCTCAAACTGGGAATCCCGTGGCTACACGATCAGTTCCTACGAGTTACACTGGTCTCGTGCGAGGTGTTCATGCCTTTTACAAGGCCATTTGGGGTCTGGTTTGGGTTTTCACCATTTAACGGCTTATTTTTAAGCTTAATCTAGATATTTTCAAATTGTTGTCATATTCTCAAATTGGGATGTAGGGGGAGTAAACAAACTGGAAGGAGTTGCAGTGTTTGGAGATGGTAATGCATGAGGATTATACCCAACACAACCTAGATTGGAAATAATACGAAACTAGTCTAAGGAGCCCCAATAGATTTTTGTTATTTCATTCCACCATATTTTTTTTTAAAAAGATTGAAAATAATACGAAACTAGTCTAAGAAGCCACAACTTAGTTACTATCACTAATGGGTAAAATCATAGAAGATTGAGAAGTAGCTGAAGAAACATTGACAACTCTACACACAGGACTCCACTAAAAGATAGAAACAACAATAATGTGTTTTATTGGAAACCAAGAAATTTGTTTGGAGACGTTTTTACGGCAATAGTAACATCCTCTACTCCGTCACTACTCATAATCGACCAACCATCGTCGAGAAACCCATTGACATATTCATTGAACCCCTGAGAACTAATTTGCAAAATTTTAGGCGAGGGAGAGAGTTGATAAAAACAAATATATATATAAAGAAGCCCTATCAGATAGATTCAACAAAAATAAAAAAAATTATAGTCTTGCTGGCTTTACATTACACAGGTTTTGTATTAACATGTTTTATAATGTCATGAAAACAGAGGAAATTGTGTCCAATATTTTTTGGTTTGTGAACTATTATGACTTGTAATATTTTTAAATTTGTATGTACATTAGTTTATCAACAACATGTCACATTCACAATTTATGATTTTTCTTTATTTTTTTGAAAATAATAAATAATTTTTCTTTCATATTTGAAATTTCTTGATTTTCTTAATTTGTTTTAAAATAATAAATAAAGTTTTTGAAAAAATATATATTTATCTTTAAGAACAACTACAGCTGTCTATTAAAATATTAATTTGGCGCTCCATTTAATGCACCAAAATTTATTTGGGAGAGCTAGTGATGTCCATAATACTTCGTTTTAAAGGACAGGAACATCTATCCTTATAAACATATAGTAGTATTTGTATTTAAAAGGAAAGAGCTAAAAGCATGGCATCTTGCTTTCCTAAAAACTCAAAAGGGGTAGCACTTGCTCTCCTTTTAGACTTTTATGATGGCCATTAGATAGGACACCTCTTTCTATCTCTATGACTATACTAAATACTATTGGGGTCAGCAAATTAGATGTCCTTAATTGTCATTTTTCTAATAGTGAAGGTTTAAACATTTCAAAAGTTTCCACTAACTCGTAGGAATATAGTGGTACTTGTAATGGGTCAATAATGGAGAACGGAAATGGGGATGAAATAAATTCAATCTACAGTATTTTGTCATCACATAAAGATTGAATTTTAAGGGAGCAAGACTCACTTTCAACAAGACATTCTTAAAAAATTTGAGGTGAAACACAAGTCTCAACCTCCTCTTTGTTCTCCAAAGAAGAACTAGTCTCCTTGCAAAGTGTTTCCATTTCCTAATCATCACTAAGGATCTTCTTCATGTCTTGTATGTAAAGAAGGAAGGTTTCTTTCAACGTAGGCTTCCTTGGCTCTAGCACCTCAGATTCCTCATTTGGTCGAAAATTTTCTTCAATTTCAAAAATATCAGAAGACAAATTATCATTAAGTTCGAATAATTCATCCAACTCTTGCTCCAAAAAACAATTTTCTTCCCAATATTTTTTTTTCAAGCCTTTCATTCTCAAGAATTCGAAGTCCTTCACCTATGGTAATGGGCGAAGGCGTGGATTCTTGATATTGAAAAGTTTGAGAACTATTCCCATACAAATGTGAGTTTTCGAGCCTTTCCTTCTCAATAATTCGAAGACCTTTATAAATTGTAATAGGTCGAGCCATTGATTCTTGCAAATAAAAAGATTGAGAACTATTCCCAAATAAAGAACCATTATAGTTAATGAAATCATTATAAGAAAAAATGATTGCCGAATAGTTTGTAGATGGACAATCCACGTAATGGGGTGTGCTGCTAAGGATTCAACTTTTCTTGGAGAGCAATCGTGCAAGCCTGAAAAAATGGTTAAAACCCAAAAATACAAAAAAAATTATCTCGCAAAATTGTAAATCAATTATAATCAATAACAAAAGAGTCTCCGGCAACGACACCATTTTGATCCAAGAGAAAATGAACGTCCTAATAATAAGCTAATCATTGTTGTCAGCCTCCGATCGTAATACAAAAAAAAATTTAAACATTAATTACACTCCAACAAAGTATAGCATATAGTATGGGTATTGAATCCATAGGTAATGTTTGATGGACTTTAATTGATTTATTACTTCTAAAATAAAAGTGGAAAAGATGATGGTTGAAAAGGGAAAAATGGAAAAAAATAATGTTAACTACGCTAATTAGAAGTAGACAAAGAATAAGAAACAGGATTAGGATCACATCCCTGCCATGGGATAAATAATGGATATAAAGGATTCTCATTCAAAAACATTTAATAGAGTATATTTAATTGATTATAAACATCAAACATGTAGAAATTTAATTCAATAATGAAGAAAAACTTTCGCTCGAATATGGTCACAAGTGGATTAATTATCGAATATCTCTATAAACACTAACGTTGCATGAAAAAAAAATTTAAACACCTAATATCCTAATTTTAATGCACGAGGTTTCAATTTATTGTATTTCTACCCAAAACCTAGTTTTGAAAGCTCAGCACCCATTAATGGCAGAAATATGATCCCAACCCTTGAACTCCCTACTAAACATGATAATGGTAACAACACAAGAATCCATTAAAAATGTGTAAAATTAATGACGTAAAAATAACAGTGCTTGAATTTAAGATTGCGAAGGTTGAAGAACACAAACATGCAAAAAGGAATCAACGCTTAATGGAGAACCGAAAAAGCTATTGAATTGATGGTGCAAAACTTGTACATTGTTCTCCTAGATGTTTTTCTTTGATTAAGATCTTTAAAATTAATAATATCCATGATAGAAGATACCTAATAACTAAATATATAGGTTAGAATTCATTTAGAAGAGTCCCCAAATCATAAAACTCTCTAGGCTAAAAAATAGGGCCAAAATAAAAATCCTGCTTCAGATAATTTGTCATGATTTTTAAAGCATGACAAACGTTTTGTCACAGTTCTAGAGAGGGAAAAATGGTGAACCAGTTCCCTTAATTGGAACCGGTTCTAGTTTTCCATTCGATCGAACCATTTCTACTTTAGAACTGAACCGATTTATTTTTATGATACTTCTGATTCTTCTCATCTTTAAATGCGCATAACTTATTCACCGTAGCTCGGATTGAGGTGTCATTTTTCCCGTATTCTTGTGACTTTAAGATATTCAACTTTATTATTTCCCCCACCTCTAGACTAAGGATACAAAATTACAAAAATGCCCTTCAAATTTCTTTTCTTGGTTTCTTTCGTTGTTTCAGTTTCTCTCTTCTATCCACTTGCATGAATTACTTGTAAAACACGAGAGAAATACATAAAACACGAAATACTCACAGAAAATGGTTAGTAGCTTAAAATGAGATAAATTTGGTTTAATTACGATTTCCAAAATCACCAAAAGACCAAAACTAAGGGGAAAATATAAAATATTTATGCCTAATCAGTTCCTCTAAGGATTTTTGAAAATTTTATGAGTTATATTTTGAAAGCAAAAGTTATTTTTAAAGGACTAGGCCCCATGTAGTTCTAAGTAGGGTGGAATAGAGATTTTTTTATAACAGAAGGGAGATGAGAGGAGTCGTAGTGCATCGACATTTTAGACTAGGGGTATAATTTCTTGATACGATCCAGGTTTACTTGAAACGCCATCTTAGCAGATACACTAACCAAGGTCTTCTTCATGATGTAGGGGACACTCTTATTCGGCCCGAATTTCCCTCTGGGGTGCGAAATGGGTTCTATAATTTCTTTGAGGTCCAAATCCCTTTCTCGGACACCACGATCCTTGACTCTTCGATTAAATGATCACGCTATCGGGCGATGGTATCCATGTATATGATATAGAGCCTTTAGCCTCTTTTCATATAAGAGTGATAACTCATCAAAGCGTCATTGGTTCCAGTTTTCTTTAGTGAGTTTGCTTTCAAGCATAACACGTAATGAAGGTATATCCAGTTCAATGTGCAGGACTGCTTCCATGCCTTATACCAAAGAGTGAGGGTTAGCCCTAGTGGATGCTCGAACTGATTTACAGTAACCCCATAGGGCGTAAGGGATCATATCATCCCAATCTCGATAACTCTTGATCATCTTACTAATGATTGCTTTAAGGTTCTTATTGCCGACCTCAATTGCACCGTTGGTTTGTGGTTGGTAGGGAGATGATTTGTGTCTATTGAATCTCGTACTCATCGACCAATTTGGTTACTTCTGCCTCAATTTGTAATTCATTGTCTGATACTATCTCATGGGGAACCTCGTATCGGCAGATGATGTTCTTTCGGATGAATATGGATACATTTTTTGGCATTCAACACTTCGTATGACTCGACTTTGACCCATTTAAAGATGTAATCAATGGCGACCAGGATGAGCCCATTGCCATTGGCGGCCTTGGGGTGACCTTCACTATGATATTGATGCCCTATGTGGCTAACGACCAAGGATAGGTCCTGTGGTATAATTCCTGCGGAGGCCAATGCTGAGGATTGGCCAATTATTGGCATTTAAGGCATCTTCAGACATAAGTGGTACAATACTGAAGAATCGTGATCCAATAGTAACCCTATTAGCTAATCTTTTTGGTGATCATATGGACGTTCATGTGGGGCCCGTATTCCCCACTGTGGATATTTAGCATTGTTTCTTCAATGCCTGCCCCTGTGATAGCCTAGGTGGGTTCCATTGAAGTTTCACTTAAACACTGCTTATCGCAGATAATCTACTGGGTAACCAGTTTGCAGTGGGTTGGTTGATATTCCTTATTATCATCTCGGGGTTATTTATCGTGTTTTAGGAAGAGCCAAATAGTGTAAGACCAAAAATCGGCCATATCAGAGTCCTCTTCTGTGACGAGCTCAATGTGGTAGTAGTGGTATGGTTTAGCTTGTTTCCGAACTAGGAAAGGGTCCATTGTTATTCCTTTAGACACGTTGACCATAGAGTCCTGAGTATTAAGGGCATTGGCTAAGATGTTCTTTCCTCGGGGCAAGTACTGGAAAGTTATATCTCAAAACTAGGAGGCTAGTGGTTTTTGGTGGGCGAGGAAGTGTAAGATCTTTTCATTTTTGACTTTCCATCTTCTAAGGACTTGGCCAATGATAAGGGCAAAATCCCCATAGACATCGAGGAATTTGATTCCATTCTTGAGTGCGACTTTGGGGCCTATAGTGCATGCCTCGTGTCCGATCTTGTTATTGGTGCAGGGAAATTCTAGCTTGATGGTAATGGGTCTGTGACAGTCACCAGGGGCAGTTAGGAGTATCCCAATGCCATATCCTTTCTTATTGGCTACGCCGTCGAAGAACATTTTCTGTGAGTGGTTTTCCTGAGAGGTGCAAAGGATATCTTCATACTGGAATTCAGAATCCCAAACATCGTCTTCTTCCATAGGGTAGTCAGCAAGGTAGTAAGAGATGGCTCTCTTTCCTTGCTTTTTACGTGTCATAAACAATATCAATATTAGCTAACATCATCAACCATCAAGCCATTCGACTGGATAGAGAAGGTTTCTAGGGCAGGTATTTGATAGGATCCATTCGGGACACACATTTAATTATAAGAGTGAGCATGTAGTGCTGCAATTTCCAGTGACCTAGATAAGGGAGTCACATGCTTTATCTAAGGCAATGTAGTTGACTTCATATTTGGTCAGTTTGTGACTTGAAAAGTAGATGTCTGTTTCTTTGGGGGATTTTTTAAGGTATTAGGCTAGAAAAGCCCATGACACCCCACCTAATTAAATACCAGGTGATCAGTCCTTTATTAAATTTAAAATAGAATATCCAAAATGGTTCGGTATTAGCATCACTGTCGATTTTTTTTTATTAATTACTAACCACCTAATATTTAAAAAGTGAGATATCAAATTTTATCTTATGAATTCACCACAACCAGACAATTGAATACTAAACATTCCCCATTCAATAGATAATTTCATAGGAATAAAGCTGACATAATGAAATAAGCTGAATCTGGAGTGAACACTTCCAGAATAAGATCCTAATACAATAGTCTGAACCGTAAATAAATAATTGAAGATGCTATCTCTGAATAGGAATGGGCAACATGCCGTAACTGATATGAATGACTATGAAAGAATCATTGATAGATATGGAAGAGTCTAGTATCGAGGTCCTATAACTTCCACAGCAGCTACAACACGTTAACTAAATGGAACTCCTATGCTTGGCATCCTGGTGGCTAGGCCCCTAAAAGGTTTTTACAAAAACAAAATATATTTGGGAGAAAATAGTTCAGATCTCGAGTTGAAAATAGTTTTAAAAACAAGTATTTAATTGCATAAATACCAGATAATAATATACATGTTAGTCTCATGCCCTCACTTGACATTCTCACATCTCCACTTTCTAACCCATCCTAGTTATGCTAGCCTATTTAACTAGTTGGATTCGACCCTCTTCTTTAATTCCTATGTCATTGTTCCCACCTGTATTACCCAAAGAATACGTATTAACATTTCCTATAATTATTAATCGATTTCATGTATCTTAATAATCATATAAGTTCCCACATGTTTACATTATACTAGATATAACAGTCTATCTCATATACTAAGCAACACAGTAGAGTAATCACATGTATATATTTATATCACTTTCAATACATATACACAAATACGGCACCCCTATGCTGAGCTGCGGTGTATCTATACTCTACTATCGAATCGGTACATCACGTATGTAAGGATTACGAGTTTCGAATCACTCAGGAACCGTATCAACACAAATCACACACATTGGAGGCGAACATAGTTCACATACCCATGGGTCATGCACATACCTATGCTCCCATAGTAAGCGGACTTATCAACTCACCGATGAGCCCTTCACAGTCCTATGTTCTGAGGCACCAATCTAAAGTTCCCCCCGAAGGCACACAAAGACAAGACTGTCCCCTTTCTAAAACCTCCTGTGATAGGAAGTATGGTAGGTATGTCATACACATAAGCATCCATATACTAAGTAATCACACAACCTAAGTACTTGCAAATTCAACATAGGTGTACGTAAGTCCCATATTATAAGTCTCATACGTAGTATATTTATCTCCTGAATATCCTACGTATAATTTAATTTACATAATTACTCTCGCCGTATAAATTCAATGACCTTTCCCTATCCCAAAGGGTTATTAAGTCTCCCATATATTTCTGAGGTTACTTCAGTAATTATAATGTCCCCTTACTACTGGTACTAACCTTAAGTTATCATCTATCCGATTTAAATCCCAGTTTATATAACTTGCAACCGTAACTCACTCGGTGAACACTCGTACATCTATCGATGAATCCCCTACATAACCACACTTTTTGGGCCTTAACTACCACCCTACAGACCTTCCCTAAGTCCCATTATGATTAATTTATCATCACTAAAGATTCTTGCAGGTTGGGATTAGATCAAAATTTAAAATGAAAATAATTCACAAATTCTGGAGGCGTCGATTGATCGAAGGAAAAGGGTCGATCGATTGATCTCTCATATATTGGTCTGCGATTTTCTGCAAATTTAAGCCTACAGGTTTCATCAATTTTCAACACCAAATCCTCCATTATAGTGTCCAAACTTCCAACCCAATATACCTAATGTTGTACTAACTCATAATAATGATTTTTAACATACAAGAGACCTTAAATCATCAAGATTCATCAACAAATCAACTAGTTTCCAATTAAATTCTCAAGAACCCTAGTATATGATTAAAACTCTAGTTTTCTCTACATATCAATTTCAGATTACATATAGTTTCTTCTTGTAATATAAGTGGTTCAATCCTTAACACGAGTGCTACCTAGAATATGATTTTAATCCACAAAAATGTCCTCTACATGAATAAAATTTATTCTTAAATCATATTCTCCTAACATGGTTATTTTATCTAATTGAATTTAACCATGGACAATACTTTCCTTAATGTAGCAGGTCTGATACTTTGGTGAAGATAGTTATAATCACGTTCTTCATCTTTCGATCTACACATTGGTGGTGATGGTGGTGAGAGAAGGTGGCTCTAGGTGGTTGCTCTCCCTCTAAGACTCTTCACCTCCTTGAGAAACTCTTCCTTTTCTTGTAAAATCTCTCACACTTTCTCTCCTATGGTTTCCTCTGACTTTAAATATTTCAATTCCTTATTTTATTAGCCAAATATTTGGTTTTAAAGTGGCAATTCCCATATCTCTTCATAGGATGGAATTTCAAAGGTCAAAAATTGACTTTTCACTTGCCAGGTCGACCCAGGAATGTCCCGAGACCCTATACATATGCCCAAATATAGTTTCCAGGCTATTTCGACCCTTTCAAACACTTTGGCGCACTTGAAATGACCATAGGGATGACTTAAAAATAAATTACTTTTTATTTCATTAAATTGCATTTCGATGCGACTGACACGCGCGTCCCGAGTTCATCACCATAACTGTCATCTTATTCATTCATGACAATTTCAATAAATTTATAATCACATATTATTATACTCACAAGTAATATTCAACATAATTCAAATCAATAAATACTAACTCTCATCGCGCTAGTAAATATTTATTCAAATCCGGATTAATTATAAATTAATTTCCCAATTTAAATCTAATTAATCCCATAATTAAATATAATTAAAATTACGAGTTATTACAAAGCCCTAACTACGACATTTGTTATCGTCAAGTATAAGAGTACTGGGAGGCCTGGCTGCAGTGGTATGAGTATCAGAGGTTGAGTTAGATATAGCTCTAATTCCAACCTTTTTAATATTTTCATCTATAGGCAAAATACCTTTGAGAATTTTCCATACTAGCACCATCATCTTTGGGGGGATACCAGGATCCCAAATGAATTTGGAAGACAACATTTGAGAACTAGACATTCTAACAGATTCCCAAGCCGAAGAAAAGGAGAAAGCGCATGAATGAGATGCAGTCCACACCAACTCATCTTTGTATTCATTCCAGATTGGAGTCCGCTTAATTTGGTTAACTAACTGAAGATGCAGAAACTGATGTTACTTGTCACAGTCCCAAGATCTATCCTCTTTCCAAAAACTCATGTACTTTAGTATTCCTGGGAATGTTAAAGAAGTCACCAATCACGCTAGAGTCCAGCCAAGTGTCCCAAGAAAAATTAATGTCTCCTAAGCTTAAATTCCACTTTATATGAGCTTCAGCAGTGTCTCTAATGCAGTTCATCCTTCCCCAGGTGTTTGCGAATGATTTTGGAGTCACTGACAAAGGATGATTTTTTCGACAGTACTTTTCCTTGATGAAATTTGACCACAAAGATTCAGTGTACCTGAGTTTCCACCAAAGCTTCATAGCCATAGCATTGTTGATGTCACTCAAACTCCTGATTCCGAGACCACCTTCTTTGATAGGCTTTGATATATCCTTCCATTTACACCAATGATTCTTTACTTTATCTTGTGAAGAACCTCAAAAAAATCTAGCAAAAATGGCTTCAATGGTTTGAAACACTTTTTTGGGAGGGTTGAAAGCTACAATAGTATGAATAGGAATGGCAGATAGAACACTTTTAAGAAGGACCATATTTCCTCCCAGTGTTAGCATCCTTGATTTCCATCCAGTGAGAGTATATCTGATTTTCAGAATGAGATGGTCAAAATGGGAAATTTTCTTTCTACCTGCAAATAAAGGACAACCAAGGTATAAAATAGGAAATTTTTTGTTAGAAAAACCAGTAGTTCTACCCTTATTAGTAGTGACAGGGCCTGATCGACAAAATAATTAGGGTGTGATAGAACATACGGGCAACCTTTAAGGGGTTTGGGTGAGTATATAGGTAGGGAGAATGATATATTGGGTACAATCTGGGTAGATGGGTCAAATTCTAGATTATTTTCTTGGAATATAGAAATGGTATGATTTGGAAGTGGGTTGTGAGTTGTGTTGGGTTTAGGATTGGCTTATGGGGTGATGATACCTCGGTTAATAAGACCATGAATTATGTTCTGCAGGTAGAAGCATTGATCAGTGGTATGCCCAAAATTTTACTCAACACCACTATGGTCCTCAGGTTTGAATTTTTTTGGAAGACGGTTTGGTAGTGCATGATGGTCTAAAGGTTTGTTGAGATTTCATCTCAGTAGGGATTGGTATACTTTGGAAATGGGATCATGAAGCTCGGTGTATTATTTTATGTCTGTACTAGCACAGATTTCCTTCGTCCATGAAGTGGTAGGCTATGATATGTTGTTGATGGTTGAGATAATGGCGTTGGAAGTTTTTTTATATTTTCTTAGAGTGAAATGTCCGGATAATTTCTTTAGTTCAACTTTTGTATTGGAAATATTTTACTCAATCTCCACTCCTGCTTCCCGGAGGGCTCAGAAGTGTGTGTAGTACTATCCTACCATTGTTGTTCGAACGTGGGGTGAGAAGTTTTTCTTCACAATGCTAACTTTCTCCTATTCAGAAGGTCGGTTGGCCATAGTAATCACTTTCTCTCTCTACCTTGCTATGAAATTGTTGATAGTTACACTAGGGTTTTCCTTGATAATTTCTACATCATAGCATATATAGTTAACTCCTCGTTTATTTCTACTGTGATATGAAATCACGGGCAACATCCTCCAAACTATGAATTCTAGATTCATCGAGGGATTGGAACCAATGAAGAGAGTTGTCTTCCAGAGTCTTGTGGAACATCTGAGCCATTATTTATTCAGAGGCACCTAGGAGATTCATATCTCAGTCCTAGATTTCGGGATAAACAATTAGGGGCCCGCTACCACTGAACCTCTCAATGTTGGTCATCTCGAATTTTTCTGGCAACGTTGCCTTAGGGTATGGAGACATATGGGTTAAATCCATGTAGTTCCCAGAGATTCGGACTTGGTCAAATTTCTTAGTCAACAGTTTAAGGTCCTCCTTGACCTTGATCAACTCTTCTTCCTTTGAATCGATGGGTACTGACAGGTTATCACCTAGATGGGCAAAAATCAGCATATGAAGCTAAGCTCGCGGTGTCCCATTTACAGGAGGCGTATATGGAGCGTGGAGATATTCTTTTAGGAGCGAAATATGCTCAGGTGCGAGTGGAACCATAGCTTGGAGGAAAAGGACATCTGGATCCTTGAGAACTAGGATTCGGTTTCATTTCATCTCATGGACCTTAGTTTGAAAGTTGTCAATCTTAGCGATAAGCTAGGCTAGGGACGTCACCAAATCTGGATGGACGTTCGGTACTGGGTCTGTGTTCTTCATGGAGAGACGGTGGAGGTAGATTTTGGACACGGAGGAAGTAGTGGGAGAAAAGACAGATCTTTGGGGTGACTTAACGGAAGACCGAAGCCAACAAGGAGCTAGTCCAAGGGTCTAGTATATGATCGATCGGAGGAGGAAAATAATTCAAATTTATTTTCGAAATAGAAAAGGGAAAAATATTATTATTGAGAAAGGAGGAAAATGTTTATGAGAAAATTTGAAAAGGGAAGGAGAAATTAATTTTTTTATGTTTTTGACAAAATGAGATAAAAAAATGTCTATTGACATTTATGATAAAAGGAAGGAAAATGTTTTTGGTATTTTGATAAAAGAGGGGAAAGAAAATGTTTTTTGACACGTTTGATAAAGAAGAAAAATGACAGAATGGTCTCAGCATGATTATTATTATGTTAATGTTTTCACTTGTATTAGGTCTACCTATATGCAAAAGGAATTCTCGAACGGGACCCAAGCCTGGGAAAATTGGGTTTGAAAAAATATGTTAAACATGGGTTGACTTGTTGCCAGACTCGTGGGCAGGTCCCATTTTGTAAAATTATGAAATCGCGTGAAAAATTTGGGCAACATGTCGACATATTTTTGCAGAGTTTTGGGTAGTAACCGACAAACTAAATATGAGTGTCCTAGGTTTAACGCCTATATGAGGTATGTGGTTGTTGGGTTAATTCGAAGGGTTCCCCCCTTTGGCTTGACTTCCACGATATAAAACTTTGTTTTGAGGGTAATCGGTACGTGTGGACAAGACATTTGATATACCTGATTCTATGCGAATTGCTTCACTATATGCCTCATGGGGACAATACGTGTGAGAGAGATTTCGATATACTCAACATAGGTGAACGAGCTCCCTGCTATATAACTCCCATCATGACTTCTGTCAAGCAATACGATGCGGGGGAACCATTCGATATACGTTGAAGGTACTTAGATAATGGAAGGTGAGAGTCATATTACTTAGTCTAACTGCGAACTGTCGGATCAGCGCCCATCAAAAAGGGACCCCCCAGATACGAGATAAAAGTTGGTCAATACACATGCTTTTGGTGATGTATTATGCAAAATTCATGATTCTTGATTAGTATATTATGCATAGAGTATTTTATTTGCCATGATCACTATACTAATAAGGTACTATGTACAAAAGATAAATCTAGCATGGAGATTACACTAAACACGAATATGTGAATATCTACAAGTGAGTGTGTGGTAGTGAACCTAAGCATGGATCATCTACAATTTGCATCTGATGTGTGCAAGTGAACATGGATAAATGTAGTAAGTTGAGGTGTGTGATAGTGAGACCTAAGCATATATATTCTAAGTGGTGTGTGCAACATGTGGATGTAAGTAATCCTATGTGTAAGTAGTGTGATGTGTATATGGAGAGTATCTACAAGTATGTGAAAAGTGAGTGAGATAAGCATGAGATATATCTATATAATAAGTAGTAATGGTGTTTTCACTATTCCGGAAATTTATAAGACATTTGACGGTTCAGATCGACCAACAAGACACTAAGTTAAGGGTGAGATTGCAATCCACACCATAAGCTCTGCAACTCACCACACCTTTTTTTATAATTTACATGGCATTTACAATTTTAACATACTAAAATTTATTCCCCCCCCCCCTTTTTCCATCTAAAATTTCAGTATAATTCAAATATAAAGGGTATGTTAGTAATATATCAAAAAAAATATCATGAGACCTTCAACCCTCTTAGAATTGTTTTAGTTAACTTTGGAAGATTATAGGGTTTGTGTATTTTTCATTGGACAATTTTAAAAACCTTTGGACATTTTTTTTGGGGGGGGGGGGGGGCGGGGGGGGGGCTCACCACCAATGGAGTGGTTGGAGTAGCTAACCTAATATATGGGTCATATCAGATATCTTCACGCAAAGGTAAGTACAAAGAGAGAGAGAGAGAGAGAGAGAGAGAGACTACATTTGTGTTTTGAACTGAGACTACATTTATGTTGGAGAAGGTGATAGCTTAGATGACGGATTTTTTTTAGAGGTACTATACCCTCTTCACTTTTATTTTCTGTTTATTGTAATACCCCGTATTTTTGGCGATATTTATTTTTGGGATTAATTAATTAAATGAGAATTAATTGGAAATTAATCCGGATAAAATACTAGAGAGATGTGAGTTGGTATTTGACTATATTGAGTATATATGATGATATATGAATATTGAATTATGAAATTGGTCGTGAGATTGATATACAACAATTTGGACATTTTATTGGAACGCGTGTGACAGTCGCGTCAGGATATAATTATTTTAATTATAAAAGTGAATTTAAATTTTATTAACCGTATGGTCGTTTTGAGTGCGGCAACGCGTCCGGAGGGGTCGAGATAGTCAGAAAACACTAGCCGGGGGTTTAGTTTGGGTCCCGGGGTATTTTTAGGCCATACCGGCAACATATAGGGGTAGTTTGGTAATTTTGTATTTTTGAAAATTAAAAGTGACGAAAATTAGTAAATTATATCTGATGTGGATTTGACCCACTAAACCACTAACCAACCCATATTAACCTAGAAGGCTACGTAGGTTATTAGAATTAGGTTTTCTAATATCTTCCCAAAACAAACCCTAGCCACCATAGCTATTGGAGAAGAAAGCTTGGAGAGAGAGAGATAGAAGGGAATTTTGCAGAAAGAGAGAGGGAACTCCTTCAAATCGTCATCAAGATCTGAGATTGAATCAAGGCAAGTGGTTTAATTTACATTTTATGCAGTAAATGTTTCTTCCATGTTTGAAATCTTGATAATCATTCTTGTTTGGGAGATAAAGGAAAATCCATGAAATTGGAGTTGTTAGTTTAATTTTGGATGTAGGTTTGCATGTAGAAACGTTATTGGAAGATTGAATTAAGAGAATTAGAAATTTATGTGTTATAAAAACAGATTAAATTCTGAGAATTGATGATGATAAATTCTAGGGTTTATGTTCTTGAAAAATTGGGGAAAAGAGTAGAGACTTGTGATTTGATGATGTTTAGGAAGAATTAATCCTTTATAATACGTTAGTATGTGACTTTAACATGTTTAGGGACGATTAGAGACCTTAAAAAATTGTTAGATTGAGGTTTGGATGAGATTTGAGGTGTAGAGAAATTGGAAAAACGAGATAGGATTTCGGGGCTTGAATCTGGTCACTCGTTAGAAGACCTACCCAGGTCGTTCGAACGAGCTCGTTCGAACGAGCTTCTAGCGAGTTGACAGTTTGGGGTTCTAACGAGAGGGATGTTCGTTCGATAATCTCGTTCGAACGAGATCTCGTTAGATAGCCCAGTTCGTTCGAACGAAATCTCGTTCGAACAGCCTCGTTTGAACGAGACTTCTAACGAGCTGGCAGTTTAGGCCTTTTTGGCCTGTTTTGATTTTGGGAGTTCCGTAAACTTATTCGAGGATAGAGATAACATTCCTTTGATGACGTATTGGTATACTTGGGACATAATGAGGAGTAAGTTACATAATTGTGGAACGAATCAAATAGATATTTGAGTCGAGACGTGAGTGCCTACTATGACGTGAGAATAAATTATGGTGTGTATGATTATGAACCGGGATTATATAAATTGTATAAATTATAAGTTGGTACGAGAAAGCGATAAGTACTACAATTAAACTACAGTGATTACTAAGATGCGTGTTTACTTAGTATAGATATATGATTTGTGTGTATGACATACCTACCATACTTGCTATCACGGGAGGTTTGCGTTCGCTTAGGGCCCTCTAATCCTTGTGTTACCCGGATTTAGACTGGTTACCTCGATGAACATAGGTTAGAGAAGGACTTATTGGGATGTTAATAAGTATGCTGATCGTGGGAGCGCAGGTATGTGCGTGACCCATGTGATGTGACTGTGTTCGCCTCCACTGTTTGTGATTTGTGTTATCTGAACGATTCCTGAGAGATTCGGAATGCGTGATCCTTATGTACGTGATGTACCGGGATGGATAGCAGAGTATGTGTGCACCGCAACTTAGTCTCGGGGTGCTTATATTGTATATTTATGTTTTGGAAAATATACACTTAATAAACTGGGAACTTTCATATGGTATTGTGTGTATAACTATGGAGTAACAAAAGGGATGATCTATAATGAGTTGTATTACTTTTATGTGAGAACCTGAATTTACGTTAAGCCCCCTATTTAATTGCGAGCGTTATAATGTTAATGGGAACCGAGTAATAAGGGTAGAACCTATGACAGTCTAGCTAGATATGATGTCACTTAGCTAGTGGTTTGTGTCATTTCAGATGGGTACTTACGTTAGGAGTGCACAGTTAGACGAGAGGTGAGAATTTCATGTGAGTGCACGTCCTAACATGTACTTTGCATTTAACGTTTTAAATGTTTTTAAAGCACTTGCAGGTTTTTAAAATATCTCCACATTCGGGCTCTGACCCGTTTGCTTTCAAATCTATTTTGTAAAACCATTTTAGGTGCCCAGCCACAAGGACACCATGCATAGGATACTCATTCAGGTGACGAGCTGTAGCTGTTTGTGGAAGCTACAGGGATTTGCTTTTAGACGTTTCTACCATTTGGATTCCATATTCAGTATTCTTCAGTTGTAGGGCATGTTGCCCAAATTCTATTAGAGACTTTTTCTATTTCAGTTTTTCAGACTTTGGCATGTATTGATTCAGTATTCAGTATTTAGTTATTCATTTCAGTTGTGGAGTTTGTTATGAGGAGTTTTTCCTCCGGATTTATTTATATCATGTGATGGTTATTCTATTATTTTGTTATGGTGAATGGTGATGTTATTCTTGCTTTAAATCTTTTACTGCATGTTAATCAGACTTTAATTAAAATTTGACAACTTACTTTTTAAATACTAGGTGCTTAGTAATAATAAAATGTTTTCGACAGTGATGCTGTTAACTGAGCCAACTTGGCATTTTGATTTAATTTAATAAAGGAGTAGCTACCCGGTATTTAATTAGTCGGGGTGTCAAATTTATGTTCTTTTTATTTTTTCCAAATGAAAAGTTTAATATACCCGCTTCACTTTAACAAATGCTTTTCTGTGTTTTTGGAAGATAACGCTTTCTTCACTTTAACAAAACTCTTTCTTTCGCAACAGGTAGTTCTATGTGGGTTCATAACGCTTCGTTTCTGTGTAATAGAATCACTACCATTGTACACTGTCTCTTATTTCACAAATACACATGCAACCCCATCTCTCTCTCTCTCTCTGTCGGCCTCACTTTTTTCTTCTTCCATTACATATTCTTTACAAAGATGTTTTCTTAGTTATATTTGTTTATTTGTGTTTATATTTAGGTTTTACGAATTTGGGGATTTTCAGGATATTGGAACCTAAAGTTTTCGGAATGAGTTTTCATAAGTTTTATTGCATCACTTTTATAGCTTCTTTGATTCATTTCAAAATTAAATTTCCTCTGTTCAAAATGAGGGTTTTCAAGTTGTTGTTTCATCTGGATACCGTAAGGTTCTTTCTATCTGGGGTTTAGAAAACCTCTAACTTCCAATTTGAGTTTTACTTAAAAAAAACATTTTGTGTGCTTTGGTTTCATATTTGTATGGGTTTGTACGGTTGCTTGAAAAGGATTTGTACAAATTTGTAAGGGTTTGTTTCAGATTTGTAAGGGTTTGAGCTCATCTCTGTCCTACATGCATTCATGTAAGATTACTTGAAAACATAATTTATTTTCTTGAAAGAAAAGTTTTAGATTTGGGCCTTCTCCATTGTTAGTACTTCTGTCTATGTTAATCTTTATTTTATTTTCTTATTTTTTTCCTTTAGTGTCATAGATCCTGCAATATCACTTATAGAAGTGAAGTTGGATTCGTTATCATCATATAATTTTATTTTATATATTTGATCTGCAATTTTATATTTGTGTTTAGTTTACAGTAGTTTTTCTTCTTTTCCAGATATGGGTTTGTTAAATATTATGTTTTACATTTAAATTTTATATTTGAGTTTTGTTAAATAAACAAAGACATAACCATAAATTTAATTTGTACACAAACATGACACTACTAGATATATTTTAACTTTTTGGTCGAAGAAAATTTACTGATTTTGATTCTAAACGGGGTTTGTTAATTATATTCCTACATGGGTCTAATAAATATCTAAAGAAAATACAATTAGTTTATACCAAAAAAAGCACCAATAGTTTATGGAACTGGTTTTTAGAGAGACCTGTGTTACAATTTTATTTTGTTTAGTGTGTAACTAGTTAGTGTAACACCCCACGACTTTGGAGACTGAAAAATTAAATTTTTGGGAAGATAAAATTTAATTAAATTGGAGAACTTTAAATTTGGGAATTTAAGTCCAAAAATAGAGGACATTTCAAAGTATTCCGGATGATATTTTTTAGGGTACCATCGATCCCGGAAGGGTCGAGATAGTCAAAATGACTGTCATTGGGTCTTATTTCGGCTCCGAAATGTTTTTAAGTTGTTTTGACTTGAATTGGAGTCAACGAGTCATTTAAAGTGTGTATTAACATTTAAAACTGGGTTTGTTGTTTTTAAAGGATTTAAGGCTTACGGATGAAGCCTTCTCAAATAGAGAAAGAGAGAAAGAAAAAGAAAGAAAGGAAGAAGGAAAAGAAGAGAGAGAGGAAGAGAAAGCTTGGGATTTCTGGTCCAACCGCGACATCGAGGACGAACCAACCTCTACAAATCTGAGGCAAGTGTTTAATCTTGCTAAATAGCTATTTGTGTATTTCATTTCATAATTTGTGGGTTAAAGAAATGGATTTTTGGGTATTAATACCAAAACTTAGATTTTTAGGTTTAATCTTGAAATCAATGATTAAATTGAGAATTAATGACATAGAAATGACTGGGATCAACTTTGGGTTGGTTAATGTGCTTAAAATCATGATTTGATGAAGGATTGGGGGTTGGAATGAGAAATTTAGGGTTTAGAATTCGTAGGTTTTGAAGAAACAGATGAAACCTTCAAAAATTGCAGGTCCGAATCGATTCGCCCCCTCAAGCGAATCGATTCGGTTTGGAAAAATTAGTAGGTCTGCATTGACCAAATCGATTCGGACCCTAAGCCGAATCGATTCGGCCTATTGCAGAAGCCCAGGTCTTTGGACCCGAATCGATTCGCCTGGGAGGCCGAATCGATTCGAAAACAGGGCATTTTGAGATATTTTTCTCCATAGTGAATTCAAACCCTTTTTGGTTGGGTTTATTGATTTGGGGCCTTCTCTTATGATGAAAGAGATATGTTCTTGGAGACACATAAGGGGTTTCTCACACATTAGAATTTTGGGGACTCCTTAGGGTAAATTGGGAGAAATGTATCCATGTATGTATTTGGAGTTATGGATAGAGATTTTGGGGGAAAACCCTTTGGGATTGGGAAACCTAATTGTAGATTAAAAGAAAGTGTAGATGTGATGTGAGGCTAAGAACTCTTAGAGAGATCTTAGATTAGTGTATTCATAAAAGTGATCGAACCATAGTCGAAATCGAGGGAAATGAGATTATTTGATGATTGAAAGAATGAGCTTGAGGCTGATAGACTATTAGTTATATGTATACCGATAGTCAAATGATTACTAGATTCTTTAATGTACTCGGAGATATAAATGATATGTGTAGTGAAAAATTCCTACACAAACTCTTGGGTGATAGCCCTAATGTTGAATATATATAAGTATAGATATATACATATGGTTTTGGGAGACTATTCATCATAGGAAAATGATCGAATATGTTTCAATTATGGGATTATCTTCACGTATCGAGGTAAATTAAAGGAATGGTGGTGACGGCTTGTAGATTGAGGACTATGTATACTTATAGCCAGGTATATATATCTCTTATACATATGAACGAGAATTAGTTTATATATATAGATAAGGATATGTGAATATGTGTTGATATATATATATATATATATATATATATATATATATATATATATATATACATATATATGTATGTATATATATATATATGTATGTATATAGATATATGGATATCTTCATGTTGTGGATATACATGGTATGGATATTTAAACCGTATATGATGGTTTATTACTTGATCATATGATTGGATCATATGGATTATATATTATGCATGTAAATGATATATATATATACTTAATTGGTTAAGCATACCCCGCTCATGCTATCATTGGGAAGTTGCGCGCGTAGTGGGTGAGCATCCTGGCTAGAAAAGCAGGGTGTGGATATTCCCCAGGTCATAGTCGTCCCATGTGTTACCATATATATATATATATATTTATCTTGGGATGAGACGTGATGGGTATGTTTCGTCTCATTGCCGGTTTGGAGCTATGACCGCTTCCCGGGACGTCGTGTGCGTGAGTTTACCACGAGATGGGTGTCGTTTAGTCCCACCATGGTGGCCCCAGTTTTGCTACGTGAGTCGGGCACTGGGAAGATGATAGCATTGATGCAGTTTATCGGCGATATATATATAGCCGGGTATATTATGTGCATGGCCTTGTACATCATATGTAGTATGTACACTTGGCTATTGGATTGATGATGATATATATATACGGTTAGAAATAAATACCTATATATATATATATATATATATATATATATATATATATATATATATATATATATATATATATATATATATATATATATATATATATTTATATATATATCCGATAGATGAAAGGATATGGACTTTTATGAAGTACATCTTAGATGATTATGGTGTACTAGATTGATGGGGGTTGATGTATCGCACATAAGGTATTATTTCGGTTACATCATCCCAAGGATATTATTGGAGGTTCTTTTATTTTATCTTATTTGTTTTCTTTCTTTTCTTTTCTTTCTTTCTTTCTTTAGGAGTTATAGTTAGTAGTAATGGTAGTATTAACTTGTATGTTGAGGATTATAGATCTCTAGGATCGACATTGCCCAGGAGTAGTGTAACGAGGTGGTTCCTTGTTTGGATTTCGCTTTGCGAGACACCTCACGCACGAAACACAGTGCCATGTCGAGATTTGAGAGAAGTAATTCCATAGGTGGCATCTCGGATCTCTGGTCTTGACCTTGTCAGGAGTAGTGTAACGGGGCGGTTCCTTGTTTGGATTTCGCTTTGCGAGACTCCCCACGCACGAGACGTAATACAATTTTGGGATTAGAGAGAAGTTTTGCCAATTTTCCATGTGCATGTTAGTAAGTATATTAATTCTTACGTTTTTAGCCTATATATGTATGTATATATGTATATGTATAGGAGTGATGTTTTAAGAATTATGATGATTATAATTCATAAGATTATTAATCGGAATTTATTAAGCCTTTTATGGCATAATTGTTGTAATCATAATCTAATAGGATTAGAAATGGGTGGATCCTTAGATTATGACGGGAAGGTAGATCTCGTGGATATAGGCTAGGCCTGATAAGTTAGGTTGTCCTAAAGTCAATGGTGGTAATTTAACTAAAATTTGAGGACGCGAATAGGTGCGCGCCTTTAGATGAGAGGTGAGTTGGGGTTCCACGAGAGTGCGGTCTCACTTATTTATGAAATTAAGTACACCGGTATTTATTATGCACGGTTAACACACTTGCTAAATATTTTACACATTCGGGGCTCTGACCCGTTTACTTTTCTCTCCTCCTTGTATATATATATGTTACCAAAGGTATCCTACCGCATGGATGCCGGATGACCTTCTATCCTGAGTCTTGGGAGCCGTGACAGGTGCGGACTGTTGCGGGATGTTTCATGTAGCCGCTTCCTACTTCTTTAAAATTCTAGGTAGGATTCATGTTGTAGATCGGGTTTGTACCCAAGGGATATTTATATATATGTTTATATTCATTCCATTTCAGTTATTGTATTTGCTGTGATCCGACAGCTTATTCGGATCTACTTTTTGTAGTACATTCGGTTGTATTTAATTGGTTCATTTTATTTCTAGAATTTTATTTATTATAGTTCCTTCCTGCATCTCTCCTATTCATTAGTAGTTTTATAGTGTAAGGTTGTTGTATGTTGCAAGTTTTAAATTTTTATAACATCTCGCTTATATGATTTCGGGTAGTTAGTCCTATATTATATAGTACCGTTAGTTGATGTTGAGACTGGACCATTTGGAATTCCTGATTTAATATAGTATAGGGCTGGCCACCCGTTATTATTTTAAGCGGGGTGTTACAGATGGTATCAGAGCATCAGGTTCTAGAGTCCTTAGGATCTGTGCGAGTTTCAGCATTCTTCCGTTAACGTTCTTGACATAAAGCCCTATAATTAGGACTGTTGTGTTCACCGCGTTATTTTCTTCTGTGAAGTATATTCACTTGATTGGTGTTCTGATAACAGTTGCTCTTGTTTCGTTTCAGACGTCGCCTAGATTTTGTCGTCTAGGAATGAATTGGTTTAGAAGTACGGAACCCATAGCATATTTTGGGTACGTTTTGATCGGGGGGTAGTTGTTTTCCCCGATTCTGGAGGAGATATTGAGGAGATTTCTAACATTGGTGTGAGGTGATTCATCGGCAGTTGAGTAATAAAGGAAATTTGCTCGAATGGCGAATCTTGGTCTTAGTAAGGAAAGTCCGAGGAGAGGTATGTAGTGTAGTCCTTGGGAGGTTTAGATTGAGAATCTGTTAACCTTAGTTAGGAAACCTGGTTTTGGTGACTCTTACCGATGTGAGGTAGGTGGAGTTGTCCCAATATTAGGAGTATCGTCTTCTAGGATGAGGGGAAATGCCTTTGGAGACTCAGTTTCGTGGTGTAGGACTGAGGGAGTTTTCGGCAGTTGCAATCATGCCTTGCCCTTCAAAATGGTTAGGAAGGATTTTGAGGAAGATGTTTCTTTTGTGAAGAAATAGGCTTAGGGATAATGATTTTCCTGGAAGGAGTTGAGGACCCTGAGTTGAGATTCTAGGGTGAGGGGAAACCATTAGGTTATGGAATTGTAAGGTAGAATGCCTTTCTTTGAGTTTAAGTTACGCTTTGTGCGATAGTGGGAACGTCGCGTGTGAGGTGTGATGAGTAGCTAGCCGCTATACCGCTAGGGGGTATGGAATTTTCCTAGAGAAGGAAGTGAGCAAGTGTGGCCTTGGTATGGCGTCTTGGGAGATGGTACACCTTTTCGTAACGAAATAGTAGGGAAGTTTTAGAATCCCAATGAGGGAAGGATTTATTTTTATATAAAGGTGTTAATATGATGTATAGGAATTTTATAACTGAGAGGTTCAGAGTTTGGTAGATTCGTGAGGAGCGGATAGTTTAGCTCATAGTTGTGCTGGTTTTGAGAACTAGATATTGGCTAGAGTATTGTATTTGTAGAGGCCTTGTGTCTTAAACATAAGGTGTTTGTTTAACGTGTCGAAAGACGCGGAATATATTTATATTGTATTATTGTATAGGCCCTCGGGCAATATCTAAAATATGAGAAAATCTTTTTATAAAACCTTAACCCTGGTTCAACTAATCTCAATCCCCGACCTAGCTACGCAGTAGTGTATTGGGAGGGTTCCTTGTTTGGATTTCGCTTGCGAGACCTCCCCCGCACGAAGGTGGCTAGCATCAGTAATTGAGGAGAGTTCAACCAGTGGAAATTTTCAAACTTTTATATATTTAGTATATTGTTATAGATTATATTACCGAGGGTTATCTTACAATTTGAGGCTAATGGAGCCTGATTAGGATTTTACGAGTGGAAACTCGGGTACGGGGTGTATGGGCGCCCTGGGTAGCTAGTTGATTTTTTAGACCGGTAAAGATCTATGTAGTTCGACGTGAGAACTCGAAAGGATCGGCATAGTGATCTTGAGGATTGATGTAAGGACTAGATGATATTGAGGTCCTAGGCATATCTTAAATTTCGCAGACGAAATTCTTGTAAGGGGGGGAGATTGTAACACCCCACGACTTTGGAGACTGAGAAATTAAATTTTTGGGAAGATAAAATTTAATTAAATTGGAGAACTTTAAATTTGGGAATTTAAGTCCAAAAATAGAGGACGTTTCAAAGTATTCCGGATGATATTTTTTAGGGTACCATCGATCCCGAAAGGGTCGAGATAGTCAAAATGATTGTCATTGGGTCTTATTTCGGCTCCGGAATGTTTTTAAGTTGTTTTGACTTGAATTGGAGTCAACGAGTCATTTAAAGTGTGTATTAACATTTAAAACTGGGTTTGTTGTTTTTAAAGGATTTAAGGCTTACGGATGAAGCCTTCTCAAATAGAGAAAGAGAGAAAGAAAAAGAAAGAAAGGAAGAAGTAAAAGAAGAGAGAGAGGAAGAGAAAGCTTGGGATTTCCGGTCCAACCGCGACATCGAGGACGATCCAACCTCTACAAATCTGAGGCAAGTGTTTAATCTTGCTAAATAGCTATTTGTGTATTTCATTTCATAATTTGTGGGTTAAAGAAATGGATTTTTGGGTATTAATACCAAAACCTAGATTTTTGGGTTTAATCTTGAAATCAATGATTAAATTGAGAATTAATGACATAGAAATGATTGGGATCAACTTTGGGTTGGTTAATGGGCTTAAAATCATGATTTGATGAAGGATTGGGGGTTGGAATGAGAAATTTAGGGTTTAGAATTCGTAGGTTTTGAAGAAACAGATGAAACCTTCAAAAATTGCAGGTCCGAATCGATTCACCCCCTCAAGCGAATCGATTCGGTTTGGAAAAATTAGCAGGTCTGCATTGACCGAATCGATTCGGACCCTAAGCTGAATCGATTCGGCCTATTGCAGAAGCCCAGGTCTTTGGACCCGAATCGATTCGGAAACAGGGCATTTTGAGATATTTTTCTCCATAGTGAATTCAAACCCTTTTTGGTTGGGTTTATTGATTTGGGGCCTTCTCTTATGATGAAAGAGATATGTTCTTGGAGACACATAAGGGGTTTCTCACACATTAGAATTTTGGGGACTCCTTAGGGTAAATTGGGAGAAATGTATCCATGTATGTATTTGGAGTTATGGATAGAGATTTTGGGGGAAAACCCTTTGGGATTGGGAATCCTAATTGTAGATTAAAAGTAAGTGTAGATGTGATGTGAGGCTAAGAACTCTTAGAGAGATCTTAGATTAGGGTATTCACAAAAGTGATCGAACCATAGTCGAAATCGAGGGAAATGAGATTATTTGATGATTGAAAGAATGAGCTTGAGGCTGATAGACTATTAGTTATATGTATACCGATAGTCAAATGATTACTAGATTCTTTAATGTACTCGGAGATATAAATGATATGTGTAGTGAAAGATTCCTGCACAAACTCTTGGGTGATAGCCCTAATGTTGAATATATATAAGTATAGATATATACATATGGTTTTGGGAGACTATTCATCATAGGAAAATGATCGAATATGTTTCAATTATGGGATTATCTTCACGTATCGAGGTAAATTAAAGGAATGGTGGTGACGGCTTGTAGATTGAGGACTATGTATACTTATAGCCAGGTATATATATATCTTATACATATGAACGAGAATTAGTTTATATATATAGATAAGGATATGTGAATATGTGTTGATATATATATATATATATATATATGTATGTATATAGATATATGGACATCTTCATGTTGTGGATATACATGGTATGGATATTTAAACCGTATATGATGGTTTATTACTTGATCATATGATTGGATCATATGGATTATATATTATGCATGTAAATGATATATATATATATACTTAATTGGTTAAGCATAGCCCGCTCATGCTATCATTGGGAAGTTGCGCGCGTAGTGGGTGAGCATCCTGGCTAGAAAAGCAGGGTGTGGATATTCCCCAGGTCATAGTCGTCCCGTGTGTTACCATATATATATATATATTTATTTTGGGATGAGACGTGATGGGTATGTTTCGTCTCATTGCCGGTTTGGAGCTATGACCGCTTCCCGGGACGTCGTGTGCGTGAGTTTACCACGAGATGGGTGTCGTTTAGTCCCACCATGGTGGCCCCAGTTTTGCTACGTGAGCCGGGCACTGGGAAGATGATAGCATTGATGCAGTTTATCGGCGATATATATATAGCCGGGTATATTATGTGCATGGCCTTGTACATCATATGTAGTATGTACACTTGGCTATTGGATTGATGATGATATATATATACGGTTAGAAATAAATACCTATATATATATATATATATATTTATATATATATCCGATAGATGAAAGGATATGGACTTTTATGAAGTACATCTTAGATGATTATGGTGTACTAGATTGATGGGGGTTGATGTATCGCACATAAGGTATTATTTCGGTTACATCATCCCAAGGATATTATTGGAGGTTCTTTTATTTTATCTTATTTGTTTTCTTTCTTTTCTTTTCTTTCTTTCTTTCTTTAGGAGTTATAGTTAGTAGTAATGGTAGTATTAACTTGTATGTTGAGGATTATAGATCTCTAGGATCGACATTGCCCAGGAGTAGTGTAACGAGGTGGTTCCTTGTTTGGATTTCGCTTTGCGAGACACCTCACGCACGAAACACAGTGCCATGTCGAGATTTGAGAGAAGTAATTCCATAGGTGGCATCTCGGATCTCTGGTCTTGACCTTGTCAGGAGTAGTGTAACGGGGCGGTTCCTTGTTTGGATTTCGCTTTGCGAGACTCCCCACGCACGAGACGCAATACAATTTTGGGATTAGAGAGAAGTTTTGCCAATTTTCCATGTGCATGTTAGTAAGTATATTAATTCTTACGTTTTTAGCCTATATATGTATGTATATATGTATATGTATAGGAGTGATGTTTTAAGAATTATGATGATTATAATTCATAAGATTATTAATCGGAATTTATTAAGCCTTTTATGGCATAATTGTTGTAATCATAATCTAATAGGATTAGAAATGGGTGGATCCTTAGATTATGATGGGAAGGTAGCTCTCGTGGATATAGGCTAGGCCTGATAAGTTAGGTTGTCCTAAAGTCAATGGTGGTAATTTAACTAAAATTTGAGGACGCGAATAGGTGCGCACCTTTAGATGAGAGGTGAGTTGGGGTTCCACGAGAGTGCGGTCTCACTTATTTATGAAATTAAGTACACCGGTATTTATTATGCACGGTTAACACACTTGCTAAATATTTTACACATTCGGGGCTCTGACCCGTTTACTTTTCTCTCCTCCTTGTATATATATATGTTACCAAAGGTATCCTACCGCATGGATGTCGGATGACCTTCTATCCTGAGTCTTGGGAGCCGTGACAGGTGCGGACTGTTGCGGGATGTTTCATGTAGCCGCTTCCTACTTCTTTAAAATTCTAGGTAGGATTCATGTTGTAGATCGGGTTTGTACCCAAGGGATATTTATATATATGTTTATATTCATTCCATTTCAGTTATTGTATTTGCTGTGATCCGACAGCTTATTCGGATCTACTTCTTGTAGTACATTCGGTTGTATTTAATTGGTTCATTTTATTTCTAGCATTTTATTTATTATAGTTCCTTCCTGCATCTCTCCTATTCATTAGTAGTTTTATAGTGTAGGGTTGTTTTATGTTGCAAGTTTTAAATTTTTATAACATCTCGCTTATATGATTTCGGGTAGTTAGTCCTATATTATATAGTACCGTTAGTTGATGTTGAGACTGGACCATCTGGAATTCCTGATTTAATATAGTTTAGGGCTGGCCACCCGTTATTATTTTAAGCGGGGTGTTACAGATAGTTCTTTGAAGTTTGAATTATATGTGTGTATGTATAGTCCCCAAGAATGTAGTTCTTCCCAATGCACACTTTTGTTTGGCTAAAAAAAAGCAAGCCGACACCTATAGCATGAAAGTTATATTTATAATGACACCTTTAGAAAGTGTATTGACTATTGTTAGGCTAAATAACCTCTAGAACACCCGTGGGCATGTTAAAATAAAAGGGGATTTTAATTCGCATAGAAATGATGGAGTTGGCTGCAAAAAGTGAATCTCAAGTTTAGATCGGTTCCTTCACACCGTTAATAAAAACGAAATTATGTTGTGACGGAACATGGGGGAATGGGGTCATTACAAACTTTTTATTTTAATCCTAAAAGTTTATTTGTAACCATAAAAAAAAACTTTTTCACTCTCAATTTATATAAATAAAATGTACATTAAAATTATATTTAAAAACATTAAAATTATATTTAAAATTCATCCTAAAAAAATCAAGGTCTATTTTTATGGTGTTTTTAATTCAACACCGGTTATTATTATACACACTCCAAAAATGTTTTTTACACACTTTGGTATGATGTGAAATCTTATTTTATTTTATCCGACATAAAACAACTCAAATAAATATCACATTATGACATTAAATCTTTTTTCAATAAAACATGAACATAATCCAAATAGAAGTGACACGGCACCAAATGACTTGAAACAATATTTTTTTACTTATCTAGAACATGACCAAAGTAAAGACACAATACGACATATTTTTTTAAACAATAAAATAAAAATGACACGACATGAAAATAAAAATAATATGTCAAGTGTCGTGGTATTTTTATTTTAGTCACTTTTTTTTTTGTTGAAGAAAACATTGTGTTATGTCGCTTATACTTAGGCCGTGTTTGAGATATGCAAAAAAATATTATTTCATGTCATGTGTTGGCATCTCACTTTTTTTTCGACCATGTTTTTTTTTTGTTATAAAAAAAGATTGAGTTGTGTCATAATGTGATGAGATGAAAGGAACGTTTTAAATAAAGACAACCCTAATTATTAATTATAACAAATTTAAATATTATATTTTATGTTTCAAAATTGTCAATTTTCTCATGTAAACCATGTCCATAATGTTTGAAGAAAACATTGTGTGTTTGTTTGGTTATGTTCCAACACGCAGTGAGTTTGACTTAAATTATACACGATTCAATATTTTCAAAATTCGTGTGGACAATTTTTGGACTATTTATTATTCCTATAAACTAAGGATATTATGGTTTATTTTTTTAAAATTACACATTGTTTTGTTGTGGAATGAAAAATTTATCGTTTTGCAATTACGTACTTTTGAAATTTTTGACGTTTTGCAATTACTTACTTTGAAATTTTTTTCATGCCTTCAGGAATGGGCATTCCGCTAGTATATATATATATATATATATATATATATAAGAAAAATTAAATTAGAAAAAGGCAACATACATGTAGGTGCATACGCACACAAATAGAAAATGATAACACCCGTGCAAAAAACATACATGTAGCCATCCTATATTTCACAAAACAGGCAAAAAACATGTCGTCGCTTCGAGAGAGAGACATGAAAGACAAACTAATGCTTACGAAACCAATAGTTCAGAGGATCGGGGAAAAGTTACGGAATGGGAAGCTGTTAGGCACCCATCCCGCCATTTCGGTCTCTCATGGGCTTCTGATACTATTTTCATTAATTTCTCCATGAAGTGTGTGTGCGTGTATGTATATGAACAATATATAGATAAACTAGGAAAAGGATGGAAGTATGAAATTAGGAAAATAGGACTCGAGTCTAGGATTTTAACCCAAGACGCCTACGTAGCCTATAAAGGCATCAAAGTCTATGTAGTTTGCATGAGACATAAGGGTGGGGTTTATAAAATAGATCCAAATGGGAATTTATTGTGTGTGTGTAGAAAAGGTATTTTAGTTTTGAGAAATTGTGGTGAATAATCCCGTTGGAATATATAGGTATAACCCTCTTTTTCTTTATTTTTGTTTTTTTATTGAAAATAAAGTATTTGAGATAATACTAATAAAATGGTATATTAATTCTAGTGATCTAAAGTAGAAAAATACTAAGATAAGGAATAAAATGATATAATGCCAAGTTAAGAGAATTTCGAGAGAGATTAAAGGAATGGACCTTCTATTGAGATCTTGATCTTGATTGATGTTGAGCTTCTTTTCAAGTGAAGAAAGTTGGAGAATTCTTGCTAAATTTGGTATGATGATGATGGGTAGGAAAGGTGGGAGAGAATTCCACACAAGGAAACTACGTTGGTTGTAGAAAATTTTTAGTGACATCATTAATCTTGATGGATCTTAGGTGTGATTGGTAATGAGATCATGCCCTTTTTATATAAGGGGAAGGTGGGTGTAGATCAACAAAGGTCATGGCCTGTCTATCGATAGGTGACCTTATGGAAATGGACCTCCCAATTGGCAGTCTCGTGTCGATTTTGTTAGAAAGCGCTCGTCGCTCCTTTGGATAGATGATTATTGAATGGTAATGGATCGTTTGTCCAAATCGTAAGTTCGAAAAGCGTACGGGGTAGACCGTTTGAAATTTTATGCAATGGACTTCCACATTTCAAAGGGCTTAGCTCAGTTCTGAGAGTCAACTTTGGTCAAACGGGGCCCGAAAGCACTCAGTAACCTGTCATAGTAAAATTGATCGTTGGTCCATATAGTAAGGTAAATCCTCACATGGGATGGACCGTTTGAAAGAGTATTCAATCACCTTTGGATATTCATTTACCACTATTTGACCTGAAGAGTTGACTTTGGTCAAACATAACCTGGGAGCACCCGGTGGCCTCCGGATCAGTTTTTTGGGGGAAATGGGTTGTTCATCTGGATAGTTATGCATTTTATGCATAGGGCAGATCATTAGAAAGGGTATTCACAGTCCTTAGAAGAATTATTGAGCTTTCTCACTAACAATGAAGTTGATTAGGGTTAAATCAGAGTACGAGAGCGCCGAGTGGCCTTCGAATTGAGTTTTGGTAGTAAAATGGTACCTTCGTCCAAATCGTTATGCTGATTCACGCAGTGGGTGGAAGGCTACGCTTGTATTAATCTATGGAAAGTCATACGGTTACCAAGAAAAAACATTTAGGTTTCATATAAGGAAGGCAGCGAATTCTTTCTTCTCTTGATTGATAAGGGTGGATTTGATAAAAAAATTCCTCTCTAGTTAAATGTCATCGACCCGAACTTCTTTTAGGTTTTCAATGACCTTGTCGGCGTGGTGGACCCTGTTCTCCTCCACCCCTAGTCATCTCTACTGTAATTTCTATTTGGGGGGTACAAACACCTATTGGACTTCTTCCTGGTCATCCATGACCTCCTTTTTCTTTTCGTTCTTGTGGTAATTAGCCACGATGAAGGACTTCTTTGCTATTGTAACACCCTTTACTTTTGAACATTTATTTTAGTATTGAATTACCTAGTGTGGGTGTGTAATTTAATTAAATTGATAATTTAAAATAAATATTATATTGCATAAAAGAACTAAAATTTATGTAAATTCTATATTTACTAGTGTGATAAAGTAAATATAATCATAAGGTATGCTATTTTGTCGTATGTCAGTATAATCAGCGGGAATTGATTATTTCTCAACCGAGGCATAGATGTGTAAATTATATGAGTTTAGGATTGAACTTTTTATTATCAGAATCTCGGTTGAGAATTTAGAGTGTACGGTCAATCCGGGATGGGTCGAGATAGTGTCAAACTGAGTTCCTGGGAGTTGTATTTGGTTATGGGGGCTTTTTTGTTAGTTGAACTCGGATGAGGGTGTACAAGTCATTTTATGCATGTATCATCATTAAAATTTGGAATAATAAGAGATGTCGATTATTAGACTTATGAGAGAGTGGATAATCTCATTTTGAGAGAAAAACCCACTTGAGAGAGAAGCATAAGAAAGAAGAGAAAAAGAAGGGAAAATTATGAGACCTCCCAACTAGCTATATCTGCAACTACAAAGAGGGAAATTTAGCCGACAACCACGAGGCAAGTGATTAAACTTGCTAAATAATTCTTGTGTGTGAATTAGTGTATAATAAATTGTTAGGTTGCTATGTTTTGGGTATTAAGGGTTGAATCTTGATTTTTTTTATAAACCCTTGAAATCATATTATAATTGGTTAAATCTTTATTTTTGTTGTTAATTCTTTGAAGTTGGTGTTAATTATATAATTTAGATGGAGGGAGATAAATAGAGATAGGTAGAAATAGGTCTTAGAGATGTACATAAATCTCGTAGGAACAAAATCTGAGCAGGCCGGATTGGTTTTGTTGTGGACTTTAGAACAGTTCATTTAAATAGCAAAATGATTCCTTTTTATAAGTTATCGGTTTGGTTCCCCCTTTAAATGTAGCAGACCAGTTCATTTTTGAAAACCATCAGTTCGATTCGTCTGTCACTGAATTCTAACTCTTCTTTAGTTATTTTCAAATTCGGTTTACTGATTGAGATCCCTCTAATGTGAAGTGATATTAAGGTTTATGATATAAAAAGTGGGATAATGTCACTATACGTTGGTAGGGTGACATCGGGATGATTATGGAAGTAGTGAGAGTAGTACCTCGGTTACTTCGTGAATGTTTCCTGGGAGTATGGATTCTTTTAAGATATGGTATATGGGCTAGTCGAGAAAAGTTATTTATCATGAGTTATATTAAATTTGTGGTCAATCAAATGTGCGATTGATTATTAAACCTCACTTGAGTGATTGAGTAATGCTAAATATATATATGTGTATGTGTGTGTGTATATATATATATATATATATATATATATATATATATACGGCGTATGATATATTATGTGGAACATACCCCTCTAGTGCTATCATGGGAACTTGTGCAATGTGTGTGAATCCCATGGCTAGTGAATGCAGGAAAAGTATAGTTCCCAGGTCATAGCATCCAGTATTTTTGCAGTGTGACTTCTATGATGGGTGAGACGACTTGGGTATGATTTTTCTCACTTTCAGGTGAGGAACTATGGCCGCTTCCCATACGTTTGTTCTTTGTTTTCCCAAGTCGGTGCGAGAATCCGATTATTGGTGCCAAGGATAAGGTAAGTATTCCCTGGAAGATGGTAGCACTTAGAGATTTCATCCAGTGAGTTAAGACTCAGAGGGATGGTTAGTATACATATAATGTGTGATATGTATGTGTACTTGATATTAAATGATTAATGATGTATAAGAAAGAAAGTGATATTATACAGGCTTTACAGATTGAAGTGTGAAATAATATGTTTAACACTAATAAAATATTTTTAGAATCAAATTAATAAGAGATCATTGAGAATTAGAGTAAATTATGTTATGATAAAATGGTTTGGTTACGCGACCATGGGTAAATGCGTGAGCATGACGTTGGGTTATCAATAGATGAATCGGGTAGATCACCTAATGTTTATAATCCATACATTTAGGTGCACGCTATAGATGAAGGGTGAGTATGAGTCTCAAGAGACGGTGGCCCTAATTTAATTATGGAAACTTTTCATTCATAATTATTATGTATTTTAATTCACTTGCTAAAATAGTTTCAAAACCTGCTGACCCATATATATCTTTTATTTTATTTTTGTGTGTTATATCTTTTAGTTGTCAACCCACAAGGACGCCAGTGACGAACTTCCATTCTGGGGTCTATGGAGGTGCAACATATGTGGAATGTTGCAGGATTTTAAATATATCCGCATCTCTTTTTTGTTAATATAGCTAAAGACCAGCAGTGTTAATCATGCGTGTGTTGCCCAAGTTTTGTGTTGTTTTACATGCCTTATATATTTCAGTCATTTTGACATATTGTATGGGTCTGTTAACCGATAACTTATTCGATTATCTCTTTTGTGCAGTTACTATTACATGTACATGTTTTGTAGTTATCGTAAATGAATGGAAACGTGTTATATAATATTTGAGACTTTCGGCATTCGTTTCATCTTAAATTATGGGTGGTCAGTTTTATTTTTAGTCTGTATGACATTGATGCTAAAGATGAGCGGTTTGAGATTCCTGTATTATTTTAGTAGAAGGCTGGCCACTCGTTATTTTAATAAGTGAGGTGTCTCAGATGGTATTAGAGCATCAGGTTATAGTGTCTTTAGGCTCTGTTCAAATTGGGTACGTTCAAACATAGCGTTCATGACATAGATCCCTATTATTAGGACGGTTGTGTTCATTATTCATTTAGGATATCCTGTTATGAAATTGCAAAAATGGTAGTCTAATACATATTTCTTTTCTTTCAGACAATGTCAAAAAGCGGTCTCCTGCCTAGGGCAAGTAGAGGTTGCCAATTAGTGGCACAAGTAGTCAATGCAGTTATGGCCCCTATGGCTCAACAGTTTTCTCAGGCTTAGCAGCAGTTGGCAGCATCGGTAGTTCAAACCCACACGGGGACATCTACATGGGAAAGGCTTTAAGAAGCCTTCCAAAAATGGCATCCTCCGAAATTTCAGGGCGGAGCCGATGTGATATTAGCAAGTCAGTGGAAAAAGGATATCCAATGCCACCTTCGCATGGTTGAATGTAAGGATGCTTATAAATATATACTTGCCACCTTCATGATAGTAGGTGAGTATCTCCAGTGGTGGGAGTCTATTACTACTTTGGTGCAGAGGGACATAATTCCCACATTGGAGTTTCGGGTTTGATTTGATCGTAAATACTTTCCTCATACAGTTCAAATGGAAATGATAAGTAATATGTGAAATGTGACTCAAAGGGACCGGTCGGTGGCCGAATATGAAGAAAAATTTACCCGACTAAGAAATTTTGTGCCTGACTAGGTAAATACTGAGGATAAAAGAATATCAAAGTTTATGGGTGGTTTAAATTGGAGAATTTAGCAACCTTTGTTAGGGAATCCGACGTTACTAACATTTTCAAATGTGATGAAGGTTGCATTATTACATTTCCAGTATCACTATCGTCACCGAAAGGAGAGTAAAAAATGTGGGGTTTCTATCCAGTCGAGTAGGCTGGGAGGAAATGGTGTAGCCTCAACAACAGGGTAATCTTCAGAAAGAGAGGGACCTCCATCGGCGGGATATGATTAAAAGATAGCGTACTAAAGGTTTTAGATTCGATGGTAGTGGTTTTAGGCAGAACTATCAAGGTCCCCAACAACAGCAGAATATTCCCCAAGGCCAAGCCGACCGGGGTCACAATGGGGAAGGACAATAAGGTAAAAGTTTATAGGGCCAGCGGCAAGGACAGTTTTGAGATGGCCAACAAGGCTAGAGGCTAGAGAATTTTATGGGTAGTTATTTTCGGTGAGGGGAGGTATGTCATAGGAAATCAAATTGCCCACAGAAGAATAGAGTACATATATCTAGATCCCAGTAGGTACAGCAGGAACGTTTAACACCTTTACCACCTCCAGCAACTTCCCCAGTCATCCCACCCCAGCAAGGACAAATGCATTTTTGACTAGTTTATAATATTCAAAATATGATGTTACTGCAGGTGAAGCAACGTCCACCAGCCATTGATGGTACGTTCCTTATTCATGGTCATATGGGTCGGGTATTATTTTATACATGAGCATCACATTAATTCATAGATATTCATTTTGCACTGGTGACGGGATTGTTAGATTCATCCGATAGTCTTCTTATGTGCGTAGATTCTCCCTTGGGTAGTGGGGTGCTTATCCAATTCATATGTAGAGGGGTGGAGATAGATGTCGGAAGATTGAGTTTAGCAGCTAACTTACTTGTATTAGATACGATCGAGTATAATGTTATTCTGGGTATGGACTGGTTGGCATAATACTGGGTAATGGTGGATTATTTTGGGTGGTCCATTGTATTTGCCATTCTAGGCCAAGAAATGTTTTTAGTTGCCATCCCCCTTCCGGAGGAAGGTTTGAGTACCCATTGTATTATGTGGACATACCCCTCTAGTGCTATCATGGGAACTTGCACGATGTGTGTGAATCCCCTAACTAGTAAATGCAGGGAAAGTATAGTCCCCAAGTCATAGGATCCAGTATTTTTGCAGTGTGACTTTTATCATGGGTGAGACGTCTTGGGTATGATTTGTCTCACTTTCAGGTGAGGAACTATGGCCGCTTCCCATATGTTTGTGCTTTCTTTTCCCAAGTCGATGCGAGAATTCGATTGTTGGTACCCAGGATGAGGTGAGTAATCCCTGGAAGATTGTAGCACTTAGATATTTCATCCAGTGAGTTAATACTCAGAGGGATGGTTAGTATACATATAATGTGTGATATATATGTGTACTTCATATTAAATGATTAATCATGTATAAGAAAGAAAGTGATATTATACAAGCTTTACAGATTGAAGTGTGAAATAATATGTTTAACACTAATAAAAAAAATTTAGAATCAAATTGATAAGAGATCATTGAGAATTAGAGTAAATTCTATTATGATAAAATCGTTTGGTTACACGACCATGGGTAAATGCATGAGCCTGAGCTTGGGTTATCAATAGATGAATCGGGTAACTCACCTAATATTTAAAATGCATACGTTTAGGTGCACGTTGTAGATGAAGGGTGAGTATGAGTCTCAAGAGACAACGGACCTAATTTAATTATGGAACTTTGCATTCATAATTATTATGCATTTTAGTTCACTTGCTAAAATAGTTTCAAAACCTGCTGACCTATATCTATCTTTTTTTTTGTGTGTTATATCTTTTAGTTGTCCATCCACAAGGACGCCAATGACGAACTTACATTCTAGGGTCTATGGAGATGCAGCATATGTGGAATGCTGCAGGATTTTTTATATAGCCGCATATCCTTTTGTTAATCTAGCTAAAGACCAGCAGTGTTAATCAGGCCTGTGTTACCCAAGTTTTGTGTTGTTTTACATGCTTTATATATTTCAGACATTTTGACATATTGTATGGGTCTGTTAACCGATAACTTATTCGATTATCTCTTTTGTGAAATTACTATTGCATGTACATGTTTTGTAGTTACCGTAAATGAATGGAAATGTGTTTTATAATATTTTAGACTTTTGGCATCCGCTTTATTTTAAATTATGGGTGGTTAGTTTTATTTTTAGTCTGTATGACAGTGATGCAAAGGATAAGCCATTTGAGATTCCTGTATTATTTTAGTAGAACGATGGCCACCCATTATTTTAATAAGCGGGGTGTCTCAGATGGTATCAGAGCATCAGATTATATTTTCTTTAGGCTCTGTGCGAATTTGGTACGTTCTACCGTGGCGTTAACGACATAGAGCCCTATTCTTAGGACTGTTGTGTTCAGTATGCATTTAGGATATCCTGTGATGAAATTGTAATAACGAGATTTTGATAAAGTTTTGTTTTATTTCAAACAACGCTAAAAAGAGGTCTCCCTCCTAGGGCAAGTAGAGGTTGCCAATATAGTGGCTCAAGTAGTCAATGCAGTCATGGCCGCTATGGCTCAATAGTTTTCTCAGGTTCAGCAGTAGTCGGCAGCACCGGTAGTTTAAACCCACATGGGGTTATCTGCATGGGAAAGGTTTTAAGAAGCCTTCCAAAAATGGCATCCGTCAGAATTTCAGGGCGGAGCCGATGTGATATTGGTGAGTCAGTGGAAAAAGAATATCTAACGCCACCTCCGCATGGTTGAATGTAAGGATGTTTATAAGCATATACTTTCCACCTTCAAGTTAGTAGGTGCGGTTCTCCAGTGGTGGGAGTCGATTAATACTTCGGTGTAGAGGGACACAATGCCCACATTGGAGTTTTGGGTTCAATTTGATCGTAAATACATTTCTCATATAGTTCAAATGGAAATGAGAAGTAAGATGTTAGATGTGACTTAAGGGGACCGATCGGTGGCCGAAATGAAGAATGTGTGATATGTATAATGTGTAGCCTGTATGTGTACTATATCAAATTATTAATGATGTATAAGAAAGAAAGTGATATTATACAGGCTTTACAGATTGAAATGTGAAATAATATGTTTAAGACTAGTGAAAGATTTTTAGAATCAAATGAATAAGATATCATTGAGAATGAGATTAAATTCTATTATGCTAAACTCTTTTAGTTATGCGACCATGGGTAAATGGGTGAGCATGAGGTTGGGTTATCCATAGATGAGTAGATTAGCTTACCTAATATTTAAAATGCATACGTTTAGGTGCACGCTATATATGAGTGGTGAGTATGAGTCTCAAGAAAGGGAGGACCTAATTTAATTATGGAACTTTGCATGCATAATTACTACGCATTTTAATTCACTTGCTAAAATATTTTCAAAATTGGGCGCTGGATGGATCTACCTTTTCTTTTCTTTTTCCGTGTTATATCTTTTAGGTGTGCTTCCATGAGGACGCCAATGATGAAATTCCCTTCCAGGGTCTATGGAGCTGCAACATATATGGAATGTTGCAAGATTTTGGATATAGTCGTACCTTTTTTTGTTAATCTAGCTAAAGACCAGCAGTGTTAATTGGGCCTAGGTTTCCCAAGTTTTATATTATTTTACATGCTTTATATATTTCAGACATTTTGACATATTGTATGGGTTTGTTATCAGATAGATTATTCAGTTATCTCTTTCGGGCAGTTACTGTTACATGTACATGTTTTTTAGTTGCCGTAAATTAATGTAAATGTGTTATATAATATTTGAGACTTTTGGCATTCACCTTATTTTAAATTATGGGTGGTTAGTTTTGTTTTTAGTCTATACGGTGGTGATGATAAGAATGATCCATTTGAGATTCATGTATTATTTTAGTAGAGCGCTTGGCCACCCGTTATTTTTTATAAGCTGGGTGCCTCAGTTGTGACCTGATTTCCACGAATTTTAACCACATCCCGGTTAGTAACACACTTCAACTTTTGGTGGTAAGTGGATGGCAGGGCCCTCATAGCATGGTACTAACCTCTACCTAGGATGGCGTGATATTGGGACTCAATGTTAACCCCTAAAAACATAATTAGCTTCCATATATTTCCTGCCATGACTATTTTTCCTGACGGCATCGTTATCCTTCCTGCAAAGATGACTAACGAAACTTTGGCTTCCTTATGGTCGGCGATATTGAAAATTAGTTTACGAAACAACTCCAGATACATCACCCTGAGGAACTCCCCTGATCCACGAGCAACTTGTCAACATCCCAATTGGCTATTCTAAGGGTGATCACCAATGCGTCATGATGTGTGGTTCTTACCCCAACCATATCGTCCCCGGTAAAAATGACATGCTTGGTGTAGTCGACGTCCTCTAGTCGTCGACGCTTACCACCTTGGCACGGTAGATCTGAAATGCCTCCACGACGGTGGTAACCTTCTCCAACTCCATCTGAATAGCAATTCATTGGTTTTGATTAAGATCCGATGCCTCATGGATTACTACGAACTGATGCCCGATAGCATCATCGTCATGTAGGCTATAAGGGAAAATTTGGCACATTAGTGCATCATTTTGGCTCCACAAGTTCATTTCTTATCGATATTGCCAAACATGGTCTATGGGATCTGTCTTTTCGTCGTGCATCTTAGATATGGGAACAACAAATTTCTTGGGGGCTCATCTTCTTTGATCTTCTATGAGAAAAGGGAATTTCATTTGAGTGTTGAGAGCCCTCCTGGCTTGCTCTCTGGTGGACCTGGCTCCTCGGTGGGTTGGATGTTGGTAAATTCTCTAGGAACTAGATTCCTAAGATCATCGTTATATCGATCATTGCTCCTGTGGAATCTCCCTGACTGGGCACGCTCTGATTGACCATGCTCCGACTGGTCACGTTCAGTTCTGTCTTTCTCACGACTAGAGCTCCTTCCTCATCTACGAGTATTACTCACCTGAGGACTGGGAGTTATATGAAAGAGTTTCCTAATCTACCTATGGAGATCTCTCTCCACTCTTTAGAGTCACGTATGAAGGAGAACAATCTCTTCCACTTGGAGACGTGAAGCCTCCTCTTATTCTCGAAGCCTAGCTTTGTAAGGGTTGACTAACCTGAAGATCGGTATAAACCTAGGTGGACCTTGTCTTTCTTCAGATGGTTGGATTTTCTAGGAAAACCTTGGGTTTGTATGTTGGAAAATCTCCGGCCTGACCCTAGCAGGAACTGGGTTCTCTTGCATATCGCCAACTTGAGGAATATTGCAGCTATTGTGAGACATTTCGGGCTTTCTGTTTGTGAATATTTTCACAGGATTAGAAATCGTTTCCCACATATTGCGCCAATTGTGAGTACAAGAAATATCATAATAAAGAGATCCACGAAAATAATCATAAGGAACAAGAAGTAAGAATCACACATAACAATGATATACGTGGTTCGCCAATTTTTCTACCTCCACGCAGTGGTTATCGTTTTATTATAGTGCCTCTTAATATTTCAGATTACATCCCTTCGCCCCAGGTCAGGGTGTACAATTTATAGGTGCATTCAAATAGAGGTTGAGTTGTCCAAGGAACTCAATTAACACATTGAATATATCAAGGATCACCTAAATATCTCTTTCGAGATTATTTGTTACTGATTTTACTATATCCATAAGTGTTCTAGTGTATTTGAAATACCTATGTGCAAATTAAATTATGATTTTGGCCGGGTAGCAATTTTATTAATCTGGGTTGGTGGCTACCCTCATGGGGCATGTTAAATGGGTCCCCACACTTCTATTCGCTTTAAACTTTTTTTTAATGTTGTGGATTTCATGTTTCAGGATCGAGGCCACCTGTTTCGTAGCATTGATCGATTGTATTGATGTCATTCAGCCTTCAGTTACAACTCTCTTTTATGATGAAGGTGTTAGTGGCCTACATGCGAGTTCTATAAGCTCATTTGTTTTCCTTTATAAAAGAGACGGACTTATCATTGTATCCACATTTTATAAAGCCTAAAGTTAGTTAAATTTTTTTGGGTATGTTGCATTTGACTCATGTGGATGGTATGAGAGTTCTGGAATATCTTTAAATATGGATATTCCGTTTGATATGAGTTAATTTATTTTCTTACATGCTTAGAATGGTACTCATTTGCTTACACTCCTGTACTATTTAATTTAGAACTCGTCAATCTATTTTTAAATATTAACGAGTGTGTCTTACCCATTAGGGTATATCCACCCACCAATTCAAACTCATGACCTATGTTTTGTTGGGGGTTTATGGATGGACAAAAACCATGATTGTAAATATTAAATATGGAATATTCATTAGCAACATCGGCATCCCTACGTTTTTTTGTCTCGTGTTCATGTCTACAAACTACACTACATCTCTTAACAAGTACATACCATCTATTTTTTGGATCAATATATAGTCTTGGGTACACCTTACGAGAAATATGTAGAAAGTCCATGTAATATCTTGGCATTTCATTTAATTTGTCTTATCTAATGATTTGGAGGTATGCATAGTATATACTTAAAGGTCTTGAACTGTTTCAACTTTTTTATAGAATATATACGCACAATAATTCATTTAAATTCCTCTGTTTCTATGATTTTTTTTCTCTATTTGAGTTTTGTTCATGATATTTACATTTTAGAGAGACAAATAACAATGTCAGAGTAATGCTGCTGCATCTACTCAAGTTAATTGTGCGAAAGTTGAGTTTTCTGAGCAGTTGTCTAAGCCGAAACATGAACATTCTGTAGAGTCACGCGACAATAAACCGGATCCCTCACCAGATTGCCTAGTCCTCGACCATCATCAATGGTAAGGGTCTGTCATCGAAGTTAATTTTTTTTTGTAAATGCATCCATATTTTCATTTACCGTATAACAATCATATGAACCCTTTTAGTAGTGGATTAAGCACTACAAGTTATAAAGTAAGGACACCGACTTAAGTATTATGGTAGGAGTTCCGTATAAAAAAAATTGAGAATAGATATTGTTAATATATAAACCCTAAAGAAAAAAAAGTTAGGTACAACTATGAACCTAATATCTGAGGTCAACATTTATGCCATCTAAATGACTCTTAAGCAACGAAAGAAGAAAAAATGAGTTGAATCTCATCCTTTACATCCAATTGGTATCTTAACGAGTTTCCAATCACTAGAGATTAACTCAGAAAAGTAGTTCTGTAACAAAGTCATCAACCACTGGCCACGTTTGTTTTATGTGGCCCATCCGGGGAAGTCTAGTGACAATTGTAACTAACAGGGAGGTGTTAAATCAAACATTTTGTTGGTTTTAACTATGTGCCACCTATGTAGCGGAGTAAGATATTATGAGTGCGTTGCGTGACTGATGTATGTCGTGATATTATTATATATACCGTGGTTTTTATGTAGCCTGTATGATGTGTTTTTTATAGAAAATTTAATGGTGATTATAATGCAACAATTTTTTTGTTGAATATGTGTTATAGCCTTTTGCCCCCATCTCCTTAGCGAGGTCCATCACCTGCACCAAATATTAGTTATATAAATAATGTAACATGGTGTAAATTTTGGTATGCCCCTTTTTGAAAGTATTCCATGTATATTATGATCTGTCCTCTTTGTCAAACTCTCATTTGAGTGCTAATGAAATTGAAAATCATCTCAATCTGTCCAAGAAACATAATAGGACCTTAGAAGAAATTTATGTTTGAAAATTTTGCTTACCTTACGACACTACAAAAGGGTATAAAGTAATAAGAATATTACATTTAATATAAAAACATACTTTATTCTTTTTTTTGTTCGACAAGTCAACACAAAATCTTGTGAAGTGAAAGTGCAAGAGCGAGAACGAATGAATGCTAGCTTGGCCATGATTAGATTACTTACATCCATGGCATCAAAGCTTAAACGGTAAAGCTATAGTTGATCAGATATTCAATGGCATCATTGTTAGAAACTGGAAGACAAGAGCCCCCTTTTTTTTAGGTCGCCTCTCTCTTTTCTCCCTCAATCTCCTGGCAAGTCACTCCATCGTCAACACAATTCTTGTTCTTCTACTATTATAAATATACTCCATTGCAGAATGTAAAAATCAACAATTTACTTGTAACAACCAAGAGTGTAGAGAAAAAAATATATAGTGTGTATTTTTTATAGAGGTGTTATTAGTGTAAGCCAGAAAATACACGGTCCGAGTTTTACATAATGTGTAACCAAAAAACTACCAGGTGAGTATTGTCAAAGTGCGAGCGATACATAATGTGTGTTTTGATAACAACAATTATTACAGTGAAAGTGTCTGTGAGCTGTGGATGTAGTGTGATTTTCTACGCTTATAATGTCCATTTAATTTGTGCAATCAATATTTTTCTTGATCCATTAAATTTCAAGGTCCTAAAAATAGTATTGGCAGATATTAACAACATCTAATTTCCTATTATATTATTCAGTTGAAATTACTGTGTTTAATTTCTTGACAGTTGGTATCAGAGCTCTTGGTTTGATAACCTTTAGTGTACATAAGTTGTTTTACAAAAATATAGCGCTTTTTTGCGCTCAGCATATTTATTTGAGTGGGAGCAATAGCCTCATAAAGGAAAAATTCTAATATCGCAAAATTTGACGGTACAAATTTTGGATTTTGGAAGATGAAAATTTAATGGAGGACTATCTCTACCACAAGGATCTATACTTACCACTAGAACAAAAGCTTGCAGATATAGAGGAAGCTAAATGAAAACCACTTGAGTGGAAAGCTCTTGGTACCATGAGGGTATCACTCTCAAAGTCGGGGGCGTTCAATATAAAAAATGAGAAGTGAATGACATCTATCATGTCTTTCTTATCCAACATATATGAGCAGTCCTTTATATCAAATAAAGTCCACTTGATTAAAAAAATTATTTAATATGAAAATGACGGACATTGTAGAGAGAATTTAACTACGTTCAATGAATTGATTGATCAATTAGAATTGGTTAAAATCGATTTTAATGATAAAATTCGAGCTACATTAATTATGGGGCAGTTTCCCAAGAGTTGGAGTAGAATAGTTACTTCGATCAGTAGTTCGATTGGAAAATTCAAACTGAAGCTCATTGATGTCACCAGTATGATCATGGTAGAAGAGATAAGAAAGCATTCAAATGGAGCTTCCACTTCGACAATGATATTTCACAAGGAGAGTGGAGGCATAGATTCAACCAGGAGGCATGGGCATGATAAATTCTACTCCAGGAATGCCAGGTCTCGGTCTCAGAACCTCAAAAATTCCAAAAACCACAAAAGTTTGAATTTTGGAATTGTGGCACGACTAGACATTTCAAGAACGAATGTTGTTCCCGAAGAAAGACACAAAAGAGAAGCCTAAAGCAAATGTTGTTTCAAAAGAAGTGAATGATACGCTAATATGCTCTTTGAAAAGAAAGACTGAGTCCTGGGTGCTGGACTCTGGAGGATCATTCCATGCTACCTCAAACAACTCATTGTTTAATAGTTATTTACTGGGTAACCTTTTCAGGGTGTATCTTGGTGATGACCGGTCGTGAAATGTGGTTGGAAAATGTGAAATAAGGATCAAATTAATTGGATTTATGTGAAAATTGTAGGATATCAGACACATCCCAGATCGGAGGAAAAAATTGATCTCAGTGGGCCAGTTGGAAAATGAAGGTTATGTCGCAACATTCAATGGTGAGACTTGGAAGATTTATAGAGGTGCAATGACCATAGCACATGACCAGAAGATTGGCACACTCTATATGACCATAGACGCTCGTGGGTCAATTATGATTGTAGATATCTAAGAAGACTCAAGCATGTGGCACTAGATACTTTGCTACATGAGTGAAAACGGGCTTAAGGTTATACGCACGCTCAGCGTAAGCTACAAGCACTACCGTCGATTGATATTGACTTGTGGAATAGTTACATCTTTGAAAACAGGAGAGCGCCAGTTTCCAAAGGACTGTGAGAACCTCGGAGCCAGAAATGCTTCAGATTGTTCACACATACATTTGGGTGCCACCACTAGTCTCATTCATTAGCAAAAAGACTTACTTTATGACTTTCATTGATGACCACTCCAGAAAGGTGTGGGTTTACTTATTGAGACATAAGTCTGAGGTAGACGAGGTGTTCAAGAAGTGGAAGGCCATGGTGGAGAATGAGATAAGGCTGAAGATAAAGAACTTGAGATCCGATAATGGTGTCGAGTATAAAGACACCAGTTTCCATAAGTACTGCTATTTGAATGGCATCAGATAAGAGAGAACTCTTTCAAGGACACCAAAATAGAACGGTGTAGCAGAGTGAATGAATCAAATGATGACTGAGAGAGCTAGAAGCATGCATATACATGCAGGTCTACCCAAGAAGTTCTAGGCAAATGCACTCTACATAGTAGCTTACTTAGTCAATAGAAGATCATCAATACTGTCGGAGCACAAAATAGTAGAAATGGTATGTCGCGATACAGAGAAAAACTTTTTCACATTAAAGTTTCTGGTTGTTTTGCATATGCGTATATTAGTGATCATGCTAGGAGTAAGCTTGATCCTAAATCACTAAAATGCACATTCATTGGATATCGCAAAGATGAATTTGGCCATCTCTTTTAGGATGAACATAGAAAGAAGATAATTAGAAGTCGAGATGTCATACTCAATGAAAGCATAATGCATATGGATAGAGAGGCAACACATGCTAGTGATTTAGGACATGATGATCCCGTATACGTCGATTTTGAAGATACTCTAAGGAAAAGTGGAGTACAAATCTCTTAGATGTAGGAATCCACATCATCAGGGAATAGTATACATGATAGTGCCCCACATAGCCAAACTCTAACTCCATCACTAAAGAGACGCTCTTGTGATCATATACCAAATTGGAAGTATATGAACTATTTTGTACTTACTGATGTCGGTGAACCTTAATTCTATAATGAATCATGTCAGGTACGAGATGCGAGCAAGTGGGATCTTGCAATGGAAGATGAGATGAAGTCTCTTATCACGAACCAGACATGGGAGCTAGCTGAGTTGCCCGTGGGAAAGAAGGATCTACATAACAAATGGATGTATCGAGTTAATGAGGAACATGATGGTTCTAAGAGGCACAAGGAGAGGATTGTGGTCAAAGGCATTCAGCAGAAGGAAGGAATTGACTACATAGATTTTTTTCACCGGTTATGAAACTAAATACCATCTGATCAATTTTAAGAATTGGTGCATCAAAAAGTTTTCAGCTTGAGAGGTAAAATGTTAAAACTTATTTTCTCTATGGTGACCTAAAGGAGGAGATATATATGAAACAACTGGAGGGTTTCTCAGGCATGAATTAGCTTCCTAATCAAGGCATGTTTATAAGCCTCAAATCAATTTCCTTAACCATACCTCACCCATTTACTTACGGTGAGAGAAACATTTTAGTTCTTTTCCATGGCACTTCCATCTCCATAAGCCCCTAATCATCACATGGCTCTCATTTTATAGTGTTTTCTCCACACTTGATAATTTATCATCAGAACTTACATCCTAGCATCCATTAACATCTCTCCACTCCCAACTTCGTTAAGGTTCATGCGTGGAGTGTCTCACAAGAGAAATCCATACAAGGAACCCTCTGATACATTACTACTTAACTTTTCGATCGTCGAGGTCTGTTAGCTTAAAACATGCAACCGGTATATTCCCATCCTGTCTATCAATAAAATATAGTCAGAACTCCTACTTCTATTAAGGAGACATACCACAAAGCACTTGTATTAACACTAAGTCCTTAACGCGAACAACAATGACCTTAAACTCATAGCTTAAAAATAAATCATGCATACCTTAAATCACATCTAGAAGGTCCCCACGCACTAAAATCATGATAGCTCATCGAAGTTCCATCTAAACATATACTAATGGTGAGCTCAACTCGTATCCAAGTGAGATATCGCAAAAACAACCCATTCCACCCTGGAACTGCGGATACGATAACCTTGCAATTATCAGCCTATTATTACTCCGACCATCCAAGAACAGATTATACTCAGAATAGTAATATACTCATATAACCCACACAAGACGAGTAGTGCAAACCAAATATAATATCAAAATAACAACACCCGCTTCCACAGCGAATGAAGAGAAAAACAGAACCCCGCTACCGTCGAAAAACATATAAATATACACTCTATAATATTAGAGATACTATCACTAAACTCAAATCACACACACGAATCTAGGGCTAACAAAATATTGTGACTCAAACTTGCCACACAAAATATACCGCCTTCATCCAAGGTGAAACTCGTAATAATAATTTTGCCAATAATCCTGGCTGCTCTAAATGGTTCCCAGACATAGTACACTTGTCTTAACTGAACCAAAAACTACTTTAATCAATGTCCCATCTAGGCACCCTACTCTTGTCATGTAACTCATACCGGGCAAGATTAAAGCGTGTGGTTCTATGCTCCAAATCATAATATTCCCCATCTCTGGCCACCCTGACTATGTTAAGGTTTCAATATCTCGGACTTTTATAGCCTCGATTCAGACAATCACCCTCATAGTTCCCTTATCTCCTCCGGCCAAAAGGAAACACACCACCGGCCTCAACAACCTTGCTTTAATGAATCTCCAGGTGGATGTCCACCTGTGGGGTTTCACGAACATAAACACTTTCAGCCTCTACTTTTGACTACATCCTTTAACTCATCTAGCTCCACTCTTATGGAAGTGTTAACATTCCCAGTATAAGAGGCACGAGACTACCATTATATACACAAGGAATCAACGTAAAATCTCCATAAGTGTTAGAAACACTTACTAGTGAGCCGGTCATTCCACTGAAGGACTCTCTCTTCATTGTAACTACCTCATCAGGTATAAAGTTCACTTAACCATATAACTCTTTGTTCACTGTCGGCCCCTCACCGATCCTCATGTGAGAAATTTAAAAATTGCATTCTCTTCCTTTATGATAAATTGATGGAACTCGGGGTTAAAGCCATCCATAAGATTTCTCTATGAGTAAAACATTTTACTCCCCCAAATATGGTGACCACCGTTCCCACTATTTCAACTTTGCTCCAACGAGTGAATTTTTTATCTCAAATTTTCACATCAGGGCATTTCTATACCCTTATCTAAGCCAACACTTCTAAGAATTCTACTTTCATTGGATAACGCTACACTGTCTTCACATAACTTAAACTTCAATGAATGGTCCTTATCAAATACCTTTTAATTTTTTCCCAATTTAAATTCACTAGGTAAGTCAATTTTAGCACCACTCTCTACTATAGCGATGCATGGATATATATAACTACTATACTCTAGTAGTCATTGTAGAAATACATGCCAATGCCACAAAGGGAGTGACCTCAACTGCGGTCATCGTCCTCAACTTCAACTTACTTCTCTTACTAAGCCCTGCCTCCCGCTGCCCTCATAATGGCCTTCCCTGGCCGCCCTTCATCGATCAGTACATGAATCTCAAACGAGCGTGAAAAAGATTTACTATAATCATACATAATAGAAGGAGAACCAAATCCCATAATCGAAATCAAAAATCCTAATAAGAAGTCTCTATCTCAAATAGAAAGTAACGTGAAAGCGTAGTACATCTGCACAGATTCCTAAAGACACTAGAACCTGATGCTCTGATACCATCTGTGTCACCCGCCTAATAATATACCGGGTGATCATTCATATACCAAATTAAAACAGGAATCTCATATAGTTCATTCTCAGCATCACCTAATCTTTTTAAGGACACTCACAACCTATTAGGCCTGGCGTCAAAATTTTAATTAACTAATCTTTTTAACCAAACCAACCATAAGGAAAATAATCGCAACAGTTTATATACACAGAAATGAAATGAAATAAGATAACCAAACTCTCGGTACAACATATAATACAACCAAATCGAAGTCCCGCAAACTAAAATGGGTAAAAGAATAAATGAACACATTTGGTCCATAAGCCCGAATGTTTCTACAATACCTCCTATCTAGATCACAATGATAGACGCGTCTAAAATAATCCTACTTGCATCCACAACTGCTGCAGCCACATCTGACTTGAAAGAATCATCATCTACGCATCCCTATGACTGGACACCCAAAATATATACATATATAGAAAGAAAGAGGGACAATAGAGAAACGGGTCAGAGCCCGAGTTTTGAAAATATTTAGCAAGTGCATGAAATGCTATATTTTTAAAGTATGAAATCTCTCTTATTTAAAATTGTATCGCACTCCCATCAGATTCAGCTCACCACTCCATTAATAGTGAACTCCTATCGTATACATTTTTAAACAACCTAGTTATGTTGCCCTGCCTAACTAATCTCTTTCACCCATCCTCTGAATTCTCATAACTATCACTTACCCGGCGTGATAGAATATAAGTTATACCGTAAGCTATCACATAATCTTTAAATGATGTAATCACCGATTTTACATACACACACACACACACACACACACACGCACACACACACACACTAGGGTGTACCCATGTCGATGGCACGACGATAAATTGATTCCCGTGATATTTTTGACACGGCGATAAAATTTGTCCTTTATCGCCAGTATTGCAAATATAAATACTACTAGTCATCCCATAGTACACTTGCAACATGGTTACGATTTTCATACGGTGCATTCGTGTGTTATGAACACCTAGTTTAGATTTGCAATTAGTATTTTTTTATGATAACATTCAAACTTTACCGAACTAAATTTTATAAACTTTATTGAAGTTGTGAGTCTCCCTTTTGCGTGTCTCTCTTTCCCAAGCCGCGTAACAGCAATGAAAATATGAATAAAAAAAATTAAATATCATAAGCCCCCATGCATGTAACTCCTATGCTTGAAACAATCCAATGCCTTCGACAATTATACGTCAGACTTCTTGTAATTTCCCCTTTGGTCTCTTACACGCCTATGTACTACATATACCACATATACATTTGTTTATAACTATCAACATAATTTTTTATAAATACAATTTGTAGTGTGATCCTTGGACCAAATTGTTGTACATGTTCACACGTTTATAGATATATCTTTTTAAAAGACAGTTGTCCCATCATCTATCACAATAAAACAACTAAAAATCATATTATATACTGTAGTAAAGCCTCATTGGGCCCTCCATATTAAAAATCTTTTACAATATTGTACGGTTTTTAAATAAAATAGTTTTTATATTTTTTTAAATGACTTACAAATTTGTTTTAAAAAGGGGGTTTTAGATTTAAAAAACAATCTTATGAAATATAAATTGTACATTATTTTTTTTTTTTTCAACTATAGAGTTTTCAACTATTTTAGTAGTTTATTAGTTTTTTTAATGGCATGGTAAAAATATTTTAGTAATTAGTTATTCCTCAAAATATTTGGACTTGTGTTAGCGTTGTAAGAGAGTATTTTAAGTAGATCAAAATTTTGTGATTATTATAAATGCAAAGGGGGTACAAAAATTATGTCAGGTTTGTTTTTAATACAATGAATGTCAACTTTTTATAAAATAAATAAAGAACCAGTTTTTTTATTCATATCCATTTTAATAAATAAAAAATCAATATAAATACCCAATATGTATACACCCAACATAACCATATTCACACCCAATTAAAAATTAATATAAATACAACCATCCACACATCCACACAACTAATATATATTAGGATGCGTGATTAATATAAACACATTATTAGGTTACATAAAAACTACATCTGAATACATTTATTGTATAATACTTTTTTTACTATTCATATCAAATCGAATTTATACATTGTACACTTTTAAACCCATACACAATCTCACTAGTAATCTAATAGATTTGGCCAATAAATGCCATGCTAAAACTCTTAGTACTTGTTAAAGGTTACCGTGATTTGAAAAGGTTAAGTGCCAGCTGTTACCTTCGAAACTTTAAACAAAGAAAGGCTCAAGGGTATGTTTTCTGATACATTCCATCAAAATCAAAGCAAGGCCCAACGGGTAAGGGTATGTTTTCTGATACATTCCATGAAAATCAAAGCAAGGCACAACGGGTGTGTAAAACTCTCAGCATAAGTGAATATACGGGTGTTCAAGGAAATGGATTTAAAAAGTTTAAGAAAAAACTCTCAAAACGAAAATTTAAAAATAATTATCATCGGGATTAAGTTATAAAAAAATGGACAATAAATTTCTGCAAATCAAACCAAAACCATTTCACATTTTGAATCCGCCACAGATCATTATTTTCAATATTATTTTTCCTTTGTTTTTATAAGCCCCAATCTCAATTAAATTGGGAGACAAAATACGAAACTGAAAAAAGGTATCCACCACCTTGTTCAATACACCCAAAATAATCCATTCAAAAGTAATAAAAAAATTATAGACACATGACGCATTAATGAAAACACATCTTATCACAATTTTTTTTACCTTTAAACCATTTACTTCATAAGAAATTAAGAAGAAAAAAAACTCAGATCCCTACAACTCAGGCTCCAAACCCAGACAAAAAAATGCTTAAATTTCAATTTTTATGCAAAACAATCAGAAACATATAAAATTAAAAAGAAAACTTACCCAAAACTAAATCAAACTAACTGTTTTTGTGCGTCAACACCAACATAGGATTCTCTCATCTGTGTTTATTTATGCTGGATTTATTCATCACAGTAGAGGATAGGGAGAATCATCTCTCATCTGGGTTTCTTCAACATAACATATGATTGAGAATCAAACCAAAAACTAAATCAATCCACGCCAGAGAAGCATACAACTAAGAAAAGGGAGTAATATTATAACAATCACACAGAGACATGTATCGGTGTTTGGATGAAGGGGGAAGAGATAAAGAGTTTAAAATGAGAGGAAATAAGTGTCCTATTAGCCTTGACATCCTCCTATACATATAGCCTTCGGAACAGATATAGCCAATTTTTTAGTTATCAAAATCTGTAAGCAAAAGAAATAAACAAATGGAAAAAACAAAAAATATTTCAGAATGAGAGAGAGAGAATAAATTACCCCTGCAAATTATATGAAGGGGGAACAGATAAAGTAATAGTAAAGAGGGTCGTATACCGTAAATCCAATATTTGAAAATCCAAAAGCCCCAAAAATTCAAGATCTCAAAACAAAAATACATGTACATAAGAGATCTTAAAACGCCCTAAACATTCAAGATCTGAAAACGAAAATACCTATAGAAAATAGATTGAGAGAAATCCCACGAAATAGAGAGAGAGAGAAACTAAAAAAACCCCAAAACTTCCTTGATCTTGCTGCACTAATTTGTGAAGAACATTTGAGCAAAAAATAAAAAACAATCAATTAAACTGACAATTAAATAGATAATGGATGTTACCATTTGACAATTAAAGCCAAGACGAATATCAAAACTTGCTTCCAATTAAAATCCATTTCCTAATGGTGGTTCCAAATCTGTTATCCATGGCAGCTTATGAAGAAGAAAAAAAAATCAAAAGAAAAAAATGTTCATCTAGTTTCGTTTCCCATATTAACGCACATGAGGTTCCATTACCCGATTTAGTGAAAAATCCAAATCTTCTTGCAGGCAGCTAATCCATGGTGGTGAAAAGTCCATGGTGGCGACGATGGTTTCCTAATGGTCATTCCAGATCTGTTATCCATGGAAGCTTGGAGTAAGAACGAAGGTGGTATTTGGGTTGAAAATGAAAGATACGTTAGATGAGGAAAGGAAACGAGAGAGAGGGAGAAAGAGAGAGAGGTGGGATTTTTTGGATTTGATTAAGAATTGTGATGATGGATAGAGGTTGTGAAATGGTTTAAAAGTACTTAATGGATAGTACCAAGTTGGTACTTATTATAGCGTGCAGTAAGTACCCAACTTCATCTCGAGCCTTGTGTTGATTCTCGTGAATAACTATTATGCTCCCATGGTGTTCCTCAACTTGTATGTAGAGCCGTTAGATAGAAAAATTCAAAAGTTGTATAGATAAAACTCAACCACCAGTTGCGATCAAAGAGGGTTGAATTGTTTACCTTAAGGCAGTCGGCATGGGTGTGTAAGAGATTGAGAGAGTGTTATTATGGGTATGGGTATGAGGCTCGAGGTAGTGGTTCAGAATGTGACGGGTTTGATGCTGGAGGTAGTACAATACTCATAATAAATCGAGAGAGGGTTACTATGTTATACACATCACCGTAGTCACTCCTCACATTTAATCTGAGTGGTGAGTTAGCTTTAACAAACATAATATACAAACCCCAAAGATTTCATCTTAGCCATCAGTTGGCATAGATAAAAAAACCTCATGCTTTATTATATAGATATGTATACTGTTCATATTTCAAAACTTACACTGGGTTAAAATACCATTTTCACTTTAGTATATAAGTCCCGTATATATAACTCTCACTTTAATATACGAATCACAGTTTAAGTTGGGATAAAAATCACCCGAAAGGAGAATAAAATCTTATTCATCTTACACTTTACACAAGTCTAAATTATATGATTTCACATCTTCATATACGTGCAATATACGACACACAATAACTATACTTATACCTATATCACAACCATAAGTATAATAACCATCCCATCGAGCTATAACTCGAGGATGCATTCTCAAAGTGCTATCATCATCTGGGTGTACTCAACTTAACCCAAGTACCAAGTCTGACTCACTCATGATAATGGTAAAAATACTAAACGGTGAAAGCAGTCATATTCCCTCCTGAAAGTGGAATAATTATCGCACCCATATGTGGGACGATATGACCTGGGGACTATACTCTCCCTGCTCCTCAAGCCAGGAAATTCACCCACATCGCGCAACCTCCCTGGATAGCACAAGAGATATATGTATACATAAATATATCATTCACATACCAATATATTTATAACCAAATGATATATATACGGTAACAACACCCATATATACAATATATATCACTTCTCAATATACCTTGTCTATAATTGTCAAACTCTCATGGAAATAGTCAAATTCCCGAATGTTCACATTCGTAATAGTGTATAAGTATTCACACACTTAATATACTAAACCTATAAGCATTCTCTTACATAAGATTTGACTTACACCTTAATCAGTTTTAGGGATTTTTATATAAAATCGAATATACCGATTCGTAATAACTAAATAAATATACAAACAACTTATTTTAATTCCATATGTATCACATCACTTATGATAATAATCCTCAATATAGACATACCGGATAGTAGCTTAATCCTCTCTAGCTCATATACTAAATTCCATCCTACTCACATCCTAGGATTCACTCAAATGTAATGTTCCCATATTTATTCTCTACACATAAATATATAAACATACTTCCCAAAGACTTCTCTCGAATGTTACTCGTCCTAAACATTCATTAAGTCCATACCCCGGATTGTACACTCAACTAATCCAAGATTTTTTCTTTCAACCCAAGGTTTATTCACCATAAATTCCATTATCTAGGAGACATAATATCAAATCTATAATCCCCTACAATAATTTCCAATTTATAATTTAACTCCCCCTAAACTTCAGGAAGAAAAGTTTTCAATTCCTACTGATGCGAATCGATTCTCCCCAGATGCGAATCGATTTGGCCAAGCGAATCGATTTGGTCCAAATCCCAATCAATTCGAACAGGATCAGTACTCAGGTCTTCAGGTGCGAATTGATTCTCCCCAAATGGAAATCAATTCGGCCTGAGACAGTCCTACAAGTCTTCCTAAGTGAATCGATTCACCCAAATCGGAGTTGACAGTCCGGGCGATTTCTTCTTCTCCAGAATCCCAAAAATAATCCCAACCTCCATTTTGTGGTTTCTAATCCCAACCAACAATAATATAATAATCCAACCACTGATTTATAACTAAAACATCAATTATTTTATAGGATAGAACAATTTCTCTTGGATTTGAACCCTAAAACCATTTAAACTCTCATTTCTCATTGCCTCCCATTTCTAACCATATATACGCACCATTAACATGCGTTTAACACTAGAATTCATAAAGAGTTAATAACACATTAATTTGTGAACTCAAAATCAAAATTTCTAAATTTATTTCAAGGGTTCCAACCCAAAAATAATATAGTTTACCAACTATAATATGAGATACACACACTCAATTGAATAAAGCAATTAAACACTTGCCTCAT